>VCII01000879.1:0-1268093 GCA_006030095.1 Triplophysa siluroides | reverse complement strand
ATTTAATCTTATGAATTTACTGCAATTCATCTCGGAATTAACATTGTGTACATGTTGAAATACAGATCCATCTGGATGTGTCTTTAAGGAGTTGGAGCAAGATGAATATATCTGTTGTCACACGGGCAACACTTAATAGTAACTGTGTTTAAATAGAACTTGTTCAGGCTAAAATAAACACGGATCACACGTATTCTACACATTTGTAGCCCTTACATTTTTGTTTTAATGGTACTTGAGCACAACTTTTTTTTAAATTCTTATTATTATTTTAAAGTGACACATTTGCAACCAAAGTAGCAAAAAAAAAGATCAGAGTGATCCCTCCTACCAGAGAGCTCAGCTGATCCGACTGCTTGAGTTTCAAACAGTTCAAAATGTGAGTCTGGTCAATCTGCTGCTGTCAATCAACACCCAGAGAGAGAGAGAGAGAGAGAGAGAGAGAGAGAGAGAGGGGAAAGACCCACCAGCCTTTAAGGAAAATATGAGATAATCAGTAGAGATATAAACAAACCATTAAACCCTTTGGGTTAGTGAAAGAATTCAACTTTTCCATTAAGAGGTTGTTATGAACTAGGGTGAGAAAACTCTTTTACTGCGGAGTTTGAATGGAGGTTATAAATGAAGGTGTTTAAATCCCACTGGAATTCTCACACTAGAAACAAACGTCCATATGATAACAAATGAATCTGTATTTTGACAGTATCCTAAACGTTCCATATTTGACTATGATGTAAACTATATTTATGCATTTTCTTTGTGTTATATTAACTAATCTGCTAGTTTTCGGTATGTTTTTATATAATAACTGTATATTAACTTTTTGTAGCTTTTATTTACATAAATAACCATCGTCATTTATTTATATAACATTCAGGTGTGTGTTTATATTTTAGGGGTTTTTTGAATCTGTAATTTCTTCGCAGTTTTATTTCAATTATGCTAAATCGTCAATGAGTATTATTTTATTGCGATTTATTACTTTTAGAAATATGTAATTGGTAAATCTGCTAGCACACCTGTAACCGTTGCAATATACTGTATATTGTAACATATGATATTTGAACCTCGAACACCATGAAATTTTTATAGCAAAAAAAAAGTAAGTTGTCAATAGTCAAACACAGTAATGACTTGTATAAAAGTAACTTTTTGAATAACTGTCGTGGAAGGGGCTTGTTTTCAACAAAACCGTCCGGTACAGTGTCCGACATTAGTTCTGGTAAGTGACACGTCTATTTTGAACAGGAGGCAGGGCCGAGAGAGGAGCGTCAGCTATTTGTCACACTGAAATCAAAGACACTGGGGGATAAAATACACTGTCGTCGCTCCTCTAAAGTACACGGAATTTACCTGTTTTACACGGGATATATTCTCATGCCAACATCGGATATTTATGAAGGACTGTTCTGGTTTATATCCACTGTAGCTTGAGGAGAATAAAGGTAAGTAACTTTATTTATTATGGCATATTGAAAGGTGAACCTGGTAACTTATAATCAATGTCAAGTTTCTGAGAATGGATGCTTGTTAAAAATGCAGTGGATGTTTTTTGAAGGATTGATTTTCATTGATTCACAAATCAATCAGTCTTGTGATTCTGTGCTTGTTTCGTTATTACACAGCGTTGCATTCCTCAGTCTAAATATAAATATAGCATTGCTTTTAATGTTTAAGATGCAATATTTTGGGGGGATGGACATTTTAACGTTCAACTTGTGTTGCTCCATAAGAATGAATTCATGTCATGAGGAAGAACGGCCATTGACAGAAATATATAACACATTGTTGTAGTGATGTCCTATCACAGCTCAGGTCTGATCTCTTCTACAAATGGACATACTGGAGACGAAGGCTGACAGCTGAGGTTATTTTTGGGACGGGCGGCTCAGGGGAGTGAGGTGTCGGAGAAGGCAAATGTCACGTTTCCAAAGACCAACATCCTTTTGTTTAAGTTTGTTGTACTGATGAAATGGTGTTCTGTGGTCAGATTTCTATGTTGTGTTTGAGATGGTAGGATTTCTTTCTGAGGGCAGTGTTGTGCTTTCAGGTTGTTAAAATGAAGTTTGTTGTTCACTAAAAGCTTTGATAGTTTCTTGTTCATCTGATTATTTTGTCAAGAGTTTCAAGGCAGTATATACAGTTTGATTTTTGTGGTTTTCCATCACATTAAACTCTGGATGATTTGCCCTACAACATAGTATTTAGGTATATATGTGGATATAATAGTATTTTTTGATTTATAAAAATGTTATTTACATTTACATCAAGCAAATTATTTATTATATTAAGAAGCCTTTAGATTTTTTTTACGTGTACACGTGACTCTTCTCTCTTTCAACTCTTCTCTTTGAGGAGGTCATTGAAAACGAGTAGCACTCAGCTCATGTTTATTTCAGGATCGTTCCTGCCGTGGTTAGTAGTGACATTGTCATTAGTCGTGTCATCAATAGACTCTTTTTATTCACACTGACTTACAGCACACTAATTACAGAAGCGGCCCTCCTAAATGACCTACAGTACAGTCACAGGGTACTCAATATAGGTTGTCCCTACCTAGGGCCAGATTTACTCAACAGGGCAAAATAGCCCAAGAGGGTCATTTCAAAGAAGCACCGATGGGAGTGGAAATTTCTGCGGGTGATCTACTAAGAAGGCAATCTACCAAGAGCCGGGTTTAAGACATGCTCTTTTGTGGCGTTAAATAAAGCCGCAAATACCAGTACAATAACCAGTGCAAACCTCGCAAAAATGGCGTTGCATGCATTTTTTAAATACTCTCATCTCATAAAGTTTGTGTCTGAAGAGGAAACTCATACAAATGCATATGCAATAAGGTCAGTTGCAAAAACCACAGACTTTCGGCGCACGTTTTCACCGTGTGTCTTTAGTAAAGACCTGCAGTCAATTTTTTATGCCAACAGAGGTGTTTGCGCTAACGCAAGCTGTTAGTAAATCTGGCCCCTAGGATCAAATCTGCATTTTTGAGTCAGTATTCCGAAGTTTTCGCAAGCCACATTGTTTTCTCCGAAATCTTTGCTAATATTAATTTTCTTATTGGAGAAATTTGGTGTAAAGGTTCTTGTGGTGTGGAGATGCTAATTAGAGAATTGGTTACCATGTTCTGTGCCATCAAATGACTGTCAAATGCAGTTTTGTTCTTACTGTTTTCACTATCTTTGCTGTCTAAAGATGATTAACCAAAAAAACAAAACATAAGCAGAACTGGAATCAGAGCCTTTTGTGAAGCCAGTAGAAGATATTTTGTCTGCAAAAAATGGTCAGGGTCAAAGTACTAAACTACACTGAACTTGATTGGGGGACAACTTGCCTTTGTTTCGAATAAGTATGTCTATATGAATCTGTACGTACAACCGCTTTTACTTAAATCAGTGTTGTTTCCTTTCTTCAGGAAGCAATAATGGATCAGAATCTATTTGGCGGGGCCCCACGCTTTCTAACTCGACCCAAAGCCTTTCAGCTCAGTGTGGGGCGAGATGCCTCCCTCAGCTCTACTATCGTTGGAAACCCTTTACCTGTTGTCACCTGGGAGAAGGACAAACTCATTCTTTCTGCAGGGGGACGCTTCAAGACAGTCGAGGATGGCAGCGTTTATCGTCTCACCATCTACGATCTAACTCTGGAAGACAGTGGTCAGTACATGTGCCGTGCCAAGAACAATGTGGGAGAGGCGTATGCGGCTGTGACCCTGAAGGTAGGATTGCCTCCAGCTGCCGTAGATCGTGCTCCGGTGTTTACAGTGAAGCCCGTCTCCAGCCGAGTGGGTCTGGGCGGTGATGTTACCTTCTATTGCCGTGTTGCAGCACATCCTCCACCAACCTATGATTGGGAGAAAGACGGCCGCTACCTGGGTGAGACCAACCGCATCAAGATCACCTCAGACAACGAATCCAGCTCCATGCGAATCCAAAGCGTTCGGAGCATGGACAGTGGAACGTACACCTGCCGTGTGCAGAACTCTATCGGCCGTGCTCAATCCGCCGCCGCCCTGGTCGTGGACATGCAGGACACCCATCTCCTCAACGCCGATAAGAGCACCTCCCTCCTCTCACACATGCAGAAGCGAAAAGAAGAGATGCGGAAGGACATCTCCATCTACCGCACCATGGAAAGCTCCTCCACCTCACTAACAACCTCGTCCTCTAAGATCACAGAAGAACTTGGCAGCTATGGGCTTGCCTCTGATCACGAGCGGAGGGTTTCGGCCCTGGCGAGCATGTTGCCAAAAGGTGTGTTTACCCGCACCTGTACGGTGACCGAGGGTAAACACGCAAAGCTCAGCTGTTTTGTCACAGGTCATCCGAAACCGCAGATTATCTGGCGGAAGGATGGGACAAACATCAGCGAAGGCCGCAGACATGTCACGTACGAGGATCAGGCAGAGAATTTCATCCTCAAGGTGCTGTACTGCAAGCAGAGTGATAATGGGCTGTACACCTGCAATGCATCTAACATGGCTGGACAGACCTACAGCGCTGTGCTAGTGATTGTCAAAGGTATGAGTTGTATCTATTATTGTGTACTGCATTCCGAGTCAAAAATGACTATTCAGTCACCAAGAAAGTTTCCTAAAAGGAACATTACAGTGTTTTACAATATGATCAATGTTTAAATCAAATAATAAACACACAAGATCGCCAAGTTACTGCTTAGTAGACTACATGTATTGTTGTCTTCTTAGAAAGAAATCTAATTGAAATACTCTCTCATTTGTACGTTGCTTTGGATGTAAATGTCAGTCTCAATCAGATCAAATGGAAATGTCTGTCAGATCTTTTGCTGATAGTAATCTTTGCCATACAACTTCATCTCAACGAATCAAAGTTCTAGCAAGAGTGTAGCGTTACACCTATTTTCTGCTGGTGATGATTAGTTCACAGTTGTTGTGATGGTTAGTTGTCACGTCTGACGCCACTGCGCGGGTGACTTTCCATACAGCATGATATCAGATTTCTCCACTTACCATTGTTCCATAATCTAAACTTATTGTAGACCAGTCATTGTTAACAAACGCAACATAATGATCTTCAACCGACTATCTATTAAGTGGTCATTCTAAATTTAGCCAGAAGTGTAGCAATAATATTTGCGGTCTTGTTCTTGTGCCTTAATCTCCACTCTCATGCCATAGGCACCTTAGAGAAAGGTCACAGAAACGTAGCCAGATGCCAGTCTGCAATTCCAATCCAAAGTGTAGTGACGTCCATGTGTGATGGTTAGATGTGTGAAGTTCATGACATTTGTAAGGCTGTATTTGTGAAAACAGGTTTTACTTTATCAACTTGAGCTCATCTAGAATGTAAAGCATATCTTCCGGATTAGCGTGTAGGTCTTTGTGTGATATTAAGACAATTACTGAGGTCTACAAAGTTTGACAAAATGTGGTTGGTTGGTGGCAATCTAATAGAAGAAATTGCATACTGAGAAACATTGAAATGTCTGCCCCCTCCCGTATTAAGTCAATTACGTCACTTTAACCATATTGTGCAGACCTAAACTATTTGAACATAAATTGCATAAACCATAAACAAATCAATCTTTGTTGAGCTCACTAATACTCCATGTGTCCTTGTCAGAGCCAAAGATTCCGTTCAAGAGGAAGTTGCAGGATGTCGAGGTGAAGGAAAAGGAAACGGCAACTTTGCAATGTGAGGTACCAATGTCCAACACCCAAGCCAGCTGGTACATGGAAGAGACTCGTCTAGAACAAAACGCTAAGTACCGCCTGGATCAGGAGGGTACTTTACGTCGGCTCACAATTCACAATGTTACCACCAACGATGATGCCGTCTATATCTGCGAGATGAAGGAGGGCAGTCGCACCGTGGCGGAACTTACAGTTTTGGGTAAAGCTCTGAACACCACTCCTGTAAGGTTTACTAAATTGGTTAGAAAGTTGTTGTTTACCAAGTATAAGCCATAAAGTAGTTTTCCATTTTCATATTAGATTCCATTTCCAAATTAGATTTTTCCAAAGAATTGTTTTGTCCTGGCTCATTAAGACTCTTCTCTCCTATTCCAGGGAACATCACTAAAAAGCTGCCGAGGAAGACAGTGGTGCCGGTTAGCGATACAGTGATCTTCTGCGTTGAACTTGAGCAACCAGTAGATGATGCATATTGGACCAGGAATGGGGAGAGGCTAAAAGAGGGCTCCCGAATTATAATCGCCCGCATAAACAGACAGTACACCCTAACGATTCGTGAATGTACCGCAGAGGACTCAGGTGAGGTGGCCTTCATCGCCCATGACTGCAAGACGTCCACTCGCTTCTCTGTTACTGGTGAGTACATTTGCAAATCTAAATGTGGGATGCTATCCTGCAGTTGAACACTTGGTCTGACCCAAAATCTATCATTGCATCTAGCGGAATACGTTTAGAGAGGTTATGTTATGTATTTTTTATGATAACACTTGAACATTCCAGCACCGAGGAAACATCCACCAGATCCCCCAGTTGAACCGACGGTGCGGAACAAGACGGATTCATCTATCACGCTATGCTGGTCCCCACCAGATAGTGACCGGCCTGTCCCCATCACTGGTTACATTGTGGAGCGTAGGAAGGTGGGAGTTCAAACCTGGGTTAAAGTAACCAGTACGACTGTGTCTAGTACTGAATACACCATTAACAACATCCCTGAGGAGGCAAGTTTTCAATTCCGTATCTCAGCAGTCAACGATTTCGGTCAGAGTGCCTACTTGGAGATTCCTGGAACGTTCTACCTTGGTAAGAAAGACGTTTCAGTTGCATGCTGTGGTAAAATGATACTGTATGTGCCTTACAAGAAAAAATGGCTTTCTAGAATAATGTGAATGTTAAACTTAACCAGTATATTGTTTTTATGTGGTCAGAACCCACAGGGTCAGTGAAGACAGGCCTTGTAAGCTGTAGTGCATATGCCGGTGAAGAAGCCACCTTCACTGTTGAGCTGTCAGCTGTATGTTCTGGCTCCTGGACCATAAATGACCGAATGATCCGTAGTGGATCTGAATACCTGATCACGCGCTCAAAGTCAACACACACGCTGGTTATCAGGGAGGTGTCCATGGACCTGGATGGGGCACAGGTCAGATTTGTGGGTGGTGGATCTCAGAGTGTTGGCACGCTACATGTTAAAGGTAAGAAATCAAGTGTGGGGCTGAAGAGCAGTCTCTTCTCTCATAGAAAAAAATATTTTATATTTTTTCTTTTTTCTCTAGCTCCGGCAGCACATTTCACCAATAAGTCTTCTCAGGCGGAGGTGTTTTCCTTCAGTGCTCATTCCTCTGCACAGATGTACACTGAAGTGTCCGATTCTAGTGTCCAGGTAATACCAAGCCCATTTTTTGCTGTCTGTTTTCAGAGCCAAGACAGATGTAGATTGTTTTTATGTTCCAAATCCTACCACCTATCCTGGCCTATTATGAAAACGACAAAGGAAACCATTTGTTGGTTGGGTTCTTAAAACAACACATTTCCCTGATGTTCCATTTGGTGATGGTGAAATTACATATTTTAACTTAAATCCATTCTTTAAATTTCATCTTGTGCCGCAGGTCATCTGGATGAAGAATGGGAAGGAGCTGAGGATGGGTAAAAAATATGAAGCCACAAGTGTAGACCGCAAACGAATACTAATCGTCCACAACGTTACCCATGAAGATGTGGGCGTCTACGAATGCATGTGTGATGGTGATAAAATCTCTGTTCAACTTGCCCTCAAAGGTGATTTCATTTTCAGAGTCTGCATATATGTAAATTACATCTGTTTGGAATCATATTTATAGTTAAATAGAGCACCCTGCCAAATAATAAGGGAGGTAAACAAGATGCATGTAGTGCTAATATGAGGGGATTTCCATATCCCAACAGTTAAAATGAGGGCTGTGTAGTCAGTGCTTCCTATCCCAGCTTAGTACAGACAGTTCTGCATGGATAAATTGTGTAAGAGGTCAGTGGTGACAGCCATGAACAGCTGGCCCAAAGCTACACTCAACAGGAAGTGTTAGGAGGTTGTGTTATCAGGTAAAAGAGCTGCTTAGCGCTCATGCAGCTCTCATATTCAATATGCCTGACTAATGGACATAACTTATTAAATAGATTTGTATTTCATTATGACTTAAAGAAAGGGAAGCATACAGTACTGCACCAAAAGCTATATGATTCTGCCATTGCAGACATAAATAAAACCATAGAGATATTCCTGAACAATCTGACCGAACACCTCCTATTGATAAAGTGAATTGCAATATTGGAATCATTCAATGATTCTTCAATACGTCCATAATTGTGTCCATCACATTTGAGGAACATAATATTTAAGCAACTGGAAGCAGCTCCATACACTGTTTAACTTATATTCTTGTAAGGTAGGCCTAAATGAACATAAATATAAATGTCTATTTCCCAACATCAAACTTATATTCCTTGCCTCTAGACGTTAGAGTACTGCCAATTTCTTTACCAAATACATATCTAGATATGTCCAGCAAGTTATTTGGGTGTCATTTCATGTGAACTCATGTGAACTGTATTTCTTATATTATGTATTTAAATCCATTCCATGTTAAAAGCACAAACATTTTAGTGTCTCAACCTACATTTCTCCTAACAGAAGAACCAGCTAAGTTTGTTAACACAGCGAGGGCCCAGCCCCAGGAGAGCGAAGCTCTGATGGGTGACGTGGTGTTGAGCTGTGAGGTTGCTTCTCCTGGAACCACTGTTGTGTGGAAGAAAGACCAGAAAGAAATAACTGAGGACAAGAGGACAACGTTTGTCTCTCAGGGGACCCAAAGAAAGCTGGTCATCAAGGGTGCCAAGCAGAGCGATGAAGGACGCTACTCATGTGAAACGCCAGAGGACAAGATGACATTCCTGGTCAAGATAAAAGGTAAGGCTAGTGCTAATTAGTCTGAAACTAAAAATTTTAATGAACATGATTAATCAGACGTGCCAAAATACTTAATTAATGTCATAACTATGGTTTTTGAACAGTGCTGGTTAAGCTAAAAGCTAAATGTTAATTTAGCATAGGACAAGTTGATACATTTTGTGCAAATTTAAAGTTGACATTTATCAAGCCAATGTCAGATAATTGCTGACAATATCAGTTCATCAATGGTAGTTGTTCATGAAAATGTTCACCGAAATGTTAATGAAATTTTAAACAAAAGTGGTGTGGTGTGTTTTTCTTGATGATTACATAAATGACACCCCAATGGTAAATGTTCTTTCAGAAACTCAGGCTGCTTTTTCAAACAAAGACTCTTATCAGAAGGAAGTTAGGATTTCAACCTCCCAGAGAGCTACACTGAGCTGTGACGTTTCTGACTCCAAGACCGAAGTGAAATGGTTCAAGGATGGCAAGCAGTTGAGCTCCAGTAAGAGTGTACAGATGGAGTCAAAGGGCAAGAGCCGTCAGCTGGTGCTGGAGAATGTGGAGAAGAAGGATGCTGGAGAGTACACCTGTGAAGCTGGAAATGAAAAGCTGGTCTTTAAGATTCAAGTGGAAGGTGAGAACACGCCAGTGTTTATTGGCTTGTTTTATCTTCTAAGGATTTTTTGTTGCTGAAACTGGAAGGTTCAAAACAAGAATTTCCATTCTTGTCCAAATTGGTTTACATTGCTGCTAATGCTGTATTGATACACTGTGATTATCCTGCCAGACATTCAAGCGGCTTTCTCCAACAAAGACAGCTATCAGAAGGAAGTCAAAGTATCTGCTTCCCAGAAAGCCACACTGAGCTGTGAAGTTTCTGACTCCAAGACCAAAGTGAAATGGTTTAAGGATGGCAAGCAGTTGAGCTCCAGTAAGAGTGTACAGATGGAGTCAAAGGGCAAGAGCCGTCAGCTGGTGCTGGAGAATGTGGAGAAAAAAGATGCTGGAGAGTACACCTGTGAAGCTGGAAAAGAAAAGCTGGTCTATAAGATTCAGGTGTCAGGTGTGTAAACCATCAGTGTTCACGTTATAGCTGTTGGCTTTGTTTCCAGTTTCATTTTTCTCCCTTACAGAAAAGACCACAATAACAAAGAATAAATTAAGCTTTACAAAAAAAAACTTTACATAAAGCATTGCCGTGTTTGTTGTCTCTAACAAAGAGCATTCAGAATAATAAGAGAAATGTGGTCTTTATAAATAGAGCAATATGTAATTTCCAGTTTCAGGAAAAAGTGATTAGTAATAACTTAAATGTTATATTATCTCAAAGAATATTACTTTCTGATATTGTATCCTTAATGCCCCATAACTGCCCACCAGACGTTCAAGCTGCCTTTGCAAACAAGGACACCTATCAGAAAGAAGTCAAAGTATCTGCTTCCCAGAAAGCCACACTGAGCTGTGACGTTTCTGACTCCATGACCGAAGTGAAATGGTTCAAGGATGGCAAGCAGTTGAGCACCAGTAAGAGTGTACAGATGGAGTCAAAGGGCAAGAGCCGTCAGCTGGTGCTGGAGAATGTGGAGAAGAAGGATGTCGGAGAGTACACCTGTGAAGCTGGAAAAGAGAAGCTGGTCTTTAAGATACAGGTCACAGGTATGGAAACCATGCTTGTGTATATCAGTTGGGTTTCCAATTTAATTTTTCTTTATGTCAGATCGCTGTTATGACAAAGCAATAAAGATGAACAAAAGCAGACTTTACGCAAACCAAGAATTTGCCAAAAAGAATGTCTTATATCTTAAAGAAAGCATTTAGTGAGCTATTGTCTCTATGCAGATAAGCAATATTTGTACTTCACATATACAAGACAAAACAAATTCACCATTGATCTAAATGTACAGGTAGAGATGATTTACCAAATTCCATGCTGCAGAACCAAAAACTGGTTTCAGTCTGCAAAATGTGAATTTGAATATTTAAAGGATACTGTATTCCACGCTAATTTAGTCAAATTTAGTCGAGTCTCAAGTCCTTGTACAATTTGTTGTCTGTAACTTAAAGAATCTTAAAGAATATTGGTTCCTAATATTGTATCCTTGTTGAACCGACTGATCGCCAGACATTCAAACTGCATTCGCAAACAAAGACTCATATACAAGGGACATCAAAGTATCAACCTCCCAGAAAGCCACACTGAGCTGTGAAGTTTCTGACTTCAAGTCTGAGGTGAAATGGTTCAAGGATGGCAAGCAGTTGAGCTCCAGTAAGAGTGTCCACATGGAGTCAAAGGGCAAGAGCCGTCAGCTGGTGCTGGAGAATGTGGAGAAGAAGGATGCTGGCGAGTACACCTGTGAAGCTGGAAATGAAAAGCTGGTCTATAAGATTCAAGTGGAAGGTGAGAACACGCCAGTGTTTATTGGCTTGTTTTATCTTCTTTGGATTTTTTTGCTTTTAACACTGAAAGGTTCAAAACAAGAATTTCCATTCTTGTCCAAATTGGTTTATATTGCTTCTAATGCTGTATTGATACACTGTGATTATCCTGCCAGATATTCAAGCGGCTTTCTCCAACAAAGACAGCTATCAGAAGGAAGTCAAAGTATCTGCTTCCCAGAAAGCCACACTGAGCTGTGAAGTTTCTGACTCCAAGACCGAAGTAAAATGGTTCAAGGATGGCATGCAGTTGAGCTCCAGTAAGAGTGTACAGATGGAGTCAAAGGGCAAGAGCCGTCAGCTGGTGCTGGAGAATGTGGAGAAGAAAGATGCTGGAGAGTACACCTGTGAAGCTGGGAAAGAAAAGCTGGTCTATAAGATTCAGGTGTCAGGTGTGTAAACCATCAGTGTTCACGTTATAGCTGTTGGCTTTGTTTCCAGTTTAATTTTTCTCCCTTACAAAAAAAAAAACACAATAACAAGGAATAAATGAAGCTTTTGCAAAAGAAAACTTTACATAAAGCATGTACCATGTTTCTTGTGTCTAACAAAGAGCATTCAGAATAATAAGAGAAATGTGGTCTTTATAAATAGAGCAATATGTAATTTCCAGTTTCAGGAAAAAGTGATTAGTAACAACTTAAATGTTATATTATGTCAAAGAATATTACTTTCTGATATTGTATCCTTAATGCCCCATAACTGCCCACCAGACGTTCAAGCTGCCTTTGCAAACAAGGACACCTATCAGAAGGAAGTCAAAGTATCTGCTTCCCAGAAAGCCACACTGAGCTGTGACGTTTCTGACTCCATGACCGAAGTGAAATGGTTCAAGGATGGCAAGCAGTTGAGCTCCAGTAAGAGTGTACAGATGGAGTCAAAGGGCAAGAGCCGTCAGCTGGTGCTGGAGAATGTGGAGAAGAAGGATGTCGGAGAGTACACCTGTGAAGCTGGAAAAGAGAAGCTGGTCTTTAAGATACAGGTCACAGGTATGGAAACCATGCTTGTGTTTATCAGTTGGTTTTCCGTTTCCAATTTAATTTTTCTTTATGTCAGATCGCTGTTATGACAAAGCAATAAAGATGAACAAAAGCAGACTTTACGCAAACCAAGAATTTGCCAAAAAGAATGTCTTATATCTTAAAGAAAGCATTTAGTGAGCTAAATTTACAGGTAGAGATGATTTACCAAATTCCATGCTGCAGAACCAAAAACTGGTTTCAGTCTGCAAAATGTGAATTTGAATGTTTAAAGGATACTGTATTCCACGCTAATTTAGTCAAATTTAGTCGAGTCTCAAGTCCTTGTACTATTTGTTGTCTGTAACTTAAAGAATATTGGTTCCTAATATTATATCCTTGTTGAACCGACTGATCGCCAGACATTCATACTGCATTTGCAAACAAAGACTCCTATACAAGGGACATCAAAGTACCAACCTCCCAGAAAGCCACACTGAGCTGTCAAGTTTCTGACTCCAAGTCTGAGGTGAAATGGTTCAAGGATGGCAAGCAGCTGAGCTCCAGTAAGTGTGTCCACATGGAGTCAAAGGGCAAGAGCCGTCAGCTGGTGCTGGAGAATGTGGAGAAGAAAGATGCTGGAGAGTACACCTGTGAAGCTGGAAAAGAAAAGCTGGTCTATAAGATTCAGGTGTCAGGTATGGAAACCATCTTTGTGTTTGTCAGTTGGTTTTCTGTAACTGCTTTGATTTTCCTTCTGTCCTTTGAGTCCACCAAATCAATAAAGCTCAACGAAAGTACACTGAACACAAAGCAAGAGTTTGCCAAATCTATGTGTGAATCTATGCAGGACAAAGTAGATTCACCATTGATGTAAATCTATAGGTGGAACAATTTAAGGCTGCTGAACCAAAATAATATATGCTGATTTTGTCAGATATCCAGTCCTTGTAGTATCTGTTGTCTATAACAATGTGTCTTGAAGAATCCTGTTCCCTGATATCATATTCTTATTAAACCATCACTGATCACCAGACATTCAAGCTGCCTTTGCAAACAAAGACTCCTATACAAAGGACATCAAAGTATCAACCTCACAGAAAGCCACACTGAGCTGTGAAGTTTCTGATTCCAAGACCGAGGTGAAATGGTTCAAGGATGGCAAGCAGTTGAGCTCCAGTAAGAGTGTACAGATGGAGTCAAAGGGCAAGAGCCGTCAGCTGGTGCTGGAGAATGTGGAGAAGAAGGATGTCGGAGAGTACACCTGTGAAGCTGGAAATGAGAAGCTGGTCTATAAGATTCAGGTAGAAGGTGAGACCTCTATCACGCGACGTTTGATTTTCAAGAAAGCATTGTTTTCCTTAAGAACATGTTTATATTGAACTTTCAATTATCTTTTTTTCATAGATATTACTGCCAAATTCCAGAAGACATCAGTGACAAAGGAAACATTGGTGGTTGAGACAACAGAGAAGGTCGTTTTGAAAACTGAGGTGACATCTGAGAGTTGCAATGTTAAGTGGTACAGGGATGGTGTGGAACTGAAAGAAGGATCAAAATATGAGATGAAACAAGAAGGTCACTCACGGATCCTTTATGTGAAGTCCTCTGAATCCAAAGACAGCGGCACATACTCTTGCCAGACAGCTGATGACAAGCTTGAGTTCAAAGTCCAGGTCAAAGGTAAAAGCTGATTTTCATTTTAACCTCAGAAAATTTTTATTATTTTGGAGTTTATCTCTCTTCAGTTATTAATCAATGCTTGCAAATCAGAATGACCCATATTTATTTGACTTTTGAGGTGTCCAAAGTGCATTAGCTGGAGAAGTGATAGCTATGATTCGATTTAAACAAAGGCAATATTTGGTTTAAAAATCATTGATTGTGTTTTAAAATGACTGTGGTCCTAACATGGTTTTTCCTTTGTCCTTGTTTATCCCCACAGAGATACCTTTGAAGTTTGTTGTGCCATTGCAGCCAGTGTCTGCAGTATTAGAAACTACCATGACCCTTTCCTGCAGTCTTAACAAAGCTACAGGTGACGTCATTTGGAGGCATAATGGCAAGGAAATCAAACAAGGTGACAGGCACAGTGTCCGTACCGATGCCACCAACTGCATCTTGACTGTGTCTCATGTGGCTCAGGCTGATGAAGGAGATTACAGCTGTGAATGCAAAGATGACAAAACCTCTACAAAAGTTACCACAAAAGGTAAGGAACTGCTTTTTAAAGTTCATCAATTCATTATTAAAAGGAGCCGTGCATAATCACATTAACCTATTTAACCAAAAGATGTCATTTATTATCAATTCACTCTTTTAATTTAACTCTATATTCCATTGTAGCCCCACGTCTAGTGAGGTTCACTAGCAAGCTAAACAATATTGTTGCGAATGAAGGCAAAGACGCCATCTTCAAATGCACTATCACACCTCCCGATGTATGTGTCAGATGGCTGCGAAATGATGTTCCCATAACAGCCAGTCCTAAATTTAAGATCGCTCAAGGAGGTGGCAGTCACTCCCTTACCATTACGGCTGTCACTCAGGAGGACGCAGGAGAGATCAGTATTGATGCCGAAGGCAAAGTGTGCAAAGCCACACTGCAAGTACAACGTAAGAATCTCTAAGACCATCCACATAAGAGACATACACAGTTACACCAAGAGCCTTGTATTTGTTTGCAGTTGTTTTTCTGAAGTTACAAGTTCTCATACAATGGATCTTACAAATGTATAGATATATTTTCATTGATGTTTCTTCCAGAGCTTCCTGTGACCTTCAAGAAGAAGCTTGCAGATGCCACTGTTCAGGAGCAAGACACAGTTCGGTTGGAAGTAGAGCTCAGTAAACACTCTACAGAGGTGAAGTGGATGAAGAATGGTGTGGTACTGCAACCAGGTGGGAATCTGGAAATCCATGTAGATGGTGTCAAGCAGACTCTGATCTTTAAAAGTGTGACATATGGGGACAGAGGCCACTACTCCTGCGAAACCCTGGATGATAAGACTCAGGCCAAACTGACAGTAGAGAGTATGTACCTTTAATATGCTGAAGTTCTGTGCAGACTCTCTGTTATGATGTTGCGTTAGTAGAAACTATTTATAACCCAATAGGTATAGGATTATGGAAACCAGCCTTTCACTTATCTCTCTTTGTGGTTTTTCTGGTATTCAGTTAAGAAGATTCAGGTGGTTAAAGGCCTTAAAGAGATGAAAGTACAAGAAAAAGAGACTGTCACAATGGAGGTGGAGCTCAGCAAGGCTGATGCAGAAGGTTCCTGGAGCAAAGATGGCAAGAAACTGAAAGCAGCACCCAATGTCCTTATTACAGCATTGGGCAACAAGCACTGCCTGACTATGTCCCAGCTGAAGCTTAGTGATGGTGGAACTATCGCCTTTCAGGCTGAGGATGTCCATACTTCATGCAAACTCATTATTACAGGCGAGTGTTTTTGTCACCTAGTTTTAGGGCCATTAATTGATGACAGCCATTCAAGGGTTTAATTTACTTTGTTACAGAATGGACCTAACAATTCATTTTAAAGAATATCTTCATGCTCTTCATGACTGATAAAATATATACTCTAAATTTTTTCTAAGTCACTTAGATAAAAGAGTCATAACTATTGGTTTTGTGCTTACAGAACCTCCAGCAAAGATCCTCAAACCTCTTCGAGACATCAGTTGTCCTGAAAAGGAGAAAGTCACTTTCGATTGTGAGGTGTCAAGAGCAAATGCTGATGTCAAATGGTTTAAGGTATTGGTAGTCAGAAAAAAAATATATAGCCACGTTTTAATAAAAAAATCAAATATGAAAGTCAAAGAAAATGTTGCATTTGACTTTGTTAGGGTGATGAGGAACTGAAGCCAGGAAAGAAATTTAGCATCCATTCCCAGGGCAACAAACGCAGTCTACTTATCAACACGTGTACCTATGAGGACCAGGGTCAATATATATGTAAAACAACTGATGACAACACTTCAGCCGAGCTCACTGTTCATGGTAATGACGAATAACCCTATTTGTTTATTTCTATCGAAACATTTTGTACAACATAATCATTAGCATATATCATCTCAAAGCCATGTTTTACAATCTCATAGCTCGAGATATTAAGATTGTGAAGCCACTTCAGGACTTGGAGGTGACAGAGAAGGAGAGTGCAACATTTGTCTGTGAGATCAACCACGATGAGGTAGAGGCTCAATGGCACAAAGGGGACACAAAGCTCAAACCTGGAGACAACATCAAAATCAGGCAGGAGGGTAAGTTTAGCTGAATGAACAGCAGCTTGCAGGGGCTAACATTCAGCCACATTTTACTAGATCCACAAAATGAAATGATCAAAGTCAAGTAACCTTGGAGTTTAAAATCACAAGTCATCAGTTTGTCTTAAAAGACGTCTATATTTTTTTACCTCAGGTAGAACATACATTCTGCTCTTCAAATCAGTAAAGGCAGAGGATGCAGGCGAAGTCAAGTTCACGGCAGAGAAGGCATCATCAACTGCTAAACTGAAGGTTAAAGGTTCGTGATTTGGATAAGATAGCCAAATGCATTTAGCATTTAGGGCCAAAACTAATCAACTAAATCTGTTGCCGTGTAGAGTTTGTGTTGTTATCTAACAATCCCTACTTTTAAGCTTACCAAGACCCCTAAGGTCCCTTATAATCATTACAGAGCTGCCTGTGAGATTTGTGAAGAAACTGAGGGACAAAATCGCCATGTACAAACACAGAGCGTACTTAGAGTGTCAGGTGTCCCGGGCCAGTGCTAAAGTTACATGGTACAAGAACAAGACTGAGATTAAACCAGCAAGAAGCATGAGATTTCCAGTGAGGACATCTACAGGAAGCTCACCATCACTGACGTGGACTCAGAAGACGAGGATACATACGTGTGTGACGCCATTGATGATAAGACATCATGTCAGCTACTTGTAGAGGGTAAAAAATCTTTTCTGTAATGATGTTAAAAACCCAACAGCATGCATGCTTATACAAGAGAGAAACTAAACTGTTGTTAATGGGCTGTATAAAAAGGTGAATATAATGTAATTGCATGCTTTAATTACATTTTTTCGAAATTGGTAACAGTTTGTAGATCAGGTTTCAAATGATCTGCAATAGAGTTATTTTGAACCTTGTGCTGTATGTCTTTTAACAA
The DNA here is from genome assembly GCA_006030095.1 of Triplophysa siluroides. Lineage (NCBI taxonomy): Eukaryota > Metazoa > Chordata > Actinopteri > Cypriniformes > Nemacheilidae > Triplophysa > Triplophysa siluroides. The sequence goes on along the minus strand of VCII01000879.1, from coordinate 1,250,647 downwards.
TGTTTAAACTGTAGTTCGTTAAATTTCCTTTAGAAGCTTTCATGTGCAAATGTGCTTTATTTACAGTTTATTTACTGTTAATGTGAATTACATTACTGTGCATATTAATTTAACTTTCATGCTTTTAACTTAAATTAGCTTTCTGACTTATTGCACTATACTTTCTTTATTACAACTTTAGAGCAGGCTATCAGCATAGTTCGAGAGCTTAGCTCTGTGGAGGTGACAGAGCCATTTGCTGCCCACTTCGAGGTGGAAGTGAGTGTGGAGACAGTTAAGGCAGTAAAGTGGATGCTAAACAAGGAACAGCTAAAGGAGAGTGCGGATATTGAGATGGAGAAAGAAGGAACCATGCATCACCTCACTTTTAAGAAGACCAAGGCCTCCATGTCTGGGCCTGTCCAGTTCACTGCTGGAAAAAGCAAATCTACAGCTGAGCTCAAAGTAAAAGGTTAGGGATTGGTTGTTGATTTATGGCAGTTTTGTGCAAATTTGAGCACAAATCAACAATAAGATTTAGCTCTAAATAAACGTTTTATTTTTCAGAGCGTCCCATTGAAGTTCTGGAACCGCTTAAAGATGTGACAGCCAAGGAGAAAACTTCCATTACAATGTGCTGCAAGTTTTCTGCCCCACCAAAAGAAGTACAATGGTTTGAGGGTCAGACTGCTTTGAAAGCTTCTAGCAAGTACAGCATGAGGCAAAAGGATGCCAACGTGCAGTTGACCATCCAGACCTTGAGTGCAGAGGACTCTGGGGAGTATCGCTGTCAAGTTGGGGTCTGTGAGAGCAAAGCCAATCTCAAAGTAGAAGGTAGAGTCATAAAGAAGGCATTCAGAGTATGTTGTTTCATGTTGCAAACCATTTATACATCCAGCCTGTTAGGGTTGGGCTGCTTGTGAGAGCTTGGTTTAGACTACACCAAGAACTAATTTCCTAGGTTTTTGTGGTGCCAAAATTAGAGTACTGCACAAAAAAGACTATAAAAGGTTTTATCAGTTTGTGTTGAAGTCTTTCAAGTTTTAGAGACCAAATACAAAACTCCTTTACTGTATGTCACCTTGATTGTTATTTGATGTTAACATTTCTTACATATACACAGTGCGTAAAATCCAGATCACAAAACATCTAGCAGACTTTGAGGTAGATGAAGATGGTGATGCTGTGTTCACCTGTGAAGTCAACTATCCAGACGAAGAGGTCCAGTGGATGCTCAATGACAAACCACTCTTCAACAATGAGGTCAATTCTTACTCATGTGGATAAGACCCATACCCTCACTCTAAAGAACCTGGCACCTGAGGATGGGGGGAAGGTCAACTTTAGTATAAGAGATGTGAAAGAAACAGCCGTCCTGAAGGTTAAAGGTAAGACGGCCGAATGATGAAGATACAATAAGCAGGATTTCAGATGGAATACAGCTACTTCCTAGATGCCTTGGAAGAAGCTAGGTTTTGACCTAATGCCCAATTCTTGTTTTATTGAAATTCAGAGAAGAAGGCTGTATTCCTGAAGTTGCTGGATGATGTGGTTGCAGAGGAGAAGGGCACAGTTACTCTTAAGTGTGAAGCCTCAAAACCCAGGGTTAGCCCGGTGTGGCGCAAAGATGGTACTGTCTTAGCAGCAGGCAAAAAGTATGAGCTCCTCCATGATGGCAAATCTTTGGGATTGACTGTCCAGGACATCACACAAGGTGATGCTGGAGAGTACAGTTGTGATCTTGGCACGGCTCAAACCAAGTCTAAAGTCACTGTTAGAGGTATGACCACAAACTACAGTATCGTTTAATTAATGACCTCCAGTAACCAAAGAGGTTAAGGAATTCACTGTACTGTATAATATATTCAACATCGATGTGTTAAAACGTTTTTTGTCATACTGTACTATATCTAGGCAACTTTATCTCAGAGATATCCCAAATGTGCTTGTTAAAAAAGTTTGTGTTCCAAAATATGTCTTTGCTTTTAACTCCAGATATTCAAATTGGAATCACCAAGCGTCTTAAGTCAGTAGAGGCCAAAGCAGGTGAAAACTGCACATTTGAGTGTATCTTGTCCAGGGAAAGCTCAGAGAAGTGTGTCTGGAGTCTACAAGGCCAGCCTATCACTGACAGTGGACGATTCCAAATAAGCAGCAAAGGGCGTAAGTACACCTTAACAATCAAAGGAGTCTCAGCGTCTGACTCTGGTGAGGTGGTCTTCTCTCTCAAGGACCTGAGCTCAAAGGCAACTCTTGCTGTTGAAGGTAAGTGAGTAGAGCTTGTGCCAAAGTGCATAATAAAGAGCACTGAATTAAGCAATACCTTTTACACATACATTTTGTTTTAAACAAATCTTATTTTCGGGTCCAGGTGAAGCTCCAACAATTTCCAAAGAGCTTGAAGGTATCAGTGCCAAAGCTGGTGAGGATGCCACCTTCTCCTGTGAACTTTCTCAACCTGGACTGGAGGTCAAGTGGTCCAAGGATGGCAAGTCTATCAGGAAGAGTCAGAAATATGAGATCATCCAGGCGCAGACACTCGTAAATCTGACTGTCCGCAGTGTCAATGAAAAAGATGCTGGAGAATACAGCTGTGAGGTCACTGGTGGTCCAACTTCAAAGGCAAAACTTGAGATCAAAGGCAAGCATTTCATCCATTTCGCCTAAGCCATGCCATTACTTCATACTGTCAGATCACTTTCACTGTAGTTACTCAGATGTGGATATATATTTACTTTGGAATTTCCTGTTCTCTGTAGAACTGGCCAACAAATTCATTTGTGAGCTAAAAGACATTACAGCGGAAGAGAAAGGTGCCACCTCCTTTGAATGTGAGACTGCCCACCCTGCCTCTAAAGTCACCTGGCTGAAAGGAAAGAAGGAGATCACAGCAGGAGGAAGGTATGAGTTGACACAGAAGGGAACAGTCCTCGTACTGAAAGTGAAGGATCTGGAGAAAAGTGACAGTGAAGTATACACTTGCGATATTGGCTCTGCGAAGATTACAGCCAAGTTGATGGTGAAAGGTAAGATATAAGCTTCCTTTTAGATGAGTTCACGTTTCACCGGGTTCCATTGAAATCTACACGTGCATGTTGCCATTAGAATTCTTGTCTTTTCAAGAATTTCATGCTGCTGACCATTTTGCTTTTTGTGTGACTTATTTTGTCAGTCATGTCTGGACTTTTTACTGTATGTGCGGCAATGTCCTGCTACATTTGTTACAATTTCTCTTCAGCGTATCTCATAGTTTCTTCACCCTGCCTTTCGTTAACAAAAAATATATTAGTAGTTTTAATGAAGTCACACCTGTTCGCTCTCCAGTGGTACCTGCAAAGTTCAAAGAGCAGCTGAAGAACCAGCAGGTTACAGAGGGTGGGAAAGTCTTGCTTTCCTGTGTCCTCTCAAAACCTGGCTGCCAAGTGCAGTGGAAGAAGAGAGCTGAAATCCTTAAATCTGGTGGAAGATATCAAATAACTCAGAAGGATACCGTGTTTGAGCTACAGATTTTAAATTTAGTGGTTGAGGACACTGGAGAATATGTTTGTGAATGTGGAAATGAGAGGACAACAGCAACAGTCGTTGTCAATGGTACGGATAATTTACATACATTTTGACTCATTAATTGTTGAACGCAATTCCTACTTCATCTTGGTGCTTGTTCTTTGGGTAAGATGAAATATAGGTTGTACTCTGTCCTGTCATTTAGGCCCTTTTAAAAGGTCTTTTTTACACTTTTGATTAATGTTAACACACAACTGCTCTTCAGCATTACCAGTGATCTTCAAACGTGAGCTACAGAGCCAAGAGCGTGAAGAAGGAGACAGTGTTACTCTTCAATGTGAACTCTCCAAACCTGACATTCCTGTGGTTTGGAGGAAAGGAACACAGGTGATCCAGTCTGGAGAAAAGTACTCCATCAAAAAAGATGGAGCAACTGTTGAGCTGAAGATTGCCGATCTCAAGCCTGAAGATGCTGGACAATACACTTGTTTGTGTGGCGACAATAAGACAACAGCAAATATCAAGATAAAGGGTATGAGGATTGTTCAACATCTCAAATAAGCATGTCTCTGACATGTTCGCTTGGTTTTTAAATTTAACCATGACTGGTTTGCAGCTTAAATAAAAAAAATTTTTTACAGTATCATTATGCATGGTATAACATGTCCTGTGCAATGTTCAGTGTTTCTGTAATTATTATAAACATGTGTGTGATGTTTTGTAGCTTGTGTCTCTGTTTGATATCTTGCCTTAACTTTACATTTTTGTACATATGAAGCCATTCTAACAAACTCTTGAAACGGCAATTGCCTTTTAGCATCACCACTGATCTTCAAACGTGAACTCCAGAACCAGGAATGTCAAGAAGGAGAAAGTATTACTCTTCAATGTGAACTCTCTAAACCTGGAGTTCCTTTGGTTTGGAGGAAAGGAACACAGGTGATCCATTCTGGAGAAAAGTACCACATCTGCCAAGTTGGATCTACACTTGAGCTGAAGATCACTGATCTCAAACCTGAAGATGCTGGAGTCTACAGTTGTGATTGTGGATTTAACAAGACCTCATCTACCATTACTGTCAATGGTAGGGATTAAGTAGAGGATGAATGCACACAATGTCACCGGTTTAACAGTCTGCGCATTTGCTGATCTAAATTGTGTTTATGTCTATGATGTTATGTTTAACATTTTATGTCTATGATGTTATGTTTAACATTGTGACGCATTGTTAAACATTTTTATTACAGTAATGACATGTTTGTATTTAGTCATTGTTTGTTAGTGGGTCTGCGTGACGCCAAAACCACAAAGCATTTCCTTCTAGGTTTGGAAAGCCACGGCAAAAACATTTACCCCAGCTGGCCTCCCAAAATCCTAAAACTTACCAGCTCTCTTCAGTTCTGAAATCTTGATATTTGTGTAACATGTGTATCCTGTAATATCCTGCGCCTCTATCTTTCTGTGGTTTCTTAGAATTGCCAGTGGTCTTCACACATGAGCTACAAAATCTGAGTGTGATGAGGGCGGCAGTGGTACCCTGTCCTGTGAAGTTTCCAAACCTGGTGTCCCTGTGCAGTGGAAGAAAGGAAGTCAGGTAATCCAGTCTGGAGGAAGGTACATTATCAAGCAGACCGCATCAAAGGCGGAGCTGAAGATCAATGATCTTAAACCTGAAGATGGTGGAGAATACACCTGTGTATGTGGCGATGAGAAAACCACAGCCAATATGAAGATCAAGGGTATGAACCATTGTTATTCTTTCTGGGAGTTTTTAACCATACATGATTATTTTCTAGTTGACCTGCTCCTCAAAGACAAGTCAAAGAATTGTTGTGCTTGAATTCATGATAGATCTGCATCAAAGTAATTAGATCTGCTAAGATCCTGGTAACTTTCTATTTGCATGGCTTTACATAGACAACTCTTTCTGGTCTTTACTGTACTGTACATATTTGTGTATTGTTCGTTCTTTGTTTTGTGTTCTTTGTGGTTTTCTTTGTTGCACTTGAGAGTTTGGTGCTGGTTTTCACTGACAACCTAGATTTAAGATGTCAAAAATATGTAGTTGTTCATGTAGTTGTTTCTCTCGCAGTGCAAAGGCTTGATTTCTTGTTTTATATTCACAACCCTTTGTTTTGGCGCACTCTCCTACAGATGAAATGGTTATGCCAAAAGTGATTGATGTGAAACAGAATCATTCCGCAGTGTTTTTATAACTTTCTAACAATTTGTTGTATCCCGCTGTGGCTCTGCCCACTGTGCTGTTATGCCGTAGTCTGACAGACATCTGTTATAGATTTGTAGCGTGTTTTCTGTGCAATCTGTCAGTTTCGTCCAGCTTGAGGGCTTCTATACCATTTACATTTTAGATCAGAATCTTTAACTATTTTGAGTGACCTGGCAAACGTTTTAATACGAAAAAAATCTCAATGTTACTTGTTGTTTTAGAGATTAAGGCATCTCTAGTGAGGGACTTCTAAATGTGGCTAATGTTGCTGTGTTTTAAGCTAAAGTTTATGTACATTATATTCCAATTGTATGTTGCCATTCCAAATGTATGGCTTGCTGTCAGCATGTTGCGTGTTCAGCCACTTTAAGGATTGTACATATACATTTGAGTCGAACAAAATACGTTTATATTGAAGGTTCTAAGAAGGATAATATGGAATGATGCAATAACATGTCATATTGCATTGCACTGTAGATTACAATGTGCTTTGGGCATTGGATACATTTCTTACATGTTAAGATAATATGTTAGTCTGTAATTACATAAGGACATTTTTTGTCACAGCTTTGCACAAGCCAGGACTTCGAAAACAAGCCACTGAAAAGGAAGCATCAGTCAATGGTATGAAACAAATTTGCGAATAGTCCATGCTTTATGGCTTCTTGGTCAGCAGTTAAAATCTTTCTTGTTTGGATGTTGAGTGTTTTTATAAGGCTGGCAAAGGTGTTGCTTGTTGTGTGTTTCCTGATACTTGTGGTTTTGGTAAAAGTACATAGTTTAGGTTCATTTGTGTTTTGTCGCAGTTCCAAAGTTCCTCGCTTCATCCGCTGCCTCTGAAACAGATGTCCAGAAACAGAAGAGAGACAATCAGGAACAACTCAGTGGTATGAAACTGATGTGCATTTCCTGCCTGTGGCGCGGCACCTTTATGTGCTTACAACATGAATCCATGTCAAAGCGTTTAGCGATGTGTTGTTGCGGCAGCAGCATGTGTGGTCCAGCATTTGCTTATGCATAAGGGATTGTCTATTTGTTTTGTGCGCTGTGGTGTGGTTTTACTTTTTCATTTAACTGAAAGTCTCATTAGTGCAAAGTCTTCTGAAAAGCTTAATGCTTTTCTTGTTTTGCCTTTTTGGTATTTAAAGGATTTTATTTATTTACTTAAAGATAAGTAAGGTACATGTTGATACTATAGTAGTCTTTATTGATTGTCAGATGGTTTCCAGCATTGTTCTTTGAGAGAGTGGCTTGTTTAAGATTCCAGAATGCCTTATAAATACTTCATCATGTTCATGAGTTAATGGGTTTCTGCTTTGAATGCATACATTTAACTGGTATAGTTTGGTGGCAATATAAATTCAAATCTAACTGTGAGGTATTTTGTGTAATTGGGACCTGTTGAATTATGTTAAGTGCCATACACAGTTTAACACTTGTAAAAGGCTGGTCTTTTTATGGTGCCATTTTATCTTGTCAAATTCAGACTGGTTACAGTATATGAATAGCTTTTATTTTACATCGATCATTCAATTATATGTCATAATTTCATTGAGACTGGTCCCTAGTTTTAATGTTTATTTGCTGCTCTGTTAAAGCAGATTTTTTCTGGATAGGCGGTGTAAAGTGCGCAGTTTTTTTAATAAGAGCACAATTTCCATCCATCTGTATAAACGCTCTTAAGAATTCACATGTTTTTATAAATACCTGATATGATATCTTGTACACCTTTGGCAAAAATATAAACTGTTGCATTGATATTATGTACAAGATTTCAACTATTTTCTAGGTGCATCTAGAAAGGAAAGGTTAATACCTTGTGCATCTACACTTGAAATACTGCCTTTTGGGAATTTTTTTCTGCTTGAGCTCAACAAAAATACTTCCCTCAACAGCTCGTCCAGTTCAGTTTATGCAAGAACTCCTCAACCAAACATGTGATGAAGGAGGCAGCGTTACTTTGCACTGTGAACTCTCAAAACCTGGAGTTCCGGTGGTATGGAGGAAAGGAACACGGGTGATCCATTCTGGTGGAAAGTATATCATCAAGCAAGTTGGGTCTACTGTTGAGCTGAAGATCACAGATCTCAAACCTGAAGATGCTGGAGACTATGCCTGTAATTGTGCAGACAACACCACCAAAGCAAACATCAAAGTCAATGGTAGGAGACGGACGTTTTTTGAATCATGAGGGAATGCTTAATTTGTGATCTAAAACTTTGCCTTCACATAATTTCGTAATTGAATGGTAGCATTAAGTGGTGTGAAAGGGTTAGTCATGTTGCTTCTGTGGGTTTCTTGATTTTCCTTTATATAATAATGGCAGATTTGTTTTTGGCACAACTTGTACAAAGTGGTTAAGATGCACAAAGCCTTTGCTGCAGGAAACACATTTTGTTTTGATGTCAAATATAAATGATCTCACAAAGATGCTGTTCTTGGTTCGACAACTTTGCCTCAGCATTACCAGTGATCTTCAAACGTGAGCTACAGAACCAGGAGTGTCAAGAGGAGGACAGTGTTACTCTTGAGTGTGAACTCTCAAAACCTGGAGCTCCTGTCGTATGGAGGAAAGGAACACAGGTGATCCATTCAGGAGGAAAGTATGTCATCAAGCAAGTTGGGTCTACTGTTGAGCTGAAGATCACAGATCTCAAACCTGAAGATTCTGGAGACTATGCCTGTGATTGTGGAGACAACGTCACTACAGCTAAAATCAAAGTCAATGGTAGGACTAGGCTATAATTTGAAGCCTTTTTAACAGTGAAGATAATGTTTGTTTTGAGATCTAAATGTTGCTTTCCGATGTGTTAATGGTATAGCGTAGTGTAGTGCGGTGTTGGATGGTATTGAATTTTCATTAGTTTTGGGAAGTTTGTAGCATCTAGAAGTAGTGTGTAATGGTACTGTAGTTGCGTTTTTCAGACGTTTAGAAAAGGTTTTGCATAGAAATGCTTACATCCAACAATGAAAGACATTGTATCAATGTTAAGTATAAATCTAACTAGATACTTCTTCTGGTTCAACTACTTTACCGGATTCCTTAGCATTACCCGTAATCTTCAAGCGTGAGCTACAGAACCAGGAGTTTCAGGAGGGAGACAGTGTTACGCTGCACTGTGAACTCTCAAAACCCGGAGTTCCTGTGGTGTGGAGGAAAGGAACACAGGCGATCCATTCAGGAGGAAAGTATGTCATCAAGAAAGTTGGCTCTACTGTTGAGCTGAAGATCACAGATCTTAAACTTGAAGATGCTGGAGAATATGCCTGTGATTGTGGAGACAGTGTCACAACTGCCAACGTAAAGGTTAATGGTAGGAGATGGGATTTCTTCAGATTTCAAGAATTTGTATACATTCCTCATGTCTACAAATGGAAGTAAATCTATAAACCTGATATCAATCTTTAAATTTGTCAGCTCTTCCTGCCATTTTCACACAAGATCTGAAGAATCAGACTGTCGTCGAGGGGGAGAGCATCATCTTCCATTGCAAGCTCTCTAAAAAAAACATTCCAGTGGAGTGGCGAAGGGGTGAAATTGGTCTTTGTCCTTGTGCAAAATACGAGTTCAAACAAGATGACCACCATGTCCAGCTGGTCATACATGACCTTGATCCTGATGACTCTGGCGACTACATTTGTGACAGTGGAGATCAACAAACCACTGCACATTTGGAAGTTAAGGGTAGGCTTAAACGGAACTCTCTTTCCAAACTTAATCATGTATATTTTGCAGCTGTTTCCACTCCATTATGAAAATTGAAACCTGTGAAACATACTTACCATTTTACAGCACTTCCAGTTCTTTTCAAAATGGCTCTGCACAATCTGGAAGCTGAGGAAAATGCAGTTTTCAGATGTGAACTTACCAAACCTAGAGCCAAAGTCACCTGGAGGAAAAACAATAATGTTATAGAATCAAACAGCAAATATGAACTCAAGCAGGATGGGGTAGTGGCGGTTCTTATGATCTACAAACTGCAGAGAGGAGACTCTGGAGAGTACTCCTGTGAGACAGAACATGATCGGACGTCTGCCAAGCTCACTGTGAATGGTAGGAACCATCTGATAAATATCCTCATCCCTCCTAACTTACCTGATCATCCTCTTTGGACCATCATCCATCAATATCACACCATCCTCAGCACTACGTCATCCATACTCATGACAAAAATGATATCCATCGCTTTGTCTCCATCATGACCTGCTATAGATTTTGTTGGAAAACGTCTTAAAAAGTGTGATGCGTCTTTTTTGAAGCTGCTATTAATGGATTTAATGATGATTAAAATGATACTGGGGCTGGAAAAAAGTATTGTTTTTTGTTCAATGTGTTACTACATTTGTCTTGAAGTGGGATTACATTTATATTTGCTTTACTGTGTCGGACAGAACCGGAAGTTGTGATTGTAACTGGTCTGAAGAGCTGCATTGTCAATGAAGGTGATGATGTCCATTTTGAATGCATCGTTTCTCATGACAATGCACCTGGTGTTCAGTGGACACTTCAAGACGTCCCACTTCAGAACAATGAAATGAATGAAATCCGAACAGAGGGCAAAAGACACACACTCGCACTAAGAAGTGTCACCCAGAAGGACTCGGGAACAGTGTCCTTCCATGTGGGTGGTCACACTTCTTTCGCTTGTCTTACAGTCAAAGGTAAAACTGAGAAATTTTTGGATTTTCTAAGTGCCAGCCTCTTTCCATTTGATTGCATTCTGTATATTTTACCATCACGTTGTTGCATTTGAATTTCAAGCACATACACTGTTTTGAAATGTTATGTCACTTCATAAACAACATTTTCAGCATGTATCATACAAATTAAGATTTTACATTTTTCTTTACTCATGTTTTCTTTAAACCACCAAGTTTGGACACGATTAGTTATGTCCTTCCTTTACAGCATGGGGTGGCACTGAACATTGTTTTTGCATGCGACTAGCCATTAGGATAGTGCATCTACACCACAGCACATTAATGCTCATGCATGTATTGTATATGTCTCGTCTGCACTTTATCTCTTTCCTTTTTGGTTAGCAAATGAGTTGAATTCATTGAATTTACAAGAAATGTGATCGAACTACATTATTAGTCCAAAAAAGTTAAATTTTTGTTTTGTTATGAATGAGTACGTTAAGTTCAATTACACATGAAACCTTTTCAGTTTTGATTCCAATATTCCCAGGTTTGGCATACCTTGTCCCTGCAATTACAAACAGCAGAGAATGTTTTTGTTTAACACCTCATGATCTTCTAGTTATGCAGGTTTGGGGTGTTGCATATGTATTTAAATGTGTACAACAGTCTGTATTGTACTGTCTTCCACTAGCAGTCCCAGTGCAATCATTCGTGAAGGATTTGACATGCCAAGAAGTCACAGAAGGAGACAACGCCTCAATATGTTGTGAGACCTCAATCCCAGATGCAAATGTGACCTGGAAGAAGGGAACATTGGTCCTAACTGAAGGAACAAAGTATTCCATAAAGAGGGAAGGCACAATTCAAACATTGGTGGTTCATAAGCTATCAGTAGAAGATGGTGGAGAGTACACGTGTGAAGCAGCAGGCAAACAAAGCAAAGCCACATTGACCGTCAAAGGTAACAATCTTAATTCTCCTTTAGGAGCCTAAATCTTGATGTTTTGGCCATGTTTGCTCATTTCACATTGTTCCCCTATGGATGAAACAGTACATATTAATTACTTTTCTCTATGCAATCCAAATCCTGGACACCTTTACAGGTTTTATAAAGTTTCTTTGACATGACCCAAATATGTTAGGTAAAACATCAATGTGCCGTCTCTCAGTACCCTCTCAACTAATGTTGCTCTCCTTCATTCTTGGATTAAAATGTGCAATGTCACTTCAAAATCCCAAGATTTATAACTGCCTTGAGGATGTAAACATCCCGTCACATTATAATTCACTTTTGTTAGATAGACTGTGGCCAGTAGTGGGATATTTATCTAATTTGAGTTTTGTGAAAGCTTCCTTCGATCAATTCCCAGAATGTGTAAAAATCACACAAGACTTAAAGGATGTTACTGTGATAACGGGTGAAGACGCTACCTTCCGGTGTGAAGTATCCCATTCAGGGTTTACTAATGTCGAGTGGTGGCTCGGCTCCAACGCTCTTCAAAACAATGACTTGAATCAGATCAGCTGCAGAGGGAGGGAACACAGCCTTGAGCTGAAAATGGTCACACCAGATGATTCAGGCGATGTAGCTTTTGTGGTTGGCCAAGAGAGGAGCATCGCCTACTTGATGGTGCAGGAGAAACCCAAAGGTAAAAGAACACATGATATGGTGGCAAGCTATGATCTGTCTGTCATCAGCAGGTTCTGTGTAGCTGCACTCATTTTGCGCAATAGTAACACCAGGCTTATAATTGCTCTCATTCCATTTGCTTTGGCCATTTTCCATCTATGCTCCAAATTCTTTTTTTTGTGGACAAGATGTAGCTTTCAGTTGTAACAAAGCACATGTTAAATATGATTACCTTTTATTCATATTTGATTCTCAGTTCTGTGGTCCTAATTGTTTATTAAGTTGACCTTTCTTTCTTATTTAAATAAGTCTGTAATGTATTAAATCCTCCTTGTGGCTTGTCTGAGCTAACTGTTAACTGGCTTAGGTGTCTTCAGGCACATTATGACATCACAGAACTTAGGTTTGGGTTTCTCCTGTCCGTAGTTGTATTCTTAGAGAAGCCTCTGGACATAACTGCAAAAGAGGGTCAAACAGTCACACTATCCTGCATGACCTCCGACCCTGAGGCCTCTGTCACCTGGCACAGAGATGAGGAGATGATAAACGCAGGTGGCAGATATCTGCTTTACAAGGATAGAGCTGTCCATCAACTCCGCATCCTTAGGGTGGAGGAAGGGGATGCAGGGCTGTATACTTGCAAAACCAAAGATGCAGAAAGCTGTGCCACCCTTACTGTAAAAGGTAAATGGGATTGCAGGCTTGTGGCATTTGTTGTTTCATTATTAACATTATGGATGCCAGAGAATAAAAATAATGCAAAGGGGTTCTATGAAGAACAGACTTGCGTTCTTTTTCTTTCAACTTTTAAACTGTCTATCATATACTGAAACAAAGAAGATGTTTGATTCCTTTGCAGCCCAGCTGTACATGATGTATCGCCAGCTTTTTAAAACACCTGACATCTATATTATATAATATTTTTCTCATCCATCATTAGGACAGCCTCCATTCTTCCTCAAAGAATTAGAGAACCAAAAGGCAACAGAGGGAGATAGCATTGCCTTGCGCTGCGAGCTCTCTAAGCCGAGTATAAGAGTAGAGTGGAGAAAGGGTGGAGTGGTGCTCCAACCCAGTAAGAAATATCAGATGAAACAGGAAGGATGTGTACAGGAGCTTCATCTTCATGATCTGGAACCTGAGGACAATGGCTACTATACATGTGATGCTGGAGACCAGTTGACCACAGCATCAATCACAGTCCAAGGTATTAAACATCAATCTTTTCAATTAGTGTTTTAAAGTTATACATTTCCTATTCCACTGTAAAACAGATGGGATTAATCTAAATGAGTTGCTAATTTCTTTATGAATTTTAGATTATCTGTGCATAACTTTTTAGTACTAAGGTAGCCTGTATTACAAGTTTCAGAATTCAGTATTTGGACTTTACCCATATGTCCAAATAGCCATTCATTATGTTCTAGAAACATAATACATGTGTATGACACTGGTGATCTAAGGATTTCTGTCTGGTCTCTGCAGAGACTGAGGTCCTCATAGTGTCGGGTTTAAAGAATACAGATGTGTTTGTGGGAGAACGGGCCATTTTCTCCTGCCAGCTCTCTCGCCGCGCAAAAGGCAGAGTTCAATGGTGGCTAGATGGCACTCGTTTGGAGAACAGTACCTTCAGTGAGATAAGTGTAGGTGAAAACCATGTCCACACCCTCACCCTAAGGAACCCTTCTCCCAATGACTCGGGAACGGTCCTGTTCAAAACGGGTGCCCTGACATCCTCTGCCAAGCTCTTAGTGAAAGGTACCAGTTGGGGTACAGGGGATTGTGGGGCATAAAACCCTTCTGCTAACCGCTCTGCAGAACTGAGCTGTAAATGTTTAAAATATCGGAATATCCTTGGGCTAATATTGTGTCCATGAATTTCCAAAATAATCAAGACACAGTTAGTGATGCATTTACCTTGTCTCCAGCATTTGAAGAGTTTTGGGAGTTGTATCAGTACAGTTAGAAAATAATCTATTCTGTTAAATCTCTTTGAAAGAAATTATGTTTTGTGCATAGTTTCCTGTTGTACGATTTATTTGCTTGTTATATAAATTATGGTCCTGATTGGCAAGGTAATGTTGCAACTTGTTTAAATATACAGGAAAAATATACAGCCTTTGACAACAAAATATTTATATGGAAAATCATGGATCAATGTAGTCCATTGGCCGTTTATTTCTAACCTAAGCCAGTCAACACATAGGTATAATGGCTTGCTAATTATTTAGTAAACTGAAACACTAATTATTTAAATGCTACACTGATATTGAGTTATACCATGGACATGATAAAAACAGTATGGTAACATCATTTTTTGTGTACCATAAAACATTAAGTCTACAGTCAACCTACATCATTAAAGTGCATTTAATTGTAAATATCCTCGTTCAAAAAGAAAGTATTTAATATAGACGCATACACCTTTACTACACTTTTTTTAATCTGATGCATGCTCTATGCACATTTTCTGTTATGGTTCAATTTTGACTTGACATTGCAGATAGGTTGTATTTGGACATGTCCTTGGTCAGTTTGGAGTAGAGAAGTTGAGGAGAGCTACACTTAACTCACTGTATCAATACACTGTGAAAGATGATATGGTAAAAAAAGTTTAAAGCAAAATTTTTGCTTTATACTGAAAACGCTTGCATTTTAGTTGCGAATTAGACAGAATGCCTGAATAAGTTAAGGAAGTTAAGAACTCTACTCCAAAATGCACTGGGGTCTTGTGAACCCAATATCATTTACCCACACCACCCATCCTGTATAGATCCCAATGTGGAGGTGGTCAGTGCCATGGAGGACCAACATGTAGCAGAGAACCAGCCTGCAGAGTTCATCTGTCAGTACTCACGGCCAGTCAAGGCTGTATGGAAGCGAAATGGCATACCTGTACAAGCAGATGGTCACAGGGTAATAGTGGAAAAGGACTGGACTGTTGCAAGGTTGTACATTAGCTGCGTGGAACCCCAGGATGGGGGGATTTACTCCTGTGAGGCAGAAGGGACTTCTGTTGTGGCACACCTAAGGGTGCAAGGTGAGCACACCTGCAGCCAAAAAGAGAATCCAAGTGTCATTCACAACTGAAACTTATGAGTCGGTATAGTACTGTATCATCACAAGTCAGGTGCTATCTGTCGGCTCTGTTGAGTGCTTATCACTAAGTGTTTACTATTGTTCTGGGACAGATGTTTAATTGCGGGCCGCTTTAAACTAACATGGGCTTTTAATGCTATAATAGCTTCCTATGCTAATTAATGCTACATGCTATGTGCTAGTGAAAAGCTGTATGTTTTTATGTTATAAAGCTACTGTTTTAAAAGACAGTGGAAGCCACTGTACAACTCTCAGGTCACCTGTCTAATGTGTCACTGTATTCCTGGCATTCTCTCTCCATTTTTTACAGCCAAACCCATTGACATCGTCCAAGAACTGAGTAACATGGAGACCATTAATGGCGGGGAAGCACTTTTTGAATGTGCCCTGTCTCGCCCTGAAACCAAAGACTGCCGGTGGTTACTCAATGACATGCCTCTGAAGGAGTCTGCAAATGTGGAGATAGTTTCCTTTGAGAGTGGTCGACGCCACCTTCTGCTTTTAAAAGACTTGCATCCTTGTGAAAACACAAGGGTTACATTCCAAGCTGGCACAGCATCAACTGCTGCCCTTCTGTCTGTCAAAGGTGTGGCAATTCTTTTTCAAATCATCAAATTAGCTACACCTTCAAAATTTGCCTGGTAATTTTGTTTACGCTCCTGAATGTATTTTTTTCAGACTGGCAACTGGAGGTGGTCAAGCCTTTAGAGGATAAGACCATAATTGCAGGAGAGTCAGTGGAGTTCACTTGTGTTCTGAATGAAGCTGTGCCGGAGAGTGAAGTGACCTGGTATGCTAACAGTGTTGAACTTCAACGTGATGAAAATTGGACCATGAGAGCCAGCGGCTGTTCATACAGCCTCCTATTGAAAAAAGCGAGAGCTCAGCCTACTCAGGAAATTACTTTTGCAGCTCGGGATGCCTTATCAATGGCCAAACTCACTACACTTTGTAAGGGTCATTTTGTGCCAGTAGGAATACTACTACATGTTTCTATGTTCTGTTTCTTGTTGTCTGACTTTCATTCTGTTGTTATTTTTTAGCTGTGCCAGATCCTCCTGAAGATCCAGAGATGGTCAGTAAAGGCCCAACTTTTGTCACGCTTTCTTGGTTCACACCGCTTAATGATGGAGGAAGCCCAGTCCTGGGTTATCGAGTAGAGATGCGTCTTGTGGATAGTGTCCTCTGGCTGCCCTGCCATACAGAACCAGTGTGTAACACTGAATTTTTGGTTGAGAATCTCATTCCTGGGGCAGGTTACAGGTTCCGTGTTGCAGCCATTAATCGTGCTGGCATTGGTGAGCCTGTCCAGTTACCTCAAACCATAACGCTAGGTAAGTTTTAAAAAACATAAAGACATCCCTGCTCTTATTGTATTGTTATTTCTTTAACTGTTCTTCATATGGACCTTTGTTTTTCAGATGCACCAGTGACCATTGGCAACATATTAAGCAGCTCTGAGCTCCAAAAAGGAAAGATGATTCGTTTGGAATGTGAACTTTCTTCAGAGAGCAAACCAGTCACATGGCACAAGGACAACCGAGAGATAGAGGTTGGGGTGAAGTACCAAGTAGTTACAGAGGGCAAGAGCCAAGTTTTGCTCATCAAGGACTTCCAGTCTACAGACCAGGGTGTCTATTCTTGTATGGCCTCCGAGGATTCAAAGACATCAATTAATTTAAACCTTGAAGGTGCATTACTTAAACACACTTGTTAATCACTGTCATTGTGTGGAAATAGTCCAAATTATTTTTTAACAAAATGTACTTTTAACTTTTTAACTAGCTTTTGTTTTTCCCTGATTACAGGAGACGACACAACACTTTCTCAGGATATTGGTACCCAGCCCAAACTTCCTATTGAGGCTGCCTCTGAGGGAGACTTACATGCTTTGTGGGAGGCAGTGGCCAAGAAGCGAAGAATGAGCCGAGAGCCCACATTGGATTCCATTTCAGAATTGCCAGAAGAAGATGGAAAAGAAAAGGCACAAAGCAGAGAGGTTAAAGTACCTGCAAAGGAAGTCAAAGAGAAGGGACCTGTTGAAGCAACTATAAAAATCACAGCGGAGCCTAATCTCTACACCAGTTCTGATGAAGAATCTCTCAGTGGGACAAGCCTAGTGTCTTACCTAAAGAAAAAGCACCAAGTCCTCCGTAACTGTGGAAGGTACGGCTGAGACCATTGCCTCCAAGAAACTGTATGAGCACTTCCAGATGACTGAGCAGTCAGTTACACAGACAGCTGTGGAGCCCCTCATGGAGGCTAATGAAGGGGATGAGTTACTGGAGGCTGCTGTCAAGATTCAAGCAGCCTTTAAGGGTTATAAAGCTAGAAAGGACATGCGACCAGTCTTCAAAGAAGTATTCAAGGATCAGACTAAAGAGCCCAATGGGACAATTCATCTAGAGTGCATTGTGGAAGGAAAGCCAGACAAAGTTCGCTGGCTGAAAGATGGTGAACCCCTAACAGATGGCAAGCACTACCATATAGACATCTATAATGATGGCACCTGCTCTCTAGTAGTGACAGCTGCCACGACCAAAGACACAGGTGTGTATACTTGTGAAGTGACCAATAAGTTTGGCATTACAACACATAGTGGTAAAGTCACTATAGGGTCACTGAGAGAATCTTCTGGGCGACGGCCACTTACCCTGGGATACAGTGCAGATAGTGAGGCTGAGAGCTCATCAGGAAGCGAGATGGATGAGACATTACGTCAGGCGAGCAAAAGATTACGACGACTACTGCGTACTCGTCTTCCTCCAGATGTGGAAGAGGAACCTTTCATAAGTGCTGATGAAGGAGATTTACCGCCACCAGATCCACAGTCATACCGGGAGGATGATCTGTACATCTACATTCGCTTTGATAAACGTGGTGAAGCTCAAGTGGCTTCTCAGCGCTTCCAGGAAATGTTTACTTTTCAAGGAGCGCCCATCGAAACCGCCATAATAGAAGCGGGTGCTAAGGTAGAGTTGCGGATCACAAAGATAGGCTTCTCCCAAGACGGCTGCCGAACCCCAACTCAGGAAAGGCCTGCTTTCATGACCGGACCCCCTGGTATGACATCTCTTACACTTTTTACACTTGTTTTTACTTCTTTATTTGATTCTTTGTAAATTCGCATGGTTAAATGTTTGATTATGTTTGTTACGAGAGGCCAGCATCTGCAGCATGTTTGATCTTTGCAAAAAAAAATTTAAAACACGGACCTTAAAGCTGTGGCATGTAATTTTTGTCTGCTTTGGAATTCCTCCTCAAAAGTATTGCCATGTTCTGTTCTTTTGGTTTTGTTTGCCCTCTTCTATTTACCTTAATCGCTGACCAACCTCTCAGCTGCCCCCATCTTTCTCACGGAGCTCCGCAGCCAGGATGTTCCTGACGGATTTCCAGTCAGCTTTGACTGTGTGATCACTGGCAACCCCCCTACCATTGTGCGATGGTTCAAGGATGGAAAGCTGTTGGAGGAGAACGACCACTACATGATCAATGAAGATCTGGAGGGCCGCCACCAGCTGATCATTACAGCTGTGCTCCCCACAGACATGGGAGTGTACCGATGCATGGCTGAAAATGACAGTGGCATCGCCTCCAGCAGGGCTGAGCTGAGGGTGGACAGTGAGTACACTGTTAAAAGAAAGTGTTATTCGGCCTCGAAGGCTGATCTTCAGAGCAATGTAATCTGAAATGATGTTAACTCACACTTTCTTTTACCAGTGCATGAAAGTGTCTGCATGTGCATTGGGGAAACTGTGCATTGTCATCACTTTAACAAAAACCTTTGTTTCTTTTTTAGATGCAGCCATTTTACAATTACATTCTCGACACCGTTTAGATAAATGCTCAACTACTATTTTATTAACCACACATTTACCTATTAAATGGTTTCATTCTTAACATTAAGCATAAGATCTTTTGACCGTTTGCTCCTGTGGTTTCTGTTAATTTCTTGAATTGATTGACTCACATCTAGTTAACCTAAATTTTAAGGTTTTCATTTCAGTTGAACTTTTAATTCACCTTTGCATATATTTATAGTGTCATGCAGCTCAGATTATGACACAGCAGCTGATGCCACAGAGACATCGTCCTATGTCAGTGCCAAAGGTTATATGTCTAGGTAAGATTTAATTCTATATTACTAGTGATTCTTAAATTTATGACAAGTCAAGATTGTTTGTATAGCGCCTTTCACAATTGACATTTTAAATAAACTTTAAAACAGAAAGTTACATTGTATAATGTGTTTGTCAATATTACAATTTAATATTCAAAGATATTGACATACTATCACAACAAACATCTAAGCCAAGTTTCAAACACGCTTTTGCTTTGGGTTATTCTTCTTCATAGTTCAGAGCACAGGACGGACACAGAGGCCTTCGAGTCAGTGGCGGAGGACGAGCAGCTTCCTCAGGTTGTGGACGAGTTACATGATCTGTTTCTCAGTCCTGGAGCACCAATTGCCAAGCTGAGCGTTAAAGTCAAAGGTACGTTTTGTTGCAAATTCTCTTTTAATTGTTTTACGGTTTAAGTTTCTTCTTACATGATCCAGTTAGTTTCTAATGAATAAAAAAGTTTTAAAAGTAAAATAGGTTGCCCTTTACATCTCTGCAGGATTTCCCACTCCAAGGTTGTATTGGTTTAAAGACGGCACCCCACTTCAAGCCTCGAGCAGAATTTTATTGTCGACCAAACGTGATCAGCATAGTCTTGAGATTTTGGATGTAAACCGCGAGGACACTGGAGAGTACTCTGTGTACATTAGTAACATTGCTGGCTCCGCCTATTCTTCAGCGAGACTGAATGTATTGGGTAAATGTGCCTTGTGTGCTTTAGACAACAGTATACATTTCTGCATTATGCTTGCATGGGTCTTAGGTGAGATGATTATGGCACAAAATTACAAATGGTGAAAGTGCCTTTAAGTGTTCAAACTTTCTGTAAATCAAACCCAAACTTATTTTTACTTTCTGTTGGATTTTATGATGAGACACAGCCTGACATTTTTTTACGTCTGTTTGTTAGGTCCTGGAGAGCGCCCAGCACCTGAACAGGGAAGAATGAGAGGTAACAATCCTTGAATTAGGAATCCTCACATAATGTAAACTGATCCATGTAAACTGACGCTCATTTAAACCGTTTGATATGAAAAATGATGCATGCATGTACAGCCATCTGTTATCTAAACTGTATTCTACCACAAATAGATTCAAAGGTGCCACTTGTGCCACCCCGCTTCCTAGAGAGGTTTAGCAACAAGAAGGTGAAACAAGGAGCAAGTATAACGCTGTCAGTCAAAGTGGAAGGTATAACAGTGATCATATCGTCTACCAAAAGTATTTATTTAGGGTCGATGTATTTAACATAATAACTGTTCCAAAGGTTCCCCGACCCCATCTGTGAACTGGTTAAAGGAGGTGTCAGAGAAGGATGTTTTGTGGATCAAGGCAGACACACCCGGGTATAAAGTGGCCAGTTCTGGCTGTCAGCATAGTCTGATCCTCATGGAAGTGGGAAAGGAACATAGAGGCATGTACACCTGCATCGCCACCAACCGTGCGGGACAGTCGGTCAACACGGCCCGACTAGACGTGGAGCTTGGTCAGTAACACATGATTTAGTTAACATAAAGATATCAGGATTATATTAATAATATTATTTATATATTTACTTAGTCCTTTACATAATCTTTTTAAATAACCTAATGGAACTTTTGCTGATTTCCACCGTGTTCAAACTTGTTTATCCAACAGCACCAGAACAAAAGGGAAAAGTGGGAGCAGAGTGAGTTTAGACAGATGTTTACAAATGTAAAGCGATGTTATAGATTTGTTGGATATATAATGTGTTATATTTGTTCTCAGCATTCTTGGAATTACTATCAGCCCACCTGAAGAAGAGGGTAAAGGTGAATATTTGATATTTTTATAGAGTTTTTATATAGATTCAGATCGTGTGTATTTTTATAAAGTGGAATTAAAAAATCATCATTATCACATGTCAGGAGAGATCAAAATACCCTACCTGGGTAAAGTGGGTACAGAGGAATTTCTACAAAAGCTCACAACCCAAATCACAGAAATGGTATCGGCCAAGATCACTCAAGGTAAGAAAAGGCCATTTTTAATCTGGATCCTTTTTTAGTAGATAATAATGAGCTAGACATTTGTGTAAACCGCACTGCCACAATATTGCACAAATGTTTAAATGTAAATATGTCAATGTAAATCAGAATTTTGAAATTTTAAATGCACTTCCATTGTGTTATTGTGTGTCCAGTTACTGACTATTATTACTACTAATATTTTTATGTAGTCTTTCTTTTACAGATGCGTTCTAATATTCACTCAAAAGTCTGCTTTGATTTTGAGTGAGCTTTGTGTGCGCAAATGCTTTGAGATTTTGTCACAGGGTGTGAGTACTGAAATAGAGTTTACACCCGTCTCAGACTCACATTAAAAATGTCTACTCTCTAGCCTGTATCTTCTCAGGAAATTTTGACTGGACTTTTATCTTGTAAAAATACCACCTCTATCTGGATTCCATAACTACTTCTCAATTCAATGACACCATTCTTTTGTCTGTCCATCAAACAATCCATCCCTCCTCTCCTCCATTCACTCTCATTCTCATTGAAGCATTGATTTATTCAGACAGCTCACAGAACCATCAAGTGCTCCAGTGGATGAAATCTTGGCCCAAAGTAACCAGTATGTATCTGCAGAACTTCCAGCGTAACACAACAGAATCATGACTTTTTCCTCTGTAATGCTATGCTGTTGTTAGTCAGATTTCACATATTTAAATTCTATATATACATACAGTATATAGCAAATTATTATTCAAATTTAAGAAATTACTTGCTTATATGTAAAGGAAAATGCACTATATATGGCTAAAAGTCATGGTTCTTCAAAATCAGGGCCTTTTGTGATAGTTCAGAATAAACAATTTTGAAATTCAGTGGTCTCATTTTTTCCACAAAGTAAATTATAGCCACATTTAAGGTGTCTCTGTTTCAGTATACACAGAAAGAAAGGGTTCAAATTACTGCTTTCATATTTTTCTAGAAGCAATTGCATGAGCAACTATGTTTGTGTTTGTGCACAGCTATATTGACGATCATACAGTCATTATTTTGTCAAAGCATGATATGGCCAAGTGCATGCTGAAACATGAGAGAAATGTCATTGATAATAGCCCTGGTGTGAGGTCAAATTAAAATGTGGCCATTTTCTGTTTTCACTGTAGAGCTTGTCTATTTTATTTTACTGTAGAGCTTGTTAATCGACGTCAGGCCTCGTTGAATGTTGCGCCATCTTGGGAGGATGGCTGCTAGTCAGTTCAATGCAGTGTTTTGTTTTTCTTGTTTGATTGGGAAATATACCTATGGTATGTTGGTTTTGCTGCGTTAAAAACTGCAATAGCATTACGTAGAGTCGTTCAGTAAAAGTATATTATTGTTTCACGTTCGGTTTCTCCATATATCAAACAAAACAAGTAACGTTACATGTCAACACAATAATAGCAGTGACCCACCAAGATGGCGGCGCCACTGCAACATGCAAACATTCCAGCTTGGAATTCTCTATATCACAGGAAAATATTTTATTAAGTCACACAGTATTTTGCCTTTACGAAAATTAACCATGTTTTTTACTATAAAAACAACAACAAGAATGGTATTTGTAAACCTGTGGTAAAAACAGGTTCATTTTAAACTTGGTGAATTTGGATCACAACTTTGCAAACTACATACTACAGCAGATGCATTTTATCTGTTGTAACCAATTTTAACTTTATGTATCGGAAATAAGAACGATGATTTATTCTTACCTGAGATGGAGCAGCATGTGTGCACCAAGTTCATAAAAACCAAGAACAGTTTTCCTCCTAAATCATCTTTTAGTAATATTAATTCCTCCATTATTTCTATAAGTCCGCATATCCAAAAGTTTTCTGTGTCTCTGCGTTTGAAGTCAAGGGTCCATGATGCTATGCTCCTAATCTGCTCGCGCCACTGGCTGTGTTCGCAATCGCCTACTACACCCTCATTCACTATTCCCTACATTGGTTCACTAATATAGTACACTTTACGGAAATAGGTGACTAAATTCGGACACTCGGTGCACTGGAAATGCTGCGGGCGCCATCTTCTGCCGAGACGCGGGAATTCATTCAGCGCGAGCATCACGATAGATGGCTAGCAGCTAGCCGCTAGTGTACATCGGTTGTACATTTGTTATTATGATGCATCATAAAATGAATGAGTGCACTCAATAATGTCCACTATGAATTCGAACACCACTAAAAATGGATGTCCCCTCAAATAGTGCACTATATTAGGGTATAGGGGGGGATTATGGACACAGCCTATGTTTAATATTTCGCTCAGTTATCGCGAGATGAATGAGATCAGCGAATATTGGCACGTTAAATATCACAAACAGTCCTATGTACATTCATAAAGAGTTAAACACTGACACGTGGGGTGTTTTTTAACATTACATTTGTTACATTTAAAGATATTTGAGATCTTAACCCGAATTATAATCTAAGTTTTCCATTTTATGAATGTGCCTAAATAAATAACAGTTTCCTTTTTACATATCTAAATCATTTAAAATAATATACAGCCGGGTCTATATGATATCATTAAATTATTAAGATATTATTATTATTATCATTTTTAGGCTATTTTATTATTTTTCTTAAATTTATTACCAGATTATTATATATACATGGAAATATATTTTAATTTACATTTATTCATTTGGCAGACACTTTTAACCAAAGAGACTTGCAACTAGAAGACCATAAACATTTTGTCAACGCGTTAAACAGCACCGTTAGTTTACAAGGCCATGCTACTGGAAGGATTAAAGCTGGACTAGATGATCTATTCAAGACATCTCATTTATTTTGGTTTTGAAATGTTATACACATCTGGTGTGTAAAGGCCAGAACTGATACACATGACTGTGTGATGGAAATAAACATAAATTGATTGACACGTGATGTCTGCCCTTCTTCTTCTCTTCTTTTTAAAGCTTCATTACGTGTCCCAGGAGCCGACAGCGACGATGAAACCAAAACTCCTTCGGCATCTCCATACCACGGTCGGTCACGGCCCGCTTCTCTGATCGCAGACTCTTCATCCGAGTCAGACGAGGGAGATGCCAGAGGAGAGGTCATATATACATTACGTGTTTATGTCACATTTTACATGGCCAATTTTTGCTCTTCTGATCTGAAAAGACAACTTTTTAAAATGTATTTTTGCAGATGTTTGATATCTACGTGGTGACTGCTGATTACAACCCCATTGGGGTCAGTAAAGAGACCATCGCTCTGAAGGAGGGCCAGTATGTCGAGGTTTTGGACTCTGCTCACCCCCTTAAATGGCTGGTTCGCACCAAACCCACCAAATCCACCCCGTCTCGACAGGGATGGGTGTCACCTGCATATCTCGACAAAAGGCTGAAGGTCTAGAATGATTGTTTTGGTGTTTTGTCATAATGCAGAGATACTCATACATCTGTAAGTGCGGCTTAAGTGCACTAATATTAATGATGACCTCCTGGTTGTGTTAAAAGCTATCTGCAGACGCAACAGACCTCCCAGAAACCACCAGAGAGGAACTCACCGAAACAGAATACAAAAAGAAACTCTGGTAAATTGACACACATGCCAAGAAAGTCGTTGGCTATAAGTAATAAGTGCTAATATGCTGTATAATGCTACAACCTGTCAATTCTGTGTCCGCTTCACTTCTCCTAGTCAACTCCTTCAGGATCTGATCAGCACAGAGTCTGAGTTTCTGAAGGAGATGGAGTTCGTCACGTCAAACCACCTGAAGCGTGTTGGCGAGGAGAGCACATCACCTCACATCACCAGCCACAAGGAAACCATCTTTCGTAACATCGGCGACTTGAAGACTTTCCATAGCAGGTAAAGAGCATCAGGCAATTATATCATGTTCATTTCAATAATCATATTTTATAATATATATCATAAATATGCATTGGTCATATAGCCTGGAATAGTGTTGAAACGGAGAAAATACATTTTGGCATAAAAAATTAAGTGTTTATTTCCTTTCCAGCTCTTTGTTGCCTGGTCTGCGTGAGTGCGACACAGACGATGACATCGCTATGCATTTCCTGAAAAATTCTGAAGGTTTTGAGAAATATCTGCAGTACCTGGTTGGACAGACGGAGGCTGAGTCTGCTATCGGCGAGAAGGACGTGCATCAATACTTTAAGGTGGGTTCCTTAATCATTGACAGTATTGTAATCTCTGTCATGAATGTGCGACAGCTAAAATTCACTGATGATTGTCTTTTAAAGAAAACAGAAGCTCTAGGATTTCATATGATTTTTTTCCATCAGGATTATACAGCCTCAGAGTTGGCGAATGTTGACCCCTCGGAAGGTCCTGTGTTGAGTATTAATGCTTATCTTCAGAGGCCGCTGGAGAGAATACAAAAATACAGAGCTTTGCTGAAGGTACAAAACAATTTCACGTTTGCTTTACAGTCACTTGAATGGCTACTACTCCACTGAATGCTGAATAATTCTAAGAATTGTATTGAAGAATGGTTTATCCAATTACATGCTGTATATTCAATGATCAACCTCAATAAGATTGTGATGACATTTACGAGTTCCTTATTGTATTTTAGGATATGATACGGAACAAAGCGAGGAACGGTCAGAACTGCTGCTTGCTGGAGCAGGCCTATGCCATGGTGTCATCTCTGTCACAGCGCTCGGACAACACACATCATGTGTCTCTTATCGACAATTACCCTGCCAATCTGGAGGCACTGGGAGAACCCATTAGACAGGTACAACACATAACACAGACAGGACAACCCTTACAGAGGCAATGTGGAGATGTTAGCGGCATCTAGTGGTGAGGTTGGGAATTGCAACCAACGGCTCACTCCACCCCTCTATTTCGGAGCACTACGGCGGCTGACACCGGACTAATAGCGGCTTCATACCAAACGCGAACGGTCTTTATTACTCGCGGGGAAAGTTCGTTATTTTTGCTTGAGGGACTGGAAATTACGTATATTTTCAACCTTCACGGAAGACTGATTCGCATCATTCGCGTCGCCTGTTGCGAGTTTGCGTCTATTCCCGTATTTGCATTGACTTTGTATGTAATTTACTCATGCAAATTCTTTAATTCACGTTTGGTGTGAACGCAGCATAAGATGTCGTAGAAGGAGATAATGTATTCTGCAGAGCAATTTGTCCCTTCAGGGCTACTGTAGAAACAACATGGCCAATTCCATGTAGGCTAATGTATCAATCTAAATGTATAGCTATGTACATTATATTGCATATAAATATTACACACTGAACCTTTAAATAAGTTCTTATCAGCTTTTTCATTGACAACAAAGCACAATAGCGAGGACTCTTTATATTATTTCTTTATAGCTATGCCGAGTTAAAAATGCATTTTGAATCAAATGTGAATCAGTGTTAAACTGCACACATATATAACTTCTTTAACACTTAAAAACTGTTTTGTAGGGACCTTTTACGGTTTGGGAAGGCGCACCTGGAGTTCGCACATCCTCTAGAGGTCATCACCGTCACGTCTTTCTCTTCAAAAACCACGTGGTCATCTGCAAGCAGAAGAGAGACACAACCACAGACACCCAAACATACGTCTTCAAGAACATGATGAAGGTATGAGACCCTCAAAAAAACACCTCTGACTGAGAGGCTGGAAATGAGACGGTGTCCAACAATTCTTTGAATTCTTATTTGATTGGAACGTAGCTCACAAACATTGATGTAAACGAGACTGTGGAGGGAGACGAGAGAGCGTTCGAGATCTGGCACGAGCGAGAAGATTCGGTGAGGAAATACACGCTTCAGGCCCGGACCGTTATTCTGAAGAACTCCTGGCTCCGTGACCTCCGTGATCTTCAGCAGCGATACAGCATGCCAACGTGGTGTAAGCCGCCCACTCCTGCGTCCTCCATGTGTTAACGCAACAAACACCACACAATATTTACAACAATCTGTGTTTCACAGGCCATCCAGACTTTGACGCAGTGCTTACAGATTGCACGGCAGAACTCGGACAGACGGTCAAACTCGCCTGTAAGGTCACCGGCGTTCCTAAACCACAGGCCACCTGGTATAAAGGTCAGGAATACAATGTTGGGTTGATGCTCCTGGTGGGTTGTGTTGTCTTAGTAACTGAAATACTTGAACCCTGAGCTACTCTCTCACACAGACGGGCGTCCCGTAAGGGCGGATCCTCATCACATCATCATCGAAGACCCGGACGGCTCCTGCACGCTCATCTTAGACAACATGACGGCAGACGACTCGGGACAGTACATGTGCTTTGCTACAAGCTCTGCGGGCAATGCCAGCACACTTGGAAAAATCACTGTGCAGGGTAAGCGACAGAACTGAGAAAAGAGAAAATGACAGATGAGATCTCTTTAATATCTCCTTTGTTTTCCTAGACATCAGTGAGATGTGAGGGTCTTCTGCATCTCAGATAGTCAGAAATCAGACAAAAGTGTCTGTCATTAGGCTGGATTCACACGCAAGACCGGAGAACAATTTACTTCTGTTGTTACTATGACGATCGCGATGGCCGCGCTTCAGACACGCCCAGTGTGAATCCAGCGTTAGTGTGTCAAAACAGATGTCAACAATGTGTCAAACCGAGCTCAGATTTGTCAAATCAATAGTCAATATTATTGAAGATCTCAATATCAACTCAAACATTTCTCATCCAATGGACCCAAATCCAGATTATTTAACCTCTACAACCTACATTCATTTTACACCTTTATATTTTATCAACTATCTTATTTGTTTCTAGTTTGGGCCCACAACTAATTTAAAGAAAAACATCTGAGACTAAGGTGGTACTTAAAAGATAAACATCTGTGTCCGGTTGCATGAAATCCCTTAAGTAAAGGTTTTCCTGAGGGGAAAAATTTCTTCTTAACCGTCACCCTCAGGTGTTTATCCTTGTCATTCCACCATAGTTTCTGTCAAAAAGTGGTTGCCGTAGTAGCTAGAAAGCATACATACCATTGACCTTAAAGTCCCAGTGACATTAAAAATGACAATTCTTATTTTTTCATGAAATATTGCAGCGTTTATAGTAAATACCTTATCAATGTGATTTTCTTTTTAAAATGTATGTACCCTCATAATCTTCAGTTAAAATCTGAAAATGCACTTCCGCTGTGAAATGACAATCCATCTCAAATGAGCATCCGTTAACTCCTCCCCTCAACTGTCAGTCTGCTGCCAGCTTCATTTCAAAATCAATGCGACAGCAATGCAACATCCAATCAATACGCAGTGAAAAACGCAAGCCACGCCCAAAAATGTTCTCCTTTGAAATTCCTTTTCACTTGGAACGGTCCAAGTCAGAATACGGAAGTAAAAACAATCGCTTCACGGGGACTTTAATAGAGCACAAATGTAACATTACAGCTACTGAAACATTTGAGTTGTGGACAATATTAACAGTACAGGAAAAAAGCTATTATTTTAGATAAATTATAAATACGCAAAAAGAAAGAACACCCCCTTTTAATCTGCAATAACGCATCAAACTGATATTTTTATTGAACATGATATCCTTCATTGGTGCCTTCATTTCTTACGGTAGAAAGGCAAACTTGAGGACTTTGTTGCAACGCAAAAATTAATTTAAGGAAACACTTTAGCAGTTAAAGGCAGAGTAGATGATTTGGAAATGGTCCAACGTTTTTTGACCCTATGCCATTTACAGAAGATATATAAATATAATTGCTCTTTCTCTTCCAGTTCCTCCACGTTTTGTGAATAAGATCAGGAACGCCACGCTCTTCCCTGGAGAAGAAGTTCAGTTCTCTTGCACCATTCAGAGTGCACCGAGTCCCAAAATAAGGTAATGTTTTTAATGTAAATGTTTAAGTAAATTATACAAATGAGAGGTTTTCATCATCAACGTCGAACGAGTTAAACTATGGCATAACCCTGATGAGTTGACCTGTATCTGTATGGACAGATGGTTTAAGGAGGGCAAACTGCTGACGGATCAAGAGAAGTACCAGACGTACGGTGAACCTCGCAGTGGAGTTCTGGTTCTGGTTATCAAGAACCCTGGAGAGAGAGATCTGGGTCACTACGACTGTGAGGTACAAACCTGATGAATTGAGTCAATCCATTTACACTTGCTCTTTTTAAACAAGACAAGAAGTGCACTTTCATACTGTAATAAAATATTGTTTCTGTTGTAATTGTCGAATCATGTTTTATGGTAATAATGTGGGATTGATCAAATAGTCTTTCGTTTAGTTGTGTAAATCATCTAATGATGACTGTCCTGTTGACCCGCAGCTGTCAAACCGTCTGGGCAGTGCCAGGTGTGGCGCTCAGCTGGTCACTCCCGCTGTGGCGATGGCAGGAGAACGCAGGGCAGATCAGGCCATCTCTATAGAAGGTACATGTCTGTGACAGCATCTCCTCCATTATGTGCTTCTGTGATTACTTCACTTGTCTTTAGAGTGATTCAATTAGTAAATATAATAACATATAGTAAAATATTATAAACATAAAATATAGTAACATTTATAAAATGTATTTATAACTATGTTCCTTTTTGTTTTTTAGTGACAGAACAGGAGACAAAAATGCCAAAGAAAACCATTATTATGTAAGTCTGATAATGACTGATAATGACTAAACTTTGATTTTGAATCTCACTTATTGTTCTTTATTTCATACATTCAGTATAATTATATTATACATTTTATAATATTTTGTAAGTATAATTTTATGTCTAATTTATATAACTTACACAACGTATACTCCATCTGAGAGGCACTATATTGTGTATTGACCTGTGGTGACCTTTAAAGGCCACATTCAACATTTTCATAGTTGCTACTCTTGTGTTAAATTCTACACAGAATGTGCTAATAATCACACTGTACAACCAAACACATGTGCTTTTTCCACCATAAGCGAGGAGACCATCACCACCGTGGTGAAGAACACACGCATGAAGCGTCACGCGTCCCCCCGAGCGTCCCCTATGGGTGCTTACCGCTCGGAGACCTCCACGCCCGAACCGCCCAGACAGAGACGACCCCCGGCTAGAAAGACCATCCCGACACTCTACGTTCAGGAGCCGGCGGGGGCCACGGCCAGGAATCCCAGATGGGTTGAAGTCGAGGAGATAATCGAGTATAAAGTGAACAAATCACCAAGGTTACCAAGAAGAAGAGGCGTTTCCCCCGGCAAGCCGTCACCACCTGGCAACCCGAACACTAATAACTCGAACAACAAGTTGGTGGAGACCGCATCCATGGGTGCTGTGACTTCACCAGAAGATGCTGCGCAAAACGAGGCGGAGGTCGACAATCTCCCCACGACGTTTGGAGAAATCTCCGATCTAGATGAAGATGAAGGAACCATCATCCTCGAGCCGGAAGACCGCCAGGATGAACGAGACCGGGACTGTGCGAGTCACGGGAGTCGAGTGCTCACTCTTGAAGACCTCGAGGATTACGTCCCCCAGGAAGGTGAAACCTTCGGCAGCGCAACAGACAGTCAGCCAGCCGTCCAGACGCCCTGCGAGATCTCCGTCTTGCAAAGAGAAATTAACGAACCCGTCATCGGCAAACCCGTTCTGTTGAACGTGTGTCGTCCCTTGGCACCCGCAAAGCCTCGCATGGGCTTCTTCAGCTCCTTTAAGGAGCACCTCACCGGCGTGTTTGCTCCAAGTCCCTCAGCGAACTCCGGCTCTCGGATGAGGCGAGAGAAGACCGTACCCATACTCGTGACGAGGGAACCTTCATCCGACTATTCACGCTTGGCGAGCCTTGAGGTCCAGCCGACGTACTGCTCTGAGGTCCAGAGAGGGGTTGAGGGAGGCCAGCAAAGCTTTAAAACGCAGGTTTCTGCGCGAACTCGCAGCTACGCGCCAACCGGACAAGTTACCGTGCAGATCACACAGAGGAACCCGTTAGAAAAGCAGTAGGAGAGAATCTAACCCAGGGGATGTGTTCTTGGTTGCTGGACGTACAGGTGAGGGATCGCCTGATGCTCTGGAGGTTCACATCAATCGGAAGGTTCCTGCTAACAGCAGATTGTTCTATTTGGAAACTGCCAAACTCAAGGCCTTTATATCCATCAACTGTCCTGAGACGTACTTGACTTCCCGTAAGCACGACATCATTCAACCACGCAAATCTGCAAATATGGTCAATCCATCCGTCCAAGCACCAGAAGCTCCTAAACACCAGAAATGTCTTTTAGAAATCCCAGAGAACTGCTCAAATCAACGTAACAAGTTTGGACTCTCACAATATGATCTGAACGTGCAATACTTGTGTTTTTCTTTTGAACCGCCAAATGAACTTTCATTTAAACCAAGCGTTCTTTTGGTGCGACACACCGCCATTGAAGGTCTGGGTTGCTTTGTGTACCACATACACAGACCTTGATGATGTCATCGAACATTAAACATTATTTAAATTCTGTCATCATTTGCTCGCCCTGATGTCATTTCAAACCCGTGTGACAGAATTTGTCGGTAACCAAACGACATGGGCTCCCATTGTAAAAACACAAAGCCATTTCTCAAAATATCTTCTTTTGTGTTCCACTGAAGAAAGTCACACATGCAGATTCTGGTGAATAAATGATGACTTTTAGGTGAAATATCTCTTCATTTTTGTTTGTTAGGTTTGTAGTCTGACGATTATTTCCAGGCGTTAAGATAACAATGTAACACAAACCCTATTTTATGACTTTAGGCATATTTATTTTAAAACGTCTTTCTTGTGCGACAAGCACGTAGTATTTACAGGTTTAAAGTGTTGGAGATGCAGTTTACCCGAGTCATAACGAATAGATATGAAACGTGTTTGAATTCTAGATACGAATGTCGATGTCGTGTCGACCCAAATCTGTGTGTAACGTGATTTTTATGGTTGAAAAATAAATAGAACTGCCAAACAAAAACATACCTAAACATGTTTGTCTGGTAAAAAAATTAAGCTCTTGATTTATAGAGGAGCGTATATTTCAATGTGTGAATACTTGTCGGATTCGTAGAGAATGTCAATAAACAATCAATCACTGGGTTTACTCTATGCGTGTAAGATCCTCCAGCTATTGTTTTGTGTGTGATGGGTTGTAAATGGCGGGACACGCAGAGATCAATATTGCACTCTCATTTATTCATTTCACTCTGGACATGCTTACCTATGTGTGTAAGTACACATCTTCACTGTATACACACGAAGGTATGTACACACCAACACACACATAATTAAACATGTAGAATTGTACATATATATTTATATAGACCTATAAATTTACATGTACGTACATTTATAAACGAGTGCACACAACGCACTCTTGCTCACGCACTCGCACGCTCGCACCACACACACACGAAACATACAAATGTCATGCGTCTGTGGCTCAATGTTTGTCTCCTGCACGTGTACACACACACACACACACACACGCACGCACACACAGACGTGAATATATATATCGCAGACATACTTCATATCCAAAAAGGTTCCTCTGAAAACAACACCAGGTTGTGATTTTGGACACTTCAACTTGTTGTTTTTTTTCTTCCGTTTTTGTTTTGTTTTGTTAAAGCTGAAAATTCAAATGAAACCAAAAACAAAGAGACAAAGAAAGGCATGGTGATGTTCCGTCTGATCATAACCGCAAGTAAGGGGTCGATTTGCATAATGTATACAGGCTTCTAGGATTTTCTGTTCCTATATTTATTATTTTTTGTAATAAAGAACTTTTTGTCGTTTTATATAAACAAAGCAGATAAACAAATGACCGCATGGAAAAGAAACGAAACTCTACAGATTAGGTTCCCATCCACAGTCCCTTCTGCTGACGGGGTGACATCAAGCTGTACAGCGCAGTCAAAAAACAGATCTCAGCTTCATTTACAGGTACAGCCATAATCAAGGCACAAAGATCTACAAGTAGATTTTTTTACTCTCTTTCAATAAAGTTGTACAAAATAATATAACATTTTATAGTCTGTACAGGAAAGAAAAGTCACCCTTGCACAGTCCGTACAAGTTAGGAACTAAAATAAGAACCGGGGACAAGCGCTCGTCTTTATGTTGCCAGAGCCGCTTCCCGGCGTCACGACGGCTCCGCCCCTTCCCGTTCAAGAGGACGCGAGCGGGACAGAGAAATTCATGGTGCGATGCTACATTGTGTCCATCTCGTGAAAGGAAAAATGTCAAAGCTGGATGGAAAAGTGCGTTACTTCACGTCGTGGTCTTTATCTCCTCGTCCCAGCGTCTGGCAACCCCTGCCCCCCCACCCCGCGGGCGCTCTTCAGTGTCTGGACACGGAAAGCAGCAGAGAGCCTCAGAGGTCAGAAGGTCAAGGTTCAGGGTGCAAAACTAGGGCTCCCGGAGGTCACGAGGGATCTTCATAGACCGTCAGGCGGCAGGACGTATATACACAACGATATCATTTTTATCCGCGTCAAATGCAAGGAGGTAGCCAGAGGCTGGGTGGAATGGCGAAAATAAAGGCGGCGAAGATTCCAAAAGAACTTAAAAACGCCGGGAAGAATCCCAGTCTCGTCCTAAACTCGACCCACTCAAAGAACCATTTAAAACCCAAAAAAAGAGATTCGAGGACAGAAGGGTGGTCTTCCAAACATCAGTAGTATTCGTGGTCTGCCGGTGTAGGCGGGGCAGGGGGAGTTTGGAGACGGCTCGGGGCCCGGCGAGATCACAAGAGTTCGTACTGTCGCAGGTGCATCCGCTGGATGATGTCTCTGCAGTCGTTGAACACCCGCCTGATGTTTTCCGTGTCCACCGCACAGGTGAAATGGGGGTAACAGTAGTGACGGCCCTCTCCGCTCTCAGTGCTGATCCTCTGTGGTGGCAGAAAATAGGAAATAAATATCAAGGACAGATCTCCCGCAGGGACTGTAACAGATGCTGTGCAGTCATCTTTAATCTGCGGATTGAAAACACTAACCAGAAACTCGTCGCGGATGAAAAACTTGGCTCTTGTCACTCGGGGGTCTTCTCCAGGCTCAGGAATTACTGAAACAAGACGTGCCAGGTTACTATACCCCAAACTCACGAGCGACCGACACATAAATCTGTCATCTACAGCAGGGGTTTTCAAACTGGGGTCCGGGAACCCCAGGGGGCCTCCAGAAGGTTGCAAGGGGTCCCCCAGAAAAAGGATAAAAGTCTGCAGTGTTTATCTGCTTTTTTTGCTATTGATAGTTTCCAGAGTTGTTTCTATTTGAATCTTTCTTTATAGTTTCTTTTTTGGGACTTCAGAAACTTAGGAACAATGTGTTGTCTTTATAATATCCTATTTATCTAACACATTTTAGACGTTTCTTTACTAGAAAAGGGGGTCCCTCACAAAAGGTGAATCATATTTGGGGGTCCTTGGCAAAGTTTGGAAACCCCTGATCTACAGTATAGATAAACACAGAGATTCAGTTATAATAGTGTTCAAGAGGTTTTGTGGCGTTGCGTTGCAAGGAAACATTGACATTCATTTATCATATTCGTTTCTTTGAATGATTAAAGTATAAAGGGCGCATTTCATACTGATCTGTCGAAAATGTTTGAGTTGAAAACTGTACCTTTGTCTGGTATGGTATACCGAGCGTAATCGGGGAAATAATCTTCAATTTTGGATTTTCCAGCTAATACTTTCTCTGCCAGCATGTCCTGTTTGTTGAGAAACAATATGACAGAAATCGTCCGTAACCATCTTCAGAAAGATAAAAAGAAAAACAGAGGTCAGGGGTCAATAGCACATGAACTTGAACAAAAAGCCTGTTGTACTGCAAAAATATACCAACCATTACAATGTGTTTGCTTTCATGAATCACTTTCTTATTTGTATTTTCATTGACAAACCTTTTCGATTTTTGTGCCCTTACATACAGAATGTTAAACTATCTGAATCTTTAATGTTGTCAGTTCCATAATAAGTTGTATGTTCAAAAAAAAACTATTTGAATCAATTGTGTTCACACAGTGAGATATTATTATGAAGATGTAACCTGTTGTTCCAGATGCTGCGAAATAGGTCGAGCGCCTCCGTAGTCTGTTTGTGTTGTTGTCTTCCCTAATGACCATGTTATAGCTGCTGCTCGCGACCACAAAGATGATCGCCGTGACGTATGCGGAGAAACAGCCAATCAGCACCAGACTTCAACACAACCTTTCTTTACAATTGATGTTTTAATTCTGCAGCGCACACACAATTTACCATTAAAACACTGAATCCATTTTCTTCTTTCGTCTCTCTGACCCCCGACATCAAACATGCTGCAGGAGAGAGAGAGAGAGAGAGAGAGAGCGAGAGAGAGAGAGAGAGAGAGAGAGAGAGAGAGAGAGAGAGAGATTAGGCTGTCGAATGTCTCCCTCTAGTGGACAAGCAGAGACATGACGCTTCAAAACAACTGGTTCAGCACTGGGATTATTTTCCATTTTGTAGTTTTACTTTATTTAGTAATTATTTAATATTAGGTGGACTCACTGAAAGTTGACTTTGTCAACTTGAAATCGCGTCTCGAAAATCCCTGATGTTAAAACTCTGCAGCGTAACAAATCCTAAGAGAGAGAGAGAGAGAAGAGAGAGACAATGTGTGTTAGGGAAAACCACCTGGAGGAACATTTCCTGACAAACTATGTCTCTGTGTGATTTTTAAAACATGTAAACCATCTCATCCATATAGAAGAACTTGTGCTTGTGTACCTGATCTGTTGGAGTGTAGTCGCTCTGTCTCACTGCGTCGATCCGATCCAGAAAACTAAAAAGACACAAACACAGAAGAACTATTATCTTCATGCCCAAGCTAATGTATTTATATTTATACTCTGTTGACCGAAACAAATAAAGCACAAATTGTCTCTGAATATAAAGACAACATCTACAGTGATGGTGACCAAACGTGATTCAAACTATGATAACTCATGTCTCTGTGTCTTTATTCAGATGTTATTAA
Organism: Triplophysa siluroides; assembly: GCA_006030095.1. Taxonomy (NCBI): domain Eukaryota; kingdom Metazoa; phylum Chordata; class Actinopteri; order Cypriniformes; family Nemacheilidae; genus Triplophysa; species Triplophysa siluroides. Next base: position 1,214,519 of record VCII01000879.1, on the reverse strand, counting down.
AAATGTGGAGTAGTTGTGTTTGAAGTATAAAGCAAAGCTGAGCTTTGAGAAGAATTTAAGGATTTTATTGAGACAAATCCAAATATACAAGAAATAATACATCTTTCAAGTTTCAAGGTCCTAAACTCCTCCGAGCAACTTGAGACTGTATTTTGTTCGTCTCAGACATTCTATTAAAAGTCCAAATGACTTTCAAAATCTCTCGATACCTGTTTGAGTGTCATTTATTTGAACGAGAACTAACCATCCCTTGAGCTAGTATGCTGAAGTATGTTAGATAACAAGGCCTCAGTTCTTTCCAGCAGAAAGGCAGAATATAAGCCCAACCGTTCTCTGTGACCATCATGTGATATGACTGCTATCAGCACAGACGCAGACAAATATAGACTCGTCCCACAAGCTTGTGACAACAAGACAATCTGTAACGACACTGCCAAAAAATCATCCACAGATAAAGCCTAATGGGTTTGTGTGGACATTTCCATGTTTTATTTGAAGTTGAACCTGTTTAAGATCCTGTATGTGGACTCAGATCATGGGTGGGTTGTTACTTTTGTGAACGCATTTTCTTTTTATGTTACAAGACTTAATGTGACCCTGGATCACAAACAGTCTTAAGTAGCACGGGAACATTATTAGTAAAATGATCAATTGATCATTGATTGGGTCAAAATGATATTTTTTTCTTTTATGCCCAAAATCATTAGGATATTAAGCAAAGATCATGTTCCATGAAGATATTTTGTATATTTCCTACCTTAAATATATGAAGACTTGTGGATGGGCTGCTACAGCGCCTCTGATGAACAACTTCAAAGGCCATTTTCTCAATATTTTGATATTTTTTGCACTCTCAGATTCCAGAGTTTAAAACGTCTGTATCTCAGCCAGATATCGTCCTATTCTAACAACTCTACATCAATAGAAAGCTTATTTATTCATTATGTAAACATTCCATATCTACCCATAAGACTGGTTTTGTTGTTCAGGGTCACAATTGTTCTCTCTAATAATGTCTATATAATAATGTTGATAATCATATGAATGTTGTCTTAGATATGTTCAATGAATTAAAGGACTTCACATAAAAACTTGATAAAGAATTGATCATCAGATATTAGAAAGGCTCATCTGAGGCCATGATGCTGGAATACATCGATTTAAGGCCTTTACGACCCCACATTTGAAAAAGTTCTCCATCACCGTCCTTTACATTCTTGTACTTTCACATGAACTTCAATCTCAATTTTTCAGCTAGCCTCACAGTTTCAAGTAGTTGTTCACCCGAAAATGTAAAAACCTCTCATTTACTCAGATGTATATGACATCAGGTGTATTTGACTTCTTCATTTGAAAAGGTCACTCTATGTATAAAGGTCTCAACTGGTTAAAGCTCCAACAAACACAAACATCCATCATAGTAGAAATGCAAACAAACAATACATCAAAAGGTCTTTACTAAACCAATACAAACCCATAAGAGTGCATCACTTCATATCGACGAGTAGCTGAGTGACCTCAAATCTGATTGGTTCTCATGTGTCCCGTGACCTTATATCATATGACAACTAATCACAAGACACGCAAGAACAACTGAGATTTCAAGTTAGCAACGTGTAGCTGTTTTTTCTTTCAAAACTCTTATGGATTTCAGTTTTGTTAACTACAAATATAGCAACAAATCATGATTGAATGCTTTTATGGGTTTGATTTGCTTTCGATTGAACAAAATAAGCTCAGAACATTCATCGGTTTCTTTAGTAAACGCATCGTTTCGCTTTGAAATAAATGTATTGAGACACAGCAGCCATATGGATTACGTTAATGATGGATGGATGTGCGTTTTATATACTGACATATACATTGCACCTATTCAAAACTATACTTCAAAAGTTCCTTTACATTTTTAAGTTAAATCTAATTATCGATACAAGACATTTGAAATTAAATTACTTGAAAAATCTAGTTGCAATTCATGTAAATTTTGCTTAACCAATTTTAACTTCATTTTATAAGTCAGTTTGATATCGTTAAATTAAGGTGTCATGAAAAGCCAATTTGATTTCACTTAAAAATGTAAGGCAGGTTTTGAACTAAAGTTTTTAAGTTGAATTTCTTTACAGTGATCAAATCAAATGGCAGACATCTAGAATAACAGGAGGGCGAGTTAACTTCGGGTGATCTTTCAAACACGCCGGTGTATTTCCATCATTGAGCAGCAGAGGGCGCATGTCTGTTGTGCTGTAGAGTCCACCCTAACTGAAGTTCACTCATCAGTGTGCTCTTTGAGACACATGTTTCTCTTGAGAGCTTTATGAAGGTCTCGTGTGCATTAGAAGGGCGGTGGATCTGTATACACAGACAAAGTTGGTGAACAAAATGCACAAGAACGGCGTGTCTGTCAGTCAACAAGTTTATGTAAGAACCAGATTCTAAACGACCAACTCGCGCTTGCACGATTCATCATCCCGGTTGTTAAGAGCACGAGCAGACATCTTGTGAATGTTCTGTACAGCAGATAAGATAAGATATTCAGATTGTCCTCTATGACCATTGTGTACACTGGTTACGATCCAAAAACACAAGGAAACTGGAGTCATTCCAAAACCAGTATATCCAGTCCACGTCACGCCGAACAATATGAACGTTTGAACACATCTGACATGTCCTGCTGACTTTAATAGCTCAGAGGATTTATAGGGCCAGAGTAAGAGATGGTAAGAAAGCTTAATGGACATCTAACATGACTCTGTAATGTACAAACCTTCAGGATTTTACATGACAATTCCCTTCAAACATTTGAAACATATACACGACACGTACAGGAGAGAACCCAACCCAAATCAGGTGACCAACCCGACAAACTCTGGGTTTCTGATTCCAGTCTGGGCGTGTGTTTCACAAAGTATTATCACAAATATCTGTGATACCTGAGACGGCTCAGATTTTCTTCACCTGGACAGGAAATAAAATTAAAGAGGGCAATTCAGGGCTCAGGTTGGGAAATGAAATGTAAGAGTACCGGTCAGATCAGGTCATAGCTTCTTGTTTAGAGACACTCTTAATGTGGATTATTTTGTTCACTAAATAATCGTTTCGGTTTCTGTTGAAATGAAATAGAAGGGAGGCCAAGATATTATTGGAAAAGTTGTTGCTAAGGAGACGTCTTTCATTTTGATTTAGTTTGAGAACTGGAAATAAACTAAAACTGAAATCAAATCAATGACAAAAGGATTTAAGCATTGAAGTTACAAAAATCAAACTAAAATTAACATAAAAATGAAACTAAAAAAGATAAAAAAACAGCTAGTTTAAAAACTTACAAACATAAATATCTGATAGTCTCATAGCCTGTCATGAAGTTCATAGGAATATAACAATCAATTCAAATGAAACAATCCTTTAAACACTAACATTCTGTTTATTTAATCTCATTGTTGAATCTAAAATAATCTGTTTAATTCAAGTTTCAAGTACTGTTCGTATGTATTTGTGTCATGATCCTCCCAACAATCTATCAATATAACCACACGACTGTTGTTTTTTTTGTTTTCAAGCAGTTGTGCCGTACAACTTCCATTTTCTCCTGACTGCTGACGGATTTCTCTGAAATAGCGGCCCTGAATGCTAAAAAAAGAATTCATAATCTGTTGCTATTCCTGTCGACCGCACGTGTGCCTGTTTGTTTGTGCATCTACATGAAAAAGGCAAACGGGCGAGAGACAAACGCTGTTTCTAACTCAACGTCTGTCCCCTTTAAGCACATACAAGGGCCCGATCTGTACGAGCGCCGCACACACATACACGGGCCCTTTCTGCGCCTCACCTTCTCTTTCTGACCTTCCTTTGTTTACGCGCATTGCCGGGATACTCCCTTTGATTCGGCGGCGCGCGCACACACGTGACGCCCTCCGCCAGTGAGTGCTCTGCAGTGCTGCGCTATAAATAGCTCCTGCTTGGCCCGGCTGCTCTGTTCCTTTACATAAGCTCTGGCGGAGGGTGTGGGGGGGCAAACAGCCCGACCACAATCTCCATACAGCCTGCGCACACTGGGAGCTCTCGCTCGGACTGGTGCCTGCACTCCTGCTCAAGAAAACGCTTTTTTACCGCTTCTAACATTGTGATCTTTCATACAAACACGTATTTGTGTGTGTCCTGGTTTAACATCGGCGCGCTCTGGTTATGGTGTAATCCGGTTGCTTTATGGTCTTAAAATAGACGCTCGACAGAAAAACAGAAAACAACTCCGACAGATGTCACACAATCACGAGGGATGGTGAATTAATCTCACAGGCCACTTATGTGAATGTATGCATTACGGTTTAAGCGAGAACTTCTTAAAAGCTCTAATCTGTAACTAGTTTTAGTTAAAAATGAACATTAATCAGTTACTAAGCAAGTACTTTCAAAACCAGTGTGCTCACCTTACCCCCATTCACAACGCTGTACGTACAATAATGGTTTAGAATCTGAGTTGTCGGGTACGAATTTCCCAGATTGTACGATGTTTTATATATAAAAAAATCATTTAAATATATTTGACAAACTTGCCCCGATTCACAACAATAAACATACTATAATGATTTAGAATCTGAGTTGTCGGGTACGAATTTCACAGACTTACAGTACGATTTTTTTGATATATTTTTTAATTATTAAAATATATTTTACAAACTCACCCCTATTCACAACGCTAAATTTACAATAATAATTTATAATCCGAGTTATCAGGTACGGTTTTTGTAGACTGGTACAATTAATATATATATAAACAATTAAAACTTATTTTACAAACTTACCCCGATTACTGCGCTAAACACACTATAGTGATTTATAATGCGAGTTGTCGTGTACGATTTTACATAGATTTGTATGATTTGTAAATAGTCAAAATGTATTTTACAAACTTTAAGCATTATTATACCGCATATCGTATCAAAATTCTCTTAAAATAACGTGCAGCTCTTAAAATCACAGTTATGACTTTTGCGTGGGCAAGAATCACTCTTTTTTCATTCTTTAGATAAAGTACAGCAAAAATATAGTTTTCAATGCCAAGCCCAAGTCACAAAAACAGCTAAATATATTAAGTTCGTACTTTGCGACACACGTAATATTAAGCGGTATATCACAAAAACGTGACAAACTATTACATCAGCATGATTTCCACATAATCCTTTCGGCAAAATGTCTATTATACACGCTAAACAACTTCACCGTGACGAGAAACAAGTAAAAATGTGAAGCTTCTTCAAATAAACACAACTATCGTACCAACCACAGATTAACCTGAATCACAGCAAACACTTCTGAGCAGATATTGATTCAAAGTGCTATAACAGAGGAATTCTGGGTATTGTAAAGTCTTCCACAAAGAACACGTCTGTATTCAGAGCAGCTGGGTGTCTGTGGAGTTTCTCCAGGCTTTTCTCTGATGAAGAGACAACAGTCGCCATTATGTGTCAGGCACCGCGCTGGATACTGATGATATCTGTGTTCTACAAAGCTGCTGACCGGCTCTCGTGACCCGAGCACCTCCTCGCTCCTTCATACCTGACACACGTGCCTATCGAACCACCAGCATCAAACTAACTCAAGCGCGTTCGTTTCAGCCGAGCCAGTTTTAAGCTTAGCGATGATGAAAGTGTGAGTAAATGTAGAGATACTCACTAATGCGCGCAGTCGATGAGCTGATATTCGTTGGAGCGCTCGTAACACGCCTTCACTCCTTCATCCTGCCACAGTTTCTTCGCGTGGTCGAAAAACTCCTGCCGAGAAATGAACACGTGCACAAACATGTTTAAAACAACACAACGCTTGAATTTCTTTCAACCGAGTTGCATGTTTAAGTTTTGCCAACTATTTCCTCCTTATTTATTTACTAGCTGAACAGCTACAATCGTAAAACGCATTATTTTATGATTTCACTTAGTTCGTTCTGAACACAACATTGATCATCAAGCTAATCGACGTAAGACTTTCACACACAGTAAAGATCGTGTTTATCACCTGTTGAACACATGACTAGAATCTAGACTAGTTCTCCAAATAAACGCTTAAGTTGAAAATGAAAATAAGAATATGAAAGACAGATATAACAAACTTAAAGAATTACCATGCTGCTTGGTGCATTATTTAGCAAGTTTGCTAATGCACTTTTCTGAAATAAAACAGATGTTCGTGTGTGGGCGAACATCTCTCACATACCTCAGAAAAGTTAACACAAAATATAGCCAAGCCAAATTATCAAAACAACATTGTACCTTACGAAGTGTGCGATATTTCCTGATATTACACAGAAATGTGCCGTGTCAGAGTGAATATTTCTGCCAATGATTCAGGAATTTATCAATAAAACGAGATGCTATTTAAGATAAAAATGATATGTAAATGACAGAACACCGTTTAAACCTGATGTAAAGTGCCACTGTCTGACAACAACATTCTAGTTTCTTCTACCAGAAGTGGACGGAAAATGTACAAACTTTTTTGTATCATGGCAAAAGCTTTAAATGTGCTAGAAAATCACATGAACAATTATCATTTCCTAAAACACTGAAAACATAAATCAGTGACGAATTTCCACTTTTAGTTGAACAGTGAACACCATTCAAAACCACTTGTATATAAATGTGGCTGCACAAAACAACACACTGCCTGCGTCTGTCCTTTCACACACAGTGTTCAAAGGTTAATGCTAACAAACATCTCAGACGGCACAGAGACGACGGACGGACGGACGGCTATGCTGTCAGCTAGATTGAGACACAACTCTGTCTGGGTGTCAGTTTCAGGTCAGTTCATCTAGAACACCAGATGTGAAGGAATTCTTCATATTTCAAGTCTCCAACATAATTCCACAGCTGTCATGTGATCCTTTGAAACGGGTGAAACTCTGCCTTCACAAAAGACTATCTGTAGACGTACACACTTATCTAAAGTCAACAACAACATAAAACTACAGGCCATCAAAATATCTTCCTCATTAATAAACAAGTACAAACAATGTACAAGTACAGACTCAGCAGAACGAACACAATGTGCATCAAATCTGATGAAACTACAGAGCATGTCATCTTTATCGTGTTCTTGTGACAATGGAAAAAACATGATCATCTTAAGTTTGGAACAGCTACTTTGTTCACAAACAACAACACAGAGGTCACCGCAATAATACAGTCGCACAAATGATGTGGCACGTGAACTAAAAGCAAACGCTTCAGAACCATCAAAGCGTGACCTCAATCAAAGCCAAGTACCAAGATTCAAATGTCATTCAAAGCGACTCGGTAAATGATGAAAATGAGGCTCTTACCTGCGTGTAGTCGAAATCAGAGAGCGGCGCTATGCTCTTGATGTAGTCGATCCTGAACTGGTCCTCCGGATTAGCAAGCGGAACGGGTGGTATTAAAGTGCTCATTGCCGACACTATAGTCTAAAAACCAAAGAAACACCAGCCATGAGAACCAGAATCCTTCTAGAAAAGATCGACTCGAATGAAAATCCAGAATGAGACCTTCACTTACCACGATGGCATCCTTCACATTTTTACGAATGTCTTGAATTTTCTGTTTCTTTTCTCTGCGTGTGAAAATGTGAATCAGGGCGTTAATGCAGTGCACATCAGCGTCACGCCATTCTACTGTTAAAATCTTTTATTCTATCACTGTACGTTCATAAAACATGTCAATGTTAAAGCTATAACGATACAGAAAACGACCATTTAACCCTGATAGTAAACAATATTAGTCATTTTGTAACATCGCCATCATAAATCAATATTTAAAAATATATATATTTTGGACTGTATTCAAGGGCAGCATGATGCCTCAACCGATGAACTTTCTCTATGAATGCATTGAATGTTAAAGTTATCATACATTACAAAGTGGATAAAGCTTTGCCTTAAGGAGAAGAGTTAAGAGTAACACAATGCACTTTATTGTCGGGTAAGTTTGCTTGGCCTTCTATTAGTTTTAGTTTTATACACACACACCAGATTTACATTTCACCGCTGTTGTGCCAAATAAAAATCTTGAATGTTAAAAAGTAGCACGTTTCACACCTCAAGTTACCATCATTAAAGGGACAAACCCTTCATTTATTTCCAACACTGTACACTCAATGTGATCTGCATCGATACGATCTGTTCTTGATCATATCGTGAAGCATACGTGCTTAGCATTCACCACGGTTCTATTTTGGCCCAACTATTACTTGTTTTCAGGATTCGGTATCGACTGCACCTCCCTCCGTTCCCCGTGAAAACACCGTAGGCTATATTTACCAAAACAACTGTTTGCGTCCTCCGGTCAATGCAGGCAAACACGTATCAGGATATACCGTGGCATTGTTTTTAAGGAAGTGGGCACGCAACTTTAACACACAGAGGCCTACCAGCGTTTCCAGCGCATCACGAGCCCGTGTTGATCTCCAACTGACACAGAACCCACACCGCGGACCCCTTTGCGTTCTCACGCCCGAAACGCACGCGATTGACATTAGAAACGTCGTGTGACGTTATAAAAAGCAAACGTCTACTCACTCCGCGTTGAATCCGTTGACGTGAAGAATCCTCATCTGCTTCACGATGGTGCTTTTACCCGACTCGCCGGCCCCTGCGAAACAAACACAGCCATTTAATAGCAAGAAAGTCTCGCACGCGCAGCGGCACACGCGGAGTTTCGAGATCACGGTTTGATCTCGATATGTGCGGATGATCCGACGTGCCATTTTGAGCTGTCAAACATGGTGCGCTCGCGCTCGCGCACACGGTCTCGTGCCGCTCTTACATTTCGCATTAAAACGCCTCGTGTCGCAGACTCTTACCCAATAACAAGAGTCGATGCGTGGCTTTATAAGCCTGTCTCTCTTTCTGCAACTGTTTATTGATCCTCTTGTCGGCGTCTCGCTGGGTCTTCTCGTCGATGCGCTGGTCTTCGGTTTTCCCGTTGCCGAAACACCCCATCTTACACCCTTGAGCCCGGTCCTCACGCGCGATATATCCAATATTGACTCCGAACGACACGGCGGGTATAAAAACGAACAGGGAAGGATAAAAAAGCAGGTCCTCCGTCGCCGGGAAGGTGTGTTTTTCGCGTGTCAACCATGTATCAGGCAGCCCGGGCATCTGGCGTCGTTCGGGCGACGGGATTGATGAAAGCGATCACATGTCGATCGGCAGGGTGGGATATGAACTTGCATCTGGATCTGGGGGTCTCCGCGAGCCCCTGCCAGGAGCCCTTCCCGTCTCTTCTGTCGCCCTCTCTCACTGTGTGTTTCTGTGTGAGGTTCTCTGCCTCGCTGTGTCTCTGCAACTCAACACTGCCTCTACCTCCGACAGCCGGTATAAGAAGCCGGGAAAACCGTTACAACTGCGTCTCCTCGACGTTAAACATCAAAACAAGAGCGCGTCACAGACAGAGCGGATGTTACAGTAACGCGGTGTGCGCGTGACACAATGTAACATTCAAACGCGGGCGATTGCAACGTGAGCAAGGAAATATCTCGTTGACGTCTTCAGTATTTCTCATAGACACCAATGGGAATAAAAGGAGAGCAAAGGGAAACTTTGGCTTAAGTCTCACGTGTTTTTCTCCTGAGAAGAGAGCCAGAAATAATCACAAGACATCTGAACTCGGATTTGCCGTATCTGCAATCGAAAGTCAATATTATAACATTTCTACAAACATTCAACTTAGCTTGATATGTATTAGTCCAAGTCTGAGGCTACTTATAGTTTAATCCAACAAAACATACATCTCAGTATGATGAGAGGAGTGAACATGGTCATCATTAGCTTTCATTTGATTAGTGACCTAAACAAGTCACATCTTTTTGTTTTATGTACATGTCCCGGTTTCAATTAGGTTTTAACGTCTCAGACCTTTACGTCCCTTTCAAGACCACATTATGAAGTGACAAAGCCAAAACCCTGAGACTGTAAACACGATTCTGTGTGAAAATAAGAGTGTGATGTCCGGCGGTTATACTTTTGTTGTATCGCAGTTCCGTGGGAATGCAGGAGCGTACAATAAGAACAAATCACTCTGAGACATAAACCAATGGATCGTATTGACTAGAACAGAAATAGTTCATTAAATAATCAAACAAATGGAACGTTCTATGTTCCCTTAATCAGTCGGACTTCTTTAAACATGTAGTTCTCCTATTTTCTACCCTCGAAACGCTTCTGACTTTCACTTTCTTATAACGTTTCTATAAAAAGCTCTTAAAGGGACGGTTCACCCAAAAATGGAAACTCTGTCATCATTTGCTCACCCTCGTGTAATTTCATACCTTTATAAATGACTTTGTTCCGATGAACACGGAGAAATATATTTGGAAGAATGTTAGTCGTTTTCAGTTCCGAGAAATTATTGACTGCCATAGCAGGAAGAATTAAACGGTAGTCAAAGGTGCCCGAGAACTCTTTGTGTTCCTTAATTCTTCATGATATCTCATTCTGTATTCAACAGAACAAAAAAATACAATATTTTTAGTAGTCAGTGGTGTACCAGAACTAAAAATTGCTGACATTCTTCTAAATATCTTTCTCTGTGTTCATCAGAACAAAGAAACGTATACTGGTTTGATACAACCTGAGGGTGGGTAAATGATAACAGATTTTTCGTTTTGCGGTGAACTGTCCCTTTAAGGTTCAAGAAATAGAGGCTGTTCTCTGGAACAATGATAAACTGTCAATTGAAAAAATGTCCACCAGCAAGTACCCATAAACACGTGTCATGTGGTTTGAAATGGTGACCACAAAGGAAAAATATACTGTATATGAAATGCAGATTTCCAGGTTCCTGAATGTTTAGGAAGTAAGACATGCGAGGTCAAAACAAACAGAGAATAAATGTCTCCTGCACTGGCTCAAATGATTATAACTGTACAGTGGATACTGGAAATACTTGTGCGATGGGTATGATATTTCATTTAACATGTTCAAATGTTTATGGTAAATTTGTATTTTATATTGGTATTTAGCAATAGTCACAATAGACAATGTTTTTCATGTTAAGGATATTTAATACATCGTAAATCCTCACTTGAATTCCTCCTTTCACTATAAGGGGCTACGCCACTATGATGCTTTAGATATGAGAATTCATTACTTTGTGCATTTAATGTTAGTTATCCCTACTTAATCACAAAGATGCAGTTTTGGCTTTGTGAATGCACAGCTGTTTTTACTTCAGGACAAACGTTGCATTTCTGTTTCTGACCTTAAGCTCAAACCTTTGAAAACAACAAAGCATATTGCATAATACTTTCATTACAATTAGCAAGCCATATGCTGTAAGGGCCACGCTAGAGCCAAAGTACACCTTCAGTAAATGATAAAACCTATTTACAGGGTGACAAAGTTCAGTGGGCAGACCACATACACTTCACATTGCAATGCTATGTAAAGGAACAATACCTGCTTGTGTAAAAGTATGACAAGATTCTTTACAATTCATCATGAATGTAATCATAATCAAGATGCTTTAACAATTACACCTTGGAACCCAGACCGCTTTCGGGACAAAGCATCCGTCCTAATGCCTTACGGTTCCTCAAATTGGGCTATTTTGGGGCTAGTTATGTTATATTAATAAATAGCTCAGTGGTAAGAGCATGGCGCTAACAACGCCAAGGTCGCGGGTTAGGTCCCAGGGATTGCACATACTTCGAAACAAATGTGTAGGATAATGGAATGTAAGTCGCTGGATAAAAGCGTCTGCCAAATGCGTAGATGTAAATGTAAATAGCTCATGCTATGACCCAAATTACTTGTTACTATTAGGAGATGATATTAGGCCTGTTATCTACTACTTGATATACCAACGTACTTACAGTACAACTTGTACGAAGACATTTCCAAGCATGTGTCATTCTTACAAAGAAAAATATCACACATTTAATGATAACTAACCAGGATTCTCATTTATCATCTCCATTATACAGTAACAGAGGTGTGTAATGAATTAAGATGTCACTGTGATCTCCATTTTGGATCAACTAACCCAGAAATCAGCTGCTGGTGAAACATAAAGTTTGTCATCGTATCCATTTCTACCGGTTTGAGGCCAGTGAGGACGTGTAATATGTTTAGTCTCAACCTCTTATGGAATTACACATGGAAACATTTTCATACAAACTGTGTCTGTATACACTCACATCAGTTAGCAACCCAAGACACACAACTTTAACCTTGAACAATATTACAATCAAATAGAATTAAAAAGTTCTTTATAGTTTAAATAGATATTATCTCTCTACACGTGTGGTTTGAAATGCAAGCTGCACATTGTAACTGCTGCAGGTTCTTTAGCTGATTTTAGGGATTTTCCTTCTGAAAGGCATAAAGACTATCAAGATACGTGTATGAATTGTTCCAAAGGTCGCAAGAATACATTCTTTGCCCCTATGACTAATACCTGTATCTTATCAAAAGCACGATATCTGTGCTGAGTTCATTTTTAATATCTGACATCTTCCTCAGTTGCAGAGACACTGGCTATTGAATGGAGAGAGATGTAAGGTTCCGCCTCTATTTAATGGCCTCATATCTAAAGGTGAGGCCAAACTTATGAAACACGTTTATTAGTGATTTTCTCTAACTAAGACCTAGGAAATAGATTTTACATTCAAAATCAACACAACAGACACAAAGCCAGACACTTACTTTACTTGACCTTTATTTGAAGCCTGTGCATTATAAGGATATTCACAATGCATCATAATACATCGTAATATCGTATCCTGCTATAAATGCATTTGAACACAAGACTTTCTGTATGTCATATTGCATCTGTTTGTAAACCCCTCTCATATTATTTGTCAACAAAAATATTGTTGCACATGTGTATTAATTATGTTATGAATGTATGTTTGTATTAGTAATTAGTATAGTGGTTATTTTGTCAGTTATGATTTTTAAAATCCATATTGTTAATAGGACACTTAAAACATAACAATAAGCTGTATGTATCGCGCAGAAACACATCGGTTGATCCCTATACAAATGTTTGAGGGGATGTATTATAATGCGCAATAAATATCTTTATAATGTATTATTAAAATAGGCTTCAAGTAAAAGTGTTGTTTTTCTTAGATCATAGCCAGGCGTTATGACGTCAGCGTCACCCAATGCCCACACATGTCACTCGAAACCCCAAATAAGAAAGAATATACTGAATGTGCTTGTATATGTCAGCGTCACCCACCTAAGAGCAGCAACCGATGCGTCTGTTTATATTCCCGCTTGAGCTCCTTCAAGGCCCTGTCAATGTTCTTACTGACTTTCCTGGCTTCCCTTTCGGCCTCCTTCTCCTCGACCACCACCAGTTTGTCCCAATGCTTCTGTTTCTGGGCGCTGTTTGGAGTCTGAAGCAGCTGCAGTCGCCTCTTTCCTCCACCTCCTCCTCCGTTCTGGATGAGCGCTCGGTCCGCGTCTCCACGGCGCAGCTCCCCGGCGTCCCCGGTGCGTAATGGAGAGGTGGAGGATGTCTTCCCGTTGTTCCCCCCAGAGTCCTCTTCCCGCCGGGATCCCCGCACGCAGGACGGCATCATTATCGTCCCTGGATCGGGAGGCTGGTGCTCTGACTCCGAGTTGGCGTTGGAAATGGATCCACTTAGATCCCCAAATATACGGGGGCGCAGGCTGTAACAAAGCCCCATGATGTGGCCAGGCGCTCACGGTTGATCTTTGATCATAAATAGAGAATAGACGCCTCGATCCCGCAGTGATTTAGCGCATCATCACACGAGTTGACATTACGTGGTGCATTTTTCGACAGTGCGTAATCCAAAAATGATGCTCCTGTATTTACAAAATGTCATTTTGTGTCTTTCTAACAGTCCAACCTACGCGCAGTATAGTCGGTGGATCACCTGACATCTGCTTGCTGACAGTGCAGTCCACCTTACCGTAATGAAACCAAAAGCTTAACCATAGAAAACCAGGGGTGGACACATATGTGGCCTGTGGATGTGTTTTGGACGCAGGGTCTTTTGCGTTGAGGGATTTAGCCTTGTGATACGCTATTTAGGCTCTGGGTAGATCAGCTGTAGACTGTTTGAGTGTCAAGTTTGCCTTATACCCTTGAGACCCCCATTCGGTCTCACTAATGAGATATATAATGAAGGAACCTGAAGCTCTGAGGTATCCTGAGAACTGAACCTTATAAAAACAATAGCGAGTCACTGATATTGAGATTGCGATATGTTTTTAAATTTGATTGGGGTCATTTCGTTGCAACAGAGAAAAAATGCATTAAACTACCTCTCCACATACATTCCCCAAAGCGGGATTAAAACAATTAGTTAATAATAGATATTATAACAATAGATTTTTGAAGTTTTTGAAGATCAAATAAATAACATGAACGATTAGTAAACTGTACATTGTATTCAAACATTCTGCACGAATCGTGTACGAATTCTATTGTGTCTTTTTATGAAAAGACTCACTGACATTTATGATATGTACACTGGTTTTAACAAACAACGACCACATGTAATATTGCAAATGTTCATGGTGTTGTAAAAACGACTGCCATTACTGTGGTTTGGTTTAAAAAATACAGGTTTTATAAAAGATCTCGGCGCCCCCTGTAGGTGAAAGTATATCAACTCGTTTGAACATTTGGAACGAATGTTTGAAGACATTTATTGGCCACATTGTTTGTTATCTATAAATGTAAACAAATGAAATAATAAATGCACTTGGATCATATCAAAGTCAGCAAACAGACACATTCATAGAAATAATTTGTTGCAGTCCAAAAACTACTGGACTGGAAAATGAAACAATTTCAGTGTAGCTGTGCCCTCATCTTTTCTTCTTTTGTGAAGTCTGTAATATTTTTACACCTATCCTCAGGAACATCAACAAACTGCAAGGAAAGAATTAATATCTATTAATCATAACTAATGTTAAGGTCAAATATTATTTTTTTCTATATTAGAACATCATAGATATTTGATATATTTAACGTTTACAGGATGAAGGAATGAAATAAAATGAAAAATACGATACATATAAAAATAAACAAAGAATAATAATAAACAATTTTAAATAAAACATAATTCATGCCTCGCCCCCGTCATGAGTCCAGCTGGCATAAATTTCCATGAACTTAGAAATCTCGCTCCCATTACAGCAGTCAGTGATCCAGAGGTGCCTATACACACATATATAAACAATAATGTCATATGGATTATATTCGTTGTGAAAAAATACAGAAATTAAAATAATATTACAAGTAAAGTGAAAGACATACCCAACGAAACCAAGAGATCTTTGTCATTTTTTGACATCTGATAAGCGCCAACAAACGCTGCGAAGCCAAACAGGAGCCCGGCAGTCAAAGACATGACACTACCTGCACAGGTGCACATCTGACCATATTAGGACGTTCCGTTTGAAGCAAACTCAGGTAAAAAGTGCTCTGACAAGTTTCTGCCTTATTAACAAACACATTTTTCCCCCAAATATACACGTAACTGAAGAAAGTTATTTGCTCAGCGGTATCAACACTGTTAAACAAATACATTTTAGGTTATATTAAAATATTTTTAAAACATGTGATAAAAACCCCTGTGCTACTTTCAACAAGGATTGAGTTTCATAAGGTCTTTACCTGCTTTAACATAACCAATAATCCCTCCTATCGTTATGAGAGTCGCATAACCATAACCAAACCAATCCACAGACATATCTGTATGTTTGTTTGTTTAATTCGCAACAGAAAGAAAAAAGACGTGTTGATCGCTGTTTCGGCAAGAAGGGATGCAGCTGCCTCCACTGGGCATGCGCACTTCAATACCGTATACTTTTTGTCTCGCTGACAACAGTAAATTACTTTTTTATTGTTTATTGGAAGGTTTAGGGTTGGGGTAGGTGTAGGCATAGCTAAAGTAATTTATTGTAATTTTACGGTGAGATCTAGCATCAATTCCGGCCGAAAAACAGCTCAAGTATAGCCATAACTTCCTGAACTGCGTTTTCAAAATAAAAGTCTTACGGAGCGGCATTCATATTTAACTTCATTTGGACATGAAATCGCATATCTACTAGCAAATACAATTTTAAATACTGCATACACCCATCGTTCAATAGTTATTTTTTAGCACTAGGTCGCTCTGCTTGGCATTTAAAATATAAGTTATTTAAAAAGTTTTTCAATATAGTTTAACTATATAATATTAAATAATAAATGTAGTGTGTGTCACATCATATAAGCAAATACACAAAAGTGAACAACACCAAAGATTTGAATAAAATTCTTTATTTCACTTTTTGTCTTCTTTTCTTGTTCCCTTGCTCTTTGGAGCTGGCTTCGTCCTCTATAATGACCGCGCCTGTGGTTCTCACTCTTTTACCTTTGGCTGGCACGGAGGACTCCCCAACAGCTAAGAAAAAAAGAAGAACATATAAACATGTTTAATGTTTGCAAACAGAAGAAAAAAAACAGAACTTACAATACAATGGACACGTCAAAAGCATCACAATCTGCACATGTGACTCCAACTATGTACATGTGTAACTGGTTTGTGCGGGCCTCCAACCAGCGTCGGTCGGGATGGGAGGCTCGGTTTAGCCTGCACAGATCTCTCTCACTTGACTCTACAGTATTCTGTACATACTCTTTGAGGTTGCAGGTGGAACGGTCTGCTCCACTGGGGTCTCTTTCTCTTCACCAGGTATCCAGACAGTCAGACAGGTGAGTCTGGCAGTGGTGTTTATTTGGCCAAGCAAAGAAGGAGTCTCTAGGTTCTAAGAAGAGGAGTAAAATATGAATCCAAATCACTCTTAGGCTTCAAATGCTTTAAATCAAGACAAAATACACAGATGTTTATCTCAATACCTCAAGATCGAGTTTCCACATCTTGATGAATCCATCGTTTGAAGCCGTAACGACGACACAAAAATTGTCTTTCGTGAAGCTTTCGATGGCTTTTATTCTAGAATGAAACACACACATGAATAAAACAATCACAATCAAACAAGTATTAACAGTTATACAGCTGCTGCTTCTTTGTTGAAAAAACATAAGCAGCAATGACGCTTTATCTAAATTTTAGCACTGGTTTTACCTGTTCTCATGAGCTTTAAACTCGCACACGCATCTCTGTGAGGTCACGTCATAAACTCGCACGCTTTCGTCGTCTCCTGACACAGCCAAGAGTGTGTTCTTAAAGAAAAAACTTGAGTAAAATGACTTTTAAACCTCTCAGTACAATAGAAGCATACGCAGTGAACAACCCGAAAATCCTTACGTTCAGAAACTTGAGACACGAGATTCTTTTGGGAAACACGATGGTTCCAACAACGGTGGCCGACTCCATGGTGTAAATATCCACTCTGTCATTCACAACCACTGCGTATTGATCTCCGTCTGGTGACCACATCACTCTCTGTGCATCTGAAACACATTGTGTTTCATTACTTACGTACACAAGCAGTAGTCATTGATAAAACACAAGTCTGTATCTTACTTTCTTTGATATTCTTGATAAAAGCTGAACGTCCTGTAATCAGATTCCACGTTCTGCGGTACGAGAAATAAAACGGTCGTTTAAAGTATTTCTCTTTCATAACTGCATCTTTCACCAGAAAATTATTTTTAGGCGAACACTCTGATTAATGCTTTAGATATCCTACGGTTTATTACATAAAAACACCTTTAGAGCAAAGCTCAACTACTCACCGTAAAGTCTTGTCTGTTCCAACAGATAGCGCAAGTTTTCCAGAAGGGTGCACAGACAGCGAAGTGACATGACCCCTAAGAAATAAAGTTTCATCACCTTATATCTCTCTAGCAAGGTCAGTATTTTCTGTACCTGTGTTGTGGTGTTTGATCAAAAGCACATCATGCATGTATATTTTTTAGTGCGCTGCACTTACTTGTGAGCGTTGAAAGATTTGAGACATTCCCATTTTTTGGTGCTCCACACACAAATGAGCCCATCTTCTCCTCCACTGAGTAAATGAGACGAGCCGTGGAACTCCAGACATGAGATGGTGCCTGTCAAAAAGCAAACAAACGTGCTTACACTCGGTTGCTTGAAAATCCTGAAGATGAAAGAATGACTTTGTCTGTACCGTCATGATGCAGTAAGGCTCCGTGTTCAGTCTTATTGCTCATGTCATAGAGTTGAATCGTTTCGTCTTTGCTTCCCGTAGCAATGAAGCGGTCGTTGGATGCCACCGCAGATAGAGAGGCTGAGTGTGCATGGTGCGTGAAGTTGGGCTCAATGGTCCACTCCTAAAATTAAAAACAAGACGGATGAGATTCTGTCTGAACAATCAGAACCAGAAGGAGCTTTATTGTCAAGTATGTTTACACACACAAGGACTTTGACTTGGCGACAGGAGCTTAGTGCAGGAGGAAAGTGTACACATGATGCAAACAGTGCAAATATACATTAAGATAGAAAAAATGAGAAATTAAATAAAAACAATAATGCACGGAGTCTGACTGTATACAAAAAGTGAAGAAATATAGAAAAAAAAAACATAGAATTGTTTTAATATACCACAGCAGTCATAGTATGTATTTCAATAAGACCACAGTTATATTGAGTTATGACTAACCATTATGACATTGACAAAAAAAAAAACAGAAATTCTAACAGTTTCTATTATCCATAATAAACCAATAAAGTATAAATAAAGTAAAATAAAATGTATTTTTGTAGTGTGTGTGAAAATACTGTAATATCCTCTAGTATTAAAATGACTTTACTTTGTTAATGTTTACTTCTATTTTTTGAAGTATTAACTATATTAAATTGATATACTAAGTAGTAAATAAATACTTAGTATTAGTAGTAGAAATGTAAATATTTACTTGCCCAAGGTTTAAAAACATAACCATGTCAATCATTTTACTAAAGTAAATATGCTACATTTTCACATTATAACCATCAAACCCATTCAGATCGTCTTCTGTTGTATCTTCAGCAGTGCCCGCAGTCAGAACTCCATATACTGACCAACAATGATTGTAAAACGACAGAAATATTTCATATCAACGTTAACTTTACCTTTTCACTGGTGCACACTCGATATCCACAGACTATCTGCTCATAACAGCCCGCGACCAACTCAACACGATCCCCCATGATCACTAAACAGACGAAAACTAAACCGAGGAACTTTATGAGATATATATTCTATCTTATTAATTTGTAAGTGTTAATAAAAGTTAGACTAAAATACAGCAACGTGTGGTGGCCATGTGATTACGAACACACCGCCGGAAGTGACGTACTCCACAACAAGAGTTCCTGTGATAATAAAACCGTCCTTGGAAAATATAGAATTATATCCTTAAAAAGTATTTAAATAAATAAGCCCACTTGGTATATTGTCAAATAAAAAGATGCGCAAGAGAAATACAAATATTGATGAATATAACGTTATTGAAACATAAATCATGTGCATCATTTTCCATACATTTTAATGCATAGACTGAAGAGTGCAAACCTATATAAACTTCCAGCAAATACCCTGTGTATAAGCCAAACTGTCATTTACATGAAAATATGTTTGTTGGAATATTTTTACTTTAATGTAAAACTAATCTTTTATTTTGATAAGACACAATGCAAAAATATCCCAAATGTTGAATTTAGATTAACCCAGTTGTCCTGATTAGTTCATAAGCTTTAAAAAATATATATTGAGGTAAAATGTAAAAAGCTTTAGTTTTTTATTATACATACTTTATCAGATGCTTTATAATCATGGAAAACTAAAAGATACAATTAGGTTAATGTATCTGTTTAAGAGTAACTTTGCCCATTTTTAATCCGATTTGTATATAAACAATATTGTTAATGTATGTTAATGAATAACGTTTACTCTTTATATTATAGTATTGACACTGTACCAAAAGAAAGTGAACTAAAAATTTGCAAAGTTACACTTTAATGGTGAATGCTGTGGCAATACAAGCATTGATGGGTTGCTTTTTTGCACTAACACTCAATACAAGCTGCTGTTCACAAAGTGACAGAAAAAGAAAAATCCATTTGTCTAGTTCAGGGGTAAATTAATATAATTCATTCAATCAAAATACATATACATAAAATCATTTGTAAAATATCAAAGTGAGATGGAAATACTCTGACAGGGCAAACAGCTGGGATAATATTTGATTTATGAATCGACTGTATTGTGCGAAAACTAGAAAAGCAAAATTAGCGACTTCTATGAAATCAACCGTTGTCTATGGATGTCAATGCCATGCTTGTAAACCTCTTTGAAACGAGACACGATGTATCAGGAAAATATGCTCTCTTTGAAAATAGATGACATAATGTGAGGGTTAAAGGGAGATCTGATGACAAATACGTGATTTTCAACCTGAGATTCAAAAGAAGTCACCTCGGGACTGAGGCATTGCTTACAGTAGTAAAGTTCACACTTCTCCCATAAGAAGATGCACTTACACTGATCTTGCGGTTGTGCACAGGACAACATGGCTTCCACTAAAAGAAGAGTCTTAAGACAGGCTGCAAGCTAAACCTGAGAGAACAGTTTAGATGTCGTTCATCAAACAACGCATCGCGTGTAAGCTACTGTGTAGTCTCATTGAAATACACTGTCGACTGGCCAACATGAAGGTTTAATATCAGGGTCCACCTCTAGATCTCCCGTGAGGAGATAAGGCCCAAATAAAACCCCAGTTCTTCATCTGGTGTTCTCTCGTTTCACTTTTGCACTGTGTGGTAGTGAAATAAAGTTTCTCTTAGTCCAGTATTCTCTTCGATTCTTGTCAAGTTGGGCGATTGCCGCTAACAAAATTGTAGACCAGAAACCGAGAGGTTCCGCAGTAATGTGTGGCAAAGAGTTTTCCATCGGGCGTGGGGTCGGAGAAGGCGATTTCATCTTTACTGAGATGAGACCCGTAGATGAAATTATTCCTGAAAACAAAACGTTAATTTTAATATCTTAAAAGAGAATTTGTTTACTGTCTCTTAACTTTTGCTTCTACAGTATATCGCCATCTCTGTCTGAAATATAAAACTGCAGACTACTTTACACACTTCATAAATTAGTCATTGTGTGTTTTTCTCTTTACCAAAACCAAACTATATAGTATCAATGACCCAGTCTCTTTTAAAACAGGACTGTATCTGTTTGTTTTTCAGATGCTGGGCATCACTTCACCAGTACACATGCTAGCGTTCCTACCTGAGGCACTCGATCATGCGTGAAGCGATTCCTCTCCTTCTCATCATGCTGAAGACCCAGATGCGACTGATACCAGAGCGCCGGCTCAGGAACAGTAGAGCAGCACCAGGCCCTCTGACGCTCAAACATGACCTTCTCACCTTCTGAGCCTTCAGGAACAGCCTCCTCTATCACCCTGTAACCCTACACACAGATACACATTCAACTGAGATAACCACACCAACGCCAGAGGAGATAGACGTGCATGAACGTGCTGTTCAGCTGACCTCTTGAATGTGCTCGGCGATGAGGCAGCCTGCCACTTTCTTATCGTTTGAAATGAAGAGGAAGGTTTTGGTCTGCGATGGGACCTTTGTCTTCACCTGCTGAAAGCCCAAGTCGTTGTCCACCATTTCTCTGATCTCCTCAACCTTCAGTGACAAGCAGACAAACAAAAAGAACATCTAACAAAAAAGCCATTTAACATGTGCTGGCTCATAAAAAAGGGGAGGAGGCAAAACATGAACCTTTTTTAATGCATATTTGGGATCATCTGGCAGAACGAGGATCATTTTGCCGTCGGGATACTCTCCTAGAATTCTCTCCTTCTTCCAGCCCTGGAACAGATAAAAGGTGACATACTCCCATCTGCACATGAAAAATACTGGAAAATCTTCGAAAGAAATGCGGATGAGATGCGGTGCTGACGCACCACGTATCTGACAGCGCTGATGAACTGATTGTGAAAGAGGAGGTGGTGTGACTCGTCCTCTGGGCTGCTCGGTGAGTACAGCATCCCACACACGTTACACGTCACAGCACCAAACGCCTTCTGACTGGACTCCTGCAACCACACAAACAGTCTAAACTCCAATTCTCCAACATCACACACCATCCTGTCCTGTGTGTCTTTTCAAGGTTTGTGATGTCAACTTAAGTTATAACAGTAGTTATGCGATTGGATCATACAAACGATGAACAAATGAAATTATAATGACAAAAATGAAAATTCTGTCACCATTTACTCACCCTCAGGTTGTTCCACACCTGTATAAATGTCTTTGTTCTGATGGATGCGAAGGAAGATATTTGGAAGAATGTTAGTAACCAAACAGATCTCATCCCCCATTGACTCCTCTATTATTTATTTTCCCTACTACGGCAGTAAATGGGGGATAGGATCTGTTTGGTTACTGACATTCTTACAAATATCTTCCACATTTATACAGGTGTGGAAAAATCTGAGGGTGAGTAAACGATGACAGAATTTTCATTTTTGGGTGAAATGTCCCTTTAATAAATAAATGGATTTCAACAGGGCCTACATTGCTGGCTTGTGCTGCTGTATTTGTAGGTTTTGAACTGTTTTTGACCTCTTTCTTGTCTGCTCCGGGTTCAACGTCGGAACGTCCCCTGAAAACACAACAAAAAAGCACATGTATGTATATAAACAGTTTGGACCAGAGTTCCCTTCAGATTTATAGAAATAAAACTATTGTGTACCACAATACAAGATCTGTAAGAAGATACAATTCTCACAACACAGCGTTAAACGAAAAGCTATTCCTTTCCCTCTAAATTACCCGTAGTTGCTTTCTGTTTGCGTCTTTTGGGCAGGTTCTTGTTGGGTCGAGAAAGTTGGCTTATTCTCTGTGGACATAAAGTTAAAATATAACACACTGCATTTAATGACACATTATAATGAAGTTACGTGTATTTAATGTTGGTAAATGTTGTCTGCATGAGTGCGTGGCTGATCTAGCGTATATAAACATTCACAAATGTTGATCAATAAACAAACTCCGTGAATGTTCAAACAGGCTGATTTCAGGTCAGTTATGTGTTGATCAGATGGACTGAAGTTTACCTGTCGTAGCGAGAGCACATGACTTCCGCTCTACTGATGGCTTGGGCTGCACTTTAGCTGATAAAGACGACTGCTCTGGTTTGACCTGTGAGAATACATCAGTTATTTTGGGCATTTTATGCAATCTGTTACGATCTTTGATCTACAGCGGGATGTCTTACCTCATTTTTGGGCATCACTGGTTTATTCGTCTCCTCCTCAAGACCGTCAAGCTCAAAATCATCCGGTGAATACTTGCGTCTCGGGGTGTAGGGTCTATAATCCACCACTGGTTTGGGTTTCGGACAGGTGATTCCGTTAGGCATAGGGGGTGCCTGAGCAGGGAGCGCCCGTCTGGGTTCATTGGAGCTCACTTTGGGCACGCTTTCTGGGACCGGAAGCTGAACTGGGGCGGCGGCCTGTGCGGGCGAATCTGAGACGGCGTCTGCCTCCTTCGGCGAGCTAGCTTGACCCGCCTGGTCCGACTTGAGCTTCTTAAACACGAGTCCAGGTCAGCTTGTCTCGCTGAAGTTCCACCTGCCTCAGTTTCTGATACCGGGTGAGTTTTTTCTTCTCCTGGGTCTTGAGGGGCAGCGAAACCTGGCTGAGGAAAAAGCGTTTCTTGGGAGTGCTCTCCTGGGGCTCAGCGGTCCCCTCACTGGGGGTCTCGGGGGTAGCGGTGGTGTCGGACGCCCTTGGTGACATCACGTCCTCTGTTTCGCTTTTGGTTTCACCGACCTCCACAGGTTCCCCTGCATGTGTTTGTTGTGTGATGTCTTTCTCATCTGAAGCGGCAGGGGCATCAGAGGCGATACCGTCTGCAATATCGCCTGCGATGTCGTCTGCGATGTCGTCTGCGATTTCTTCGCACAGTGCCAGGAGGTTGAGCTGTCGGGAAGGGGCCTTCTTAGTGGCGGCCGCCTTCTCCTCTGCCAGGGCGGCCAGACGAGCTTTCGTTCGAGCCTGCGGGTTCATGGCTTGCTTTTTAGGAAGCTCTTGTGTTAAGTCCGTCACACTTTCATTGGGCAAAGAAGGAGAGGAAAGAACCTCCTCACCGAGCACAGCGTCATTCGTTTGGTTGTTTGGAGGTTTCTCTTTAACGTCTGGAGGCCACTCCTCAACCACAATAGAATCGTTCTCTGAATCCTCATAGGTTTCGATCTCAACAACACAATGTCCGATCTCAACATCATCATCCAGAAGGGCATCAGAGTCCTGAAGAAAAGACTCTCGCCACACCTGATATTTCAGCACTCTGCACACCGTCCTGCAGCGAGCATGTATTCACCACCTCTAACTCATCCATGTCTGAAATGTCTTTACTGGTGAATGTGTGTTTCGTGATGCTGGTCTCTTGGATGACTTTGAAAACCGCCTCGAGAGGTGGAGGAGATTTGGTCATCGCGTCTACTTTAGCATCCAAACTCACAGTAATTTTCTCGATAGGGTCTGTTGACATTTCCATCTGCTCTTCGAGTGACACTTTGCCTGGAAAACTGTCGCGAAATACTGACTGCAGGTCAGTTACGCTGGCCCCGTTGTTTTTCTCAGATTGGGGTAGTGTGATCTCCTCACTTTGCAGATCGATTAATCGTCCGTAGTTGTGCTCTATTTGGACAGGAAATAAAGCTGCTGTTACAGTTTTGATGGTTTGGGAGTCAACCGGCTTGTCTCGCTTCACTCTTGAGACATATTTCTTCGTTCCTTTTTTCAAAACAGTCAAATGCTGAGATGGTTTATCTCCTGGTTTCTCGAAGACTTTAGATCCTTGCTCTTTCGTGTTCGCCGCATCCAATTCTTTCCTCCGTTTTCCTCTCGCTGCCTTTTTCTGTGTCATTTTTAGTCGAGAGGAGCGACGAAGAGACTTTCCGTTTTCTTCCCTTGATTGTGGCAGAAGTCTCTGTGTTTCCAAAACTTTGCTTTTCGGAGGTCTTCCCCTTAAAGGTTTCTGAGGCGTTTTAGATATATGAGCAGGTTGATCAGAAGCTGCTGGGCTTTCCTCCATCTTTGTCTTCTTGACTTCGGGTTCATCAGACGACATTCTTCTTTTCTGACCTGGTATTCTAAAGAGAGAAGATACCAAATTATATTCGACTCCAACGGTTGTGGGTTCAATTCCTAGGAACTAAACATACTGAAACATGTATCTGCCAAATGCACTACTGTAAATGTAGATTGTCGAACAAGCATCACACAATTGGTTAAATAACCAAGTTGATTTGTTATTAAATAAATATGTAGTAATACTGATCTAATATACACTTACTATAATACTTATGGTATGGATAAAATGAAATACTAATTGCAGATCCTTTACTGGCATTAAAATAAATGAATATCACGTCTGAGTAAAAATCAACGCAATAAACGTAATAATAAATGATATTAACAAGATCTGCAATGTTCTATATACAAAATGGCATTTTAGTAATGACCTAAATAAGTCAATAAATTGTAAGATCCAGCAGTCATCAACATGTCAACAGCTGTAGTCTCTTTCCCTAAAGATGACAACTGTGAAGTAAACACGAGCCATTCATTTTCAATACTAGACCATAAACCAATCAGAGTGACAAATAAAGCCCGTTTTCAATCAAAACATAAACGCTTCTCATTTTCCTTAACAGTTACATTCAAGTGGTTAATCTGTCAGACGACGAATAGAAAGTTAGCAGACCTGGCTAACATTGTTAGCTGCCTCTTTATAAAACCTCCGACACTTGTGTCGTTAACTAACGTTACGAAGCATAGATGACATAAGTAGAAAACGTTTAAATGTAAGTATTATTATGATTGGAAAACATTCAGAATGAATACAGTACGGCGCTAAACTTACTTATCTTTTCATGTTACTAAACAACAGCTGTTTTCCGCTGTGTGGAGCAAAGTTTAGCTTCACTTCCGGTGCGTCGACTGCGCAGGCGCCTTTGCGCCTGCTGCGCGTGTGATCGATTGAGCGACACCTGCTGGATGGGAAAAATCAATCCAATCCAACACATCGTAACTACTCCAACTCTGAAATATAGAACGAAACGAAAAATAATCAGAAATGATCTTATATTATGCAGAACGTATCTCCGCACACGACGAATACATGTATAATTAAAACAAGATTGACACCTTTCGACAAACGAGGAACACTTCCGTGTGTGTCCTCTGGGTGGCAGTCACCTCACAGGCGGCGATCCGCATCCAAGTTCCCACAATCCCCTGCGAGGCGCGGAATGCGAATGTTTTATAATGGTGTCAAGCTCCCTCAGAGTTTTAGTTTGTAATAATTATGTCTCTCTTGTTAACTAGGGGCATGGAGAAGATTATATCGCCGTGGAAACAACCTGAAGGAATATGTTGAGGAATTTTCTGCCTGAAAAGAGCTTGATTCTGTCAGTCCGTGAGCTGTGAATGTCATATTTTAAAGTAAAAAGAGGTTGATTTGATAAGAATGAGTACTCCAGATCTGAGCGGTCAGAAGTCTGTGTCCGGCGCATCTTCAGACTCCAGAGAGAAACTTCAGGATCTGTTGAATGCTGTCAGGGACTTTCATGAATCTACACGGCAAGGTACAAAACTGTGAAATACAGAAAAATAAAGCGTCATTTATCCAAATAATGTTTGTCAGAGCTTTTACAATGTTTTATCTCAGTAGACGTTTAATGCAAAATGTTTCACATGAAAAATATGAACGTATTGTAGTAATTTACAGTGTTGGGCAAGTTACTCTGAAATAGTAATGAATTACTAGTTACATATTCAATAGTGGTATTAGATTACTGTACAGATGACTCTCTCCAAAAAGTATTTAGTTACTTATTACTAATGACTTTATATCTCCTACATCAACCTCGATCAGTTCAGTGATTCAAGGACAGACATGAAACGGCTCTTTTAAATCATTCAAATAAAACAAAAACATAAAGTAGTATTATTAACTGACCAAATTATTACAAATGTGAGAATTATACATTAAGGCACGGATTTTAAAGTTAGACTTTGAATTTTGATGTCAAATCCACTATTGCACACACATATATAACACACAGTATTTAATTGAATTACTTCAGAAGTAATTGTAATAAAGTACAGAAAAAACAAGAGTAATCCCTTAAAGTAATTAAATTACAGTAACTAATTGCTTAGTAACTAGTTACACCCAACACTGGATTTGTAGTACAATATTACACATTAATTATACTGTATTGTAGCATCTAGTAAATTAATCTACTGTTGTATTTAGTGTATTCAGGACAGGTGCAACACTATAGTATTTGAGAGTTTTCCTATAGTTTAATACTAAAGTATACTATCATGTTGTCATATGGACTAGTCCGTTATTAATGCATGACACGTTTTTGCTTTCATTCTCTTCTCATAAACTCTTCCTATGTTTAGAATTACAAGCAAAGGTGAACAAACTCAAGAAAGAGCGATGTTTGTAAGTATCAGACTTTCACAATATCAGACCATCTCCTCTCCTAGAGACTGTATTCATTCCTTGTGTTGTTAATATCTCACTTGTGTCTCAGAGATGCTCAGAGATTGAGTGAATTCCACAGCAAGAACCAGCAGCTAAGAGAACAGCAGCGGGATCTGCAGGAGAAGATCAGACAGCTGGAGGACAGGTGCATCACGCTTTCATCTTACATCACCACACTTTTCATTCCGTCGTGTGATTAATCACATGTTTTGTTTGTGTCAGGGTGCATTCTGGACCGTGTGAGCGCTGCGCTCACACAACAAATGTGAAGTTTGACGATGCGGAACAGAAAAACCGGGATTTTATTTCTAAGCTTGGTGAGATTTCAAGCTTTAAAAGAGCCATTTGTGCTTCTTGTGTGTTATGTTTTGTATCATCATCAGCATGCAGACACTCAGCAGCAGTGACCTGTGTTGTATCGTGTGTGTTTATTGGATGATTGTTGTGTTTAGAGGCGGAGAGGATGAGTCTTAGAGAGGAAAACAGAAAAATGAGCGCAGAATTGGAACGGCTAAGAAAGTCTGGGTGAGTTTCAGAGTAAAAAAAAATCAAACTAATTTCACAGGTCTATATTTGTCCTGATATTCTGATGTATAACCTTCCTACTATATCTAAAAGAAGTTTACATAATGTCTTTCATTTTCTATATTCACTCTGTATTTCTCTGAAGAATACATGTAATGTTTCACATGGATTTTTGTTTTTAATGTGTGAACTGTACTGTATGTGAAGTTCTCCTCAGGACGTGTCCTCTGAGGCGGAGGAGGGCATGATTCCCGACTCTCCGCTGCAGCCGCTCTCATTACCCGTCGTGAGCAAGTTGAAACGAAGGAAAGATCAGAATCATGTCCGCTATGCTGAGAGACCGTTGTCACTCTCTTACCCCGGTCAGACACAGGAGTGAAATATGTGACGATACATCATGTTGTTCTGAAAACACTAGATAACCTTTCTCTTGCTTTAAACAGAGCGCATGCGAGGAGAGACGACTGCACCATCTGCCTGCAGTGGCACAAGTGTGTTAGTTGCTGAGACGTGTGAGATGGATATGACTCGTATTACAGGTACATCAACATCTTTGAAAGAATTGTCTAGAAGTTTTGCTATATTCATATTTGAAACAGTGAAGTAATGTTATTGGTAAGATAGCCTCAATGTTTTGTTTGTTTAGACCCTAAAAACAGAAAGCATCACAAGACTGTGGTTCCTGAGACCTGCAGAATAGACATCCAGCCAGAGCAGGTTCTGACCTTCAGTTTGACGCTCATGTGCAAAAGTCGACAAGCTTCATCTTTTTTCTTTTTTTTTACATTTAGATGTTTTTTGTCGTCTCAGATGAGTGCTTTGAAAAAAGGACTATAATATGTCTTTGAATATATCAAACCAATATTCATGCTGGCAATGTGTCCATTGTTTTATTCTCAGTTTGACGATGAGGATGATGAAGATGACACCCAGAGAAGTGTGCATCCCGAGCCATGTGACCGCACCGCTGTGTAAGCACATCTTCTTCCGCAACTTGGTTTTAAAATTTTGTGACTGTTTTGTGACTGCTGGAGTACTACTAAATATTGTTTTCTTTGAATGATCGTGTCTCCTTCTAACAAAATAAGTCAACAATTCCTCCTTTAGTTCCAGCACCTCTGCTCTCAGGAACGATGACTCTCAAACTAGTTTGAGTTCTCAAAAGCAGCAGAACCCCTCAACAGACGACATGCCACACACGCCCTCGAACAACAGCACACGTCTGCCGGTTACAGGGAAGAGAAAACACACAGGCTGCAAAAAAACAGAAAAGAAGAATTCTGACAGCAGTCTGGATGACGCCGATGAGACGGGAATCGAGGGGATGATAAGTGCTTCTACTCCAGCGAACCGCCGTTTTGTGGAAATCAACGAGAAACGCAGTCGGACAGAAATTATCCAGACGCACCAGGTGAGCGAGACACTTTTCATTCAGTCTTTGACTTCATTCAGTTTAAACTAAAATGACAAAGGAAAGAAAAGACTTGAGTTGGGTTTTAGAGGTTTACGCAGCATGGTTTTTGTAGGATTCAAAGAGAAAATGTTTGGAGACAAACCAGCACATGTCACACAAGAGGCAAAACAACGCAGCTTTTCCTTACGGTCAGTGAGTGAATTTTCAGCCTTTATAGACCCATTGTGTATAGTGTCAGGATGAGTTGAATTGGTTTTTGAACAGATCAGAGCTGGAGTGTTGATCCAGGAGTGGATCTGCATCAATATGACTCCGAACACTCTCCTCAACCACAGGTACACTGAACTCTACACTTGTGTTTTGTTTATCCTATCAAAGCTTTTGTGTCGTGCAACTAAAGCAAAACTATACGAAGGAACTCTGTTTGATTCAGCTCAGAACGGACTTGGAAACGTTGGACACCGACTGCACATTTGTGAGCCACAGTCTGCTGCTGAGAGGCCAGAAGGCGGCGGGACAATCCCAGATCACAGGTATAATGTACATGTACAGTGGATTTGAAGCGATAGACAACATGCTTTGTTTGAAACCTCTACGTGTGCACAGGAATCGGACAGAAAGCGAACGACAGTCTTGCTGACATCTTCGATAAGACGACGTACAGTGAATATGAGTCTTGTCCTCGGGATGTGAGCTGTGATGCTGAGCGAGACATTACGCACATGGAGGAGAGAGATGAAGAGGAGATGGGAGAGGATGAAGAGGTGGAAGGTGACCATGACACAGACATATTCTCATTTACATTTAGTCACTTTTTCTTCCGGTCGCATTGTAGAATGTTGTCTGTAACGCTTTTTAACAAACATGCTGTGCTTGCACAGATGAATTCTGCAGGCCTACAGACAGCAAGCAAATCAAGTCTAATGGCGATGCGTCGAACAGGTGCGTAACGGAGGAGCAACGCTATAATTCTGCTTAAAAAGGAAACTGTGTTTCACAAAGGATATTATTTATGGTATTTTACTTTTTTCCACTTTCACCAGAAACAAATCTATTGCTTGTGTGGAAGTCGTGCGTAAGAAAGACGAGAGGAGGAAACTGAAGGGCCACTATTGTAAAGAGTGCGAAATAGTAAGTCTGTCCTCATTTATCGAATAGATAATTGATCAAATAAAGATTAAGATCCAACTGTGTGTTTTTTCAGTATTATGCAGATCTTCCAGAGGAAGAGAGAGAGAAAAAACTGTCCTCCTGCTCACGCCACCGGTACCGGTACACATTCCACCCGCCACTCCGGAAAACTTCTGGGAAGTGGGATTCCCCTCAACGCAGACCTGTGTGGACAGGGGTACTGCCAGATGTCATTTAAAAATCTTAAAAAACAATCTGTATCCAGTGTATAATGCACTGTGACTTATGCAACAATAGTTTTATGAGTTCATTATGGTCACGTGATGATTCATGAAGAATTTCAGCAACATTCTGTGTTTGGCTCTTAACAGGATACATCAAAGAGGAGGAGCAGCCGGACGTGAGGATGCGCAGGAGACGACCCTACCTCGCCATGTTCTCTCACCCAAAGCCAAGTCGCAGAAGAAACAGTCTTGAGTCGATACATGATGAACATGAACGTCTCTCTATCTCAAGCCAAGAAACAAATCTCAGATGTGTTTTGTACGTCTACATTTATGCGCGTGTGTTCTTTTTCTAGGGGATTTAAGAAGTATGTAAATAGTTTTGTATGTGATTTCACCGGTCATTTGTACAAAAGCTTGGAAGGGTTATTTAAACTGTAACACAATAGTAATAAAAATGGTTTTGGTAGTTTGGTTGTTTGCAATGCATGCTGGGTTCAGAAGCAGATCAGTTCAGCACCACTAGCACAACCCATATGTCACACTTGAAGTGTGCTTCAAGTCTTTCCGTGACGACAGCTGCAGAGAACAGAAACTACACTTCGAGATGGATCGCAGACGCAGGCGAGCGGCTCTTTAAATGAACAGCCAGTGGAAGGCCACAGGACTTGACAAAGCTGAGGCTGGTGAATCTGCTCCAAACACAAGATCACAGACTGCTTTAGAAGAAGCAGAGAATAGAATCAGCAAAGAGGAGTTCAAAGGTCAAACGGGGAGCCCTGTAATCATGAGAGGAAGATGTTTGTCTGATCCTCACTCCTATCTTAAACACACATCTCAAGGTGTTTCTCAGGAAAATGAAACGAGTCTGCTTTTAAAAACTGGACAAGCAGTGAACTTTGCACGGGGCCTGTATCCTGCTCGCTGCCAAACTAAGCAATGACCTCAAGAGATCAGAGGTCAAACACTGTACTGTAAGTAATGAAGTGTATCTGTTAAGGGGATAGTTCACCTAAAACTGAAAAGTACTTTTTCATTACTTACCCTCATTCCAAACCAAAAGAAGATATTTGGAAAGAATGTTGATAGCCAAACAACCCCCCCCTCCCATTGACTTCCATTGTACGAACACAAAAACACAGACATTTCTCGAAATATCTACTTTTGTGTTCCACAGATGACAGTTACCCCACTACAGACGTCTCTTGAAGACCAACTAGAACCAGACACAGTCCTCCAAACACACTTTGCACTGTTTGATGTGTAGATTTATTAAAATTGTATAATAGAAATTCTCTGTGCTGTTGTTTCAACAATAGTTTAAACAAGTCATTGAAATTCTTTGTTTTGCTTTTGGAAAAGACTGACTTATAATGCAAAGACAAACTAAAGATTTACATAAATGTGCAAGCTTTGGAAATACAATAGCATACATTGTACTGTACTGCTTTGAAATACAGTAATATACAGTAAATGCCATTCAAGAGTTGCAGTGCTAACGTGTCAGTATTGGAAGAGATATAAGAAACTCTTATGCTTTAAAAATTATATTAACTCAAATCTAAATAAAAAATACATGTGACAGTACAACAAATCTTTATAAGGACTTCTATTATGTAAAGAAATATTAAAAT
The DNA here is from genome assembly GCA_006030095.1 of Triplophysa siluroides. NCBI lineage: Eukaryota > Metazoa > Chordata > Actinopteri > Cypriniformes > Nemacheilidae > Triplophysa > Triplophysa siluroides. Next base: position 1,182,093 of record VCII01000879.1, on the reverse strand, counting down.
ACATGCACCGCTGAGGATATGTTTTCCTCTCTATAACAAAATAATAATGACATTCATGATGCAATCCACAATACTGCAGGATAATAACATGTACAAACATCGAACACTTAAAGTAACCAGAAAGTTTGGTGCTGAAATAGATCAAGGAATAAACAGAATACAGGAAAAAGAGATTTCATGTCATTACAGAAAAAAGCACAATGATATATAAACAGAATTCATCACCGACCAATCCTATCCTCTCTTTTCATGTCGCTTTAATCTCATTAACTTCCGTCTTTGTTTTGGTTCTTCAAGCTTATGTGTCAAACTGGATTCAAGTTATAAATGAAGATTGGCGTGTTTATACAGATTAAGAATAGACGGACTGATGGCGAATCTTCAAAGGCACGGGACACATTCATCTGACAGTCTTATTGACATCTGTCAGAATAAAGAAACAAGGCCTCGCCGGCGTAGCTCAACACGACGCTACAGAGAGAAACAAAAACAATGTGACGTTTATTTCATCTTCCTGCTTAAAGGGATAGTTCACCTGCAAATGAAAATTCTTTCTTTGTTTATTCACCCAACCTGTATGGTTTTCTATATTCTGCAGAACCCAAAAGAAGATATTTAGAAGAATGTTGGTAATTGACCCCTATTGACTTCCATTGTATGGACACAAAACCACCGAGACATTTCTCAAAACATCTTCTTTTGTGTTCCACAAAAGAAAGAATCAGAAACAGGTTTTAAATGAATTGAGGGTGAATAAATGAAGATTTTGTCTTTATATTAGGGGTGTAACAACACACACAGGTTTATCGTGTGATACATACACAATACATTACACAAAGTCCATTGAAACGCACGTCGGGACATATTTTGTAAATGACATAAATCTCACCTGCAGTATGTTACGGGACTGACCACAGTGTTGAATGTGGCGAGATAAAAGGAAAGACCTGAAGCCAATACCTGCCAAAGAGAACATCATTTAAACCTCTTAATTTACACTACACTATGGTCTTATATTTGTTCTCTTTAACTTGGTTCTTGCAATCTGAGGTTATAGATAAACTGCGAGGCCAAGTCAGAAAGACGCCTTCAAAAGAGAACAGAGTTGAAGTTTTAGGGGTCTTTCTTACCTTGGCCAGGAAGAACCAGACCCCACAATGTTCCTGCGGCAGACTGCCCCTCAACTTCACAGTTACCAACATCAGCAGAAAGCCAAACACAGCACTGTACAAATGAAACCAAACTGCAATCACAATCACTTTTTGTCTGTAATGAAAGAACAAACCTCTTCAACTCTTCCAATCAGCAGGACTTGTTTCACTTCAAGTTTTATTTGTAATAAAGTATTCATTAATGTAATGAAATTTCAATGTCACACCTGCCCAAGCAGCCAGCATGAAAGACGTTTGAGGTCAGGAGAGGAAAGTCTAAAGCACCAAAGAGATCACCTGAAAAACAAGACAAACTGATCAATTTAACAAAAAAGATGTGTGTCTTCAGATCTTGAGTACTGCAAATAAAACAAGTTACACAAACTACGCATGTTGCGTAGGGCCCCTGCACTACCAGTGGGGCCCCCTTGAGTACTGAATAATGTAAACAAGACGCTATTTTCATAACGATGCGAAGCAAAAGAACAAGAAGGCATGCGTTTTTGTACGATTTTAAAGTCTTATTCAGTTTTGCCAAATGCAAGTATTCAGTATTTGTCCACTGGCAACATTTGGTTGGTAAAAAACACACCGCATTTGTGCGTTTAGGTTTTTTGACAGCTAGAGGGTTCCAGAGCCACGTGTAACTTTAGGTGAAGTATAATTTACATGCGAATCAAAATGTGAATTAAATTTTATACTTCATTGTTCTTACTGTCAGTTGAATGTTTTTTGTCTTTCGGTTTTAATTCATTTAAGCGTGTTAATTGATCTATTCTTTTTATTTCTTATAGTTTACAGTTATGTTTATCTTATTTTAACTACTATAACAAGAGCCCCTCACAAAGGTTTGCATAGAGCCCCCAGACGTCTAGGATCGGCACTGTTCATGTTTAAACAACACACTTTTGTTTAGAAATATTGTACGAAAGTTCAGAAATGATTTTTTTCCACAACTTTCATGCAATCTTTGCCTTCTCTGGTTTTTTCCGCGTTGCTGTTGGGTGACTGAGGTTTGATTCTGTTCAAATTCAACACACACAATACACACAGAAATGACACTAAAGGCAAAACCGGAGCGATCTCCTCATTTTTCCCACAGCTGTATGTAACGGAGTAGTTTAAAGAATCTCATTACCTGTCGAGTATGAAAGAGAGCCGAGTAATAATGCACTGAATAAAAGAAAGAAAATCAAAATTCAAATTCTACATTCAGTTCTTCATGAATCAATGTTTTGCGTGAAGCAGTCGACTTACCTGCTCATATAGTTAATAAACTGCTCTTCCAGATCACTGGATAGACAAATAGAAAGACACAAAGTATTTTCAAACGTATAATCAGACATCTATCTACAAGCAGAATATCTGAAACACTGCAAGTAACCTCAGGTGACTGGTCTTGGAGTTCTTCTGGAATACTTTATACGTGCCTGAATAAGAAAAGGAATGAGATCAAACAAACCACGTGTAATACAACGTTTAGCACAACTTTAAAATAGACATTAACTGACAAATAAAAACACACTTACCAACACAGAACAGATGGATGAAGGCCCATGTGTAACCACTGGGAGCAAACTAGGAGGTGAGATGTACAGAGAGTAATGCAGTTGGACACGTTTACATGCTGAATTTGATATAATCTAGGACGAAGAGGTAATCAGAAACATTCAGAATTCAGGGAATGTTGCTGTTTGTGCTTTTAAACTTACCCGAGGATTGTACACAATCAGACTGGTAGCAGAACCCAGCAACATACACACACTGTATAGAGAATATGCAACGATTGGATTACAATTCAAAGTACATGTCAAAATACAGCACTTCTAACTTTTTAGTCTGATATAAATTCTAATTCCTCGGTTTGAAGTTTGGTATGATTACTATAAGTCACGGCCGAAAAGAAACATACCTTAATAATTTCCTCCATGTGGCTCTCTGAGTTAATATCATTTGTATTGAAGAAAATCAGAACATAAGATTATGTTAGTATTACAAGATCCAAAATAGTATCATCTGTCATATAACATGCAAAAAAGACCAGCTGACCCGATCCACAGCCAACCAAGACACATGAAACACACTCACCTCTCGCCGAGTTAAGATTACAGTGAGAAACGAGAAGATCTCGGAGACGTTTTGTAACACGAAGAAGAAAGGAATGGGCTAAACAAAAAAAAAAATCAGAAAGAACTGGAGATAAATATGTGATGCTTTTAACAGTTTCATAATCCAAAGCAAAATAAACAAGTCCCTAGATTAAGCGCATGTATTGTGCATGACATAACCAGCAATTTCTGTTCTTAGTTTTGATTTTAAATCTTATTACGATTTTACACTTACCAGAAGCGACAGGGCTTTGGACCCAGCATAAATGTTTCCAATAAATAAGAAAGACCCGGGGAGCTGAGAAAACACCGCGGATCTAAATAAAGTACAATGAAAGATTTCAGCACAAATAAGCTTATAAATATTGTAACCATCCGACGGATTTGGAGATACCTGGACAAGCCATTGATTTCAACCAAGCCCAGTTTCCAGGTAACCAGTAGCAATAGAGCTCCTGTTGAGGTTTGCCACCTGTAGACAGTTAACATTGACAAATATTGATAAATGATGTAAATAAAGAACTGAGTTGTACACCTCAACCACCTGGATGTCCTCTATACATACCCCTGAAAAATGGTTGGAAATGTAAATTTCAAGACAGACAGGACATACTGTAAAACAAACAGAATGTTTTTCAACATTTAAAGTCGCCTTTATAAAAGAAACAAACACAATATTCCTACTTGAACCTCCACACGTCTTTAAGCTGCCGTAGATACATAACAAAGGTGTAACACAATACAACACTTAACAGTAATAATAACCCAGTGCTGCTCAGCAGTCATGTACCTTATTTGTGAAATATGACAGAGTGAAAGTTATGCAGAATACTAAAGCAAGGATAACTCGAGCTACATTCATCGGACTGGTACATAAATAACTTCAGAATCTGATTTAGCTCCTCTGATACTCTGTGTCCTGAAACTGACATCTTATTTGTACTTCCCTTTTTGGCTGTGGCCACGCCCACATTGACACGCACGCGTTTTAATAAAAGTCTGCATTTAAACAGTATTATAATGAGAAAAAGACTTTAAAATGATAACAAACGCGTACTTTATAATCTTTTGAGCGCTGCTAAGATTAATTATCATATTTAAATCTAACATACAATTTGGTAAACAAAGTAAAATATTCAGACAAAACAATGGACTTTCACTAAAATCATTGTTTACGTTATAATTTTTTAAGAACTTCTAAAGTTATGTATAGATGTCATATTTGAACGTTTAAATATACGTATTTATTTTAAAACGATGGACTAGCGTCTCGGACTTTTATTTTAAAAAGTAAGCGCGTGTGACGTCAGGTGGGTTGTCTTGTGGATCGCTGCTGTAGCCTTCGAGTCGCTTTATCTATTTTTATCTGACAGAAACGAAATCCCTCGTCGTTCTAAACCACCTTTAAGCCCCACTGGTCAAACATAGTAATACGCACTAGAACGTGTAAAAGTCGATATTACCAAATCTCAATTAATTTACCCGGAAAAGTAACGTTAACGATATTGCTCTTAGCCAGTTTGAAGCTAAACGTTGAACCTTCTGTCATTTATCATGGATCAATTTGAAGTATCTACAAAAGAAACTAAGGTGAGATCTTTCCTGGTTTGCCCACACTGGCATTGCGAGGGCTGAAGCCCAACAGGTGTTAAATATGACTTTAGTGGACCGGCAGCCATTAATGACTCGAACATGTCTTCACATGCCTGGCCTTTGGTTGTGTTGGTGGATGGTAAACTTGACCAGTTCGCTCTGATATTTGTCAAGTTAATGTTTTGAACGAAAATAGAACAATAAAGACATTTTGAGGATGTGTGTAAGGACTTTGATGTGTTTTGTAGCGGTGGGTGTTGTCAAAGAAGAGTTGAGAAAGTTGAACTTGAGTCATGTGGGGTTAGACGTGACGTTAGTCAGACAAATATTAACGTTACATGACGCGTTTCTTTTCTTTCCCTGTGGCCTCCAGGCCTATATTATGCATAACGACAAAACATTTATTAATGATGTAAAATATCATTTATTCAAGGGGTGTGCGAGACATATAATACCACGATATCTGTCGTCACCATTAATGTGCCGTGCTGTATAGCGTTGACGTTTTACGGTATGACGTCTGTTTGGTCAAGCTGACAACCAATCAGAAAACAGTTTTGTGTGATGTAATTCTCTTTAGGGCTTTTTTGTTTTAATACATTTTAAATTCAGGTTTATCTTTTTCAATGACACACGTATTTATTGTTTTACTTACGAATGTTCAATTAAACCTTGAATTTAAATCTGTTATATAAATGTCTTGTTTTATTTTACTCAAAATGATGTGATACTATCTTATCATGAACCCACTATTGTGTATTCTATTGAATTATGAACTACACCTATCATTACACCCCAGGTGTACAGATACTCTAGTCAAAAGAATGAAAGCTAGTTTTAGTTTTCTTTAAAGGATTTCAACTAGTGGGCTTGTTGAACTGCTAAAGTTTAGAGTTGGGATGGAGTTGGACTTTGGTTATAGTGTCACAATCATGTTTTTAATCTTTTTTTCAGAACCCCTGGGGAGCTCCGGCCCTGGCACCCTCGCCCTGTTCTCTGGCTGACGTCATGAGCGAGCAGTTGGCTAGACAGCTGCATGACGATGGAAACTCGTTCTCGGACTGCCCGAAGTGAGTCCACCAATCACGTTGTTGTTCCTACATTTGTGGATTCAGGTTTAGTCCACTTGACAGATAGTCTAAGGAGTGGTATTGTTAATTCATTAAATCAAGTTAAATTACTTAATTCAAACAATTGAACACTATGTGTTACTTAAGTAGCGTTCACATAATTTCTCAACACTTCTTTTGCTTTATATTATTTTCAGTGCCGAACTGGACCTGACGTGCGCTCCAGAAAAAGACACATCCAGCGACCTGTTACTGGCCCAGATGCTTCAGATGCAGTTTGATCGTGAGTTCGATACGCAGCTCCGGATAGAGGAGAAGAAGTTTAACGGAGACAGCAAAGGTGAAGCCCCGATTGTTTTGTTTGTAAACACGTCTTGGACTTCCAAACTGTGTGTTCGTGTATGTAAGCTGAACAACAAATTTTCTGTTTGTATCTACAGTCTCGATATCCTTCGAGAACTACCGCATGGTCCATCCGTATGAGGACAGTGACAGCTCAGAAGATGAGGTGGACTGGCAGGACACATGTCACGACCCCTACAGAGCTGGTGAGAAATGAAAATATATGAAGAGTTTGGTTCCAAAACGAGACTTAAAAAAAATCAAAAATCATGTTTTTTATTGTGTTAGTTAGCTGTATTTTTTGAGTTAAATCAAACCAAACCAACTGCAGTTTGACTGATATGAATTGGAATGCACAGTGAAAAACATTTATTATTGTCATCTCATTTTGAAAACAAACTCTTCATATTCAGTGATGTTGATCGTTTTTGATTTGACGGCCTTTTATTCGCTCGCTCAGATAAGCCAACAACTACCCCCAAGAAAGGTTTTGTTGGGAAAGGCAAGAACATCATCACCAAACACGATGAGGAGGTTTGTGGACGGAAGAACACAGCACGCATGGACAACGTAAGACACTCGGAGAGCACACTCGGCCTCAGATGGGTCATTCCACAGGAAAACTAATTCTCTTCCTCCTTGGTTGTCTGAATCTGTTTGTATAGTTTGCTCCGGAGGTGCAGGTGGGAGACGGGATCGGCATGGACCTGAAACTCTCCAACCAAGTGTACAACGCCCTGAAACGCCACTGTCACTCAGAGCAGCGTCGCAGTGCCCGTCTGCATGATAAGAAGGAACACTCGACCTCCGTAAGCTTCTTAAAAGACATACTTGAGATTTTCTGCTTTATTTCCGTCTGTGTAACTGACCACTTCTGTTGTGTCTGTACAGGAACAAGCTGTGGACCCCAGGACCAGACTGCTCATGTACAAAATGGTGAATTCTGGGATACTGGAGAACATCAACGGCTGTATTAGCACGGGCAAGGAGTCGGTGGTGTTTCATGTGCTAGTGGAGGGAGGTGAGTCTCACGAGTCCACACGGTTTGAGGTACGTGTATTATGTAACACTGTGTGTGGTTTATTTTCATCTTCAGGACCTTTGAGGACATGATCGTTCCACAGGAGTGCGTTCTCAAGGTTTTCAAGACCACGCTAAATGAATTTAAGAACCGGGATAAATACATCAAGGACGACTATCGCTTTAAAGATCGATTCGGCAAGCTGAACCCTCGCAAAATCATCCGCCTGTGGGCCGAGAAGGAGATGCACAACCTCACCAGGTGATGAAGATAGCTGACAGATGAATAACAGAATAGTGTTGGATTTGAGTGTTTCTACTTTCTCGTTCTTTACATTTCCGTTTGTCAACACACCTGTAGGATAAAGAAAGCAGGTATCCCGTGTCCAGATGTGGTGATTCTGAAAAAGCACATTCTTGTGATGTCATTCATTGGGCGGGACCACGTGCCAGCACCTAAACTGAAGGATGCCACATTGAACTCTGAGGATATGCAGAAAGCGTACTATGAGGTTCTGAATGTGAGTTTGCGCTTGTTCCCTTTAGTTTACTCAAATTAAAACTTAGAAAATGTTTCTGTTCTTAGAAATGACCTAAAAATTATTGGGGGAGAAACTTAACTAAAGAAAAAATCAAAATGTTCCCTCGAAAATAAGTTTGAAGCACTAAAATTATAATAATAAATACAAATTAATGTTATATTATATAGCAACTATAAAATGACAAAAGCATATACCAAAATTGCTCAAACTTAAATTAACATAAAAACAAAAAAATCTAAACAATGCTAGTTTGGAATATAAGTGAAACTAAAATCAGATCTCTAATAATTCTGGTTCACACAACGTGAAACCTTCACACAACTGTATATTTTATTCTCATTCGCTCGTTTTATATAGATGATGCAACGGCTGTATCAAGATTGTAACCTGGTTCATGCTGACTTGAGTGAATATAACATGCTCTGGCATGATGGACAGGTCTGTGACAGCTGATCCAATATTTCACATTCTGCTCAAAGAATCAAAGTAGTTGACGGAGTTTTCTTCTGGTTTTCCTAATGAAGGTCTGGTTTATTGACGTGAGTCAGTCCATCGAGCCCACTCACCCTCACGGTCTTGAGTTTCTGTTCCGGGACTGCAGAAATGTGACCACAGTAAGTATCCAAACATGTCGCTAATGAAAAGATACTTTTCATTGAAGCGGTGATAAAAACATGAAGAAATGCTCTGATCAGTTTTTCCAGAAAGCCGGTGTGTCCGAAGCTTTGGATGTGTTTGAGCTCTTCAACACGGTGTCTGGACTGCAGATAAACAGTGATAATGAGGCGGATTTCTTAGCTCAGGTGAGGACGTCAAACATCTAATCGATAATACAGATTTCATTTTAAAGGGCTGTTTGTTTTATCATGATGCACACACATGACGTAGCAAAGTTTTGCGTGTTTACAGATCGAAGCCCTGGAGAAGAGAAATGAAGATCATGTGCAAAAACGAGGCAAGAAAACCTTCATGGCCAACACTGAGGGCAGCCCACCCCATTTAAACACCGAAGATGATTAACACCAGCGAGATAATCATCAGAAAAACAAGGGAGAGAAAATCCCCTTGAGCTCCAGTCACAAACCGGTGCGGAACAGGAAGAGCCTTCACGCCCGTGTGAAACACTCACATAATCATCACTGCTGTTAACACGTTTGCTTGAAGCTGAAAGTGACACCGATGGGTCATTTGAGTCCTTTAAGCATAACCTGTCATTTTAACAGACAGTTTTGAAAGATGGAATAAAAAAGTAAAAATATTGAAACAAGTAAATATGGAGACGCAGGTAATCTAAAGTAATTGTGTGGTATCAAACTGTGTCTCCTTTCAGAAGAAGGGCGAACAGAGACAGAAGATGAGTCCGACTCTCTGAACGCTCAGAGTTTGTGCGTGTTGAGCTTTAGAAATAAACAGGACTCGGGACGGGTCTGTGTCCTGAGGTGTCTGTGGATCATTTTACTTGTGATTATTGTTGTAGCTTTGTGGTGTCTGAGATCTTCTGTAGAATCAAGTGAAAATAAAATAAACTTTGACATGATTTGCGTTTGTCGTTTGTTTAAGACCTGTTTCTCATTCAGGTATGTCAGTTCAATTCTTTATTTCTATTCTACTGTTTCTTTCATTCTCTTCTCAAGAGCAATCAGTGCAATAGGTTGACTTGTGAGTTTACATTATTTTCTGTCTCTAAAGACACATCTTTGGGTAAACTGTAGCGAATAAAAATCGTACAAAACATTTCAGGCCATTAAAAACCCTTCATAATATGAAATGATAGCAGTCATGTTAAGTACTGTTCTTTACTTCCTCTGTATTGATGTTAACATTAACAGATGATATTCTGAAAAATTTATAATCTCACAATTGCTCACTAAACTCACACGCTGCATCTTTCTCACAACATTCATCTCGGGTCTCTAGATTCATTTTACATAATGCCAATTTTATAGTTTTTTTCCAACCTCCTTTATTTTATTTTTCACCCATACCATATTACATTTTTTACTACATTATATTTAAAATTGCATTCTAGTACACATTACTGTAGCTTTTCTCAGACATACGTCCCAAAATTTAACCTCTGTGTGCTATAGATAGTCTATATATCAGGTTATCTGTGACAAAAATGAGGTTATTATGCGGCCGGCAAAACAAGATAACCCAAACAGGCTCCTCCAACTAATACTCCTTCTATATTCGAGTAGTTATTGATTTATGTTTTGAGCTTTTAGTCTAGTACTGAAGTTCCGCCTTCATATGTCACTTTTTTATTTAGTCTGCCCCTTTCTCTCTCAAACTATTTATATGATCAGACAGATACGCCTGTGGCTGGAAGTATCCGTGAGAAATGTAAAGACAGGCATGCACATGCAAAACAATGTACTTGAGGTAAACCGTGGAAAGGGGAAGACAAACAAGTCATTTCTACATTCAGACTTGACCTGAAAGCTTCCACAGAGCCGGAGACCCCACTGGAGGTCCCAAAGAAAACTGAGAATGGAACCACAGTGAGAAACCGCAGAGAAAGCTGTCTGACGTCAGGTACTGCATGTGTGATATTTCTGCTGTGTGACGTACAGCGTCACTGATGAAATGCATATAAATGTTGACAACAAATCACGACATGAAGAGACACCTAGGTTTTTAAGTGCACATCCACAGTCCGAGTCGGGGACCTGGACTGAACTTGTTAACCAATGTCAAAACATCTCTAACCAGGTCTGGTACATGCCTGGGGTCAGCGAGCAGTCCAACTGCATTAAGACACCCAGGTACAACCATATCCCACAATGCAATGGGCTTGACATTTCGTTCAGTTGATGGACACCACTTGCAGAACAAATACCATTCTGAACCCAGACTACGTTTGTGACTCAAGTCCAATTGTTACAGGTGAACCGCAACAGGAAGCGACCTCACATGTTGATCTTGTGACCACGCACACAGCCAGGGATTACTATCATTCAACTTCATGTCATTCCAAACCTTGCCTAGCCAAACAACACCGACTTTCATTGACTTCCATTATATGGACCCAAAACCACATTTCTCAAACTATCTTCTTTTGTGGTCCGCTGAAAAAAAACAAATACAGTTTCTTGGGCACCGGTGGTTTTTCTTTATCCACAACCCTGTTTTCCACTTTCACAGGGTTTGAAGTCCGTACATAATTGTGATCGATCTTAGTGTGATCTGATGTAGCGACAGGACCAGTGCTGACCTCAAGTCTGTTGTCCAGTTCAGTCTCTACCGGTTCTTCCTGTAACACAGAACAGAATGAGTAACTTTGCCTATGAAAGGTATTATTGTGACCACAGCTGAAGTGACTAAGCGGTGATGTTTCTGATCTTTTATATGTACTGAGAAGCTTCAGCTCTTAAGAAAAAGATGTGAAGTGTGAGAGAGACGATTCAAGATCCTTTCTATCAGTAACTAGTAGGCTGGACCCAATGGCTGTTTGGTCTCCAGGTTTGAGACCCAATGAAACAAAAGCAGAATTAACACTCACTTTGATTTCTTTTGTAGTCGTGCTTAAAGTAGAACTCTGTGGAACAATATCTGCATTCTGTGTTGGAGCGACAGAAACCTTGCAGATATCTTCGTCAAGGTGGTCTTCAGTCTTGATCTGGTCTTCAGACATCAGTTGATGATCAGTCTCGATCTGGTCTTCAGACATCAGTTGATGATCAGTCTTGAGCCGGTCTTCAGATATCATTGAACTTTATCTGGTCTTCAGACATCAGTTGATGATCAGTCTTGATCTGGTCTTCAGTCATCAGTTGATGATCAGTCGTGATCTGGTCTTCAGACATCAGTTGATGATCAGTCTTGAGCCGGTCTTCAGACATCAGTTGACGTTCGGACTTTATCTGGTCTTCAGACATCAGTTGATGATCAGTCTTGATCTGGTCTTCAGTCATCAGTTGATGATCAGTCTTGATCTGGTCTTCAGTCATCAGTTGATGATCAGTCTTGAGCCGGTCTTCAGATATCAGTTGATGATCAGTTTTGAGCCGGTCTCCAGACATCAGTTGACGTTCAGTCTTTATCTGGTCTTCAGACATCAGTTGATCAGATCATCAGTTGACGTTCAGTCCTTCAGACATCAGTTGATGATCAGTCTTGAGCCGGTCTTCAGACATCAGTTGATGATCAGTCTTGAGCTGGTCTCCAGACATCAGTTGACGTTCAGTCTTTATCTGGTCTTCAGACATCAGTTGATGATCAGTCTCGATCTGGTCTTCAGACATCAGTTGATGATCATTCTTGAGCCGGTCTTCAGACATCAGTTGATGATCAGTCTTGATCTGGTCTTCAGTCATCAGTTGATGATCAGTCTTGAGCCGGTCTTCAGACATCAGTTGATGATCAGTCTTGATCTGGTCTTCAGTCTGATCAGTCTTGTGGTCTTCAGTCAGTTGATGAGTCTGGTCTTCAGACATCAGTTGATGATCAGTTTTGAGCCGGTCTCCAGACATCAGTTGACGTTCAGTCTTTATCTGGTCTTCAGACATCAGTTGACGTTCAGTCTTTATCTGGTCTTCAGACATCAGTGATCAGTCTTGAGCCGGTCTTCAGACATCAGTTGATGATCAGTCTTGAGCTGGTCTCCAGACATCAGTTGACGTTCAGTCTTTATCTGGTCTTCAGACATCAGTTGATGATCAGTCTTGAGCCGGTCTTCAGACTTTAGTCTGTTCTGTGATGATTCATTCTACGAGGCAGAAAATGTTGACAATTTACCAAAACTTGATATTTACCTACATTGGATCTCATAGATTTGGATACAATCTTGAACTGGTTTGACCCGTGCAAATGTTTCATATCACTATGCAAACAATCCGTAGGAGTGAATTAATACGAAATTTTAAAACAGGGACAAGTCCAAGTTGGTTTCTACATCAAATAGCTGGAAGTGTAATAACTGGAGAACCAAACATGACATGTGAGGACTTACTATTTGACATGAGGGAGAGACTTCATAGCAGATCTCTGAGGCCTCCATGTCTTCATCTTCATCACTGGGATGAGTCGAATGACCCTATGAAACGATCCATATTTTAGATACGAGGTTTTATCTGATGTTTTATCTGATGCAGCGGAACAGTCTGTAGTAAATTACCATTCTCTCATACCTCTGTTTGTGGAGTGGGTACATGTGTTGATTTCCGTTGTCGTGGAACTAAAACATTTTCACCGCAAACCCTAAATGAAGGACAAAAAGAGATCCAAAATGTTAATGCTATAACAAAGGCAAGAGCCAATTCTGAGGACATTCAAGTTCTCATTTACACAGAATCCCCCCGAAATGAATCTTTAGCGAACTATCAGCCCACTGAAATGTCTGACCTCTGTAGCAAGAAGAAGGCCATCTCCGGGTCACTTTTAAATCCCATTTGTTCTCCAACCTTTCGCCACAATGGAAAAGCTCTGCCGATGTCGATTCTTGTTTTAGCGTGGCATGTGTCGCTTTCCCTTTCAGCTATTGTCCCTTCAAGGGTCCGAGTCTTTTTCTTGGAGCCGGGTGATATTCCTAAAGTCAGCAAAAATGAACGATCCGTGATCTGTTTCAAAGTAAAAGAGGTCATGAACTGCAAAGAAGAAAGACAGCGATCACCAAAACAGTCAAGCTCCAGGAGGCGAGCCGTGGAGTCATCATTGCTTTATCCCAGGATAACTTTTGATTCAATACGTTTATGTTGTTTACATAATAACACTTAAACGCACCGACAAAACACAGACATTTGACGATTTTACTCACCGCCCGCGGTTCGTGATCGGGATCTGATATCGCTGGGACGGATCCATCTTTTAGTTTCAGACGATCTGCAAATCCAGCGTCCAACTGGGCCTTGTTTGTAAAACAATCGTCATCGAAGTGCCGGGAACAAACATCAGCTAAATATGCAGGTGAAAAAGAAAGATCTGTTGCTTGTGCGGATTGACTGGTAGGAAGTGAATCTGCTGGACAGGGGTCCTGGTTGGGCTGGAAAGGATCGGCTGATTTAGGGTCCCATGTAGAACCTTCCGGCTCCTGACTCAGCTGGGTTGGAGCATTCGAAGTCTCCTAAAAAAAAATCAGGGTATATACAGGAATCATGGAGCGAAATGTAATACTTATTAAGACCTTTTTTAAGACTCTGTTCATGCATTTTAAGACCTCGTCGCCACTAAAGTTTTAATCGGTTATATTGGCGACACTCTACATTTACTGTATACTGATTGTAAGACAGAACTAAAGAGTCTCGGTTTGTGATAACTCCTTATTAATGAAACAGAATTCAGAATGGTGGGAATGAAGCACAAGAGAATAAATTGAGTGCAAAACGATTTGCTGCATCCGGGTTACCGTGTGTTATTAGTTTTGAGAGGTTGTTATCTGGGAATAACCAGAGCCATTGAGAGAGAGAGTTCTGCCAACAGAAGTCCAAAACGCTGGAGCGTCACGTGATTCATGGAGCCTTCAGATAGTTCCAGGAAGTTATGTTTTCTCTTGAAATGCCTTATTTCTTTCATTTTTTTATTCATTAAATGGGTTAAAAGTGTACCTCAGTTGGTCTGTTTAGTTGCAGCTCCATGCGTTACTAGTAACTTCGGGAACTATTGAGAGTCTCCATGAACCGCCAACTCTGTGAAAGAACTGTTGCATTGGAGTCAACGGAGTTGACGCGACTCTCTCTCTCAATGGCTCTGGAAATAACCAACCTGCAAATTTCGCGACTGGCCAATCAGAAGCAAGCATTCCATCGCGCCGTGTCATGTAATAACACTTTTTAAGACCCCGCGGACACCCTGAAAACTCATGTTACTGTTGTATGTAATTCACAGTGTCATGCAAAGCATTGTTTAAATAGTATTTTATGTAGATATAATATATGTATATTCAAACGTGTTTGTGTATAAACGCATACATGCTGCTTGCATTCATACCTGTGTGTTATGTAAACACTGATTGGGCACCGCTGTTCTTTTCAAGCGTCGTAACGTTCCTTGACAGGGTCTGTAGTCGTCTGGTGAAAAATGTTCACTGCATAACTTCATTTGCTTTACGTATCGAATCGGAACATTCACCCCCCGCCGGACAGTCAGCAGCCATAGTTTCAGTCGCTCAGAATCATGTGTTGGGAACACGTGGAAAGTAAGCCTTTCACCTGTCGACACTGGCAATTCACTTTTACGTTTCCTTGTTGATTTCTCGCGGTTCGGCATCCAGGAAATGCACACTTTAGCACCATTTCATAAACTAAGTTTGATAGCACAGTTAATGTATAATTCAATGCCACAGCGTGCGTCTGCTGCTTGTAAACACAGTTTAGTTTTGCCCCTACGCATGCGCAATCCGGCGTTCGGCCACAACCCGAATGCGCATGCGTGTAAGTGCTCTCACGAATGCACGTCGTAGACGGAGAAGAATATGTTGATTAAAGTCGCTATTTTGGATTCTTTTTCGCTTCAAGTATTCTTGTCGCTTCATAAAAAATCAGATTGAACCACTTTGATCATATGGACCCTTTTAACTATGATATTAGTACTTTTCTGAACCTTGACAGTGACAATTACCATGATGTCTATGAGGAGGCCTGGAATTATGAACTACACGTATCATTACACCCCAGATGGACAGATACTCTAGTGAAAAGAATGAAAGCTAGTTTTAAATATGATTTAGTTTTCTATAAATGATTAAAACCAGATCAGTACAGATGAGTGGGCTTGAAACAGAAAGATTTTTTGGAAACGCAGGTAATCTAAAGTAATTGTGTGGTATCAAACTGTGTCTCCTTTCAGAAGAAGGGCGAACAGAGACAGAAGATGAGTCCGACTCTCTGAACGCTCAGAGTTTGTGCGTGTTAAGCTTTAGAAATAAACAGATCGGGACGGGTCTGTGTGAGACGTGCTGTATTTCTCATCTCAGAATTGGTCGCAACACCCTCGCTGCATCTTTCTCATAACCTTCATCAATGTGTTCGTCTCGGGTTATGAAGAATGTGACCCAGGTCAGGTGATTGGGGCTGTATGTAGTGACGGCCTCTCTTGTTCACTGCAACTGGAGAGTTTTTTACGTGAGAACTCAGAGTTGTGCTGATGCATCTGATACTCATCCCTCGTCAACATTACTGTAACATTCTTTACATCAGGAGTTTAAAAACAAAATAAATACTATAATAATTCTATTGTTTTTTATATCATTTATGTGTTTTTTCACCAATTACATGTTTTACTGACAAATTAATGACAATATTTATTATCCATACTGTCAATGTTGCTTATAGTTGAGATCCTGTTATGTGTTGATTTCATGGCTGTATGTTTTAAAAACGGATAATGTTGCGGGTCAACGATAGACTTGTGAACACTGGCTGAATAACACAAACGTGAGCATCACAAATGTCCCAAAATTTCAAAGCGTAAATTGAGGCTCATTTCCTGAATTGAGCAATTCCTACTTTGTTTTTCTTTCCCATTCCTCAAACATATGCACACGCACGCATGTCTTCTCTGTGAGATATGTCCTCACGTCTAATAGAAGGGCGTGTTTCTCTGTGTGTATAATCATATTACAGCCTGTATCATCTTCATTCTCAAATAATGCATATTTCAGCCATTGTCTGCTTTAACAACATTATCTGTGTTGATGTTATTCAGCTCAATGCTTCAGGTTTCTAAACAATCCTGCTGTTCTTTAATTACATTGACAGCAAATGAATGTTCAAAGTTCCCGGACACGTTATTCATTACATTCACAGTATAAAGACACACACAAACAATTCTCCATTCATGTAAATCAGAAGTATTATTCACAGAATGAATCAAACTTTGTTTTAAATAAAATGTTGTCCAATCAAAAGAGAAAGCATTGATGTGTCAGAATCACTAATACACTAATGTGCCTTTCTCAGACAGATTTAACCTCCGTGTGCTACTGATACTGTGTCAAATATGAGGGTATTAAGAGGTAATCCAAGCAGCCCAAACAGGCTCATCCAGATTTTGAATGAAGTTACCCATTGCATCATTCCTGCGACACACCCACAGAAAAGACACTTTGTGGAATTTAAAGGATTTTTTAAATCGCAATATCATCACGGTTTTGCCAACAAATTTCACATCATCTAACATTTTAGCATCTCAATCTAGATTTGAATATTTGTTGAATTATATTTCGAGAGTTTAGGGTTAAGGATATCAATCCAAAAGTGAAGCACCGCCCACTTACTATGTCACTGCCCCTTTCTCTCTCAAACTATTTATATGATCAGACAGATACGCCTGTGGCTGGAAGTATCCGTGAGAAATGGAAAGACAGGCATGCACATGCAAAACAATGTGCTTGAGGTAAACCGTGGAAAGGGGAAAATGGATTTTATTCAAAAGGATCAAAAGAAGACTTACATTTCTACATTCAGACTTGACCTGAAAGCTTCCACAGGGCCGGAGACCCCACTGGAGGTCCCAAAGAAAACTGAGAATGGAACCACAGTGAGAAACCGCAGAGAAAGCTGTCTGACGTCAGGTACTGTATGTGTGATATTTCTGCTGTGTGAAATACATTTAAATGTTGACAACAAATCAAGACAACTGGGAAAAGTGTTCATGTAAATAATAATCTACACATCACGATTTAATCCTCCTTCTAGATGACATTTATTAATAATTTGTCCGTTGCGTAATTTTTCTGGGAGATTCAAATCTGATATTGTCCAACACTTGTGAAACAGAAACTGTCAATGCAAAGAAAGACCAGACAGCAAAAGAGCAGGAAATCAGAGCTCAGCGAGAGAAATCTCATAAAACCCTGGATGTAGTAAAAAGAAGAAACGGTATGTCACACAAATTACAGCAAACACTCACTGTTAACAAATCTAGATGTTTCATTTGGCTCTACTGAAGTTTTGTAAATTGTAAAATTGCCGCCTTTAACTTTGCAGCATAATTAAATTGGCTGCATGAATCATTTCAAATTACTGCTTTCTAAAAAAAAGTTGAGATATTTTGATAATTAATTAATAACAAAATATAATTAATTTAAGTCTTAAAAGGTTCAGATTTCCTATAACATGTGCATATGCACAGTATAGGCTAAATATACTGCAGTGTTTCAAAAGATTATCGTCCTATATAATTCACATACTTTCTTCTTAAGGTAAATTGCAATTTTTAAGGAAGAACACAGCACTTACAAATGCAACGTGAAAATGTCAGATTTCTCTCAAGTGCTTTCAGGAGGTCAGCAGCCTCCTGAGTCTCATTATCCATTATAGCCCATCATTAGTCAGGACCAATTAAACCCTTGATTTGACCACAGGAAGTCACATGACTGATTGAGTCTCGTGTATCTATATGTACATGTGGTGCACACTTTGATTTGTGTGTTTTACGGCAGGTGTCACGCTGACTAAAACTGTGAGCAGTGATTCAGGTAAGTGTGTTACAATTCTGTGTCTGTACAAGAGTTTGTGGAGAATATTAATGAGCTTAATAATGATTAGAGGACTTTAATTGACTTGTTTTGCATAAAAATTTGAATAAAGGTAGAAGAACACTGGCTTAACCCTGTTAAAAAAAACAGCATATGCTGGTTTGTTATGTTTTGATGCTGGTTTAAGGTGGTCATGTGCTGGTCCTTCGCTGGTTTAAGATGGTCAAACCAGCATCAAAACGTACCTAACCCAGCATATGCTGGTCTTTCAAGAGGGTTTCTAATTCTTTGCTATTTTACTCTGTCCCAAAACTTCTAAACATGTCTTTATCGTTGATCCAGATGCTATAGCTCAGTTCTTGGATCCTCCGAAGCAGGTGGTTGTTTGTGTTGGTGAAAGAGTTCATCTTCAGTGCCGTTTCAAGAGCTCTGAGCCTGTGGCCTCCTGCTGGATTCATAACAGACAACAGGTTTGACCTCTTCCGTACTCGACCCCTGCTCGGTGTTTGAAACGTGATTTTCTGATTTATTCAGACCTCAGTAAAACACGCTAGAACAGCACATCTAGTCTCTCGTGAACGTCGACATGAAACCAAACCGTCCTTACTTAAATATCAGCTTGCGCTATTAAAAACACATGTTTATCTTTCATAGGTGAAATGGCTTGGGAATGCTGCTTCACGCTGAATGAAACTCTTCTATTTCTCTCTCCCTGTTGGTTTGTGTGTGTTTCTCTCTTTAGGTTGTGTTAGATGGTCCTCAAACGTGTGTTGAGAGCAAAAACAACAGTAGTGCTCTGATCATCTCTAAAGTTCTTCCTGGAGACGCTGGAAGTTATTCTCTTGTGGTTCGTAACAGAGGAGGCACGGCCCACTGGACGGCAAACCTCTGTGTCATTGGTAAGAACCTGTAACTCTGGATTCAAGTCAAAATGAAGCCACTTTACTGATGCTTATTCCTGAGGCCGTATTCACAAAGATGTTCCTGGACAAAAAGAGAACGTTTAGATCAATTATATGTTAATAAGAATGTTGATGTTTGCAATGCATGTTGTTTTCTTCTGAATAAAACGCAGATTTTGACTTGATCATATCAGCCTGCTCATGAGGTACATGTTTGTTCACTGTTCATTGAGGAAAGCTTCACTCAGCTTTCCTGTGGCTCAGTGGTAAGAGCATTGTGTGAACAACGCAAGGTTGTGGGTTCAATCCCAGGGAATTGCAAATACCTATGTAAAATGTATAGGATAAAGCAATGTAAGTCGCTTTGGATAAAAGCGTCTGCCAAATGCGTAAATGTAAATTGTACGAGAATTTATTCACAGGCAATCTGACGCTAATTTTCACTTATTTTAGTGTTTTGTGAATTCAGACCCAGGTCTTTATTCCTAATTTGGTGACTAATCTCTCTCCAGACCATTCAGACCCTCCAGCGTCGGTTCCGTTTGTGTCCCAGCTGACCCACACCTCTCTGGTTCTGTCGTGGTCTGGACCGTGTTACGACGGAGGTTCAGCCATCACAGGCTACGCGGTAGAGCTTCAGAGACTGGACGGCCGTGAGCCGGGGGACTGGACTGAAGTTGTTAACCAGTGTCCGAACACCTCTCACAGGGTCTGCGCTGGTCTCCACCCGCAGGGGGAATATCGCTTTAGAGTACGTGCCTGCAACGCCGCCGGGGTCAGCGAGCCCAGCGAGGAGTCAGACCGCATTAAGATGGAAACCGCAGGTACAACGCTATACCATAATGCAATGGAGAATTGTTGCTGGTAGAAATATATTATTTTGAACACGGACTACGTTTGTGACAAGTCCAATTGTTACAGGTGAACCGCAACAGGAAGTGACCTCATACGTTGACGTCGTGATTGACACCACACACAAAGCCAGGGATTACTATCATGTACACGAGAAACTAGGAGTGTGAGTATCTTCATTTGTCTTCACTCAAAATGAATGTTGGTCTGTTTGAACATGACAATGTTTTGACATGTCTGCAGTGGGAAGTTTGGGGAGGTGTACAAGATGACCCACAAGCAGACGGGTCGAGTGTGTGCCGGTAAATTCTACCGCGCCCGCAGCTACAGAGAGAAAGCGGCGGCCCGTAAAGAAATCAAGCTGATGAATGAACTGCACCATCCCAAGCTGGTTCAGTGTCTCGCGGCCTTCGATACGCCCTCTGAACTTGTCATGATTCTCCAGTAGTGAGTTAAAATCATACCAGATTCCTTGTCAGGCAGTTCCCCGAAAATGATTCTTTTCATTACTTATTCACCCCAAACCTGTATGGCTTTGTTCGTGCAGAACACAAATGAAGAATGCATGAACATTTATTTGATTTTTTTTATTTCTGAATAAACTATGCCTGTAAAATCTTGACACATTGTGCCTTTTCTTCATTCAAGTGTTGCCGGTGGTGAGCTGTTTGAACGGATCATAGATGAGAATTTCGAGCACACAGAACCCACCAGCGTGAACTACATGAGACAGATCCTGGAGGGAGTTCAGTATCTTCACCGTAAGCGCATCATACACCTCGACATGAAGCCAGAAAACATCATCTGTGTCAACAGCACTGGGACGCTCATTAAAATCATTGACTTTGGATTGGCCTGTAAACTGGGTGAGTTTGGATTTGTGTAATGAAAAAACTTAAACCATTTACTTCATTTCCTGTCATTATGCTCATCGTCAGAATGATATCGTAAAAGTTTACTTTGGCATGAGAACATTAGGCATATAATACTTGTGAACATTTTTAATTCCAAAAGCAAATCTATTTTTGTTTCCATGGATGCTCATTGCACATCAAAGTCATGTATCAAATAACTTTTCTAGAAACAGAAGTCCATCTGTGCACTTTGGTGACATTTTCACAATCTAAACAAGCAAGAACTCTTGCACAGTATCCTCAGTGTCTCCCTTCTTGTTGTTTTTCTGTCAACCAAAACCTTGTTTTGAATCATCCACTTCATAAAATCTAGATATATACGCTTCTATGGATTGCTGTTGGGGAAAAGCCACATGAGGTGTCCCTCTGAACATTTCCACTGAAGGTGGTTTTGTCTCCCTGATGATACAGTTGTATACTCCAGAACTGGTCCTCCACATTGAAGGCAGGTCGGGAACAGTCCCGTCAAATGTTTTTTTTGGGGCGCCAGTGGCCTTTTACTCTGTCCCGCTGCTTCCACTGTCATTTGGTTTGGCCCCTGCCCAAAACAGGGATCGATCTTCTCTGATGTATCAACAGGACCAGTGCTGACCTCAAGTCTGTTGTCCAGTTCAGTCTCTACCGGTTCTTCCTGTAACACAGAACAGAATGAGTAACTTTGCCTATGAAAGGTATTATTGTGACCACAGCTGAAGTGACTAAGCGGTGATGTTTCTGATCTTTTATATGTACTGAGAAGCTTCAGCTCTTAAGAAATTCAGATGTGAAGTGTGAGAGAGACTATTCAAGATCCTTTCTATCAGTAACTAGTAGGCTGGACCCAATGGTTGTTTGGTCTCCAGGTCTGAGACCCAATAAAACAAAAGCAGAATTAACACTCACTTTGATTTCTTTTGTAGTCGTGCTTAAAGTAGAACTCTGTGGAACAATATCTGCATTCTGTGTTGGAGCGACAGAAACCTTGCAGATATCTTCGTCAAGGTGGTCTTCAGTCTTGATCTGGTCTTCAGACATCAGTTGATGATCAGTCTTGATCTGGTCTTCAGACATCAGTTGATGATCAGTCTTGATCTGGTCTTCAGACATCAGTTGATGATCAGTCTTGAGCCGGTCATCAGACTTTAGTCTGTTCTGTGATGACTCCTCCTACATGGCAGAAAATGTTGGCAATTTGAATGAGGGGCAGGACGATTTAGAGATTAATTCATTAGCCAGACCCTGTTATCCAAAGCGACTTACAAGTAGGAGAGCATACAAACATTTTGTCAACACGCTAAACCGTACCATTAGTTTACAAGGCCATGCTACTAGGAGGATTAAAGCTGGAGTGAGCAAAGGAGAGAATGAACAAGCTTTTGTTTCTTTAGATTTACCTAACATTTGCTATTTACCTACATTTGATCTCCTATATTTGGATATCCTTTTTAGACTTTTAGTCTGACCTATGCAAATCTTTGCAAACAATCCATAGGAGTGAATCAATGGGAAATGTTTAACTGAAGGATATTTTTGGTTTCTACGTCAAGAAGCTGGAGGTGTAAAGAATGGATAACCGAACCAAACACGTGAAGACTTACTGTTGGACGTGAGGGAGAGACTTCATAGCAGATCTCTGAGGCCTCCATGTCTTCATCTTCATCACTGGGATGAGTCGAATCGCCCTCAGACTCCTGAAACGATCCATATTTTATATAAGAGGCTGCGTTGAGTTTTATCTGATGCAGCAGAACAGTCTGACAGCTCTTTATCTACAGCAATGACCATTCTCTCATACCCCTGTCTGTAGAGCAGTCCCAGGTGTTGATTTCTGTGGTCTTCCTCTCTTTCTCTGAACAGAAATGTTTTCACTGCAAACCCTGAATGAAGATAAGAAAGGCATTGCTCTGAGTGTTGATGGGAGTTGTAGTTTTCACCTCCACTGCAACTTTAAACGAGTACAATATAACCACAAGGAATATTTCCTTTAAAAATGAACTGGAAAAAAAGCGCCCTAGTTGGAAGAACTACCCAAACGAATCAAGCACTCGCAAGGCGATTTATTATATAGTACATTTTTGGGTCCCTCTTTCACTAACTTTCCTTCACCAATCCTAAAATAAGAGTTCTGTTTATAATTATTTCTGTACATTACAGAGCCTGGGAAACCTCTGATGGTGTTACACGGGACTCCAGAATTTGTGGCTCCGGAGGTCATCAACTACGAGCCTGTGGATCTGGTCACCGACATGTGGAGCATCGGTGTTATCTGCTATATCTTGTAAGGCCTCTAACAGATTTGTGACCGACTCCTAGTCAACTCTGGCCATTTTTAAACCTCTCTCAACAGAGTTGTGCTCTCTTTCATGCATGATTTTGGTCTATTCAACAGGTTAAGCGGCGAGTCTCCGTTTCAGGGCAGCACTGATGCAGAAACTCTTGCTCTGGTAACTGCAGCTCAATGGGAGTTTGACCCCGAGAGTTTTGAAGACATCACAGATGAGGCTAAAGATTTTATCAGCAGCCTCCTGACAAAAGACTTGAGGTGACCGCAGCAATTCAACACGACATGCATGGTATTTACTTCTAGGCGTTCGACTGCTGGAAACATTTAGAGGCACATGATGAAGAGGACATTCTCATTTACACAGAATCCCCCCGATATGAATCTTAAGCCCACTGAAATGTCTGACCTCTGTAGCAAGAAGAAGGCCATCTCCGGGTCACTTTTAAATCCCATTTGCTCTCCAACCTTGCGCCACAACAGAAAAGCTCTGCCGATGTCGATTCTCGTTTTAGCGTGGCATTTGTCGCTTTCTCTATCAGCTCTTGTCCCTTCAGGGGTCCGAGTCCTTTTCTTGGAGGCAGGTGATATTCCTAATGTCACCAAAAATGAACGATCCGTGATCTGTTTCAAAGTAAAAGAGGTCATGAGTTGCTCAACTGTCACACTTTGATGTTCTCAAGTCCATCTGTAATGTTAGTAAAACATTAACATCACAAACTGCTTTGATTGGATAAACATTCAAATTTAAAACTGATAAGACCACCCTGAGTTGCCACGCACCCCCCTCTTCCGTCCAGCATGTCGACACATGTAGTGCTGCCATGGCACCTCTGTGCTTTCATATCAAATTATTGGTCATCATTAATCATGCGCTCACGTTGTGTTTGTGTACTTGTCAATGACGAGCGCTAAAATCCTGCTGAGATCTGCAGGCACAGATTCAGTGCGGCCCTGCTACTACCCATAAAACTCTTCAAGGGGTAGTTAACCCTAAAATGAAAATTCTGTCATAAATCACTCACTTTCTAGTTGTTCCAAACCGGTGTAAATTTCTTTGTTTGGTTGAACACAGAAAGATATGTGGAAGAATGTTAGCAACTAACATTTCCGGGACATCCTTGACTACCATAGTAGAACAAAAAAATTGTAATCTGTTATCCCAGAACTTGTTTGCTGCCCTAAATTCCTCACAATGTATTGTTAAACGGAACTAAAAAAACTGTACAATTATTACTACGGTGGTCAATAATTCAAGCAAACAAACAGGTGTTTACTCATAGTTTGTGGGGTATTTCCACTTAAAATAAAACAATCCACTCCTTTCTCATCCCCTCTGAAGCTGGGACTTCAAATAAGAATTTCTTCATCTGTGCAGCCAACGACAGAACATTTAGCTTGGTTTCCACAAATTTTTGCCGTGACACCATTACAAGTACACCGCTGTTGCTTGTGAAAAACAAAATGGCGACAGCGCCGGGGGCAGTGGACACATGCGGATTAATGGGCGCTAATTTTTCACGTTTTATAAATTTTGTGCTATTACCGGGTCCCCGTTAAATCTACAGTCGCATTTTTATCGGATGAACTTTCTAAGATTGGTTTAACTCTGCTGCGTTTATCACCACGTCATCATGAGATTAAAGTTTGCATCGTAACCATTTCTCGTTTGCTTGTCCGGCATTTTGAAAGGTCAGTTGCAATCACACAGTCTGTTGGCACTGTAAACCCCGCTGGAAGGAAAGCACACTTTTATACATTATGCTCACGCTAACGTAAGGTTATGAATATGGCGGTCTGTGTGTGGCTCGGCTCATAATCGGGACGGGATCTAACTTGTGCTAATATGACACTTCGTCAGCAGTCACACGGCTAAAACGAATATTATGGTTTGTTTTAGATGTAATGAAATGTGTATAAATGATTTAAGGTTCAAAAACGCTGTATATTCCACATATCGTGCATGTTTGTATCTCCTCTTTGCTCCATCTCTCTGAGACGCGCTGACTTTTTGCAAAGCTCTGAAAAGCTAGGTGTGCTATGATTGGCCAGTTAACCAGTGTGTGTAGTGATTGGTTGAATACTGCAAGCGTGTGACGGAAATGTATCGCCTCTGACCATATTCGGACCATCAGGTTCCAAAGCAATTGTACTGACAGGTGATAAAATGTCATCGGTACTTCCTTATATCAATTTGAGCCCGAATCTGATACGGAAAATGAAGATGATCAAGCCGATACATTAACTTTGTTGAGCAGGATGTAAAGGATTGGTAAGGTTTTATTAAAGTATTATGTTAAAAACTATAACGTCGTACACGAAAGGTAAAACGGTTTGATTTAAAGACTGTAAACAAACAACCATATACATCATACAGAGTTTGTGTGAGATAGAAACAAGCTCGCTTTACAGCAGGGAATGGTCACATAATAAATAACGCGAGCGCTTTGGCCCTTGATCAACCAGTGTTACGTCCCGCCTCGACTCAACAAAGACGATAAACCTCATTACAAACACCACATTTGTTGGAACATTATGGCTTGTTTTTTTTTTTCTCACGTTGCGCGTGACACAGATCACACAAAGGAACAACATGCGCAACAAACACACCACAAACTCAACTCGCGTTAGTCCGTAACAAAGTATCTTACAATGAAAATGTACTTACAGGCTGCGAATCTGAAGCGTCAGACTGTCCTTGCGAAGTTTTAATGGTTGGAATGCCCCCACTTTTTAACCAAAGCTTTCGTGCATATCCGGTCTTGATCTCTCCCAGGTTCGTGAAGCAATCGTCGGCGAAATGCGCTGCACAAACTTGAACATTCGGGTTGTACTTTTCCGGAACAGTGTTGTAAATAAAATGTAACCATTCGTTTTTAGCCGTCTCATCTTTTGGCAGAGCAAAACAAAGAGTCTTTCTTTACGCAGCGAAACACACAACGCCTCCGCGACATGACTGCGCACGTTGCTGACGATACAATGAGATTTATAAGTACGCCCACTTTACTTGCGTTTAGATTTGGGCGGTCTAGTCATATTACGAAGTGACGTACATTCGCCGGGGTGTGGTTACACGAGGCGTTTCAGGCAGGTCTGGGTGAGCATTCGCCTTTAAGAATGTATCTTTTGTTCCGACACTTGAATTTGAGCTATTTTACGTGTCTAATGCATGAATGAGCAACTTATAAGACACAAAAAGACGTATTCGCGCCATATGAAGTACCTACGGTTATTACTGCATACTTCATAGAACCGACCGATACAGCTTCGGCAAAACAGTTGAGCTGCAGGAGGCGTGCCGTGGGCGGAGCCAAGTAGTCATCGTCGCATTATCCCAGATTCAATATACGTTCGTGTTTACATTATGATGCATCACGCGCCGACAAAACACCGACTCGTGGTGCAGTTTTACTCACCGCCCGCGGTTCACTATCGGGATCTCTTATCGCTGGGACTGATCCATCTTTCAGTTTCAGACGATCTGCAAATCCAGCGTCGAACTGTGCTTTGTTTGTAAAACAATCGTCACAGAAATGCCGGAAACAAACAAACACCCCTGCACACCTCCCGTTCTGCCCCTGAGAAACAAACTGCACCCACTGTTCCCTTAACGCCGGGTTCTTTGGAAAGCTGTACAAAGATAATTTTCCCTCACAACCAAAGACACACTTCTTTGGTGACATTGATTTCGTGGTCTTAATAAACAAGTCCTGTGCAGCTCTGCGTTACGTAATCCGAACGAAGCACGTGGATAGGCGTGTCCTCGATCTAGCTCTGGTTGATGCGTGCGCTTGCTCTTCCGGGAGAAGCACATACAAGGAATTAAAAGTCCCCGTGAACCAGAAGTTGCGATCGTTTTTACTTTCGTACTCTAATTTCCTTTCCACTCGCAAATGTGTCAAAGGAGAAAATTAGCAGGCTTGGCTTGCATTTTTCATCACGTATTGATTGGATGTGTAAAAACAGCGTTTGCATTGATTTTGAAATGAAACTGATGGTTGAAGGGGAGGAGTTAACTGATGCTTTTTTTTTTAATGCTTTATTGAACATTTTGTCATAACAAATCAATGTTACAACCGAAACTTAACATTGGATTAATGAAAAGAGAAAATGAAAACATTACCATGGCTCGAAACAGACAAGACAAGAGAAAAATTATAAAACAAAACTAAACAAAAACAGGAGAGGGAGTTACTCAAATAATACAAATATTACAAATTAAATAGGTTGAAAAGCTTATAAGCAGAGCTCAGAAAAAGTTCTTTGTGCTTTTATATTGGAAGAAAACATAATTGTTTTTAAATACAGTTTTATCTAGGAGTTAACTGATGCTCCGGCCAAGCCGTCTAATTTACGACGTCATTTCAGATGAAAAGTCATTTCAGGACGGAAGTGAATTTTCAGAATTTAATTAAAGATTATGAGGGTATATGCATTTAAAAAAGAACATGACCCACATTGATAAACTATTTCCTGGTATAAACGCTTCAATATTTCATGAAGAAAGAAATGCCGTTTTTAATTTCACTGGGACTTGAATTTCAGACACTAGTATATAAATACTACAAATATCACCATAGTATCTACAATGTAGTAAACTTTATGGATACAATTATTTTCTCTATAGTGTTTTCAGTAGTATGTTTTCAAGCAGGTTAAGACTATCCTGTGAGAAAGCTTTAGCTCATGGATGGATTGCCTCATTTGATGACTCGAACCCCAGAGCAACCAAATCCCTGAAAAAAGACAAGATGAGAAGGTTCCTGGCCAGACAAAAGTGGAAGGTGTTTACATTATTCCTCTACCATCTGTTAACCATTTTTATTTTTTTGGTTCCATTGAAATCATGCACAGTCTGTTGCGCTTCTGTTTTGCAGAAAACCGGTAAAGCCCTGCTTGCCCTGAAGAGAATGACACACTATTCCAACAAAACTGATGGGCGGAATTCACCTGGCAGTTCTGTAGACGGTAAAATACTAAACAAACGCTTAAAGGTGATGTGTCTCTGTACACTTTAAATACAAGTGTTAAATCCTTTTTATTTTTTTAGCATATGTCCTCGGGAAAGAGGGCGAACAAGCTGTTGCATCGCTGGAAAAGCAGTTGAGAAGTGAGCCCCGCTTCCATCAGGCCCTGCGGGATCTCACAGAGACATGCGGCGCCACCGTACACCTGGCCTGTACTATACACGGTATTGTGCATGCGCGCTTATGTTCATAAACTGACATTATAATAAACGTGTGCATGATATGTCATACACTTTTGATCCGGTTTCTTGTCGGTCTGCAGGCTATCCTGACCCAGAGGTCATCTGGCTGTTTGATGAAGAGCCGCTGGAAAAAAATGAGCGCGTTCAGATGAATTATGCAAAGGATGGCATGTGCACGCTCACCCTTGCTTCTATACAAACAGGGGATTCTGGGATTTACAAATGCTGTGCATCCAACAGCCTGGGCCAGGCGCTGTGTTCTGCCAAACTCACCGTGAGTCTCTAGAACACAGAACCTGGATTCTTGAAGATGTAGAGCGAGCCGTACCGAATGTTTTAATGGGGACAATAGAAATCTCTCTGGAGCTAAGACTCTAGGAGCCATGCAAGTGTCTGTTGTGAATGGTTCTGTTGTATGTTACACGGTTTAGCACATGTTTTTCGATCACAGGTTCAGGTTCGGTTCTGTTACACGCGTGTCTTAAAATTCCAACTGTATTTTATTGTTTGAGCTGTTTGTGAGCACTGGTGGCTTGTGGGTAAATTTTAAGATTCTACAAAAACATTGGAAGAATACAGGTTCCAAAAGCCATTTCATTTGTTGTACATGCATGTAAATATGAAGTTTATATCAGAGCTGTTAAAGGAAATTTTATTTTGAATGACTTATTAAAACTATTTTATCAACTACTCTTATATGGCTTACTTTGGTTTTGAGAGGCTCAGTTCAGATTAATAATCCACATTTTTTTTTTGTCCATTATCCATAGCTGTAGTATTTGTGTTGTGGATCTGCTAAATAAGTGATCTTAAATACATGTTCAGTAAGCCTCACGTACATTTATATCTATTAATGCAGACTTGTATTTCAGAACACCTGGTGGTCTGGTTTTTGTTACTGATTCTAGCATCATGGTACATTACAAATGTGATTGACAGTTGTGACCCATTTCCCATTCAATGAAATGATCGATACATGGTAGGACATTTAAAAATCACAGCACATTGTCCTGAATCTGATATAACTATAGAAACAACCCTTCTATGCACCTTCTTGCAATGTGACCATGCAGATATTATAAGTCGCGCATACTTTTCTCATAGCACAACCACTGACGTGCAAAAAGATGTTATCAAAATAAACCTTCATATCTAGATCTCTGTTATGAGTATTTCAGTGAGCTAAAGTGCACTAAATCTAAAATCTTGAGGGTCATTTAACATTATTTGTGTTAACAGCACGGTTCACTCATTGACTATTAACTTTGCAAACTGATCGAGTTTACTTTGTTCAAAGTTATGGAACAATGACGTTGTAACTGAGTAACTGAATAAACTCTTTTGAACTCATGACTTTATGCCATCTTGCAAAATTGTGTATACCATTTGCGACTACTTTTAAAAATACGTTTTCTTTTTACTTAATAGGCTGATAAGTTGAAGTCCAATTGCCTACTTTGGAGACATTTTTACAGTGTGAACATGCAGATATATTACAATGGAACTCTTACGCAATGTTTTAAGTACCACAATTGACAAGTAAAAAGATAAAAAATAAATCTTTATTTGGTCACACGACTCCATAAATTCAGGCTTTGATAAACATGTCTATGTTGGATTGCTGTTGGGGAAAAGCCACATGAGGTGTCCCTTTGAACATTTCCATTGAAGCCGGTTTTGGTTTCCAAATGATACGGTTGTATACTCCAGAACTGGTCCTCCACATTGAAGGCAGGTTGGAAAGAGTCCCATCAAATGAGATTTCTTCTGTCTTTCTTTAAGCATTACCCTGTTTCCCACTGTCACTGGGTTTGGAGTCCGCACATAATTGTGATCGATCTTGTCTGATGAAGCAACAGGAGCCGTGCTGACCTCAAGTCTTCTTTCAGGTTGTTGTTTGGTCTCTACTGGTTCCACCTATGAGCAGAACAGGAATAGGTTTAAAGTTTGGTTGTGGCAGCTTTTAATGGTTCTGTTTTTTCGTTTGATTCAAGTTTACAGTTCTAAAGGAATGTGTCAAACATCATCACTTTTAGCAGCATACAGAACAGTGCTAAGTGTGAGGGAGAGATGAGATCTTAGTCTGTGACTGGCAAACCCTAATGGTCATAAGGAAAAAAAACAGAATTATCCCTAACTAGCAATTCTTCTTTTGTAGTCGTGCTTGAGGTAGAACTCTTCTGTATTGCTGGAGCTACAGAAACCTTGCAGATATCAAGGTCAAGCTGGTCTTCAGACTTTATCAGGACTTCAGAGATGATCTGGTCTCCAGACACCAGCTGATCTTCAGACATCAGTTGATCTCCAGACATTATCTGGTCTTCAGACTGCAGCTGGTCTTCAGACATCAGTTGATCTCCAGACTTCAGTTTGGTACGAACAGGTTTATCCTACGTGATAAAATATTGACATTATTATTTTGTTGTATACATGTGCAAACATTCTAAATTTGTAAATCAATTAAATATTTGAAAGTTGAAACAGAAATCAGAAATTAACTTCAGGTTTAGCTGTGTTGTTGGTTTTTACAAGTAGAAAAGCAGTTTTGACTGGATAACCAAAGGAACACTTTTTATCTGAAGCAAATCATTTGAAAGTCAACAAGGGAAACCAAACTGCTATACAATGAATAAAAGGATGAGAAAACAAAACATACCTCTGTTGGTGCAGGTACATGTGCTGATTTCTGCAACTTTCTGTTACTCTGAGCTGAAATATTTTTACTGCACACCCTAAATGAAGGAGAGATTCAACAGGTTAACTGCAGACATAGTTAAGACATTCCCATATTACATGACTGAACACAAAACATACATTGTATACATTTGCACTATTATAGACATGTCAAAAGAATGTGAGAACAGCATGAAATAGATAACTGAGTACTTTGAAAATGGTAACATTTGGGTTTGATGTGAGAAAATGGCGAAGAACAACAAAGCCGAGGACAGGTCTGCTAAACTGGACAACTATTAAATAAATGTAATGCTGTTGAGACATTCAGCCCATAATCTGTTACTTTGGGTTTTCTTTTGACAGTGTTGTACATATGAAATCATAGAACTGTCTGCAACCATTAACATTCAATGCACAATGTCCACATTTTAAAATACAGCAGATGCCAAACCATGCTGAATGAATCACCTCTCTTTACAGATGTTGAGGTCAGTCTCTTCTGGATGAGAGGAGAGGTCATCTGTAGCCTCTCTTCTAGGCCTTTTCAAAGGTGATGGAATGGCAAGAGGGTCTTCCTCAACTGATGTGTGCGAACTCCAGATAACATGTTTTTCATGTTTCTTTATTTGAGAGCCTAATATAAAAAAGCAGCAATAGGTTTAATGTATCAGTGTCAAATGACAAATAAATGCCGAACAACAAAAGGCAGAAAAATTCTCACTCGCGATTCTTTGCTCAGGTTTCCAAGTGTACTGTGTTGATGCAGGATGCTTGATGGGTAAATCAACATCTGTTTGACAGGCCGTGTCCTTTGTGAAGACTTCTGTCTGGCACCCCGCCTCGCAACACAATTTGGGCTGAAAGGAAGACCGCAACTGGTTCACTGGTGCCATCTGTTTTAAAAAGTACACACCAAACACAGCACAAATCTACTTAGTGACTGATCAACTTTTACAATATCATCGCCTAAAACCAAAAGACTATGTTGACAATAAAAATATGAAACCATATGAATACACAAAAAACAGAGAACACATACCAAATTTGTGGAAACAGCAGGAATCGGTACAGCATCTCTCTTTAAAAGACTTAAAATCCTGTTTTCAGCAAGACTAATGAGAGAACGGATGGGAGGACTGTCATGGAAATTTTTAAATGTGGGCTTTGATAAAATTCTGAGTGAAAATAGTTTCTTATTCACATTATTGCTTATTTATCATTTAGCCAATTATTCAAGTGTAAAAAGTTTTAATGCAGTGCATTTTTCTTAAAGAAACTCTGGGTCTGGCGATAGCACTTTTAGCATAGCTTAGCATAGATCATTGAATCCAATTAGACCAGTAGCATCGCGTTCAAAAATGACCAAAGTTTCGATATATTTGTCCTATTTAAAACTTGACTCTTCTGTACTTATATCGTGTGCTAAGACGTAATAATAGCAGAAAAACTTTCTATGGTTATAAAAATATCCCAGATCTCAAGAGAAGCACATACAGGGGTTAATCAAACGATGCACTCCTCACCAGAACTCTACAACAGATCTAATATATACTGTATAAACCAACTGTTTGCCCAAACTTAGCCTTCAGGGGTTGCACTTCACAGGTAGCTAACAACAACAATTACTAATGTTACACTTACAGCCATGGGTGATGATCCACTTGATCCTGTCCGTCCTCTGAAGATTGTTGGGATGGCCGTATCCTTTAGACGCCGTACTGTAGTACCGGTAACACTGTCCATGTTTTCCAAATAGTCATCTGGTCCAAAATGCTCTGAGCAAACACGCCATTTCTTGATCGATACTAACGGTGTTTTGAGATCTATGTTCAGAGCAGCCAGCCATTGATTTATTCGTACTTTTTTTTTCGTTGGAATTCTATGAAACATGATAGTAGAGTACACCTTCGATTTACTATCACAGCCCTGTACAATGCACATAACCATGGCTAATCGCACACAGGTTAATCCAGCCACTAACAATTTAATTGCAACTCCGGAACTACACAAATTTAGTGCCGCTGGAAGTTACCTAGTTTGGGACTAATTTCCGGCGCTGCGTGATATCACTTCGCCTGCTGCGGCGATGTTACGGCAGGAAACTTCCTCGATTATTACGCCGGAATGGGAGTATAGTTCCGAACCATAACGGCCTAGAAAATCGCACATTTTAATTTCCCGCCGGTCTTAGCACACGATATAAATGCAGAAGAGTCAAGTTTTAAATAGGAAAAATATCGAAAAAAATTTGAACGCGATGCTACTGGTCTAATTGGATTCAATGATCTATGCTAAGCTAAACTAAAAGTGCTATCGCCAGACCCGGAGATCGGCTGAATAGTGTCCAAAACGGTAAAACTCTGTTTATTAACTTTGGGGGAGTTGGAGAATGAGCCTATTGCCAAAAAAACTGGAGTACGTTAAGCTACACTCCCCGTCTCTAGCTAAATACATTTTAAACAAATCATAGAGTATCATCTTGTGATTATGAAGAATAATGAAAACATTGGCACATCTTGGAAAGAGTGAAGTCCTGATCTTCACCGTACACACGCATGCTGACTTGATTGACAGATGAAAGCACCAGCAGTGGTCAGAGTTTATTGTTATATTGGTTTATTCCTCGCATAAAGCTATGACTTAAAAGTGCTTTTACGGTGCTTTCATGATAGCTAGTCCTATTTGAAGCTTAAGGGTAATTTATGGATGGTCACAATCTGCAAATGTTTACATATACACTAACGTACACTAGCACAAGCGTTAATGTAAATCATTGTGTTAAGTCCTTTATTATGAAAGTCTACATCTACGTGCCCCTGTCCGTCCGTTTGTGATTGCGCGTCCAGGCTGTGGTGATCCTCCGTCCATTCACTAACTGCGTCCGAGGCTCGCGATCGCTGTTTGTCGGGTGTATATAATTTATCTTGTTCTGCTGGTTAACTTACACACGCACAGGAACAGAAACTGCCATTAAAGCGGATAAACGTAAATAATATGACGCGTCGACGCATTTCACGCACGCGTAGTTGCAGCCCTAGTCTTGACAATAAAGTCTTGCTTTTGGAATCAAATCTCAAGAATCAAGCGTGTTTCTTCAAACTGAGAAAGAGAAACCACAGCAGTAATAAGCCTCTGAAAAGGCTCTTAGATGTATATTTAGTTGTCTCTGGGCTCTGAAAGGTGAAGAACACAGCTTCTGTATTATAGAGAAATGTTAAACAACAGCATATATGCATAAGAACACGCTATGCATATAAAGTATATAAGAATTGCATGTACAAATAAATAAATATAAATAACCAGATGCATTACAAACATTATCTGTTGCATAATCACATGAAATACACAACTATAAAAACCGGTATATAACAACGACACAACAGTGTGGTCGCGCGTGCAGACTGATCGGCATATGACATCAAAGTATTTATTTATTATTATATATATTATTATATATTTATTATTATTAAAGCACTGCTTCCTCTTTCTGGCGTGACGAGCTCGCTAAAACTTTCTAGCACTATGATGAATAAACTTTAGAATTTAAGCTTACAAATATTTTGGAGTAGAGAATTTATGTCTTTATCTCCAAAGAACTGGTTTGAATAAGAGAATATAGGAAATATATATATTTTTTATTTTATTATATGTGTACTAGGTAAATATTTATAAAGGGGATTAGTTCTGGTCCACACTCCAACACAGTAGGTGGCGACATGCACCTTTAACGGTGGTGCTGCCCGGCATAAAACCACAGAAGAAGAAGATGAATAAACAAATGGAAATTGATATAAAATCAGGAAAATCCTTCTGGATTATGTATATTTTATGGTGAAACTGAATTAATTGAGTATATTTTATTACACAGGAAATTTCATGAGAATATAAGTAATTTTGTTTATTTTTATTTTTCCCCATTGTCACTTCACACTCCAGTTCAGTTGGTGGCGGTAATACACCAAAGGTTGGTTTGCCCAGCCATCAATAAAGGTTACAAATAGAAGATGATGAATTAACTTTACAGTTCATTCGTGTCGTGAGTCTCAAGTGTTTCAAACTGTGAGTCGCGATGCGTTTAACCACTAGACTTGTCTTTGAAACAACAGAAAGTCTCAGAGACGGTTTAGCTGCTAACATGCTAAAAACACACGATTATAGAAACTCTATTAGGATTCACAATGAAGTTAAATACTTACTTCTGAAGCTGGATCACGAACAGTTGGTACTGATCCACTCCTGAGTAATAGTTTTTTGGCAAAACCTGATTTGTACTGACCCTCGTTCACAAAGCAGTCCGGTGTAAAATGATTCCCACAGACATAAACAAACTTTGGTAAATTGAGTGGCGCATTGTCTTTAAAGATAAACCTAATCCACTCCGTCTTTAGCGGCTCTGATGTCGGGAGTAAATGAATACTTCTGTGTTCATTCTTACATCCAACAACTTCACACCTTAATTGTTTAGGAGCCATTAGGCTTTAGTGGCCTCGCCTGAAAACAAGACGAGAGTAGGCGCCTGCAGTAAGGGAGTGAAACAGCCGTGATGAGGTTAGCTGTGACACCAAAGACGTGCGCTTACGCAGGACACTTGAGTGGACACATATTTTTTGATTGGATGTCATGAATTTGACACCTTTAAGTACCACAACTGACAAGCGAAAAGATAAAAAATAAATATCTTTATTTGGTCACACGACTCCATAAATTCAGGCTTTGATAAACATGTCTATGTTGGATTGCTGTTGGGGAAAAGCCACATGAGGTGTCCCTTTGAACATTTCCACTGAAGCCGGTTTTGGTTCCCAAATGATACGGTTGTATACTCCAGAACTGGTCCTCCACATTGAAGGCAGGTTGGGAACAGTGTCAATAAATGGGATTTCTTGGGCATTTCCTTATGTCCTATCCTGTTGTCCACTATCACTGGGTTTGGCGTATGTACAAAACTGTCGTCAATCTTGTCTGATGTAGCGACAGGACTTGTGCTGACCTCAAGTCTGCTTTCAGGTTGTAGTCCAGTCTCTACTGGTTCCTCCTATGAGCAGAACAGAATTAGTAAGCTAACAGTGGAAATGCAGACATCAGATTTGGTTGTGCCAACCTCTGATGTTTTTGGTCTTTTATCAGTCTTAACATGTAAAGCATGTTGGGAGAGATGAATCAAGAGATCATCGGTCAACACGTCCCAACAGTCATTTTAATAACGCAACGTTTGTGACCTGATAAAAGGCATGACAAACAGAGTTTAAACTTACTTTGACTTCTGTTGTTGAGTGTGATGTAGAACATTGTGGAACAATATTTCCATTGTGTAATGTTGGAAAAACAGAATCCTTGCAGTCATGTAGGTCATGCAGTTGATCATCAGACTTTAGCTGGTCTTCTGACTTCAATTTTGTCTGCACCGCTGCATCCTACACGTTAGAAAAAAATTATATGTTATCTGGTGTAGACACTGTGAAAGACTATGGCCCGGTTTCACAGACGAAGCTGAATGCAAACAACAAAACAAAGACATATTTTAAGATATGTTTGGCCAATTTATTTTCTGTTTAGACAGCCCAAACTTTCATTTTTGTCTGGGGCTAGCCTTAAAGGGCTAGTTCATCCAAAAATGAAAAATTCTGAAGACTTTTCTTTTTTGTATGAACTATCCCTTTAAGCCTTATCTCTGAAAATGGGCACGTAAGTGTTACTGAAAAATGCTGTATTTGCCACATGTAAATTAAACTCATGTCAAGGATGTAGAATTTTAATTATTTTTTAATGTTTTTAATTACATGATTGCTACAGTGTGAACTCTGCAAATATTAAATTCACTGTGCAAACAATATTCAGATGGGAAATTTAAAAACTGACACAGAAATTATTTACATATTTTCTTAAAGGGAAAAATCTGTCATCATTTACTCACATTCATGTTATTTCATACCTGTATAAATTACTTTGTTCCAATGAACAAGAAGAATGAACAAGTCATTTTCAGTTCGGGGACATCATTCACTACCATAGTAGGAAGAATTAAATGGCAGTCAAAGGTGCCCGAGAACTCTTTGTTTTCTCAAATCCTTCAAAATATCTCATTATATGTTCGACAGAACAAAAAAAAACAATATTTTTTTTCCTACTATGGTAGTGAATTATGTCCCAGAACTGAAAATTGCTCACATTCTTCCAAATATCTTTCTCTGTGTTCATCGGAACAAATAAATGTATACAGGTTTGAAACAACCTGAGGGTGAGTGAATGATGACAATTTTCATTTTTGGATGAACTGTCCCTTTAATGTTTACATCTGGAGGTGTAATAACAGATACTCAAACAACAAAACATAACTATGTATGCGACTTACTCTTTCACACGGGAGAAGGACTTCATGGCAGATCTCCGGGACCTTCATTATTTCTTCACCCGAGGACTGATGATCTTCACTGGAATGAGATGAATCGCTTTCAGGCTCCTGAAACAATGAGTGTGTTGTTACGGATGCAGCTGAATACCTGTTAACACTTCTGTTATCTGTGGTAATCAACCATTAGAAAATTAAACAGGCAAACTTTCTTTCTCTCCCACCTCAGTTTGTGGTGCAGGTACATGTGTTGATTTCTCTAATCTTCTTTCGTATCTCTGAGCAGCATAAAGATGTTCACCACACACACTAGATGAAGAACAAGAGATTGAAAAGATTAAATGACAGACAGCCTTAAGGTAAGTAAGGAATAATTGACGACGGGCCGTTCAATCATTAGAAATTGAATGCACACGCTGAGGTGGTAATGCATCCACGACGCATAGCCCCGGTTACACCTCGGGTGTGCATTAACTTTAGAATAATTGAACGGCCCGTCGTCAATTATCGACGCTTATACCACAGTTACCACACCACAGGACATTGTTCAAAAGTTTCATTTCAGTGTTTGTCATGTTGTCGTCTTCTGCGTGTTTGCAGTAATGTGACAGAAAAGCCAGTGATAATAAATTATTTATTCCTAGTATTGTTTCTATCTTCATCAGTAAAAAAAAACCATGCAAACTTTTGAAAGAGGCGGTCTATCAAAATATATTTGTTATCAGTTATAAGCAGCATGAAGAGGAAAACGAACCAGTAGACTATAAGTCTTTATTAATGCATTTTTTTTTTCTATTTTTCTATACATGTATTTCTTGTTTTTGAAATGTTTTGTTTATTGAAACGAAACTGTGCACTCGTTTCCTTGAGCAGGTAAGTTCGACATTATAAACGTCAGATCAAGAGAAGTGACATGGAACTGTAATGCGGTCAGCAGACCTGGAACACCTTCGTATGTGTGCATTTTACTGAAAGTTAATGCACACCTATAGAGCGTCTGTCAACCAATCAGATTGAAGCATTCAACACCCCCGGTGTAGAAACAAAAGGTGTGTCCCAAATCGCGCACTTATGCACAATTCTACGCCATTTTGTAGTATGAATAGTGCGAGTAGTGCGTTCACATTGAAAATACTCAAAAAAGAAGTGCACTGTAAGTACCCGGATGATGCACTTTTTCGACCGAAAATATGACGTGTGAAACTCAGGACACTTCACGCACTCAATGGACGCAGTTTCGCTTACGTAGGCGGAAGGGAGGCGGGGCAATCAGACACTGCTCAAGCAAAACTCTCCTGCAGCGTGATAACGCTTCAATCTGATGATGGCTGAAGTAATCCTCGGCAAAAGACACGAAAACTACATTAAATGTACAAATAGATTTTTATTCACACGCATTGTACCGTGCGACTGACGTAATTTGCGCTCGTCTGGGAAACCGATATACTCCCGATTGGTATAAAACCGTTAAGTATTCCATTTGGGACGAAACTACCCTTCTAAAACTCATATACTAGATGGTTGAGTGCATAGTGTTTAGGATGTCATTTGGGACACAGCTAAAGATAATAGGCTACATGATGGATGTTACTCTGCTCTGAAAACAGGATTAAAGTTCTGAATATTATAGTATAATAGTATAGTGCTTCTCTCGGAGCTTATGCCCATCTCGGGTCTGTAGCTATCAAAAAACAGTCTTCACTTACATTGTTGTTACAAGTTAGACTAACTTACCGGTCCAGCAGATAACAGGCAACTTCGGCGTCGCTTTGAAAACATTTGTCCTGCATCAGCGCCCTCCATCTAGGAAAGCCACACCGATGTTTACCCTGGATTTCTGCCGCCGCCTCTCCCGCCTTTGTCTGGCTGCAACACGTTTCAGCTCTGCCGACGGAGACGGACGCTTGGGCGGCTCCAGTGCACAGTACGGGTGGTCCTCCATTTAGTCAAATTCCACCGCTCTTCTTAATTCAAACAAATAACGCTCTCTGCTTCTGATAAACCAGACGACGCGTATAGCTGCAGCCTCGGAAAACACCAACGAAGAAGAACAACCGAAATAGCCCCCTAATATAGTTCGCTATTTGAAGAGACATCCATATTTACTGGTGTTCGAACTCAAAGTGTAGATTATTGTGTGCGGTCATTCGATTCAATGATGCACAGAGTTTACTCTTTCTTTGGTACAACTGACGTACACCCATTGCTAGCTGCTATTGTGCTAACAGTTATCTATCGCGAGTGTTTCTGAGTGAAGTTCCTCATCTCGGCAGAAGATGGCGCCCGCCGCGCTTCTGCTTCTTCTTCGTGTATTTTATATTGGCGGATGACAGGCCAATTTATGGTGTATTACCGCCACCAACTGGACTGCAGTGTGAAGCATTAATGAAAACCAAGATATATATATATAATAAATAAAATAAACTCTTAAATTCTGTTGTCCAATCCAGTGCTCTTGAGGTATCTAAGTATTTCTTTCTGCATTCCTGTTTATTCCGAGGCAGCGCTTAACACATTTAATAGATTATAATGAATTATTCCTTAGTCTTTCAGTCTCTTACATTAATTTTTCTCTTTCTTTGTTTTATCCTTCACAGTGTATAAGTACATGCACAACTGTCTCTGCTTTACCACATAGTACACATAAGCCGTTTTGATGTTTTCCTATTATAAACAATGAATGATTTAATCCACAGTTTCCTATTCTGAGTCGTGTAAAGATATCTTCTCTCCTATTGATCCAAACTCTCCCTTTACCAACTTGTTTCTGAATATTATAAGGGTGTCTGCCTTTAGTTTCCCTATCCCACATGCCTTGCCATTTTTTTATACATATGTGCTTTTATTCTTCCTTTTATTTCTGCTTTAATTGGCGAGACTTGAGTTTACTTTTAACAAAAAATGGAGCAGTTCAATGGAGAACTGAAGAACTGTTCCGATAGAAATCAAACCTTCTAACTAATTTAAACTAATTTACGACTAAAAAACATCCATTATGGCATTTTGCTAAATTGTGTACAATTTGTAAATATTTTTAATAACAAGTTTTTAAAGTCCCAGTGAAATAAAAAAGGACAATGCCTATTATTTCATGAAATATTGCAGCGTTTATTGTAAATAGTTTATCAATGTGGTTCATTCTCTTTTTAAAATTCGTGTGCCCTCATAATCTTCAGTTAAAATTTGAAAATGCACTTCCTTGGTGTAATGAATATCCATCTTAAATGACATATGGTAGACGGCTTGGGCGGAGCATCTGTTAACTCCTCCCCTTCAACTGTCTGCTGCCAGTTCCATTTCAAAATGCAAAGGCTCTTTTTTATACAACCAATCTTTTGAATCTCTTTTGCTCTCGTAACTTTGCCACATTGGGAAAGTATGAGGCGCCGTTTAGGATTTAAATCAAACTGCGCTCATGAATACATATATAAAAGCGTGCATACACATACATACATTGCTCACATATACATGCATACTTTTGAATGTTCAAGCAAACACATATGAAAAACATGTGAGCACTAATGTGAAATCCATACTGTTATGTCTTTATGTAGACAATAAACTTGAAATGTAAATCCTTCTTATAACTTTATTAAGTCGCACTAACGGTCAGCATAACATGCATGCACACGCTCAGTATTTCTTCTCACTCGTCTCCCCTGGCTATACACATCTTTACAACTCAAGAAGCTTGAGTGCCATCTAATGGTGCAATATTGTAACAACACCACATATTCCCCTTTCACTTAAATGAATTCCTCTGTAACCAACACTTGACAAGAAATAGAATCAAGAACAGCAAATCTACCATGTATCAACAATTTCACCTATAAATGAATGACACTAAGCAACACATTAAATGAATGCAGAAGAGTATTTTAAAGAATAAGCAGTATGAACCAAACTACTCAACTAGTGACTTTATGTGAGTAATATATATTATATAGTGCAAAAGTCCATGTTAAATTCTGTGACTAATAAACATAGTCCTTCAGCCAACCCGGCTCACGTCTTTGACGTTGCTCTCTTGAACCAGCATCAGAAGACACTGAATTTCCAGATACTGGAGCATGAGAAGGAATCAAGTTTTCAGGATTGACAGTCATTCCATTATCCAGCTCTCTAGTCGGTACGGGTGCAAGACACGATGCATGCCACTTCTTTCCATCATCCAAGAGGTAAGTGTAAGGACCAACCTTTCTCCTAACCTCAACTGGAGGAGTGAATTTTGGATAGGCTTTTGGTACATGTACTGACTTTTTAATGCGCACTTTATCTCCGTTTTGAAAAGAAAAATGACGCACTCGATGCTTGTGGTCAAAGCGAGATTTCATGACCTCCTGACGTGAAGAAACCCGCTGTTGCAGTTGTGTAGGCTCATGACCAGAAGGTGAAGATTTCAGGACATTGAGACGGGTACGCATTTTCCTTCCATGAAGTAATTCGAATGGAGAAACACTAGTCACCGCATGAGGTGTAGCGCGATAAATCTGCAGGAAGTCAGTCACTGTTGTTTTCCATGGTGCTGATTGTAAACGATAATACAGTACTCTTAAGAACTCTGTGAAAGCGTTCAATAGCACCATTTGTATGAGGCGCCGTTTAGGATTTAAATCAAACTGCGCTCATGAATACATATGTAAAAGCGTGCATATACATACATACATTGCTCACATATACATGCATACTTTTGAATGTTCAAGCAAACACATATGAAAAACATGTGAGCACTAATGTGAAATCCATACCAATACATATAACTCGATGCATGCAAATACACCTATAAAACACTCGCACATACATACAAAGTCTGCGTGCACACACATCTATATAACACTCGCACATACATACAAACTCCGTGTACATACACATCTATAAACACTCGCACATACATACAAACTCTGCGTACACACACATCTATAAAACACTCGCACATACATACAAAGTCTGCGTGCACACACATCTATATAACACTCGCACATACATACAAACTCCGTGTACATACACATCTATAAAACACTCGCACATACATATAAACTCCGTGTACACACACATCTATAAACACTCGCACATACATACAAAGTCTGCGTGCACACACATCTATATAACACTCGCACATACATACAAACTCTGCGTGCACACACATCTATAAACACTCGCACATACATACAAACTCTGCGTACACACACATCTATAAAACACTCGCACATACATACAAAGTCTGCGTGCACACACATCTATAACACTCGCACATACATATAAACTCTGCGTGCACACACACACTCGCACATACATACAAACTCTGCGTCACACATCTATAAAACACTCGACACACACATCTATATACTCGCGTACACATCTATAAACACTCGCACATACATACAAATATGACACGCTTTAGTTTGCATATAGTGATTTCATATGTGGATGTGCATGAACTTTTCAGTGTAACCGGAAGGCATTTCAGTGTAAACGGAAGTTTTCTTTTTTTATTTAGTTTTTTAGATTTAGATCAGCATGAATCTGAGATCGATAATTAAGATCAAGTACTTTGCTTGTGCAAGTTGCAACCCAACAATTTGTGGTTTCCAACGTTCCCCTAACGTTAGTTTTTGGTTCCCAGAACGTTATTTTCTAAGGTTCGTTTTTGGTTCTCCAGGAAAGTTTTCTTTAC
This sequence comes from Triplophysa siluroides, assembly GCA_006030095.1. Taxonomy (NCBI): domain Eukaryota; kingdom Metazoa; phylum Chordata; class Actinopteri; order Cypriniformes; family Nemacheilidae; genus Triplophysa; species Triplophysa siluroides. The sequence continues at coordinate 1,139,014 of VCII01000879.1, read as the reverse complement.
GTTAATAGAACGTTCGTTTCTGGTTCCCATAACGTTCGGGGAACGTTCTGTGTTTGCTGGGAGAAACCATGATGATTATTCCCGTAAAGATAACCAAAGACAATCCTTAAAAAAACTTTCTGGGAAAGAAACGTTCTGGGAACGTTAGCCTAAAATATATTTCTCGGGTCCATTTGGCCTCACTACACGTCAGTAATGAATACATCCATGCTGTGTTTCTTCATCCATCGCTGGTCTAATCTTATTCAAATTAGTAAAATAAATCATCACACACAATATGGAGGATGAAATCAATGCATTATATTATTATTTTAGCCTGTTAATCCGTTTTCATTACTGAATAGCTGATTTAAACAGCGCAGTAAATAATTTCAAATAAAACCACACTGTATATGTCTGTTTAGGATATTGAAATAAAATAACCAATGACTTCAACACAATATTTAAAGCAGATTTTTATTGACAGAACAATAAACATTTAATTATCTTCAGGCTAACGATATTCTTGTGTCACCAGAGAAGTATAGCGCGGCTCCGTCTTTCAAAAGCCCTGAGTTTCAGTCCTTACATCATGGTCTGTTGATTTAAATGTCATATAAATCGAATATAACGAAAATATAAGTTTACTCTCAAATGGGGAATTACATTTTTTTTAAAATAAATAAACCGCTAAACTAATGTGGGTGGGGTAAAACGAAATCACCGCTCATTTTTAAATGACGGGAGTGCGCGGCAAAGCGGAGAATGCACGTGCTCGAGCGCACACACAACACACACTTAACAAAAACACATGGATTTATATGATTGTATTTTCATTTAGCTTAAGTAGTTTATTATTTTCAGCAATTAAAGGGCACATTTATTAATTTCATTTGGTCAGTATAATGTTGTGTTCAGACCAAACGCGAATGGCGCGTCAAGCGCGAGTGATTTACATGTTAAGTCAATGCAAAGACGCGATTGACCTACTTGCGGCGCGAATCGCGCGAATGAGGCGGCGCGAATGACGCGAATTGCGCGCGAATAGCGCGAATGACGCGAATTGCGCGAATGGCGCGAATGGCGCGAATGACGCGAATTGCGCGAATGACGCGAATCGCGCGAATTGAGCGTTCGCGTGATTCGCGCGAGTTGAAAAATCTGAACTTTGGCGAAAATTCGCGCCGCGTTAACCAATCAGGAGCTTGCTCTAGTAGTGACGTGATTAGACGACGTAGCGAGCGGAGGCAGAAATCCGAAACTGGAGGACAAAATGGAGGACAAATTGATCGTTACTGTTTGTGGACACCCGGAACTGTATGATTCTTTTTCTTACTTTTATAGGAACCGTAATAAAAGGATCTTGTTTGGAAGAAAGTGAGTGAGGAGGTCGGAGAATCTGGTAAATTGTAAAAACGCTCTTTACTCGAATATATATATATATATATATATACGAGTTTACGCCGTTTTTCAGCCTTCCATAGCACATAAAGCGCAGCTACCCTCTCAACAAAAAACATGTCCGCCATTTCGAAATGAGACGGGAGCCGCCTGCCAGAAGCCCCTCCCATGACGCGAATGAAGCGAATCTGACGCGCGAATGAAGCGAGTAAACTCAAAATGTTCAAGCGTCCAACTACACGCGAATAGCGCGATTCATTCGCGCCATTCGCGTTTGGTCTGAACACAACATTAGATGTGTTAATGTGATCTTATCATTTATGTATTTCACATGTCACTGACGTTTACCAGCTTTGACTATTTTTACCATCAAAAAAGAACCATCAGGGAACATTATTTACTTATTTTCCGGTTATTTTCTGGTTGCAAAATAATAATCATAAAATCAACATCAGGGAACGTTATTTTCTGGTTATTTAAAAAACAGCCTGCAGCGTTCTGGGAAGGTTATTTTCTGGTTGCAAAAAAAATAACCAAAAAGGAACCAAAAATAACGTTAGAGGAACGTTCTGTGTTTGCTGGGAATTAGAACCATTACAATTTCAAATTTTGTAAGAAATCGGCTATAGGCTATCATCTTCATTGCAACTTGCACAAGCAAGCAAAGCACTAAAAACGTTAAGGCTATTATCGCTCTCAGATTCATACTGATCTAAATGAAGAAGACTTCCGTTTACACTGAAAAGTTCATGCATATCCACATATGAAATCACTATATGCAAACTAAAGCGTGTCAATTTGTATGTATGTGCGAGTGTTTTATAGATGTGTATGTACGCAGAGTTTGTATGTATGTGCGAGTGTTTTATAGATGTGTGTGTACGCAGAGTTTATATGTATGTGCGAGTGTTTTATAGATGTGTATGTACACGGAGTTTGTATGTATATGCGAGTATTTTATAGATGTGTGTGTACGCAGAGTTTGTATGTATGTGCGAGTGTTATATAGATGTGTATGTACGCAGACTTTGTATGTATGTGCGAGTATTTTATAGGTGTATTTGCATGCATCGAGTTATATGTATTGGTATGGATATCACATTAGTGCTCACATGTTTTTCATATGTGTTTGCTTGAACATTCAAAAGTATGCATGTATATGTGAGCAATGTATGTATGTGTATGCACGCTTTTATATATGTATTCATAAGCGCAGTTTGATTTAAATCCTAAACGGCGCCTCATAGGAAAGCCCTGTTAATGTTGATTCTCGTTTTACAGCCACGTCTGTCACTTTCTCTTTTTGCTCTCTTTCCTTCAGGGGTTAAGAGGCTTTTTCTTGACAACAGGAGATTTTCCAGAGGTCACTGAAGAGGAACGATCCGTGATCTGTTTCAAAACGTAAAGAGTTTCTTTAAAATGAATATTCAAATTCAGGAGTTGAACCATTGCATCCTTTGACAGCTTTGTGTACCATTCTAATAGCCATTCCATATGGTGTACATGCACATCATGTGTTTACAAAACTTCTATAAATGCACATTTTGTTGGAAGATGTTTTATATACAACTTAATCAACCTTTCGTTTCATTGTTGCTATTTGTTTAATTCATGTAAAAACATGTCTCACATTCTTATTTCGGACCATTGGGTTATTTTGGTCTCATCAGAGGCACAATACAGAAAAATCTTCCTGCTTTACAAAGTATACACAACCTTGCAGTTCATAGACCAGTTTACCCAGGAACAATCAGTTCTTTTCATAACAATGTTATTGTGTTAAGAAGGAATAATGTACTGAACCCCACGAGTTCAAAAGTATATTTGTATCTATTAAAAAGCAGAAGTGTGGACCACCAGGGGTAAAAAAATGTAGGAACTAGATTTTAAAATATTTTAATCTTTAAATACACAGTACGGAGGCTTCTGAAGTCATTTCTTGGCGATAATATGATCCTCTGCATCTGAAAATGATTATTCATACTCGTGCACCTCACCACAGTCAAGGGCCGCTATACGCACCCAAGAGCGCAATGTTATGTTATTTGTTTCATCATTCTTGTAAAAATGATTTTAAATCCTGCATAACTCTTCATATGGTAATTTTTACAACCTTAAATATTCCTTTTGTAAATTATGTCTTTTGTCACAAAACCAGAGTGTTTCTAAAGAGACGCTGATGAATTTACTTACGGTGATGATAGAAAGGTTTTTCATAAACTGCAAAGCAGTCATGCTCGGATTCTTTAGAAATGAAAGCTGTACAAAAACCCATCACATGATCAAATCCTTTGAAAATGAGAATTTCTGGTCATGTTTTTCTGAACGTCTGCTGTGCACAGTGTGTTTCATGGATTCATGGTCTGCTGCTCTCCTCTTTTCTCTGTTGAATCCGCTGCTGTAAAAGACTCCAGGCTTTTAATACCTGGGAAGCCAAAGAAATACGAAAAGTGTTATTTCAACCTGTTTCTTCACCGTTAGACTGATGTAATGATTTGTACGTGAATTATTTCAAGGGAAAGCATCTCAGATAAGCTCCGAGTTGAATTTGTCTCCAAAGATTGACTGAAGTCCTGGTCTGGAATGAGCTATACATGACCTCACCTGTCTCTGAGTGACATCAGGTTCCCACAGTGTGCACAGCACTACATTAGCATCTTCTACCAGCTTTGCATTGGGCCACTGACTTTTCAATCTTCTCACAGCATCTTCTTCCTTTACGCCATCACGCTGGACTATGCGCTTCACCGCCTGACACAGAGAGTTAACGGAACCTTCAGTTTTTTCCTCAATCCTCAAATAATCAATCAAGGCATGTGTCCTCAAAGTGGTAATTCAGGCCAATAGGAGAAACAAAAGAAGATATTTGGAAGAATGTTGGTAACCAAACAACACCGGGCCTCGTTGACTTTCATTGTAGGAACACAAAACCACTGAGACATTTCTCAAAATATCTTCTTTTGAGTTGCACAGACAAAAGGTTTTGATTGACATTTTTATTTTGGGGCGAATTATCTCTTAACTTTCAAGTGTTTTCTAATATTTCTAACTCATTTTGCTTCAAAAAGGTTTCTTTATTTGACTTTTTATTTTTCTAAATACTGACTTTTGACCCCAACTGTCATGTCCAGGATGTGCTCAGTTTTAGTACCTCTTCTTCTGGGATGGTGGCCACCCAAACCTCATGAACCAAATATGTCCATCCCGCTTCGAGCAACACAGCTGCATCCACCACACAAACCTTCTTACCTGAAAACCCAAAACCAGAGTTAATCATAAAACAATAAAACAACGTTCCTCGAGAAAATGTGCAAACCGTCTCACCTCGCTCTTTAGCCAGCCGTATTTCTTTCTTCACCAGCAGCGCGATCTCCGGCCACACTATATCTGTCAGAGCCTTCAGACGTTCCTGGAATCACACACACATGAGCCGGATGGAAACCGTTTTCAAAACTCAATTCAATTAAGCTGCGTTGGATTACCTGGTTCCCAAAAACCTTTCCACCCAGTATTCTTCTGTTAATGGTCTTATCCTCATTAAGGATATCTTACGAGAAACAAACAAACAAATAAAAATACAGACTAATCAATTTATAACGTGACCCAGAAATACAACTTTAAAGCTCTGTACCTGAGCCAAACTCCTGCAGGATCTGCTGGTAGGCTGATGTGTCCGGCAGGTAAACCTTGTGTCCGAGCTGATCGCAGTCGATCCGTACCGCACCCAGCCCCTCCAGTCTGAGCGCTATGGAACTTTTCCCCGTGCCACTGCCACCCGTCAGACCGATCACATAAGGGTCCGGAGAGAGATCGGGTCGAGGCTGGGAGACAGAAGAACACATGGGATCAAGAACACCGATTCTCAATTTTAATCTTCATTTACAAACATCCCAAACACATTGGGAAATGCAACAATCGTAATAAGATCACAGAGTACGAAGTGGGATTAAATCAAATACCGAGAAAGAAAAACCAGAGAAAGGCATACGGGTGTCAGAGCTTTTTATTCATAAATGAAAATGTAAACATTTTATTTTGAGAAAAAGTCATTCGTTCAACACTGAGCAACTATTATCCATGTCGTCACGCACGAGATCTTTCACCATTAAATCAATTAGATCAGTGGATCTACAGAAGTCATGAGATGGAGCGAATTCCTATTCTGCACATTTACTGACGGAAAACAGGGATTGTGGACACTGATAAATATGAATACAATATTAATAAAACTGGATTTTCTTACAGATGGAGGTTTGAGCAGTGTGCCTAGCAGTCTTGTTCGCAGGCTGGACGAACTTATTTTCTCCTCCTCGATGTCAGTGCGATGGGCGTCTTTCAGTAACTGGATTTCATACAGAACCAGCTCTGCCAAACCCTGCACCGAACACAAATCAGCAGAATTATAAACCAAAAAAAAGATAAGACGAAATATTTAGCCGGGCTTCAACAGGAACCTCTGCACTGACATAACCAATAAAACTACCTTCAAAGATCACAGCGATCTAGTTAAAGACTAACAGATGATTAAACACCTGAACAGCAATAATAGAAAACTTTGTTTATCATTCATTGACTACAGAATACACTACACTGGCATTTTGGCTTTAAAGTGAATAACAACATGCCGTTGTGGTTCTGTGGTGTACCAACAAAACTTCAAAGATAAGAGTCTGTTTATAAATGCCAAAGACAACCAACGTTCTCACATTTTCCACACGCTTCTTGTTAACGGCTTCACCCCCTCTTCTCGTCTCCTCGCTAACCACAATGCACTGCAGCTCAGGGTCACTTATGGAAGGGCCGAAGGGGTCGGAGAGAGGAACGATTTCATACTTCAGAGACGGTTCGACATCGTTCAGAAACTCCTGCAGCCTCTGTACGCGACGACCGTGCGGCTCGATCATTTCCTTCAAGACCTTGTCTGCAAAAAAAGATCCAACTGTATTCTAAATTTTTTCCAAGAATTTTCCAAGTCATCTCTTGGTGAACTGATAAATCAAACGTCTACTAGTCTGTTCTCAACAACCACAAACCGACACAGAAAACATCTAAACCAATTCTTGAGGGCCTCGACTCACTTTTTAACAATTCTTGATCGCACACACCGATAAGAAAGCGTCTACTGGCCAGCAAACAAGAAATATTCAGCAGGGTCTTGTGGGCACCGTGAAGGCGATCGAAAGTGCCGCCCACCACCACGTCGGTGAAGGACTGTAACTGCGTTTCCATTCTTCCTCCGTCATTGTCTTCTTCACCCATGACCTCTTCTAGTCCAGAATAAAGAAGGACGGAAGAGAGACTTGACGTGCAGACGTAACAGTGACCGGCGTACCGCTGCAAGCACTGGGAGACAAAGGAGGACTGCCCGGGGTCTTGGATGGGGAAGTCCGTCAACACAACTTCCGGTGAGTGGGAGAGCACCTGCGGAGTGGGAAATGGTCCGTTGGATGCCCCCAACGCTCCGGATTGGGCACGGATGTTAGTGAGCAGCACCCGGACGTCAAGGTGGCCGCAGATGTCGGCCGCGTTACTGTAAAGCCGAGAGATTAGAGAGCAGAGATCCATCATGGGTGGGATGTAGACGGGCCGCACCTGCCCACCTGTGCTTAGGTTGAGCCCGGGGTGGAGATGGACGTAAAGTGTGCGCTCCACCACCTGCGCGGCGGAGCTGAGGACGGGTGCTATGCGGAGAGGAAGGAGGTGTAGGGGGGACGTAAGGACCAGGACGCCCGTGCTGAACATGGACATGATTGACAGCCGATGATGACCTCCTCCTTTGGAAATCTGAAACGATTTATTGACATTTGTTATTAAAAAAGTTACACTTTAATTATGGACAGATGAATAAAAAGCATGCCTTGCAGATGCTAATAAAATAGTAAATGTTTGACATTCTGAACTTTCCACTTTGTTTAACATTACTAAAATTTAACAATGTTATTTAACAAAAATCATTTTACTAACAAACACTTTGTTGTTCACTTCACTTTGAACATCGATTCTAAATCAATTCCTACTTGTAAATGTAGCTTTGTGTATTACGTTTACTCTTGGCAAAATGTTGAAGGCTGCCCCATTTGTAATTATTCTCTTTGAATAAAATGAATATTAAATGAACAAATAAAATATATATATTAAATGAATAAACGTACAAAGAAGTAACTATGCAATTATAAACATGGACTGTTATTTATATAAAAAGACTTGTGCAGAATGTGATGAACTTAACCCACATATTGTGACTGCAGATTATATATATTTTAATTGTAAATAAATGTTATATTATATCAAATAAAACAAAAAGAACATTGTTCTAATAAAAGCACTTTCATAAAAAAGTAATAAAATCTTACAAATACTGAAATTTATATTATTTATAAGTAAGCTCCACAATAAACTGAAGTACTGAGTATAGTAAACTATACTTATAATAACTACAGGCGCGCACACGTCCGATGAAACGCTCTGTAGTAAATAATTAACGTATTCCGCTAGAAAAGAATACAAGGAGAAATTTGAACAATTTAAATGCACAACTAGACACAAGCACACAGATTTAACTGATTACAAACTATACACTCCATACAACGTGCAAACCATCATCTATATTCTATAGTGTTGTGTTGTGTTGTGTTGTGTTATCACCTCAGCTCCTGTATAACTGTGTATCGGCACTGAAGTATTTATTGAGGCGTAAAAACAAGCTGATCTTCTATATCTATGTACCGCTGCACAATAACAACACACTGCTGATCCGGAACAACACGTTACTATAAAATCACACTTACTTACTGAAGTATATTGTGGCGGTTCTGGTGTTTAGAGTCGATAAATGCAAATAAAATCTAAGAAGACAACTGTCTCACATTAGGCTTCGTCATTATGAGTTTTGACAACACTAATGTTCAGCTCACAGGAGCCAACTCGCAACCAGTTGACCCAGAGCCGTTGAATATGAGAGTTACGACACGCACATGGACCTCAATAGACGAATGGAATGCGGAAGCGACTCAATGCGTCATAGCGCGTCCGATGGTTCCAAACATTGCACTGAAGCCCGTTCATTGCCGTACGGTCGGTGAAATAACTGCCTGTTTTTACATCTTAACAAGTTGCCAGTTGAAATGAAATGTTAAAATTAAACACAAAGACCGATCTCATATTCATATTACTCCCAAAATTAAACGCGGCTATAAATGTATTCAACGTAGTGATCAGTGTACATAATGTGCTAATATTTAGCTAAATGTATGCGAATACACCTCCTGTTATCTGTCCCGCTAAAATCAATTTAATTAGGTTGAAAGCACAGATTTGTTTGGAACTATTGAGGGCTCCGTGAACCAAGCAACTACACAGACTGAGTGTCGTAACTCTCATATTCAACGGCCCTAAATTGACCAACGCAGCCATGTGTTCGAATACTGAGCGCTGATTGGTTGAAAGCGAGACTTCCTGTCCCGGCGAGTTATGGGAAATGCAGTATGTAATGGGCTCATTTAACACAGCCCGTTAGAAAACGACTGTCCGTTTTTATATTTTTAACATACGCCTTTTCTGCTTTCTTTTTTAAACGTTATCTTTACATTTTTTTGTTGAACATCACGTTGGTAGAAGTATTCCTGTATTTCTCATTTATAAGTGTTGTAATATCTGAACTAAATGGTGAATGAACATAATAAACATAACTTTAGTGCGGAGTATGTTTTGTTTATTAGTGTATGTTTTACTTTCTATTTGTATATAACTCCTTATTTTTAAATGTACTTTTACATTTTTATGTACTTTCTGCAACTTTTCAATCCCAGTATTTCATAGCAGAGAAGCAAATAAACCTGACAGATGATATTATAAACCCAATTTACTGAAAATGTCACTGTGGGAAGTTTCTATTATTTGGGCCTGATTGTTAGGTGTGATCTTCATGTGGGTGGTCCCATCTCAAATAGGGCAAATCTTTCAAAAATGACAAACTATCTACTTTGGTAATGTATATGAAAAGAATTAAGAACTGATATGATTTTTTTCATATCCAGTTGGACTGTACACATACAAAAGCATTTCTTTCAAAGATTTTCAGAAAATAATGTCTGACTATTAGGCTATATTCAGTTTCTTACTTTACCTTGGAAACACCTCATATGAGCCAAGAATGCATATTGATTGCTCACCTCCTTACATGTTTTCATTGAAGAGTCAGACATCAAGAATTTAATTTCAACAAAGCAGATAAGAATATAGGGCTGGTACAACTTCTCTATGTAAGTATGTTTCTCTGTATCAGATCAGCCTATAATGTACTGTATATTAGTATAAAATATTATTTCTGAAAAGACTCTTTTCGGATTAACTTGTCCTGAACAGCATCAACACATTCACATTATACAAAAATAGTTTTTCACTTTTAGCAAACCTCTAAACAAGATCAATACCCTAAAATTAAAACAATTCAATTCAAAACATTGAACATGTTCAGATTGCTTTTAGATTTGAGCTATTAGTAACATTACGGTTAAAGTTGTATGATTTACAACGACATAAAATACAAAACAACAATCTCATCATATAAAATTACATCGTCATCGTGTAGAACCTACATATACATTTTACCCAAATTGTTTTTATGGGTGACACAATAGAATCACACACAGTTGATGTGCCATGTTAAACAACAGCAGAAACGTCTTCCGTAAACTTTTCTGTACTTGCACAGTTGCCAAAAACACTCCCACGTGTTACACAGACACCCAGTCATGGCAGTTCACATCAAAAATACTTTCTTGCAACATCAGTGCTATTAAACCGGATGTAATTCAGGTGGCAGCTATAAACATGTCGACCGCTTTAACACAACTTGACATGCTCAGCAAGATTCTCCACAAACTGTCGCTCTACCATGACAATAGTTGAAGAAAAGTTTAGAGGCATATTATGGATGCAGTGTATGGACCGTTTCTGCTCAACGTCCCTGTATATCAATTTGATATATAATGATTTTAGGAATGCTTTCTGGATCATTCTGTGCCAAATATTACTTTAACTTTTTCAGCGCATACGGGTAATATTTCAGGAAGATTCTGTGTGCAATATCATATGTGTCTCCTAGGGGTTTGGAGGGATATTTTCTCTGGTTGAAGACGAATCCTTTCTCAACCTGGAACACAGCCTGGTTGAAGACGTCTTGCTTGAAGGGCCTTCCCCTGTCAAGACACTCCACTAACGTATTGACAAACAAGCCCCAGCGTTGTAGATAATAGTCCTCCACCAGACCGCCCCATTCTTTGCTGGCGTAGTCCAGGATGTTGCCGTCGGGTCCCCAAAGGGTGATCTGGTTTCGTGCGTTGAGATCGTACAGCTGAGCTTCGCGTTGGTCCAAAGCCTGGGACTGTGCCTGCTCTAGCCACGCCCCCAACAGGAAGTGTTCGTTGCTGGAAAGAAGGCGGTCCAACTCGGGTAACAGATCGTAGACAACCACGCCGCCCGCCGTCAGGAGGTCGGAAAGCTTTTGGGTCTGAGAATCAAACAGATGAGATGTGCTTGATGTCTTTGCTACTAAATGATCAATTTAAAGTTTGTCTCATAGCACAAACTGTGAATGAGTTGGAGACTTTGTAATATAGAATATAAAACCTTCAAGCTTACCTGATACGCGTCACGTATTTCCTTGTAGAATTCGGTCGTGAGGAGCTGAAGCGCCTGTCGCGTCACATCCACCAGATCGTACCGGAAGGTTTCCACAGAAACGAACCCCGGCGCGGCCTCAAAGAGCAGCTTCCACGCCTTGTACAACTCAGCGGGTTCATACCAAATATCCGTCTGCATGTGCAGAGACGGCCGATGCACCAGAGGGCTTCGATTATGATTCTTGTATTGCAGAACAGTGCAGTTGTACACGCTGTGAAACAACAGTCGCCACGCCAACGCCAGGTTCTCATCCACGCTTCCATAGCGACGCAAAGCATACAGCGACACCCACTTAGAAAGGTTAACGGGTTCCTTGCGCCAGGCCATCTCGCTCATGAGCTCGTAAACCACCGGGTTCTGTTCGATGCCCTCGGGGGCCATACCCAAACCCACCAGGGTGGAATTTGGGAAGCGGAGGGCTTCAAAGGGGCCGGAGTTAATTCTCTCCACCGTTCCAAACAGACCGCTGTTCCCTCCAAAATTGTGCAGCATGCACCAGATGAAAGGCTGGCCGTAGAAGGAGTTAGTGGAAGGATAGACGGGCATGGATTCAGCAAAGAGGTCCAGGACAATCATTCGTCCCAGGGGAGCACCGTGTAACAAGGCCTTGACCTGGTCGGGTTTCCAGAACGAAGGGTCGCTGAGAAAAAGCCAGCCCTGCATCAGCCAAATTGCTTGAGGATCCACTGCCAGAGAAAGAGAGAGACCATGAATCAAAGGAAACGCATGCGCTTGAGCAGCAAGAGCTCACCCCCTACTGTGTCCCAGAAATTAGGCAGAAATTCGGATTTGTGCTGTCGCGATGGCAATATCAGGTGCATTGTTAAAAAATAAAAGCATTAAAGCTGAAATTCAACCTGAATGATGATAATACATGATGAAAAAAGCCTCGGCTCGCTAGAAACCATGTCAATGATCAAGAGTTTTCACACCAAAATGGGGCTGCGCTATTTCCCAAAAAGCACCAGAGTTTTGCTTTCTCTTGGTATCTATACTCTTTACTAGCGGTGATGTAACCAATTAACGAGTAACTATTACAATGTCCTAAAATGACATTTCATCCAGCGTGTAATATTGCTGTGTGAGAATGTAAAGCCGAAAGTGAACGAATAACAAAGTTGTTGGCTTGGGAAAAAAAGGAGCTGAATCACACGAACGACTCGTCTGTCGTTCAGATATGGGTCGCTCGGTGTAATGCCCACCTGCGTTACAATTGCGACACCGCACGCGGTAGACCAATCACAGCAGAATAGACCATCTGACCAATCAGATCAGAGTGGGCTGACAGATAGGAGGGGATTAGACAGATGTAATGGCGAACACATTTTTTATTTGAAAATTAAAGTGTTTTTACGCCTTCGTGTGTGCATGTAAACTTGATGTTGGACACTCCATAAACCAAAAAAGGTTTGAACGTCCAGAGTTATCTAATTCAGCGTGTTTATGCTATCACAACCCTGTTGAAAAAAACAGCATATGCTGGGTAAGGTATGTTTTGATGCCGGTTTGTGTTGGTTTAAGCTGGTCATGTGGTGGTTTAAGATGGTGAGGAACCAGCACATGACATCATCAAAACATACCTAACCAAGCACATGCTGGTTTTCTCACCAGGGAAGCTGGCAGTCCGACAGTACATCTATAGCATGAAATCCATGTAAGCTCAGTCACCTGAAGTCATTGTGCTGAAAACTGCCCGGCTCACAGACGCCAGGTAAGCGGGGTCGGAGGAGGCCGGGCTCATCTCGTTGAAGGTGTCTGTGTTGTAAATGTGATCTGTTCCGAACTCTTTAATAACCTGAGATAAGAAAAGAGCTCCTATGCGCTGGAAGAGCGGATCTCGAGGGTCCAGCATGTGAGCGCAGGAGTAGCTACAGTTAAAATGACTCCAGGGACTCAACTTGGTCACGTTTGCTTTGGGAAATAACCTGAAAGACATTATAGCAAATAACTGAAAGAACATACCGAGTTACAATATAAGTGAATCTACATTGTAAAGTTTCATTTTACTTTTTTAAGCTATTTGAATCTCAGGATAAAACATTCAGGTCACATTTGACAGTTTTGTCAAAAGTCTAATATTCTCAAGACTGATTCTTATTATACTCTTGTGTAATACAGTGTTTTTTAATGTACTGCATTAAAATGAATGTCATAACATTTATATATAATTTAATAAAAACATTTGTTACCCATTTATCAATCTAATAAAATAAGTCTTAATCGTATAAAGTTAAAATATAAGAAACATTGAAAAGTATGTTCAGAAAAAATGACATTACCTGGTAATACCCTGAGGTACAATGCCTGAAAAGGCGGGTAACACAGGTATCATTCCAAGAGCTCGCATTCGGTCCAAGATTCTAAACTGAAGGATTAAAAAGAATAAAAAAACATCAACATTACCACAGGTAAATAAAACTATAAGAGAACGTTTCAACAATTTGACCATATACATGTTTAAACATACTGTATAACAGTTACAAACATGGTTTTAATAACTTAACATCTTTAACATTATTTGGATGTTTCATCTCGTTTACCTGCAGATCGAGCTGTTTGATATGCCAGGACTGAGGAAGTGTTCCACCCCACTGAAACAGGTTCCCCATGCGGTTCCACGCTAGAAAAGCAGGACCTGTGAAGAAGTGATCAATCTCAGTCTGGTTCAGACCGAGAGACAGATACACCTGCACCAGAAGATAAAACACAGAAGAAGAGGCCATTTACATATAGCAACATTACATGCATGAGTATAACACACCAGATTTACATTTATTGATCAAATACTCTCACCTCCTGCCACAGCGCCTCCTGCCCGTTGAATGCCAGAGGAAGGTTTATGCCATTCAGCGCCATCCAGTCAATCTCTCTTTGCCATCTTGGCCAGTCCCACCACACAGTGGAGTAACTCTGGGTACACACGTTCTGATAATACCTGAACCTGTGGGTCACACAAACACTACATTAGGCCCATATGTATATGAACATGACCTCATTCAGCGTCACAGTCAAACTGTGTGTGGAATTCACAGGCTGCCGGTCTCTGTGAGCGTGACATAACACAGGTTTGCTCACGCAGAACTAACAAGACAAACACATAACCGGACATCAATAGTGACCGCCACTCTCTGATTGAACAATGCTGTGTTTTTATGGGTCTGTGGATCACACACAAGACCGAGGGGGCTGCCCAGATTGGACCAGCGTGAGAACATTTACCAGACACACTCGACTATACGCTAATAAATACAGTCAGTTGAGGGTGCTCTGTACTCTGTAAATGTCAAAAATATTCAAATAAAAATGATCAAAAGCTAATATAAAAAATTGACAATGTATCTAATGGCTGAATGGCTTCAATCAAAAAAATAATTAAGAGTCACAATTCATTTACACCGCGACCTTTTTCTACGTATGATGTGACGTCATTCATCTATGCCGTGAGCTCAGTTTTTCAACCTATTTAATTGGTCATTTTTTTATTGTTTTTTTGTGTTATTCCCTCTCCTGTTTTTATTTTTGTGTTTGATAGTTTGTTTTTTGTCTTGTTTGTTTTGAGCCACGGTAATGTTTTATTTTCTCGTTTCTCTCTTTTTATTAATCTAAGTGTTTCGTAATACATTGTTTTGTTATAACAAAATGTTTAATAAAGCATTTAAAAAAAAATCCTCTTTGGTGATTTACCTGTGCGGAGTACTGATGCGCAGAACGCCGGTGAGAGGAGGCAGAGGTCGCGGGACATTTAACTGATCTCCGGACCAAGACACGTGACAGTTACAGAAATACTTCAGATAGTTATATATGCCGGCGGCCACCGCGACCCCCGTGCTGCCCACCGCCACAATCTTGTCGGTTCTTGCGGACCGCAGCTCACACACGTCCAAACCGTCATCGGACAGAGTCCCGTTGACCGACACGATGAAATCTCGTGACCTGTTCCCCAGCAGTCGCTTGAGCAGATCCGTCACAGCCCTGGACTGAGTTTTATCGCTGGCTCGCGCTCGCAGATGCGCCAGAGTGTGAAACTCACCGGAGACGCAGAGCAACATTGTAACGCTTAAAAGCGCGAGCATCGCGCCGCGGCTACAATGTATCATATCGAGTTCTGTGATGTCAAACACATCGGCGCTTTAGATGTTGATAAAACTTGTAACTTTTGTACTATTGAAGATCTCCGTGTGAGCAGGAAGTTATGCCCCGCACTGAAGAACAGTAGACCAATCGCGAGGCTCTCTGGAGAGTTTTAACCAATAGGAATGTCAGATTCCAAATGAAAGGAAACGCGGTTGTATTTTTTGTATGATTCAATTTTATTTTTCTATGCATGATCTATTGAAATATTAAATAACTTTTGATTATTAAATTCTAGACATTTATACTTTTAAGAGAGGTTGTGTAATACCTTACACTTAAACGTTTTGAAATCATTATGTGTTTAAGATTGTTTTATTTACTTTTTTAAGCTGTATTTACATTTACATTTACATTTAGGCATTTGGCAGACGCTTTTATCCAAAGCGACTTACAGTGCACTTATTACAGGGACAATCCCCCTGGAGCAACGTGGAGTAAAGTGTCTTGCTCAAGGATACACTGGTGGTGGCTGCTGGGATCGAACCAGCAACCTTTTGACCAGTATTTCTCTACATTTGTCAAGCTTCAATTTGTTTTACTCCCCAATCAAAAAGCGTACAGATATTTTTTCTGCAAAAGTAATTTCTCAATATGAAATAGTTTTTATTATGATTAAATAATCTGATGAATATCACGTACACTTGTCGTTTGGACTGGGTTCTGCCTTAAGAGCAAACTCTTCAAAAACTCACACGTTTAAACTTACAACTATTGACTTAAAAATCATAATGCTTATATTTATTTTATTGACGAATTAATGGAATATGTAGAAATTGGATAACCAATATGAAATAATCGCATTTTCATTGAAATACTTCACTGCCACAAATCAGTGTAAACATGGAGGGACTTTTATTTTGACAGGCAATGTCACGGAAGCTTCTGATGCGGTGCAGTGTTTAAAAGTTACGGTTCGTGTTTATGTGTGGTTTCAACATTTTAACGACAATTCGGACAAGATGTACGTATAATTAAAGCCACTATTGGTGTGTTTTAAACTATATTTTAGAATAGTGTTTACATGTCCAAAATGTCTCTAGAAAACAAACACGTGGACTTTAAATATCTCTGTCTCGCGTGCGTCAACCTTAAAATAAATGTGCAAGCTCTCAATTTCTTAAGTAAATGATTTTTTAAACAAAACAACAGAAAACCTCACAAACATGTAATGGATTCAAGGATTATAATCGGAGTTGTTTAGGTTATAATAGAAACCTTAATAGTATCTGTGGGTGGGTCTCTACTGGTTGGTATCTATTTATGGGATCATGTTATCTGGTGAATGGGAATTAATAAAACACAAACAAATCCTACTTGAATATGCCCAAAATATGCTATACCAAATGTTAGTTGTTTTAATGGATGTTGTTTTCCAAGCAGAACATAAAATGTGAAAATGCAAGATTAGTGTTTGAACCACGTAATGATTTATTTTACAGATCTGTGTTTAGTGTACTCATGGCGGAGGAAGCCCTGCTAGCTCGT
This sequence comes from Triplophysa siluroides, assembly GCA_006030095.1. Lineage (NCBI taxonomy): Eukaryota > Metazoa > Chordata > Actinopteri > Cypriniformes > Nemacheilidae > Triplophysa > Triplophysa siluroides. The sequence goes on along the minus strand of VCII01000879.1, from coordinate 1,122,331 downwards.
GTCAAAGCTTTGGAAGATGAAGTGGAGAGATTAAAAGCCCAACTGAAAGCAGAATCCGTGGAAGAGAGGACTGAAGTATCACCCCATCTCCAACCAGAGGTCCTAAACCATCAGAAGGGTGAGGAGAAAAGACCCAAAGCCAAGAAACGAGGAGCAGAGAGACCCTTCGACTTCTCTGCACACCCTCGCAGACATGTGGCACTGCGGTTGGCATATCTCGGCTGGCAGTATCAAGGCTTTGCTGTCCAGGAGAACACAGACAACACAGTGGAAGCCCGGCTGTTTGAAGCACTGCTGAAAACCAAACTCATTCAGGACCGACAGACCTCCAACTATCATCGCTGCGGCCGCACAGATAAAGGAGTGAGTGCTTTTGCTCAGGTACGCCGATCTCCATTTACTGAATATTGTTCTTCTGAGCATCAGCTATTATATTTAGATTTCACAGTGATCGTAATAGATTCTACTTTAGTTCTAAGTGACTGTTAAAATGATTGTCACAATGATTGGTGGAAAGCTTTGTGAACCCTGAAATTCACTCTCGTTTCAGGTTATATCCATTGACCTCCGCTCCAACCAGTTTGGTGGAGGTTTAGGTGTGACTGTCCCTCCTGGTGTGGAGGACAAAGGCAAGGCCGTCTCTGATGAATTACCCTACGTCAAGATGCTGAATCGAGTTCTGTCTCAGGACATTAGAATACTGCAGTGGGCTCCTGTAGAAACCGGCTTCAGTGCACGATTTGACTGCAAGTCAAGAACCTACAGATATTACTTTCCTCGCGGAGACTTAGACGTGGATCTTATGGCTGAGGCTGCCAAACGGTACGGTTATTTCTTTTTTAAAGATGGGGTATCTCATATTAATCTTGAGTGTCCATACAGTAGTATTGCATACGTCGTATCTTACAAGAGCATTTAGTTTGATCAGATTTATAAATGAGAGATACAGCTGGACCATTATGTCCGGAAAAATGAGCTGCTGGAGGCGGGACTAGTGGAGAGATTGATTAGTTATCTAGTGATATGATCTCAAATATGCATTAATTTGGTTTGATTTTCTCTCTGGTCATGCAGGTATGAGGGTACACATGACTTCAGGAACTTGTGTAAGATGGACGTGGGTAATGGAGTGCTGCAGTTCCAAAGGACCATCCTGTCTGCCAGCATCCAGCCCGCCAAGCTGGAACCCACCGTCTCTAATGACCCCCACCAACTCTGTGTGTTCCAGGTCCAGGGTCTGGCTTTCCTCTATCACCAGGTCAGGAGACGCTCATGTCAAACTAAACATCTGGTGTTAAAGCAATCTGTGAACCAAACTGTTCTGAATCTTAGGATATGCGCTTCTTAAAAACAACCCGTGTGTTATATGAGCGATGACTGAAAAGATCCTCAGATTCATTAGAAAGTGCAAATAAACATCTTGGTGGCGCTTATATCGGCTTTCTTTGCCTTGCTTCAAGGACTATTTTGTATGTTATAAGATGTGATGTCTTATTTCGTTGCACACTGCTTCAACATCTGAGTTAAGGGTTTTGTGTGATTGTTGTCTGTTCTCAGGTTCGCTGCATGATGGCCGTGCTGCTTCTTATTGGACAGAAACTTGAATCTCCAGAGATCATGAATCAGCTCATGGATGTAGAAAAGAACCCAAGGAAGCCCCAGTACAGGTGCGCTAAAGATGGGTGATCATTTGTTGCTATTCCACTGTTGTTTCCGGGTCATCGTGAAACAGATGTTGACAGTGTTTTTTAGTTTTTCATGTATTTGTTTCTAGTGATGATTGATTATAGATGTGTGTGTTGTAGTATGGCAGTGGATTATCCTCTGGTGCTCTATGACTGTCATTTTGAGGGTGTGAGTTGGCGTACAGAACCTGAGGAGGAGATCCACGTCCTGAACTCTTTTCACCAACATTGGGTTCAGACCGCAGTCAAGACTCAAGTTCTGTTCGGCATGATCCAGGGCCTTCAAAACACCACTACAGGTTCGTGTTTACGCTGATCTAATTTAAGCTCTGAATGAAATACTCAACCTTGTCTTTATACGTATATGTATGTTTCATGTTAATACTGCAAGTTATGCAAAATAATTGTATGATCACGTAACTCGACCTTGGATTTCCAGCGTAACGAATGATCTGATATTAACTCGTATCGAATGGTTTAGTGAAAGATGAATGATCTGTGAGTGTTTTTCAGGCGAGACATCGTCCCTGCAGTGCTGGCTGATGGAAGGAACCAGACAGAAGAAGTACCGGCCCCTGTTGGAGCGGCCGCGGTGTGAGAGTCTGGAGTCCAGGATCCAGCATTTTGTGAAGAGAGGAAGACTAGAACAAGAGGAAGGAGAGAACGGCGAGGAGACCACCGTGTTCAGAGGAAAACGATCAAAACATTCCCATCTGACGACAACAAACCAACCGCAAGAGCAGAAGCACGGAGCAAAGACTGAGGATAGCCCGTTACAAACTCTTTAAACACATATGAACTTTTGATCTGTTTGTGCAGATACTGTCTCAAGACATCAGCAGAAATAGTTTTTTTTCATCTAAGGAACACAGTTATCTGCTTTTTGAGTAGAAGTAAACCATATTTGATTAAAGGATCATTTGAACGGTTCCTGTGGGAATTTGACTCAAAACAAAACTTAATTGGTTTCATGATTGTTTTATTCTAATCTACATTTAAATGGATCAGTATGCTGGCACAATGTTCATGTCAATATTATGCTGTACTGATTCTTTTGAAGCTTTTCAACAGCTGCAAAATCTGATGGAAAAAGGTTTAAAATGATCAATCTTATACAAAAAACTAAGGGTATTATGTTGGTATCTTACAATATAAAAGACAAACATGCAACATCAAAAAATACAGACACAACTTTTAACACAACTTTGCACTGACTCCTATAGTAGAAAAAATGACTTCTGAATGACTGTTGAACAAAAGACATTCTGAAGAAAAGTTCAGAAACAGTTCTGGGGCACCATTGACTACCATTGTATTTTTCCTACTATGGGAGTCAATGGGTGTTGAGATCTGTTTGGTTTTAAGCATTCCTCCAAATATCTTTCTCTGTGTTCATCAGAACAAACACATTTATACAGATTTGGAACAACTCGAAGGTGATGAAATGATGACAGAACTTTCATTTTTGGGTGAAGTATCATTTTAAGTATTGTCCCCGTGATGAAAGAAGAACAATATAAATGTTGTGGTTTCCATTACAAAAACACAATCGGCTGATTACTATAAAGACATGACAACATTCATTTATGGTGTGTTTTTGGTCTTATTCCAGTAAGATTCAATGTTGTTGTGTTGGTTCCATCCCACCGATAAAGCCCAATATGTACCCCACAATACCCCAGTTTCCATTAAAACTACCACAATTCCCATTGAACAACAATCAAATCCATTGGAGAGTTTCTGTGATTATTTCTAGTTTTTTTTAGTATACAAACAGTTTTAGGAAGATGGCCTTGGAAATTAAATTAAGCTAAATAAAAATAAAATAAAAACAAAGAAAGGTCTCGTGCAACAATTCTGTCGTTTAGTGCACTACACCGCCACCTACTGCTGAGTGTGTCTTCATCATGCCATTATATTAATGTAATCATTGTAAAATGATCGTTTTAAATTATACAGTAAAAAAGGTTCTTCTTTTAATTAAAAATGGATTGTAAAGGCCAACATATATTATGTCTGTCCAGTTTTCTTTGACTGGTTTCAAGCGCTCATGAAATTGTTCGGCTTATTTATTTATATTACATTCATATTTCATGATATTCACAGGTAAGACACAGACTTTCCATTTTTGTCAATTTTGTATAACGTGTAACATTGTAGACATGATTTCTGAAGGATTATTGTTGTTGCTCAAGCCGCGCGACGCAGTGCCCGGTGTCATGTGATCGGTCACGTGATCACATGACAAACGAAAAGTCAAACTCGGCGAGCGGAGCTTCATTTCCACTCCACAGACTTCACGCGCGTGATCCGTGTAATCTGCTTTATTCGGTCATCGTGTAAACACGCTACGGTCAGTAAGTGATTCATAGTTGTGTCGATGTCGTGCTGTTTTTAATGAAGTGAGCCTTTGTTTGGCGCAGCGTGCACGCGCTTCCGTCGGAAACAATGAGAAACCGTTTCACTGAAATGATGCATTTGTTTAATAATTCAATCAAATTCAATTAAGATAAACATTTAACAGGTTTCTTCTGTAAGACGGTCCTGTTGCTTCAAATTGTGTTGTAATTTAGTTGAGCAAGAGCACACATATTATAACCCCCGAGATCATCATAGATCATTAATGCTGTTTGTTCAGGGCGTGTTTATGGTTTAATATGTAAGTGCTCTGGGGTTAGATAAGTGTCTGAAAAGTACATCTATCATTTCATTTAATATATAAATATGTTACTTTAAGACACTATTGATGCAGGGATGGTCTTTCAAACATCATCATCATGTCTTTTGGTACTCTGTACTCTTGGCTTCCATTTCACTTCACGTCGGTGTTTTGTTATTGTATTGTATTGTAAAAAGGTTTATGTCCGGGGTATTAACTGAATCTTAAAATGTGGGTCATGTGACACAATCGCAATTACACAAGTGAAAACTGACCGTCTCTAGGACCTCTTTAGATGATTGAAAGAACTGGGATTTTGCCAACTTTGTATAATGTATAATTGGAATAGAAAGTTATTTAATGTTTTCTGTTACAGTGCAACAAGTGGAAGTTTGAAGATTTGTAGTTTCTTGGAGCAAAAGTTACACACGCACATACAATGGTAAGTTCCTTCTGTGATGTGTATATATATATAAGCAGTTGTTGTCTCAATCTTTTGTGGGAAAAAAGTTTCAGCAATCGACGTCTGGCATGTTTTGAGCGTCTAGTCTTGTTAAATCTAGTGTAAAGTCTACATTGTCAGGATAGTAATTAGATCAACTATTATTGACCCAAGAACTGTCATGAGACAAACATCAGTCTTAGGCACACACATTCTTCCCAACCTGTTAGACGGTGTATTTCAATATAAAACGTTAACAAAAACTCTGTTCATCTGTTTTAAAGACTCGCTGAAGTGTATTGAAAAGTGTGTAGCAATGTTCAATGCAATGAAGGAATTTCCGCTGAGACCGGAAGTAAGGGTGGGATTTAAACATGCACGAGAAGCTGAAGTGCAGAATGATGTCGTCCAACTCATTTCTCTGTAGCTTTAAAACGTATTCTCAATATTTTGTAGCACAGCAAGTTATAGTGATTTAACAAGGCTAACGTTCACACTAAGAGCCAAAAAAGCGTATTATTTTATCATTAAAGGAATGAAATCCTGTTTGATATTGGCCTCAATGACGCACGTTTGATGGTCTCTTATCCTGTCAGGTGCATGCCGGTGTTGCAGCGTTACTCTGTGTCATTGTGAACGTGTGCGCTGGTGTGATTTGTCCTGATGGAGGAATCTGTGCGGATGGAAACACCTGCTGCCAGACGCCGTCTGGACGTTACGGATGCTGCCCGCTGCCCAATGTAAGATGGTGGCAGAGAAAGAAGCATCTTGCAGTCCATGCTTTACCTGCTGGCTGTGACATAACATTACGTGGATTTGCATGCATGTTTGCAGGCCGAATGCTGTTCAGACCACTTACATTGCTGTTACGAGGGCACTCTGTGTGACCTAGAACATTCCAAGTGTGTAAACAGGACGCATGTTTTAGACTGGGTGGAAAAGGTTGCCACAAAGCAGGTAACGCAACAGAACACGCATACCTGCACAGCCACAAATCCAGATAAACCAAAAGCACTAAGCAAGTATTTGACTTGGACCACATTCTCTCTCTGTCTCTTTGTTTTTTAGGAGGCCGTGGTTTGTCCCGATCGGGAGTCTGAGTGTCCCGATGACACCACCTGCTGTCAGATGCCTGATGGGAACTGGGGCTGCTGTCCTATGAAAAATGTATAACGTCCGTTTGATCATTCTGATGAAATGATTTACATCATGCATCCATGTGCACTTTTGTGTTTATTGGTATTTCTTGTGTGTGTATTTAGGCCGTGTGCTGTGAAGATAAGCAGCACTGTTGTCCTCAGGGAACCACATGTGACCTCAAACAATCGAAGTGTGTGTCACCCACCTACGGTCCCACCCCCCTCTGGAGAAAGTTTGCTGCCCGTCGCAGGAAGGCGTCCGTGAAGAAAGCAGGTACGATGGCATGACATCTATGACCACTTCCTCTTTCTGACATAGAAAAACTATTTCTGCATTACTGCTTGTTTCCATCACGGGGCTTCTAAATGCAGCTGTGAAAAGTAAAGGCAGATAGAACACTGAATTACAAACAAATACCCGAAGAATAGTAGAGGTCTTCAAACTGCACTTTTATGTGTACGCTATAAATACTGTGCGAAAGTTTTGAAGTGTTAAAAGTTTAATCTTTGCTTTTCAGCTGTCATAGATGTACATTAATGTGATGCGTGTCTGGATCAAACAGCTTTCTTTATTTAATAACATCCTCTATATTTTTCTGCATAAAGTCTTCGTAAAATGACATCCTTTAATGAAAATGGAGGTATATACAACCATGAAAAAAATGAAGAGACCATTCCAAAAGTTAATTTAATCAGCATTTCTAGATGTATTGTGGTCATTCCAGTTCAGTGTTTGTTGAATTTTAACAAAACCAAACCTCAGGAGTGACAAAGTCATCAGAAAGACTGACAGCACGACAAGACAAATGACAACTGAAATATTTTTCCACTGTTCCTAAATACATGTACAAATATAACAGTTTTCTTGGCAGTATTTGAGGTCTGAAAAAATTCAGAGTCAGTGTTCTGTTATTTTCTCCTGTTTCTCCAGTTTTCACTTTCTGCAAATAAATGAAAAAATGTCTTTATTTGAAATTTGGGAGAAATATTGTTAGCAGTTCACAGAATGAAACAAAATTGATAATTTGACCTCAACACAACTATAAATAGTAAATGTCATTTTAAAACGGGCGCTTAAGTTGTTTCGCGACTGTATTTTGCTTAAGTTTGATTTCTAGTTTTACATTAGTTGTTGTTGGTGTTATGTTGTTTGGTTAGAATTAGAATTTTAAAGTTTTACTTAAAATTAATATTGCATATAGAAATGTATAGTCTGTTTAATATTTGACCTGTGTTTCTCTCTCCTTTATCTTTAATGTGTGCTTCTCAGTGATAACCATTGTGTGTGTGTTTGCGTGCGTGCGTGCGTGTCTGTGCACGTTTGTCTGTGTGTGTTAGTGCGAGTGTGTGTTTGGAGTGTTTTGTTTGTGGAGTGTTTGAATCTGTGTGTGTGTGTGTGTGTCCGTTTTCACCTTTTTTTGTTTTCACTTGTATAACTATCAATGTGTTTCATGTACAGCTGCTCTGTAACAAAGAAAAGTGTAAAAAGCGCTATATAAATCAATCTGACTTGACTTGGTTTTGCATTTTACTTTGCAGTAGATTCACCTGCAGAGCCCAGGGATGTTAAAGATGGTAAGACGAAGACAGATAATTGATCTGTAAACACTGTCTTATACCTTATTTAAAATGTACAATGTGTTGTTCTTTATTGAATCTAATACTTCAGATTGTTTTGTTTGTGTACACAGTGGTCTGTCCAGACCAGTTTTCCAGTTGTCCAGATGATACAACGTGCTGTGAACTGGGCGACGGCTCTTATGGATGCTGCCCAATGCCAAAGGTGCTTCTGCTTGTTTTAAGTTGTTGTATTTTAGTTTCCCTGATGTATATTTTGCCTCCTTCAGACTGTAAACATACATTTGTAAACTTGTTGCTTTCTTTTTGTAGGCTGTGTGTTGTTCCGATCATCTGCACTGCTGCCCGGAGGGCACGACCTGTGACCTCACCCACAGCAAGTGTGTGTCAGCCAATGGTATCACGGCAATGGCCACTAAGATTCCAGCCTTCACTTCCCTGAAGTCCAGAGGTAAATCGGTTTACTCAATTCACCTGAAATAGAAAGGCTCAAAAACAATGGGCTGAGTTCTAGAAAATCAAGCAATACTCGCAATACTGTGACTCATCATTGCATCATTTCCTCTTCTCATTCTAATGTCTCTGAGAACTTTGCTAAAATGACTTAGGATGTGAACGAGTGTTATCAGAAGTGCAGAAGTGTCTGTCAGAGATAAGAAAAGTGTCATGACATTTCAGTTTTTTAGGTTTACAGCATAGATCTCTAAGGTGAATTAGAGAAGACAATAATTGAACACATCGTGCAGGGTTAATATGTAAAGCTCAGAAAGTTTGAGACTAACAACCCATGACAGCATTTGGAGGAAAGCCTAAGGGTCCATTACACAGTGACAGAAACTATGAAGTTATTTTCATTTCTTTGTAAACATATTATCATGCATTTAGAAGTTGCATAATCTGTTTACCTTTGTCACATCTGTAGTTTGCTCCATTTGCTTGAACATGTCATGGATTTCTCTGTTTGTCCGTCTGCAGAAAACGTTCCCTGTAATGAAACGGTAGCGTGTGCGAGCGGCACTACCTGCTGTAAAACACCAGAGGGCATCTGGGCATGCTGCCCATTACCAAAGGTATTAATGCACAAGAACAGCGGCCCGTTTTATTTTTTTTAAATAAACATTAGGGTGGTTGTGACCTTGTTTCTTTTATGTAATAAAAAACATCACATAACAAAGGTTTCGTCTATGTATTGGCAAGTTTGCGGAGATCAAACCTGACATTTTTCTTTGGAAAAATTGGATGTTTGACATCATGACTGAATGGATCTCTATTGGGAGATGTTAATACATGATCTGGAGCATTTAAGACTAGTCTATAATGTCGTTTGTCTCCATTCCTTCAGGCTGTGTGTTGTGAAGATCATGCCCACTGCTGCCCGCACGACACTGTGTGTAACCTCGCTGAAGGCACCTGTGATGACCCTGCCGACCTGTCTGTGTCTGTACCCTTGCTGGAGAAGGTGCCCACCTTTCCCATAGTGCCACAGTCGCCCAATCAGAACTGCGACGAGACGTCCACGTGCCCTGGCGATGCCACCTGCTGCAGACTGGCATCGGGCGCGTGGGGGTGCTGCCCACTGCCACAAGTAAACACTTTTTTTTAGTTTTAAGGTCCTATTCTGGTTTATGGAATGTCCAACAAGTTAACGTACATGGGTGTAAAAACACTATTATTTAGTTATAATAGGCATTTGAGGCACTCTCAAATGATTCGTTCTGCCAGCCTACTCTGATCTGATTGGTCAGATGGTCTAGTCTACTGTGATTGGTCTACCGCGAATGAGGCTCACGGGCTACAGTGTTTGGGGAGAAGAGGCCGGGACTATATGTAGTGACGTAAATCCGCGGTTTTGCAAATCGGTCTAGGGACGACTCGTTTGACTCATTTTTTCACTTATTCATTCACCTTCAACTTGGCAGACTACTTACTTTCACACACAGCAACATTACAGACGGCAGGAAATGTTCATCCAAAAATGAAAATTCTTATTATTTCAGACCTGTATAAATGGCTTTGTTCTGATGAACACGGAGAAATATATTTGGAAGAATGTTAGTCATCTTCAGTTCGGGGACACCATTGACTGCCATAGCAGGAAGAATTAAACGGTAGTCAAAGGTGCCCGAAAACTCTTTGTTTTCCTAAATTCTTCAAAATATCTCATGATGTGTTCAACAGAACAAAAAAATACTATTTTTTTCCTACTATGGTAGTGATTGATGTCCCGGAACTGAAAATTGCTCACATTCTTCCAAATATCTTTCTCTGTGTTCTTCAGAACAAATAAATATATACAGGTGTGAAACAACCTGAGGGTGAGTGAATGATGACAGGTTTTCTATTTTTTTGGATGAACTGTCCCTTTAAGATCTTGCAGCGCACACTAAACTGATTTATTTTGTCGTTTTCTTCTAGTGCTGCAGAAATGTGTCACTTTTGCTTTAACTGTTAACACCAACATCACTCTTGGAGTCTTTTTGCAGAACTGATTGTTTCTCAGCTTAGATTTGTTGCCATAAAATGGTGTGAACTTTTTTCATTTTCAAGGCGGTGTGTTGTGCGGACCATCTCCACTGTTGTCCCAGCGGTTCTGTGTGTAATCTGGCTGCCAGCACCTGTGACGGTGCCAGCGACGAGGGTGCACGTTTCTCTGTGCCTTTGGTGAGAAAGATCACCGCCGTGACTCCGCCATCCCAGAACCAAAACTGTGATGAGACGTCTGTCTGTCCGACCGGGACCACCTGCTGTAGACTGAACTCGGGGGTGTGGGCCTGCTGTCCTCTGCCACAGGTACAGACACACTTTTACCAAGCTGACAGATGTGCACTTCTACGGTTTTAAAACACACCTGGGCAGGATTTTAAGAGATCTTGGATGGCATTTGTTAGGGTAGACTGCAAAATGATGATACTTTGAGGATGTAATCCCAGAACGCATTGCAATACATTTACTGCTGTAGAATCAATGAAATAATTTCATTTATAAAAAGCAATTAAAGCTAACATTTGTGTTCTGCTTTGCATGTTCTGTATCCTCAGGCCGTGTGCTGTGCCGACGGTGAGCACTGCTGTCCGCAGGGCTACAAGTGTGATGTGACTCTCAATACCTGTGTCCGATCTGGACTTCCCAGCATGCCCTGGTTCAGGAAGCAACTAGCGCCGAGCGTGACCCAGCGGCCCGTTGCTAGCATTCCAGGTCAAAGACACTTGTGTGACGCTCACACCAGCTGTCCAAGAGACGACACCTGCTGCTATATGAGCAAACTGGGAAAGTGGGGATGCTGTCCACTGCCAAAGGTTAGACACGCAAATATTAAAGCAATCGTATAAAAAGTGTTGACTGTTCCCTGTCTGATTCTTTCATACTATGGGAGTATTTAGTAAATGTTACAATGTAGCATACTGACTGAACTTCATCTCTGTTTATTGCATACTTGTGTTCCTTTTGTATTTGAAATCTCTCATTTGCTGTCTTTAAGGCGGTATGTTGTGAGGACGGAATGCACTGTTGTCCCAGTGGTTATAAATGTGATGAACAGAAAACCACCTGCGCTAAAGCCTACCACCAGATCCCCTGGTTTAAAAAACAGGAGGCCAAGGTCACTCAGGGCTCAGCGGTGTTGCTTGGAGACGGAGATGTAAAATGTGATTCCACTACCAGTTGTGCGTCAGGGTCAACCTGTTGTAAATTACCCACAGGGGAGTGGGGCTGCTGTCCTCTTGTCAAGGCATGTCTGTCTTTCATGTATGAAACGATTCCAATCATCCAATTGGATCTCCCAGTAAAGACAAATGGAAAATAAACCAGTGTTGGTTAAAGCACTAAAAATTCATCATTTATTTCAAACCTGTATGACTTTCTTCGGCAGAACACAAGAGAAGATATTTTGAAGAATGTCGTTAACTGGCACCCATTGACTTGCATTGGTTTTGTGTCCGTACAGTAGAAGTAAATGTGTGCCAGTTAACACCATTCTTCAAAATATCTTCTTTGCGTTCTGCAGAAGAAAGTCAAACAGGTTTGGGGTGAGTAAATGATGAGAGAATTTTCCTTTTTGGGTGAAGCGTCGCTTTAAACCCATGTTTTATGTAAGGCTTGTCTGTGACTGTACTTTTGCCCTCAAAACTCCAAATGTAAATGCTTTTTTCCTCTGACTGTACATTTGGTTTGGGTTGTTTCCAGTCCTGTGACGTCACTGGTTTTGTTTTCATGCGTTTGCACCCGTGTGTGCTCTTCACTGATTGGTTGAATGTTCTCTCTGTAGGCCGTTTGTTGTGAGGACCAAGAGCACTGCTGTCCACAGGGATACACCTGCAACCTGCAGTCTGCGACCTGTATCAAACCGTCCACCGCTCACAGCGTCTCGCTCACAAAAACACAAGCACCCTCGGAGGAAGAAGTGTTGTGCGACTCGTCATCACGCTGCTCAAACACACAGACCTGCTGTAGACTATCAGACTCCTCGTGGGCCTGCTGTCCATATAAAGAGGTATAATATAAACTTGCAGCTCAATATGGAGAGCCAACAAGTATTACGTATCCTCTTAAGTGTACTAAAATACGAATGAAAATATCTTTGTTTTTGTAGGCGGTGTGCTGTAAAGACATGAAGCACTGCTGTCCTAAAGGACACAAATGTGACCCGGATGCGAAAGGTTGCACTAAAGAATCCTTGTACAACTGGTGGGCAAATTCACTTTAAGTGAACGTGGTGTATATAAAAACCCCACATCCACTGATTTTATACTGACCATTATGTGCACATAAAAACAGGCTACAGCTTATATCCAGAATGTTTTTTCAGGCCTACTGCGGGAAGTGGATTGTGCATTTAGTGTTTTAAAACATTAGTTTTTACTGCAATCTAAATTTGAATTGGATCACACAATCGAGAAAATATGTGAATATGTCCGTAAGACTGTCCACTTCGAGCTTACAGCTGTTGATGAAGTCTGGACTATTGTCAATGTAAGCAGAATTCTTGATTTCTTTGACACCGGGACTAAAATTAGAGGTTGAAAATATCCTCAAAAACTGGTTTTAAAACTAAGTGATCCAGGTAAATGATGTGTTTTATTTCTGGATGTTGATTTATTTTGATATGTTAGGAATGCATTTGGACATGTTGCTGTCCGACCTTTTTAAACCATCACATCATTCACCAAGAATCTAAAATCAGACACCACAGTTAATGAGAAAAGCTGCTGAATGCATCACGTCAGTCACGACTGCACTTGAGCCGTGGCCAGATGAAAAGTGGTCAACCGTTTTTCTCTATCACAAAACCCACATGAGAAAATACAACTTGCTTTAGTAAACTGTAGTAGGATGTAGTATACTAACAGTACATTATAGTAATGATGCTTTAATATACTGTAGTATTAACCATAGGAAATGGAAAAATGTATAATGATGTCTTAAAGTTAGGTTCAAAAGCATTATAGTATCTCCTTATTTTACTACAGTTTACTACAGTAAATAAAGTAATAATAATATATGTGGGTTTAAGAATCGTATTCCTGGTTAAAGCCTTTAGTAGATTTGACAAGGTTTAAGAAGGAAATGATCTTAATGCATTTCAAACTTTTCTCAATGTTTATTAGGAAAATACTTGTGTCCTTCTCAATCATTACTACAACATCTGTTTGCTTTCATATTTTTTAAAGATCTTTTTCTGTTTTTATTTATGAAATGAATAAATCAAATTTTTGACCTGTGAAGTCATAAATTTAAACGATTGTTCTTCCAGATTTTTTCTTCTATTCTGTTGAAGTGAACTTTGGTTGTTTTAGGGTATAGTTAAATGGACGAAAACGCTGAAATAAATACTTTTAAAATAGATTTGAGGTTGACTCATTCATTTCTCGTGTATCTGTTTTGATCAACTCTGTCTGGTTGCTGTGGCACCTGTTGCCACGGCGCGTGCTGGTCACAGATTGGTTCATGTTGCTGGGGTTCAAGATCCAGATGGACGGGATATCTGTGGTCAATTTTGACAAGTTTTGGAAAAACCTCTCCATAAACCGATTAAAACTCTGACTTATTTATAAAAAGGTCCCTTTGTTGTTCGTCTTTAAAAGAGAGACTGTACATGCATTGAACCAATCAGAAAGGCCGACATAGACGCGTGTGTTGGCTGATGGTATCTTGTTTCACAGTTTGGAGAGAATATGTGTGAGGTCTCACTCCTACGGGCTTAAACACCGCTGGCTTTACGGTTGAACCCAAACAAGAGCTTAAAATCTATCTCACAAGCGTTTGACTAAAGGGAGAATACAGGATCATTTTGGAGATTTTTGGATCAGATTTCCAGAGCTCTTTCCTGGCTGTTGTCCTTTGGTATGTTTGACATTTTGTGTGTCAGAATGTGGAAACTTACACAACACATGAATGGACACCCCAGCAGTGCATGCAGAGTTAAAGCAAAATGACAAAACTGAGAACAAAAACATTAAAATGCATGTTAAGGATCTTTTGTGCATGTTGAGTTTTTTTTCAAAAACTGTCTGCTTTGATTGAAGCAATCCTTGCTAAAAGTGTGTGTGTTTGTGTAGACGTATAAGAAAACAACATGTACATCTTACAAAATCTGTTTTTCATTGTAAAAATGTAGAACGTTTTCTATGTGGGTTCGGTTATTTCATTATCTATGAAAGGTCCCATCGAACACAACATGGTTGTGAGGGTTAAAGTGTTTAAAAAATGAGGACAATAAATGAATCCATCATAAATCAACTGAATCAGATTTTACTAAAAACATGTAATGTCAACAGGTTTGAGAGTAGTTAGGGATTAAAAAAGATCACTAGCGTGTTATGTTAGGGATAATGTACAGGCAGCCGGTTGTTATTACAGAAATAATCCCCGACAGTGTGATCAGGACGTGAAGCGGAGGGTCTTCTCACTGAAGGGGCTTATTTCGAGATATTGTACATTATCTCGCATATTACACGGCTACTTGCCACATGAGAAACAAATAGACTTGTGAATTTTAAATATTTTAGGAGCCCATTGTCACAGAATGCATACCTTCCGCAAGGAAAAGCTGTTTACTTTGGGTTTTAAGGTAAGGAACGATGTTCAAATGTCACAAATTTAGTTGAATCATTTGTAAATATAATGTCATATATGTTATTAAAAGACATATTTATGTTTAATTTGTCAAAATGATTTGGTAACCGAAATGGTTAACGTGTTATTAGTTTTGAGCGGTTGTTATCTGGGAATAACGAACCTGCAAATGTCGCGACTGGCCCATCAGAATCAAGCATTCCATCGAACCGTGTATAAATAAAAATAAGTCTGTAAGATATCCTCACTAATAAAAACATCGTATTGTTTGCGTGTAAACTTCGAAAGGTGTGAATACTGTGGATGAGACACTCGGAGCATGTTTTTAAAATGAGGGACCTGTGAACGTTAAAGAAACAGCATTGCACAGATCTGAGGTGTAAAAGGCAAAAGGAACAAATTTAGGAAAAGCCGAGCTCTGTTAATTAAATGATCCGGTGCGAAAAAGAAAAACTAAGACAGCTGACATGCGAGGAGGCGACATGCGGCTTTGTGCCAAAATGTCACTAGGCTATATATATACTGACCAACTGCCCTTGAATGAATCCACAACACGATCAGTGAACGTCTGTCCGTGTGTATCTGTGTCAGGAAGTGGCTCTGTAGGATGAAAATGCTTGTGTAATAATTTCATCCACACCCTGTTTCTGGGGAAGGTTAGGAAACCATGTCATCTATCCTGTGCCCCGGTCTTCTCATGGGCCCCTGTTTGTGTTTCATGTTTCAGACGTATAGACGGAGGAGCGGCCATACCCACCATGTTTCATTCTAGCAGGCTTACAGAGGTGTCCATGCTGAATGAGACGGCCTCGACGGCAGGCGGCGAGTGTGAAGAACAGCCTGTGATCCAGACAAGAGATCTGGAGGAACTTCAGACGGAGGACGCTGGAATATCACACGCACAGCCGAGGGGTGAGAGAGGGCAGTGTCTTTAAAGGCCAGTGGGTTCAAGAGACTTTACAGACCGCTTTATTTACAAGACAGTATTGTGGCAACGGTTCAATGCAATCCAATCAGATGGTATTTACAGGGGTTTTTGCAGACCGTACCATTTTTGCATAACTTTCTTTAGGTGGCGAGTGTCGGACCTGTGCCCTTAGTAGTGTAGAAGACGGCAGCATCCAGTCTTACACCAACAACAGGTAGATGCTTGTACTATGCAATAAGAAAAGTGAATCAATATGTCAATGAGATTAAAGGGAGAGGAAATGGAAACTTCTGCCTACACTCTTACAAATAAAAGTGCTTCAAAGGTTCTTCACAGCGATGCCATAGAGTCCAAGGTTCTATGAAGACATTTATTAACTCTTCATAATCTATTGGCTGGAATACACTTTTGCACAGATTTTTGCACAGATTTTCAGTCTGGAGTTGTTGCAGAAAGTCGGCGCCAGTTTGCAGATTTGATCATGTATTGTTTTCTATCCAAACGTTCCAAATGTCTGCAAGTGCATGATGTCTAGTTTGAAAAAAATCTGTTCAGATTTTAAAAGTCCTGTAGTGTATTCCAGCCTTTTTCGCCACATAGAACCTTTTGGGAAAAGGAAAGGTTCTTTGGATATTAATGTTAAAGGAACCATTTAGACAAAAAAGGTTGTTCCATGGCATCAAAGAACCTGTTGAAGCACCTTTATTTTAAAGAGGGTAAGTCTCAGATATTTCTCCTGAGAAATGTTTCTGTCATGAGAGTTTGAGAAGAGATGTCAACAATGTGTCAAACTGAGCTCAGATTTGTCTCGTCTGCAATCAAAAGTCAATATTATTGATGATCTCAATATCAACTCACACATTTCTAATCGTATTGACCCAAATCCAGATTATTTCACCTCTACACTCTTCATGAATATTAACAATTGTCTCATTTGTTTCTGTTTTAACTTATCCAAAGCGATGTTAAGAGAAACATCTGAGACATAAATTGAAACTGAGAACTCCATCACATCTTCTCAGCTTCCTCTGTAAATGCGATTCTCCTCATTAACCTTGACCTAAACTACCTTCTTCACTTCACTGTTTTGTTATTCACAGTTCTCTCTCAGACACGTCATCTGAACGAGAGGCAAAAACTACTGCTCGTTCCTTCAGAAAACATCACAGGAAACACAGAACGGATGCAAGAAAACCCAGGAGAACATGGCGAGAAGATGATGATGGGCCGAAAGGCTTGAAGGACGCTGGATCAAGGAGAAGAAATGCTTCGAGAAACAACAGTTCCTCAAGATGCTTCCAGCGCCCTCCGTTCTCCTCCACAACAGAGCGTCCATCTCAGCCTCAAACCCCAGACCATCTTTGGGATTGTCCTCATGAATTCCCCGCTATCAAGTCCTGTTTGTGGCTTCACAGACTGGAGGTGGACTTTCCTTCAACCGTTGAGTCTCACAGCACATTTTCTGACCATTTGAAAACAAACTCTGCCTATATTTATGCAGAAAGCATCAAAGGCTTGGGTTCTTGCTCTACTTTTGTAGCAGACAGTGATGTCCACAATCCCAATGCCAGAGTGGACATCAGCAACGGGCGAGACCTGATATCTGTCTGGACTGGACTAAGTCAGGACCTTGAGTATCTTTACATCTCTGGTGAAGATAAATCTAGTAGTAACGTGTCCGCTTGTAGTACACAGGCTACAGCAGGCTCGGAATGTTCCGGTCACTTTGAGACCTTCATAGACATCGACTCTGAGAGCAGTACGGGAAACGACTACGGCTGCAGTATCGCTGAGGCCGTGTGGGGTTCAGCTTCATCTACATCAAGTGACAGTTCACGCTGCACCACTGACCAGGACTCTGAATCCTCATACTGTACCATCAACAGACAAACAAACACCTCGGATTCAGAGAGTCCTGATGTCTCGTCTGTTCATGGCTTCCAAAAGATTCCCTTTGAGTCAGTTGACAAACACGAGGGAAATCTTTACTCCTGTGATGCTCTGAGACCGGACACCGTAGAAAACGTCGGTAGAGATGCAGAGGATGAGATCATCTCCCAACCGGATTTGAGGGAGCTGGCGGGTGTTGTTATTCAAACCGAGCGCTGCCACTTCTCCGATATATTTTGTGAGATGATTAAAGAAGCGACACTGGAGAAAGTCGGCGAGAAAATGAATATAAATGCAGGATTTCTATTCCACCCTAAGCAGGTAGGACATTCATTAATGAAATTTGTTTTCACAGGATCAACCGAAGATGGTAATGTTGCACATAACGTTTCAGTTTCTCCAGGCAAAGAGCTCAAGATATCGCGAGGGTCTTGAATACTCAGTTCTTCGCCACATCCAGAACGGCTCGTATGGAGATGTCTTCAGCATCCGAGACAAGCAAACAGGATTCACGTGTGCCGCCAAGAAGGTGAACATCTTGTTTGTGCATCTAATTCAAAAGGTGTGACTGGAGATCTTTGACGGCATGTGTTCGCTCTTGTAAAGATCCCCCTGTGTAGTTTTCGGTGGGAGGAAGTGGAAACTTGGAGTCGACTGAACGGTCCTCATGTTCTCCAGCTGTACGGAGCGGTGAGAGAAGGACCCAATGTCATGCTCTTTATGGATCTGAAAAGAGGTCAGAGGTCAGAACGCTGTTACAACGCAAGTTGAGATTTGTTCCCTATTCATTCTCTCTCTCTCTCTCTCTCTCTCTCTCTCTTCGCAGGTTCCTTAGCTCAGGTGCTGAGGATGAGGGGTGTAATCTCTGAAGGTCTGGCTCTTTATTATCATTCTCAGGTGGTTCAGGCTCTCGAACATCTGCACATGAGACGTGTGGTACATCTGGATGTCAAAGGTTTGTGGTTGGTGTTTCAATCATAGATATGTATTCATAGATGGCACATTCGACGCTTCGTATACGTCCGCACGTCCGCCATCTTGGAACAGTCAACGGTTGATAGTGAATGGGATGTTTATACCAACGTCCAACTTTTTGCTTTTGATCTTATATGTTGTCGAACATCAGAAATGTTGCTTGCCATTTTTTAACATCTTCCACATCTAATTCAACGATCTCAATCTCTCAAACGTAGTTGATAACGTGTTGCTGTCTGAAGACGGCAGACAGTGTTTCCTGTGTGATTTTGGGCTTTCTGAAACCCTCAGTGAGGGAGGATACAGCACCAAAGCTTTCAGAGGTGACCACACTCACTCCATCTTTTCTACCGCACATAGGGCCGTCACGATTATAATCGTCTCATCCTGATTGTTTGACCTCATGCGATGGTTATTATTGCACATCTCTATAGAAGACACTAGAGGAAGCTGCAGTGCCTGCATATTGCATAATTTAGTGTGTATATTGTAACTTAAGTATGATAATACTGGTAAAATGTACCAACAATTAACTTTAAAGAATAAACCATAAAAACCTGAAGTACAATTTATATTATTTAAGATAATCTCAGTGTGAAAACCAGCCTACCAAAATCTCATTAACAAAGAATATAATTTTATTGTAGTCTTGCAAGTGAGAAAAAGCAGACTAGAAGCTTTCCTATGACTGATTGCATTTTAATGGTGGCTTCAATTCACTCATGATCAAACTCATTTTACACATACTTGGCGGCTGTATTATCCACATGTAAAAGTCTAGACCTTAAATATATGATGACCACATTTTTTAAGAGAAAATAAAACATAGTCTTATATTCATAACAATATGGTCGTTTCAAAGCCGAATCAAAACCGTATGAAAATTAAATGTCAAAGCCCTAAAACGGACAATTAATCATTGTAATCACAATTATTTATCAGACAGTTAATCGTCAGCCAAATTTCATCATCGTGACAGCCCTAACCGCACATATACGGTACCTTCCTGCTTATAAATCCCAGCATGCTGAGTGTGTGGTGTGGTGTGTGCAGGTAATGTTTTGCGTGGCACAGAGTCTCATATGCCCCCCGAGGTGGCGAGAGGGGATCGGCGCTGCGCTAAAGCAGATGTCTGGAGCAGCTGTTGTATGTTACTGCACATGCTCACTGGACATCAGCCCTGGACACGATGCTTTCCTCATCCGCTCTATCTGAAGGTAATCACAAACTCTTGAGGATGCTTAAATAGAAACAACTAAAGAAACATCTAGGGGCGGTTTCCCGGACAGGGATGAGTTTAAGACAGGACGAGGCCTCGGTTAAATTAGGATATTTAAGTGATTTTTAAAACATACTTTACAAAAGTATGTGCATCTTGAGACAAAACAATCACACTGATATATTTTGAGATATGTCAGTGCAAGTTGTTTTCGATTAAGACACCTCTTACATTTAAGGTAGTCTGGGACCTGGGAAACCATTCCATAGGGTGAAGGGTATCTTAAAGGGTTAGTTCACCCAAAATAACAATTCTGACATCCTCCGTTTACCCTTGTGTTATTCAAAACGGGTACATGAGTGTTTCATCAGTGGAACACAAAAGTAGATATTTTGAGAAATGTGTCAGTGGTTTGTGTTCATACAACGGAAGTCAATGGGGGTCAGTGTTGTTTGGTTACCAACGTTTCTCAGAATATCTCCTTTTGTGTTCCGCACAAGAAAGGAAGTTTGGAAAGTTTTTCTTTTTTGGGGGAACCCTCCTCCTCTGTATTTTCAACTGACTATGTTTTGTGTCATTGTAATTTGTAAATGTGTTGTATAGATTGTTAGTGAACCCCCTCCTTTATGGGAGATCCCATCCGACTGTGACCCCCTGACCTGTGATGTCATCAAGGCAGGACTGGTTAAGGAGCCGAGAGATAGACCCTCTGCATCCGAGCTTCTGCAAAAAACTGTTCAAGCCCTCAGAACAGGTTCAAACTGATTTTCAATGTGTATCAAGTACTTTGGATGGTAATGAAATGTGTGTAATGTAGATACTTGTTACTAACTTAAATCAAATCTCTGATTTTATTCGCCTTTAGTGTGTGGGCTATCTGATCCCCGACGAGATTTAACGCCAACATTTGAGGACTGGCCAACCTCGAATGACATATCTGTCTCATCTACCACCGCAACTAAAAAGCCCCCGGAATCCTCTGTAAAAACTACAGCTCCTGTCCCGGAAAACCTCTCTGCACCCATAATCCACTGGGTCAGCACATGGAGAGAAAGAGCGGCCCGTGAGGATGATTCAGACCCCGCAGCGAGAGACTCAGAGGAGGAGAGCGAATGGGAGGAAGATGGAGGAATGAGTGAGCTGAACAGAGAACAAGCGAGCAGTTGGACGGAGAGACCGCGGGGTGCTGAGAAAACCAAGAGAAATGTGGAAAAAGATGCATGGGACAAACCAGATTATGAGACAGACGTTTGGGATGAAGACGTAGCCACGGTCGAGATCTTCGAGCGGACCAGAGACTGTGCAGATGAAAGCGGCGCTGAAGAAAGAATAACTGACGTCACGGCTGATCATGTCACAGAAAAGAGAGTGGTGTTTGGAGATTGTGGCGGAAATGACAGAGGACGTCTTTTAGAAGAAACTGAGAGCTTTGATGGTGAGTTCAGAAGCTTTGGGGAGGATGAAGAGACCGATGAAGAGGTGGAGAGCGATCTGGAGAGTCTCAGAGAGAACTGGGCAACGACTGGACGCAGGAGGAGTGGGAACCATTCCTTCAACTCCAGACGCTTTACCGCTCTAAAGATTCTCATCCGCAAAGTGATGGAACCTACACGGATTCAGACGAAGAATCGGTCACACTGATGCAGAACGGTGAGATGGGTTTTTGTTGTCTTAGTTGAGCTTCATCTGTCAATTTTAGTGCATTATTTCTAAATTTCTAATCTCCAAAATGACTTACTTTCTAAAAATACTGATGCTGTATCAACAAAGGCTTGTCTACTAGTGTTCAGGAGGATCCTCACCCTATTTCACCAGTAAAGCATAAAATGAGCTAGTTTGTTTGTCATTTACATACACTTTTGAACCAAGGCTTGCTCACAAAGAGTCGGGCAACAAAGGCCAATTTATGTTCATATACATTTGTTGCAGAAGAAAAAGATGCAGGATTACCTGATTCTCACAAACAACACACTGTCACCTTAATCGGCCCCTGTGACTCTGAGCAAGACCTTTCTGAGGAGGTAAACACACACACAAACATCATAGCATTCAAGAAATCCAAGCAACCAGCTAACATCATGTTCCTCCTTGCAAGGACTCGGACGATCTGAGCTCGGGGGGTCTTTTCCTCATGCAGCACTACAGATAATGAAAGCTTCAATGTTGATTGGTCAGTGTCAACCAATCAGACGTCGTCTTGTTACTTTGAGGGTATGTTTCTAAAGCGCATTTCATAATGTGCATTGTTGCATTGGCGGTACAGACATTTGTGTAAAATTGTACCCATGCATGTATATATTTGGATTGGTGTGTTTGTGTGTAGGTCTTGGTGTAGATATATGGGTTGAAGATGTAAGTGGCGAGAGTTTAAAGATCAGAGAGAGACCTCAAGTGAAAATCGGACATGTTGCTGTGGGCATCAGCGAACAGGTGGGAGTTCTCTTTAAATGGAATTCATACTTTGAAGTGATTCTACAATCGTTCCTGCTGTCAATCAAACTGTAGATGATGTCAATGTTTTTTTTGTATCACAGATATCAATGAGAGTCTTCAGTTTGGCCACTCTGGACGGGCGGCTGGTCTCTCCAGACACAGAGGTGTGTGAGTCGGGCATGTGGCTGCAGTGTGTTCCCGCTCCTGACGGAAGCCCCAGCTGGGACTGGAGGGTCAAAGATGGAACACTAGAGCTCCAGGAATGTGATGAACATTCAGATACCTGCTCAACACTGCCACTCGAGCAAGAGTGACCTCAGTGAACACACAGAGACATCCCATTCCACTTTATTACGGCTTAAGGATACTTGCTTCATTTGTTCAGTTAATTCTACTTTATGTAAAGCAAGCTGTGTATAATTTGACTAAATTGACCTAATGTAATCAATTAAACAGTTAATATAAGACATACTGTTGATTTAGTATGAGAAACTATAGGCCTACTGTGACATGTTTGTATACAAGGATAAATTACTAATTTCTTGTTTTATATTTGATGGTTTTATTTTTTTTATTTCACTGACATTATTGTTAGTTCTTGTACTGTTATTGTTACATGTATATGTTTAATTATTACTAAAACGGGTCGGTACATAAAACCAGCATAATCGCTTAACTTTACACGCATCGATTTTACATTTTAAATAGATGATAAAATGTAAACATTTTTAATAAAGAGAAATTAAATGTATTTCTTTAATACATAACGAAGCAGAGATGTGTCGTGTGAACTAAGGCGTGTCAATCCATCGAAGTGAGTACTTCCTCATTTCCCAAATCCAACCGGATTCGTTTTTCATCCTGATTGGCCTTTAAATTTAAAGGGCGGGATTACGCGTTCCTCTCCTCCTACGATTGGATATCTCCTTGAAGTGGGCGGGGCCAGTCACGCCGGTGCGTTGAGTTGCGACATACGCCATTTTGCAGTGACAGCGGTGCGCTAAAGCAGTGGCGACAGAAACCTCGAGAAGTTCCCGTTTAGAGGTGATTTTATTTCTTTGTCTTCACGAAAAACATGCTCACTTGTCGACAGCTATTTTAGTCGTTTAGATTGATATTTTAAATGACGGAATTAGTCATTCAAAGCGCATGTTAGCATCTCTTCTCTTGTATGTAACGTTAGCTAGTTGGCTAATCTGCTAAAGATGGTTGATCCATAAATGACTTTATTTTGAGGAAAAACCTTCACATTCCTCAAATACTCATTGTTTTGTGACTTTTAATAGTCTAAATGTCTAAGGTTATTTCTACGTATTCACAGTAGAGATAAGTCTGTATTCTCATATGTTTTTACAACACACGGTTTATGGCATTTCATCTTTAAATATAAAAACAACACAGTCTTATTTTCAGCCATGTAGCTAGTTAGTTAGACGTGTATTTACCTACGTAATAAAACGTGTAAATAAAAACTGCTTTGAAGCCTGGATTGTTTGTAAGTTAGAGATCTCTGTTTCTTCCACTGTCCACGGCAGATGGGATGTGACCGAAACTTATGATTGATATTTTAAACATTTTCACGCAAACATATTACAACGATCTAGTTTAATGTCAAAATGTAATTTATGATCATGTGGTTTATGATCTTGTTTTCTCTCTCATGTTCGCAGTGAGCACCATGGGGAACGTCTTTTCGAACCTGTTCAAGGGTTTATTCGGGAAGAAGGAGATGAGAATTCTCATGGTCGGTCTTGATGCCGCTGGTAAAACAACCATCCTGTACAAACTGAAACTGGGAGAAATAGTGACCACCATTCCTACAATTGGTACGTCTGAGGGCTTTATTTGTATTTCAAGGTTTTGTAGTGCAGTATCTGATCCACACACCCGCAACACAAACATTTGAAATGTCCTTGACTTGTATTGCCTGCTGCACAAATCTTCTTTGTTCCTATCTCGACATTGCTGGCTGACTTTACGCTCGAGTCATGTGTCGCTGTGAATGTTTAATATGTGTACGTAAAGTTCAGGCTTTCCGTTAAACATCTTTTCCTGTGTTGTGTTTTGCAGGTTTTAATGTAGAAACTGTAGAATATAAGAATATCAGTTTCACGGTGTGGGATGTTGGTGGCCAAGACAAAATCAGACCACTATGGAGACATTACTTCCAAAACACTCAAGGTATAAGACGTCATGGCGACAGCTAAGAAGATAGAATAAGCAAACAAGAACTTTAAGTCAACAGACTTTGTGTTGCGTTTAATTGGACAGTTGCCTCTGGATATCATATTGTTTTGCAGACTAGCTGCTTCATTTCTTTTTTCATGACGTAACGTAACAGGTGACAATGACATCAACGTTTTTCTAACTACTCCTGTTTATTTGTTTTAGGTTTGATCTTTGTAGTGGATAGTAACGACAGGGAACGTGTTAATGAAGCCAGAGAGGAATTGACGAGGATGTTGGCAGAAGACGAGTTACGTGATGCTGTTCTTTTGGTCTTTGCCAACAAACAGGTGAGTTATCACTTTGTTTGATCTCTAGCATTTGTTGCGCAAGTGCACTTATTGCCAAGGTTTCTATAGTCCTGAATGTCTTGGAATATCGCACAGTCATGTGATTTTTCCTTATAAATATGGATTTCTGTATTTTTCTTACCTCGCTGGGATCACCAGCTTAAATAGCATAAATTCTATTTATTTTAATTTGTGACGGGATAAGGGGGTGTGCGCGTAGTCATCATACAGCCGGCAAACAGGATCTTTCTACACTCTCTACTTCATGCACACGCTTGTTATAAATGCAGAGCGACCGCTTCATTCAGAACATCATTTTGAGAGTTATCTTTATGTATCCAGAGAGTCTGAAAAGTAGACACGCATACACACATGTTTTGGTACTCAAGAAAGCGTGTGGTGTCATTTTTAAATAAGTGGGGAACTGAACAGAGTTTTGTAATGTATTCAGAAATCCTGAGTCTGGAAGTTGAGTAGTCTATACAGTATGATATGCTTTAACATTATAACATAAACTATATACAGAGACTTAAATAGGCCTTTCTGCGATTTAATGGCTTGAAACTATACAAATGGCCGATCTAGTCATTGTCTATATATAGACGCGTTGAAGTCTCTATTAAATGCATACAATTAAATGAACTAAACCCACAACATGCAGCGTTTGCAATACCTTTATTACAGGTGGATTAAATTAACCGTATGAATGACGTGTGATCTAGGCTGAACCAAAGCACGTGCGCACCCATTGTCAACAAAACACAGAAATCAGTTTCACTCACCGCATGCGGTTCATGTCCGGCATCTTTTAGCGCTGGGACGGCTCCATATATCACTTTCAAACGATCTCCAAATCCAGCGTTATATCCACAGTTTATATAACATTCATCACCCAAATGTAGTGAACAAACAAACACCTGAACTTCACGAACGTATGCTCTCTCTCTCTCCTGCACACAAGTGAAAGTGACGTCTGCGCATGCTCCTTCTCCTGCTCTCCTTGCGGCCGCGTTTCCGGGAGAATTGTCCAATAAGGGACTAAGAAAAATTGGTTACGAAACAGTTTTGTATGTTCGAAAAAAACCTGTACGATCGCTGGGGGAGTGTATCGAGCACAGAAATACTACGTAATACGCCCAACTCGTTTTTTGACAAGTTGACCATGTTAAGCATGAGAAGACAGCACGTTTAACATTGTGAAGAAGTCCGAATGCATGAAACACCATTGCAGGGCCGCTTTAATGAATTATAGCTGATTACAATCAAATTAAAAGTAGGCCATATATAAACTGCTCAAGAGGTGTCATTTGTAAATCTCATCTTATTTGACATAAGCATAAGATATTTGCACAAAGCATCAACCTCTTTTATTAAATCTGGTTTAGGTGACAGTTCAATTAATAAACCTTTGATCTGATATTTCCAAAATCGCCAGTCAGGATTGGGTTATTATAATAGTTTGTTTTTGTGTTGCTAAGTGAAAAATATATACTTTTTTGTCAAACAGTTGCCTGTTTTTAATCATGTAACATTTAAAGACTTTTTGGAGGGGATTGGGGTTGGGCGAGGGTGCGTGCAGTCTTCCTTCTTTTTTGTCCTTGGCTGATCACATGCCTGAAATCATTTTCTGGACATTTCAGTAGTACATTTTCTATTGATTGCAAATTCCAGTTGATGATTTCATAAAAAAGTTCTTGTCCAGTGGTCATGAATTATGATTGGAAGAGTTTTGGAGGTTTATCGGTCTACAGGTGTGACACATGAACATTGTTTTAAATGACCTGCTGGTTAAGGGCCTTATATGTAGACTTGCACACAACTACTAGTTTACCTTCAATTATTCATGTTAAAGTAGATCTGTGGCTCTGATGCGTAAATAATAAATGAATTAGTGATTCCTATTGTGTTTTTTCCTTTCTGCTGTCTATCACAGGACCTGCCCAATGCCATGAATGCAGCTGAGATCACAGATAAACTGGGGCTTCATGCCCTCCGTCATCGTAACTGGTACATCCAGGCCACCTGCGCGACCAGCGGCGACGGGCTCTACGAGGGGCTTGACTGGCTCTCCAATCAGTTGAAAAATCAGAAATGAACCCGTCTGCCGTCTTCAAATGTGTGTGTGCGCGTTGTATGGATGAGTAGATGTGTGTGTTTGAGAGCGTGAGACACACACAGCTACAGTGCTGACCCAGACTTTGACTGAACTCAGTATCCCTGCGTCCTTCCCTACACTCATTGAGGATTTGGCATGGCTGACTCAGACTGTGTTTGTGTGTGTTAGGTGTGCATAGTAAAGCGTTTATCTTTGATATGCACGTTAGCAGAATGTATTGTGTTTATGTGTGTATGAAGGCTTCTCTGTCTGTTTGTGGTTTGGGAATGACCCTGGCGTGCCTTTTATACACACACCTCTCCTCTCGTCGTTCCACCTCACAAACTGTTCTAGGACTCTGTTTTCTCGCAGCATACTGCACCATGCGTGGTTTTCACATGGCAAAGAAAGAACCAAGGTTATCAGAAATGAACTGCTCTCTGCAATAAAACCCCATCCTCCTCAGTATTACGGGCATGCTGAGTATATAACCCATCACATAGTGTTAAAAATACACGTAAAACCTGCCCTGGGTACCTTTAGGAAACAATGCTTTGTAACCTGTATCAGGTCAGGATCTATTTGTCCAGACAGCCCCCCACCAGCACCACCATCCTTGATTGTTCTTTTGAGTCATTTGAAAACTGTGCCGTTTTATTTTCTGCTTTCAGATTTGTTTTAATTTGTGAATGTGTTCAGATGTTGGTAGTGGAGCGGTGTGCTGATCTCTGGTTTCCCGCTGTACACTACCAGCCGCCTCACAGAACCCAAGCACAATCACAGACTGCTGAACATTCCCCCACCAAATTGTTGGATTTGATTTGAATTAAAAACATCAAATATTATGTGTTGCTTTTATGTTTTGTTCTTGCATACTGGTAGAGGTTGTGACATCCCTGAACGTTTCTGAACTTCTTGAAATTGATCTAAAACCCCAGAGTATTTTTTTAAATCGGTATTCTTCATCTAGATGTTTATTAGAATTTTTTAGGTCGGGGCTTTGACCTTTTTAAACATATGCCTACAAAATGGTCAATTTTTGCATACAGTGTGTCTAATTATTAAAGTCGTCTTGAAAGTATTTTTTAGTTTATTTTGAGGTCAGTGAGTAACAAAACAGAAAAAAAATTCTTAAAATATCTATATATGTGTTATCCGGATTAATAAAAGTAATATAATTGAAAGGGGTAAAGAAAAATAATCTTTCTGAAATCATTGGTTATTGTTTCTTTAAAATAATAGTGATTCTTACAGGAATATTACAATAAAGCACAAGTAGTTTAACTATAATTATTATGATATTTACAAATTTTTTATTTATTTACTTCTGAGTCTTTAGTGCTTCACACACATATTTGTTAACTAATAAGAGGTCATTAGTTTGAGTCTGGGGTTAGTTGCTGCAGGGATTATATCTGTTAAAGTTAAATTGCAATTGCAGTATCTTCTCTTCTGTCCTAAATCAGGAGATTTTTGTGAATTCTGTCCTTCAAACACATTTCAAAATTGCATTTATTTTAGCTTTTGGGTAAAAAAGTAAATATTTAAAACAATGGTACACATTAGGAAAGCCTCAACCATACACTGGAAAAAATGACATTCTTACTAAGCATTTTGTTTCTTGAACTTTAAATGAATATACAATTACTTGACAAGAAAAGTGACCTAAGATATTTGAATATGATATTATTTTATGAAAAATTAATATAAGAATCAAGTAAGTTTATGGTAAAAACAAGCAAAAAATCCGCCAATGGGGTGAGAAAAATAAACTTTTATTAAGCTTGTTTTCCATAAACGTACTGGCTTCTTATATTTTCTACTTAAAAAGAGACTAAAAATCTTGTCTTTTTTCTTGTCAAGAAAGTGCATCTTGATTTAAGAATGTTAAGATATTTGTTCTACAAAAACACTTGTAAGAATATTGTTTTTTTTGCAGTGTGCATAATGGCTAATAGATTTCAAGTGTTTTCTCAAGAATATTTGTCATAAATGTCAGCAAGAATTTTGTCGCATTTCATACTTGTTTTACAGGTTGACTTACATTTTATGTCCTTAAAGAGAATTTGTCTTTCTAAAATAATCATCAAGTCAACCAGCTGCCATTCTGTAAATAAGTTATTCAACGTTCAGTTTTTTTTACAAGCACGTTATATTTTAAATAAGTGAAATATAGGAGTAGTTGTTCACCTGCTACCTATTCCGGAACAGGTGTTAAAATAGGCCCCTCACCTCGCAGTTAACGCGCATGCGCGAGCTCATCTGGTGGCTTCTTTCCGCGCACCTGTAGTCGACGCGTTGGCTCCGCCCACCGCTGAGGTGTTTTCAAGCGAAACTCGACTGGTAACGTTAGTTTGACTTTTGTGAAGACGATGTTACTCAAACTGAACGACAAACTCGTCAAACTCTCACACACTTCTGCTGATGTCCCGATAAACTGTTACCGTCACTCACAGAGGAGCGCGAGCTGCGTGTCGGTGAGTCTTTCTGCCCGCAAACGCGCGACAAAACTACAACTTCAATGATACCGAACGAATGATACATAAACTTGACACTAACTACCATACTATGTCGTTTAAGTTGATTTTAATACGGCGTAGTGACATTTTACCAAGTTGTGTTGGACTATGATACCGTTGTATGATTATTTGGCGTTACTTTAATGCCACGTTGCTTCATAATTTTGCCTTCTGAAAATGAACCATAGTTACTTTGAAAAAACTGGTTAATATAAGTTTTTCATAGTATTACTACAAATACCACCCACATAAATAAATAGCCTACAGTAGTATACTTTAGTACTTACAGTATTAACTTGGGGTGTCTTGTAGTATATTATAGCAATTGCTACACTTTGTTCATGTACTCTGCAGTATTCTCAAGTATGAATTATAGTGAAGTGATAAACTGTTGTATACTTAACTTTTTTTGCTATATGGTAATGTTTAAAACTCTGTAGTGTCTAGGAATTTTACTACAGTTTTCCATAGTAAATATCAAAGTCAAAGTATATTATTTTTCATGTGGTACATGGTTAAGCTGTCAATCGATTAATCGCATCCAGAATAAAAGTTTGTCTGTGAAATCTGCATATTAATTTTGTATTTTTATACACAAAACATACACTTACTTATGTATATTCTATATATATATATATATTTAAACTTATTAATTATAATTACCAATAATAGAAATTCTAAATAAATGTTTATTGTTATATTTTTCTTAAATATATGCATTTATGTGTATGTGTTCATAAATAAAAAAATAATATGCACAGTGCACTGACGTATATACGTTAACACAAACTTTCTGGATGCGATTAATTGCGATTAATCGTTTGACAGCCCCCTATGGATGTAAACTGGGTATTGTGTTCATGCATTGTGTATTTGGGGACAGTTTGTTTCAGTGTTGAAATGAAACTATTGAACTTCAGGTAGTGTAACGACCAATCAAAACCATATAAACAAGAGCTTTGTTTTACAACACATGTTATGCAAATTCATTTCCCCACCGCGCCACTCCTGACATTACACTGTCATGTGTAGACCATCCCACCATCAGCTGGACTGATGATTTCACTGGTTCCTGGTGGACCTTTGAATCATGAGACGGTGGTTTTGTGTGGTGCAGCTTCTTTGTTGTGTGATGTAAGCAGAGCTCTCAGACTTGTTCACGTACACAACAGAGCTTTATTTCCCTGAGAGTGATGTCACCCTTATATTTGACAGGTGTAAAGCAGTGTTCGTTTGTGTGGCTAATGTTACGTGCCACTTGTTCTATCCGTTACTGTGAAACACAATCGCAGAAACCAAACGTTGGCTGTTTATTCATTTGGAACAATAAAAACAGGAGCATTTGATTGGTTAATTACTCCGACACAAGAAACCTCAAACAACCTAAACCAAAAGTGTCAACAAGCGTCAGGTGATGTTTTTGTTTTCCGTGCGTATCTCAGTGTTTACGCCATTTACACGCTTGAGTTTCAGTGCCAGCTTCCTGGTTCACGAGTTGGGTCACACTAGTGTCTAGTCAACAGTTTCGTCTCCTTCAACAACGGCGAATAAAAGAAAGAAAGGTGTGACCGACACGCGTGCGGGTTTGGCACGCATCATTAATGTAAAACACTTTTATTGTCTACGGCTGTAAAGCAGGTTCTGCCGTGTCGATTGTTTCTCGAGTAAAGATCTATTTCGGGAAGGGCGACGTTAACCTCAGGCAAACAAGTGCCAATTTTGAATGTTGTTATGACATGCTCAGAGTAGGAAATAGTTTTGCGTGTGAATCACGTCTGTAGGTGGTCACGTGTTTTGTCAGTGCTGATGCAAATTAAACGTCATCCTTCTTTCGCAGCGGTGATGGAGGTCAAAGGTTGTAGGTCAGAGGTGGAAGTGTTTAGCAGGTCATCGGTCGAGATGATGTCCAGACCCGATTCTCTGCCGGTTAGCTGTTCTTCATCACAGAGCTTTCAGACGCCTCGGTCTCTTCCTCTGGCTATCAGAAACACACACAGGTAACTTAACACACTGTTTCTGTTATTACGTGACTGTGGTTAAACTGCCAGATGAAAACACTTCATTGTGAGCTTTTGATGCAGTTTCAACTTCCTGTTGTTTAATATTGCCTTCATAAATTCTCTCGTCAGGTCTCGGGGGGATTTCCGAGCAGCTTCTGCTCCGTTGATTCCCAATCCATTTCCTGAACTGTGCAGTCCGACACACTCGCCCGTGCTGAACACGTCTCTCGGCAGCAGGGAGAAAGCGTCCGACAGCAGCACAGAAGTAAGACCGACTGGATGGTTTATTGTCTGAACGTCAATTAAGCGATGACAAGCTGACAGGGAGCCGCCCGCGGCGGTATCAGTTCTTAATATTCACAATAGGTGACAGGCGTATGACATGCCCGCCTGCGGGGAAAAACAAGCTGATGTTTGCACGCACACGTGTACACGAAAACATCACAGGGCGATAAGTTCAGTCATGTCAGCGGAACAACACAACAAGTGTGCAAACATCAGCTCGTGCTAGAAGAAACAAAGTTTGTGAGTGACTTTATGAGACACACGATTTTCTCTCTTGTGCATCTGAGTATCTGCTCGTTTATTTAAAGAGATAAAGATGTTTATTTTATATTTGTGTCAACGTCCTTGAGCTGTTTCTGGTTAATCCTAATAGTTATTTGCATACATCATTGTACTGCGTGTCTGATCATGGTGTGTGTTTGTAGGTTCTGAGGGTGTATGGCGATGGTACACACAGTCGTTCAGTCTTGGTGTCGTCAGGGGCAACCGCACATGACGTGTGTCACATGCTGGCTCAGGCGGCACACTGTATGGATGAGGAGAGCTGGGCACTCATAGAACATCATTCTGCTTTGGGTCTGGGTACGTTTTCTGATATAGACGCTTTTAAGTGACATCATAAACAAACGCTACTGCGCACGTGCACTGCCCTCAACTTCCTGTACACACTCACAAATAATAAAGTGCTTGTAGATTATTTCTGATAACAAGCAAAAGAAAGCGAGAAGAAGCGTTACTTGGCCAAACTTGCCTCTTATATTTTGTCTTTAGACTGCGATACTTAGCTCAACCGCTAGTTGTCAGCATACCGGACGCTTTCTTTAAATGCGACCGAACTACAGGACCCATTCAGCAAATTGTTCATTTAATAAAATGAACACACAAACAATTCAACAAATTAAAAATAGTAATGTCAATTAATATTAACTAATTAAATAAAATATAAATTGTAACTTTTTAGACACTAGCCAAACACAGACCGGAAGTTAACTGCAGTCCAGGTGCGCTTGTCCCATAAAACTGTCTATAGGTCAATTCTTAAAGGTGAAATGTCTTTTTTATACATGTTAACTTTATTAAGTTTTAACATGTGCTTTTACAATCACCATTCCCATTTGTAAACATAAAGGCACACATTGCTTTTAAAGGAAATTCAGTAAAGAAAATGTGTTTTGCTCACATTTGAATAATTATGTTTTTAAGGTAATTTTGCATACGTGTTGCATCATTTTATCCTAAATTTGACCCCTATATGCCTGTCAGGATTCTTGATTGTATAATGAAATGTTCACATCTTACTGTGTTAGTATAATTGTGCAGTATCGACTGAAGAGCCTCGATGTGTCACCATACGCAAAACACTGTGTGTAATTGAGGCTTTCGCTGTAACATGAGTATTATTTTCACTTCGCGAGGTCACACCTTTTTCTGAAACGATAACAGGTGGATTGTTGATTACCATTGTTGTGAATACTAAATGGACATATGTTTGTTACTCTATTTTATTTCTCTGTGTGTGTGTTTATGAAGTGCATTTGCATTCTGACTTGCATGTTTTTCCAGAGCGCTGTTTGGAAGATCATGAATGTGTGGTACAGATCCAGTCCTCCTGGCCACCAGAGGGCGACACAAAGCTGATCTTCCGCAAAAATTACGCCAAGTACGAGTTCTTCAAGAAACCTGTGGTATGAAACCTTTCGCTTGTCTTTTAATGTTTTGTTGTGTGTGTTTAGGATTCAGTCATGTTTTTGTGACGTTGATGATTTCACGCATCATACACTTCGATAAAACAACACCGTTTCTTAATGTTGGTGTTATTCTTGTGTCATGCAGCTGTTTTTCCCAGAACACATGATCTCCAACAGTGCTGATGTCACTAAAGGAACGACATCATCAGAGCTGGTGCAGGTAGGAATATGGAATACTGAAGGCTGATTATTTTCATCATGTCTTTTAAATCTTTAATAAAAAATGTAAAAATCATGAACATGAAGAGTACTGCCACAGGCGAGATGATTTGACCCTCTTCTCTCCATTTAGAGTTTGGTAAAGAGTGGCTCGTGTCCCGAGATCCAAGGGTATCTCAACGTGAGAGAGGGCGGAAAGAAATCCTGGAAGAAGCTCTACTGTTTCTTACGGCGCTCTGGACTGTACTGCTCCAGCAAAGGCCAATCAAAGGTGCACACATGCTCCACCACTTTCTAATATCTTTATACTACACACACACAAACATTTGTGTAATGTTGTGATATTTGTAGGAACCTCGACACTTGCAGTTCATCGCAGATTTGGAGGATCTGAATGTGTTCACGGTGTTCAACGGGCGTAAACTTCACAGTGCTCCGGGCGAGCATGTCTTCTGCGTGAAGGTAAATGATAGTGATGCTTCGATGAATTCATAAAAAAACATGCAATAATCTTCAACGGAGATGTGATTGTGTGTTAGGCCTCGAAAGACAGGTTTCGCTCTCAGGACTTGAAGCTGATGTGCGCTGACAGCGAGTCGAGTCGAACGTGCTGGATCACAGCCTTCAGATTGTTTAAGGTTAATAAACTTGGAACACAAACTGACTGTTCCGTGTGCGTGTTGTTTGTTTGTTTGTTTGTGAGCATGTGTATTTGTGTTTGTAGCATGGGAAACAGCTCCAGTGTAATTACCAGCTCGCCCAGTCGGGTTCTAGTGTGAACAAACCACGTCCAGAATCCAAGGTATGAACGCACACGTTACAGTACACGTGAAGACCCAATACAGCATTTGTAAAAGCAACTTAAAAACGTAGATATAGTATGTCATTGAATTATATTGGAGCTTAGCAAACGTCAAAGAGCCCCCAAAACACTCCAGAAGGCCCCTAGTTTAAATCAGTTTAGTGTGTGATTCTTGCTTCGGTCCTCATCAGTTTACAGACAGAGACGAGTCGATGGTTGCCATGGATTTCTCAGGGAACAGCGGACGGGTGATCCAGAACCCACACGAGGCCCAGAGCGCCGAGCAGGAGGAGGGACACAACTGGCGGGTGTGTGTGTATTTTTATGATGAAATCATTTGTTTAACTGTGATCTCCGTGAATGGTTTTCTCAAAGTGAGGTGTGTGTTGTCTTTCAGAAGCGAGAGGCTCTGCGATTCAGTTTACAGAACACCACAAGTCAGGGGTCGCAGGTCACCCGTGAGCACTCCCGTGAGTGTCATTCAGCACAAACTCCATTATATCATCTCATGCCATTTTTTTATGTATATTTGAAGAGTTTGGATCCAAAACTACGTTTTAAAAAATTTCTAAAATGGTGTTGTGCATTCCAGTTAATATCAATCAAACAAATTGGTTTCTTTTGATTTAAGCCATAATGGCTCAAAAGTACTGCTGACGAACACAATAAAAACATGACGCATTCAAACACATGATTTTGAACAATTTGAAAACTCTTCATTTGTATTTGTACACCCGTAGCGGTTCATCGGGTTCAGCCGTGGTTCCATGGGGGCGTGTCTCGTAGTGAA
Organism: Triplophysa siluroides; assembly: GCA_006030095.1. NCBI lineage: Eukaryota > Metazoa > Chordata > Actinopteri > Cypriniformes > Nemacheilidae > Triplophysa > Triplophysa siluroides. The sequence continues at coordinate 1,087,398 of VCII01000879.1, read as the reverse complement.
GCTCAAAAGCTATTGGAGGAACAGGGTCAAGTTGACGGGTAGGTAGGATGTCCGTTTTTTTTTCTCTTAGTGGCAGTTTTATTTTGTGTTTATTTATTTTGTTTTGTGAATCGTTCTCCGCAGGATGTTTCTGATTCGCGACAGTCAGCAGCACGCACAATGCTTTGTGTTGTCCTTGTGTTATAAACTGAAGACAAAACACTACCTCATCATTCCTGTAAGTGTCACGCAGATGAATCTGTACAGGTGTTTCATTGCCGTTTGTGAATCTGGTTGAATCTAAATGCATTCAATTGTTATCTTTTTTGTTCATTCTTTGTGTCTGCAGTTAGTGCAGGGGGTGCGTCAGTACTACACAATGGATGACGGTGTCACACTCTTCACAGATCTTCTGCAGTTGGTGGAGTTTCACCAGATTAACCGTGGCATCTTACCTGTGTGTCTGAAACACCCTTGCACTTGCATTGCACTTTGAACTTTGACCTTTGCCCTAACCTCACACCAATCACTGGACTTTAACCTTGCACAGTTCTCCAGTCACGGGATGTCAGGACATTCTGCAGTTTTCACAATGAAGTCACAATTTCTCACATGCAGGCCAAAAATGGCCGTTTATTTCAGTGCATGCAAATAATTTATTTTTGATATAATGTATCGGACTTACACACTCGTGCTATATTATTATTTAACAGTCCCAAACCTCCCTAAATACTAAAACTTTGTTTTATTTGTTCTGTTAGTTTTGTTCGCAAACTCTCTCTTTGTGTTTGTGTTTCTGAATCTGAAACATACAGTTGAAGGAGAATGTTCTTCCTCAGACAGCAGGTGGCGCACTGATGCTTTGAGTAGCTAACAGGCTGGTCCTCTAAGAATAGTGCTGATTGCGTGAATAAGTTTTAGTGTCATGTATGGATACTTTTATGACCCTAAGAAGTTGTGGAACGCAGTTTGAATGTAGCAGAATATATCTGATTAAAGCGTGCGCATTTCATGATGCAGAACATTAAAGCCAGTTTACATTTGTTTATTTATGTGGTTTTATTTATTTACTGTTCAATATTTGCATAAGGTTAATAGTATTCGAAGATTTATTGCGATAGATAGCTCTACATTGAGTGTTTAAACATAGAATTGTTGCTTTGGCGTTATTGTAACCGTTTACAATGTTTGTGTTGCTTAACGGCTAAGTCATGGGTTTGATGCCCAAGAAACACACATGCTGATTTATGTATATTTTTGTGTGCTTTGCTTTAAGACGTGTGTGTGGTTCTGGTATGCTTCAATTACATTGACATTACAAATACATCAGTTGTCAGGTCTCTACTGTGTTGTTGCCATGGAGATTATTCCCTTTAATATCCAGTCCGGAAATGTATGTACAGGTTGTCTCATTTCACTTCGAATCGGAGTATTCCATGAGACGGCAGTAAAAGTGGGGTGCTCATCTTACAGTAGATGTTGATAAATAATGCATTACTACTGTATTTTAAGGGTAAATCCAAAAGACAGAGGGTTGGTGAATGCTGGGTCATGTGCCTTTACAAAGCGATATCGATATACTGAGTGTAAACCCAAATGCAACCTCCAGTTTGTTTCCTAAATGTGTGATTACAGTATATTGCTGAAATAACGTACTAGAGTCGTAAGGTAGCAGTATGTAGTGTTTACTGTAGTACTGTTGGAAGTATGTGAGTTTTCTGTATTCTTAACCAGTCTCCATAATTTTGTGTTTCTTGGCTTGTGTCTTGCCAACCTTGCCAACCACAAACCGGTCCGTCAACTCTCTTAGTTATTTATGATGAATGATTTATTTAAGATTAAACTGCTCCTAAACTTTCAAAAAAGCTTAAAGGGGTCATATGGCGCGAATCTGTGTTGTTCTGTGTCTTAAGCGTGTTATAAGTTGCCCATGCATGTATTAGACACGTAAAATTGCAGAAATGAAAGTGTGGGAACAAAAGATGCGTTCTATCTAAAAGCGAATGCTCACCCGGACCTGCCTGAAACGCCTCGTGTAGCCACACCCCCACAAATCTACGTCAGTTGATGGTCTGATTTGACTAAGACCGCCCAAATGTAGACGCAAGTAAGGTGGTGTACCTGTCAGTACAACTGAAGAGGAACCTGATGTTCCAAATATGGTCAGAGGCGTTACATTTCCCTCACATGCTTGCAGTATTCCACCAATCACTACGCACTGGTTAACTGGCCAATCACAGCACACCTTGCGTTTCAGAGACATGAGATTTGTTAAAAAAATCTGTGCGTTACAAACAAGCACGTTATGTGGACAATACAGCGTTTTTGAACCTTAAATCGTGTATACACATCGCATTACATCTAAAACAAACCATAATATTCCTTTTAGCCGTGTCATATGACCCCTTTAATTCCTCTCCAACACACCTTTCCTACACGTAAACACAAAGACACAGTTGTTGTGCATTTACACAATCTGCTGTGTTTTCAAGGTGAGCTATGACTCCTGAATCTAGGCCACAGAGAGAGACAAAAACACACACGCCTCCTTCAGAGGTTTAGCGGGTGCATGGGGGGATGAATTCATATCCATTTTCTTTTAGACGTTAGGGTTAGAGTGCTCGCGTCGAATTGACTCACAAACTTCATACTTATTGCGTTTATGATCAAATATACACACCAACTGAGAGAAAATAAGCTGGAGTCGGCCTCAGATCTGCAGTTATGCTTTATGAGATGTTGCATTCATACATTTGTTTAAAGCTATTTATTTCTATGTAACTGCTGTTTAGGAGAGGTTCATATATTTCTGTGGTGTTGTTTCTTTCTTCTGAAGCTCAGATGACGCATGACTCTGAGAGTTTATTGTGACAGAATGAGGATTGAATTTCAGGTACTGTTACGGTACGGTTACCCCATCCAAAGCCTGTCCTGCCATCACCCACTTTATTTTTACCTGATGACCAAATGCAGCACACATAATCAAATAAAGGTGGACATAATAATTCAAAATATAAAGAATATAATAAGTCCATTATTATAATAATTATTATTAAAACATAAGAACTGTTATTTATTCAAAATGTTTGATTATGTTCATTTGCACTTAATGACATTTTATTTACAAACATTTTATATAAATTGTTGGTAACACTTTACTATAAGGTTGTGTTTGCTATGCATAAGCTTTTATAAAATAGCAATAAACAGTACTTATGCAGCATTTATTAATCTTAGTTGATGTTAATTTCGGCATTTAATAATACATTTTTAAAACAAAAAGTTGTAACTGTATCTTATTTTATAAATAAAAATAAACGCATTTCATTGTAATAAAAATATCATTAATTTAAATAATGTTTAATTATAATGTTTAATTATTGTCATCATAAAATGTAATAATAAATAATAAGATTTTTTTTTATTTTATTTTAATATATAACTATAATTACTTATTTTTATTGTTTCATATTTTTAAAATACTTTGTTTTATATTTATCATAAATATTTATATATAATAAAAATGTTATGATTATTTATATGATTTGTTATTATTGTATGTTTTTATAGTATCTTTATTTACATTTTCTTCTCAACACATGAATCCGCTCTTATAGTTCATGCATGTCTAAGTGTTGCTCTCTCTTGCAGCCTCCTGAAGCCTCCCGTTCTTTTCTCTCGCAATGGTTCAGTCCATGAACCTGCTCATCCCGTGTGCAGCGTGTTGGTTCACTGTACCTTTAAGAGGAGGGGGGGCGCTGGTGGTGGTGTGGGGGTTTACATGAATATCCGATGAGCTCGGTTTGTGCCATGCGGACCCGCACACACACTCAAACGCACAGGCACGCACACACACCACGCCAGCCAGCCATAGGCTGGTGCAGACTGTTTCCACAGGAGCCGAGCAATAGAAACACAGAGAGAAGAGCTCCAGATGGAAAATACAGAAGACGAGGTTGCGTGAGACGGCTGCGAGACGCCGAGGAGATAGAAAGCTGGTGGGAGGACAGCTCAGCCTCAGCAGGTATGTGGCGATGCACCATCATCTTCATCTGCGTTTGAGGACTGCCCTTCCTTTAACACTTCTGTCATCATTTATCCGTCTGAAAGAGCAGGTTACATTGACATTGTGAGCTTTGCGCTTTCGATCTGTGTATGCGGCGTAAAACACTGACACATTTTCTTCTCCTGAACACCGAAGCTCCAGTTTCTAATGAGTTTAAGCAATCAATATTCATAAGGCACTTTTTGTTCTTATATCCACAGAGAGAGAGAGACAGGCAGAGAAAGAGAGAGAGACAGGTGCATTGACACTGTTCTATGGGCACGGCGTGTCTTGATGCATGGCTGCTGTGGATTTTAATGCACCGTAATGGACCTGAATATGAGCCATGATGTGTGTGAGCTATATGAAGAGATGTGCTTTGAACTCCTGTAAGTGTGTGTGTGTGTGTTGGACTGATGGGATGTGGCGACTGTCTCTCCATCATCTCACTGACTGCAGAGGGAGTGAGACTGCTGGATCGCGTGTGAGAGAGACAGACAGACACAGAGAGAGAGAGAGAGAGAGAGAGAGAGAGAGAGAGAGACGCTTTTGAGTGATCAGAGAGGGAAAAGTCCTTCCGTAGCAGGCGAACATGACTGAGGTGACGGTCCAATGTTGAGAAGCCTATAACTGGAACACAAGAGTTCTGTCTATGATATGATGACAATGATGTATCGTTTGAGGAAAGAGGATCGTGAAGTATGGGAGACGTGAGATGTCTGTGTAGATGAGACGGGAAAGAGCTTTGAAATCATGGAGTTTGACCTGACATGACAGGACTGGTTAAGAGGAGGAAGGCTAGAAGAACGGATGCGCTGTTGACAGAAGAGCAGAGGGACAGTGAGAATCAAGACCTGGAGAAAGAAAAGAGCGGATGATGAGAAATAAGAGAAAAGTCCAGTCGTAGTAAACTACTATTGATAGATCGGCAAATAATGCCATGAAAATGTCAAGTTGCAGAAACGCCCTAGTCTAGTAGCAGATGGATCTCTGGATATCCAAACAAACTGAATATATTGGATTTTTATGGACGGCAACGATGTATGTTAATAAGGATTCACATCTTTTGGCCGTAATGTGTAAATATGATTATGCATGTGACTTGTTCCTTAAAACAACATACAATCACTGCCGTTCTTCTGAAACCTTGTATCTCCATATTTCATCATTTATGTAAATCATTCGTCACCCTTTTTATGTTTATCACTGGGTTTTGCAAATATCCCACCCGTAAAAAGTATTCAAACGTGTTTGTCGACTTTGCCAACACAGTATGAAATCATTGAAAAGGTTAGTTCATCCAAAGACAAGATTCTTGCATCATTTACTCACCATCATGTCATTCCAAACCTGTGTGACTTCTGTATGTATTCTGCAGAACACAAAAGAAGATATTTTGAAGAACGTCGGTAACCAAAATAACACTGGCATTTCTCAAAATATCTTCTTTCGTGTTCCACAGAAGAAAGAGTCAAATAGAGGTTTGGAATAAATGAAGAGAAATGTTCCTTTTGTGGTGAATTATCTCTTTAAATGGCGAACCAGTTTGTTTTCTTGCCCCATCTTTTGTTGACCTTGTTTTGTTGAGATTTCTTGCTTATAAACGGATCTTGTTCAGATATCTCTCTGTGAAAAAAAGGAAAAATCGTCATGTGCGTATTTTGGTGTGTGTGGCAACTTTCAAAAGGTTTGAGATAAATCATACGTGAATGACACAGGACAGAATAACAGAATGGTGACTGATGGGATTGATTTAGTTCTTTGACAGTTTAAGGAGGATGAAAGAGAAGGACAGAATGACTTCAGCCGTGGACTGTAATCTCACTCGCACTTCACAGTCAAAGTCATTTATTGTCACCAATTACAGTACAAGACGTGTGTAAGCACTGCAACAAACAACTTCTAAGACTGTAGACAAGACAGAAAACAATATAGCCATCACTGTAAACAAAAATATACGTAAAAAATGATACAGATGGAAGAAATAATAATTGCTAGACAATAAATAAAGATATTACATCCAACCTTTTAAAAGCCATCTTCATTGGGATTGCAATTTTAAGTGAATGTTACATTAATCAAATAATTTTGCATCAAAACCTGCAAACCATTCTGACCGCTCTGAAGTATTCCTCAAAGTGCACGAAGGAGCCTGATGAAAAATGCTCATTTCTAGGAAAAGTTGCCGGATGGATTTTAAGGGTTTTGCATCTGAACTCTTTAAACTGAAAAATTGGCCTCTATTGTCCCGGATCATTATTATTATTATTATTATTACTCATTAATGTGTTTAACAGTCTTGTCATAGAAGAACTATGGTTCCCCAAACAATCTTGTAGTTTCTGGTTCTTTAAATAATCATTACTTTCTTACCTTTCTTAAGGTTCTGTGGATGTGAAGGATCGTTAAAATCCTTATAGCCCATCAGAAAATCCTTTAGGAACTTTTGTTTTTCAGAGTGTGTGTATGAAAGCTTGATTCCATGGGCTAGTGTTTTACAAGTTGTCAGAAAGTGAATCGTGACGCAGTTAACTTCGACAACGAGGTGGTTGGCGACAGAGCCGCATGCATGCATGCAGAAGATTAAACCAATAACATGATGCATGTAAACAAAACTCAATGTCACTTAAATCTACTGAATGTGAATCACACGTGCCGATGGCAACAAACATTACAAACATCATGTGTAGTTCTTAGTCTGCTGCACAAAGTGTTTCTGGTTATTTCTACGGATTGTTGGTTGAACATCTTGTAGCTCTGACAACAGCGCTCGCGTCTCGATGGGATTGTGTGTGTGTTTGGTGTCTGCGATAAAGTCGTGTGTGCGTGATGGAGCGAAGAGAGACATGAGGTGTGTGTGTTCTGTTATGCCATGAACACATTTCTCTCTGTCAATGGAGCTTCAGAAAATGGTGTGAGGAGATTTACACCCAGAGAAGATGATGTGTGTGTGTGTGTGTGTGTGTGTGAGACTTACCACGTAATGATTTCTTTCAAATCTACAGGGCGTCTTTAACAGACTTCACCGCAACCAAAAAATGTTTCGCCATCACTTGCTCAACCTCACGTTGTTCCAAACCCATACGACTGACCTTCTTTTGTTCATCTCAATGTATTTTCAATACAGGGAATGTGAACAAGGGTGGTCAAACTTCGAAGATATCATTTTGTGTTCAACACAGGGTTGAAACAATATGAGAGAGAGTAAATAATGACAATTGTTGGGCAATCTGTCCTTTTAATATATCAGAAATGTGCATAGCTATATCCTAGTGTACTAAAATGTTTTGAAAGTCTAAAACCTCACTTAAAATATGCAATTTCTTCTTGATAAACCTGAAAATGAACATTACATTAAATGTGATCTATAGCATAGAAACACATGCAGCGTGTAGAACGCTCTCCCTGATGTCATGTCCATGCTGATGTACTTCCTTCAGAAGAAATGTGCATCAGAGATCCGTTCGGTACTGATGCAGGAGGAGGATGAGGGTGTCGGATGAGGACTAAATGAGTGCCAGGAGAGGGATGGAAGGCGCTGATAGGAGCAGAGAGACAGACTCTGTTACTGAGAGTCCCTGTAGACTGAATGGATTAGGAAGCGGTTAGATGGATTACAGTGATGTGTTAACTGTCAGTGCACACACATACAAAAATTCTGCATTACTCCGAAGCGATATATTATGAGACATTATTGAACACGTAAAATGATGATATAACAATGAGACTACACAATGCAATGTTTTCTGATGTATGTACAGGTGATCATTTTACTGTCGATGACTTAAAGGGATAGTTCACCCAAAAATCTGTCATCATTTACTCACTCTTTTGTCATTTCAACCCTGTGTGACTTCCTGTGTGTCTACATACACTGCGGGTCCCCTTACATGGAAGTGGCCATGTTGTTTCTACAGTAGCCTCAAAAGGACAAACTGCTCAACAGAACATGTTTCATAAATACATGACGACATCTTTGTCCCGTGTCAGCCACTGTCCCTCCGTGCTAGAGTTGACCCCCACTAATGGGCCGAAAAAGCTAATCTAGGACGGCTCTCAAATAAAGCAATTTACCGTACAGAATGTACATACACCGATCGGATGATTTTGTTACCCTTAAGAAGTGCAGAAAGTGATTTTTGTGTTTAACTGACTGGTTCAACAGCGATGCTGTACAACACCCCACTGTGTGTAATTCGCAAAACTTTCTTTTTTTTCACAGGCAAAAGTGTCCAAAAATATATGCATCACTGATATCCTCCCCACGAGGACGTGACACAAACAGCTTTTTCTGGGTCAAACAGAGTCAACTGCACTGTCACAAGTATTCATTTCTTTAGTAGTAAACTAACAACATGAATGATAAGAAAACTCACAATTTATGAAATGAGTATCAAGTGCTGAAAGTAATAGTTTATATGAGAATTAAAACTAAAAAGTCTTTTAATACGCATATAATAAAATGTAGGGGTTTTCCAAAATGTAAACGTTATAAACAACATAATGTTCTTATGCTTCTGTGTTTACAGTATTGGAAAGCCAAATAATGCAGCGACATGCCAAGTTAAGCCATCTGTCAATAATTTCCTGCTGTAGTTTTACGCACCTTGAAGTCACCATCACAAAGATATTTTCTCTGGCAGCTTGATCAGGATTTTTCAACAAAATCTGATCATAGATAAAAAGTCAAAAAGTAAAGATATGTGTCTAACATTCCTATGATCATTGACACCTATCGGTCATCCATCTACGTATCCAGTTGAAATGAAATGCAATATTGGGTGGAGATATACGCTGCCAGTGATAGTGTTCATCAGGAACATCTAGACTCAAACCTCAGATTGAACAGACATCTCTATACCTGCACCCTCAGGGAGCGACCGAGTCCCACTTTGAGCTACTGCCGCTGAATGCCTCAGACACGAAAACCTCACGCTGATGATATATCTGAACGAATGACATGTCAAGGTCAAAACGTGTTTCAAATATTTCAGTTCTGTTGTGTAGCTTTACATGTGCCTCGCTTCTCAAACCCGTGGTTAAATTGTAAATTTGCACATTGTCGAAAGAAAATGTGTTTGTCAATGTCAAACACATTGTGGGTTGCTATATGAGTTTTTGAACAGAGCTGTGAGTGGTGTTTAGCTTGTTGCTATGCAGTTGTCAGGGTGTTGGTGTGGTCAAAAGAGCCATTTTTAAAGCTACGTGTGTCATAGATGAGAAAGGTATCAGCACGTCTCTCCTCATCCGTTTGAAGCATCATTCAGACAAAGCTGATACGCTGTGTGGTGTATTTGTTCAAATCTGTAATCCTGAGTGTGATCAATAATAACTCTCCTTAACAAACACCACGAAATATTCTTGATGACATTCTTGTGTGAGGAAGAGGACGGTCGGCTATTTGTATATTACAGAAGCCATGTATTTTGTTCTTTCTGAATATTTTTTTTGTTCAGACAATTATCTGACACGACAGTTTCTCCTCCCGAGAGGCTTCACATTCTTCTCAGTAAAGACACTGTAGAGACTCTGACTCTCTCTCTCTCTCTCTCTCTCTCTCTCTCTCCCCCTCTCTCTCTTTCATTACTGTTTGGATTATGGATTTCCATATCAGGGCAGAGTTTTCTTTGAAGGCGCCTGCAGCTGTGTGCTGTACGGCTGTGTGCTTCTCCATCATCATTTTCTCTCTCTCTCTCTCTCTCTCTCTCTCTCTCTCTCTCTCTCTCTCTCTCTCTCTCTCTCTCTCTCTCTCTTCCTCGTTCTGTCTTTTCCTAGTATGGAATTTTTTGAAGTCTGTGTCTACTCCTCTGGAGCTGTGGATGTATTTTAAACGGCTTCCTCACACACATTCATCTATAAATTGTTCTTCTCTCTTTGTGATGATGTCAGCACTTTCATCCTTTCATTCACACGATTGGGCAGCTGCCATGTTTCTCTTTAATTCTCAATGTCTTCTCCATTTTCCGTCTTAAGTGCACATGTAACGTTAGAGTTTAAAACAGAGACACATTCAAGTGTTTTTGAGTGGTGCTATTAGTGTTGGGTTTCAAATATTAGATGCCAAAATTCCTTCACTCCGATTGGACAATGAAACAAAGATTAAACACTGTTTAAAAATAATCGTCAGCGACTTCTGATTCTGTATATTAGCAGCAGTGATGAATTTATGAACTACTTCACAAATAAAATTGAAGATATTGGAGAAAAAATTATAACAATGCGACCAGATGTGACACTGAACAAACAACTAACTACAGCGCCTCTAAGGAGAAATTAAAAATGTTTTTTTTACCATAGATCACGATGAACTGTTTGAAATCATTAGATCCTCTAAATCAACATGGATGTTAGACCCTACACTTACAAATCCTGAAAGAGATGTTCCTAGAAATGATACGTAGATGCTCTTCTTAGCATTGAGTTAATCATCTCTGACACTAGGACAAGTGCCTAAAGCATATAAGGTGGATGTTATAAGGCCCCTTGTCAAAAAACCCAACTCGACCCTAAAGAACTAGGGAATTACAGGCCTATATCGAATCTACCTTTTATATCTAAAGTTCTGGAAAAAGTAGTTGCAACTCAATTTTGCTCCTTCCTCCAAAGGAATGACATCAATGAAGAATTCCAGTCTGGATTTAGAGCAGATCCCAGTATAGAAGCTGCTTTGATCAGAGTTACAAATGATCTGCTATTTGACATCTGACCGAGGTTGTATCTCGTTATTGGTGCTGCTAGACCTCAGTGCCTCATTCGACACCCTTGACCACAGCACACTCCTACATAGACTTAAAAATGACGTTGGCATTAATGGAATAGCTTTGTAATGGTTTAAATCTTATTTCAAGTCCAGTACGATGTACCACAGGGCTCAGTCTTAGGACCTCTGTTCTTTGCATTATACACGCTACCTCTAGGAGATATAATAAAGAGAGACGGCGTTAGCTTTCACTGCTATGCTGATTATACTCAAATCTTTATTTCCTCGAAGCCTCGTGAAACACAGCAGTTCAACAGAATAATGGAATTCATAGTCGATATAAAAAACTGGATGTGTTACAACTTGAACAAAACAGAAGTGTTACTTATTGGACCGGAAGATTACTGTACAAAGATTACTGTAACGCACTATTAGGTGGTGGGCCTGCAGGCTTATTACAAAGCTCCAACTGGTTGAAAATGCGCCAGCTCGGGTTTTTACACAAACAAAAAAGTATGAGCATATTAGCCCGGTTCTATCAACCCTGCACTGGTTATCTATTAAGCATCACACTAACTTTAAAATCTATCTTATTACCTATAAAGCCCTACACGGTTTACAAAATTTCGACTGCTATTAGATTATGAATGATATTCGTAAACCTATAATATACTTTATCACAAAGTTGATGTTATTTTTATTTAGCCTAGTTGTGCAAGCACCGTCAAGCTTTTGCCAGGGGAACTGGAAACTGGCGTTCTCCATGAAAACAGTAGTGATTATTGACCTGGGAAGATCACTTATTGTACAAAGACAGTACTAACTACACCCCCCCAAAGATGTCAGTGTACGCACTATTAACTTACTGTGGTGTCAACTTGGGAAATTTATGTACACCAGCCCATTCCAATTAGGTGTAAAACATGTGCGACTATTAGTAAGGTTTTACACCCGTAGCACAGTAAAAAGGTTGGGGGCACTATTATCACGCCTAAGATGTTATATCATTACACCTATATCCCTACGGATGCACGACACAAAATTTAAAATCTGCTGGATTATACTGGATATTAAGTTAATTTGAATATCACAAAGTTTTTTATTTTATATTTATCCAGAGTTTGTTGATTTGTTCAAGACTTTTTCTACCAGCCGTCGCCCTGGGTTCCAAGCTGGTTCAGTTCCCCGAGGTTTTTCCTCGTCATTGTTCTCCACTCGCCACCGTTTGACTGTTTGCCTGGCCGGGGGGCTCCAGTAGAATTAGAATTTGAAAGCTTTACTTAACTTATTTATTATTACATATAGGAATTTATAGTCTAGTTCATATTTGACCTGTGTTTCTCTCTCCTTTATCTTAAATGTGTGCTTCTCTGAGAGAACCGTGTTGTGTGTGTGTGGAGTTGTGAGTCCGTGTTTTGTATGTGGGTGTGTTTAAACCTGTGTGTGCGTGTCTGTCTTCTGTGTTTTTCACCTTTTTTGTTTTTACTTGTATAACTTTAAATGTTTTGCTTATAGTCAAATGTTTCATGTACAGCTGCTTTATAACAATGAACATTTTAAAAAGCGCTATCTAAATAAAGTTGAGATGAGATAGATGAGATGAGAGTTGAGTTGAGTTATGGATGTAATGAAATCTGGACTCTTCTTGCTTTGTAACGGAAAGTTAGCGCGGCAGTGTTATCATCAGATGACCAGTCCACAGACCAACACAAAACCTTCTCTGTCCATCATTAAAAAAGAAATCTGCCCAGCAACAACACAACTTGCAGTGTCTGGATGTCAGGGTCCACAGGTTTCTGTCAGCTCCCTTGCACACTAAATGATATCTTAATGATATATTTTGACCGGATTTGAAGAATTCACTCTATTTTTCACATTTGTCAAGTTTGCCATTTTAATGTCGTCTCCTCCTGCCCAGCACACAAAAATACCTTGTAGTAAGATGTGAACGTTATGCTAACTTTCCTATTAAGGTGCAGTATGAAACGTTCTGAAAACATTCTTTCATTCTACTAACAATGTAAAAATAACATTGTCGTCGTTTTGAGAAACGCTCTTTTAATGTTACCGCAACAATAAGAAAGACAATGTTTTGAGAACGTTTGCTGTTGGCTGTGTATAATTTGAGTGAGAATGAGATGCAAACTAAATGAGATTTTACTATAGTTTGTTTCATGAGACACATATGAGACTTGTGACCTCCAGAATGGTAATATCCAGCTTAGGTCTTCCGAACACGATGCTGCATCTGTGAGTCCATATGTAGGTGTGTTAGCGTGCGTATGGATGCTGATGGTGCAGTGGCCACATTAAGATGTTTATCATTACCGCTGGGGGACATCGGGGTCAGTGCAACACGTTTAAGCGCTGATGAAGCATGCAGATAGCACTGTAATTCATTTAAAACACGTCCTCTGACACCCGGGAAGGGCCTGCATTAGCATCAATCCTGTCTTTGACCGCTTAGCGTCTCCAGCGGGCGATCTGTCACAAGGTCAAAGGTTAAACAGGGTTTTACCTCTACTGAGACATCAGAGACGGAGAGAGAGAGAGATGGAAATGCAAATGTAGTGATGGGGGTCAGAGTTTGTGCTTCATTTAAATCCACTGGTGAGAAATCTCTGCCCACTGATGGTTGCTGTGATGTGGATTTGTCTCATGGCGAAATTAATTAACGTTCATCCATCGCTGCAATGATTTAGTGGCCGTGCTCATAATGAGATCGTTTCCACACCATTTTCCCCGAGCAACATGCCTCTTCAGTTAATGTGTGTGTGTGTGGTGTGTGGTGTGTGTGCTGGATAACAAGCAGAATTAGTTCAAGCTCAATTTTATTCCTTCCTCTGTGTGTTTATGTCCTGCTGTTTTATCTGCTAATGCTAATTGGTATCTCATCAGACTTTCACCTTCCAGCAGGTACCTCGAGTTCTCAGAGTTGTGGTTCTCCAGTCACGATCGCTTTAGTGTCAAAACATCTCTGAGATCTCTCACTCTCAAAGAGGAAGATGATATTGCTCAGATGTTGCTCTTTCATCGCTCAGATTCGATAGAGTTGAATGAAAGCCACGCCCACTATTTTTCTCATGAGAAATTCCATCTACTCGGAAATTCGTCAAAATACGCAAGTAAAAAAACGATCGCAACTTCCCGTTCACGAGGACTTTAATGACGCTTTTTCAAGCTGGTTCAGTTTAAATGTGATGGGAATCCCTGCTACAGCAGTTCAGTCTGGTAACACATCCTCACGTCATGACATTCACAAGTCGATGTGTTTCTGTGAATGTGTGAAGGCACGGCTGGCGTGCAGATGTTGGAACAGCAGTCGTATAGTCGGTGTCAGATGTTTCTCACATTCGGTAGTCAGAGGCTCTGAGCCAAAAATCTTTTTGAGATTTGTAAATAGATATTTTAAATGACTGGAAAGTGTTAAGCTATGTGATGCTCAGTCCAGACTGCTCCAATCTCTCTCTCTCTCGTTTGCACTGTAAATTGTGTTTGGTGTCCATGAGGATGTTTAATATCAAAGTCACGTCACCATGACTGATGGCTTTCTTCACTGCGATGTCATAATCTGCACTGCTGGCCACGCCCTCCAGCCCTCCGAAGCGTTTCTCTCTGCGATCTAAAATTACAATCTGAAGATTACCAAGTCTGGAATAGATACGAGAAATAAATCAGACATTTTTATCTGTTCAGTTGTGCATGTGGTAGATCTGTTCATCTCAACCATCGCATAATATATTTTCGGTTTAATCATATCTACATGCTCTCCGGGTAAGGACTGCACTCTTCACTCACTCAATCACTGTCGCTGTATTTTTGCGGTTATTTGAAGGGGTCATATCACAAGGAGTCCAATTTCCCTTCATCTTTTAATATGAAAGAGTTCATTGTGATGTGACAATGTTCTGTTTCAGAACACCCCATAAATCCCCAGTGAATAAAAAACCTTGTCTATTGATAGCCGAAATCTAAAAATGATGATAGTATGCTGCTAACAACTTCTGCAACGTCCTGACAGATGAATATGTTTGACGGTGTTCATTTTAATTCTAATCAGAGACAGAATAGAAATATATGATCAAATCCAATTTATAAGTGAATTAAAGTCAAATAATTAATAATATTAACAAGAATAATCAGTTTTATTCGATCTCCATCCCATTCATGACTCCATTCTCTCTCCCTCCTGTCTCCTTCTTCTCAGCCCTTTTCATCCTGCTTTCATCGTCTCTCCTCTGATCCTGACTCTAAACGAAAGATCATGAATCTCTCGGGCACTTGACTGGCTCCCCTCTGCCGAGAAATCCCAGAATCCCTCAACACTTACGGCTGAGCGCTCATACCTGCCGATTCCGCGGGGGTCGAGACCCCTGTCATGGCAGACGGGGTTTATGTGTCTGTGTGAGGACCGTACATCGATCACTGTTTACATGCACACACGCGAGTAGACGAGAGGCGATCAACTCAGCTGAAACTTATTTATCATAGTTGTTAATCATGTGATTTTATACATGATGGTCAGTGGGCAGAGCATAGAACACAAAATGGGAGAATTGAGAGGTTTGTCAGTGCTTTGGAAAGGGCTTGAAGGTGAGCTGTGTAATATAGCACTTTAACATACACAGAGACAGCTAAATGATGTGAAGGTCAAGAATGTCATGTAGAATAAAATACAACAAAAGCACACACATCAACTTGAAATGGGTGCTCGGCCAAAACAAATCATATAAAACAATTTATGAGAAACGTTACACATTTTGTAAAAGTCTATTAAAAAGAATATATTTTTTATAAGCTTTGGTGTGCCAACTTTTTTTAAAGGAATAATAGCGATAATGCGCCCCACCCTGACCCCTAATCTCACTGATGCAGAAGCAGATTATACTAAAACACACAAATGACATTCTTATAGTTACGAATTGCAGTGAAATTGTGTTTAAATATCGAAACTGTTTTATAATATGGGGCGAATAGCACTGTAAAAAAATGGTTGAGTCAACTTAAAATAATAAGGCAACCTATCAGAAGCACGTTTTTAAGGTAACTCAACAAACAGAGACTGTAGTTCACCCGACTTAAAAAATGATGCTGAAGTCACATGTCACAACATAATCAAGTTAAACTAATGAAACACAGAACAAAATATTTTTGTTGGCTGAACATATAGAGAATATGGATTGGTTATTTAAAAATAAACACATTTGTCTTTTACTTCAATTGTAGATGTTTTCTGCCTCAGACAGACCAAAACTTTGATCGAATAACTGTTTACACACTTTGTGTTGAGTGCATTTATACAGGTTGTGTCGTTGTGTCAGGCACTTCCACCTCAACATTAAACACACAAACATCAACCATGATAACAATCAAAAACCATCATTCATTAAAAAAACTCTAAACTCATCAGATAACTGACAGTAACAACAATTAAAGCATAAATTAAACCAGCAAGAACTAAAACAATAATCTTTAAAAAAACAAATAAGAAACCCAGAACTGAAATCTTGGGAACTTTCAAGTCTGATGCATTTTGGCCAATAACTTGAAAATCTAAGTGCAGTCAACAAAATAATCTTTGTTAGAAACATGTCTAGGCTAATTTTGTTTAGTATATGCAAAACAATCATTTGACTCCTTTAACTAAAAATTCTATGTTCAAGTTACTTATTTATCTTTGTAGGGAAAACCTTTTGCCCTTTGTTTTTTTTACAGTGTGATATCTAGATCCTACTGTTGTGGATTGTCATTTGAGTTGTTTGTTTTTTCAGGTTGTATTATGAATAAATTATCTGTAATTAACATTAAGTGTAAAGTAGAGTTGTGTTTGTTTGTTTGTTTGTTTGAATGTGTGTGTGTGTGTGTGCGCTAAGTCTGCTGATGGGAAAATATGTGTTCGCTCAGCTGGATAGACTGTTTACACAGAGACATGGCTTCAGTCCAAGTGAAGGTCAGTCTGTGCACACTTTCTTAAGATCAGCTCTTAACATCAGACCAGATACTGGGATGCAAGAAAATGTTGGTGTACAAGCACTTCTTAGATATTATATATACACTGTAAAAACATTGCAGCCTTAAATTTTGGAGAACAAATGAATGGGCTTTACAAGTCATTTCAACTTTTTTAAATTTTGACGAGTGGTGAGTTGCTGTTGTTTGCGTTTGAAATGTTTATCTATTTTGTTTATTTTTTATATTTGCATAATTTTTGTTTATTTTCTATTTATAATTCATATTGTAATAAATATAGACTTCTAAATAAATAAGTCGGAATGATCTTGAAAAATGTTTGATGCGAATCCATTTAAAATGTTAAGTTGATACATCCCTGATCTCTTCGTATCCCTTGCTATCCTCCACTCCCTTCTTTCTCTCCCCTCTCAGAGACTGATGTCTCCAAAATTCTCCTTTCACCTGGCCTACTCCCTGTCTCCTCGACCCGATCTCTCAGTCTCTACTGCCTCAACTCGCACATAAACACCCCCATCACAACTGGTACTGTCCCCAACTCATTTAAACAAGCCCTGGTAACACCTTTATTCAAAAAACCAACACTCGACCCCTCAGTGATCAGCCACTTCAGACCAATCTCACTCCTGCCTTTCCTTTCCAAGGCCCTCGAAAGGGTAGTATTTAACCAACTCTCTGCCTATCTCTCACAGCACGAGCTTCTGGACTGTCAGCAACCTGGCTTCAAGAAAGGACATTCTACAGAAACCGCTCTACTGTCTCTTGTCGAAAACCGACGGCAGGGAAGGGCTAAGTCCTTGTCATCTGTCCTTATTCTGCTTGATCGCTCTGCTGCATTCAACACTGTGAACCACCAGATCCTGCTGTCCACTCTCTCCAAACTGGACATCTCTGGAACTGCACTCAACTGGTTTAAATCTTATCTCACAGGCAGATCTTTTAAGGTATCCTGGAGAGGCGAGACATCCAGATCTCACCAGCTGACAACTGGAGTTCCTCAGAGATCAGTTCTTGCCCCTCTCCTCTTTTCTATCTATGCCACCTCCCTGTGTCCAATAATTAAGGCACATGGGTTCTCATGCCATTTTTATGCAGATGATATGCAGCTTTATTTCTTCTGTATAAAGGCCCCCACCATCTCTGCCCGTGTCTCTGCCTGCCTTCTGGACATCTCTTCTTGGATGAAAGAGCATCACCTACAACTCAACCTCTCCAAGACAGAACTCCTGGTTACACCGGCCCACCCATCAATTGAACACCACATTACTATTCAGCTCGGATCCTCAACTATAACACCTACCAAGTCTGCAAGGAACCTGGCGGTGCTGTTCGACGCCCAGCTGAAATTCACCTCTCACATCGCAGGAACCTCTCGAACTTGCAGGTATGTGCTCTACAAGATCTGTAAAATCAGGCCGGTCCTGATGGATCATGCCTCTTAACTGCCAGTCCAAGCTCTGGTCACATCAAGACTGGAATACTGCACTTCCAACTAATGCAGTCAAGCCCTTGCAAATGATCCAGAATGCAGCTGCACGATAGTGTTCGATCAGCCTAAAATAACCCATGTAACACCCCTCCTGATTTCACTTTACTGGCTGCAAATTTCCGCCTGCATCAAGTTTAAATCGCTGACACTGGGTTTCAGAGCGATACCTGGCAAATTCGCCCCTTTACCTTACAGTAACTCACTGCTCCAGGTCTACATCCCCTCCCATCATCTTCGGTCTGAAAATGAGCGACACCTGGTTGTTCCATCACAGTGAGGCACCAAATCACTTGCAAAAAGCTTTACTTGTTTGGTTCCCCTATGGTGGAATGAACTACCAGCCTCCATCCGAACTGCAGCATCCTTCACAAATAAATAAAAAACAGCTCAAAACATACCTGTTCCGCATTTATTTGACCAACCAATAACTGTCTGTCTTGTCTAAAGGAAAAAATCTTGTTGTTCATTCTCTCCATTGCTTACTCCAGCTTTAATCCTCCTAGTAGCATGGCCTTGTAAATGAACGGTACTGTTTAGTGTGTTGACAAAATGTTTACATGCTCTCCTACTTGTAAGTCGCTTTGAATAAAAGTGTCTTTC
The DNA here is from genome assembly GCA_006030095.1 of Triplophysa siluroides. Classification (NCBI taxonomy): domain Eukaryota; kingdom Metazoa; phylum Chordata; class Actinopteri; order Cypriniformes; family Nemacheilidae; genus Triplophysa; species Triplophysa siluroides. The sequence continues at coordinate 1,068,615 of VCII01000879.1, read as the reverse complement.
AAATGAATAAATGTAATATGATGTAATGTAAATAAAAATAGGCGGCTATAACAATAGATGCTATTTACACTAAGTGAAAATAGCTGTATTTTCTTGGGATGAAGTAGTAGTTAGATGCTATTGGTACTTATAAATAGTGGCAGATAACTTACTATTTGCACCTCAGTATTGTTGTGCATTCAACATTATGCAATAACAACGGAGTGTAAATCTTTATATTTATAAAAATTATTAAAATGGTGGCAACTTATTGAGATATTAAAGCCCCACACCTACCCCTAACCTTACCCTGAAAGGGCGTTTTAACAAGGGATGGATTAGAACCCCCGTCTCTGATGCCAAGCTAAACAGACTTTACGCCTTACGGCACGCCACTGGAGTCACCCATATTGGTGGGCGGAGCTGGTGCAAATAGTCTCTGCCAACAAGGCAGTAAATAGACACTCTGATAAAAAATATGTATAATAAAAGCTTCCTGGGTAAAACCTAAAAATTGAAAATCCAATTCAAGAAGTAAAATCTCATTCAGGTTTGGTTGAATTTTCTGGTTTTGGTGAAATAATTTCAAAATATTTCCGTACATTATTACCATTGACTGCTGTTACTGTGTTAAAAATTAGGGGGCAGTTGTCAGGATGGGCTCCTGTAGTTCATTCAGTGGGTGCTAGCAACGGCAAGATCATGGGCTCAATTTCCAGGGTCTCCACTTTAAATGCACTGTAGGTCTGGATAAAAGCATCTGCCGAATATATTCATGTAATGTAAATGGCTGTGTTTGGGTTTGCATGTTAATCTAATGCAGTTATTAGCAAACACTTCTCTATAATGGAGTGAGCATTTGGGTCTGTGAGCCTGTGCACATGGCGTCATTCTGTGCTTAATAGAGCTATTATACAGAGATGTGAAGAGAGAGACAGGCAGTGAGAGAGAGACAGAGGAAGGCATCATTAAGAAGGACAGACAGCCTTGGTGTTTGGCAGACATATCCTCAACACACACGCACACACAAGCTGAAATCATAAATCTTCGATCAGGCTTTGACAACCTGCCTGTTTCTCCATGTTTAGCCACTATCACATCATCGCTCAATTTCCGCCCCTCCATCTCTGCGTCTTATCTACATCCCCGGCTTCCTCTTCCCTCTATTAACACATCTGTTCCTGCATCATCGGGTTTGAGGGATGTGACTTTATCACATACTACATGTATGAGGACGATGTCACCATGCAATTTCTTCTGTATGTGAATTGAAATTCATCTCTATGTCCGACATACCGAAGCGAACAACTGCTTTCTGCTTTCCCCCCCCCGCAGGTTTGTGACCGAGAGAAAAGGAGGAGATAGAAAAGAAACAGAAGAGATAAAGTTCTTGTGATGTTGCGTGGGGATGATGCAGAATATCAGCGCCGGTATCACACCCTGGGCAGCTCTACGCGCCGCCTCTCCAACCCTGACATGGAGGCCTTCGCCAAGCTCCACAAGGGCGGCGACGTGGAGCACCAGCGGAATAAATACCCTCCGCAGCACGCTGCCACCCTGGTCAACACCAACTGTGCCCGACAGCAGGTGAGACGTGTGTGCGTTTGTGAGGATGTTTGTCGGGTTGCTCGTTGTGTATTTTCAGCTTCTTTGTAAAGTCATGCAAAGCAGATGGAGAAAACAATGTGTCGCATTGTGTTTGTGTACGTCAACAGAGCAGCTAGTGTTTAAACTGTGGCTTTGTGCTTAAGTGCTTTGGATGTGTTGAGCTTTGGTGCTTATTTGGCAATGTTGATTCTGGCGTATAGTGTCCCAGAACACTGGGTGATTTTATGTCCTCAAAACGTTTTCTATTCCTTTTGGCCATGGGAACTCACATTTCTCTGGTTCGCTTAAAGAGATTTACCCAGAATGGAAAATTCTGTCATAATATGTTCACCCTCTTGTCATTACAAACCTGTATGACTTTCTTTCTTCTGCAGAACACAAACAACAATATAAAAAAAACGTTTATAAACCAAACGGCATTGAGCGTTGACATTTCTCAAAATATCTTCTTTTTTGTTCTACAGAAGTTTCAAGTAGCCTGCCGGTTTTGAGTGACATGAGGGTAAATAAATGATGGGAGAATTTCTAAACACCCTAAAACCATAAAACAACAGTTCAAATGATTTATGTGTGCTGCAGTGCATTATGGGAACTGGAGTCCTGCATCAAGCACAGCAGACATAACTATTAACAAATAAATCAAATGAACAACTGCTGGTGACTTTTGGTCGCCGGGACCCTTCGCTTTCTTTTTTGCTGCTATTTAATAAAGGGCATTTAGAAAACTGTATTTCTGATCGTTCAGTCACTTTCTGCCTCAGTATTTGCTCCCTCATTCTCACGGTCATCTCCCTCTTCTTCTTCACCTTCTGTTCATCCTTTTTATTTGCTCTGTATATTTACTCGTCTGACTGCCTCGGTTGTCTCAGAACACCAGTGGAATGAGAGCGAGAGAGAGAGGAGTCTGCCGTTACCATGGTAACCAAACCCATGTAGAGAAATCAATGATATCACATAGCTGGCCAACATAAAGCAAGGGAAGCTACAAGGGGAGAGAGAGGCGGCGGAAATTGCTGAAGATGCCAGAACGATTTTACAAATCGACATGAAACGGTATTTACATTTGTGTATGTGACGTGTGTTTGGGTGAACAGAACAAAATGTGGCATAGGACATGTTTTTTTATCTATTGGGAATTGGGATAAGGGAAAATGGAAAATGGGCGTTCCTCACCAGAATGGAGTCAGAGCTGAATGTGAGTTTGCGTTGGATTGAGGGGAATTCCTCTCATGAAACATCAGCACATCAGGACCAGAATGTGGATGGTGAAGGTCAGGTTCATCGTCCAGAGCATCTTCACATATTTCAGTGGTAGAGCGTCTATGTATTTATTAACGGTAACTGCCATGAAACCATCGGGCAGATTTGTGTAATACATGAATTTACAGCAATGTCTAGAAATGTTTATATAAATTCATAAATAGAACAATTTGTGACTATTGAAATCCAGGCTCAAGTCTCAAAGTCTTATTATGTGATCAAAGTCTGATTTCAATCCTTCATTTCATTACGATTTTAATCTTTAACATTGCCTCCCTCGGTAAATAAATATATTTTCACAGAATCTTCTTAACATTATACAAAAAATGATGTGTTTTCAAAGACGAGGTCACATTTATTTATTGCTTAACATCAGTCAACCCCTAGTGACATCAGCCGGATAAGAACATTTGATAATTAAAACGTTTTTTTTCATGATCATTCACAAAAGGAACCAGAAAGTAATGTGTATAAGAAAGTAAATAGCAAATGTTTTCATGTTGACTTTAAACAGAGACAGATTGAGACTGACTGTGAGAGAAAGAGATACAGATGAGGATTTACAGTTCAGAGTTGCAGAAACAGCAGACGAGAAGCAGAGGCGAAGCAGAGAAATGGCCGTCAAGACAACTAATAAATTACTGATAGTATCACACATTCATCAGCCTGTGAGGACATTACAATAACACGAGAGAGAGAGTTTGGAGATGTGACTGCTATTTTTGAGGTGCCAAAAATGTGTGTGTTCTGATAAGAGTACATCTATGAAATATTTCATTTCGGTAATTTGATTTGTTTATGAGTTAAACAGGATATTTATTGAGACCAAATGAGGACGCGTGAAAACAGGCCATTGATGCCAATTGGAGGCGTGAGGCTGATAAGAAAGATCTGATTGGTCAGGGATCGGATGATTAGATTGGTTATCCTCTATAGGCACAGGTGATGACAAAATGTTTGTTTGGGGTTTGAGGTTATTATTAGCCATTATCATACATACGTCAGCTGAGCATCTGTCGTTGAAGTGAACGCTACACACAAACCTCTTCAGTGATGCCAACTGAAAAAGGGAAACTACATTGTAACATTGTAGTGAAAGATTCTAAAAACCAACATTTCAGTTTTCTGTGAAATAATATGTGCTGAAGATTATAAAGATTGGGGAAGTAAATATTTTTAATATTTATAGTATTTAATATTTTGCTGTCTGTTAGCTATTATATGCAAGGTAAAACGTACAAGTATGGAAGCAGGTGTGGCCTGGCGCAGTGTCTGAGAGAGAGAGAGAGAGAGAGAGAGAGAGACGAATGTAAGGTGCTTTGCTTGTGATGCAGGTCAGGTTGAATGTTCATGTTGATTTACTGTTTCTATAACTTCATCTTCTGCTCCTGTTGTGATGTCTGAGTGTGTTTTGGAGTGTGTACCTCAAGGAGGATTAGTACACAAAAACTGCCATCTTGTAATCAGAATTGGTCACACTTTTAACTACATAGTGTGAGTATCTGAAAACAAAGTTAGCTGCCTAACTAGACAGCATTTCTGGGCATCATAGGTTTGTTTGTTCATTGTAATGAAATGTTCAATGACCTTCTTAAATTTTACAGTTTTTCTTCCATTATGTATCAAATTTGGGTTTGAAATGTTGCTTACTGCATGTACCTTAAAGGAATAGTTCTCATTGAAAATGGAAATTCTCTCATCATATACTCACTCTGTTGTCATTTTAAACCTGTGTGATTGTCTTTCTTCTGCAAAACACAAAAGAAGATATTTAAAAAAATGTTGGTAACCAAAAACCGTTGGTCCCCTTTGACTTTGATTGTATGGACACAAAACCAATGCAAGTCAATGAGATCCAATGGTTTTCTGTTACCAACATTTTTCAAAATAATTTGTTTTTATGTTCTGCAAAAGAAAGACACTCGTACAGGCATGTAAATAATGACATAATTGTTATCTTGAAGCTGAATTATTCCGTTAAGCCAGGGGTTCAGTTTATTTTATTGGTCAGCGTGTTTCAATCACTGACCTCAAAATTAGATCTAATATCAAAACTATTCTCTTGAGTCTTCATGAGACTAATATTCTGTCATTGATCTTTAATATTCAGTCATGTTTATTCATAGATGGTATACTTTGGTTTGAATGTAAAAACGTAACTTCTTTCTGTTCTTCCTCTCTTCTGCCGACCCCTCTCTCACCCTCTCATTCTCCTGCTCACCCTCTTCCTCTCTTAGCAACCACATTACTGGAGTTTTAAGGTGAGTTGGACATCTCTCTCTTTTTCTCTCTGGATGTATGTGTGGTGTGTTTATCTGTGTTTCTGCATGAGTTGTCAATTTAATTTAATGATCCTTAAAGGAGAATTCCTATAATTTTGAATAAAACGGCAGCTACAGCAAACATAAAAGACACAATATATCGCAAATAACCATGATGCAAGCAAACTAGACGGTGGATGACACAGAACGCCAATAAATAAATAAAAAATATAAATGTTAGTAGTGTTATGAAGTTCATAAATGGGAAACGCGGCTCCAAGTGAGCAAACTAACCATGTGAAGATTTAGGTATAAGAACTGGTATACGCCGTGGATTTTCTGGAACGGCAGATATTAACCTCCAGATGCTTTTGACTTGCTGGTGCATTTATTTACACAAGACAAACTCCCACCAGATTTCTGCATATTGACTCATCTTCATTATCAATGCAGTCTACAACAAAGGAACCTTCAGAGGACTTCAGCTTGTCTTCAAAATGTGCAAAACCACTGGCCCACAGTTTCTGGTTTCTTTCACACTATGACAGTGTAGTAGTTTTTCCACGATCAGACTTAAGAAGAGACAAGGTAGGTGTAAAAAAGAGGATATAGCTGACTGGAAGATCTTAAGCATCCCGGGGATGATCTAGTCAATTCTTACAGCCCTGTGACGAACCTCTTCAGCTCTGTGACGAACCGCTTCAACCCTGTGTCGAACCTCTTCAGCCCTGTGACGAACCTCTTCAGCCCTGTGTCGAACCTCTTCAGCCCTGTGTCGAACCTCTTCAGCCCTGTGTCGAACTCTTCTGTGTCGAACCTCAGCCCTGTGTCGAACCCTCAGCCCTGTGACGAACCGCTTCAACCCTGTGTCGAACCTCTTCAGCCCACGAACCCTGTGTCGAACCTCTTCAGCCCTGTGACGAACCTCTTAAGCCCTGTGACGAACCTCTTCAGCCCTGTGACGAACCGCTTCAACCCTGTGTCGAACCTCTTCAGCCCTGTGACGAACCGCTTCAACCCTGTGTCGAACCTCTTCAGCCCTGTGTCGAACCTCTTAAGCCCTGTGACGAACCTCTTCAGCCCTGTGACGAACCGCTTCAACCCTGTGACGAACCTCTTCAGCCCTGTGACGAACCTCTTCAGCCCCGAACCTCTTAGCCCTGTGACGAACCTCTTCAGCCCTGTGACGAACCTCTTCAGCCCTGTGACGAACCTCTTCAGCCCTGTGACGAACCTCTTCAGCCCTGTGACGAACCTCTTCAGCCCTGTGACGAACCTCTTCAGCCCTGTGACGAACCCCCTGTGACGAAAGCCCTGTGACGAACCTCTTCAGCCCTGTGACGAACCTCTTCAGCCCTGTGACGAACCTCTTCAGCCCTGTGACGAACCTCTTCAGCCCTGTGACGAACCTCTTAAGCCCTGTGACGAACCTCTTCAGCCCTGTGACGAACCTCTTCAGCCCTGTGACGAACCTCTTCAGCCCTGTGACGAACCTCTTCTGTGACGAACTCTTCCTGTGACGAACCTCTTAAGCCCTGTAACGAACCTCTTAAGCCCTGTGACGAACTCCTTCACTTCTGACAAACTGCTTCAGCCCTGTGGATAGCTGAAGGTGACAAACTGAAAATCTAAGGCTTTACTGAGATCCTTTAATATATTTGTTTAAATAACTCACCCTCAAACATCTCTTTCTTCTGCAAATAGTGTGTTGTATACCTTACACAAATTTACCATGGTTTTATTTCAGTACTTGTGTAGTTTTGGGTTAATTATAGTAACTATTTTTGTTTGTTTTATTTGTAGTAAAAACATGGTTCCTTTTTGTAAGCGATGTTGCTTTGGGCAAAGAAAAGCATCTATGAAATGACAGAATGCCATCGGTGTTGATTTAAGAGTATACGGCGTTACAGTATGCATAACAATTGTCTGTGGTTCTGCTTCCTTCTTACTTTTTAACACATGCATATTTTAAATCTCAGCATTATTAAATGAATATTAATAATATAAATTCATAATGAAAATTAATTATGGATAGATTATATTAAACTTGAATCTTTTTAATGAATTGCCATTTGGAAGACACTTTCATACTGATTAGTGATTAAAATTGCATTTATTACTGGGACATTTTTTCCCTTGAGCATCCAGGAGTTAAGTGTCTTTTTCAAGAGCTCAATGATGAGTCTTCTCCTCAATGTAACTTACAACACACCGAAGTGTCGTGCATTACTGCTTGGCTGACAGTTGACAAACATTTATACCTTCCCTGATCGATCAATCTACAGACTTTGAGGTCAATAATCTTGCAACTGTATGTCAGCTGGATGAATATTACATGACTGGATGTCTTGACTTCATACTGGATGCTGTCTGTAATTCTGTGCTAACAGAAAAAGACGTTGAGTTCAGTTGTAGTTGAGTCTGAAGCCCTGAAGTTGTAACAGCCTGAAACGTGTGAGTTCATCTTCATTCTCTGGTGTGAGCGCTCACTGAACTGTCAGAGCCGACAGGAGTGACACCATGTGAAGCCGTCACCTCTAAAACATGTGCAAGCGGTGTCAGCGACAACAAATAGTAATAGAAACCAAGACTTCAGGAAGTCACAGAGTCTCGCCCGGTGAAGGGATTCCTACTGTACCAGATGATTTTGTACCTGACATGATGTCTCAGGAGAGATGTTTATCGGCACTTAACAAAGATGGTAAATGGACGTATACAGAGGAAACTTTATTGTGGAGAGTTTGCCCTTTCACGGCTCAAAAAATGTATAGTTCTCAGTTGTGTTCTATTTAAAAATATAATGAAACAAATAGGACAATTGTTAATATACATGAAAATGAATGTAGATCGTAGAGGTAAAATAATTAGTATTTGGGTTAATTTGATGAGAAATGTCTGAGTTGATATTGAGATCATTAATAGTATTGACTTTTGATTGCAGACGAGACAAATCTGAGCTCAGCTTGACACATTGTTGACATCTCTTCTCAAACTTTAGTGACAGATTTGTGACATTTCTGCCTTTTATCAGGAAAAATATTAGATGCAGAAGAATAAATGTTTTTAATTGCTCTCCATTCAATTGATTTAGCAGAATAAATCGAGATCTTTCATCTTATATGTCATTTTTCTTTCAAAGGGGTTTGTATATGGCTAAATCTATTTTATTAATGTAAAATGTTTATTATTTTTAAATTCTTTTTTTATTTTTTAACATTAATTTCACATGTAAAATGATTAATTATCCCAGATATGCCACCACAGTTGTTTAAGAGTATAACTGATGTGTGCAGCATAAATATAACCTGAAAATACAGTATGATGATTTATTGTGTAATTTAACTGGTTAAAACCAAACATTGAAATACTTAATGATATACACATATCTTTTGAGGTTAATTTACACTCATTGTCAAGCCATTATCCTGTAGCCCATCCAGACAGAAAGATCCAGAGGATTGTGGGTGGTGAACGCAGCTGGATTCATGTGTATGATTGTTCGTAACTGTAAGTTTATTTGAAGTCTGAAACGGTATGAGCTGTGAAGGTGTGTGTTTGGGGAAGAATCCCTCAATTATATCCCTCACTGGAACGGTATTTCAGGATCGCTGTTGTTAATAGCCATCCCACAGCTGCAAACATCTGTCCTGTCAGTCAATGCTTCACACAATCTGATTGGCTGTGATGTAGAGCAGTACAACCGTCTTAGCCAATCAGAGGTGAAGGAACAGTGTGGAAAGATTTTTATAATGGCATTTTTCTCGGTTATGCACCAGTTCATCTCAACTTTAGGAAAACAAATATTGCTGTGAGTTTATATTTTCTCTTCTTATAGTATGTGATAAAACATTCGTCTGTTTGCATTAGTCTGAGTTATTATAGTGTTCTAGTTTAAATGATCTTTTTGACGTTTATTTTAGTTGAATTATTTGCCGTTTTGTGCTTTTGTCATTTAATTTTTTTTATAATGTTGTATAAATTCAATTATTTTATTATCTGTTATAGTTTTAGTTTAGTTTTTGATCATTTTTAGTGAATCATTTTAGTGCCTCATCTTAAACTTACTTCAGTTTATTGCTAAGGCAACATTTGTCATTTTTGTTTCGTTTTTTTTCAAATAAGTTTTAAGCTGAATTTGTATTTGATTTCAATTGACAGAATAGTTAACATTTTATTACAATTGTTGTGAATTTTTTAACAGTTTTTAAGTTAGCAGTTTTATTACTTTTGTTTTTCAGTTTTCAGTTGCTGGAGTTGCTAGTTTCAGTTTTACAGTTTTGTTTATCAGTGTCCTAAAATTATTTTTAATTTTCATAAAATCTTAACACAATGTTTATGTTGTCACATTGTTGTCACAATGTCACAGTCATGGACTGTGTGTGTGTGCGTTTAAAGTGGAACATATGTCTGAGACTACCAGTGAAAACGATTAATGCAATAATGTAATACAATAATCAAAATACTAGTTTAGTCCTACATTTGGTACAAAAAAATGATGTAGTCTCAGGTTTTGGACTCCTACTGTTTAAGTGCAACTCTGTCTTGGGGTTCTGTTTACTTCTTTAAAAAACACACACACGCACACACACACATACCCTAATAGTCCCTAGACAGTTTTTGCCTTCCCATCACAGAGTTTCATTACCCTTGCAAAACTGCTCATTCTGCGATACGAGCAACTAAAGAGCGCTCCCGCCCTGCTGAAGCGCACTGATCTGTGTGTCTCCTCTCCAGGCGAGGACTCCACGCAACGCTGCTGGGCAGCAGCAGCAGCAGCAGCAGCATTCGCTGGGCGAGCAGGAAGGAGGGCGTCTCTGCTATGCGTCTGCTGAGAGTCTGGAGAGCATGGCCGACGCTGAGCTCCCGCTGGGCTTCAGTCGCTCCAACATTCTCAGACAAAGCCTGCCGCTGGCCCGATCACCCAGCCAGGCCAAACTAAGAGCTCCAGGTACAACACTTTGAAGCATTTTCCCCACTCATTGTGTCTGTCAATGTCTCTCTCACCAAACACAGATGTACTGTGAGAAGAACAGATTGTTAATCGACGGCATCTGCTTCTGTTGAAGGGGCGTTTAGATGCTAATGAATTCATTATGGTGCTACAGCAGTTTTGCTTTATTGTATTGAGGTCACGTGATTGATGATGTGATGTGGTAGCCTAAGAGTTCACTCAAAAATGAAACACAATAGAAGATATTTTTGAGGAATTTTATCGGTCTCCATTGACTTCCATTGTATGGACATTTCTCAAAATATCTTCTTTTCTGTTTCACCGAAGAAAGTGTCATATACAGATTGCGTCCTTGAGTGAATGAATGTTGACAATTTTATTTATTTTTTCAAATTTTGGTGAACTGTCCCTTGAAGATTGCATGAAGACGCACCGATTTCCTATGAACATCTACAATAAACATGGGTTAAAATGTGTGTGTATCTTATCCTTACATTATTTCTGCCCTCTCTCTCTCTCTCTCTCTCTCTCTCTCTCTCTCCAGCGGTGTTATTCCTACAGTTCGGCGATGAAACGCGGCGCGTGCACATCACTCATGAGTTGACTAGTATGGAGACGCTGCACGCGCTCATCGTGCACATGTTCCCTCAGAAGCTGACGATGGGCGCGCTGCGCTCCCCCGCCACGGCTCTGCTCATGAAGGACGAGGCTCGCAACATCTTTTACGAACTGGAGGACCCTCGTGACATCCACGACCGATGCCTCATCAAGATTTACTACAGAGACGCGCATTATACCCCACAGCACGCGCAGCACCCCGTACACCACGGCCACATCCCCAACGGCGACCTGCGCGTGAGTAAATCCTGACAGAGACCGTACAGATCTGACAGGTTCGGGTTCCTCAGGTGCTATAAAAAGAAAAGAATATGATATTTTTCAGTTTATAACCTTTTCCATCCATACATAAATTAAATATATTTGTCTATTTCTACAAACTTAGTTCTTTACATCAAAGCTTACTTTAAAAGGGACAGTTCACGCCAAACTATTTTTTTTTCATAATTTACAAACTTGTGTGACTTATTTTCTTCTGTACAGCACAAAGTATGTTTTGAAGAACGTTGATAACCAAACTTCCATTGCATTTCTTAAAATATCTTCTTTTGTGTTGCACAGAAGAAAGACTTTTAAATGACACGAGAGTGAATAAATAATGACAGAATCTTTATTTTTGGGTGAACTTAACGCATTGTTAAACTTTTTTTTACTGCACAAGGTAGGCAAAGCATTCCTAAAATATGAATCTTGTCACATGTCATGTGCTCTTAACTCTTCCCGTCTGTGTCTCTATTTCTTTCCTCCAGAGAGAGCTTGTGTACACCTCGAGGGAATCGTCTCCCACGCGGCGTTTAAACCCGATGCCGTCTTCCGCTTCACCCTCTGGCTCTCCTTCACGCTCGCAATCTCGTCTTTCTTACACGGGCGGGCGTCCTTCCTCTTACGCGGGTCCCCATCCGTCGCCCCAGATGCACCCTTATCAGCACCAACACCACGGCCACCCCCCTCAGCAGGCTGGCCACCCCCACCCTGCGTTTTGCCCCTCCCCCAGCGCTATCCTGGAACGCCGTGACGTGAAACCGGACGAGGAAATCACGTCGTCGTCGAAGAGCGTGGTGCTCCTTAAAAACGAAGCAATATATGCAGACCCGTACGCTCTCGTGCAGGACCCTCGGCTCAGCATGGCCTCGCCGCAGGCCCTGGCGTACCGCCGCGGCTCTGTGCGCTCCATCGCCGGCTACCCTGCTGCTGCGTTACAGTGTGAGCTTGAGAACGCCCTCTACAGACCCGGAGGACACATATATGCAGATCCGTACGCCACTATAGGTTTCCGCACCCTGCCCCCAGCCTCACCACAAAAACTGTCTGATGGCAGGGATCCCTATGGGAGCCACCCGGGCCGAGGGTCCCCTGGCAGACACGGGTTCCGTAAAGATGGGGCTGTATACATAGAGAGCCCTAAAAATCGTCCAGGAGGGCCGCCTATGGAGCAGATATGTATGCTCGGGGGCCCTGGAACCGACGGAGGGCCAGTGCCAGTTTACAGCTCAGCATTACCTGGCAATGAAGAAACCAGGTGACAGGATTTTCACTAATAAACCTGTTTGCTAATATAGTGTGTATGTGTGTGTAATGGTGTTTTCCTCCCGCAGAGAGCGTATGGAGGCCATGGAGAAGCAGATAGCCAGTCTGACTGGTCTGGTTCAGAGTGTTTTGACCCGTGGACCGGACAGCCCGTAAGAAATGTTGTTTTTATTTCAGTACCACAATCCGCAGTCCTGACATTTAGATTTCAGTTTAAGGGTTTGACACAACTTAAAGTCCCCGTGAACCGGAAGTTGCGATCATTTTTACTTCCTTAATTTGATGTAATTCCGAGTGAAATGGAATTAAAAATGCGAAAAATAGTGAGCGTGGCCTTCTTATTTCCCTGCGATTTGATTGGATGCATTAAAACAGCCGTTGCATTTTGAATTGAAACCGGCAGCAGACAGTTGAAGGGGAGGAGTTAACGGATGCTCCGCCCAAGCCGTCTAACATAGGTCGTTTAAGATGGACTGTCATTACAGTACGATGGCAGGGTTTTCATAGCTCAAAATGAGGCGGAGGTGGTGCCATCTTGATCTTATACACACACACGAAGGCCTACCGTACCTTTAAGGGGCTTAACCAAAGTGACTTTGACATATTAAAAGTTCTAATAAAATTAGATGAAAAGTACAATTATTTAGTTATATAAAACATTACTTTTATTTAACCAAACATAATTTTTTTTTTTAATCAAATAAAGCTTTTTATAATTTTCAACTAACTTTTCAGCCAACTATTGCCAACTGAATTATCCAGTCTTACTAAATGAGCAAAGCTCATTCACATCTTGCATTCTCTGTGGTTCACTTTAAATGATTCAATGATCTCTTATATTCGCTAATGACTGAAAAGTTCAATAGTTTAAATGAATCGGTTTAAATGAGTCATTCGTGTGCGAGTCGTTCTGAACGCAATGTGTGTTCATACTGGCGAGTTTGCTGTGTACAGTATACGCTGATTCATCGATCTGACTGCACACCTAAAGACATTACAATGATGTACGTCATGTTTATTTTAGAAATTAAATGTACTTTGATGCAAAACAAACCGCCGTGAAACACAGCTAGCTCTTGTTCTGCAAATGTTTTTAGCGCCTCAGTGTGCTGATAACGAAACAGCGCCACCACTGTGGCGTAATGCCGCAACTGCAGTTACAAATGACATTGTTAAATGCACGCAGCATTTCTTGTGAAGACAAGACACACGACATAATTTTGGCGATGGTCTGAGGCGGCACGACATTTGACGGAGGCGGTCGCCTCCAATTTCTCAATGCAGGAAAAACCCTGGAAGGGTATTTTCAGATTTGAACTGAAGATTATGAGGGCACACGGATTTCTCTAAAAGAGAATGACCCACGTTGATAAACTATTTACAATAAATGCTGCAATATTTCATGAAAAAATTGCATTGTAATTTTTAATTTCACTGGGACTTTAACATTGCACACATGTCGAAATTCGGCCAGAATTGAATCTCTTGAATGTGTAATGCAGATGTATCACACTTACCCTTCAATTCCAAAGGATAGTCTCATTCATCTAAAATACAGTATATAGTGTAGCCTATACAAGATCTAAGTTTTTCATAGAGACGTGTTTTATGTTGGTCTTGCAGTGAGAAGACAGAAACAGGGAGTGACTGCTCTGCTCCTGAAAGTGAGTATCACACCGTGTCTGTGTTCGCACTTTCAATTTAATAACTTGATAAGATTAGGCTACGTTTGACATTTTATGACTTGCTCTGCAAATTGTCACCTTGAAAACAGTCAACAGTCGTATCTTTGGCTGCTGTACTTGATGTATTGTAGACACTATTGTAAAGTGTCTTGGTGAAAGCTATAATGATTTCAGGCAAGTAGAAGAAAAAGAGAAGCGTATAATAAATATGTCTGAATCCAAGGACACGTAATAGACACGTAGTATGTGTACTACAGTATACAGTGTTTGTTAAAAGGTCTTTAACATAAAGTTTAAATCATGCATGCGCTAGTAAAAAAAGCAACACGGTTGAGATCCATTTCTTTCATAGCACCACTTCTGCAAAATTAAAGTGCATCAAGTGCAAAATTAGCAGTATACTAATTTAGTAAACCCAAAGTACAATTGTGGGGTATTTTTTAAAAGTATATAAATTAAGTGTTTAGTTCCAAAAAGAGATAACTTTTTTAAAATTAATTTTATTGTGCATTCCAATTAACATCAAACACACTGCAGTTAGTTTGTTTTCATTTAATCCATAATAACTCATAAAATACATCTACATCTACATTTACATTTATGCATTTGGCAGACGGTTTTATCCAAAGCGACTTACATTGCTTTATCCTATACATTTGTACATAGGTATTTGCAATCCCCTGAGATCGAAACCACAACCTTGTTGTTAACGCAATGCTCTTACCACTGAGCTACAGGAAATCTAACTAACACAACAAAAGTAAAGCGCAATAAAAACACGATAACATAATAAAAAACATGATTTTTGACAATATTAAAACGGAGTTATCTCATTTTGGAAACCGACTCTTCAAATATCACTGCTGTCCTTCTGAAACCTCGTATCTCCATATTTCGTGATATTTATGTTTGCCATAAATCCTTATTATCATGCTTTGTTACTGGGTTTTGCAAATATATAACCAATTAAACAACAAAAAGTGCTTGTCAACTTTGATAACACAGTATGTAATTATTTAAAAAGTACAATGTTTTGTGTGTTTAACACATTTTTGTATATTTATTTTTGACTAGGGTGGTGCTAATATGATGAGTTTTGCACAAAATGATGATTATCAGGGATCATAATACAAGAATGAGCCGGTGTTCTCCATGATTTGGTTGATCAGTAGTGTAAATAGTACACTAATGTAAAGAGGCCGTCATGTTACATATTAGCGGTTTGTGCATCGTTATCACATGCATATGTTTTAAGATTTGGCGTGAAACTTATCCTACACCGTTTGTGCAGACACCAATGACAGCGACCACAAAGCATCGTCCTTTCAACCTGATATACTGTTAGAGGTTCTAATAATACACAAACAGTCCTTCAGAATCCTGAGAATCTGCTCACTCCAGCATCACGTTGGCAGGTTTTCTTAAGATCTAGTTGTAAACCATGTTTTTTATTGCAAATGAAACAAAGAGGAACAATGTTGCAGTTCACGTTGATTCATGAAAGCAAGTCGAACCTTTTCTTCAGACCTGATCGTGGTCTAATAAGTCAGAATGTAAAGATTTGTGTTTGTGCACTATAGTGTGTATTGTTTGGGACGGATAACTGGTGACCTTTTATATTTCAGCTGGCAGGTTTAGAAAGAAAAAAGGTATATTACTGTATGTGTGGTTGTCTGTCACCCTCGGTTTAATGTGTTGCATTACGATTCTTTCCCAGGAGTGTGTATAAAACGTTTTCATGCTAATATTCAGGGATCTCAGATCCTGGAGTTTGAAAACCCTCTGTGTATGTATATACAGTGTCTATAAAAAGCATTCATCCCCTTGGACTTTTGTTGTTTGTTTGTTTTTAATTAAAAAATCTGTGTTGACAAGTGGTCAACATTTCTATTTCAAGAGGAAACGGTTCAAGTGTTGAAAAAGTCCAATGAGGTGAGATTATGCTTTTATAGTCACTGTATATATGTCTGTCCCATGGATTATCCCGGAATGTATTTGTTGTAGTCATGAAAATTCCCACTAACACTCTTAAATGTCCATTTACTGGAATGTCCTGTCTGCTATTTTTCAGTCTTTCAAAGGATCTTTAAAGAGAGCAAGACGTTTGTGTTTCTCAATCTATATAGAATTCCTAATGTCAATGCAAATGTAAAGGTCTGAATTTGAATGTTTGTTGCATGAATATACACCGTGCAATACCCGGAGTGTCTACTCGGTTGTGTTGCATTTGTCTTTGGATGTGACTGTACTACTGATCAACTCAAAGGGATTTATTTAGAGTTGTTTTTGTTGGGTACAGACACATAAAGCAGAGTAATGTAGCTAATGGCTAATCGCACACTGTCAAAGGTCAACGTTTGAATAATATTTCATGACACTAATACATGACTTTCACTCCCGGATTGGTAGTCTCGTCCCCGTCTGCGCCCCTGGCCCTGATGCCACCCCCGCCCACTGGAGAGTCTCAGCCAATAGCAATGTCCCGTTCCCAAATGCAGCTGCATCTCAGCGACCTGCAGCAACACACCGCTGAACTGCGCAAAAAACTGACAGAACTGCGACAACTGCAGGCGAGTGTTTATTTGTGTGTGTCCGTGGCTTTAAATATTTAGGTATTAAGTATTAGTATAATACATTTACATGATATATGTTTATTCATTAAGCAGATGCTTTTATCCAAAGCGACTAACAAATAAGAGAGCGTCAATATTTATTGTATCACAATATGAATAGGAAAAGCTGACATTATCACACTAATGTAAATGTGGGTGATACATTTCTATAAAAATAAAAAGTCTTAAAGGGGCGGTACACCCAAAAATAAAATTTCTGTCATAAATTGTCATTCTTGTGATTTTCACATAAATGTATCATATGGTTTCAAAAGACTTGAAATATAGTGTATTATTGACTCATTTTAGGGTGCATTATGGGGCTTGGAAAAAGACGCGGTATAATTTGATCTTTTAACTGTTACTTTAATGCACGCAGTTTCAAACAACACCAACATTTGTGTTTTGAGGTTAGTCTATAATATGAGTTTAAATAACATTTTGTGTATACCCTACAGATGCAGAATCAGGATTCTGTTCAGGCATTACTGAGACAGACAGAGTCTGATTTGGGAATGTGTCTGATCGAGGCGTCTCGGACACAGGAAGATCCGTTACAGCGCCAGCGCCTTCTTGTGGAGGAGGAGAGGCTTCGATATCTTAATGAAGAAGAACTTATTATACAACAACTACAGTGAGCCAAAACTTCTTGATGTGATAAAGTGATGTGATAAAGTGTCCACCGATGTCTGTAGTGTGTGTTTTATGTTTTTACAGCGATCTTGAGCGCTCTGTGGAAGAGATGAGGGCAGGGGTGGGGTTAAACCATCACCTGGTAACGGAACAGGAAATAGAACAGAAGAGTTTGGAACTCAGAAGACTCGGAGAGACGGTTGCTGAACTCAAGAGTGAGTGACCAATGACAGAAGAGGGATTTGTGCAGACATGGCAACCTGGGGCATATGCACACACACACACACACACACACGTTTAAGTCAAAAACACACGTACATGACTCACTGTCTGTGTTGTGTGAATGTAGATCAGTTCCCCACTTTGCAAAGTAAGATGCGCGTGGTGTTGAGGGTGGAGGTGGAAGCCGTCAAGTTTCTTAAAGAGGAACCGCTCAGACTGGAGGCGTTGTTGAAACGTTGCAGAAGCATCACCAATACGCTGGCTCTGCTGCGCAGGTAAAACACACGCTCGTTCACTCCCTCGCGCACACATCCTCCAGCACTACAGCTAAAGAAGTCTTCAGTGTCTTTGTTTGTACAGGCAGGTGTCTGAAGGTGTGTGGAGAACCCCGGATGACTTCAGTAGTTCAGTTTCCAGCATGAGCGAAGTGGATTTCAGCCGGAGCTCGGATCTGGATATCCTCACCAGCCCGTCTCTCGACCTGGCGGGCGCCTTATCGGTCTCCACCACTCTCTCGGCATCCGTGGGTACTAATACCACCCTTGGGGCAAATCCCAGCCTGACCAGTGCTTCCAGTATTGGTAATCCCCTGCTTTATATTCGCTTTGTCTTATTTTTTTAACATTCACAATTATTATAGGAAGGATGGGGTGGGACATTTTTCTTCAAGAATTAGGGTTAGGAAAGTGACGTGATGAAGAGCGATAAAAAATATCCATATCATGAATTAGATTATTTGGGAGAGTAAAGTGTGTCATCTTCAGGTTTTTTGTATTTATACTGTACAGTAGTAAGAAAAAGGATAAGCTCAATAAAAAGCAAAGAACTTAAAAAGGTCAAAGTATTTGAATCACAAGAAGCCGTTCTACGGTCACAAAAACTGTTATAATTTATTACAACAGCGATAATACATATTTATTTGATTTAATTTTTCATGTATTACTTTTTATTTATAATATAAACATTTGACATTCTCACTGACTTTGGCAATATTAATAAACCCAATTTATTTTGCCAGTTGTATTTTGTATTAAATAATACCACCATATATTTTTTGAACATGTCAATAAATCAAATCACTCGATGGATGATCAGGAGAGATCTGAATAGATTTTTATTTTTAGGGGGGACCACTAGTCTATGTAACATACTCAGCTCCACCCATGGTCCCAGTATGAGCGGCAGTGGGATTTCGGGCAGTACCACACTGGGCAACTGGCTGGCATCAGCCGGGGCAACAGATTCGATCATGCCTGAACTGGACGGGACCTCCACAATAAGGACCGGCGGGCTGGAAGATCTCCCCTCACGCAGAGAATCTGATAAAGGTGTTTCCGTGGAGGTCCGACTGGTAATGAACAAGTTTTTATATTTACATTTGAGATGTTTTATCTGGGTCTAATGTGAATAAATTCAACATCAGACAGAAAAAACGGAAATCTTGTTTTTCCCCTGGGAATACGTCTTTAGGCCGCCGAGCGAGACTGGGAGGAAAAGAGAGCCAGTTTAACTCAGTTCAGCGCTCAGGACATCAACCGTCTGCTGGAGGAAACACAAGCTGAATTAATGAAGGCCATTCCTGACCTGGACTTTGCCGCCAAGCAGATCACCAAACCGGCCGTTCCTCCGAAACCTCAGCTGTCTTCTCTCCCGGCACCCGGTTCAGCGTCCTCAACCCCGACCTTAACACCCGAACACCAACCCAAAACTCCACCCAAACCCCCCAGCAAAGACGGCATCCCGCGCAGGGGATCAGGTGAGATCGCTGCAATACAATTAAAGTGATGGTTCACCCAAAGATTCTGTCATCGTTTACTCACCCTATTGTCATTTCAAACCTGTTTGACTTTCTTTCTTCCCCAGAACACAAAAGAAGATATTTTGAAAAATGTTATTAACCGGACCCCATTCACTTGCATTGGTTTTGCGTCGGTACAATAGAAGTGAATGGGGTCCAGTGCTGTTCGGTTACCAGCTTTCTTGAAAATATCTTCTCTTGTGTTGTATTTTTGGGTGAACAATCACTTCAAATGATTTCTATTGTCTGGAGTAGTCCGGTCCTGTGAGGCACAACATTGCATTTTGTCATGGTTCCACTTGACTTAAATATGGAATATATAATTTTTAAATCATCACATTCATTACATGTATTTACTGTACACATTAGACACACATGGTACATAGTAATATTTTTCTGATTCATTGATGACTGATTGTGTATTTAGGAGAGTTGACCGTGCCACGGTATCGAACAGAAAAGCTGTCCAAGTCTCCGCCCCCTCCACCTCCCAGACGAAGTTTCCCATCAGGCCTTGGGCTCACGACCAGCAGCAGCGGAGAAGTTATCACCATAAACAAGAGCGTGAAGGTGAAATACCCAAATTCAGATTTTTTATTTACAAGATATGTATTTCGGCTTTACCGAAGGTGCACTTAAAGCCTTGAGCTTGGGCTGTTGGGTAAGATATGGGCAAACCAAGGTTTAAGTGAACCAACCGTGGGTTGAAATAACTCAGCACTTTTAGGGTCTTTAAAATCGGTGTGTCTTGTTTGCGTAGAAGTTCGAGAAAAGTGAGAACAAAGAGGATTCCGATGTAGCACCTAACTCTCAGACGCCACCCGTCAAACTGAGACGGCCCTCGACCACTGACGGACCCCGGCCCTCCTCCACACCTCCGGTCATCGCCGCTTCCGGAATGAAAGAAGATGAAGACGAGGATGAGAAGATAATGGCCGAGCTGGAGGTAAACGAACACAGGAGGTCAGGGAGTCATAAAACTGACACCCACCGATCAGAATTCACACTCAGGGCGGTTGTAGTTTTGAGTCTTTAGTTGTTATGTTTTTGCTAGTGTTATGAGTTTGTAAGTAATGTTTTTTATTCCACTCCTTTTAATGCACACACACACACAACACACACGTGTGCGACAGGCGTTTCAGAGAACCCCAGTGAAAGAGCTCACGGCTCAGGTCTTCTCTGACAGGGTTGACAGGACAGGCCAGTGGATCAACAGCTCTCTGTGGAGAGAGGTACAGTAACAGAGCTTTCTAGAACGTCTGCCGTTGAGTGTTTCCCTCAAACCTACTCATGCACTTGCACACTAAACTACTGAACCTGTCGCCGTGTGTGCCAGTGCATTCTGACCTTAATATGAATCAGTTCTTTGAAACTCAACCGTTACACCGTTCTCTCTCTTTAACATCCTCTTAACTCTGAAGAACTCATGACCTCATATAAACTGGAGCTTCTTTATGAATGTTTGTAAATATGTTCCCTTTTCAGATTAATTCAAAAACTGTTGTGTGAGCCTCACAAAGGTTGTGGGTTGGAGTAATAGGAAATGCACCTGCTGGTATCAAAATATAGAATTTGAATGCTCTCTCTCTCTCTCTCTAACCCTACTCAAAATAGCTTTATTGGCATAACAAAATATGCAAAATCTTTGCATTGCCAAAGCATAATAAAATATGACAAAAAGTAATTTACAACAGATCAGTGAAAAGAATATTTAAACAAACAATATACTGTAAAAGGAAAAAAAAACTGTACGTTATATAAGTAATAATAAGTAATACAGAAATCACTAAATAATGAACTAAATAATTACAATTCAACAATATGTACATTCATTAATGGAATCTTGTGTAAATGTAATATAGTTTTGTTATATATATTTATCATGTGTCCCTCAGGAGATGGCAAGAGGCAAACAATCTCTCTCTCTTTGAACAAGCTTAATGCATTGGAGAAAACCTTTAATAACCCAGAGCAAACCAGAAGACGCAAAACACGTCAGCTCCTACAGTTGAACCCCTGTCCTGTGTATGCCTTCATCTAACATCATAACATGTGTTTGTTACACTAATATTATTGGCTGTAAGGCTAATGACTAGTGCGTATTAAACATCTGACACGCTTTCATTCAGAGTCTTGATCTAAAGGGACTTGAGATGTCTGCACAGCTGGTTTTAGCTTGCGACGTGTTTTCTTAATCTCTCACAATGAAGGATTGAGTGTTTGAGTGTAAATAGTGCTAATATGCATTTTCTGGCACACTTGCTTGTTGTCAGTCAACACTTCTGCTTTGTCTTATCTGCCTTCTCTTTCATGTATTAAAGGGAGAGTTCATCTTTAATTCACCTTGATGTCTTTCCAAATCTGTATGACTCTATTTCTTCTGCAGAACACGAAAGAAGATATTTTGAGGAACGTTCATAAGCAAACAACATTGACCCCCATTGACTTCCATTGTATGGACACAAAACCAGTGAAACATTTTTCAAAATACCTTCTTTTGTGTTCCACGTAAGAAAAAAATCATATACACATTTTTATGACATGAAGGTGAACAGGTTTTCGTGTAGCTCAGTGGTTAGAGCGTGGCGCTAGCGACGCTAAGGTCATGGGTTCGATCTCAGGATCGCTCGCACATAGTCAGAAACAAATGTATAGGATAATGCAATGCAAGTCGCTTTGGGTAAAAGCGTCGCCAAATGCATAAATGTAAATGTAATGAACAAGTATTGACAGAATGTTCACTTTGGGTGAACAATCCCTTTAACTTACTCTTTTTTAATAGAACGTTTCTTGATTCCACACTTCACACTACAAAGTATACACGCTGCCTCCAAATGAATCCACATTAAATTAAAGGCAGTCAGTTTCCCGAGATGGAATTCGGTGTTATGTAGTGATGTTGTTCTCTCGGTCCTCAGCCTGTAGGAACTCCTCCGGGCTCGGCTAAACTGGTTCAGCCGTCCTCCGTGGCCCGTCTGCGACATCTCCAGCAGAGCAGCCTGGAGCGCAGGACCCGGAAACAACAAGAGGAGTTTCCTAAACTTCAGCAGGGTCAGCAGCAGGTATTTCACTTCTAACAGAAACCTCCCCTGCTCTCCTGACCGGCGTTCTCACCTCTGATCTACGCGGTGTCGACCGCAGAGACTTTCTGCACAGATGTGGGAGTTTTCCTCTGTGCAGGCACAAGTCTTATTGGACTCGTACATTCACTCATTTCAATTACAGATTTAATATTTTCTTCTTCCGTTCAACGCGAGATATTCTTCCAGGACTACAGCACAATGTAGTTTATCGCAGTGCCAGGAAACCACAGGTTTAGCCAAATGACTTCAGTCAACTTTCTTTCATTGTTTGGCACATGATCGGACAGGAGGAGAAAGATCTCCCTAAACTGGGTGGACTTTTAATGTCCCTACATTTAATTTAAACAGGATATTCACTGAGAAGAAATGTACGGCGAGACTTGATTTGATACATCTTGAATAACACGTATGTTGTGACAAATGAGTGTTCGCACCAGACTGGAGCCAGACCCCAATGCAATCCTGCAAACTCACATCTAAGAGCTATTCAACTATTCATTCACATCATCCAAACCACACTCAGTCCAGATGACGTCAACGGAAAGTGATTTAAGAGGATAGAATATTATGAATAAGAACATTTCTTTTTCTTTGAAGTAATTTGTATTTAGGAAAGTAAATAGGGTTCCTTTTGACTTGTGTGCGTCTGGGATATGTGTGTCCCAGAGGATGAGTTGGCATGTTGTTTATTATAGGTGATGTGAGGTCTTTTGAGCACACTTGAACTATTCTGAATCAGATTTTGATGAGAACTAAAGCAGTCAAAGACCAGGTAAGGAATCAGTAACACTTTACTTAAAGCCTTTATGCTTAATGCATTATAAAGGGTTATTCAAGGGTATGATGCATTATAACTGTTCATAATGTGTGTTGTTGTAAAATTAAAAAAGTGTAAGAAAGTTGTAGTTACAGTTATTAATGAGACATTATAAGGTGCATTACAAGGCATCATTAATACATTAAAACTTAAAAGTTTTATAACTTACTTTTATAAAGCGTCACACATACAGTAAATGCTTTAAGTAAAGTGTTACCAAGAAAACTTCTGCTATTCTCTGTAAGTATGACAGATCAGGTACAGATGATGTGCCAAATACGATCTAGAAACTGACGTTGGCATGTTGATAATATAACCGTTTCAAGGCGTTTGAACATACGGTCAGACATCAGAAGTAATTGGAAATTAGATTTGAACTTTGAATCATGCTCAGTTCTGCCAAACCTCAGGGACTGACCTGAGAAAAAATAACATGGAGAGATATATAGATAGATGGAGAAATACAGCCGCAGAAAGATAAGAGATCACTTCAGTTTTGCCTTTAATCATCATTTCTTCATTCCACCATGAACTTCTTAAAATGAATATATCTCTGCTGTCCTTCTGAAACCTTGTGTTTCCATATCTTGTGATTTTTATTTCTTGCCATAAATCATTATTATTCGCCACCCTTTATGTTTGTCTCTGGGTTTTGCAAATATCTAACCAATAACAAGGATTAAAAAGTGCTTCTCAATGTTGACAACGCAGTATGCAATCATTGAAAAAGTACAGTGTCCATTTCCTGAAAAACTGTGAATTTGGACATCCGAGGTTTTTAAGGACAGTGATGACATGTGCAACATTAGTCAAGTGTTGCTGAAACAGGAATATTGACGTTTATCTGCATATTTTTTCCATTTCTGTAAATAAATTCAAACAAAATACAACATTTTCATTTGGATTTTGGTAGAAATGTTGTCACGAGTTACCAGATAGAAACAAAAATGATCATTTGAAATAGTAAATGCAGACAGACGGATGATTTTGAAGTAGTCTCTTGATCTTTTCTGCGGCTGTATATTAATGATATGAAAAAGGTTCAGGTGTGTCCTTTCTTCACAATGAGAAGAGTGGGCCGGGCGGGCTATTTTTATATTCTGTTTGCTAGACCAATGGCGTAGACTTTTAAACTAACATGAAAATATTATTTTAGAAACTCATCTGGAGAAACTAAACACTTCAGCTTTGAGGAGGAAATTTCCACTGAATAATGCACACAGGCGACTGAACAAGAAGAGGAAAGGATGTACAGTGTTGTACAGTCTCATCAGTCTCGAAGTCAGCGTTCCCCTCATGTATCCCAAATGAAAGAGAAGAGAGAGAAGGAACATTTGGGTGGAAAGAAAGACAGCGAGCGAGCGGTTTCATGCCTCGTCTACAGATTCCTGTGATTCTCTCTCTCTCTTTTCTTCATCTGGTGTCTCTGTCTCTCTCCCTCCTGCAGGGTGAAGCTGAAGGCGATTAACTAGCCGTAAGCTTCTGAGTTAGCCGTCTTTCTTTTATTTCACTGTGAAAATGAATCACATTGTGTGCAAGATACCAATTCAAATATATACTGAGCCTTACTGTGTCATTCAGTTAGAACACAAAATGAGATTTATGAAAGAACTTTTGAGCAGTGGATGTTGGCCAACATGTTCAGTGAACGATAATTTCACTTTGTTTCTCACACGGATTCAGGAAAACCTTTACTTAAATGATGTGTGTTTGGCTTTGCTTTAAACAGAATGAGGTTTAGTAAATGAGTTTCATTTTCGCCTTATAAGACTTTTTTTTGTTAAGAAATGGAAGGAACTAGTCAGAACGAGAGATGTTGTGAGGAGTTTCATCTGTCAATCAATCATCATGCGGTCTGGGTAGATAGTAGTCCGTGTGTGGTTTTTAGAGTTACCCGTCACACAGTGACGGGGAAAGAATTTAATGGACAATCACCGTGGCAACCACAAGAGACGGGCAGGCAGAGTATGTGATTCCTGAATCCTGACACAAGGTCCACATGAAGTCATGGCAATGTTAGACATCGACAAGATATAAGCATTGAAAACATACAGGCCCTCGCTTTTTCCAAAACGGATGGAGAATTTTTCAAGGGTCGGGGCGGTGAGGGAAACTAAACCCACTGTAGGCTGTTGACGCCAACCATCCTTTTGCATTTTAATCCATTTCTGGTAAAAAATATTTGAACTTTCTTCAGTCTCACAAGCTTGTGATTTATTCACCACATGTTGTATCCGTTTATAGAATGCCGTGTGCATAATCCATGCATACAAAAAATTATGTGTACAGTATCCTACTACAAAAATATTGCCAAGACATACTGTACTTTGCATTATATTCCTATGGATTAGAATATGACATATAATAGAAATATAGCTATTTATAGGAATAAAGATATCTATAGATTCACTGAACACTTTAATACTTGTGTTAAAGGGGTCATATGGCATGGACACGTGTTGTTCTGTGTCGTTGGTGTGTTATAAGATGCCCATGCATGTATTAGACACGTAAAATTGCAGAAATGAAAGTGTGATCTAAAAGCCTGAAACGCCTCGTGTAGCCACACCCCCACACATCTATGTCAGCTGGTGGTCTGATTTGACTAAGACCGCCCAAATGTATACGCAAGTAAGGTGGGCGTACCTGTCAGTACAATTGAAGAGCAACCGGATGTTCCAAATATGGTCAGAGGCGTTACTTGTCCATCACACGTTTGCAGTATTCCACCAATCACTACGCACTGGTTAACTGGCCAATCACAGCACACCTCGCTTTTCAGAGCCATGAGCTTTGTTTCAGAGAGGAGATACAAACATGCACAGTATGTGGAAAATACAGCGTGCATGAACCTTAAATCCTGTATACACATCGCATTACATCTAAAACAAACCAGAATATTCCTTTTAGCCGTGTCATATGACCCCTTTAAACCAGAACGCAATTTGTTAAGCCCACAGGAAACAGGGACTTTTATCTTTGTTTTTGTTCTCCAACACGTTGCACGTTTACACCACAGCCCTTCAGTTTTTCCCAGGACGTCGCTGTAGATGTTTGATAAGGTGAACTAAATCCCGCTTGTAGAGAAGCTCTCGGCCCTGAACACTGTAAGAAGCAGCCGGCTGGAAAAATGATTCAGTCTGGCGTTCTCACGCTGCTCTTAACGTCTTGGTCCAAAGCTTCTTCTGCAAATAATGACTTTATCAGGGAAAAACTCACCTGACTGTCAAGAGAAGATAAAAAAGAAAGAAAGAAAGAAATGCTGCTAATAGAGCTTGTTAATGAAACGCCGTTACATTACAGATGCCACTTTGTGTCCTTATAATGCGATATGACAAGTTATTTGTTGAACGTGAAAATGCTGCAGTACTAAAACAGCCTATTCATATCCAATACACTGATAGTGTTCAGTCAGTGAGGTTTCACTGTGGGCGGGGCTACCGAGTGTGGCGCGTGCTTTCATTGGCTGTTTAATGTCGTGCCCTTCATAAGACAACTTTAAGTCAAACTTGTCCACATCAGCTTGTACTCAGTCACAGTGTTAAAAGCAGGAATATGTAGTCTAGTCTGCATTCTACTTTTCTGTTAAATGAATAATCTTGACATGTGTCCCCTTTTTGTCTGTAAGCTACGACCGCGTTTTAGTGTCACGTAGCTAATACATCAAAAACACACTGTTAACATTATGTATGTAATACATAATGTTGATAATAAATGTTCGTTGCAAAATTTAAGTCGTTGTGTTTGAGAAAAGTCAAAATTACGGGAATGAAGTCGTGGCAATATGTCATATTTGGTCTCACGTTGCAACATCTAGTATTTTTAATTTAAACTAAAAATCAAGAGTTTATTCTTGTGTTGCTTCTGCTGTATTCCCGGGATTTGACTTTATTTCAAATCATACGACTTTAAGCTTGTGGTCTTGATATTATTTTTGCGTGACACTAAACGTCATACGTGTAACTGCTGTAACTAAAATATGAAGAAACACTGCCCCTTGTGACTATTATAGGTGTAACAAAACGTGCGCTACCAAAGTAAAAAAATACGGTTCCCTCTAAATCTGCGTTGCTAAATGTATTCAGGACCATTAGTTGAAACATTCAATGAGCACAACAGAAAGATTTCATTGGAAGTATTGATTTTATCTTTGTTTTTCTCTCTTTTATCCACCGACCTGTCCTAACTTGCTTGTATCTGATCCTCAGTCAACCCTCTCCTGACCTTACGCTGAGGTTATCTACAGTATATACAGTACCATCAATACGGCCGACATCAGTCTCTCGTGAACTCTTACAGTAAGAGAAACATAACATTCTTCCCTTCAAAGTATTCTAAACTGGGTTGAATGAAACATCTGAAACGATGGGAATTGAAGTTTGTTTAGGATATATGACTAAAAAACAAACATGGTAACCTCTTCATTCTAACACAAGACATTGTTGGTTTATGTACATCCATCCACTTTGCCTTTCTACCTCAAATCGTCCTGTAAATGTTGTTGAAACTGGCATGTTGACCATCAGCCTCTTGAGTTCTGCCCTCCTCAGTGTCCCTACATGCCCCTTTTACCCTGACATCTGACCCTGTTCAAGGTGCACGTACGCTGCGTGGCGACGATGACCCTGGGAATCCGGCAGAACACCCAAATCCCACACGGATGTCCACGACTAAAGCACAACGTATCTGACAGTACAGAAGAGCTTTGACAAAGGTACGAATCTGAATCTCTTAAAAAAGGCTGCTGGGATGGTTACGGATCCGTTTCTCTACACTGAGCAAGAAGCGTCAAATGCAACCCTGAAATGGTAGAATAATGCTGAAATGAGTTTTAGACCCGCGCTTGAATTGCTTATTGTGTAGAATGAATTGTCTAGACGTTCTGCAATTCTAGAGTCGTAGCACAACTAAAAACTGTAATCGCACTATACGTGACGAGTGAAAATCTCAATTGACAAGAAATTCAAAATCAAGTGTAAGCTAGATTTTTATACAAGATTAGCTTTTGTATTTTTATACGCAAAAGAAAGAGAATGTGTTAGAATAGTGTGACTAAGGGGTACATGCCTTATCCAAATTCATCTCCAAACGATACTCGGGAATCTATATGCATCAAAAGTTCTGTGTTTCCCCCAGTGCAATCTGAAGTGTGAATGTGAGTTTACTCTATTTTACAGCGCGTTTCATCATACATGCACACATACGTGTGAAGCACTTTGTGTCACTGAACATGAAAGAGCAGCTGATGCTGAACCAAACTGCTTTCTCGTAATGAACGCCAAGGGTTTATATTGTATACAACGGCTCCACTGCCATCGTCCTTCCTCACTTTAAGCGAAAGAGCTTGTGTGTAAACCTGTATATTGTATACTGTATAAAAAAGGTTGATGCTATAGTTTGGTGGTGGTGTCCATCAGAAGCCCGGTACATACCTCATTTTTTTCTTTGTGACTTGATACGGAAAAGAAACTCTCCCAAACTCTCTGAGCATCGTAAGCTGTGTTAACATACTGCTATATGTACAAAACAACAGTGTATCTGTGTACCTGTATATAAACTGTATCATGGATATGTTCATTTAAGGTATTTTTTGTAATCTTTTTTTATTTGAACCATGTCGCGAGACTTCTGAACTGCATGCAGAGATCTTGAAGTGCGCATGCAGAATCTTCTCTCTGTACGTTTTGTTGACGTGTGTAAGATAGGTGGCTTTCTGTATTTAAAAAGAGAAACATTTTTTTAAGAAATAGAGTTCTATGTAAGTAGATCAGATCCTTTTCACTGTTGTCTCTAATCTATAATGAACCATTCAACCATTCCAAACCTCTTCGGCGCCGGCCAGTAGATTCAACAGCAACACTTTTCATCAATGCAACAGATAGAATGTATATATCCATCTGTCTGTTGACAAATTCTTGTGATCAAACCATAACGATACAAGTGCGAATGCAATGTCGACCAATAGAAATATATCTCTATGGAAATGTTATAATGCAGAAGTTGTATTCATGTTGATAAAACCTCGTCTGGTTCTGTATGTACAAGCGACTGTTGGTTTTGAATGTCCTTGTGGTGTTTTGTGACTATTAAAGTGAGTATCTTCTACATATGACTTCAACATTATTCCTCCAGTAATATTCATTTCAAGACTTTTATTTTGTGTCGTCCAGTATAAAATCTTTATTATGTCAAATGTATGTAGAAAGAAACAGTTATGGATTTGTATGAAAAATGCATATAGACATATAAGCTACTGCTATACATTTACAGTAAAGAGCAAAGATGTGGTGGAAAATAATGAAGTTTATAAAACAATCTCGGGCAATGCTTCACCCCAAAATAAAAAAAAACACAAGGACGAAACGTTATTTCAAAATGGTCACATTTGCTTGGTTGTCGTTTCAAAGTTAAATGTTCTTTGTAATTTTGGGGTGGAATTGATATCTTTACCGGGTTCATCATAAGTGTGTGATACATGTAGAATAAATCGTGAATTGATTCTTTATACAACTTAATTTAAAGTTCATATTGAATATGGAAGTTTAATATTTATTGTAAACAGATTTTTTGGCTTTCTTGTTCATCATGGAGTTCTTTCAGGCGTGTGTGTGTTACAGGGAGATATCTGAGGACACTTGAAGCTGCTGAGCTGCTTTCCATTTGGCGCTTCGTCTGCCTCCGTCTGCTCGGATATACGGCTGGTTCCTCAAATCTACACACACACATAGTCAGCAACTCTCGACAAAGCTTTTCAATAGTAAAGACATCATTTACAAGCAGCAAAAAACCTATTAAAAACTGGAAGGACCCTACAATCAGAGTTATGGGGCCAAGACAAGTTGCAGAAGGTTTTAGAATGTTAAACAGATAGCAGAGCAAACAGATAGAGATGCCTGGAGAGATGGAGAAGACCGAGGAGAGATACCTTCAGCCACAGAAAAGCAGACAGTTATACAGAAGTGGCTTCGCTGAAAGCAGAATCACAGAGCAGACGAGAAGAACGTTTCCCTGAACGCGCCACAAACGGCACCGCATGCAGAGCTGAGAAGCACAAAACAGATCCAGACTTTATAAGAGCAGAAGCTATCTGAATTCACACTTTAGCCCCCCAAATATCAAAGGTTTATAAAATGAGAATGAGAAAATGAGCGTTGAGAGGCAAGAAGGGAGCTCAGAGTGACATTAGTAGTGTTAATATAATAAATCATGGATGTAATTGATCTATATGAATCTATTTAAAGTGTAGAATTCGGCTGCATCTTACACTTTACACTGAAACGACTTAAGATGGTATTATGTAAGATGTATGCCAGTACTGAGATGCTCTAAAATTCCTTTGAGCCCCATGTCAGATGAGGTTTGCTCTGACAGTACATGTAATCTTTAGCATCTATCTGAATTTGTAGATTTTTCATGATTTAAGTTTATACTTTAAATCTGCAATTATTTAATTTGTCTACAGTTTCTTCTTTTCTGTACACGCATGCACATTTAATATATTGAGATTCTGCACACTAATCCTCATCTCACATGCTGTTTTGGAGGGGTAGCATGCAGAGGCAGCCATTTGACCTTTGACCCCAGACTAACCTGTGATGATGTCTTCGATGGCTCCATCTTTGCCCTCTCGAACGAGAGGCGACACCTGCCTGCGTTTCAGCTCCGCGATCAGATCCATCTGCGGTAACCGCGGCAACATGGGCACCTGCTCACACGAACAGACCGTTTCCATGAACCGTTTCCATTTGACTTCCTGTCTTTTCATGTTCTGGTTCTTTACCTTATGAGTCGCAGACATGATCAGGGGAGGCTCAGAGATGGCGAAGTCTGCGCTGTCCCCATTCTCAGGGAAATGCTTCTTCCGCTGCGTGTTTTCTTGTTCGGCCAGCTACAGGAACACGGAGAGAGAGAGAAAAGGTTAGATCCAGAAGTTGATATTCTCACAGTTTGTTCTGTGAGGTTAGTGCATCAAATCATAATGATTAATGGAACTAAAATGAGATGAAACAAATGTGTGATGCTGATGGTAACACTGATTTTGCATTAGGTGTCACGAGATTCACATTTATACACCGTTTATTATTTATTGGGTTTATTTGCACATTTGCTGATAACAAGTGATTCAAAGAATCTAGACATCAACACGTCTCAATTTGCATACTTGGATTACACTCATTTACATCCAGGTAACAAAAATAAATCCCAAATCGTTTTGCTAATATTCATATTAAGTTATAAAAATCTTCTTTCTAAATGTTTATACACATCCATCAATTAATGTAAGAATAATGTTGTTATATGGAGTTGTTTTTGGCGACCTGTTTTAATTTGAGTTTTAGTCTAGTCTTTGTGTCAAGCTGTCATTTTAGTTTTTATTAGTTTTAGTCACGTTCATACTCTTTTTAGTCTAGTCAAGTTAAGTCGTCTAAAAGTCTGATTTTAGTCTTATTTTAGTCAGAATTATCCATGACTATTTTCGTCTCATTTTAGTTGATGACAATTTTATTTTAGTCTCTTTTTAGTAATGCATTTCTATTTTAGTACTTAGTAGTATAGACGAAACCAAAATTTTCTTTAAGCCAAACCTATTTCAAACAAGGTTCTCGATGCATCTTTTTCCTATAATTCAAATCTTTCATTCAAATCAAAGTATTTGTAATTACCCAGACCGATTTTACTTCCAATGTCCTTTATTAATAAAACAAATGGAAGTGATTTCGCAAGTCAACTGGAAGGTCACATAAGAATCTTATACCCATGTTAATAGCATGTTAAGCAATGATGATAAAATGCTCTTTAAATGCTATCACTGCAAGAAGGTTTTTTGATAACTTTGAGGAAACTTGTAGAAAACGTTACCCAACGCCATAATCTTTTTATTATGATTTATCAGGTTTATTATTTCTAATATTCACTCTTTGATGTACGCTGTTATAATGTTACCTTATAGGCTTTGATGAACCTCGCAAAAACAGGAAAGAACGCAGAAGGGGGCGTGGCTTTGGGATTCTCCCCAAAATATTCCACAACTGAGTGATACACCTCCTGCACAGGGACAGACAGACATCAGTAATGCTGGTGCACCTGTGTTCACTAAAGCATATGACGTCATATGAAATCTTTAAAGTGTTGCACCTGAGCTGTTTTGCTGTCTTTAAGCACGCTGTCCAGCAGACTTCCGTTTTTGGACAGAAAGTCCGTGAGAACAACGCTGTCTTTGTGTTGTTGGAACTCCTTGCGCACCATCTCCATTCCCTTCTCAAGCAAGCGCACGTCTGCCATGATGCTGTCCAGGGACACTAAGAGAAGCACTCGGGTTTAGTCTACTTGAGGGGGCTTTATTCTTTTCTCAGCGGATCCAAAGCAAATCCAAAAGCTTGTTTCAGGGAAGGATAGGTGAGGTTTACTCACCGAGTGCCGCTTTTTCCAGAAAGTGTAGCTCAGTGTGAAAGTTGTGCAGCTGTGGATATTTCTCTTGTATGATGCTGACGATGAAGTGCAGCAGCGTCTGTTTTCGATCTGTAGATTTCATGTCCAAAAGCTGCAAAAATGTGAGACGGACATTTCTGTAAACATGAGATCTGAAACTATGTCCACAGCACTTATTTTACACGATATCTATCTATCTATCTAATGCATTATCAAAATCGAATACCAGGTCAAGACTCTGGAGTCGAAATCCATATGCTGAGCCTCTTTTCCCACTGTTCATGTAATTCCCAAACGCAAGAATGATCTAGAGAAAAGATGTTTTGTTTTTTCAGTATGTACTTAAATGTAAGTCAAGTCACAGACTTATGGAATATATGATTTCTTTACCTCTAGAATCTTCTTCAGTTTGCCGGAGGATTTGATGGACATGGATGCAGCGAGAATTGCATTCAATTGCTGTGAAATGTTTGAAGAACAAAACGGAAGAGAAAAGTCAGAGTTGGAATTCCGAACGTTATTGTATCCAATGGGATCTGATGGGGATGTGTACTGCACATACTCACCGGCTGTAGAAGCTGGATACTCTCGCTGAAACTGCCCATGAATGTCATTGTGCTGATTCTCTGCGAGAGACGTGGGATTTTACTGAAAGCCACCATGAATCTGTCTTCCTCCGACAGCTCCGCCAGGGCCCGTCCCTCACGTTCAAAATTCTGAATCGTCTTCAGCTCATAATCAGACGGGATGAAACGCTCCAACTGCTCCAGAAAATCTGAGTTTAACAAATCAAGATTACACCTGCAGAGAGAGAGAGATGGAGAGAGAGAGAGAGAGAGAGAGAGAGAGAGAGAGAGAGAGAGAGAGATGGAGAGAGAGAGAGAGAGAGAGAGAGATGGAGAGAGAGAGAGATGGAGAGAGAGAGGAGAGAGAGAGATGGAGAGAGAGATGAGAGAGATGAGATGAGAGAGAGAGAGAGAGAGAGAGAGAGAGAGAGATGGAGAGAGAGAGATGAGAGAGAGAGAGATGGAGAGAGAGGATCAGGTTTATATAAGCATGTTTTGGAAGGAGAAGAGAATTAGCTGATGGTAGATTTTCGCCGCACGTTTTTATGGCATCACAGATCTGTGCTCCGCTCATGCCTCCTCTGCGCAGCGTGATGGCCAGATTTTTGGCCCTGTTGGGCTCCAGTAGGGAGATTTTACTTGATGCTTTGTGAGTCACTTTTATCTTCAGAGTCCCGACATCAACAGGAGCAGATTGAGCTTTGGTCTTAAACATCTCCTCGAAGACATCCATGTTGAGCTCCTGCAGAGACAGCAGATGTCACACACGTGAATCTCAGTGATACACACAGAGCTAAACACCTGCACACGTTTTATAACCAAAATATCACTGTAGATCATTGGGATGCAAATGTTAGCAAACAACTTTGTTTGATAAAAGTGTTGTCCACTAGAGGGCGCACTGAGGCTCAGAAAGACAAAACTATTTAACTATTTAATCCCAGTAGATTTTTTTTACCACGTATTAAATACTGTAATCATTTAAAACTAATAATTCTAGGACTGACACTATATACACAAATGGAAGTTCACTCAGGCCAAGAGCTTGACATCGAAAGTTTGGACACACAAATTGCTTCTCATGATCTTAAAACTATAAAACATTATGCTTTAATGTTTGAAACGAGTCTGGTATTGTTGTTTTTAGTTTTATTAATATTTTGAATATGCTTTATATTTATTTTCTTTTAGTTTTCTTTTAAGTTTAATATGTGGAACAATTTTGTGCTTTTGTCATTTTATTTTATGTATTGCTAGGCTAGACGTACATGGCCCGAAGTTAACTTCCGGTCTGTGTTTGGTTATAATATAACAATTTATTTTATATTTCATTTATATTCATATTCAGTTTAATATTTTATTTTATATTAATTGTATTAAATTAAATTAAGTGAAAACTACTTGATGGTTATTGATTTTATGCGGAGGTCAAACCAGAAGTTAAGTTTGGGCCACATAACGTTTGTCTCTATACATTTACGTTTATGCATTTGGCAGACGCATTTATCAAGTGACTTACATTGCATCATCCTTTTCCACATTATTTGTTTCTAAGTATGTGCAATCCCCTGGGATCGAACCCATAACCTTGGCGTTGCTAGCGCTATGCTCTAACCACTGAGCTACAGGAAAGCTTTTATTACATTTATTTAGATTTCAGTTTTTGGAGTTAATCATTTCTGATTATCATCACATAATATGAGATTATTTTCATATAAAATATGTTGGTTACTACTTTAGGTTGCTTCCACAGGTTATGCTACCTGACCAATAAAAAAACAAGAGCCAGGTGGCTATGCCCCGCCCACTTTCAGGTACCCCAGCTACACACACACACAGATCTCACCCCAAGAACACTTTCATCATCCAGTTCAGTGAAGACGGTCCCAGCCACCTGTTCTGGCATTAAAGCCTGCCAGTTTAGCAGAGGCAAACGATACTTGGTGTGGATTGGCTTCTTGCCTTTAACACCTAAACACACACAAACACACAAACACACACACAAACACACACACACATACAAACGGGAAAAAATGTGCAGCAGATAAATGTACAGCGATTAGTAGTCATTTATTTGAGCATAATTCACTGTACATAATTGCTCTCACCTGTCACTATTGTACCCGCCCTTACAGGTAAAGGTGAAGGGGGCAGAGCTAAACTCATAGGGGGTGGAGGAGGAGGCGGAGGAGGGGCATTGAAGACCGGAGGTGGAGGGGCTGGGGGCGGAGCTTGAACCTGAGGCTGTGATTCTTTCACAGGTGAGGTCTTTGAGTTTTCTGTAGTAGTCTTATCTACAAATGAAAAGAGAGCAGACTACTGTACTTCATATTGTTCAAGGAAGGAAACATACGATTATTTTCTTTTTCTAATGAGTCCATATGACAATATATAAATATTTAGGGTCCTACCATCAGTGTTAGTGGCAGCTATGATGTGTACATCCAGAGAGCCGGAATCTGATCTTTCCATGCGAATCAGACCTCTGTCCTCCAGAACCTGAGCTATCCTAACCAGCTCGGCAGAGCTCTGTCTGTCTTTCTCAATGTCTCTCTCTCTTTCTTTCTCTCTCTGCTGCAGCTGAGAGACCTGAGCACACGCCCCCTTCAGGCTTTCCTAAACGCACACACACACAGGTTAAAAAACACACACACAGTATATAAGCAAGCATGCACAATATGTGAATTCAAAAGCAGCGTTACCTTCAGAAGTTCCACCTCTTTGGCGCTCTGTACGAGTTGTTTCTCCAGTTCAGACGTCTTCTTCTCAGCTTCATTCTCACACTGCTGCATTCTGAAGATGAACTGTCATGAACACACACGTTCTGCTCGGTCAGTAGTATGCATCGACTCTTTCACTGTGTCCAAACCAGGTGCCAAGTTTTCAGTTCGGCCTATATTCTCGACATGGCAAAGCCCACATTAATCCTATGGATGTGTTTACCTGTGTGTTTTCTTCCTGTAGCTCTTCCAGATGTTCCATTATTGTGTTTTTGGCCTCTGCGTCCTCTAGCATTGCTCCGATATCAAACATGTTATCAAGATACGCCTGAATCTGTACCTGCAGTCTCTCGCTTTCAGTTGCGTTTAAGCTCTACACAGACACACATGCATACACATAGATCAAAAAAGAAATTGAATGTATGAATGTGCATCGTTGCTATTCACCTGCTTTTTCCCTCTGATTTAAGAGATCAATTATGGCTAGGGTATGGAGAGGTTTTCTACAGCAGTGGTTCTCAAACTTTTTCATTGTAAGGCCCCCTTTGTGTCGAGTACAGTGCTCTGCCAACCCCCCCCCCCCCCCCCCCCCCCCATATAAAGACTAATCTTAACCTAAAGCGTCAGTTACACAATCTTTGGGTTGGTGGTCTTATTTTTCTGATGTTTGGTTGCATAAAATCTATTAGAAATGGATATATTTCATAAAATGCCACAAAATCGGTGTTCCCCCTGGATCTATCTTGGGGCCTCCCAGCTTTGAGAACCACTGTTCTGCAGAAATGTTTTTCTGGGGTTAGCTATGTTCACTTCGTTCTTTACATTCGTTTTTTGCTCACCTCCAGATAACCGTCTAGTCCCAGTTGTGTAAACTCATGCTGTAAATACACCCTAAAGTTCATGTTGTCTACAGAGTGCACTATAATGTTGATAAACTGCATACACGCCACCTAGTGGAGAAATAGAGAAAACCGAATCATTGCTCACATAGTTCACCCAACAAGGAAACTTCTGTCATCATTTGCTCACCCTCTTGTCATTTCTAACCTTTATGACTTCCTTTCTTCCCCAGAACACAAAAGAAGATATTTTGAAGAACGTTGGTAACCGAACAGCACAGGCACCCATGGGTCAATGGGTGCCGGTTAACAACATTTTTCTAAATATCTTCTTTTGTGTTCTGGGGAAAAAAGAAAGTCATACAGGCTCGAAATGACGAGTATAGGATGACAGAATTGGAAACTATCCACATTTTGCTTGATTTAAGATGAATAGATTTAACCAAGTATTTTGGGAAGTTTAGTGCAGGTCAAACTTAATCTGAATGAAAGCGCATCTTAATCCAAAAGATAGTCAAATATGTGAGAGGTTTATAAGTTCTCACCATGAAATCAATGTCGCTCTCTTCGTTTCTGAAATATTCCATTAGCTTTTCAAATCGGCTCTTCTCTCCACACACCTGCAGATATAGACAAATGTATACAAACACACAAAGACCCAGACAATTTAAACCTGTAGTTTTTCTTCATCAACAGTATCATTTGTATAATGTGTTAAGTTCATTAACAGGTGGGAATATGATTCCACTTGGAGCCGGTAAAACAAGAATGTCTGGTGTCAGAGATATCTATCTTAATCAGGACTCACACAAACACACAAAATACCTTTTGAAATGGAAAGGACGTGGAGAACCGTCACAGAGAGAGATTCAGACAGAGATAGTGAGAGAAGGTGACAGGTTGGACAGGAAGTTTATTGATCTCTGATGGTGAATTTGCTCTTTGTTACAGTATCACAGGACATCACTTTAAAGCCAGACGGTCGGTCAGAAGAGTAAGCGAGAGATATCACGTGTTCTTACCACTTTGAAATGATTAAAGGCAGCAGTAATCATTTGGTGACCTCCTCTGACCAGACACACCGCCGCCAGAAGCTCCAGAACCAAAGCCTTGGTCCTAACACACACAAACACAGTGTGTAAAAACAGCAATGCAGTCGACTGGAAACACATGAAGACACCTGGCACACCTCTCACCTGACACTCTTGTTGTTGAGACTGAGGGTGAGTTCATTGACACAGCTGGGATGAGCCATCACCTCATTAAACCCCAACTAACACAGACACATGGAGAGGTTTATTAGACCAGAGACCAGACCAGATGAGACCAAACTAGTGTGGAGTACCTGGTAATTCATGATGGCACGCAGGCACAGGATGCACAGGTGAAGGTGATTCTTCTGGCTGAGCAGTCGAGAGTAACGCAGAGCTTTTCTACAGAACACATATAAATCATTCATGGGAAACATCAGTTGCATTTGCATGTGGATTTAGTTTTAATCAAGGAAACGTGTGCCTTCATCCTTGAATTGTACCCCAGTTTTATACCACAAATGCACAATTTCATATCAACTGTGAACGTTGTTATGTGCAGTAGCATGTGGCGTCTTTACAAGTTTACACACATGATCCTGATGAAAATGATTGCATGGGTGTGTTTGTTTGGCTCTTGGCATGAGATGAATGACTGACCTTGTGGCGAAGGACCGTCCTGAGCGCGGTGAATTGTGGGTAGGGGAGTTTGTCGCGCTCACGGTCAGATCTTCCACAGATTTCTCATCCAAACTTCCATTATCAGAGCCGTCCAGGTCATATCTGTGAAAATGCAGTTTGAGATATTTGATGTGGTAGCCATTGGATAACGTCTGCAAGACATCTACAAAACATAGTTTGCTCATCTGCAATACGTCTCGGAGACGTCTGAACGTCTGTAATACGTCTGCTAAAGATCTGGAGATCTGCTGTGTAAAAACATCTGCTAAACATCTTAGAAAGAGCAGCTTTAAATCCATTCTAAATCATAAACATCTTACAGACGTCTTCTAGATGTCTATATGACGTCTGACAGCAGACGTCTCCGAGACGTATTGCAGATGAGCAAACTATGTTTTGTAGATGTCTTGCAGACGTTATCCAATTGCAGAAGTTATGAATGTAAGCAATGAGTTTTCACTCAGAATTCATACAGCACCACAAAATGGCGGACACCGATTTAGTGCACTATATAGGAGACAGAGGTGAATTCAGACACAGCTTTTGTTCAGTCATAGCACGTCCCTTTCCCAGACGCCTTGTCATACAAAGAACATTCCTCTGTTGTGTCTGGGACTCTGTGTGTACATACGTGACAGCACGTTGAGCAAAAGAGAGGTAATCGACAAGCACGTCCAAGCCCTTATTTTCTTCATTTAGAAATTCCTGAGCCCATCTAAAGAGACAAGAGAAAGACAATAAAATACTGGAACACAATTGAAAATCTCCACTTATATATATCTCACAGGCAAGTGTCATGTGATGGTTCTTACCCGATGTGATTGGTGCGCAGCGAGATCTCTAACTCTCTCAGGACCTGCGTGGACTCCTGCACTCGCCTCTTAAACTGTCAATTCAAAGATCATCTTCAACACACACGTCATACACCAACACAAACTCACAGACGTACAGATTCATACCTTTCTGCCTCCACCCTGGTCCAATACGGCCTTGAGTTTCTGGATGTAAGCAGAAGGAGGATTCTTTACCTGGAAGCGTTCCTGGGGAGAGACCATGAATGAATGTGTGTTCACAGACTTGATCTGCTCTTACGACTTTTATATGAGACTTCTACTTAGTGACAAAGTCAACGTGTTGGTTATGAGGCCTGTCCAAGTTGCTGAATACTGAATAAATGTTGATATTTACATTTAAGTATTTGGCAGACACTTTTATCCAAACAACTCACATTGCATTGTATTATACATCTGTGTCATTACATCACAGTTTTTTTAAGGAGCTTTTAATAAATTGGACTGAATGTGGCGAAGCTTCAAGTTCGAGCATGTTCACTTAATACAGTCCATCTACTGCGACACTTATTCTAAAAGAAAATATTTTTTTAAAGATTTAATTTCAGATTTAATAAAAAATCTGTTTTCATGTGTTCTCTATATTTGAAAGCATATTCATTTGTGTTTGTGCGTGAGGTGTTTTGTTTTTGCTCATATCTTACCTGGTCACAAACTAATTCCCATTTTTTCTCATTGTCGTATTGACAGAGCAGTTTTACTTTATCAGGGGGAAGATTCATCGAATTCTGCAATAACAGAAAGAGATGGACATCATTCAATAACATGAATGTTTCAAAACCATTAACTGTATTTTCTGTAAGAGATATTACACAAGCGTTGGAATGCTTGATTCTGATTGGCCAGTCGCCAAGATAACAACCTCTCAAAACTAATAACACAGACATTTTGACAGGATTTTTTTGACAATTTAAATATAAATATGTCTTTTAATAACATATATGACATTATATTTACAAAGGATTCAACCAAATTGAATGTTCGTGACGTTTGAACGTCGTTTCTTACCTTAAAACCGAAAGTAAATGAGCTAATCAAATATTTCAAATTCACATTTCATGTGGTTATTTTTTCATGTGGCAAGGGATAATGTACATGTAGCTGGTTGTTATCACAGAAATAATCCCCGTCAATGTGAAGCGTAGGGTCTTGTATCACACTGAAGGGGCTTATTTGGCGATAACAGCCGGCTGCTTGTACATTATCTCGCTTATTACACGCCTACTTGCAACATGAGAAAATAACCAAATATTGAAATATTTGATTAGCTCAGTTTAACCGAATGCAGACCTTCCGCGAGGTAAAGCCGTTTACTTTAAGAAATGACATTCAAATGTCACGAACGGGCAATTTGGTTGAATCATTTGTAAATTTAGCCTAATGTCATATATGTTATTAAAAGATACATTTATATTTAATCTGTCCAAAAACCTATCAAAATGATTTGCTGCATGCGGGATACAGTGTGTTATTAGTTTTGAGCGGTTGTTATCTGGGAATAACCAACCTGCAAATGTCACGAGTGGCCGATCAGAATCAAGCATTCCAACAAGCCGTGTTAATAAATGTTCTTTGATGATTCCTGTATTCCTTATTGGATCAAAATAAACTCACTTTTTTCATTACGATTTGGAAAGATATTGAGATATCAAAGTTACTTGGCTTAGCATTAACAAGTTACACAGTCAGCACACGGTCACAGATGATTCAGCGGTTACGTCCCGTGAGCAGCTTTACGAGCAGTGCACATATCACATGTGTAATAAGCTATGCTGACTCTATCAATGGCCTTTTTGACCGGCGGATGAGTGCTGTGTGTCTTCTTGTTGCTATGACAATTCCCTCAATAATGTATGAACAGCACGAGTGTTTGCTATTGTGCTGACATACACACACAGTGTTACGGCCATGACATAATGACATCATCACTGACTCAGTATAGCATCAGATGATACTAAACACATACACACATTGTGCATGCAGGCCACGGTAAATTGAAATGTTGTGTCAATTGTTTATCAGGTTGCCGGTGAGCATGTCTGGATCAATACACACGCACACACACACACACACACACCACACACAC
The DNA here is from genome assembly GCA_006030095.1 of Triplophysa siluroides. Classification (NCBI taxonomy): domain Eukaryota; kingdom Metazoa; phylum Chordata; class Actinopteri; order Cypriniformes; family Nemacheilidae; genus Triplophysa; species Triplophysa siluroides. The sequence goes on along the minus strand of VCII01000879.1, from coordinate 1,027,358 downwards.
ACTACCAAGTGAACTTGAAACTGAGAACACAGTTTCATCCAGTTGCCAGGGTGTTCTGAGGGGTCAAAAGTCGTTTTGATATTCTGCCTCGGACCTGTTGTGGTTCTGTAAATCTATGAAGTTTTTCATCTCTTTATTCTTCCTGCATGACGCAGGTAAGATGATTAAGCTTTCGTATCCCCGACTGTACGTTTGAAGGAGATTGTTTTGCTTCAAAAGACGTTTGGAATGCTCAGTAGCCTATTTGTTCTTCGTCTGTATCTTTCCACCGATAACTCGGGAATGTTATCTTTTATTTTGAGAACATTGTAGAATAGGTCTTGTTGAACTTTTGACTAATACTCGCCCTTCGGTGACCCCGTATGAAACCAGCGTTAGTAAAAGTTCAAATCACAATAGAACAGATTAAAAGTTTTCAGTTGAAGTAAAAGTAAATAACATATTGTTTCGTAATGAAACAAAACAGAAATGTCTGTTTAATGGGTTAGCAGGTGAAAAGAAGTTCAGTTCTAAACTAAAATTTACCTTTAACTACAGTTAAAATGGTAAAAACCAGGGTTTTACTATAGTTAAAAACATGGTTACTGTATTAAAACGATGCTATCACAAAATAAGCATTGTTTTGGAATCCATGTTTTTGTAAAAACCATAGTAAACCATGGTTTTGCCCTAAGTATCAATGCACCAAAAAAGCATCGTTACTAGACTTGTACCACAGAAAAAAACATGGTTCATTTTTTTGGTAAGGGATAGAAGTACATGGAAATGATGAAAAAGCAAACTTGTGTGTTTCTTGAATTTCACATCATAAGATGATTCAAGTGACGTGATATCTAAAAGTTCAGTCCAGAACATTATGTGTCACTATTGCTGCATCATTCTATTTTTATGCGTTTGAGTTAACACAGTTATTCATTAACATCGGCACTGTGTCCTAATTTGCAAAACAGGTCGAGGGAAGAAAAAACAGTAATGTGCAGAAATATCGCTCAAAGGCAAATAACCCCCCCCCACACACACACACTTTATAGTCTCGCTCCCAAATATAATATTCCTGATATTCTGCCCGAAACACTCATACAGTATATTTTCTGTCCTGACACGCCGTCAGTGGTCTGAGTATAAGCGACATTACAGACACAGTTTTCTCGGCATATTTTGATGTCTTGTGAAATGAGCGCAGGAGGCCGTAGAAAGACATAGTCAAGGACCAAAACACATGAACTTATCTCGTGGTGTTTTTATGTCTTGTCAAATATTCTGTCCTTCCTTCCTACTTGTATCAAAACAAACGCAGTTAGGCAAACAGGTTCAAACTTGAGACATTGTCACAGCTTGTCGGAAAATAATAACAATTATACTCAAACGTCCAAATGGTGCAATAAGTTACAGGAATATGAGTTGGCAAAGACTTGTGTGTTTGTTCTGTGTGTTTATCATGGTCAAGACCTGCCTACATAGACAGAAAGAGACCGGGTTTGCTTCATTGGTAACACTTTACATTAAGGTTCCCTTTATAAAGCATTTGTAAATGTGTTCAATAATGATTAAGTCATTTACAAATGTATTATAAAGCACTTATATCTGCGTAAATAAAAGGGATTCTAACGAAATACCTGCCTAATATGTTCTAAATGCTTAATACATGTATTTATTCATTATTTATTAGCAAAATAGTCTGTCAGACAGGAGACTGTAGGGTGTTTTTTCTTATTGTATATTTCATATCTTTTCAAACCATGTTGCTTGATCTGATTCAGAATGTCTTCCGGTGCTCTTCAGAATGCCTTCAGATCAAGATGCTTATCCAAAGCAGTTTTTTCTTGCTTACCAAGATAAGTTCATCAAACTTTTCATCACTTTTTAACACTAAATGCACAAAACTTGTTTGTCATCATGTTTTATTAACGATTCGATCACTTCCAATAGTTAATCAAACCTGAAAACATTTATTTATTATTTATTGTAGAAACAGAATGCTTGCTTGAGATAAAAATGACTCACTATTTGGCAGGTATTTCGTTTGAATCCCCCTTTTCATTTATGCAGTTATAACTGCTTCATAATGCATTTGTAAATGAAATATTAATCATTAATGAACACATTTATAAATGCTTTATGAAGAGAACCTTTATGTAAAGTGTATCCGCTTTATTTTATGTGCTGTTTTAATGGGTTCATTTGGAAAAAATATATACCAAGTATCGGAATTCACAGTAATAATATGAATGCAGGAGCAGCTGTCTCTGTTACAGATTATACTGAACCCAACAAAATCAGGTTCAAGCTAACACTGAACTGAATTCATACAGCTACACCCTGTCTTTTGATTCTGAATGGCACAAATATTTATTCATCTGTACAAACGCACTCATATTTGCAGTTCACAGTGTTCGTGCATCCCGTCTGCAGCAATGCAGCGCAAAACTGCAGCCAAATCATTTTACTGCAGTACACACACACACACACACACACAGCAATGTGTGTGCGCAAAATATTATGCATTTCTAGTTCATGCCACCCAGAACAATTGATATCGAATAGCGAAGTTACTTTACAAATCATGTTTTAAAACTCGCCCTCTGTTTTTAAGACTAGTCTCTACTGTAAGATCAGTATTAATACAGTCACAACTGACTTTGATTCATATCTAAATGATTTAAGTCCAGACTTTTTCCGGATCAGCTGTACGTTGGTTTACTGATGAAGATGGATGTTGCAGCTTTCGGGCGGCCGCGTGCAACCTATCAATAACTGATCGAGCCATTTGTATAATGAGAGACCTGCAGGCTTTGCGGACCACCTACAATTCTCCATTCCACCAGATAGCTGCTATCACCACCAATAAGCCACAATAGTTTTCATGTAGAAAAGTTGCACACTTGGGCCTAAAACATTTACAGTATTTACACAGATGGAAAGCCTTATAACGGAAACAAAAGCAGAATGCAGAGGAGACTGTGTGTGTATACCTGTGAGTATATTTGCATGAGTTTAGTCTCTAAACCCACCGTTAATGACTAAATTCGTCATCTGTGCCGTAACATTTACTCTTGGTCTCTTGGGTTAATTGTTCCAAATACACGTCAATGCTTCTTGCATTATTTGCATTCGATTTACGTAACACCAACACACCAACACGTGTCACAAACTGTTGTAGGCACAGTAGACCTTGTGCAATGTTCTGACAATGAGATCAATCAATAGTCATAGTTTAATACTTGTGTGCGGCTCGCGTGGCCTTTGGCTCCTGGATGATTGAAGTGTGTGGAGTTCTCATCTGGTTTACAAACAGCATCAAGAATATCGACTGAATGAATGAACACAGATTGTAATACAGTCGATACTGAGCCAGACCTGTTCACCGTATAGACCGACATGTTTGCATGTAGATCCTTACAGTATGAAGCGTTATGTTTTATTATCTTAGAATGAGCTATTTCTATCTACATACACGTCGGGTCCCTTTACATGGAAGTCGCCATGTTGTTTCTACAGTAGCCCTAAAGGGACAAACTGCTCTACAGAACGCGTTTCGTAAACACGTGATGTCTTTCAGCAGAAATGTGAAAACGTGACGACTTCTTACTTCTGTGTCAGCCACTCGTCTCGTGATTGTGTGGAGTGAGACGTCGGTCGCAATCCGCTAGATGCCACTAAATATCATATACTGGACCTTTAAATAAAGTTGTTTACATGTTGGCCGGAGACTTTGTTCTGTTAAAAAAGAAAGCAGCCGTGTCATATACTACTTTTGGGCCCAGTTTTACAGAAACGTCTGTCTCTGGACATTTGACTAAGATGGTTATTGTGGAATCAATTTGTTGTGCAATGCTGACTATGTATAATATAAATCTATATATAAAGTGTTTTTAGGTTATATATCGATAGCTGTGATCTTCACACTACATACAGTGTGCGTCAAGTGTTATGTACTGTAAGAATGCCAGACACTTTGATGTTCAGTAATCCTGATTTCATCGGTAGCCACGAAGACGTACTTGTACTGTACATCATTAGATGAAGAAAGTCGATAAAGCGCATAAACATGAACCTAATGACGTGTTAAAAACTAAGCGACATAACACTCATACCCGAGGAGATTTGACAGATGTCAGAACACACACACCCTTCAATACAGGTGCAGAACATCACATTAAGTAGGTCTGCCATTTCCGTTGGACGTTTAGGATGGACTGAGGGTTTCCATTTTTATTCATCTGATAAAGTGATTATAATTTTTGGTCATTTACATTTATGCATTTGGCAGATGCTTTTATCCAAAGCGACTTACACTGCACTGTACTATACATCTGTATCTGACTATGTGCAATCCCCTGGGATCGAACCCATGACCTTGACGTTGCTAGCGCCGCGCTCTAAACACTGAGCTACAAGAAAGCACGCATGTGTCATGAGGTCAACTGTGTGGCTGTGTTACTGCAGTCTCACACATTTCAGCCAGCATCCGTTCATGGAATTCCACAGACTCATTAAATGCTTCAAGGGATAGTTCACCCAAAATGAAACGACGTCATTATTTATTCACCCTCATGTCGTTTAAAACCTGTATGTGGTATGTGTTGAACACCAAAGACGATATTTTGAGAAATGTCTCTGTGGTTTTGTGTTCATGCAATGGAAGTCCATAAACGTCAGTGTTGTTCTTCAAATATCCTCTTTTTTGGGTGAACTGTCCAAAGTGTGTATGAGAATATTTCGTCAGTCACTTACCAGCACAACGTTGAATCTCTCCTCTAATTCCTCCTCGGGTGGGATGGGGAGTTTAGGGGCCTGTGCCTGTTTCGTCCCGTACGCGCTGAATGGCCGTTTGACATCCCGTGCCGGAGACATCTCCAGACTCCCCGCTGCGTTCCCCATGGCCGTATTCCAGAGTCACTCACACAGGTGAACACATACAGTCCAGATCATCTAAATCTTGTTCAATGAACCTCTACGACTAGACCCGACACATCCTGACCGATTCTGGAAACTTCAATGTGAGGTTTGGTTTGGTCTGCGTGTAACAGTCTAGAGGTTCAACGGTGGGTCGGTGTGGGCACACAGTGAGATAGAATCCAACTCAAATCATTGAGAAATCTGCTTGTGTGGAGGTGGTCGTGAAGATATCCGATGTGCCGAGTGACCATGTAAAACATCATGAGTTTAATGTACATACAGTAGTTATGGTGAAGTTTCTGAGATCAAGGCACAAATCCCTAAGAGTCGTCTGATACTGTCCAGTCTGACGAAATGAATAACAAACAGGTCTTTTATAATTGAATGAAAAAGATGCAGATAATGCAAATCAGTTTGAGATTAGCTAAGAAATAGAATGAAATGAGTCTGATGCATGCAGATGTTTGAGGTCCTGAAGAGCAGAAAACAGCACACTAGATGTCCGACACATAGAAGCCTCTTACTCTCGTAGGTCTGCTTTTATCCGTGTGGTCCAGCACCTGGTCTTCTCAGACTGGTCTCCATGCGCATTCAGGACTCTGCGACATCTCTGTGCTACATCCTGAGTGATTCAGGTTAAGTGAGTGATCTAGACTGGAGAGGAGAGACAGGAGGAGGGAGGCTTCTGGGTCCTAGTGCTGTATCTGTATTCTTTCATTTCTCTCTCTCTCTCTGTTATATGAACACTTGTTCCTTACTCAGATATCCACCTACAACCGGACTCTCATGTTACCTGTTGGTTGCTATGAAGACATTGCATTATACTTCATTTCGGCTTGGCCACAGAAATAACCTTTTGAAACTTTGTGTGCATTGTGTATTTAGTCAAAGGAGCGATGCAAATTGTGGGCAAAAAAGATTAAGCATGATAAATGTCAGACTGGATCATCAGGTACATTGGGCGATGCCAATAGTCATACTGGACAGCCCAGTATTTTTGTCCTAAGTGTTCCGTAGCTCATTTGCAAGACAAATGGTAACCCATAGTAACCAGAATAAATGTGACTGAATCCACTGGATGAAGTTTGTTTACTCTGCATCTGAGCATTCTCTGTATACACCACTGTTCTAAAGTTTGGCGTTACAAAGATTGTTTAAATGACTTAAACAAGGTAGCATGCAATAAATAAGGGGTAAATATTACCTTTTTTATTTTTATGTTGTTTGAAAAAGGTTTTTTCTTGTTCATTTTACAATAAAATTTTAATATATACATACTGACATGCCCTTTTTCACTATCACTCCATTGTATTGTCCACTTAATTTTTTTATAAATTAAAAATAAAAAAGCAGTTATTTTATGAACTTTTAACATTCACTGAGTCATAATTCATTCTTTGAACATCAACGAGGTTTAAGCATAAAAAACATCTTGAGCAGGCCCTGCAGTTTATTCATCAAGGACGTGAATTCAGAACTGCGCAATGGCGCCATCTAGTGATTCTCCTGCAGATTTGCACCATCATTTGACACTCGATGGCTTTGGACACATTAGGAGTTGTGCAGATTGTATTAATAACGGAATTCATTCTTATTCATGTTAAAATATGATAGGTGATGTGACCAATGAAAATCTAAAAACTGTGCTCGGGAATGGGCTTCAGTGCAATGTTTGAAACTATAGAGCCCACCATAACACGAGTAACTTCACCACTCCATTCTTTCAGTGTCGCAACTCTCTCTTTCAACGGCTCTGGCGTCACACTTTTAGACGTGAATAGCTTTTCTTTTCTCAGTGGAGGGAGTGCAAAGCACTATAAAAAGCAAAGTCTTTGTGTTTCACAACTCCAAGATACAAGTTTCCCAGCGAAGGTAAAGAGTAAAAACTACAGTTATTGTTTTTCAAGAGGTTAACTCTGTGACAGAAATAAAAAATCGCAAGAAAAAGGTATACGATCGATTTATTTTTCATTTAATCCAGACATCACATTTTCTTGTTAAGCTTCACTAAAACACCACTCAGTGTTCACAAACTTTAGTCAAGCACTGCGCGTGCACATTTGCAGAGCAGTTATCATTTTAGACGATCGCGCGACGCGCGGTCTCTGTGTCTGCTCGCGCGCGCGATCGCGGTGGACATTTTCAGGTGAAGTGATGTTGCTGTGGTTCTTTCGCTGGTGTTCGGGGGCTGTTGTGTTTCCTGCATGTAACGAGATGCCTGCGTGTCCTGCGTGTCTTCAAACTCATGCGGCAGGTGTTGGGCGCGAGAGTCCTCATCTGCACGCTCCCTCTGCGCGGCCCCTCTCGCTCTCGTCAGGTGTCTGCACGCATCTGCTCTGCGCGGCCTCTCGCTCGTCATCTGCACGCTCCTCTGCGCGGTCGCTCCCTCGGCTCCCTCTGTCCCGCACGCTCCCCTGCGCGGTCCCGCACGCTCTCCTCATCTGCACGCTCCCTCTGCTCCCTCTCGCTCTCCTCATCTGCATCTCGTCATCTGCAACTCTCTCTCGCTCTCCTGCTGCATCGCTCTCCTCATCTGCACGCTCCTCTGCGCTCGCATCTCGCTCAATCATCACGCTCCCTCTGCGCGTCGCTCTCGTCATCTGCACGCTCCCTCTGCGCGGTCCCGCACGCTCTCCTCATCTGCACGCTCCCTCTGCGCGGTCCCTCTCGCTCTCCTCATCTGCACGCTCCCTCTGCGCGGTCCCTCTCGCTCTCCTCATCTGCACGCTCCCTCTGCGCGGTCCCGCACGCTCTCCTCATCTGCACGCTCCCTCTGCGCGGTCCCTCTCGCTCTCGTCATCTGCACGCTCTCGTCATCTGCACGCTCCCTCTGCGCGGTCCCCTCATCTGCACGCTCCCTCTGCGCGGTCCCTCTCGCTCTCGTCATCTGCACGCTCCCTCTGCGCGGTCCCGCACGCTCTCCTCATCTGCACGCTCCCTCTGCGCGGTCCCTCTCGCTCTCGTCATCTGCACGCTCCCTCTGCGCGGTCCCTCTCGCTGCGCGGTCCGCACGGCACGCTCCCTCTGCGCGGTCAATATTTAGCTGCACCTGCTGCTGACTCTTTTCTATTACTTCAATATGAATCACTATCACTTTAGTCATAACTTTATTTGTGTGATTATCACTTTACTGGTTGTGCTGCAATTTATTTACATGAGGGAAGATTATTGGTTTCCACATCAACTTGCTTGTTTGTCCTGGTTCTAAATTGATCAAACTCAGACCTTAATGTACCGTGAGACATTAAAGAAGCTGTCACTGTCATTTTTAGGCCCATTCCCAGTTTTATTGTTGAAGTTTCAAGCTCCATTTGATCAAAAACATGCAGCCTTGGTCAACAACAGAATGTTTCTCGAAAACATAAAATCAACGACAAACCAAGAACGTTTGTTGAATGATTTATTGAAATGATTATGTGTGTTATGCTTGAATCAGTTGAATTCTAATCATAAATCTAGAGAAACTAACACAAGAGCTCATCAGATGACGCTTTCTTGCTTTGCTTTCATCAAGGTTCCAGCAGCTTGGCTGTTTACTTCTGCAGAAACTCACTGAGGAAATGCTTCTTCACGTCCTAAAGGGAAAAAATAAACACATTTAGAAAACAAAGTACAACATTCATGTGACCGTGTGTGATTAAATCATGTTTTGTTAAAATAATGACAATGAGTTAAACTTTTGAAAGTTCAATACCAGTTTCCCAAAAAAGCAGGGACACTCATCAGGATTCTCTTCTAGGTATACAGATTGTTTGTCCTTTGACAGATCATTGAATGTTTGTTCAGTATAGTCAGTAGTCTGTGAACATGAAGGCAAAAACACACATTTGTCATGTCTGCTTTCTGAATGTAATGAGATCAGAGGAATTTTAAGCTATAAATGCATCCGCAAGAAGCACAAACCTGATTAAGGAACTGCAACCAAGTAGATGAGAATTTATCAGAGAGGAAGACGTCCCTCTTCTTGTTATAATTAGTGGGAGTGTTCTCAGTACCTCCAGTACATGAAGTCAATACAAAGACTGGGTGACAGATTCAGAACAGATGAAAAAAATGGATTATAGACACAGAACTTTTAAATAAAAACTAGCGATGAGCCCAAATCCTTGAAAGGGAGCTGAACTTGCCTTTATCATTGTCATAAAATTGGCCTTTGAACAAGTTTGCAGAATAACTGCTGTCCATGTATATGATCATCTGCAGAACATAAACATAGTGAGGATATTTAAAATGACCAGCAGCTCGTTCTCTTTAAATGATTTTTAAGATGATTAGAGACCTTTGCTCTCATTTGGGTTCAATATATTATTAAACAGAAGGGGTGCTTCATCTTTACTATCTATCATTGCTCGTGTGGTGTTGCTTGATGATTGTTCTGTACGTTTCAATGGCTGAATCTTTTAAGATCATATACAGATCATGTATTTTTTATATATTTGTCTTAATCCATGATTGAAAAGCGCATTGGGTGTACTGCTTCAGTGTGTATTGCTGTACACCCAAAGCGCTTTTCATTCATATGAGGGGAAGGAGTACTTAACATTGAAGTGATAATTCATTAGAGCATCTGCCCATTTACTCAAGTTGTCTAAAATCTCTCTGTATAAAATATGTAAATATGAATAGACGTACCTTGGAGAATTTATGGTTGTCAGTCATGTTCTGAATTGCTCTAATGAATTCAGTGGCATGAAGCTGTCATAAAAATACAGAATTAATGGTGTGGAAGTCAACAGGTTTTCATATTTAAACACAACAGGTCTATGTCTTAATCCATGTGTTCACATATAAAATCTTGAGCCATGAAATAACATCTTACTTTTAAATAACACATTTTTGCTTTTCACTATATAATATATAACATATTTACAATTTTGAATCAAGTTGGTCACTAGAATGCTGCTTTGTTTTAAAAGTGAATCACTACATGACTAAACTATTGACAAGAAATGATGGCCATTATTATATCATAACATTGTGGCTCATCATTACACATTTAGTCATTTAGACGCTTTTATCAAAAGTGATTCAGAAAAACGATTATTATTATATTATTATTATAAATATAATGTTTATAATGTCCCTCCTAAAAGTCTCTTGAGTCTTTGCTTTTCATACTTACAGACTGATCTGGAAATTCAAACGTGCTTTCCGTCCCTAGACCGGACATGTAGATGTAGATGTTGTCATCTCTACAACTGCATTAAATAAAAATAGAAAGATGCTTATTTATTTTAGCACTTTATTTTACAGTCCTGTTATCCGTCTACACTAGTGTATAACTGTAACTACTGTGTACTATCCCTGAACCCACCCCTAAACTTAAACCTGACCCACATTAAGTACTTGTAGAACTATAAGTACACTGAAAGTGCATGTACTGTAAAACAAAGTGCAACCATGAGAACAGTTTCCAAAATCTAACTTGATCAAATTGCTTTTTGAGCTGCAAGTGATGCTGTCACTTAACATATATAGCCTTTATATGTAGATGTACACACACACACACACACACACACACACATTCTGTATAGCATTGAAAGATTTCTTCTGAATAGACAAACAGACCTCTGTATGACTTTCTTCCCTGTGAAATTCCCTTGAAGAACATTCAGGAAGTTATCTTTGGTCACATCCTGTAAAAACAATTGATCATTATTGTCATAATAGATATTGAATATAAACATCAACGTAATATTTGACATTACAAACGTTACCTTTCCAGTGTAATCCTTCAGAACTCCTTCATACACGTTTTCGTTATCCACCACACTGAGAATGTTTCCCTTCAGGGGGTTTCTGCAGGTAGAGAACGAGAAGGAAAGTCATGTGTCTGTTTTCTATTTTCTGTGATCACATGTTTGCAGGATTAAAACAACTATTTATTAGATTTCTTAAACTTTTTAAACTAGACTTCTGTACTTTACACTCACACTGTACATTTCATGTGTTATATGACAATAAATAAAAAGGAAAAAGGCTAACACACTTACAAGTGTATTTCTAATACATGACTGGCACAGTGATATAGTTGCTATTTCTCTCTGAGAATCTAATGTGTCAGGGCTCCATTACACTGTTGTTTCATACTAATGAACAGTTTCATGTTCAGCAGTGACAATTACATTTAACTACGATACAAAACTGCAAATATTACTCACGTGGGATTTTCAGCGATGTCATCATACATCATGGTCACAATCTGCTCATCAGGAATTTTTTGTCTCTTAATCAACTGATAGTGACAGCAAACATTGGCCTGAAACACAAATGAAACAGATGATTTCCATGTGCAGTTACAGTCGTCACATACAAGCTGAAAGACACGCCTAGAGGATTCATGAGTGATATGTATCCTGAAAATGACAAAACAAGCACAGACCTGATGTTTGTAATTTTTCCAGCCCTGTGAGCCGGCGACAAGGAGAACCCATTTTTTTCCAGACATTTCTTGATTTTTTTTCAAATAATGTTGCGTTCTGAAAAACAAAGAAAAGTAGACTTGTGTTATAAAGTTTAGCACAAATTCTGTTTAAAACTTTACAGCATTTAAAAGTTGCTTCCGTTAACAAAGTCCTGAAATATCAATCACTCATCATAATGTGAAAAACTACTTGACATTAACTTGCTCAAAAATGTATATATTTCTAATTGTCCAGATCAAATCTGAATGCTAACTGAAAGTTTTATTCCAGATTGAGATAATAAAGTTGAGTAGATCGTTGGCCATCATACCTGCGTTGAGTATCAGGTGTGTGTCTGTCCAGTGGTTTTCAGGTGCTTTTAGTTTGACAATCTCTGTCTTTATATAGGCAGTAAACTGCGCTCATTTGAGATGGGTGGGTGGAGAAATGAACGGGTGGGAGCGGCTCTTTAGCATTATGCAATACTAAAAAACTACAATTTCACTGAAAAATTATTTTTGAAACTCCTTCAATAATCTTAAAGAAATCTTCGGTTAAGTTTGACAGATTCTAGTCTTAAGGTGGCGATTTTGAAGATGCTAAACCATAACATGGTTTTGATTTATTTCAGATTATTTTAGTCACAAGATCATTTCCACACTCACAAATGTGTTGTTTCGTACAATATTTGTTTACTTCATCTTACTGTAGGATACTATGTTTAAACTATACTTTGCTTTCCAATGCTGTCAGAATTGTGTGAACATTTCGCAGAACTGTCCGTGATTTATGAAGATTCTATTAGTGTTTTTCCAAAATTGTGTTCTGTGCTTTAGGAAACGCATGTGTGAGTGACACATCTTACAGTAGGACAGTACAGAGCTTCATTCAGCTGATCTTTATGCATTCTTTATGAAATAATTGTTCTTCGTCATACGGATCTTTACAGATTATTATCTTTTAACTGCACGGGCTGTAATAGTTTTTCTTTTCATTTGTTTAAAACACTTGAATCCGTAATGTTTATGTCAAATCTTAAAAAAAGCTTACACGATTAAAAACATTCTTCACTGGTTCTCTGCAGCATTCTGTATGTTCAGCAAACATACTTTTTCATTTCTCTTTAGGGACATATACATTTTCAATCCAGTAGGAGTCTGGGTCATCAAGTTAAATTTCAACAGAAATTAGTACAAAGCCTTCAGGTATGCTTCAAAGGGCAAATGTAACTGACATAAAAAAAAAATGCAGAGAATGAGGACTGACAGACATAGCTCATATCTCATTGAGACATTTTCAAAACTCTTTTAATGATATCGTCACTGAATGAAACTGCATCATCATCTCATGTCAGATCTCAAAAATGTTGGTCAAAAATGGACAAACCCACTGATGGGTTAAATTTACACCGAGATTGATCATATTTGATCCAAAACCCCAGCAAAGGTTAATTTCTGCCCCAACGGTTGGGTTTATCCATTTTATACCCAACGCTGCATGGATTGAAATAGCTAAAAAATGTTCCGAGTGATATGATCAGATCCGGTCACACACACCTGATGAATGAATTCCTCCACATCCTTCAGAAACAACTTCCATTTACTGAGCAATTTCATCTCACTCTAAAACTAAATCTATTAAAATGCCTCTGTTTATTGAAGTCAAACAAAATACTGGCCTAAATTGTTTTTATTAATGATTAATTAATTTATAATGATAATGCTTGAGAAAAATGCACATAACAAAATTGCTTTAAAAACTTAACTAAAATTAATACAAAAACAAAAGATATTAATAAAACTACAAGAACAATAAAAATAAAATGGTAATAACTGTACTTGATATCCTACAATAAATCCAATAATTGCTTAAATGCCTATAATGTTTAGGAATAAATCTCATATTTTGAAAACTATAGATTGCGTTGAAGCCGTTGTAATTTGGTGCTGAAGACTGACATAAAATTTGTCTATCACATAAGTTTTATATTAATGGATATTAATTCATTAATTTTATAAAATTTAATCTCATTTCATTTTCCACATGATGCACAGATTAGTTCTATAAATGTAACAATTATAAAATAAACTAATAATGACTTTATTATAATACAGCATCCTCCTTCTTACTGGGTTACAAGTGTTCTTGATGTTTATTGACATACAATAAAGATATCAATGAAAAGAGGTTTGTGGGGTGTTAGAACAATGTTCGTTTTACAAACAAAAAATAAAAAAATTGCTGCTTTGGAACAATGCACATTGTGAAAAGCGCTATATAAATAAATTCAATTGAAATTTAACACAAATTTAAAATGCTTTAACTTCTATAACACACAAGCTCAACCAAGACCAAAACTATGTATTTTAACTGCCAAATTTTCAAATGCTTTCACACTGTTTGTCAGAACAGATATTATCATGTTCCAAACCTCATCTATAGGCTAAAAGCTGAACACATGTATTTTATTCCATTGCTAATGAGAAAGAGCAAATTGAGGTTATGCAAATACATAAATCACAGCCTTAGTCAATATTTACAGCTGCTGTCATAAACATGTAAAGTGAGGGATGGAACATCACCGTAAGATGAACCTGGGATCCCTCCTAGTGTAAAATACATATCCATCTATAATTTTTTATATGTAAAAAAACATTTACATTTTATTAGATAAATAGTGAATGTGATATTACAGTATGAACACAACATATTGTTTCCAAACTTTTAAATATTGTTGGAGGTTTATAACCCTGAAGAGACATTTCAATATGTATTTGTACTGTTATACGTGCCTTTCACTTTGAGTGTGTGAAAAAATTTAATATTTACTAGAAATATAAACAATTCTGAAAATTTTGCATGTATAGCAAAAAACAATCCCGGACCCTAGTTTAAAAATCCCTGTCATACAGAAAGGCTGGTGAATGAATTCAGACGAATCTCAGCTAGGACACAGTGGCATTTATTGTCCAGATTTTTCGAGAAATCAACATATTGTATAAGGGCAGACATGACACATATAATAACAATGCAGTTTCTGTTATTCCATATATATATATACACACACACACACATACATACATGAACATACTATACTGTGAGGGTGACACATATGATGGATTTGTCACCGTTTCCAGAGAAACTTTGCTGAAAATCTGGAACACGCAGAGAAAGAAAACCTGTTGTTTTGTGAAATCAAAGCGGCTGTTTTCAGCATCTCATTATCTGATCAGTTCTTGAGAAATGCATTCGTCACATATGGAACATAATGTACTGGAGTGTGACACAGCTGATGAAACTTCACTGAAACAGCCCACATAAATCACTGATTGTGAAATGAGAACATAGACATGGACTATAGGATTAAAGCGGGGCGTTACAACACGTCTTGTGTTTGTGTATTTACATGTTCATCATTTGTGATAAGTGGACTACATAAGATTAAACCAGAGAAAAATGTAATGAACGAACGAAGCGTTTGAAATTAAGTTTGATATTAATATGCATTATGAAAGGCAGTTAAATGAAACTTCTTTAGATAAATCCCGTATTTTGTGTAGTGAGAAATAAACTTTTATTTACTGTACTGACGTTATTGAAAAAATATGCTAGAATGTCTGTAAACTGTGCAGTTTTGATGACCTGCAATTACTAAACGTTTAGAAATGTTTCCCCTGTTTAGATATGAATAGCAATTACTGTAAAGATAAATGTTTGAATGATTTTTATTATCTTTTAAGGTTACGGGTAAGAATTTTGACAATTTAAGAGTTGTGCTGAAATAGTGGTAAAAACAAAAAACAATAAGCAATAAGCTGCGATATCAAAATAATTGCAATAAGTGTAGAATGGCAGTTCTAAAGTATTTTTAAAGTAATTACATATCCTTATGTTTGGACATGCATGTGTTCTCATTTCACAATCAGAGGAATGTATGTGGGCTGTTTCAGTGAAATTTAGCTGGAAATGATTAAAAAGGATGTGTGACGGTATGTTGCACTTGGTAACGCATGTGTGTTTGTGTGTTTCTTTGTTCTTTGTGCAGATTAAATGTGTATGTACACACCAACCAAGATGCATTCTGACACTTTCAAGATTTCTCACGTTATCACAGATTACTCGCTTTAGTTTAGAAAATGGTCATAAAATTGGACAAGATCTCTGAGTTAAAGTGTGTCAGAACAAATGTATGTTGATATCGTCTAATCCCTCAGTTGGACTGTATAACACATGATTTAGGTTGAATGGCGGTCAGCTGTTACATTTACATACACAAATACACAAAACCAATAAGTGCAACCAATGACCAAACCATCATTAGTTTGTCTGTGGTATAAAGAGGTCGCATTGGCAATAAAAGAAAATCACTTACAGTTTTTCTCAATGGCTTTGGCTCATTTCTTGAATGATCCTTTTTATAACAAAACAATAAGTTTGGGTCTCTGAACAGTTCGTTTCTTGTTCACATCAGACTTGAGTTTCTTATTGATTTAGGCGAATTGCATGTGTTATGGCACATGTGTGCAAAGGTTTATGTACAATTCTCAACAATATGCACAATAATTAAAAGCATAAAGCTTCCTGATCAAAACTGATTCGCTGATTCTCAGTGAAACTGTCAATCTCTTCAAAACTTCTGAACATTATCTCATCGTGTGAACCATCACGTGCAAAATGATCCATTCAGTTTTCAGTTCCAAGTGAGAAAAGATTTCTTGTGTTGAAAGATGTCTTCATTGAATACACTTTGTGCTAAAGCAATGAAATCAGACACAGTTATGAACATATTCCTGTTGTGACACAAACTGACCTAAACGTTTGAGAGTGACACATCTGATGGATGTTTCACCGTTTCCAGTGAAACTTCACAAAAGCAGCAGGTCCAGTTCTATACAACTACAGTCGCCCTCAGGACTCCCACCCTCCACTTCTCAACAAAAATAAGTCTCTATTACGCTGTAAAAATCAACAAGTAGAGGATCTTACTTAAAGTTTCACTTTGAAATTGCTCTGAACAACATTTAGGGTAGTCAGGATTACATTTTTTATATATTTTTTGCATTTATTTTACAGTAACACAGGCACTGTGCTTTTGGATGAGTTTGCCTGCTGGATATAAGTCAAACGAAAAAAGCACCATCATAAATAATTTACTTAGAACCACTGCAGAAACTTTTTTTTTGCAGTTTGTTGTCTTTATAAATCAGAGACTGGACAAATGAAATAAAAGTGAAATGTTTTGCTGCTTGTCTTGATTGGTGGACACGTGGATAGGTGTGTTCCGTTTGAAGAGAAAGAAAGAATGACAGACCATTTAGGCCAGAGTAGAGGTGGATAAATTTCACCATTTTATTTTACTACCAAATGGGTCTATTAGAAAACAGAACACAAAGAAATTGAATAATGTAGAAAAAACGTTTTTTTAAATATGATTTAAAATAAAGATATAAAACTTCTTAAGTCAAGAGCAGTTGGTGAATTTGTCTTTTGTTGTTTCATTAACATTGATGACATTCTTTCATGCTGCTGTCACTTTAATTCACTGATCCGATCGGCTACTGATACACATCCGACTGCTGAAATGTGAGTCTGTTTTTGACATAACATTGTATTTCAAAATATATAAGCGCAAGAAATGCGATAGAAAACATAGTTCTTAGTTCGCGTAAAAGTGATCAACTTTCCTGATGAAGAACAACAGCAAGAACTATAATTGAGATCCCTGGAAATTCGTAACTGTTTTTCAAGGTGGCTTATTCATATGAATTGTAGATTGTGAATTGTACTAATAACGTATGATTACTAGTGGTCTAGCTTTTGTTGAAACCAGTAACTTTGTATTGACACTTAATGTATTATGGCTCCTGTATGACATATCGCTTATTGCTCCTAAACTCTTTGTAAGTCGCTTTGGATAAAAGCGTCTGCTAAATGACTAAATGTAAATGTAAATGTAGTAGAAAAAAACGATACTGAAGCCGCACCCTTAATCCTGTCCCTAAACCTAACGTCACTGGCACAAATCGTACTAAATGTGGGTGTTTGTTTGATTGAGTGTTTTTCTATTAAGACATTAAATGAAAATGTTATCTACCCTCTCCCTGTATTAATTCTATAATAAAATGACGGTAACACGTTACATTACGGTTCCCTTTATAAAGAATTTGTAAATGTGTTCATTAATGATTAATAAGTCATTTACAAATGCATTATAAAGCACTTACAACTGCGTAAATATTAATTTGCGCAAATATACATTTACGCAGAATTGGACCTTAAAATAAAGTGTGACCAGGGATGCTAGCGAAATACTTGCCAAAAAGTGAGCTCACATGTTATAAATGCTTAACAAATGTATTTATTAACCTTCATTATTTATTTGCAAAAAAGTTTTTCAGACGGGAGACTGTAGGGCGTTATGTTGTTTTTTATTATTATTGTATATTTGATATCTTATGTCACTTTTCAAACCATGTTGCTTGATCTGATTCAGAATGTCTTCCGGTGCTCTCCAGACGCCTTCAGATCAAGATGCTTATCCAAAGCAGTTTTTTCTTGCTTAACAAGATAAGTTCATCAAACTTTTGATCACCTTTTAACACTAAATACACAAAGAGTCGTAAACTTGTTTGTTTATCATGTTTTATTAATGATTCAATTACTTCCAATATTTAACAAACCTGAAAACATTTATTTATATTTTCTTGTAGAAAATATAAAATCATACATTGAGAAGTATTGACAGCCCATGAAAGTGCACTTTAAAGAAAAGTGGATGCCTGTGAAGTATTCATTCACAACTTTTCAACTATTCATACACAAACACCTAACTTATAAATGTTGATAGTTCAAAAATGTTAGCAAACCAAAAAAGTGTTCCTTAATATAGTGGATTCGTGTGAACCATTATTCATGAGTTATGAACATTAGTATCCTGTGAAAATGCATCATTAATAAATGGTTCACACAAATCCACTATATTAAGGCACACTTTCATGGTTTGCATCACTATTTGGCAGGTATTTCGCTGAAATCCCCCATTTTATTTATGCAGTTATAACTGCTTTATAATGCATTTGTAAAGTGCGAACCTTATGTAAAGTGTCATTCAAGTTCGCGGGCCAATGAGTTAACTTTTGTAAAAGTCCAAAGTGAGCCCGAGTCGAGAACAAACCAAAGGGAGTTCTTACTGTGTTCATAGGCTAAGAGAATAAATGAGTCTTCAGTCTAGTTTTAAAAACTGCCAACGAGGAACAGGATCTTATGGCAATTCAATTGTTAGTTAAGCGATGAAAGAAGCTTCCTTTAACGAAATAACTTATCTGCTTATCAAATAATAAGTCAGAATCAAATTAGACGCCTAGATTCTTGACTCTGTTTTGCAGTGTTAGAGATGACACACATTGAAGATTCAAAAGTGTTTCATGTTTCTGAAAAATAGATCCAAGGGGAAGCATATATAACGAAAAAAGCAAAGGACTCAAAATGGGACCTTGGGGGACCCCACATGCGATCCATGTTGAGGATGAACTGTACTTGCCCATTTTAATTGAGAGTGTTCGACCATTGAGATGTGAGGAAAACCATTTTAATGCAACCCCCTGAATGCCGACCAATCTCTCTAGGCGCTTTAATAAGATGAAGTGATCTATCGCACCAAATGCTGCACTCGATCCAAAAGAAGTAAGATAACTCCGTCTCCGGGATCCAAGCCAGACAGGGTCTCATCTTTCAACAAGGCAGTCTCGGTACTGTGGAACGCCATTAAACCTGATTGAGACTTATCAAGCATGTTGCAATCAGACAAGTATGTAGAGAGCTGTGAGAGTCGGAGAGCAGGGCCGACACAAGCATGGTGCGGGGCCGGTGCGAGTTAGAAACCCTTAAATATATGTCACATTTAGTGCTACTGCAGCAAATCATTGGTCAAATACACAAATAGAATGCGGGAAAATCACACTGACCGTGTTTAAGGGTCATTATTAATGAAACTAATTTATTGCATTTCAGGGTAAAGGATCGCATATGCTGTCAATCTCTTTTAAATTAATAATCGTCCAATATCAAAACTTTACTAACAACAAATAAAGTGAGTGAAACAAAACACAAATCTAAGTTATATAATGTCAAGAAAATAAAATAAGCTTTTTAAAGAGCTTTTGATCATAAATATATGTATAAAATATAATGTGAACTTCTACGTTGTTATATTGATCGTACACATGCCAGCCGTGGTCCAGCCGCACGCTCCGAACACTGTTGGCCACTACAGCCTATACATGACAGCTTCAGTCGCGAGTTACTTCACAGAATCAAAATAAATCACCTAAAAGATGTTTACATTGTTTTTAAATGATTCATATTTTTATATTCCCCTTGCTACGCCCACAAATTATCAAAGAGAATTGGAATTATTGTCGAATCAAACTGGTTGAACCCGATCTGATATAATATCAAATTTGCTGTTTTTGGCCTTTGTTGTAAATGCCTACACAAAAGTGATCGTTTTTCACACTCTATAAACGGTCAGTTGAAACCAGGTTTAGTTAAAACCAGTAATCTAACATAATATAATATTAAGACCATATTAATAGTAGCCCAGATAGTGAAGGGATAGCTACGTGAAACCTATTGATTTCAACAAATCACCATTATTGTGAAAATGCTATAATGGCTTTGGCTACTATAAATGTTTTCAAAGAGTTGTTCTCTCGCACAGTACAACACAAAATATATATGAACATATTTACTGAGTGCTACAGTGTGATAAGAGGAAAGGCATTTCTAAGAGCGAGTGCTGTCTTCTGCTGCCCCAAACCTTAGTGTCCTTTTATTTGTTTCGGCCACAGTACTGCCCCTTAAAATGTGTGTCATTAGTAGATGTATATATACAGTTTGTGAAAGATGAACTTTTTGTAATGCATCTGTTGAGGATATTGAACACTTGTTTTATTATTGCCCTTATTCTCTTTCATTCAGGATTGATTTTAAAATGGATATGACTAAATAATTCCACCTTAACACCTTCATTTATATTATTAACCTTTTTATTACTTAAGCCAAGTTTTACATTCATAAAACCAAAATAACGCATTTTCAAAAGCATGAATGCATCTTATATTACTTTCTGCCGTTCTGACCTTGAGTTTTATTTCAAAACCAGTTTAAATGTTAAAACATAAAATAAGAAACTTTAAAAAATAGAAACTTTTTGTAATTTAATGCCCATTCTTTATTTTTAATTATTTTATTTATTTGTATTTAGTTATGTTATATTGTTTATAACAAATTGTTGTAATTATTGTTGTAATAACTTTGTTATTGTATTAATCTTTGATGAAAGAAGATTGTTTGTTTATTTGTTTATACTATATATATATTTCGGTATATTTGGAAAGAAGTTGGATAAAAAAGGATGCCTACACCCGCGAATATGATTGTTACATATGCATAATGTCTTTTTGTATATTGTTTCTTATTCGTTTGTATTAGTTTATTATGAATCTTCTGCCCTCTAGTGGCCGTTTGTGCTGCACCCGAAACGGCGCGGGGCTTCGACGGAGCCTGTGGGGCTGAACCAGCAGCTGTCGCCCTTTAGTCCTTGACTTTCCCTTCACACAATTGTTACTTTTAACTACTTTAATAAATCTTCCCCAGTTGAATGAGCCTTTGCTGTTTTCCTTATGCTGTGATGTTGGTGCACGTAACAATGATGTTATTAGATTGTATCAGATCTATAGCTGTAGCTATACGCAGACTTCCAAAAATGCGGTAACGGTCATTATTTGTCTTTTGGCTTATTAGCTGTAAAGAAGAAGCACTGGTAGCTAAAGTCTTTTATTTTGATCGAAAACCTGGAAATTGCTGCTGCCTTGTCTGCTATTTTTATTAAAATACATTTGTATATATTAGACAGAGCTGTGCACAAACAGGAATATTTATTCATTTATTAAAAAGAAAAAACTCTTGATGAATAAAAAGTGCAGGTGCTCAAGCCTCTGTGTGCACGTGTCTGCATTCAGACAAAATGATTGGTCCTTAAAGTTATTTTCAGAGGACACATCAGCTTGTAATGAGGAGAGAAGTCTATGCTTTCTGTCCTCTACCCATGTTTTTACATCCTCTGATTGTTTCCATAAAAACACATGTTAAACCCTTTATAATTGCAGTGATATCAATATAAGTGTGTTGTTTAGCATTTCTTCATAGCCTACAACTTTGCTCAGATGGTGCACATCTTCATCATTCTGTGATGTTTTTCCACAATTAAGAAGATTCTCTTGCAAAGACAACAAGAGTGCAGATCGACGTTTATTTGCATTTGTATAAAATACCGTCAAAAAATATAACAATTGGTAACTTCTTAAAAAAGCATTTTGTTCAGGGGTAGATAGGAAAGAACAACAGAATGGTTCTAATGGTATTATTTACAACGTTTTACTAATGAACAACTGAAAATAGAAATTAGAATAAGCATTTCAAAAAAGCAGAGATTATAAACTATTTAAAGCCAATCGGAACATCCTTCTTTTTTGTTTGTTAAGAAAACAGAGAAATGTTTTATTTCAGAGCAATTTATTGCTTAGCTGTATGATCACTATGGCACCAAGACTTGACCAAATTCATTTTATCAGACCTAGGCGCTGGAAAGATGAAGGTCTGGGCTGTGTTTTCTTCTCTTGCGTTTGGTGAAGCAGGTGTGATTTTGGTGGCCGTGTAGGCGGATGGATGTGGCGACAGAAGGGTCGGGGCAGGGGAGGAGGGCGTGACGGAGCTTCCGTTGTCATGCTGTGGTGTAAGATGAGACAGGCACATGCACCCGGTGTCCGTCAACAACCTTAGGATGTCATTTCGAAACCTCACACCGACCAGAGCGTAGAGCAAGGGGTTGAGACAGCAACGCACGTACGCCAGGGCGCGCGTGATCTCTTCTTCAAGGTTGACCCTGTTCCACTGGTCACATGTTGGTTTGGGTGTGGACATTCTGATCAGAAGTACTGCAGTGTAAGGGAACTGAAACAGCAGGAAGAGGACAACAAGCAACGCCATGAGACGCAGAGTCCTCTGTCTACGCCAGCATTTCCCACCGGCACGGAGCAACACGTGGCCTATCGCGCTATAGCACACTACCATTGCCACGCATGGAATACAAAACCCTGCGATCTTTGCTATTTGGGCCCATAACTTCCATTTACTCACATCGTCCGCCCACACGTCCATGCTGCATAATGTTTTATTAGTACCCGTCTCTGTGATTTCGGAAGAGAAGCACAGCTCTGGCAGGCTTAAAATGACAGAGGTCAGCGCCACCCCGGTGGCAGACAGTGTGCTATAGTACAGCATCCCAGAACTTAGCTTTCGCACGGCCCTCGTGTGGACCACCACCAAATAGCGATCGACGCTAATGCACGCCAAAAGCAGCAGGCCGCTGTAGGTGTTGATAGCGTACATGCTGCGGTTTATCTTACAGAGCACCTCGCCGAACACCCAAATGCCCTTTAGAGTCTCGGCCGTCTGCAACGGCAAAGACAGCAGAAGGAGCGTATCAGACAGGGCCAGGTAGAAGAGAAACACATCAGTCATGCAGCGCAGACGAAGACGGCGGTACAGCGCGAAGGTGGCAATGACCAGCACGTTTCCAACTATGCCTAAGAAGAAAACAATGAGGTAGATTGTGGTCAGGATCACAGTCATGGTCAGCTTTTGCTGTTTGCTGGTTTCACATGGCTCGACCAAATCGCTGAAGTTGTCAGTGGTGTAATCGTACAGAGGATCTTGTGTTGTTAGGTCCATATTCTCCATACCTGTGAAACACGGCAGAGAAACATCATATCAGTTTTATGTGCTACTTGTGTGGAAGGTTGGGGTCAAGAAGGCCTATACCTTTAGAATTACAACGCAATTCTGGCAACTGGCCAAGATTAAAACCGTTGTTGTTGCGGGTTTACGTCGCTAGGGGGCGCGCATGTGAACTGTGAAGTTTCTGAACTACTTGAGGTCAATCCAAAATTCTTCAAGAAAAGGTTAGACGTGTTAAAAACATGATACCTAAGCCATGACAGACAGATACATGAATAATACAATATATATATTGTGTTTTTTTTAAATTGGTTCTTTTAAAAATTATTTGTGGTTTTAAATGTGCAAATGTTTTATTTTTTGTCATTTATTTAGAAGCACATGCGTTTTTTTAGTTGACTGGTTATTATTGACTTATGGGGACTGTTTGAGCAATATTAGCTGACTTTCTTGCATCATACGAATGAACCACTGATATAAAATTAATGTCCTTTGGTGAAACTGAAATATAGGCTATTCTATAAAATATAAAACGTGTACATTTTATACGAATAAAATTTATGTTGAACGTCGTTTGCGCAGTAGAACCTTTGCTTACCAAAATGTATCCGTCAGGCTACTATCTGACAAATTATAATCCTTATTCTTAATTAATCCTTAATATTTTTACGTGCAATTACATGGATTCATCTTGACAATTGAACGTTGCTTTGACATAAATTATAAAATAAAACGCTAATCGAACACGAAAACTTTTTCAGTGTAAATGCATCACCCTGCTAACGACTCACATGCGAGAAATTAATATCAAAAAGTCTAGTCACAACAACACATTCTGTAACTATGGAAACTCGTACAACACTGTTGACAGATGCGTCACCGATAAAATGTCACATATAGTTTCAGGTGCGTTTTGCGGCGAATAAGAGCACGAAATATCTTAAATAAAGTATCACATGAAATTGCAGACGACTCATCTCGCGACTGATCGCGTGTCACAGCCCGACAGTCGTCTGACTCCCACTCGCGCTATCACTCACCATTGCGTGCCAAAGCGGCTTAAAACGCACTCGTGTGGCACGGGGTGTCTTTATTTAAGCAGGACTGTGATGATAGCTCTCTGTGGAAGAGAAGTGGTTTTTTGAGGTGGTTATGTGAAGAAAGTGGCAGTTTTGCGATTCGGAGGATGATAATGACGGTGATGGTGCTGCGGGACCTGCGCATCTGACATTTGAGTTAGTGGAGGTACGAATCTACAACTTCAACTTAAGCTTTTACAATTATAAATGAAGTAATAATACATTTTAGTGATTCGATATATAAGTGTTGTTAAATTAATGATATATCGGTGTTTTTACGCGTACGTTTTAATGCGCTTTATTGTAAATCTCCTTCCAAATCTAAGGTTAAAATGAGTATTAATGTTTAACGTAAGAGGGGACCTATAAATATTTTTTTCGTGAATTTTATGCCGCCAATAATCAACGTTTTGGCTGATTTAGAACGAAATGTTTCTGTACTAACTAACATTCATTTTAAGGAGGACATAAACATTGCATGTACGTGTAAAATAATTAAAAGTGCTAAAAAAAGTTAACTATTCAAAATGTTTAATGTGTGGTATACCCAAGAGCTGATATTAGTATTAGTGAGTGATAATAATGACAGCCAAGCCAAGTCAATAATCAAAATGACAAAAAATATTGAATAGGCCTCTGATATGATGTTTTGGATGGCGTTACAATAACACACAAGCTGAAAAAAAATATTATTTATCTTAAAAACATTGTCTCAGATGCATATTTTTGCCGTTTTTAGTGTGGCATGCGTTTTTTATCTTTTTTCTTTTAAAAGTATATTATTATTTTACATATTAGGCCTACTTGTAAAGCTCTGTTAGGCTATATCACCAATCTCTTTAATACATACAAAATGTAGGTAAAAGCTCACGAAGAGTTTGTATATCATTCTTATGTCTCAATAAATGTTTTCTTAGTTTGACGTCCACACTCTCTAATTCTGTATCTTAGGTAAAATGCTGTTTCTATTTTGTCACATATATATATGGCTGTTTCTACACATTACACCAAAACCAGTACCCGTGACAGGTGCTAAAATCATTATGGTTTTGGTGACATAAATAATCCATTAAACAAAAGGGGACACATGACACAATCACCACAGTGTGTCTATATTTGTGCATAAATGTGTGCGTGCACCTGTTAACTTTGACATAATACAGTATGTGTGCAAACCTTGTTTTTACTCACCTGTGACTGCAGGTCTTCAAGATAAGATGTGCTGAGTCTTCACTAGGTTGTGTTTGAAGCTGTCTGGTGTTTTGATGAAGGATGTTCGGCGTGTCACCCTATTTGTGTGTTGATGCTTGGTTGACTTTGCATTGCCCAACACTTCACACCAAAACATCAGAGCAGAGTTGATAAACATGTGTGGAGGCGTGTCATCCGTGTAACATTTCTAAGATCCTAATTTACTGAAGTCGTGTGTCTTAATTTGCCATTGCATGTGGCATAGCTGAGTGTTTTTAAAGTTGGGAAGATAGACTGCTGGTGTTTGTCCTCTTTAAGAAGTCTTTTTTATGTTTAAAGAAGGACCATTTATATGATGATCATTTGAATTAGTTGAAATATTTTAATTTAACTTTAATTTAATTTGTTATTTGTCAGTGCATTAAATTGTTGATATTTTAAGTCTGAAATATTATGAAGAGAGATGTTTGTTGAACTCATCCTGATCCTTGGGTTGTTCTCGAGTTCAACCGAATGTCATACTTGTTCCCCTGGTGCATAGACCATGCATGTAATGCGGTCAATGAAGGTTTCATCAGTAGAATCTGAGGTCGACTCTTGCAGGGCGTCACACATTTAAACTGTAGTGTGTAATGTAAACGATTGTGTACTTTGCAGAATGTTGCATTGTGTCCAGCAATACCTTAAAGGATGTTCAAATGTTCAAAAATCTCTTTTTGAATCATCTTGAATACTTGATTGTGATTGGTCAGTTGTGGTGGAACACTGTATTTCTGTGTTATGACCAATAAGCGCTTTCTAAGTTTCAGAAAACAAACTCCTACGCATCTAGCTCTAATGCAGTCATCATTGCACAAAACATACTGTACGCGCTTGTGTGTTCAAAAGGGTTTGAAAATAAAAGAATAGCCGGCTGAATAGTTGAGAATAAAAACATGTGCAATTCAAATGATTCTCAGGGTGCACATCCTCTCTCTCTCTCTCTTTCTCTCATCCTCCACCTTTCTCTCTCTTTCCCACCGTTTCTCTGTATTGTTTTGAGTGGTTTGTGGTTGGCAGGACGTTGATGGGTACAATGTTTACTTGCAGCATGCCGAACACAGTTCAGCGCACACACAACACATTTGACCTGATTCACCTTTACCTTCTTGTGCTTCGCTTGTGAAAGGAAATTAGAAATTGGCCATAAATTCCTGCACACCTCAAACATGAGGTCGATCTGAGACTGAGACTCGCTGAGAAAACATAGTCAGTTACTTTTGTAGGCAGCATTTAAAGGCATGACATGATCCCAATGCACATGATCTGTCATCTAAGACAGTTGTGTCTGTATTCTTTGCAGGAATGCATTGTGGAATGCAGGAATGCAATCCCAGAATGCATTGTGAGACGCCGAGTTAAAAAAATATGGCCTGATTTGTGTTGGTTGGTACGCAAGCATTGAAAACTTGGCAGTGTTTTAATTGCTTCAGTTTTGTCGATCGCCTGTATGTGAATTGAACTGTTCATTTGTAATATTTTAATGCAAATATGTCCGATTGTGACAGATCTTCAGTTAAGAAAAACCTGCTGATAAGCAAAATCATTGAGCACTTTGCAAAAAAACTCACATTCGTCTGGCGGTGGGGGCAATTTCACACTTCACAAGCTACAGGCAGATGCCATAAAAAGAATGCGTTTTCAGATCAGCAAAATCCCGTTTCTTGTTTCGCTTTGTACTTCTTAATTCATAGTTTTACACATACAGACGGCCGGATGCACGTACATGCACACGCTTGCACGTTCCATCTGTTGCATTGCGTGTGCATTTGGCATGGGTGTATACATGCACCAGACCGATCGTATGCGTAAAAATATATTCAATTCAGTTCTATTTCTACAGCGCTGTTCACACCGTTTCATTGTTGCAAAGCAGCTTCACACGAAGAAAGACAAAAATAAACTAAAGTTAGTATTGAAGTAACAAGGGTTATCTTTGCTCTTGATTGTTGACGGAGATCGCCTGGGCTGGAGCTGATGATCAGTTACGTCCACACGTTCTCTCATGAGGATGGCACGTGGCGATCAGCGGGTGCTGGTGTAAAGTGTAGTTTCCTCTGGACGGGTCTCCAGGTGGTCAGTCAGTCTCACAGGAGGATGACACCAGGTGGTCCTACGTGAGCCGGCATCATCTGTGGTGACCTCGGGATGGGCATACCAGAGAGAGAATAATAAACGTAGCTGCTGTTCATTTACTTCTAAACAAGAGATAATACAAGTATGCATGCTTCGCTGAAAAGATGTGTTTTTAATTAGATTTAAACTGGGAGAGTGTGTCTGACCCTCGAATAGCATAAGGAAGGCTATTCCAGAGTTTAGGTGCATATGAGTGAGCTCAATCCCCTATGGTGGATTTAGTTATTCTAGGTGTTATCAGAAGTCTGGAGTTATGTGATAGAGAGCGTGATGGGTTGTGTGACAGAAGCACTGTTAGATAAGCGGGAGCTAAACCGTTTACAGTTTTTTTCAGATGTTTACACGCAATTTTGAAAACCGGGTTCTTTTTTTCAAAATATAATCACAATTATCCAAACCTCACACTCAATTTGCATAATTCCTGGATTGTTTGCAAAATGACACACTTCAGTCAAAACATATACACATATTTGTGACAATGCTATTAGTTTTCATTTAACCAACACAGTCCTCAATGATCAGACACTATTGCAGCCAGTTTCCCACTGCTGTGATAAATAAAAAACACATTTGTAAAAAAACGAATTTTACGAAATAGCATGTGCTAGATTCTTGGCCAAACATTGTTATGTAAGGGATCATTTAGATGACAAACCCACAACATTCTTCATGATTAGTTTGAGATATAGGGAGAATGTACACAAATAGGCTACTACAAACTTACCAAGCACTGCACAACACTGATGCTGCAGACTGAATATTATAAGTATTTATTTCAATATTTACAGTATTTCTTACCATAATCAGTTACAGTAATCAACCAACAATGAAACAAATAAAATCTGTAGACAAATAAAAATGACTGCATGAAGTACATACACTTTGACTCTGAAGAAAAACTTCTGTAAAAGCAACAAGAATACTGTAACTATTCATCATCTCTCCGTCTGGCTGGATCAGGCCATAAGATTTCATCCACATCTCAGGCTATGTCTTGATTGGCAAGGCACCGTTGGAAGAATCGCCTCGTGTGACGAATCCAAGGTTAAATCCAGCCTCATCCACATATATAAATTCATGTTGAATTTCTGCAGCATCCATTTGCAAGACTTTCCGAAACACAGTAAAAGACAATAGGATGCTATTCAATATCTATTGCACAGTATTTTTTGTGCCAGAACATTATGAGCAGTGCACAATACCACGCCATAGTAAGATGAACAATACATACCTCCACATACTTATTGCGCAGATGTTTCACTCTCTCTGAATTTCTGTCAAATGGTACCCCATATAGTCGTTTCTTGTATATTAGATTTTTCTTGAGGATTCAACCTAATGTTGACAGAGAGACTCATTGGATGTTATTGAATATATGGTCATTATTGAAGATATTGGCTTGGATTTCTCGCAGCCTGATACAATTATTGGTCAAAACCATGTTCACAATGGCCGCCTCTTGTGCACGAGTGAACCCCTTCCACCTTGTTGTCCTCAATCCTATGTAAAAAAATATATATATAAAAAAATACACATGCAGCCTACTGTCAAATGTCACGGTAAACAATATTGATGATGAGTACAGCAAGCTTCAGTTTCAATGTACTGTGTGGTTAGCTTACCTGTTTTCTCGATGAAATGTCTGAATTACTGACGCAACAGTATTTCTGCTGAGATTGGGTTGAACTCTTTGTCCAGCTTCCATCAGTGTCAGTCCATGGTTGATAACATGGTCCATAAGTGTTCCTGAACGCACTCTTCCAGTTTTCTTCATTTTGAGATTTCGTCCCGTCTAGATGATATGTACAACTGAGTCAAAATTATATACCAGCTAGCCTTGGTTTTGGACAAGTCGATTAGTGATTTTTGTTTTCAAATTCTTAAATTGAGAGCGTGACTGAACATGTGTTGCATGCTGTGCAGGTTTTGTATGACAAACTGTTTACTGTAGATACAAAATGTATAGATATACCTTATGCACACATTTGCTGACATTTAGTTAAGTAGCAAGAAGTATTGCTGAAGCTTTAATATTTTATTTGTTTAGTCGTTTTTTGTTAAATGTTTAAAACTTCCTGTTTATTGCCAAGTTTAATTGTAAAAAACTATTTGGGATAAGCAACATCAATAATCAGTCAATTCTTCACATAAGAATAAACTATCTTGTCGTTTTAATTGTTTTAACTTTCACCTCTGGTCATTTGTCAAAGTGTGTCACAGCAGCACATGAACATACCATGTGCTCAGAATCATGATTTCGTGCAAACGTCGAGTAACCTCACATA
Organism: Triplophysa siluroides; assembly: GCA_006030095.1. Classification (NCBI taxonomy): domain Eukaryota; kingdom Metazoa; phylum Chordata; class Actinopteri; order Cypriniformes; family Nemacheilidae; genus Triplophysa; species Triplophysa siluroides. The sequence goes on along the minus strand of VCII01000879.1, from coordinate 997,526 downwards.
AATCATGCTGTTGTGTAAATACAGACGCTTGGTTTAAAAGTCCCCTGATGGCACGAATTGGAGCGGATGCAGAAAAAACAACACCAAAAGAGACAATCCGCCAGTTAACATTAAACTGCGGATAAACTGTGAAATATATTTTTCTTTATGATGTTGTGGTATTTTATGTAGGCCTATATGTGTTTTTATGCAACAGCTGCAATTTCAATAGCTGAAGTTGCTTTGTTCATCAAATTGTCCTAATTGTGTTTCTGCGTTTGCTCTGGCTATGGTTTCTAAATGTGTTGTTGTATATTTTTACGTGCATTCATACCTGAATATTACTTTTTAACAGAATGTTCATTTATATTGTTCATTTTTTGCATTATTACATTATTATCTGATGTTTGTAGGCCGTGCATGTTTATTTTATGCCTCAACACAGGTTTCACAAAAAAGATTTGTAATACTAGATTAACACGTTCACTTGCTCGATAAGCCTGTAAGGGTATAACAAATGTATTTAAAAATATGAAATCTATTTTCCAGGTTTCAAAATGAAAAAGCCATTTACACATGTTCAGTCCAGATACACTGCAACATTTTGTTTCTTATTGAGACCAATAAAAGTGAATATGAAGTGTCAATAACTTTTTTCCTTAAAAAATATTGTGTGATAATTAATTTGTCTTGGTGCTCTGATTATAAATCATTTATTTTAGCCACGTATATAAACTACAGTATTCATTTAACAAAACCTTTTTACATTTCATTTATTTTGTTCTTGAAGAAAATGCATTTAAACTGGTACACCAGTAGCACAAGGTTCAGTGGTGAAGAACACAGCAGGATATGTGCGGGTCTGAGAGCAATAACGTCTTTTAAATATGTTTATTTTGTTGCCAAATACAACTCTTTTAAACAATTACTAACCACAAGTTATGAGGCAGCTCACGCGAAACCAAACTCTACCCAAATACATGACTAGACTCGTGACTCACAAAGAGATTACATAAGAAAGGTGCTCTGCAAGAGATGTTTATTCGTCTTTCAAAATTGCTAAGAAGTCTTTCACAGACAACAAGAGCATAAAATAACGTAAGGTGAGAATTCCTCCACATGTACTGCATATTATGTAAAGTTGCAAACATAAACACTCAAAGTAAAGCATATAGGACATGTCTGACATCTAAGAGTCCTTACGGTGAGAAGCCATCGCTGGACAATTGTACTAGAGCTGCCACTAACGACTATTTTTATATCGATTAATTTCATCGAATAATCGATTGTTCTAAACGAATAATTTTTCATTTTGAAAGTTGACATTTAAATGATAAAGATAGACGTTTTAAAGAAAAATTATTAATATTATTAATAAATGCAAGAACGACAAGCAGCAATGGTTTTTTTTTTTTTTAAAGGACAACAGCCATTTTAAGCTAAGTATAAATTGTCAAAAGAAAATAATTAAAAGTAGGGGCTGTTTAGTGCAAATGAACAGAAGCCTAAATACAAATTACAACGGTACACAGAGGCTTCTAAATGGAATATAATTAACCAGTATATTTGTGCACGCTGGAACGCAAAACAAATGCAACAAAATCACTATATATTAGGCTACAATATGGCATTTTCAGAAATGAATCCTGTGTTTCTTAATCGAAAATATGCGTTTGAGTAGAAGGGTACAGAACAAAAAGCATTAAAAGCTCAAGCAAAGCCAACGAAAACCCGTTAATAAAGCAGACTGGCCACAATACTTAATATAGAGAACATACATGAACACTGGAGTTGGCATATAATCATCATGTATTGTTTTCCACATGCTTTGTAGAGTCAAATTCAATCAAATAAGATGAAGAAATTCAAGGTGATGCGATCATTGGAAAACCAGTCGGATGTCACACAGGGAGGTTTTCAGGAATACACAAAAATAACAATAAGGTCGAAATTGGGTTTTGTAAAATATTATTCTGTAACATCTTATCGATCATGTATGAAAACATCTTGGCAAAATTGCTTGATTATTGCTTATATGTTGATGTTTAGGGCATGCGGGAGAGGTGAAACAAATCGCCCACATCTTTCCCTCCACAAAAAACACTTCAAAGACAGTTCACATATCAAAGTAACGTGTAGAATGAAGGTGTATAAATGCACATTTCCCGTTAGGTGTGTGTGCTCTTTTCTGACGGACAAAGACTGCTGGCTCCTAAATTTAGAAGGTAAAATAATATAAAACGACCATTCGATCAAAAATATTGATGTCGACGTCGATTATATCGACAAATCGTGACAGCCCTAATAAAGACGTATAGAAGTCCCTCAGAGAAAAGGCACTTGCAGAGATTTATCAGGACGGGAAGAGAATGATTTTGTCTGCATAAACACTTAAGCTCCAGAGAAAAGCCTCATCCCCAAGAATCCGCGAGCTCTGAAAAGAGAGAAATGGGTGGGGTGACTCCTTCGGGAGCCCACGTCCCACGACCTCTCCTTGTGTCCATGATCCCTAAATACTCAAGTCACGATTCACATACCTTCCCTATTCATTATTTTGTCTTTCAAAATGGTTTATCAACTCTCTGGATTACTTTTGCTTTTGGTGGATTCATCATTAATCTGTGGTAGGAAATCTTTGTTCTGAGATTACTGCAAATTTGTATATAAACAAACCTCCTCGAGCCTCGCTTGAGATTGGTTTTGTGAGTCACTTTGGGTGTGAAAGCCTAATGTGAAATGTCATGAGCTGAACTTACTATTGTGTTGCTGTGGATTTAGTTTAACTGTTTTGCCTTTCAGGTCAAACAACACAGAAGAACAGTGTAGCATTTGAAGGTATAAGGGAGAGAATTTGATGCAATGAAATTTATTAAACGTTTTTCATTTTGTCATAACCAACAGTTACGCTATCCAACTTTTTTTTTCTTTCTCAGGTCAAACAACACAGAACAGTTTAGCATTTGAAGGTGAGGAAAATGAGATTTATTCTGGAGGTCTCTATAATCTCATCCTGTAGGCTACTGTATGTCTCTCTTCTGTGTGGGTTTCAGAACACGAGACTGATTTGCCGGGATACAAAACTTAAAGTCAGAGATTTTAAAAGGAACTTTTTTAATTTGTCCAAAACCAACAGTTTTGCTATCCACATTGCTTTTATAGTATTTTGTATCATTTACTACATGGCAAAAATTGTATAAACTTAAAATAGAAACGTAATCTTTTTTTGCAAATGAAATGCATCACAATATTAATATTCATCATTTGAATGCTCTTCTACAGTATACTGTATTTTTTCTCAGGATCACTCACTTTACTTAGTATTTGCATTATTTACATCCGCACAGTTTTTTTGTCATAAAGCCCTCGTTTACGATCAATTTGAATTCTCTTTCAGACAGTAACGCCACATATGAGGACCAAGGTAAAGAGACAGTTCATCTGTGACCATCCGTTTATTTTCACCAATGTGTTTTCATAAAATCAATGTTCTCTGGTGGTTCGCAGAGGATTTTCAGGATCAAGAACTTTACCATCATTATGTTCACTGTAATGATGATATCATGATAGAGATTGGAGAGAAATACTGCTGGGTCAAATTCAATGCGAGCATGACTGAACTCGGAGTGGAGAACTGGTGTAATGTGGAGATGATCGTGGGGTAAGCAGAACGTCTTCACATGCGGCTTTACTTAGAAGTTACAGTTACTAAGAACTTACAAAAGTTTCTGAAGTTTCCGCTCCTTCAATCTGATTCCCTTTAAAGCTCAATGCTAAAAAAATGTGTGTCTATTCTTAATATGCATATTTTGAATAGGCCACAGCATGCCTTTTCAATAGATCTTTTAAAAAGTGAAAGTTTGGTGACCCACATATCGTACACCAGACTCTAAAAGCATCAGTTTGATACTTAGCAGTGTGTGCAATAGGTTTTGTATATTCCATTTTCTGCGGAGAAATGGGAAGCTACTTAGCTTCATACTCGATGAACACAGACAGGAAAAGGGCACAAAACAATAGAAGGATGTGAGGGAATAATCGTTGGCCACCAACTACTTCAGGGAGCGAGAGAGTGAGAGACATTTCCCCTTGACAAGAGCCCTTGTTTCTGTGATTCATGTCTTTGTGCTGGTTTTAATTTATTTCACCAAAAAACTGCTCAAGACACAATTTTATTCCCAAATCACCTACTGTATACCTTAACATCTGCTGTGTGCTTGTAAATCTCACTTATTTCAGAAGTATTTGCCTAATGCAGTTACTGCAAACTGAAATCAAATTTTACATTACCGGGTGTAATATTCGTAGTGTGTCGTGGTGGCAGTAATTGCAAGAAGGTTAAATGTGTGTATCTTTATAATGTGCATTTCTACTGTGACATTCTTGTAAATATATAAATAATGATATGACAAATATATGAATTAAACCTCTTTCAGTGGGAGCATATGAAACTGCTGAGTAGAAATGAGAAATTTTACAGCGCTCTCATATCTACAGTCATATTATTAGATACACTGTAAAAAAATCCTGTAAAATTTACAGTAAATTACTGGCAGCAGGTACAGCCACAGTACTGTAATTTAATTTACAGGCATTTACTGTAATTGCAGAATACATGAAAAAACTGTAATTTTGATAAGCAAAAGTATAATGGTGTATTTTTTACAGCAAATTGCTTGATTTTAATTTACTGTATTTAGAAGAAATACATAAATCACTGTATATCCAGTTTATTTATTTTTTTATTGATACAAAAATACATTACAGACGAATTTTGTACCTTGTTGTACACTGTAAAAATTAATTCCGTAAAAAAACGGATAAAGTACTGGCAGAAAATTACCAGTACATTTTCCTTTATTTTACGGACATTTCCGTTTATGCTTAAATGCAATTTAATGCAGTGAAAAATGTAAAATACAGGTAAAACAACTGAAAAAATGAATACGGAAAATTCCTTTATATTAATACAGTATATTGTGCCCTATTTTTACGGATTTTTTTTAGAGTGTACATTAAATATTTTTATTCAGTTACAACTTCATAGTAGCCAACATGGCTCTTTAAACAATGAATGTTTAAACAACACGTTAACCAACACAACCATCATGTAATAACATCGTAAAACAAGGCCCAAGTGAATCTGTAAAATGGTCCACATCTTGATCCATCAGAGCACAACAAGTAGCTAGAACTGTGGAAAAGAATAATGAGAATAATGTTAGATATTCAATTTATAGTCAGAGAAAAACAGAGGACAACATATACAGTCAGAGACAGAGAATAATAAAATGATGTAATTCAATGATGAGATCTGTGTGTGTGCATGTGTGTGTCTGTATGTGTGTGTGTGTGTGTGTGTGCGTGCGTGCTTCTTACTTTTCATTGATTACACTGAAAATGCATCATTGTGTTTAGAAGAGCGGCAACATGTGGGTTCACTGCAACCTGTTTCTTCTGTATCCTGGCATTTTAGATGACGCTTCTTCTTGTTCCACTCTCTGGATTAATATCTACAAAGAGTCGGGAAAAACTAAATGTTATGTATTAAATATACAAAATATATTATATTAAATCACACAAATTAAATCATCAGCTTGTTAGTGTTAAATAGGGGAGACTTCTAAATAATTTGCCTTAAAAAAAAAAAGTATTGTCACACAACCTTACCTTAAGTAGTCAGCATCCAGTGGCCTGCATGGCAAAGTGTGTCCTAAAACAAACAATACCACATGTGACAATAGTTAATAGTTACTATACAGTTTTATCTTTAAGCTTTTTACATTTAAACTACATTTAGTATAAGTGACTCTACAAACAAACTCTAAGCAAATTACACAGAGTAACTTACACTTAAAACCGTACTTATACAGAAATGTGAGCCAACTAACGTTAGGGATGTCACGGTCAAGAAATTGTCACACTGGTATTTGTAACGGGCCGTTTCACTCCCACCCTCCAACGGTCCTATTTGGGAGACAGGCCTGCTCTAACGATGAGGGTGTCGCTAACGTTGCTCAAGCTCTCAGCTGGCCTCCGTTACATATACTGTATATCTAGCTGGTTAAGTACATTAATCACTTTACCGGGTTATCCTCCGTGAACATCGACTTACCGCAAGCTTTTGTGACTCGTTTTAATTTGGGCGCTCGATTTAACGGATAACTGCATTTGCAAATTTGAATTACACACAAAATAATCACGACCGAGTTTGGTATTCAACACTAAGTTCCCGTGAATCCCAACAGTCGAAGCATGTCACTTTTACCGTGTCTACGGCGGGCGCGATGTTCAACATTAAAAAAACAACCGTCAACTTACTAATACAATGAACTGTAGCTCGTCATATACCGCCTTCGCTGCTGTTGTGTACAAAAACTCTAAATAATATGAACAACTTCTGTCCTCAGGTGCTATAGCGACGGAGAATGTTTGAAATCTTACCGCGACGGCGCTGCTGAAACCCCGCGCAAGACTCCTTCGGTTCTCCGCGGATGGAGGTTGAATCCGGGGTTACCAATATGAAACGCGAATGTAGATACCTCTATATAACGTTACCAGTATGATAGTTACCAAATATGGAGAAAAAAAACGTAAAAAGTCACTTACCACAGGTGTGAATCGCTCATTTTGCGCACTACCCCAATCTCGACTGTTGAAGATAATCCCGCCATTGTAGATTTGAAATTTACAGCAATATTCTGTACATTTGAGTTAATCCGTCACGTGCCCCAGAATGCATTGCACTTTACAGCAATATTCTGTATTATTTAAAAAACAGTCAGCTTCTGTAAAGTAACGCTGTAGTTTTTACAGCAATTCGTTACAGTGTATCAATACCTTTTACAATACTGTACATGTGCGCCTGTGCGAATTTATAATTATGAAAATATGAAACTGGTCAAATGTGTGGATGCCTTTAGAAGGAAGGTCATTTTTATATGCTGTTTTGAAAAAAAAATGTGTGCAAAATTCCCCTCTGTGTATTTGTGCTACAATCCTTTGATTATTTTGCTAAAAATATTTCGATCATTTCTATGTCGGGCACAGATAGAATTAGAACATTTGAAAACTTTGCTTGTTATAAAGCACATTAAGCACATTTGTTTTTTTAGTGTTTTGTAATGTTGATATTGTGTACTAGAAATGGGAACAAAAGTCATACTATAGGCTATATACTACTGGTAAAACGGATCACGGTTCATGTATTCACCATACAGTAAAGATGACGCGCACGCGCTCTCTCTCTTGACAGCCAATGAAAGCGCATTCTCGCGGATATCTGATTCTAAACCGCTGTGTAAAGTTAAAGTAGCCTAATGTTGTGTTGAGTCAAAGCGCAAATGAAGCGATCTACACCCGAATTAATAATTCAGTAACACATTTGAGAAGACGAGAGAAAGTCAGTTGAGACACGTTATAGATGATCACCACACCTCATAACACTTTTCCAATAATACATGCTTCTGGATGACAGCGTATGATACATATTAACTGCTTAGAAACAAGAGTATCTGTTAAATTAACCTTTATAATTCTTCAGGCTATTTTCACAACTTAATTTTGAATTAAATTCTCTAAACTGCTGATATTATAATAATAAAGCTAAGATTAGCATTTACATTAAGGCTTAAATAGACTACAAGACTCTTGCTCAGATGTTCAGTCTTGTTGCAGAAAGTCTGTTTCTATCTGAAAGTTTCAAAAAGTCTGCATGTCTAGTTTTAAAAAAATCTATTCAAATTGTAAAAGTCTTGTAGTGTATTTCAGCCATTAACACACACACACACACACACACACACACACAATAATTAAAATAAAAGAGGCCGAGGAGGAGCTTCAGAATAATATCTTGAAATAATTGAAGTTTGAGCCTTTCTGTTTTTTATTGAAATAATCTCGTACTGTTTTTCTCTTGTCCAGAAGTTACCACGAGTTAACCGAGTGTTTGGAGACAACGTCCAAGCTCGCCCTGTGTTATTACCCCAATCGTGTGGTGGAGGGGCTGTTTGTGGCGATACACCAGCAATACTTTCACTCGTGCAGTGATGAAGAGGAGTTACCCGACGCCCCGGCAGAAGTGGTGCTCGCTGCGACCCTGTTGCCCATCATCCTCATTCCCTTCATAGTGTACATCGTGGTCTGGAAGAGCAGTTTAAGAGACTAACGGTTTATGCATGAAGCCTCAGCATCCTCTGACTGTTTGTGTTGTAGATGAATGGTCAAAGTGAAACTGGGTGTAAGTTCATGTTCTTCACATAATATGAGTATTGTAGCATAAACACAAACTCAGTGGGCTGGAATTGTTCACACACTAATGATTGGGGCAGATTGGATACAACAAAAACAGGAAGGGTTGCTCATAGCCGGCTACGGTTATTAAGTGCACTTAGCCAAAGTTCAAATTCAAGTATACTTTTTGTAGTATGTAGTACTGGTATTAGTAAATACATGTATTTAGATTTTTAATTAGGTCAAAAAATAGTTTTGTAGTACACTTAAAGTTTACTTTTAGGTATACTTTAAGTATATCTGTATTAAACATTGAGAAACGAGTTTTCTTTACTTTCTTATTTGCAGTTTACTAATATGACACTTTAATATTACATTTTTTTACTTTAAAAGGGCAAGTATTTTTTTTAATAATAAACGAATCAATTAAATAAAGTGAAAAATAATGAATGTGTGAATTCATACAATTATGACTTTTATTTATAAAATTAAATCAACATAAAATAAATAGAAACAGCGAATTAATTTACTAGATTAGAATTTGTAATGGATTTATAATAATTAATTCATTTATTTTTGTTTTTCTGCCCCAAGTTCTGGTTTATGTTTTACCGTGTTCTTTATCAAATTTTGACATAATTTACCAAATGTATTACACACATCATGCTAGACTTTATTCTGTGTGCAGTTATTTATAAAGTAATGATATTTAATGTCTTGAGGTCAGAATGATGTTGTCTTGTACACATGTTGTTTTGAAAGTAGTTTGTGTAATTGTTTTGAAAAGAGATTTGTTGGCTTTCAACACTTTCTTTGACATGCAAACCACAGACAAATGCAAGCACACAAATGTATGTGTTATGTTTATGCTTTGGCTATGTGAACATGCTGCATTGTTTGTCATTAAAATGTAAAAAAAAATTCTGTTTTGAAATTCTTTATCACCTTAAAATGCAGAGACAACTACAGTCATTTCTATGTAGCTTTTTCTAAAAAAATGTACACACTGTGGCACATGTTTGTTTTTCAGACGTTCCAGCAGCAACCCAACATGAGTTTTGAGCGGGGCTGTCTGTCTGGTCAATGACAGATGAGAGGAGTTTATCGACAAGCTTTTAGAAAACAATCTTTTATTCTGTGCAATTTGGTCTTGTTGAAGTCAAAACGATTGAAATCCACTGAACACACTGCTGCCACCTTCTGGCCGAGCTTTGAAATGCACAACAATTTCGGTGACACAAAGGTAAACAAGTTCACAAACATTTTCATTTGACTAGATAACAATGTTTATTGTTTTCTCTTTCGACAATACATGACATACTCTTACAGGTAAACATAACAGAATTAGGTCAGGATTCAAGGATAAAAGCAGACTGTTACCCATTTAACAATGAGTTGTTTCATGATCAGCACTGAATATTTATTGATTGTATTTGGTTGTCGTTCACGCACTACTCGAGTTTAGATTTGTGTGTTCTGCACAATCTGACACACAGGAAGCGTGTTGTGAAAACCACAGCGCCCCCTACAGTCAGCACCAGCAGCAGCAGAAATGCCAACACGTCAAGCGAGTGATACGAGTACCAAGGCATCTTATAAGACTCCGTCCGTAAATGCGCCGCCCCTTTGTGCCTCATCACGAACTCTATCCAATAGATGGCGCTGTCTCTGGGATGCGCAGGCTTGTCGTGGTGTATCCTAGACAGCCGCATCATGTTGTCTTTGTAGGACGGACGATGCAACACGTCGTGCAGTGCTGCATAAAAACTCTGGCTGTCCAGTTTAGTGACCTCAAGCGCTTTAGCGGCCCCTCGCATCTCGAGACGCAGTACATTCTCAAACTGGTCAAATAGAAGCGGAAGCCCGACCACCGGAACGCCGTGATAAATAGATTCGTAAACCCCGTTGGCTCCGCCGTGGGCGACGAACGCCCGTGTTTTAGGATGACCCAGAAGGTCGTTCTGAGGCAGCCATTCAACCAGACGTGTATTGTTGCCCAGATTGTGAGGACGCTCACCCAGGTGCCTCCAAATCACTCGCTGGGGGAGCCGCGCAAAACCAGCGGCGATCTCCGAGGTGATTTCGGTCGGCAGACCTTTCACAAGCGTCCCCAGCGACATCACGATCACTCCGTGCTCTCCCGACCCCTGCACGAACTCCTCGAGGTCTGCAGGTAAAGGCTTGGAGGGTTTGCATTGGAAGCCCCCGATGTGCACGAAGTTGGGCATTATCGGACGCGGGAACTCGAAGACGAAATCTGACCGGATGAGCCAGATGTCCGTGGCCTGCAGCATGTGCTTGAAACTGGTCTCAGTGCCAAAGTAGCGTGCTACTAGCTCCTGATAAACTGGGAACACGATGAATTGGTCCATGTATGCGTTCAGTGCATAAAAAAGCATGTTCTTGACCCTCTCAATGAAGGACATGCGGTTGGGAAGAGCGCTCCCGGACGCTGGGACGTACGAAGCCGGCGAGGGTGCGACAACCGAGTGCGCTTCTCCGCTGGTGATCCATCTCACGTTGAACACTGTGGGTAGTCCAAGTTTATGAGCCACCAAAACCCCGGCAGGTAAACCTGGATCTATAAGAGCTACGTCATAACGTGCTTCATGGAGCTGTTGCATAAGAACAGGGTTTTCAAACATCTCCACCGCCAGCTGGCTTGCCTCCTTATGTATTTGAGAGAGCGCCGTCAACATTTGCCAGTAGAACTCCATGATGGCCAGCGGGGAGCCTCCTGATTTCTGGATCTTCAGCATCTTATTCAGGAAGGAGACGAAGTAATCTTGGTCCTCGATGCTGACGGGTTCTGGTAGGGTGACGGTTATGGATTTGTAGTGGGGTGAGTCCTCCTTGATGTACCAGCTGGTGGAGGTCCTCACCACGCTGACCTCGTGACCGCGGTGATGCAAGTCTTCAATCAGCAGTTTCATGTTTATCCAGTGACTTCCGTCTATGGGGAAAACAAGGATTTTGCCTGCTAGAGCGGAGGAAGCCAGTGTGGTGAGAAGTGTGGAAAGAGCGAGGAGGCACTGAGGAGATCCTAGAAGATTCATTGTGTCCTGGTGCACAAAAATGATCAAAAGTTAATGCTCATATATTGTTCACTGTACAATTTGAAATAATAAGGAAATCCCTAAGGTTGCGTCATTAACGTGCTTTCTGTGTTTATATTTATTTCTGCACAATCCAACAGTTGTTGCACAATGTTTCAGGACTTTTACTGTAACGCAGATGTGGCTTGAGATTGTGTGAGTTTTTTTAGAGAAGAGACTGACTGATAGCATGTTCCTAAAGGCACAAACGGCTCACACAGTGAACAGTCTGGTCAAACTATACAAAAAACAAAAGATGTGGAACATTTTGCTGTGTTCAATACATTCAATAAAATGTTCAAAAGATAAAGTTAAGATCTTTGATGCTGTGCAATGAAAACTGAAAACTGAAAACTAGTCATTTTTGAAGAAAGCACAGAGAGCTTTTGCTTCATATTCATGAAAGGAAAAAGGGAGAAAACAGGCCCACAATCAGATAAAAGTTAGGAAGGAAACAGAAACGATCAAACAGGGTGTGGTGATCTAACAGAGACGAGAAAACGAAGAGAAAATAAAACAGATTTTAACCTTGTTTTTACCTTGGTGTGTAATATACTCGTCTCTCTCGCTCTCTCTGCTGCAGAGAAAAAGTTCAGTGTGGTTCCAAGTCCAGATGCCACTATTGCTTAAAACTCTCCGCTGCTGCAAGAAAAATCCTTCCAAGTCCAGACCTGCTTAACTCTCTGCGTCTGTGTGTGTGTGTGTGTGGTGAACTGAGAAACAAATTAATGAATTGAATATAAAACTCCTCCATAAATAAAACATACTTAACCAAACAAATTTAATGTGAAATAAAGTTTGCATGGGAGAGAAATAGTACACAGAGTTACTCAACTTTTGTCCTCTTTACCCTGGCAAAGACTGGTGGTACATAGTTCAATGTCTAATTCCTCCAGCAAAATGTGCTCAGATGTCAGGTCACTAAACTCTGAAGAGAATAGAAAGTGGCTGTTGCGCCGAACAGTCTGATCTGACCAGCTATTCGTTCTGCTTCCACACATTGTTTGACACATGCAGTAGGGTTCATGATTAGATGTGTTACATAAGGGAGACTTGGCAATGTGCAATGGTTAATACCCCAACTCACACCCTTAAAACTGTTATTTGCTGTTGACATTGCAAAAATGAGTGAGGATTATCTTAATTTAATAACAATAAATGAATGTATTTAATTCAAGATGTACAGTTCATTGTGTTTTGAATGAAATGTTCTGAGATGCGTTATGGCGATTTTTCCCTCTGGTGTAATGTTTTTCTTTCGTGTTACTGTGACAGATTATCAAATACAAAGAAACACATTTCCGATTTTGCCGGTTAAAGGAATAGTTCACACACACAGACACAAGAATGTCCATGTCCCCATTTATTCAGCCCATTTGTTTCACAACTTGACGTGGTTTTGTGTCTACAAGTCAACGGGGCTCCGATGTTGTTCTGTCGCCAAAGTTCTTCAAAATATTTTCTTTAGTGTCTTCTGTTGAAGAAAAACAAAACCATCTTTCGACTGACATAAGGTGCATAAATGATGGAAGAAATTATTTTAAGTTTTTCTTGAGGTGTCACACTGTACATTAGTGTACGTGGATTCAATTAAACTTTGTATTATAATATATGAAATAGACAGGATATTAAATAATGGACATGAAATAATACGTAATATTGTGTGTTCAACACAGCCAATGTATTTAGACAATATTAGTAAGTAGTGTGTTTTTTCACATGGTAGTTTAGACTCGTCATCATCGACAGCTCTCTGTACTGTCAACATTATAACTGTGCTTTAATAGTTCCAGTGTAAGTCCATAAGGTGGCAGCATTTAGAAATGAACCTGCTGACTTGACTGATTCCACCTCCGTGAATGTGAGTTTCTCATTGGTACTCAAGTGTCCTCCCACAAATGAAGGGAATTTGAGATGCTTAAAATAAGGGTCCTACACGGTTCTTTGTTGGGATGTCCTGTATGGTTTCATAAAGAATCTGTAACATTCACAGAACACTATTGTTACACAAAAGGTTCTCTGTGGTGAAAAACGTTTTTAGGCTATGAAAATGTCAGAATTTTTAAGAATGTGTTAATCTATTAATTTTACTTACATTTACATTTACTCCTTACATTTAGTCATTTAGCAGACGCTTTTATCCAAAGCAATTGGGTCAACATTTGGACAACAAAAGCATAAGTGCAATAAAACAACTCACAAAGCCTACTACAGCGTACAGAGTTGTAACATAACACTTTTTTTAACACATAATTCATATGCATTTTGTCTAAACTGTGTTTGTGTGTATGTGTGTGTAACAGTCTGTATGGTGGGTGAAATAAATACACAGAAACACATAGATGTGTGGGCACGTACCACTTTGACATCAAATAAGTAAGCGTGGCCTTTTGGTGTGTGGGTGTTACATGCTGTAGGAAGCAAAAATCTAAATCGAAACCATCTCTGTCATCTTCTGCTGAGATTTCCGTCCTCCACAGATCCTCCGATACAGCGATCCATATTTAGCTGATGCACAAAACCTGATGCAAGACACCAACAATAAAAAGAACAAACAGGCGATGCTCCAGTTTAAAATAAAAATCAATAGCATTCTTAAAAATGATAATGTTTATTTCTTGAAAATTTATATATCGTTTTTTGTAATTTACATTTAGTCTTTACTGTGATGTTTTTTGTTGGCGGAATATCAAAAGAATCTTCTGCTCCATGCCAAAGTGCCTCATATGTTGTTTGTGTGCATGTGTTGTGTTAATGAACTGTTGTGTTGATGCTGAAATGAACAGACAGTGTTTTTAACGCTCTTAATCTAACCAGTGCGGTCATCTTCAGGACCAAAACACACAGCACATGCATGTGAACATGGGTCTTGGCTTACATCATGATCTCTGGCTCGGCCTGAGGATTGATCAGTGATCACTACATTATGTTTGCTTTCATAGAAAATGGAAGAGATCCAGAGATTTCCCCCGGCTGAAGGATGAGCGTGTGGCGCTCTCTGGGGCTTCTCGTTGGCTCAGTGGGTTCGTGGTACCCGAGGGGCGATGGCAAAGGGTCGAGAGGAGATTCTGAGGAAGTCTATGATGGAGAGAGGACTTGCAAACGTCTTTGTTCTTGTCGCATTACTGCGCCCTGCCGTCAAGGGCACAGGGGGCACGGTTTGAGTCACGGCGCTCTGAGCTCCATCCAGCCCTTTGGTGCCCGCGGTCACCGATCAACATTCGCTCTGTTTCGGTGACTCACAACGATAGTCATCCCTCGCTGCATTATGTCCCTTAACTTTAATCACAAAAGAAGATGAAAAAATGATTTTGGGCAATGTTGATTTCAACAGCAGGTACGACTATGTGTACAAAGTTTCAAAGAAGGTTTTTATTGTTGACTTAATGCCTGAAACTTTCCTCAACTTTGAGGTGTCGCCAATGCTCTCGTTCGCTCTTGTCGCCAGGCTCTCGTTGAAAACCAATGCGTTTGGGTCCTCACAGGTCACTGGCGGTATTGCTTTTATTTTCTTTCTTCTTTAAAGGAGAAGTTCACCTTCAAAAAATGTATTCTTTCATCATTTAATCACCCTGTTGACATTTCAAACATGAATGTCTTTATTTCTTCCGCAGAACACAAAAGATACTTTGAAAAAACTTGTTAACAGAACAGCTCAGCCCCTCATTCACTTCTACTGTAACCAATGCAAGTGAATGGGGGGCTGACAGGTTTTGAATAACACGAGGGCGAATAAATGCAAGGCTTCAAATATTTTGACCGGGCTGTAGCATCCCGGCACAGCTTTCATACTGTGTTGCTGTCATTTTGCATAAAACCATGTTACATGAAAGTTCCTAAATATTTTTTATTCTCAGATGATCATGTTCACTAGAATGATCTTTAATTCCGAAGAAAGACGGACGATATTTCTATGGGTGAAAAACCAAACAAATGTGTCTCTGTGCATTTATGTAATATAATGAGACTACAGTCAGTATGCCCTTAGCATGTTCTCCATCTGAGCGAGCCTTGGAAGAATTACTATGTGTTTACTGTATATAAATAAACAATGAATGCCGTAATTACATAACCACGCCAAGAATATGTGTCGAGGGCGGATGTGAAAGACAAAGAAAGATAGAGCGGAAAAATCCTTTTGCCTGCACTCAGCAGGCGTCCCATTGGATTAACTGATGCTTAGAACGCATCCTGTCATATTTACTTGACCATCACGCCGACAGAGAAACAGACTTGGTTTCTATTCTCCCTCTATCGCTTTATTCCACCACCATCTCCAAACCCCCGTCATTGCGTCTTCAGTTCAACAAGTGGAAAATCAAATCATATTTCAAGAGACTGCACAATGAAACACACTTAAAGGAGATTTCCCCGGCATTGGGTTTTCCTAAATAGCCCTGCTGTCTCTCTCTCTCTTCTCTCTCTCTCTCTCTCTCTCTCTTACTCCCTCTCTGTTTCTCTATTTGTAAAAAGCCGCCTCCCACTCATCTCTTTTTTTAGTCATATAAAGAAACAGAATAGAAGGGCATTCTCTCTCTTTCTCGCTCTCTCGGCCCCGCTTCCTTTCTGAACGCCCATACACTTCTGCTCGCTCACCTGCAGAACAACCGCATGCAAATCTCTCTCTCTCTCTTTTAAACGACACGCACACTCATTTTCTTTCTCGTCTCCAGGAGCACCTGAGGTTGAGGGAGTCCGTTCCCTCTCGCTGCCAGAGGTCAATATTCCGGCCTGTGGAGAGAGCTCAGTGCTGGCGGCCCAGCCCCTTACCCGCTTCAGCCTGGGACGGAAGACCCTGCTGGGGGCTGGCGTGGCCGTCATGCTGGTCTTGGTCCTGGTGGTCCTCATTCCAATTCTGGTCCATTTGGCGGGAACCAGCGAAAACGGTGAATACGAAATGCTGGGTACCTGCCGTATGGTGTGCGACCCTTTTCTGGAAAAATCGGGTGCTACGGCGGGCGTTGGTACGGGCACGGCTATCACTAACACGCAGCTGGACGCCGAAGCGCTGACCGATCACAGTATGGGACCCCCGTTGCCCACCTATGCCCACGGACCGCAAGGCAAGCCTGGACGACAGGGAAAGCCAGGGCTGCCGGGACCACCCGGAGAGCCAGGTCCTGTGGGACCGATGGGGCCGCCGGGAAATAAGAACCACACGGAGCGACCCAATGTCTTCACTCTGGGTGGAAGAACGGCTACGGGAATGGGGACGTCCGTGTACGCAATGGGTCCGCGTGTGGCGTTCTATGCGGCTCTGAAAAACCCTCAGGAGGGTTATGAGGGTTCTGAGGTTTGACGATGTGGTGACAAATATTGGGAATAACTATGATGGGTCGACGGGGAAGTTTGTGTGCAAGGTTCCTGGGACGTACTTCTTTACGTACAATGTCCTCATGAGGGGAGGGGACGGGACCAGCATGTGGGCGGACCTGCTGAAAAACGGACAGGTAAGAGGAGGTTTAACACACCACTACTGATTTATGATCTGTTCCACTGTCAAGAGTAATATTTCACTTCATCATTAAAAAAGATGTTACACAAACAAGCAATTGACCAACCCATAATCAATCTTAATTGTGAATCAGAAATGTTTTAACAACTTATTAAAAAGGTTGTAGTATCTATTGTAGTATCTACCATACTGTATGTGACTGAAATAACCTGACATCACTTTACTGTACTTTGTAAAGTGTACTTTGAATAACTACCCTTAGTATTCAAATTGAATCTATTCGTGAGGTCATAAATGCATGAATAAGTTTCTCTGTGTCTAAAGCAGAAAGCATTGGCTGCAGTTTAGAGATGTTTCTAAGATTGAAGAATGCTGTACGACACACATTTGAGATGTGACTATCAAACGACAGACTGCTATCTAGCAACACACCCAGGTTCTCAACTATGGACGACAACACATCTGAACAACCATGAAAGGAAATGTTGCACTCTACTTTTTATGTTAACTGGCATTTGGTGTGATAATGAACACCTCTGTCTTGTTAGAGTTTAGCATAAGATAGTTGTTGGTCATCCAGTTTTTGATGTCATTAACACAGTCTGTTAGCTTAACTGGTGAGGAAATGTAAAGCTGAGTATCATCATCATAACAATGATAATTTATGTTTCCTGATAATGTCTCCTAAGGGAAGCATGTACAGTGAAAAAAGGATGAGCCCTAAAACTGATCCCTGTGGCACTCCGAATTTAACCCTAGATTCATGTGACGTTTCACCATTTACATAAACAAAGTGGTAGCGGTTGGATAAATAGAATTTAAACCAGGCTAATGCCTGACCACCAATGCCAACATAGTCTATCTATTAGAATGGCATGGTCTGCCATATCAGTATCAAAAGCGGCACACAAGTCCAGTAAGGCTTAAAAAGGAGACGCTGCCGCGATCAGATGCTAGGAGAAGATCATTTGTCACTTTAAGTAGACAATTTATTTTTAAATAAATATACACACATTAAACATCTGTCTCTGTTGTAAGGGAAAATATTTATCGGACAGTATATTCTTGGCTTATGATTACATAACAGCACAACACAGGGATTTAATTCTTCCAGAAGTTTTTTAGAAACCTGAAGCTGTGGATGCATGTCGGAACGTGTTGTATATTCACAGTAACAGTGAGTGCATGTAGCTTCCATCAAAATGTCAGGTTTAATGTTTGGATATTTTCAGTCATGTCTATAGTCAATGTAAATAGTAAGTACACAAAGGTTTAGAGCAACACAAGCTTGTTGTGCGTGTGTGTAAGTGTGTGTACATACTCGTCTTCTTGCATCCCTTGGTGTGTCATTGTGACTCAAGGCCTGTCAACACACAAACTGTATACAAAAAATCCAGCTTATGCACAGATTTTTAGGCACTTTGAAATCACCTAAGCAACAGCTTGTCATGGTGGCAAAAGGGATGGTTCACCCGAAAATAAACTTCTGTCATCATTTGTTCACCCTCCGATGGTTCAAAACCTGTATGTGACTCTTCAGTGGAACAAGAAAGAAGATATTTTGAGAAATGCCTCGGTGGTTTGGTCCATACAATGAAAGTCAAATGGGTTCAATGTTGTTTGGTTACCAACATTCTTCAAAATATCTTCTTTTTGTGTTCTGCAGAAGAAAGAAAGTTCATACAGGTTTGAAATGACATTTTTGGGTGAACTGTCCCTGTGGTTATAGTTCTGCTGCTACTTTAATAACCCTAAACAACCTCTCAAAACTTATACCACACGGTATCCGTGCTATTATTATATATGTTATTATTTCTGCGATAACAACCGGCTGCCTGTACATTATCCCTCATTTGAAGATGACATTCACACACAAACTGTGCACACAAGGATAATCAAAACATTTCTATCAGCTCTTCAGCTGTAGCGAAGCTATAGGCTCTAATTATACTTTTCTTCACTTCATGTTCAACATGCATGATGTATATGAATGCAAACACACATGGCCTCAGATACATCTGACACACTCTCACGCGTGTGCTGTGTGTTTGAGTCAGCTGTTACTCACATGAGCACATATAGTGTCGGCCCGCAGCGACAGCGTTCGTCTGACTGATGCCCTCTAATCTGAGCGACTCGCTGTCTGTCATGCACTTAAAAGACAACATCTTTTCTTCTGCTAAAATAAGAACTTTAATTGGAAAGGACCTCGACCTTATGTGCAGCCTTGTTGAATATATCAAAGGTTTTGAATTAATTTTGTTTTATGTATGAATCTTTTAAGGGTGTTCACATCTTTTAAATGGGTCAAGTTCAATAAAAGCTGCATTGAAAAAATGAATGAATCTCTCTCTCAGCTCTGCTCTCTCTCTCTAAATAAATATAATATGCTCATCTCTCTCTCTCTCTCTCTCTCTCTCTCTCTCTCTCTCTCTCTGTCTGCAGGTGAGGGCCAGCGCTATCGCTCAAGATCAGGATCAGAGTTATGATTACGCCTCAAACACGGTCATTCTGCACCTGGACCCCGGGGACGAGATCTTCATCAAGCTGGACGGCGGAAAGGCACACGGAGGAAAGAGCAACAAGTACAGCACATTATCTGGCTTCATTCTGTACAGTGACTAAAGAGGTGGAGAGGTCATTCAGCCTGTTGTTTGTCAGAAGAAAGAGACTAAAGGCAGCGAACCAGCGTGCAAAACAAATTCAGAAGGAAGCTTATTTCATGCCACAACTTTTTTTTTTTTTTAATGTATTGTCACTATTTTAAATGTCATTCATTCATTCAAGCAGCAATGAATATTTGTGTTTGATGTGAACAGGCTGATTTCATCGGTGTAAATCTCTGATCATTATTAATGTCTTGGGCACATCAAGATTCTGAAAGATCCTTTTGTGTCTGTTAGACGTCCGTGTCATCTCTTTGGTTCTGTTTGCCTGGATGAGAACTTTCTCATAAGACAATTTGATTCCGGGGTACATGTGTTTGCAGGTTTGTTAGTGAATAGCATGTAGCTGCTAGCGTGTCACGGTTGCACTTTGTTATGGACCTGATTGAATCCCAACAGACCAGGATTCACATTTTCTGAACAAGATCCATCTGCCAAAAACAACTTCATGCTGAAAGTTTAGGAGCCATCAAGACATGAACGGTGGAGTGTGTTGTTTCATTATGGTGTTTGTCTCCGTGCTCGTGTTGTGTCAGTGAACAATCATGTCTCTCAATTGACTTCATGTGAAATAAATGACCTAAAATGATCCCCTAAACATTTCCTGAGAATCTGTAAGTCATTGTTTGTGATTGCTGTGTGGAAATAATAGAACAACTAAAGCTCAAAATATAAGCTTTGAACATTTTCATGTGCATTGTGTTGTCATCAATGATGTGAAATGCTGTGTATGCATATGCACATATGCATCTAAAATCTAAATGTCAACTCATCTGTTGTTACAGCTAATAAATTGTCGCTTTTGCTAATAAATGGGATTTTTGTAACACTTTGGGTCCCTGAAGTGATTGGGAGTGATGCTGTCTATCTAGATTTCGACTATATAGGCAGCTGTCTTCAGAGGTAGTTTAGATAGCAACCTTAGTTAGATGTCGACCATTACAGTACACACTTCAACTTGCACACCACATAAAAAGCGTATGTTTTTAAATATGTGCACGGGCAATTCCAAATACATTTAAAATGAAAATAAAATTCCAGCATTATGGATCTGACAAATAAATACTCAAAGAATGTACTATACCGTTTGATCATATTTGACGAATCCCTTGTTGAGTTTAAACATCAGAAAAATATCAGTCTATGCACAAGTTTTCCTTTTTGAAAAAGGCAAATAAAGGTGTGTTATGGATGTGACAACACAGTTTTTGGGAGACAACAAACTTTGGATTTCTGTGAATTAAAATCCACAAACCTGAAGCAATTATAGCCAACAAATGGAGAAGAACATAAAATAGTTTTAACTTCATTTTCATGTGTCTAAGAGGAATATGGACCATTATGGATAATCCTGAAAATGGCTCTTACCTGATTATGAAAAAGCATGCAAATAAAACAAATGCTTTGAAAAGAGACAGAGAGACCTTACATGGACATTTAATCCACCAAATATGAATATCTGTGCTGTTAGTAGAGAAAAAAACTTTGGTAAAAACTTAATTTTTTTTTGGGAAGGTTGACATTTTCACGGAATTGAACAAATGCAAATCAAAAGTCTCCATTTGCTCTGCACAAGTCTTCTGTGTCTCAGACATTTCCCCTGAGAAAAAGAGTCAGAAATCTCACAAATGTGTCTGTCATTAGAGTGTGTCAACATTGAGTTTACATGCACAAAATAAATGGATATCTATCAAAAATCTGCTTAACAAGAAACCTGTTTTCACGTGCTTGCATGCATAGTAATAAACCGGCCACGCAGAAAACCTTTGAGAGAAGTTTGAGACTTGCCGGGTTTAGTCTGTTTAGTAATTAAAAATACAGCGGAAAACGTCAGAAGCTGTATGTTTATATCTCTTCTCATGTCCGCAGTACCTGCATATGCAACAATAGTTTTCATTTTGACGTTTCTACATCAACTGCATGATTCCAGAGCGGACTTTTATACAGTATTCTACTATTACTTCCGTTTGGGACTTTTACTACTGCGCTTTCAGACATGCGCACATAAACAAAACTGAGAGAAAACCAATAAAAACCGCATTAATATGACCTTACATATATAATCTTATTAAGCATAATCGGCATAAGAGCCAAGTTTTGTCAAACTGAGCTCAGATTTGATCGTCTGCAATCAAGAGTCAATATTATTGAAGATCTCAATATCAACTCAAACATTTCTCATCACATCAAATTCAGATCATTTTACCTCTACAATCATTTACACCTCCATACACATTGTATTGAATGTTACGTTTTTATTTTATTTAAGCAATTTTAAGAGAATCGTCTGAGACTAAGTTGATACTAAAATGAAATACAACTGAAAACTCCTGAGCTATAAAAAAGCAACGTCTGAGCAAGAATATTTTTCTCTGCTATCTACCAGTTGAGCTTCCGAGCCATAAAGGAGAGAACAGAGACAACCTAGATAAGAACAAGATTAAAACTCTAAAGAGGAAAGAGACGAGTTCTCAGTCAGGTGTAATGAGTGTGAAATGGCAGATATCTGGAGGAAAACACTTCCTGCAAATCACAAATGGATCAGTGTTTCAAATTAACACAGAGAGAGAGAGAGAGAGAGAGAGACGATCCCCCTCGGGTGGGGGGATACAGTGGGGGGGCTGTTATGCAAACATTAGAGAGATGTGAAGTTTAAATAACACGCTCCACTTCTGAGACACGGCATGGTTCATTGTCAGTAAATGAAGACTCTCTCACATTAAGGAGGATATCAAAGGTTCATCGGACCCCTCGGGGCATTTTTAATTACACTTCTGAAGCTCTCATGGAAATCATCCACCATATCTGTTCTGTCAATAATGGAAACTCTCTCTGATAAACTATAGAATTAACTCATTACATTCACACTAAATCGCTCTCGGCCACCGAAGCCCAAGTCTTTGGAACAGCCGGTTTGTGAGTTTAATCGCAGTTTAAAGTCAGAATCCAATATTCATTCTTCCAAAAAAGAATTCATCAGTGCATGTTATGGTAAAGAAAAAGTGCTCATAACATCTAATAACTTTAGTTTAAAGTTCCCCTACCAGAAGGACTGATCAATGACCCGGAAAGTAGACCATCATGGCCATTCCACCTCCGGACCGGCCCTGCACCAAATAAATGACTGCGGATATAAAGAAGCGTCTGCGAAATAGCCAATAACCCAACATCAAGGAGAGGTCAGTTTACCCATAAGTCTCCGCTCCACTCCCCTGAGGGCTCTCTGTGTATCCTCACATTAGGCTCATCCTAATCAGAAGACGCGTGCCGTCCTGCACATCCAAACAAACAGCCGATGACTGACAGGTGTACACACGCAGAGCTTTCTGGACCGACTGCCACAAACAAGCCCCCTGTGGTGATAACTGCAATGATCAACATGAATATTAATAATGTGTCATGAAGCGTGTTTGGCCATTATTCTTCAAGCTATGAGGAAAGAAGACGACAACTGCACTTCAGACAGCATCTGAAATACTTTCTTAATGGATTAAAGCGTTAAAGATCACACACCTCAGTTAGTTGAAATCAGAGTGAATCAACAGAAGATGAGAATGTGGTGTTGTTTTCAGATAAGAAGATGAAGGTCATTTCTGTGTGTAATGAGATTGGGATGGCATTTTCGGACCACTTTGATAAGTCCGGTTTTCTTATCTCACGCAGACAGATTTGAGGTTTCAGGATTCCTGCTTAAACACACAGTGTTGTTATCATGGGGTGTGTGAAGATCTGTTAGCAATAGCCAGAATTAAAATAAACACTTCTGATAAACACTAACAAGACAATGAGATCATACTAAAAATCAATACAAATGCCGCAAAAACAATTGAGTCAATTTTGGCTTCTGTGCCTTTAAGATGTGGACACGGGGAAGCGTTAGAGAATCAGCTCGGCCGTTTGCAGTTTGGAGAGAGATTTTGGACACCTCTTGCCCTCAGAAAAATCCCAGATGAGATCTCTTTAATATCTCGATGCATTCCCTTTGCCATCGATGAGATTAACTGGAGAGCGAATGAGAAGTTTAGCTTCGGTCTCGTGTGTCTCAGATATTTCTTCTGAGAAAACGAGTCAGAAATCTCACAAACCATCATCTCTAATCTCCATTAGAGTTTGAGAAGAGACGTGTCACACTGAGCTCAGATTGATCAACACTCAATATTATTGAAGATCTCAATTTCAACTCAAACATTTCTCATCCAAATTGACCCAAATCCAGATTATTTGACCTGCAGAAAATGTAAGTCGTGTGAATGTCATTATGCATGTCATCGAGCGCTTCAAGTAATGTGCAGAAAAGACATCATGTGTCTCCGTCTGACAGAGTTCATCAGAGGTCCACGACATCAGACACTGAACAGACGATCTTACCTTCAGCGGTGTTCTGAAAGGCAGGTGGACAGACGCACATCAGATCAGATGAGTGATCCGCACAACAAACTGTACTTCACTGCATGAAGCCCTCAGACGCCAGTGGTTCTGTGACCCGTCTCACCTCAGACGTTCATTTGATTTCATTTGTTCTGAATGGTCACTTATGTTGTGTGCCGAGATCTTCAATGTGTTACGGTTAACTATAAATCAAATATGAATGTTAATACTAAATTGTTTTGATTAACTTCTGGGGAAGGCATTGAAGCGTGGGTCTTGAAATGGAATTATACTGTATGGTATAGTCTTAAAAAACGTTGTTACACAGAAGATCCTTTTATATTTCCCCAAAGAACCATTCAGTCAAAGGTGCTTATGAGAATCATTTCTTTTTTCTTTATTATTGTCTAACAAACCTTTTTTAAACAGGTGGAAACCGTTGGACCGAGAGTGTTTGGCATCATGAATCACCTTTTTTAAGTTATTTTTCTAAATTCATCATTTGCCTTCTACACTCACATTTAGTCATAGCAGACGCTTTTATCCAAACAGACTTACAGATAGTTCAGGGAGCAATAAGATCGTCATTCAGGAGCATTAATACAATAGGTGCTAATGCCAAGTTTCAACAAAAGCCAGACCACTACCTGTTGAGAGAAAGAGAGAGGGTTAGTGTTTTTTCTGTCAAGTATTCACAGAAGAGATGGGTTTTAAGTTGTTGTTTATTTTCTAAACTTTTAATACCTTTAATATTCATCTTTAAATGACAGGTACGCACGCCTATAGTTACAGTAATACACGGTGCCTGTGATCCAGCTCAGAGGAAAGAAAACCAGACTGAATCTCAGTTGAAGAAATGACTCATCTTTCTTCTGTCAGGATGGAGAAAACAGATTTTACAATTCTCAGTGTGTCATTTGTGTGACTGGAGTGTGACGCAAGTGCAACGTGTTTGGGATCTGACACAAACCTTATACAAACATCTTCATTTATTTATTTTCGCACATTCAGTTTTTGAATGTAATCCATCAATATAAAAGAAATGATAACGTTTGTAACATTTATTGACTTAAACGATTGTG
This sequence comes from Triplophysa siluroides, assembly GCA_006030095.1. NCBI lineage: Eukaryota > Metazoa > Chordata > Actinopteri > Cypriniformes > Nemacheilidae > Triplophysa > Triplophysa siluroides. The sequence continues at coordinate 972,652 of VCII01000879.1, read as the reverse complement.
ACATCTCTTATGATAATTAACCATGTGTTTGGGCATATTGATCATTATCGATTGATTTGACTATAATACCATGGTTACCAATGTTGGAGGAGGTTATTTGAAGTAAAACCATGGCTCAATTTGATAAGGGAATGCTTGTTTAACTCGTTTGATGTACTTTTTATTTTCATCTCATACTTGTGGAAGTCAACTTCACTATATCAAGAAAGCGCCCCCCGAAATGCAATCCCGCTTAGAACCGTGCACAAAGACGCACAAAGCATCTGTCACTTCTCATTTGGAGGGAGTTTTCCAGCTGAGTTGGTGCGATAGGGCTGGGTGACTCCACCAGTGACAGTGTGTTGTGATGTGGACGCAGCCTGCAGGCGAGAGAGAGAATGTGTACAGGACACACGCCCAGTATGGAATCAAATGCTTCACTATTGCCATCAACTGCATATAAAACATTCATTCGAAACTGTGGAATCTCTGTCCGGACTTTTTCCAGATTATATTTGACCAAAATATGAAATAAATTGTCTATTATGTTACACATAATTGTTCATTTATTTCATTTTAATATTTTTGTATGTCTATATCACAAAACAGAACTTGCAGAAAAGTTATTACTCGAAGTAACCTGAACAATGAAATGTCTAGAAGCACTGCAGTAACGATTGGGAACACTTGATTCTGTTTGTTTCAGACCGGCGTGGATTAACATTTACTCTGACAGAACATATATTGGGGAATTCCTTCATATGCTTTTTCATGTGCAACATAAAGACAGATGCACAGTCTCAAAACCTTGAGCTCAAACGCACACACATCCGCAGTGAGACTCAGAGGTCTTACTCCTCAGAGCCGCTGGCCCGCGTCACTCTGTGTTAGCATAAGAAGAGCTTATTACAGACAGACAACATGACCACAGGCCAACCCTGAAGATGTGCGAAGTGAGTGAGAAAGACACGGCAAGAACTCACTGTCACATCTATCTTCATGACAGTCTCATATAATAATAACGCTTATAATAATAATAGATGTTATTAATATTTACAGAGACAAATATTCCCAAAAAGATAGAAGTTGAAGTAGAGGAGCGGAGCGGAGCGGAGCGGAAGAGACAAAAAGTACTTTTGCAAACAAAGATGACTATGATCGAGCAAGTCAGAGATGCTTCGGAGATGCTCTTGATTCAACAAGAGTTTTTCATCTCCTTCTGGAAAAATAGACTCTCTGGTTTACTCTTAAGTCTCTATGATATTCTCATCTCTGGACGTGTGATGTTTTTCCACCGATTTGAAAACTGCTGTCCTGGCTATACTGTACGAGTCATTTATCATAACAAACTAAAGAAAACCAAACAGGTCATGATGTGACACTTTAATTCTTATGAAGTCAAATAGCATCTGATATCAACAAAGAGCGGATGATGTTATGAATACATTCAGAACAGTTTGTGTGTGAACTCATATTAACTAACGTGTAGTGTTGAGGTCAGAAAACATGCATTATTGTGGCAGCATCAGTTCATTTTATACATTATTTGACATTAGACTAACATCACAATTATTGTGTCGTCTACAGATAAATGTGTTTGATGTGCTGTAAGTGCTTTGTTATCACATCTTATATCATCTAGAGGTACAATTCACAGCAGTCTCTGTGCTCATTGACACACTTGGACCCTTCAAGTCACCCTCAAGATGGTGTTTAACAGACACGGCTCAGCCTAAACTTGGTGTTGAGGTCAGAGAACAAAATATTGACGGACAGTTATCAAGTAAAGTCAAAATGAGACCTTAAAATGTTAAAATATACAAGAATATCCTTCCTTGTTTAAAATGAAAGATGTATGTTCATGTTGTGCTAAGAGATGAGCAGTTTGACTGCACACAGGAACAGGCCGCCGAGCCCGGCAACAGCCGCCAAGGCGACGGCCCTAACAACCAAGAACTCCATGGAGTCCTCCAGTTTGGTGTGCAAGCGGAGAACTTGTCTGTGAGTGTCCTCACGAGAGCCCGAGTTCTCCATCACGTGGCTGGCCAGTCCACGCTTCTCTTTGAGGGGCATCTGGGCAGCGATTCTCTGTTGGGCTTCCTCGTGGCTCAGGCCGTCTCTCTGCATGAGTCTGGACATCTGCGTGGCTGGATCACTGTGGACATACAGAACCACAGATTCAAATCGAATGTGACTCATCGAAGCAGATGGAACCCTTCACTTTATAAAAGAAAGGTTAACCGTAACCGTAACCGTAATTAAAGAAGTCAACCAAAACACTCTCTGCAAACATTATACAAATTCACGCAAATAGTGAAATGAAAGGAGAAAATAAATATCTTACCAGTAAACAACAACAGTGTGGTTTAGGAATCGCGTGAGGCGTCGTGTCTCAAACAGCAGAGGCACATCCAAAATCACATACCTGTAGCCTGATAAACCAACAAAAACGATCAGACTACAGTATTGATGAAATGTCAGCACAGATTATAAATGTTCACTTTGTGCTAGTCCGTGTGTGTCTGTACCTTTAATGAAGTACAGCAGAATCTGTCTGAACATTTCTTTATGTATTAGTGGATGTGTAATGGAATTGAGAAGTCTCCGTTTCTCGGGATTGGAGAAGATGATCTGGCCCAGTTTCTTTCTGTCAATCTCTCCGTTCTCTAACAAAACCTCCCGTCCGAAATGCTGCAGGATGAGCCTGTACGCTGGGCTCTGAAACTCCACCACTAATTGACAGGGACAAATGACACACATTAAACATTACTGAACTGCCTAAGTAAAGGGGAAATAATAAGAGATAATAAAAATGGACATACTTGGACGGATAATACAGTATTATCTTTGTAATATTTTATTTATCTATCTTTTTAATGTTTGTTTAAAGCTGTTATTGCATTATATATATATATATATAGATACGAATGTACAAGCACACAAAAAATAACTGCGTCGCACCTTTCCGAGCAACCACATCTGCATCAATGACCGGACATCCCAGTTCTTTCAGCTGAGACGACACTGTGCTCTTGCCAGAGGCGATACCTCCAGTTAGCCCCACAAGAAACATGCTGAAATAGACAAAAATCATATTAATCTGTTACTGTACAGTGCCAGTCATGAATGAATGAGTCTGAGTATTAATCACTGGCGGCCTCTAGCGGCCACAGCTGGAATTGCCGTAAGAATTTGTACTCACACGTTCTGTACATATTCGTGATCAAAAAAGCATACATTTTCATACGAAACCACAACTGTCAGTGTTAAATTGCATTTGGGCGTGAAACTGCAATAATTCGACAGCTGTCTTGTTTATATCTGGACATTAACTTTAATTTCCACTCGTCTGGTTTATGCAGCTGAGTTTATCAGAGGCTTGTGTGTAAATCCTTCATTCTTAGCACTTTATTAAAACTGTATTGACATTACAAACACAGTTACAATTTTAAGATGTTAAAATACACTTACCTAACACCAATGACCTACTTCATGTGCAGTAAACAGTGATTACAAAAGCTATTCTGCATAAATATGCGCGAAAACAAAGACGAGACTTGAAGAAACTTCACAACATAACTTCAATGACACTCAATAGACGGTGATATGTAAAGAGTTTGACGGCGCTTATATAAGTTTAGATAAAAAACTCTCACTGTTTGTGTACATAACATTGACCCGTGTGCTTCTTCGTCGTGTAAGAACTCGGCGCGAGTCATCAGCGCCCCGCATGCGCGACGCCACACGGCCTGGAGAGGAATTACAAGGTCGCATCACTTCTGCTTTTCCAGACGTTCAAAAAGTGAAATTTCTTCAATCTTTTCCACTCATATATGATGTGCATACACTGAACACGTGTCACATGCGAGGGGTTGCTGGTCTTAACTGGTTTCCCAGAGCAGCCAGTATTTTACTGGTTGGTATTTGTTTTAGTAGACGAACAGATAAATCAAGGTTATTGTTGCACCAGTTTTGTTACGGCCAGCGTCATTATTATTTTACATGAAAATCACAGACATTAAAATAAGAATAGTGAGATCAAGTTACACAACCTTGGACCTTTTGACAACTTGACAATGGCGCTCTTTCAATATTTGTATGTTAACAAGTCTTTATATCCCACTGCACTATCCTGGAGACTTGAGTAATTAAACAGACTACAAAACTTAAATAATTTTTTACTAGAGTAAATTTCTCATTTCTAACCTATTGTTTGTCCGGATATTTCTGTGGTATCCAGGCCTTTAATCCAAGAACCGGATCTGCCAGTTCTAGTCCTGTTTTAACACACCTGTAGTTTTTTTATATTATTTTTTAAGTAGTTACATTAGAATTTTGTTGTTGTAATTTTATTCTTAATCGATAAAAAAAAAACATTTTGCCAAATCGGTTAGGACAAACTTTCCTTTTAAGAAATATTTTGGAAACTGTTGAGTAAAGGAAGAAAAATCCAATTGTCCTATCTTAGTTGTGGTGCATGAGAATATTTAGGCTACCCAAACCTATCGTAACCTTTTAAGAAGAAAATGCATGTTTCAGTATTATTACATTGTATGTGAACCTCTTTGGTGAAGAAGAGGAAAACACAGAATACTCTTTCAGTAATATTGGATGGAGATAGAGGAGATAACATGTATTAGCAAGAATGATGTTGAGTTGGGGCTTGAGAGACTGTCTATAAAAGACTGAGATGAGATGATTTCAAGTCTCTCCGGTGTTTGATCCCTACTGGGTTGCCTTGAGCATCACATTAATATTTGCAGATTTAAAACCCTTTCGTTTCAAAACTACAAGTTAGTCTGTTGACTGACATCTTTGAAGTAGACGAACAGTCCACGGAGGAGTCTTCAGCTACTGGGTGTGAGTATATCTAAATAGATGCTTATAGCTAGGACAGATTTGACTATCTTTGTGAGAAAAAATCTGGAAAAGGCAGAGGCTGGTATCATTACTCGAAAACAACACTTAGTAGGTCTCGGTAAATTTAACATATATTTGGCACGCAAATATTTTGAATGCTATTTTGTAAGTAACGTAACTAGGCCTAGTTTACTATATACATAATGTGTAGTAATGTCAAACTCTGAGATCTAACATGTGATGTCAAATGACTCTGTAAACACATTTATTTTCATTTGGAAGATTGAATGAAAAACATTTGATTCTTTCAAACAACATGTTGAATTGATGCTGTTTTTACACTTGGCCTGTTCTGTTATCATGGGGCCAGAATAGGTTTGTCAGACAAAAACACACCGTACTGAAGGTAAACAATATCATTTCTCATCACTGCATACAAACAACAACATGTTAAAGATGATCCGTGTGTGAAAAAGCCATGATTGCTGGACGCTCATTGGTGTTTTATATGAAAACAGAAGCAAGAGAAAAACCCCACCAGAAATGCAATTTCTCTTTATTTTAAAGCACACGACTTTCGGACACTTCAGAAGTGAAACCGTCTGCTTTCTGTAAGTGTTCGTGTCACATGTGATTTTGCATATTCCCAATATGAACAAATTATAAAATTGCAAAACTTCCATGACATCTTTTTATTACAGTTATGCAACGCTGTTGTGCGTGATGGAAGCAACATCCATAATAGTGTTTGTCATATTCATATTGAGCTACAGAGAGAAATATTTACACAGTACGGAGGAAAATGTGTTCGTAGAGCACCACGTCACATGATAAAACGTACATTGACAAAGGCATATAAAGATTTCCTGTGGCAACGGCCCACAGCGTGTAAGCAAGAGAGAATGGCTTTGATTCGATGTGTTTGTCACACGAGCTCCCCTTTCAGGAGAACCTCGACATATTAAAAAGACGGAAATTGTGGGTCGGTTTTATACATTTTGCCTGCTTGAGAGTTCTCTTGAGTCTTAATACCCCATATACAGTATAACATAACATTGAAATCCTCTCTTGGATTCCACAGCTACAGCTCAGTCTGGATTTCTAAAGTCTTGCTTATAAACAGCAGTTTTTGTGAATAATCCATCTGTTCATCTCATTGCCTCTCATATTGTAGATGTTATAATTCATACAAAACAAGCAACACACATATACAAGACATGTTGCAACAGACAGTCATCACATTTATCACTGATCTCATGTGATCGGCACCTGACCGGCACAAGATCTATTTCAGTCATGAGTTTGATAGTCATGTGTTTTTAGTAACATCAGCCCTCATTTGGTACCCTGTAAATCTGTCTTATTAATACAACGTCTTGTGCTTGTTTTGATCACGGTAAACGGTGTCAATAATTAACATTTCATTTATGAATGGCTTGAACATTTTCTATGAACTTCTTTTAACAGCCTGTGTGAATCCTATCAGCGCTGGAAAAATGGTGACGGACAAACGCTGGCCTGTAAACTGGTGTTTAGTTACATTTCAAAATGACATTTTGGCAACTTTCTCTCCATTTGGCATGAGTATGAAATGCATCATCATGCTTCAATCATGTCTAGTGGGCGTAAAAAATCTGTCGTCCTATTCTAGTTACCTCATGCGCGAAAATGCTATCATACATATAGACAAAACGATCTTCATCCATTAAACAATAGAAAAACACTCCGTACTCGATGTAGTTGTAAAAGCTGGAACGATACAAATGTGTTATACTGAAACGAAACTGGAAAATGTACATCCAGGTGTACTGTTAGACACAGTCACTGTTGTTTCATTATAATTGTGCACAGGAGTTCACTGAGATGTAAATTTGGAATCAGCTTTTGTTATTTAAATGTGCACTTTTGCCACAACACGTGCTAAATTTAGGCCTATCTCATCATCGGAAATTTAAAACTGTAGAGAAAAATAGTGCATGTGGTGTGGAAAAAAGACCAAAGTTATATGATACAATACTTAAAACTGCCTACGTGTCAAAAGACTTACAGAAACTGTTATAAAACCACATCATTTTAACATCAACATGATCAGTCGTGTTAATATTACGATAAGGGCTACGGAAAATTATTTGGAATGTTTGGAATCTGAAGTATAGTTTCAGAGTACAAAGAAATAACTGACATCAAAATAATGAATATCAAAGGCAAGAGAAGGTGGAAGGGGATGTTCTGTATCAGGACATACGTTGGAAAGTTTAACAAAGTTCTGGAAAACCGAAAGTTCTTGATAGAAATAAAACAGCAAAGACTCCATCCATTCCAAACGTTTCTAATGATCCCCACGCAATTGAGGGTGAAAGTGGACATTTGTAAACCAGATCTTCATTTTGTGGATCAGCATATTGTGTTGTGCTTTATTTGAACACACTCTCCTTGATGACCTTTTCTGTTTCGATGAAACGTAATCCTTTTTGTAATGAACTTTTGTGACGCCCCCTAATGTGCGACCCCCCTGAGATGTGTTCAAATTGATCGGTGACATTTTAAGAAGTTCTGAACTTTGAATAATGTTCTGACAAAACTATCAAACTTTCCAAATCAATTCGAACACATCTCTAGTTTGTCTGTAACAGGTCAAGGCATCTGCTGGGGTTGATTCTCTCTGCGTCACTTCTTGGGATGAAACACCATTAGCGGTCGTTCCTCGATACGCTGCCACGGACTCTTTTTGTTCTCATCAGGGTCGTTGTCATCCTCCGGGCTGGTGACGGAGTCACGCTGCGTTTCGCTGTTGCTGCTACGTGAGCTGTTACCGCGGCTGCGGCCCCTTCGCGGTATCGACGACATCATGGGCTCCTCGGGACACTCGTCCAGAAGAGGGGTGAGGGGATTTTCCAGCGGTGAGCTGGCACCCATACGGCTGGCGCCTCCGCTTAAATCCAGCGAGTCGTGATACAGAGGTTTGGAATAGTGCTTGCCCGAGCTGCTGCTCCCGTGACCCTTGCGTCCGCCTCCGTGGTGTTCCTCTTTGCTCTTGCGCCCGGATGATGACTTGCGGTCGCGCTGGGTGTCTTTGGAACCCATGTCCACGCTGCGGTCTTTGCTGCTGTTCGCGGGGGCGCTCAGCGTGCTCTGGGCGCTGTGGTTGCCGCTGTGGAGATCGGCGCCGACGTCGATGTATGAGTGGCGCACGTGAGCGTTGTCTCGCCCGTCGAGGGATATGAACCAGGCACGAGGGTGCTGCTTCACCCCGAGCTCCAAAAGCTTCTTCTCGGTGAGTGCTTGGAGCTCCCCGTTCATCTGTGAGATGGTAGAGTCATTAAACAGAACGGGGATGTGCACCGGTCCTGGCGGACCCCCCGGAGGCCAAACACTTTCATCGGAACCGGCCGGAGACTGTTGGGCTTCTGCGTGGCCTGGCGTTTGACCTTGGTGACCCTGGTTCTGAGCGCCACTGGTACCCTGCGAATTCCCGCCGTCTCTTTCGGCCTGGTTCTGTCCATCCTTACTTTGGTCGGTGCCACCGAACTCGGACGACAGCCTCATGTAGTGGGCAGGGATCACCAGAGTCGGCACCATAGAACGATACATGTTCTCCTTCATCTGATCCAGCGAGCTGCAGAATATGATCTGACCCGGTTGCGTGTTTAGCGACGTCGGACGGTTGAGGTGATCGGGCCCCTGCAAAACCTGGGAATATTCTGGCGGCTTGTCTGCGATGGGCGGAGTCGGCGGGTCAGACGTGTAGCCACGGTTATCGTTGACGACGTGCCTCCGGCGGTAATCGCGATCTTTGTTGTCGGGGCTGTCCAGACTCGTCTCGGTGGATCGGTGGACTTTCATGGGGAAGCTCTCTGCGGTTTTCTGGCCACCTTTGGACTGCTTGCTCTTTGAATGCCTGAGTTTATGGGCGGGGATGTGTCTGAGAACTCATCCCGGGCGCTCTTAAAGGCGTGAGAGGGAGATGCTTCGGATTTGTTGGCGTCCAGATTGCCATTCGAGGTGGAGGATTCAGCATGGCCGCCGCAGATGAGGTTCAAGTGGGACGTGGAGGTGCCTTGGTCCCGCTTGGATCCGTTCAAAGCGGATGGAGCTTGGACCTGTTTCTGTTGACGCCTGGGCTTCAGACACCTTCGCCTGGAAGAGAGAGATCGACATTGATCGTACGTCCTCTTAGTTTTTAGTCAGAATATAATGTAATAACAGCACGCACCTGCAGTAGTAAAGAAGAACGCAGAGCAAAACTAATACAAGCAGAGCGAGAGATCCCAGGATGGAGAGTAGGAAGAAAGTGTGGTACGCTGTGATGTCCCTGAAGCCCGGGTGAGACAAACTTGAGCCTGGTGTAGAAAATGCAAAGCCCGTTGAGTCACAGATAACAGTACTCGACCAATAAATGCAGGCCAATTTTTACAACTTTAAACTCCATACAATGTACAAGATTTAAAGGTGAAGTGTGTCATTTCTACACTTTACAAGCAGTTGTGTGTCTTACCTGCTGAAGAACGAAAGGCAGCGATCCAGTAGCCGAGCTGTGAGGCGGTGAAGTCCAGAGACAGGTGAGATCCCTCTCGTGTGATGAATCCAGTTCCATTTCTTACCCATAATCCTGAAATGATCAGATGAATTATCTGCTTTTGCTGACCAAAATAATAAATACAATTCTCCATTTTCTATTTTTCACATTTTCTGTAGTAGTCTACCTTTAAAACGGGTTTTGAAAGAATAGCAAAATGGTTTGAATATATTCAATAATTTGTCACCTTGGAGTTATAAGGTTCTATCTAACTTTTACATTATGTGAGTATATGTGTTCTTTCTTTTTTAGAAAACAAAAAGGTTTTCCCGACAAAGTCAAATGTAACGCACAAACGGCGAAGCTCTTTATATCAAAACTGCTCAGAATGCAGATAGAACCCTATAACGGCGAAATATTAATGACGTAAATAGATTTTTATTTGGTTTCACGCCCGTTCACCTGTCCTGATGTCGTACATCCAAACAGGAATGCTGGTGGCAGAACGGATGTGGGAATCGTAGGGGAGAGGAACCGAGATGTGAACGGGCTCGCTGACCTCAACCGCTCCACCGCCGCGGTCAAACAGCTGTGCGCTGACCGCTGCTACTGGTGTCAGGTCTGTCCAGCCGTTCTCCCCTCCTGAACACAGTCACACCACCAGAAATATATGTATGTTGCATTTAAACATCACTTTAGAACATATTCCAGTCTCGTGGTCTTTTCTGACCTGTGCTGTTTGTTTCCAGGCCGACTGGGTAAGGGAACGAGTTAATATCGTGCTGCTGTCTGGCTGTTGTTAAAACGGCTGTGAGTTCGGTGTAGGAGGAGTTAAACAGTAGACTCCGCCTTGGAACCTGCAACCGTGGCTGACTCCGCCCACCTGGAGGTAAAAAACAGAGTAATGGCTGTAAAAGCTGCTTCTATAAGCATTCTGAGAAATCACATCTGCCTCAGGGACTATCTACACGCTGCACACAGCACAAAAGCACTGAATATGGTCTACGTGTATTAAAATGGCCCATTCATTCTGAGATTTATGTTTAAAAACACTAGTTCCATAAGTGCATGTATGACGTCGCAACATCACCACCTAATGTTCTGTTGTGATTTTCTCGCCAAATGTAATGCACACGACTCTTTTTTTCCCACAGTAAATGGCCTATTGTTATTGGGAAATTGAAGCAATTAGCAGTTTTAGATGCCGGGAAAAGTAATAGGATACTTCTGCTGTTGCTATGGTGACAGCCACAGGAATGAAAGTATCATTTAAGGGGGAGAGGATGAGAAAGACGAGGATACACACACACCATCTGTAAATAATGTCAATTCAACAACACACCACCCTGTACAATGTCTCTTTTATTCTTCCCATTCTGTACAATAGTACTTATACGTTATACTTATATATGCATATTTTTGATCATTTTTTTACACTGTCTTTATCTCTATTATAACTAGTCTTGTCATTATGTTGAATGTGTGTACTAGATGCTTCCAACACCATAGAAAATCCCTTGTGTGTGCAAGCAGACTTGGCAATAAATCTCTTCTGATTCTGATTTAACGGACAAACCTTTGATAATCTTGTACTGTATGTATTGTTATTCTGTACTAATAAAATTGTCAGATTTTTAGCAGCTTTGTTCTTACTTGGGGAGCCATGAAACACCTGGATGACATCATCATATAGGATCAGCGTGCCAGGTTTCTGAGCCATCAGGTAAAGACTGACAGAGGCATACACTGAGAGAAAGAGAAAGAGAGAGAGTTTACCAAAGGTACCGAAATGAAATAGACACCAATGTCTGTTATTAATGTTTGTTCTGCAGAAGTAATGCATAATGTCATTGAAACACACATGCGACACATCATCATTGCTTGAAAAGATGCATGGTGAATGCTTATGTCATCTTAAAATATCATAAAAACATGCATTCAACTGTTTATGGTCTATCGGTGCTCACTCACAGGGCAGACGGCTGGCGTGCCATGGCACAGAGCTGGTGAGGTAATCCTTCTGAGATGCAGTGATGATTACCCATGTTCCCGTGCGGTACAGGAAGCTGACAACTTGCACTCCATCACTGCCTGCTTTGCTCTGTGCCAACACACTCTGGTTACCATGAACAGCAATGTCAGCGTTGGGCAGGGGCGAAAGATCACCGCCGTCAAACACCTGAACTCTCACCTGCACCTCTGAAAGCGTGTGACAAATATGAAATCACCACAGGGAGTTAAAGTCAACCTAGTCAGTCACATCTTTACATTTCAGAACGATACATCAATATCGTTTTTAAAGTCATTCTGTGTACATAACAGACCCCATGCATTCTGTAGAAATCCTTCAACACGTAGCAAAGCATGGTCTTTATCAAATAAAAGAGGTAGCCTATTTATTCTGGAGCGTATGGATGTTTTCCCAGCTTCCCCATGCTGGAACAAAAGCGACACAGAGAGCCAAAGTCATAAATAAGCGCTCGTGTTAGTGTAATGGGCTGCCAGAAGGCCTCGATGCATCTCAGATTTGCATAATTGTCAAGCACACACAAAGCTCCTAAAACGTCATGTATTTGCGGTTTAATATTTTCAAACAAGGAATGAATCTGGGATGCTAATATTATGCACATAATGTTCGCAGCCCGTCACGCAATGTAGTTCATTTACGGTGGTGGTCGATCAAAATTCATCCAAATCTGCGCGCAAACAATGTGCTTTCAACCGATGTGCATGCAAATATATAAATATATTTCTTAATCTGTTCTTGCATCGGTATCCGCTCGATTGTTTAAGGATAAAATTGCTCACCACTCCCACGTCTAACGCGCGATGCGTCCTTTATTCTCTAACGTAACGTTACTCACCGAGAGGTCCGCTGTCAGGGATGGATTTACCAGATATGCCTCTAATGTTGGACAAAAAGAGAAAGAAGAGAAAACGAGAGACGAGAAAGGATGGCATCTTCGAAGCTACATCGCTTTTTCCAGCTCGTTAGCCGTATGTGTCTGTGTGTGTGTTTTTAGACATGGTTGCCAGCATCCCTCTGCGTGTGTGATGCAGGATGCTGCGCTTCCTGCTCGTTCTCATCACGGTCTCTTTGTCAGAGGAAAAACAGCGGACCCTTGTGGTCAAATTCGAAGATACATGAAAAGTTTTCATTGAAAACACTTATTTTGTAAATGAGCAATAAAACGTGAACGAAACGTCTACGCGTACTGTATAGAACGTGCATTTTGTTTGTATCTAGCATTATCTGTCTAATTCTGCAATAAACTCTAATCTAATAATACATCGTTTTGTTAGAGTAAACTAAGCTATACTGAACTTGTCTTTAAAAGTGATATGTGTGTATTTTTGAAATAGTTCTTGGTGGAAAACTGCAGAACGATAATGCTGCTATTCGTCCATAGGTGGCGCCAGAATAGTTTTTAATTGATCATTTCCGTCACAAAAACTTCGATTTTGAAAAGAAAGAATTGATCAATTTTTCTATATATTTTCCGCAATCTTGCTTCTTAAAACGAAATTGTAAAAACTGTTATAAATAAAATCGTAAAAAGCTACTTTAAAAAAAAGGAGCTAAACCTTTCGTATTAGCATTTGCAAAGGTCAACGGCAGGGGGAGCAAAGACGCGGCCAAGGGCAATGGCATCTTTAGCAGGCCACGCAGATGCTATCCTCAATATGATTAATAGTCATCATATGAATTATGAAAATATTTCTGCTCACTTTCCCAAACAGGCGTAAAAAATGCTCTGCAATGAATGTTAGCCGATTTAGCTGGTAACACTACGTGAAAAGACGCGTCAACGTTGATAGCATCTATAGCTGGCAGTAGCGAACGCTGTAAATGAGGTAAGTTTATTAACTATACTAGTTTATTATTAATGTTTGTTAATGTAATGTAAGGGGACATTCATTTGTTATGAATGCAGTAAGTTACAAAAGCGGATGCTTAAGGTGGAACGGATAGCGACAATAAAAGCTGCGAATAAGAAGCTGAAAAAAGGTGTTTCCGCCTAAATCTGTATTTTATCAGGTCGGTACTGAAACGTAACTTTTTATATTACGCAAAATGCGATATCCGCGTGTTTTCTCCCTTTCTTTCCAAAACGCAATATACGCCAGTCACTTCTCTGCAGAATGCGATATATCCGCTCAACCAATCACAGCACACCATTCCACGCATTGTAAACAGTAATGGCGGCGCTTTGAATACGGTCGGCATCCTAGTTTCCCTGATCTACTTTGTACATTGTGTTCAACAAACAAACAAACAAATAATAAATTATTTTGACAGTATTAATGAACCTGTGCTGTGTAAGAAACGTAAACTTTAAGAATTAAGAAGATGACCCGTTGAAATCATTTAGGAGCGATGACGGATTGAATGTATTTTTAGTCCTGTGCCTGTATGTGAGATTTGTATTGTACTATTGAGTTCTGAGGCAGTCACATGTGGAACAACTGTTTTGTGTATTTCCAACAGTTTCAATATGAAAAATAACTTTTATATTAATTCAATGGACTCATTGCATTGGGGAAAAAAATCGTCATGTATTTATTGCAATTTAGGGAAAAAAAGTTTTTAGAATAAATCTTTTAAAATCAAAATCTGGATTAGAATTTTTAATGTTAATTAACTTAAAGATGCTTTTTGAAACTTTGAAACAGAAAATAGTGTTTTTTTACTGTTCAAACTGTATTCTGTTCATTTACACTAAACCTACCCTTTACAGACTTACAAACTTAATGCATTTTCAAAAAACATTCTGTATGATTTATAAGCTTGTTTCCTCATGGGGATCTAAAAATGTATGTCAAAATTTGGGTTGGGAATATCAACAGGCACACACAGAAGTATAATGCATACTAGTAATTTATATTGTAAAAACAAAAGCAATATTTTCTTTGTTGTTCAACAGGTGGGGCGAACATATGGGCGCACATTTATGACGGGTTACCTGTCATCAAAAGGCATACATTCAGGTGAAGTTCGAGTAGGAAAAGCGCTACAACAGGTTCATCAACCATGTCATGAATTGCGACACAAGGTTGGCATTACCCTGTCTTTAAGGACTTTAACTGAGTTGTTTGATATGTCTGGTCATTATCAAGTTTATTAAATAAATATTATTATTATTGATTATTCCTGAGTGAAATGCAGTGTCAGTGCTGTTAAAACAGCTTGTTTTGTAACTTTTAGGGTGTACGCGATCCAAATCCTGTCCCCTACTGTGCAGAATACATGGGACTACACTTGGACCAAAATGAGAAGCTGGTGATGTTTGGAGTGACACATGTTGTGGCAATAGATGGCTTCAGCTGTCAAATGGTGGCTTATAACACCATGCCTGTTAAAAACAACTCAACAGTCTATCAGAAAGTTTACAGGTATATACAAGTCACATTAACATGTCTTTTTGGTTTCAGTCTTAAATCAATGTTTCTCAACTCCAGACCTGAGTAATCACAACACGGCACTTTTCAGATGTCACAGACTAACAATTTTCCCTCCCTGACAATATATCTGAAATAGATGTTGAATGTGACAATTGGGTTACTGGAACTGAGAATCACGGTCTTACTGGAACTGAGAATCACAATCATTGACAAATTCAGCATGTTTTGAACAGCACTGTCACAGTTTTTAAGGCTAAGATTTTCTTTCAGAGAAGCAGTGATAAAGAACAGCATGTGGGATCAAATCCGGGTTGACCACGGAAAAGAGTTCTATATGTGCCTGTATATGCAAGACACAGAGACAATATAAACAGACAACCGTATGTCATAACAAAATCATCAAAGGTAAGCTTTTCCTACTACTTTAAAAACATTACCTGAAGTCTATAATTTCTTTTCACAATACAATAAAATATTATGATACCGTATCCACAGAACCTTAAAGTTGAGCGTATTTGGCCAGAAATAAACAACAGAGTCAACTATCCCCTGAAAGAAGCACTGCTGCAACTTCAGGAGATCATCAGCATGGAGGACAACACAACTAAATGTATCCAATCTCACCTGTCAGGTTTCCACAGTTGGGCTTGAACGAACTGTGCAATCATGGAATGCACATAGGATTGCAGGTATTTCTAAACATGCATGAATGACAGGCTATTTTCTTTTTTGTAACAATGTAAACATACAAAATGACTTACACGTCATTTTGTAGTATATAACTGCACCGTTGTCAAGCATCACAGATTTGGTAGGTCCTTTCTATGATTGACATCACATACGTTTTATGCATGAGTTGGCTGTTCTGTATAATTTTTGTATACTTTTCTATCTTTTTATGCATAGATTAATTAACGTGCTACAGGGATACCAAACATCTTGGCTAAAGGTGAGAAACTCCTACCACCGTCCTCTGTTGTTGCAGATATGTACCAACAAGATGTGGGGTCATGTCTAACAAGAACATCAACATTTGGGACAGATCCCTTTTCTTCAGAGGACGACAGAGCCAGAGCAGAGGAAGATTTTGCAGAGCATTACCCAGACATTACTCTGTGCTTTGTATTATGACTTTACACCATTTAAAGAAGCCATATTACACCTCATAAATGTGACAACACGTTTTTCATGAATTTGAAGATTACTTGAAGAATAACAGGAATAAGACATTTATCATAAAACATTATGATAAATGTCTACATTTATCATTATCACATATAAATAAAACATTTATCATTATCATTTATTTATTACAAATGTCTGTGAAAAGCAGTTTTACAAAGTACGAATAATAAATAGCAAGTCTTTTGCATAGTATTTGGCATTATCAATTCTATTCAAATAAAGCTGTAATTTCAGGTATAAAACTAACACGTTTAATAAAGTGCTATCCAGTGCTGCATTTTACTGTAAACAAAGGTTGAAGTCAAACACTTTTTTAGTTTTCTGACTTACACTGTAAGGAGTATAATTACTCTTTGATTAAAGCATATTAA
Organism: Triplophysa siluroides; assembly: GCA_006030095.1. Lineage (NCBI taxonomy): Eukaryota > Metazoa > Chordata > Actinopteri > Cypriniformes > Nemacheilidae > Triplophysa > Triplophysa siluroides. The sequence goes on along the minus strand of VCII01000879.1, from coordinate 956,338 downwards.
AGAACAAGTGCTGCCTAAAGTGCATTTTACTTTCAAGTCAAATTCTGAACTAGACTAAACTTGAACAGTTATGACTTGTTTTACTGTATATTCAAGAGTACATTTACTCTAACTTGTAACAAAGCTTGTGACTGCTTGTAACAAACACCAGTCACTATGAAGATTAGCCGTATTAGTGTCATAATATAAAACAGTATCATATGAAACAGCTAAACCTGACACTTTAACAGTTGTATACGGTTTCTATGTTTTAGGATTTTTGATCTTTCCATCATCTTTCCAGATCACCAAAAGCAGACAATTCACCATCAATTCCTGTGACTCTGTAGTTGTCATGTCATCGTCCTTTAATGTTACCCTCTTAGAACCTCTGGAAAGCGTGTAGACTTCCGGGTCACATAGTTGAGACATAAAAATGTCTTATTCCATTTTCAGGCCAATATTCTAACATCTGTTATTTATAGAAGATTAGATGTGTGGCCGAATGGAAAAATATCATTTCACGTTCATTTTAAACCGAAGCAATAAAATAATAAATAAATAAACGCTTTGTTTTTTCGTTTTCCGTTTCTTTTTCTAAATTGAATATCCCATGACCGGAAGATCCCCTGATTGACATGCCCCCTAGTGGTCGGGAGCATTTTCATTGTGTTGTGACTTGATTCATTTGTGTTGTTACTCGATTGCGTTGTGTTGTGAACTTATATTTGGTCAAAATAAAATAATAAATGTCGTTTTGTTGTGCACCAGTGGAATACCGTATCTTTTACCTTCTTATTTAAACAATATTTATCACTGATACACCAAACTTCATTCAGTTTATATTCCTTGTTATAAAACGGTCAGTTCTGGTCCTTGATTCTGATTGGCTGAGCCGAGTTCCAAAAGCCGCTTGGCGTCGGGCCACCACGCCCTTTAGTTGTTGTAAAATGCGCTGTAACCCACTGCTTCTTGGTCTGCGTCATAACAGTCGCTCTGAGTATATATTGAAGCCTCGCGCGCTGCGCCGCGCATTCTTTGCTACTCGTTCTTGCTGACGGTCGACGAACTTCACTTGACAAACAGTAAGATGGGACAGAGATTTGGCAAAGGAGTTGAAGCTGACGGCGATGTCGATCGGAGCGGTGGTTACGAACAAACTGCACCATCGACCGCTTGGGAAAGAGACGAAGGAGAATTATTTTGGACGTGGAGAGCTACACAAGCGACCGCAAGTAGAACAAACTCGCTTGCGAATCGTGAAAGTGTTGAAGATGCGGATTTGTTTTGGACTTTGGGGACAAAACAAGACCAAGATGAGACTTGTGAAGGAGAAGAAAAGGAAGTGGATTTATTTTGGACATGGAGAGCGACTCGGGATGAAGAGAGACCTCCGGTTACTGATGTAACTTTGGTCGGCGTGCCAGCAGCAGGTAGACAACAACATGTTTATCTTCAAATGTTTGGGGTCAGCTCACTTGTTAATGTTTTTCTGTGAGATGCTTTTAAACGTTAAATTAATTCCTGTCACATTTGGATACTTTAAGATGGGCATGCACCGAATGCTCGGCCACCGAATATATTCGGCCGAAAATAGCAAAAAACGTGACTCGATAAAACTAGCACCCAGCGCATAGAGAGAGAGAGAGAGAGAGAGAGAGACGCCTGTGCTTTATTCATTCCGCAAACATTTTGGCAGTGTGCTGTCAGCTTTTGTGGGCGGAGTTTGGAGGAGAGGCGTGAACTGATGTGGTTGTCAGTTGAAATGCAAGACACATTTTTGAAAAGCAAATTTTGACTATTCAGTTTGTGCCAAAAAAATGGCTTAATAAATAGAAGAAATGCAAAAAAACACGTACGGTGTTCGGTATTATTCGGCCAAGTGTTTCACATCATCTTTGGCTTCGGCCATGAATGTTCGATTCGGTGCATCCCTACTTTAAGCATTATTTGCTTCATGTCACACAATGTGCAAAACCCAATGTTTTGTAACGAAGGAGAAACTTATATGTTTGCACAAAGATGAGGTTTCAGGACAGGATGTCACTCCAGAGATCCATGAAAATCCGGAAACTTTCACCGGTGACCTCGAGATCCTCACCACTCAGGATCCACCAGCATGTACACAGAATCCAGTCCTTTCTGACTCCCACATGGACTCTGGGTTGGACTCGAACAGTGATGCTGTTCAAAATCCAGTCCCAAGTGAGGCAGACAGGGATGAAGAAATCCACCAAACTTCATTTAGTCAGTCTGAAGAAAAGCTGGAAGACGATGAGAAGCCCGATGTGATCATTCAGGGTGAGTTTACTTCCATAATCCCAACATACACACTTTCGCCTGTATGTAATTAGAACAAATATCCTTAAAATTGTTTTTATGTTGACTACATTTCTGCATCTCTTTTAATAGAGATCAACTCCTGCATGTATGAGATCGGTGAAATGCTGTTGGAAGACAGTTTTGTAGCCATCTATGAAGGGATCCGTGTGCAGGATGGCTTGAAGGTTTGTTTTTTTACTTACAGTAGATACCCAGCAAATAGTTCTTACATGTCTGCTCATGATAAATGCTTCGAACGAAATTATTTCTGCACGACTTGACTGTAAATCATTTCTTTGTTTTGTTGATCAGGTGGTAGTGAAATATTTCGATACCACCAAGCGGATGGATTATATCGTCGTCGTAAGTAGTGCCTGTTCTCCTTCAACTGAAAACATCTTCCTCACTTTTTACATAGACATATTGTCTTTTGTTTTTCCAAAATTGAAATTTGTCTTTCTTCTAGCCGGGTTATCCTGCACCCCTTCCACGTCAGGTGGGTCTTCACATGCTTGCCTGTCAGGGAGATGACGTTCCTGAGATTGTCCGGCTCGTGGACTGGCATGAGTCTCCGGACCAGTTCGTCATGGTCCTGGAGCGCCCTTCTCCCTGCGAGGGTTTGGATGAGTTTGTGGCGAGTAAAGGGGGAGAACTCGATGAGTTGTCAGCCAAGGACATCATGTGGCAGGCAACCATGGCCGCCCACATGTGCTGTAAACGGGGGGTTTTCCAAAGGGATATCAAGCTGGAGAACTTCGTCGTAACAGCAGACACCCTGGACCTCAAACTGGTCGACTTTGGGTGCGGCGAACTACTTCAAAAGTCGGCCTACAAAACGTTTACAGGTATGTCAAACACATGACCATTTGGATAAATAAGATGACAGCATTCAGATTCAGTGCTGGGCTCACATCTAGTGGCTACAAAATGGACATGAATGGTGACATGAATGTGTTTTCTTCAGGCACAAGAGACTACGCATGCCCTGAGTTCTTCCTAAAGGGCGAGTACTATGGAAAGCCAGCGACGGTGTACTCGCTCGGGGTGCTGTTATTTACCATGTTGTGCGGGAAATTCCCCAACTGCACTGACCGGAACTGGATAAATGACAAGATCTGGTACAAAGACGGCTTGACTCTAGGTGAGATCTTCATAAGACCAACTGTAGTTCTGAATGATAGAAAAAAGAACGGTTTGATAAAAGAATTGAACAAGATGATTAATGAGAGCAGGTGTGAAGTTTAAAGTGACATTCAGATGACCTCACGGTTTAAGGTAGTAATCGCCTCTTCCACCTTTTGAACAGAATGCTGCCGTTTGGTTCAAGACTGTCTACAGGATGATCCAGATAAACGTATTCGTCTGGAAAAGATCTTTAAACACAAGTGGTTTCAGGTACGGAGCACCCGGCAAACAAAGGGTTTTGATTTTAGTTGTTGGTTTATTCTGAAATCTGAAAGTCAGTATATGTCAATATCATATATTGACACAAAACACCACTTTTATTATTGTTCATTTCAGGACAAAGATCCTGCAGACGGCCTCCAGACTCCCGTCCCCTCTGAACACCTTAATGTCGTTCAGTATCGAGATGAAGCTGGGTTTCACATCAATGATGATGTGGACGTTTTAATCTTTCACACTTCAAACGATCAGTGTGAAGAGGAGATGGAGATGGAGGAGATGGAGATGGAGATGGAGATGGAGGAGAAGAAACCCGGTGTGTTCATTCAGGGTGAGTTTTTCTTTCACAACATAACACAACCCAAAACTATTTCCCCTTTTTATAAGGGAAGTAATGCTGATGTTTGGTGATTCAAGTCTGCTGCATTTATCTTTTAACAGAAATCAATTTGAGCCAGTATGAGATCGGCAGACAGCTGGGAGAAGGCGGTTTTGGAACCGTCTTTGAGGGAACCCGGTTGCAGGACGGCTTGAAGGTTTGATCTTTTGATATCTCGCCCTATTCTTTTCATACCTTAATGTATCCTATGTGCTCTTTAATGTTGTAAATGTATAAGAGTAGAGATCTGCCCAGGATGAATGCTTACACAAATTCATTTTTTGTTTTGCTTTGTTGATCAGGTGGCAGTGAAATTTGTCAGGAAGGCCCCGTATAAAATCCAGGATCACATCGACGTCGTAAGTAGCTTGTGTTGTCATTCAATTAAAAAACAACGTCATAGTTTGAGTACACAAACGGAAGTTTGTTTTAGACTGAGCTAAATCCTTGTTTGATCAGAAATGTCTTTCTTCTAGCCGGGCTATCCTGAACCCATTCCTCGAGAGGTCTATCTTCAGACGCTTGCCTGTGAGGGAAAATATGTTCCTGTGCTCATCCAGTTTCTGGGCTGGCAGGACCTTCTGGATCACTACATCATGGTCCTGGAGCGCCCTTCTCCCTGTGAAGACCTGTTGAGTTTCTTGAGCCACGCAGGAGGCAGACTCGACGAGCAAATAGTGCGGGTTATCATGGGGCAAGCGATAGAAGCCGCTGAAGTCTGCTGCATGCGGGGGGTTTTCCATAGGGACATCAAATTGGAAAACTTCCTGATTAACCCAAACACACTGGAGGTCAAATTGATCGACTTCGGGTGCGGCGATCTGCTTAAAAGCTCAGCTTACACAGATTTCATGGGTATGTTTTATCACTTTCCTTTATGAACAGGTGTTTACATAAATACTAAGACGATATTTGCAGATAGTGCCTCTGCTCACTTTTCAGACGTCACATTTATTGCACGCTTATCTGTTCTCCTCAGGCACAGAAAACTACTTCTGCCCTGAGTTCTTCCTAACGGGCGAGTACTATGGAAAGCCAGCGACGGTGTACTCGCTCGGGGTGCTGTTATTCACCATGTTGTGCGGGAAATTCCCCAACTGCACTGACCGGAACTGGATAAATGACAAGATCTGGTACAAAGACGGCTTGACTCTAGGTGAGATCTTCATAAGACCAACTGTAGTTCTGAATGATAGAAAAAAGAACGGTTTGATAAAAGAATTGAATAAGATGATTAATGAGAGCAGGTGTGACGTTTAAAGTGACATTCAGATGACCTCACGGTTTAAGGTAGTAATCGCCTCTTCCACCTTTTGAACAGAATGCTGCCGTTTGGTTCAAGACTGTCTACAGGATGATCCAGATAAACGTATTCGTCTGGAACAGATCTTTGAACACAAGTGGTTTCAGGTACGGAGCACCCGGCAAACAAAGGGTTTTGATTTTAGTTGTTGGTTTATTCTGAAATCTGAAAGTCAGTATATGTCAATATCATATATTGACACAAAACACCACTTTTATTATTGTTCATTTCAGGACAAAGATCCTGCAGACGAACTCAAGACTCCCGTCCCCTCTGAACACCTTAATGTCCTTCAGTATCGAGATGAAGCTGGGTTTCACATCGATGATGATGTGGACGTTTTAATCTTTCACACTTCAAACGATCAGTGTGAAGAGGAGATGGAGATGGAGATGGAGATGGAGGAGATGGAGGAGATGGAGGAGAAGAAACCCGGTGTGTTCATTCAGGGTGAGTTTTTCTTTCACAACATAACACAACCCAAAACTATTTCACCTTTTTATAAGGGAAGTAATGCTGATGTTTGGTGATTCAAGTCTGCTGCATTTATCTTTTAACAGAAATCAATTTGAGCCAGTATGAGATCGGCAGACAGCTGGGAGAAGGCGGTTTTGGAACCGTCTTTGAGGGAACCCGGTTGCAGGACGGCTTGAAGGTTTGATCTTTTGATATCTCGCCCTATTCTTTTCATACCTTAATGTATCCTATGTGCTCTTTAATGTTGTAAATGTATAATAGTAGAGATCTGCCCAGGATGAATGCTTACACAAATTCATTTTTTGTTTTGCTTTGTTGATCAGGTGGCAGTGAAATTTGTCAGGAAGGCCCCGTATAAAATCCAGGATCACATCGACGTCGTAAGTAGCTTGTGTTGTCATTCAATTAAAAACAACTTCATAGTTTAAGAACACACACAGAAGTTTGTTTTAGACTGAGCTAAATCCTTGTTTGATCAGAAATGTCTTTCTTCTAGCCGGGCTATCCTGAACCCATTCCTCGAGAGGTCTATCTTCAGACGCTTGCCTGTGAGGGAACGCTTGTTCCTGTGCTCATCCAGTTTCTGGGCTGGCAGGACCTTCTGGATCACTACATCATGGTCATGGAGCGCCCTTCTCCCTGTGAGGACTTGAGCGATTTCGTGAACCGCAAAGGAGGCAGCGTCACCGAAAACCAGGCGCTAGTTATCATGGGGCAAGCGATAGAAGCCGCTGAAGTCTGCTGCATGCGGGGGGTTTTCCATAGGGACATCAAAATGGAAAACTTCCTGATTAACCCGAACACACTGGAGGTCAAACTGATCGACTTCGGGTGCGGCGATCTGCTTAAAAGCTCAGCTTACACAGAGTATATGGGTATGTTTTATCACTTTCCTTTATGAACAGGTGTTTACATAAATACTAAGATGATATTTGCAGATAGTGCCTCTGCTCACTTTTCAGACGTCACATTTTCTGCATGCTTTTCTTTAGGCACAAGGCTCTACGCTTGCCCTGAATTCCTCAAAATGGGCAAGTACCACGGCAAGCCAGCGACGGTGTACTCACTGGGCGTACTGATGTTCGCTTTGGTGTGCGGGAAATTTCCCGACCGTCATGACCGGCACCAGCTCAATAAGAAGATCTGGAACAAAGACGGCTTGACTAAACGTAAGATCTTCATCAGACCAATTAATTCTGAACGATACCACACAGATAACTAGTATTAATATAAAACCGGTTATAAAAGATTTTTTGAAACCCAATCAGTCCGAGCAGGTATGAAGTGACATTCAAATACATTTTTTTTTTCACAGAATGTTGCGATTTGATTCAAGCCTGTATGCAGAAGAATCCAGAAGAGCGGATCAAGCTGGAAGAGATCTTTAACCACAAGTGGTTTGAGGTAGTGTGTTAGATTTAAGTCTTTTTGTTTTAGCATACTTGTCATTGTCATAACACATCTGTTTTGTTTATTTCAGGTCAGCGAGCTATATTATTGAAACCGATATAACGTCAGGTTTGGGACCAACCAATACAACCCTGTATTCCAAAAAGCAGTTCATGCTGCATACTGGGGTAAGTTCAAGGGTAAGTTAGCTGATAACCTCAAGTTCTGGTTCTAATGACAATTTTAACATGTATCTGGTAATTCTCTGTTTGTCTCTGAATCTATTTATCATCTTTCTGTCTGTATCTGGTATTTATCTGTCCGTCTCTGAATCTATTTGTCTTCTCTCTGTCTGTCTCTGAATCTGTTTGTCTTCTCTCTGTCTGTCTCTGAATCTATTTGTCTTCTCTCTGTCTAAATCTATTTATCATCTCTCTTTCTGTCTCTGACTGTATCTGTTATTTCTCTAATAACAAATGGAGCGTTATTTTAACGTGACCTCGGAGCGGCGTTCTAAACATATGTTCCGAGTCCCATGAAGATATCTCAAACCATTCTCGAGTTAAGGCAATTTTGTGTAATAGGCTCCGCCCATTTCAAACTTTTGGCGACCCTGGATCGAAATTCAATTTGGTTTTAATCGGGCAAAAAACCTAGGACTAGTTCGCAAAAGTAGGTTTTTGACATAATCACCGATAACTCATGAACCGTTTGATCGACATCAGTGCTTCTAGAGGCAAAGTTTTTCAGAATGAGGAGTCTGTCCTTTAATATGTGATGGTTATGATAATATTTCGCGTGTGTGTCGAACATCACGAGATACAAAAATTTTACCCGCCCAAAAAACTATTTTTGGCGCTGCCTAGTGACTGAATTGAAATTTAAACTTTTTTCCGATAATTATTTACATTCACACTCCACAGAATTGATCCGCGTTGGTTTGGATCCTAGGACTAGTTTGTAAAAGTAGGTTTTGCATTGATATTTGGAAGTAAACGCCCACTGCTATGATTGGGAAGCAGTTTGCGTAGTAAACTTAGTTGGAGCCTTCGGTCAATTGGGTTACACGCGTAACGTCAGGTTACACAATATCAGGACATATCAAGTGATCTCTAACACAGCAATAGTGACGCATCGTACAGATATTTTTGCTCACATAAGATTGCAGCGACATTCCTGTCAGATCCAATATTCACTTTATAATCTAGTCTCTCCGCAAATCCAGCGTCGGCCTGTGCCTTGTTCACGAAGGAATCCGCGGTGAACTGAAGCCAACAAATGCTCAAAGTTTTAGCCCACGTGAAAGAAACTTTTTAATTTCTCCACTAACTTTAATACTTTACTACTGTGTGTACGTGCAGTACAGAAAAGTGTTGGTTCCGGTTCGATGATAATATATGGAGCACAAAAAATGACTTAAGAATAAATAAATGAATAAATACAAACATAAATAAATAAATAAATAAATAAATAAATAATAAATACATGCAGAAATGTATAAATAATTAAGTCAATACATAAATTCAATTCAAGTTTATTTTTATAGCGCTTTTCACAATGTGCATTGTTCCAAAGCAGCTTTACATGAGCAGATAAGAAAAACAGAAACACAGCACAGTGCATAGTGTTTATAGAACAAGCAAGATCATTCTAATAAATAATATCTAATAATTAAATAAAAAAATCTAAAAAAAATCTGTCAAAGATATTAACTGTGTAACATATTTGTAATACTTCATTTATTTACGAATTTCTGCATTTATTTTTGTATTTCAACATATATTGACAGTGGGGCAAAAAAGTATTTAGTCAGCCACCAATTGTGCAAGTTCTCCCACTTAAAAAGATGAGAGAGGCCTGTAATTTTCATCATAGGTATACCTCAACTATGAGAGACAAAATAAGAAAAAAAATCCAGAAAATCACATTGTAGGATTGTATCACATTGTAGGGTCTTGTATCACACTGAAGGGGCTTATTTCGCGATAACAGCCGGCTGCTTGTACATTATCCCGCTTATTACATGGCTACTTGCCACATGACAAATAAACTGGACATGAAATGTAAATTAGAAATATTTTATTAGCTCATTATTACCGAATGCAGACCTTCCGCGAGGAAAAGTCGTTTTGTTTCGGTTTTAAAGTAAGAAACGATGTTCAAACTTCACGAACAACATTGGTTTAATTCGTAAATATAATATTCTTTATTAAAAGGTAAAATTTAACTGCCCCTCTCAAAATGATTTGCAGAATTCATAACAGGGTGTTATTAGTTTTGAGCGATTGTTATTTGAAAAGAACAACCCTTGGAATGTCGCAACTGGCCAAATAGGGAATCAAGCATTCAAATGAGCCGTGTAATAAATATATATACATACTGTAACGTTATATATTTATGTAAACACAATAACATTTTCATTTCCCAACTAATTTCAATACTTTACTACTGTGTGTAAGTGCAGTACTAAACGTTATGGATAACAGAAAAAGCCACACACGCTGCTTTCACCCAAAAATTAAAAAATTCTTTGTTCCGATGAACACAGAAAGATATTATTGCTTAAGTATTGCATTCTAATAATGTGCACTTTATATATTTTTTTTAAGACTCATTATACCTGTAAAAGAAATAGTGCCCAATAATACGGAGGGCGAAAAATTACTTGAGTATAAATAAACAAATAAATACATGCATAAACGCAGAAATATATAATTAAATACATAAATTCACGCAGAAATGATCAAATAAATAGATAAATACATGCAGAAATGTATAAATAAATAAATCAATAAGTAAATTAATACATAAATAAATAAATCTGTCAAAAATATCAACTTTGTACCATTTTGTAATGCTACATTTATTTATTTCTGTATTTCTGTGTCCGTATGTTAATGAAGTAGGCGGTCCTTCTCAATGCAGGATAGGTTGTTTGCACATGACGTCACGTTACTGCGTTTGAGTAGCGCAGATGCCGGCCGTGAAGTATTTTCTTCTCTACATAGGAATTACACAAGCTCAAAATGTTTATGGTTGTCTAAATCAACAAAAACCTGAAACCACAAGGCGTTTTTTATTGTGTAGCAAAAGTTGCTGTTCATAAGGGGGAAAATACAAGTATTGAAAAAAACCACAAGAAAAAGTGGCTTGTAAACATGTCTGTGTAGAGAGGAGACGAGTCGGATAATAGGGACTTTCTGACAGGCTTAACATGCCTAAACAACAACCATGGAAACACAACATTCTGTCAAAGCCTTATTTGTAAAAACTCTATAGCTTCTGTCAAAAGAACGAACACTTACAGATAAATCTCACGCTAAGCTAACGTGGCTTAAACAACGACCACGGTAAACCAAATGAAATACATTTGTTTATCACTGAAATCAAATATCAACACGATAACAGAAAGGTTTTAGGAAATCAAGCTAAGATGATTAATCTCCTCCTTGGAATAAGCAATTGTTCTGTAAATAATAGCTAGTGTTTATTACGTATGGTTTGACAGAAACCTTGTTTCGGTAATTTAACGTTAAGCTGTTTGCTATGAATGGACATCTATGGGGGAGAAAATGCTTGACGTGAGATTTAGCTGTAAGGGCTCGTTCTTTTGACAGAAGCGAGAGTTCATTACAAGTAAAGTTTGACAGAATGTTGCGTTTCCCTGGTCGTTGTTTAGGCATTTAAAGCGTGTTAGAAAGTCCCTATTATCCGACTCGGTTCTTCTCGTCACAGACACAGGTTTACAAGCCACTTTTTCCTGCGTTTTTTCAATACTTGTATTTTCCCCCTTATGAGCAGCAACGTTTGACACACAATAAAAACCCCTTATGGTTACATGGTTTGATCGATTTAGACAACCATACACAACTCAAAAGAGGCATTTTGAGCTTGTGCAAACAACCTATCCTGCATTGAGAAGGACCGCCTACTTCATTAACATACGGACACAGAAATACAGAAATAAATAAATGTAGCATTACAAAAATGGTACAAAGTTGGTATTTTTGACAGATTTATTTATTTATGTATTAATTTACTTATTGATTAAATTATTTAACATTTCTGCATGTATTTATCTATTTATTTAATCATTTCTGCGTGAATTTATGTATTTAATTATATATTTCTGCGTTTATGCATGTATTTATTTGTTGTGTTTATACTCAAGTAATTTTTTCGTCCTCCGTATTATTTGGCACTATTTCTTTTACAGGTATAATGAGTCTTAAAAAATATATATAAAGTGCACATTATTAGAATGCAATACTTAAGCAATAATATCTTTCTGTGTTCATCGGAACAAATATTTTTTCATTTTTGGGTGAAAGCAGCGTGTGTGGCTTTTTCTGTTATCCATAACGTTTAGTACTGCACTTACACACAGTAGTAAAGTATTGAAATTAGTTGAGAAATTAAAACGTTATTGTGTTTACATAAATATATAACGTTACAGTATGTATATATATATCGCATCAGTATATATTTATTACACGGATCATTCGTATGCTTGATTCCCTATTTGGCCAGTTGCGACATTCCAAGGGTTGTCCTTTTCAAATACCCTGTAACCCGGATACTGCAAATCATTTTGAGAGGGGCAGTTTAATATTACTTTTAATAAAATAGATGATATTATATTTACGAACAATTAAACCAATTTGCCTGTTCATGAAGTTTGAACATCGTTTCTTACTTTAAAACCGAAACAAAATGACTTTTCCTCGAGGAAGGTCTGCATTCGGTAATAATGAGCTAATAAAATATTTCAAATTTACATTTCATGTCCAGTTTATTTCTCATGTGGCAAGTAGCCGTGTAATAAGCGGGATAATGTACAAGCAGCCGGCTGTTATCGCGAAATAAGCCCCTTCAGTGTAATAAGCCCCTCCACTTCGCGTCGGGTCCTGATTACACTGTCGTGGCTTCTTTCTGCGATAACAACTGGCTGCCTGTACATTATCCCTTACATATACAACACAGCGCCAACAATGAATTTAAATCACAGTCCATAATCAACTGGATAACTATGTAACCTATCAAAGTACGACAATCTATTGGTAAAATATCAGAAGATGTAATACAGTGGCTTAATCGCAAACCTTAAAGGAAAACTCCACTTTTTTGGCAATAGGCTCATTCTCCAACTCCCCCTGAGTTAATAAGTTGAGTTTTACCGTTTTGGAGTCTTTTCAGCCGATCTCTTGGTCCGGCGATAGCACTTTTAGCATAGCTTAGCATAGATCATTGAATCCAATTAGACCAGTAGCATCGCGTTCAAAAATGACGCAGCTCATGTGAAAATAGGCTAACTTCCGTCATCATATCCAACGTGACCAACTGCTTGCTCAAGGAGCGTGATATCACTGCGCCTGCTGCGGCCATGTTACGAACGATGCGTTGCACCGGTCTCGCATCTCTCACGAGGAGATCGGAAGCATAAAAGGACAAGCGGCAGGAGGTTACGACGAGAGAGGACCAGGCCTAGACACTGTTGGGTTTAGTTTTATTTATGTTTGTGGGGCCGGCAGTCGACCGTGAGGTTGCTGTCGGCCCTGTACTTTCGTTTTGTATTGTTTGCTTATTTGATTAAAGTTGTTAAATGTTTGCAGTTCCCGCCTCCTTCCTTCCCTACTTTGAACTGTTTTACAAATGCTTAGTGACATGATCGTGAGTGCATGATCACTAGTCACATTTATAATATTTATTTGTGGAAAAAACTGTGTTAGAAACCGGGATCTCAAGAGACTGAAATACTACAAATGACCAAGAAATGTCTATGCAAATGCAGGACAGACTGCACGTTTTTTTTAAAAATTAAATTCCCTGCATCATATATTTATGAACTGTCTGTGCTGCTTGACATTTTATATAGTGCAAATTGGCTAATATCGTCCTTTCCAGAAAAACGGTATTGTTTTAAAAGCAAATCATATCTTTAATTAAATGTTCCATTCAGAAAGCCCTTTTTTCAATCATGCACACTGCACAACAAGGTACTTTCGTATCAATTAATCCTGTTTACATGAAATAAACCTCTGCTCCTGAACAGGTTTAAGCTAATGGACCTGTTGCTATGACCGCAAGTCCAGGATGAGCGTCGAATAATCTAACAATTCAAGATCATGCAAAATCAATCCAGCTAACCTTTTTTACTCAAAATGATTTTCCCAAAATGATCAACAGTTCCAGCTTGCCTTAATTCCCACTGTGCCGCCACCCTGTTCTGAGACCTGTGCATCTCATGGCGTCTGGCCTAAGAAGGCAAGGAAAAAACTCCTTACCAGTTCATCTGATCATTGACTGTGCTCTACAAGAAAATGAAGAACAAAAAATGTAAGATACCACTTTCAAAAGGGAAAAGATTATGATTATGTTTGGAGTCTGTTCCTTACCACCCATTCCTTCTTGGGTGCAGACACCTTCTTGGTTTGCACGGGATCATATCCGCACTAAAGACATCTCAAATTGACAGATGCACATGTCACCTATAGAATAAAAATACACAAAACATAAGGCATGTTTATTGTAACGTTTGTTAACTATTTTTGTAAACCTGTCAACTGAAATCATTATGATTTGTAACTGAAACACATTATGTGCTGATACAGTATATGTTGACTAAGTTAACTGTTAAAACAAGCAGATTCTTACCAACATTCTTGATAAACACAGTGATTAGATCTTCCTAACAAAAACGTATGACTTACTTTATCTGAAACTGATGCAAAAACCGACGGATTAAAATGTTTGCAGTCGTTTGTTTCCATTAGGAAAATAAAGGTCCACTAAGTCTTGGTAATAAAATAAAATGTAAAATACTTGTTATTGCGCAGGGTCGTAAGTTCGGTAGGTTTTGTCTACTAGCTTCTCATCACGCAAAAACAAATGTCTCCATTCTGACCACTGACCAGCAGAGTGCATTGTCGACTCGTTTTATTGACAAACCATTACGCACTACACTACGACTTTATGTGGGGCTTGCAGCCAAGTGTGACTTGAATAGATTTATCTAAAGAAAATGGTAAGTGCCTGATTATGGGAAATAGGCGAATGATAATGTGTAATAAGTCTGCGCGGTTTTGTTATTCCTTGCTCACTTTTCTACTTTTGTAAATAGTGATAGTGGCCCATTATTCAAACAACGGATCTTTCAGGCAATTCAGGTCTCTAATGGAGGTGCACCAGTTGCGAACTAAACGCATCACAATACATGGTTTGGTGCCTTTTGTCCTCGGGGATCCCCACGGACAGCACTAAACACCCATCGCACAGACGCAGTCTCTGAAACGTCACGAGCCCCCCGCAGACATACAATGACACTTGTTTGTCCTGCGCAACTGGCGGAGATTTAAGAAATCAGAGCGCTACAGCGCGCATGCGCTGACGGACGGGTGGGCTGCTACCCTCGGGATGAAGGAGGGTTGTCGGCGGATCACTCTCAGTCTATTAATGCCGAATCCTAACTACGGACTGCTGATCTATTGACAGCGTATGTCCGCACTATTTGGAAACCAGGTGTTAACTAGTCTTCCTTAAACTTTTACTAAAAAGTCACGAGTTTGGATTCATGTGGAATCTGAAAACTTGATTAGAAATAAAGATTTCGTGGAAAACACACATTCCGGCATCGAGTGTATGGATTATAAGTCAAGTCCGTGTTGGTTTCTTTATATCTCCGGGGAAGATATTTGAGAAGTGTATTTTCTGGCGACACGGACAGCCTTTCTTCCGCAGAGGAGGAAATCCGTTTAGAGTTGGATTGATGCAAAGTTTGTCCTGGAGGTTTCTCACGGGAATATGGGATATTGTAAGCGTGTGATTTGTTTGCAGCGACGCGCACCTCATGTGGCCTTTATGAGCTTTAATGTGTCTTAATTTGACTTAGTCTGAGACGCAGCTACTGGAAGTTTGGCGACGAACCAGGATACTTGACAGGAGCAATTCTGATAAATCTATTGAATTAACTTCGGAATTTCTCTGTCCAATGACATTTTCCAAGTCGTTAGCTTGGTTCCTTTTTCCCACCTCTCCTCCTTTTCTTAGTTACATTCACCGATTCGATCACTCAAAAGATCCAAAGCAAAAAGAAAGTAAGTACTTTTGTGACACAGGTTGTGTTTGAAGCGCGCGAGAGAGCATGCGGGGATGCACGGGATTCCCGATGGCCGTCGCGGTGGTGTTGACTCTTTTAACTATCATTAACGTGAAAGCGAGTGGGGAATATTGTCACGGTTTCCACGACTCTCAGAGCGCCTGGCGAGACGGCTTTCAGTGCCCGGAGCGCTACGACAGCGCGGGAACCATCATCTGCTGCGGGAAATGCGACCTCCGGTACTGCTGCTCCAGCACAGAAGCCCGACTGGACCAGGGAACATGTGACAATGATAAGCAGACACAAGATACCAACACCGGAGAAAAGGACAACAAAAACTCAGGCGCGGGTGAGACCACAGTTTTACATTTACGCATTTGGCGACTTACATTGCATCCTATACATTTTTGTTTCTAAGTATGTGCAATCCCCTGGGATCGAACCCACGACTTTGGCGTTGTATTAGTTATTAGTTAAATGAGTTAATTGTACTAGCTCAATTGAAATATCATTAGCAACACAAAGGTCGTGTGTTCAAAAACACACATACTGGTAATACATTGTATTGCACTAAAAAAACATACCAAAGCAAAAACATCGTTCAAGACATTACACTTCCTCTGTCTGAAACAGATTACCGAATTACTAAGGCTATACAATTACTGTGTAACGTTAATTTAATTTCACAACGGCTAAGAGTTTAAATTGTTTAATTCAATAACTCAATAACAGTGCGCAGTAATGTATATGTGCGCATATATGTTCCTCGGGCGTTTTGCGCTTAAAACCCCATTTAATACGAAGGTGGGTTTTGAGTTTCGTGTGTCCGACAGTGGTTACACAAACGCTTGCCCTAATTTTGTTTTATTTTTAAGAGGCAGTATTAGGGGTTAAATGTCATTGCTGTGCAGGTTTTGACAGCTGCAGTTAACTTGGCAACTCATCGTCCATTCACTCACAAATGGTAAATTGTACTGCGCTCGGTTATAAATAGCTGCGGGTTGTCTTAGCAGGAACGCACGCGCGCAGTTTGTATGTCTGCGAGCGCGACCCAGTCGTCCGGTTCCCCACGAGGATCAAGTTCAGATTGAACCGGATCTACAGTGCGATGTGGTGACAGCCTTGTTCCTATAAAACCTGGCACCAGGGCATCATTTCCGCAGTATTTAGGAAAGACAAAACACTTTCAGTGAGATTTTGTAGTTCGTTAAGACACCTACTTCTCCATTACATGAACTGTAAAATAATATTTTTGTATAGATTTTTTTCCCCACTGTGACACTATATACATTTGATTCATATTAAACTAAATAGTATTCACAGATATTTTGCCACAGCTTTGCTGTTCAATAGGTGCTCTAAAAACAATGAAAGAAAGCTGTCTTCGAACTTGTGATTGTGACAACCTAATATAATCGAACAGAAAACATTGAAAGGAAACTTTTAAACACGCATAAAGAAAAAGGAAACTTTAGTTTGTTACGCGGCCTTGGAGTTTGACTGAGCCTGTCTGGCTTTCGGAGACTTGGCTCCACTTGAACAATAATGCAACAGGTGTGGACTTATGTTGAAGGGGCCCAAACCTTTTAAGGACACGAGAGGGGCCTGAACACTTGCTATCATTCTGCATTGACAGTGAACTTTAGTGTTACTGTTACATTTACTAGATCTATGTGCTAGTTTAACAAGTATATTTTATCTAAAAACAAATGCCCAAAATAGGTTTATAGATTTACATCGTTTTTTTTTCTTTCTTTTTTTAAAGTATGTTACATAGTACAGTAGAGACCACTCCAGTTTTGCCTTTAAACAGCATTTCTGCATGTATTGTGGTTCCATCCCAGTGACTGTTAAATTTAAACAGAAACAAACCTTAGGAATGACATGAGGTCACCAAACGGCAACGTGAAATACTGAGAGAATGCACAGACACAAAAGCCTGGCGTAGTTCATCATATATTCATTATTGAACTGATCCTAAAATACACATGGTGTTAAAACAGGAATACGAACTTGTTTTCAAGATCTGCAAACATTGCGCCTCTTTATTTATTTTCACCAGTTTGTCCTGAATTTGGAAGAAGGGTTTTTACTGGTTGCATAATAGACATTTGTCAAATTCAGAAAAACTCAAAATCATTTCCGTTGAACGAGACACACAGACACGTCTCTTTTTATCTCCGTGGGGACAGTCCATAGGGCATTATTTTTATACTGTACAAACTGTATATTTTATGCCTTTATAACTTTTTGCATTTAAACATTTTCCAAAAATATCGTTCTGTACGATTTTTAAGCTTTTTTTTGCCCATGGGGACCTCAATTTTGGTGACACGAGTCCCCATGAGTTGCTGTGCATTCAGGATTAAGTCCCCACCGGGATATAAAAACAAGGCCACACGCACACACTTAAAGGTCCCAAAAACATTCAATCTTATTAGACATTAAAACATTATAAGATTCCTAATTATCTGGAAAATTGATATCACACAGGAACAATAATTCAGTGGAAATAACCTGTAGTATAACAGATTGACTTTAGTTTTTTCCATCCACCTTTGTAACTGTGAATACAACTAATACTGATCCCCAAAGCATGCAGGCAAAGCTTGCCAAAAGTCAGGTCATTTACTGAAAAATTCCACTGTTACAGTAACAACTAAGCATAAAGGAGCTCCTGTTAAAATGACTCCCCTGACATTTTTACTTGAGCGATCATGTCCTTGATTTAATAATGTAATCATAAAATGTTAACAATAACAGTATTTTTAGGCTATGGCTTGGAGTCTGTTCAGCTCCTATAGTAAAATCAAAAGCGATATGAAATGGTTATTATGGACGACTTGATTCAGCTGGTGATCTGATCAGGCACTACAAAGGGAAATGCTGAAAACTTCCCTCAGGTGATTAGATGTCTTATTGACCTATAAAGGTCACTTTTATTATGGATGTTTTTTGGGGGGTTATCTGCATCAAACAATCAAGCAGAAAGGACGGAGAGGTCACCACTGGTGGCAGCAGATTAAAACAGATCAAAACTGTGTTAATAAGTGTTAATGAGGGGCTCCGGTCCCCTGGGGACAAGCCGCTGGGGCAACATCTCGTCTTTCATTCCTTCTTTCTCCTAATCCCGTGAGTGCTCTTTTAAAGATATAAATACATTAACATCAAATAAACTTGAGCCTCAGTACCGCTGCACACATATCAGTTTCTTTCATGGCATATTTTTTTTAATTCAACAACAAGGTTCAGGGATGCTTTAGGCTACAAGCGACCTTATTGGTATTTCGTAAAGGTGTGAAAGTCACAATGAGCTCAAGTCACAACACTGATATGCTCGTCTTTCTTATGGCCTCGGAGGCACGGGTGCATTGGATGCAGTCTGAAATTTGAAACGAATAAGTGCTTTTAAATGAGATGTGAAAACAATGCTTAGGGGCCACACACAAACAGAACTCCCCAAAGTCCTCCATGTTACCAAGCAGCAGTGTTCCTTATTTTTGTCATTACGGGGTCAGATTCACATATTGTAATATTATGCTTTCTAGTATCAATGGCACTGAATACAGCTAGGTGGCCTGAATACTTTACATTACAAAGATTGGATTACTTTACTTTATTAGCGGACATTGCTATGGAAATTCACAATTAGTATTTTTAGATTATAGACATAAATGACACCAACAACACTCAAAAAAACACTTAGATGGCAATATGGGCGCACACCACCGACCTTCATAAAATATCTTATGAAATGAACATGAACCAGAAATGAATGATCAAAATCTCGTTTTTTTATTATTGTACATATTGAAACATTTTTGTATCATGTTCTAATTTCCTTCTTCTCTGCAGTACCCATCTATGTGCCCTTCCTCATCGTTGGCTCAGTCTTTGTGGCCTTTGTATTGGTGGGCTCCGTGGTTGCAGTCTGCTGCTGTCGCTGTCTACGCCCCAAACATGAACCTTCTTCAGGCGGCGGGTCAGGAGGTGGGTCCAGCAGTGCCCGTGTTCTAGAGACGATCCCTATGATGGCCAGCACAGGCACATCGCGAGGTTCCTCCTCCCGCCAGTCAAGCACCGCCACCTCCTCCAGCTCCTCGGCTCCTCCCTCCGCACCCCGCCCCGCCCCTGCCCCCATGCTACGCGCCCAGGCCTCTTGCTGCCTGCCCCCAGATGCCAGCGTCTATGTCAACATGCCCACCAACTTCTCCGTGCTGAATTGCCAACAAGCGACTCAGATTCTTCCTCACCAGGGGCAGTACTTGCATCCTCAGTACATTGGCTTTGCCCACCCAGTTTCTCATGCCCAGGCTTTCCTGGATCCCGCTCAGGTGGGCTACCGACCCTTGCAGTCTCCGTTCCCACCACCCACTAGTGTGGCCAGCATCTCCAGCATAACTGGCGAACAAAAATACCCTCCAGTAACCATGTGAGTGAGTATTATGGGATGCTTGAACACAGGAGCATAATAGCCACAATGAGCAATGGTTGGAAAACAGCGGAGATTGAAGTCACAAGAGAAACACAAAACAATGGATCAGTTCAGAGCAATGGAGCGTCATGGCTGCTGGTTGGTGCTCGGTGGAATGTGTTTTTCGAAAGTATGTGGAAAACACATGATGTTTTATAAACACAGTTCGGGAGGAGCACGTGCAAATAATCTACTCAGCCAATTCCTCATCAGCAATCACATCACCCGTCCCATCAGCTCGAGAGCAAGCTCTATAAATAGTTAACAGCCTTACCTCCATCCTCTCTACATCTTCGGAGCAACCCCGACTCCTCACGATCAGCCCGTTTCCCCTCGGCTCTGGGTTTGGGCAAATACTGAGCTCGGAGCCCTTTCCCCGGACAGCGCGCCAAATACATACCATCCATCCGGCTTTATTTATTTGCTTAGGCGAAGTCGTGAAACTGGCTTCACTTTAAAGGCTGAATATACACATGCATTCTTACCCAATTGTGTTGTACTACTACACAAACAAGACTCGGACGTTGTTTCTGTGACATAAGGACACATATTTCAGGGCTGTCAAAGACATGTGCAATGTGCCTTGAGACGTGCTTATGGTAATGCACTATGAATGTGTGAGCCTGTAATTGCTTGTGCTGGTGTAAATGAAGCGTTTGTGTATATGCAGTATTGTGTAACCAAAGTGAACACGTGTGCTCCGTGCGTGACTGTATAGGTGTGTCGCTTTATGAGATGCAGTACATGTGGATGTGTGTAGTGTAGTATATGTTGTGTGTAATGGAAATCACAGGTGCTTTAATGGGAAAAGCAGTTCTGGCTCCCCGTCGCATGCTTAACGTGTAATGAAGTGAACACAGGCAGAAACACACGCGCACACATACACACTCGCATACCGGGAAACTCTTTCTGTGGAACCAAACTCATTTTCAGAGAAAAAAAAGAGAAAGTACACAAATATGAAAGAGCTGTGTTTGAAACATGTTTAGGAAAAGGATGGGTGTGTGTGAAAGTGGAGTCAACTGTGTTCCTTTGTGTAGCCTTCTAAAAGCGGCAGAGTCAATTACGCACTAAAAACTGTCTGCCAACTGTTCCCCTTCACTAAGTCTCTGCCTTGTGAAAGAAATGTGTGTGTGCCACCTTTCCTTCGGTTAGCATAAGGTGCACTCAAGAAGTAGTAGAGGGTTCCAGGACATTTCAGTTTGGAGTGTTTCTTTCAGCGCCTTAAAGACGACAGGTTAGCGAGGATGAAAGTCGAGTTCCACTAATGAAGCATGCGTCACCATCAGAATGATCCAGATCTTTTTTTTATTTAGAGTTAAGGTTGCGATGGAAAGGTATTAGCGGAGATGTGTTTCGCGCCACTGAAATTCTCATGCCACAAGTGTCACCAAATAGACACAAAAATAACAAAACAGATGGTCGCCTCCCCTCCAAACGTAAGACATTGGGTGAACCAATATTGCTGTGTCTGGCTGGTCGGGATACACAAACAAACAGTGATGTTTTGATAGCGCCAAAGAGCCACACTGTTTACACTTTTCGGGAAAATCAACATACAGATGGCTTATTTATAGCTGCATGTTGAACTGGGAAAGACACAAATATTTTAGCTTTTTGAAAACTGCTCACTACAGATTTGAAAGCAGAGTAACGTAATCTAACGCGGTAATATGTTTCGACGAGGATGTTTTAACTCTGTCAGTGTCAGTGAGCAACTTCACATGCATGTCACATGCCCATTTCTGCGTGATACAAATGCGTGGGTAAACCGAATGTGAGGTTGAATGTGCCTTTCCCCCTTAAAAACAGGGTGCCGTGTTTCTTTTACATATGAAGTTTATAATAAATGTTTGAGAAACTGTGAAGTGCGGGGTTGTTTGTAAGAGATGCTGCGCGCTGCTGTCAGCAGTATGTGGGCCAGTCTCAAATGAAGACGTGCAGGACCTGTTTGCACCACTGCTATGACTAAATTAAACCAGAGCGCTCCTGTTACACACGGTGGCTGACTCCAGATCAGGTTGAGTGCTCAGACTTTCATCACTCTTAGCATTTAAGATGTAACTGAGACCTGGGGCCTTGTGCACAACAATTTGTGCAGTTTTCATACTGCAAGGTTTGTGTACATAGAAATGTGCATTTATAAACTCTTAGGCCCGGTTTCACAGACAAGGCTTAAGGCTAGTCCCGGACTAAAATGAATGTGTGACCTGTCTTAAGAGTTATTATAGTTTTTATCTTAGTTTTATTCATATTTTAAATTAGCTTTTATTTTTAGATTTTTGTGTTAATTTGAGTTAAAGTTTTAGCAATTTTTTATATGCTTTTGTCATTTTATAATTTATTGGTTTATTTTTAATGTTGCTATATAAGATTAATTAACTTTTATTTTTGTTTTTGTTTATGATAATTATTTTACTGCTTTAAACTAACTTCAGTTTATTTTTGAGCAACATTTCAAATCTTTTCTTGAGTTAAGTTTTCCAAACATTTGTAGGTCAATATTTGATTTGATTTCAATGAACAGGAACGTTTTCAAAGTTTTAATTTTAGTGAACTAAAATAACCTTGGTCTAAACTGAATATAACTTGGCCAGTAATATCTTAAAATATATCAGTTCCCTTGTTTTTATCTCAAGATGCACTCCAGTAATGTATTATTCTAAGCCATTTTTATAAAAGTGACATAAATAACTTAATTTAAGGCATGGTGTCTGTGAAACCGTTTTATTTATAACATGCAAACATTGCATTGCAAAGTTTGGCGAATTCGTATGTTAACAAATAAAATAATAACAAATACAATTGATAAGAAAATAATAAACCATAATCCCACTGAGCAAGAACATTTCACACAGCCATGCCGCTTAAATATTAGCATGACTGTCACTTTAATATTAGCATGACTGACTTTAATATTAGCATGACTGTCGCTTTAATATTAGCATGACTGTCACTTTAAAAACCGTTGCAGGCAGCACGTGCGCGCTTTTTCTGCGTGACCGCGGCGCCTTCCTCAGGTAAATGTTTTTCCTCATTTTTAAAACGTCTTTCTCAGTGCAAATATACACTATATAATATATACACTATATAATATATACACTATATAATGCATAATGCATTTGTTGAATGCGGCGAACCAAAGGAAACATAGTGGACTACGAAATAGAGGAAGTCCTCTGGCTTTTACAGGTTCTTCTGATAACTAAATGATGAACGACAGCTAACGTTAGTTACAGCAACTCTGTCAACACACAATTACCGAGATGAAGAAAACTTGTCGGATTTCTTAACTTGATGAAAGATGAAGTGCTCCCGACTTAAATCGACATGTCTGGTGTACTGAGGGAAATGTCAACAGCCTGTAAAAGGAAATCAGATTAGTTCAGTTTGTAAATAACAAAAAAGTGTCCAATCTTCCTTTGACGTGACAGTTATTGTCATATAATTTTAATGTAACTTTGCTCAACATACTTTATAAAGAGGGTCAAACAAACCATCAAACACAAATTTTGTTTTTTTGTGAGACAACTTTGTCACTCAAATGACGCGAGATTATGTTAAACAATATCACAAACAACTCAATGGCTTGGACACACGGACCCTTAAAGTGACATTAATGCAGATTTTACACACACAATAGTTTTCATATGGAGATAATGATATTTACTGCACTTCATCCAATGCCCCTATATCGAACCTTCCAGAAACTTGCTGACATATGAGATTTAAAACCAAAAAACATTTTTACTAGCAACCTTAAAAATCTAATGAAATTGACACTTGACAAATGTCTCTCCGAATGAGTTTTAAAGATGTTTCACCTAAAGATACTTGACCAAAAAACCCCTCACAAATACACACAGGAACGCACACTTAACACCTCACACCTCTTAAGTCAAACTTTCCACCCACAATGGACTCTGGGTCAGCCTGCCACTGTAATATGCAAACAAAATGACAATAATTGCACTTAAGTCTGCCTCTTAAAAGTGTCTTCTTGGCATGTTTCTGTGGAAACTTCAGAGTGGGAGAAAGCAGTCAGAAATGTTCGGGGAGAACTTGGACGGAGTTGAAATGGATCCATGTGGCTGCTGTTGAGGTGGAACGCTACTCTTCAGGAATGGATTCCCCATATTGGACGCAGTGGAGCTGAACAGAGATGGCTCAGATACAGAGATGTGGGTGTGGACTTCCTAGCAGTGAGGAATCATGGGACTGACCAAGGTTATTGGGTTACACACACCCTCACACGAACTTGTGTGATTATTCTCAATTTTTAATAAATTGTCATCATTTTCATCATTCACAAGGTGTTCACTTGAGCTGACCTGGGCAGTTCAGTCTTACAGTTTTCCACCTTTCATACACGTGTTACTAAATGGAGTTGTACCATAGACTTTTGTTTTTTATATAGCTGCACGCACGTGCCGTATGCTTTTGGAAATAATCGTACAGCTGTATCCTTTATAAATATGATCAAACGAAATACTCTTCGAAGATACGAAGTACGCAATACTACTCTATAGATACTCAAGATTAATATGAGATTGGCAGAAACTGTGTGTTATGGCCGCTTTAACAAATATCGTTTAGTATTTTTAAACATTTTGAAATTGAAATGGTCTATAATGTTTTTATCATCCTGAAAAGTTTTTTGATCAGATTTAGTTTAGTCAGAAAAATGTGTCGCTGATGGATTGTTAAGCCCACATGCACACGCACCTCAGACTACCTTTGATTTTCTACCAGGTTACTGATCTCATTTGACCTTAAATGTCCTCACAAATCACTTTTTGACATTTTTCTTCATATTTGTATTTTTGTGAGGACATTTTCAAACATTTGGCCATCGCAAGTAATGCCAAACCTGTACACGCACACGCACACACTGAGCAATGATGTATATTATGTTCTTTGGACAGTGTGCAGTTTAAATAAGGTAAGACCTACACATGCTCCAAACGTGTCGGTCCACTCCTTTCTTTCCTGTACTTAATCTTAAGAAAACACTCCACCTCATCTCATTTCCTAACCTGTAACGCCGACTCGGCTCTGAAGTGCACTTCAAACAAACCTGGCTGAAGCGTAAATCAAACTTTTAAGCTCCCTGGTGAATGTTAGCTTTCATTTTATAAGACTGTATTTTTAATCCTGATCATGCTAAACTCCCTTTTTCGCTTGTTAATATCAAAACAGTCTGTGTTGGCGAGTCCTTTACCGCTGTCTCACCTCAGCTGCCGTGCACAGTTCAGTAATCCTTTGAAATCCTGCTGGAGTTCTGTAATTAACTTAAATGGAATTAGTTAAAGCTGATTTTAAATACTTAGAATTCTCCCATCATGGTTTAATATACAAAGAAAACCATGTTTGACAACTATAAGTAAGCCTTTTGTAATGCTGTCAAAACATGTAAACATCCCATACAGATTGATACAACAATTGGCTCAACCAATGTTGTGGGATTGGAAAACGACCCATTTTTTTCCCATTTAAGTCCCATTTAGTGATGTAGTAATGATGACAGACTTCATCATAAACAGTTTACCCCAAAATGAGAATTCTCTGAAAACGTTCCCGTTTCAGACCTTAATTTAGTGTTAAAGTCAGCATTAAAGGGAAGTTACGCTCGTATTCTTTTCCGTATCGTGACATATATATCCGAGTAAAACGGCTTCTGAAATGAGAGAAAATGTAGAGCTTGATTTTCCATATCGAGAACTGGTTGGAAGATGGGCTTTGCTAACAAAATGGAGGCAGATTTGAATGCGAGTTTGCAGTCAGTCGTGGAAGATTATTCCCCACCGGACTCACCATCGGCACCCTCCCATGACGACAGCTCCGCATTTGCGCCCTTCTTCATGACAGGAAGTGATGAGGAGTCATTTTTTGGGGGGGGGTTTAGAGGGGGTCAACGACACATTCATTTCATTTCATGAAGATCACAGATAAGTCAAGATTTTTCAATTTGCCATATTTAAATTTATAATAGAGATTCAAACTAGCTAATTCAAACTATGTTAAGTTCAGTTTCGGTGATTAGAAATAACTCCATAGGAAACAAAGACCAAAGAATCAAAAAGAGAACGATACAGAGTCACAAGTCCAGTTTATTTTGACGCAACAGTCCAGAAACCCAACAGGTTGAGTGAAAGCGGACAAAGCAAAAGCTACAGCGGTGACCCAGCGCAGCCACTGAGTGAAACAGAGAGGGAAATTTCAACGTTAACTAGACCAAGACAACAAGGAGACACGGAGACTGTGGATCTGGAGGGAGGGAATGAAAGAGAACGAGGTAGAGAGAGAGAGAACATGAGCTCTAAGATACGTACTCCTGTACAGAGGCTGCCATTAAGTAGAATATTAGTGGAAGAGAGCAGGAGATGGAGAAGGTGTGTTAGTGTGCGTGTGGTACGCCGGGGAGCTCCATGCTGCAGAGCGGGACAGGCTGTAGGGTTCCTCGGAGGAATCGACGTGTGTTTTGGCAGCGTTTTGCTTTGGGGGGCACGATGCATGTGTGTGTTCATACGCGAGTGTGTATCTAGCAGGTCTGTTGATGGAGAGACGAATCTACGGCAAAAGTACACACACCTCCCCCATTTCAGGTCTGCTATAGGAATCCCTCCGAAGTGTCGCTGTGTGTGGGAATTTAATGTTTATTTAGAGTGGCCTCCCCTCCTCTGCAACACGGTGGTGATGACGCCATCTCCGATCTCTGGAGACACCGACGTTAAGACTCAACAAAAACACTCACATAACCAGCCTCCCACAAACACATGCAGGCACACAAACGCACAACAGAGAAGCCAAACAGCTGTCCTGAACATCACACACGTTAGACAAAGAGGTCTCTCCATGAATCATCCAAGCACACATAGAAACAAGTTCAAAAGACAAGCCATACGCAATAGAGTCGAGGTCCTTCTCGGTGCATATATACGCTCGCATAGACAAACGTGCGGATGCAGACACGCACCCGCACAATAAATAACCAAATACAGACAAAAGAGAATCCACAGGGCGATTATGAAGCAGTCTTGTGACTCGTGTTAATGATACAAGCAGAGAAAGACTATCGTCTCTGACGTTCCATATCTGAATGCTACTTGGCTTCTGTTGCCTGTCTGTTCATGTGTAGTGCGTTTTGACTGGCCATTTCAGTGTCAGAAGATCCCGCCCACCCCCAACCCTCCGTTTCCGTCAATCCGTTCCCTTCCAAAAAGTCCAGCCTCTTTATGGGAGCCAAATGCGCTGTGTAGCTGTGCCCGGTTCAGTTTAGTTCATTTTAAAGATCCAAAAAGGCCACAGCAGGATCACCCAGCACAGGTGTGATCCTGAAGTCTCTACCAGCTGCTGCTGCACTGACAGCTACAGACTGGGCCGTTGACGGGTGGTGTCGTAGGAGCGCACGACCTGGGACTGAGAAACCACGCCATGCTCCTCCTGTGAGAACGCATATCCATCTGTGGGAGGAAAGTAAGAAAGAATGTAAATCATGAACATATTGGATGTTGGTGCCCGTTCATCGTTTACTCATCCTCATGTCATTCAAGTATGACTTTCTTCACAAAATAACCAAACCAACTGTCCCCCGTTGACTTTGTAAGGACACAAAACCACTGAGACATTTCTTAAAATATCGAGTGGTTTACAGGTTTTGAATGACATGAGGGTCTTGGGGGTGAACATTACCTGTAACTAACAACACAGGTAATGATGCCATGACTGTAATAGTCCACCCGCAAGACCATCAGTACCAGCATGAAACTTCATATTCCATTAGATGCACAGATGTTAGTTTAAAAGGGTGTGTGAATCGAGCACTTACGTGACACGGTCTGCTGCACGGAGTTTGAGCGTCCCACGCTGGAGGTTGTTTTCCTGAAGACCCGTGTGAGCAGGTGGGCACGCTCGTTCAGACTGGACAGATAAAGACAAAGGGATTATCTCACCAGTCTTAGCACTGTTACTTACTGATATGCTGTAGACAAGTCAAACACGACTGACATACTAGAGGTCAAATCACATGCTGAGATATATTGACACCACAATTTCTACGACACACAATACTGCTGCAGGGCTGTTCTGGCAGCCAGTAGACATACTAAATGATGTTCAGTCGAGTGGAACGCACATTTACACACACGCTTACAAAATTCGCAGAAACGGCTTCCCAAACCGCTCCTAAACAACTTCAAATGTAGTCTGGGATCCAAAAACAGCACATCAAATATTTCAACAGCACTAAATCCTCAACCTTCCCATCCTTGAAATAAAAAACAATACAAAGAGTATTTAACAGCTCACTACACTTAAATTAATGTATCCAATAAAGAGGTCACCGTACTAAACTAAATTGCAAGAGTTCCCATGGCATTCTGGGTCTAGTTTTGAAATTGGGAATCGTGCAAGCCTGACCCCAGCTTCGATAAACAGGTCCTATGATGTCTCCCTGTAAATCAGATGTATGTCCCTGTAAACCTCATCCATAAAAAAGAGAGTGATTCAAAAACCAGTCATTCTGGAGAATTGCCAAAGTTCTCAAGGTTACATCTAAAACTCCACCGTGCTATGAAGGGGACGTCTACACTGTTATATTTGGGTAAGACGTGGCATTCATTTGGCTGTACTGCAAAAAATTCTGCGACGGTATATGAGATATGGCAGGACGTCGGCCAACGAAAACTATGTCTGCAAAACAGATGACCGTTGGATGATGAATGGATAAATAAAGAAATAAAGGAATAGAATGAGGCATACGCTCAATGGTAATCTGAGCTCTTTTCCCCCAATGAGTCTCCCTGCGAAGCTGTGAACAATCCTCGAAATATACTCTGTGGTGCGGGACAGTTGTTTTAATTAATCAAAATGGCAACAACTAATGGAATAGGTTTGACTTAGACACATCACCTCTGTCCGGAGGTCTCCTGAAGTTTGATTCTTCCCAACCTAACAATACTGAATTCACATCGATGCTTAATCATTCATCACTTTTTTTACACAACACCCATTTTTACAGCTGGATATTTACCGAAACAAATGAGGTTAAGTGCTCTGCTCCTGGGAAATAAAGGGGTGAACCCAAACAGGGCTTACAGCCAATATCCATCTGATTAGAAGTCCATTCTGTCAACTCCCTTGCCATAAATTAGTGGCCTAAAGACCACAAAACGCTCCAAGGTATTACAAAAACTGCATGAGGCTACACGTACCTCTGCCAAGTTCCTGTCTCATATAGGGCCTTACACCTAACTCAATATGCGATGTAATATCCAGCAATATCTCTGGGCTAAAACCATTAGGACTAATTCCACGCAATCACTCCATGCAGTCAGCCTCAAATCCACAAACACAGTATGAAAACAAACACATGCGCAGGGAAATCTCAACTAGTTTTCAAGGAAACTACACACACCCAGTCCTTATAGCTACGCAAACCTGACCAGCTCATGGCCGCCTGACATCGCAAACGTGAGAGCAGAAGTAGAAATAGGAAAAGGAAAGTCCAAAGAGATGATGGTGAATGAATGGAAGGTTCCAGGGAGGTGGCAGGGGAACACAGATCACTGCACATCCCTAAGAGGGTCACATTCAGGCAGACTGGTTCTACCTGCGTGCATGCCTGCATCTGACTCTATAGGCAGTCTATGAATCCTCAGCTTTGGGCCTGTGGGCGTTCAGGCAGGGGTTAGAGAAACAAAATGTGGTCTCATTCTCGAACACACATCCACAAACATGCAGGTATAAACAAATGATCAACTACATTTTGCCAAAAAAAACGTGGGTTAAAACAAATGATGCATTTAGATAAAGAAAGACCAATATCTAATCTGCAAATCTATCCAAATAATAATCACTGTTGATATATTTATATAATAAGAAATGTAATGCATTCACTTTCTTTATATGAATTATAAATATTATTACATTTACATTTATGCATTCATCCAAAGCGACTTACATTGCATTGTATTATACATTTTCTTTGTTTTTCTAACTATGTGCAATCCCCTGGGATTGAACCCATGACTTAGCATTGCTAGTGCGATGCTCTAACCACTGAGCCACAGGAAAGCTAATCATATTAATCTATAACGAAATCACTTTTTTGCATTTCATGGATAATCTGCAGTCCTGATGTTCGCATTTTTAGAAATGACTGTGCTTAACTCGTGGGTTGCAGTCAACACTTTGAGAGCGATTCATTTTGTAGTATTAATGTAGAAAACAAATGGGTTTCACCATTATTTGTTTTATGTCACAGCGCATTTACGCACATACCTGCGGCCACTGGCGTCTCTGAGGACGGCTGCTCCTGGGTCCACGGCTCGAGCCTCCAGTTCCTGCACTTCCTCCAGGAGAGTCTTCTTCACTGTGCGTCGTCCCCTGCACACACGCAAAGCAAGACGGTGAGAAAAGATCAGCTTGTTTATGTGACTGGCTAATATACAATTACAAATCACACTATATTTGCTCTGTAAATCCACTGACGTATGTGTGGTTACTTACGCGTTCCACACTACATCCTTGAGCAAACATGCGGTTGGCACCAGTATCAGGCCCAGCCAGAAGGTCCAGCACTGCATCACTTTACCAGCCTAAAAGAACCGTAAGAAGATTATCACTTATAAACAATAAACGCTTCGCAAATTTGAAACGATCGATGAACTCCGGATGTATGTCCTAACAGCAGCTGTCATGTGACTTGAGTCACCTTTGACCTTGATGTTAGCTAGATGGAGAGGGTAAATATCTATTAATCTAAAGTCTATTGATCACTCATGTGCCTTCAAGTTGTTTTAATTCCACCCCATAATAAGTCACTTCTTATTATTAAGCTAGACCTCTCGCTGAGTCTGTTTTCAAACATTATGGATTTTGTTTACAGTACCTCTAAATAATTATTTAAACACTCATAAGGCATTTATTTGAAGTACTAAACTTTTCAACAATAATAGATAGTGTTAAAAATATGAGAAACTTTATGGAACATGTTCAAAGTTAATGTGATAAACTGAGCTTGTGGACTTTTGAGAACTTGTGGGAGAAAGACTTGAGCAGAAATGACTGGTTTGTTAGAATTGTTTTTCCTGGGAAAAACTTCTGTTAGTTTCACAGACTGAAGCAACTTCACGGTGTGCATTCAACTGATCCCACCGAGAGGAGATGGTTAGGAATCATCCACAGCTAATATCCCCAATGGAACCCGCTAGACTCCGAAAACCATTAAGAGGCGTCCCCTCGCGACAGCTGCACATACACCCCCAGACCGCCAACCCTCCCAAATTCTCAGACAAGCAAAAATACGCACATTAATATACAGCATTGGAAAAACATGCCCGTATGCTCGTTCCCAGTTCGGTCAACATGGAAAAATGGAGAGATTAGAAAATGAATGGATGGACAAAGAGGAGTCAGGCAAGCCTACGCTGCAGGGAAAAGAGTGAGGGACGTCCCCATCTTTCTTTCTCTCTCTGAGAGCAGCTGCGGTGATACTTGAGCACATTCCTGATTTCTGACACAAATCGAATTAATGGGCCGGAGGGTTCAGAGAGCTCCATCCCACCCCCGACTGCTCAACGCTCCCAGAGCACACACTTACACGTTAGCTTAGTGAAGGTCGGTCCAAAAGGATATTGGGCTCCGATCAAACATATCTTGTTTAGACACTTTCTACATTTGCGTGTCGTTTCCAAGCTCAGTAAATATATATTTTTTAATAAAATAATAATGTATATAAATTGTAATAAATATAATAACTATATAAAAAGACTATCCATTGTGATTATAAGAATGATACGCTTGATTCATACACATTTACCAAACTTACCACAATGCATTCTGGGATTGCATCTAGTTTAGGTTTAGTTTATTTTTGCACAATGTAAAATGGTACATATATTTGAGTAAAAAAAAACGAAAGTACAACAATACTGTGCAGGCAGAGGCGAAAAAACCCCAAAGGGCTTATCTAAAGCCTCCACCTAAGTAAACAAAATTAAGATAGAATTAAGCCTAATTACACAATATAATTATATCAAACCCCAAAGCAATAAACACCAGAAGACAAAACAAACAAAAAAAACACCCAGAATGTACAAAACATACATAAATGACCCTTTAAACATTTGACTCACTTAATACCAAAACCCCCAAAACAATATGCACCAGAAATCAAACAAAAAACACTTTTTGTCTATATGATGAGATCTTTGTTTAAATCACTGTGGGAACAGGGAAACAACTTTTGTAGAGTATTCTTCCCTAAAACACACAAACAGATGTCTTTACTGTTGCACAAACCAGCCCACCCGCTTAAGTCAACACTTCCGGGCTAGGCCATAAAAGCCTGGGGCTCGGGTGACTCTGTGGCAGGTGTAGGGAGACTACAAAATGGGACCATAAATCTGAGACGGATCACCCAGAGAGCAAGTCGTCCAGGCGCCGAACGGGCCGGCAGTCAGATGCAATAGTTGTGTGAGAAGGCATGAGAACGAGCAGGTGTGTGAGCGTATCTTCTGGACTCACCTGGCCCAGCATATCCGGTGCTATAGGGATGGTTGGCCAGATAGCGGAATAAACGGTGAAAAACAGCATCCAGAGCACCATGCTGCCCCATACAGCCAGATGAGAAAACTGTAACGAGAAACAACTAGGTCATGGTCAGTTTCCAAACTGGTTACAGAGAACATTAAGTATATGAAAAGTCAATGTTATAGTCAAATTAATAATCGCACTAAAAAGCTTTGCAGTCTCCCACTCCCGTGAAGTATTACAAATAGTGTAATCGAGAGAAACGGGAGGCTCGACTAACATTAATATGTTGCAATACAATATATACTATATCATTAATGGCTACAAGTCAATATCTTTTAATATCATACCATCACTTTTTATCATGCTTCATGGGAGCCTCAAATCAAACTTAAGTAAGTTTAATTATTTCGCTACTAAGAATCATAAGAATTCATTTGTAACTCTTATTGAGAAAATTAATGGGGAAAATACTTCCACATCCAAGACAGTGGAAAAACTGGACATTGGTGTTGGACTTCACTGGCACACTGTATATAGACTTCTCAAACACATCTCTGTTTCTGTAATAGAAACCGTGTGAATTCCAAGGGGTCTCTCCTTCATCCTGGGGGCTGGAGTGCGGACAGCTGAACGGACGGGTGTGTCGACGTGCCCTCAACACACACCACAGCTGGTAAGAAATGTCCTGACATAGCACCAGTATATACTCTCCATCTATCTAAAGCAATGGCAATTCCCGAACATACTGTATATAACCTTTCTATAGAATCAGTCGCGTTCAAAACATCATAAGCAAACTTAAGAATGTTCCATAATTTGATTTTCTATCACTCTAGATATAACACGTTTCTTTGACGCATTAGACAGGGCTTTCACAAGTGCTGCCAGAGTGGTTCATTGCTTTGAGTTCAGACGGCAGGCTGTGTAGGGTGTGCGTGTGTGTGGTGTTTGTGTTGGAGGATGGTGACTAACTTACCCTTGTCCAAGCTGTGGTCTCCATGCCGGCTTTTAGACATACAGTTACCACTACATACTGTTATAGGAAGAGAGAGAGAGGTCATAAATAACAGTAATGATATGCACTCATCATCCTGGTAAAACGTTCTGTACAGTTTCACACACAAAACCAGATGAGGGCTTTCACATAGGCATAGACTTACTTTAGCCTCTAGCTTCAAAACGCACACAATTACACATTCACCCCTTAATGTGATCCCTCGCACACATACACACTTAAAAGCCTGTAAGGGAACAGAAATGAAATACCAGCAAAGACTTCACTCCCTATGGGACTCATTCATTAGTTCTTTAATGGATGGAGTCTGGCATCACTGCTAAAAACTGAAACATACTGTATTTAATAGTCTGGGTTATAAACACACACACAGCCTTATTTATATAATGGAACAAAGTCCAAAAACACACAGTTCTTAAATTTCTGATCTGTTCCCTTCTTTTGGCCAATGGGATGGGATACTTGACATTGGACATTAAGGTACAGCCTGAAACAAACTTTACCGTAACAGTAACGCCAGAATAAACTATTAACAATTTGAAGCACTATTATTATTTTAGACTTTCTGAAGAATACATGATGGGTGCGTTCCCATGTTCTTGTTGGTTTCCAGGAGGTTGCTCACTGGCCCAAGTCAAACGAGCCCACCTTGAAGTTTCTATGATATTCGGGTCCCTAGATATGTCTTGAGCCTCTCGTTCATTATAACTCAACGTTTGTGACACTTTTATTGTCCACCAGGCGAAAATCAAGTTTGTCTCGCCCCGTCTTGGAAAAGTAACATCATGCCTCATCAAGCCACATGTTTTGAGATATCACTCATGTCTGTAGCTCAAACGGAGGTGGGACAAGATGAACACCAAGTTTAATACTTGGGGTTTGGAGTTTGTTTAAAACCTCGACCTCAAGTTTGACTAATAGCAACGGCTAACTGCTTTAGCAACCACCACTTAAACAAAAGACTGCACTGTCAATCATTTCTGCTCTTTTGAAAACAAAAAGCCAGCGAAAAGAGAAGAGACGTTAACAAGTTTATTCTGTAAACACTGGCAGCTAGCAAACGGAATAAAAACACTAGCAAGGAAATGATGTGTGACCTCTTATTGGCAGTAAATGCTATGCCGTGATTGGCCGACGACTTACCGTGTAGACAATGTTCCCCACAAACAGGTAGTCGACACTGTTGCCGTTGTCAAAAGGAGTGTCTAAAGAAAGAAAAAGGTTGACGAAAGATACCCAGCCATTTACACATTGACACTTGAGTGCTCTCCGTGTGTGCGTGAGTGTTTGTGATAGTTACCGTGCTCCAAAGCTTTGAGTGGAAACCAAAAGAGAATAATGGAGTGAATGAGTGCATTTATACAGTGACCCCAAAAGACCTAGAAAAAGAGAAATATGGAATGAATGAGTGAAAAGAGAGAAAGCAGGGAATGGGTCGGCTAAGACAGTCTAATGCCAAGATACACACGGCCCACACAAACAGTTTCTTTTCAATTGCACAGCTAGTTCAGTGTCCTGTAGATCACCCCTAAAACACACAAACATAAACACCCATCCTCTGCTTGTAATGAATGACTTTCTTATTCTGGCCTCATGAATCTCATTATTATCTCTATGATAACCGATTTAATATTGGACATCATGTGATGATCCAACAAGAACAAATAGTATTTGTCGTTTACAGCAAAACAAAAAAACATCAAATGCCTTGTCAATCATTTTTACACTAATATCATTTACACTAATAAATGGAAGTCTTTGATTTTCAAGGACATACAATTTAACTACGCATGTGGTGTTTGGTTTTTAAATAAGTATTTGTCATGCTCTGAAAAGCCAATACATCACACTACCCATGTTTATTCTCAATACAAGTGAACACATACTTAATGTTGCCTGTGTCACAAATGTTATCAGTTGGTCTTTAAATAAGCATGTATGTCTATTATTGCACAAGTGCACCTTTGTGTTAAAACCCTCTGCGTTTTGTGTGATGCGGTAGAGCTGAGGGAATCGCAGCATGTTCTGTTGACTGCACGGCCGGTCAAATATTCCCAGTGTGAAAGGTGGCAATGCCGTAAAGATCTAAAACACACAAAAACACAACTACTGTGAACATGTTATAAAAGTACTGTAGGATCTGTATACATCATCCAAAATCTAATGATCTGCTTATTTGTCTTTTGTTGCTTTGCTTTGGGTAAAAGTGTCTGACAGCTGACTTCTAAGTGAGCATCTTCTTAACCGGAACAAATGATTTTGATAGATTTGGTTACAGTGGAAGCTATGCGTCAGTTGGGATAAAATACATATTACACAAAAAAATGGGTAAAACAGTCAATTTTTATTGAAATAGTTTTAATGATAATGTATTGAGTTCAATAAGAATTATTTTATAAATATTTCAACTTTAATATTAATTTTATTATTGGCATTTATCTGCCTTATGGATGAATTCATCTCACTCACTCAGCTTGCCAAAATTCATTATTATTATTATTATGCAAATTATGATTATGACGGATTTTTTGCGAGCCTGTCCGTAAAAAAAAAGATTATAAAATGCTATCAGACGAAAAGAAAAGAACTTATGAACAGAATGATGTTTAAAAACAAGAAAGAGCTAGAAATGCTCACCACATTGTACAGTCCAATGCACCACCGCTCAAACAGGATCTGTCCGGAGAAACCGTTTACGAATGCAAACCAAAGCTGCGGAGAAAAAAGATAAATGTGGTTCAAATATGAACATGAAAACTAAACCACAGCATGATAATGACAGGAGAAAACACAACACTAAACGTTTCAGAGGAAACTTTCAATGGAACTTTTGCACTTCAAAAACCAAGACAGAGGTCAAACACACACGCTGGTAAACATATACACTTGCTTGTCCATCCACCGCAATGTCTCTACTATAGAAACAAAGACAGTCTGTGAACTCTGACCTTTAAATCTCCTCTTTGCTGGAAGCTAATCCCAAATAAGACCCCAAAACCCCCCGGCACTCGGGCAGATGTGCACATACGACAATTCCAAGCATTCCAAAAATATACAGACGTCTAAACAATAGGTCACAACAACCCCGAGTACACTTTACTCCGATCTTTAAAAACACATTCGTGAACACATACTGTATCTACTCCAACACACACATATAGCAATGTGGCTGTGATCTGGGGGGGCATGTGTCTACACCTGCTGCCATTTTAAGGGGTGGGGGTGGCACAGCTGACAAATGCTCCAGTGGACAGATCGGTGACCCGGTCACTAAAGCTCACACTCTACCCAGAACACACACCTCTAGGACGACAGTGTATCTGGTATGCATTTTTGAACTGGATGGTCCCAGCCACTATAGATAGGGGTCAGCGGCTCTTTGTCTGTGCTCTGGCGTGTATGTGTGTGTGTGCGTCTGTGTGATGGAAAGCAGGCACTGAAGGGGGCATCTCATTTATCACTGTCAAACACTTCCACAAACAGCTGCAAGCAGTCTACTTAATGTACGCAAGTCTGTGTCTGTGTGAAAGAAACGCAAGCAGAAAAGTGAAGAATTTGTGCATGTTCATGTCGGTGAACGAGAGATGTGTGTATGTGCGAGAGAGAGTATGACCTGTCCTATTTATGACTACTAACTGAACTTATACCATGTTCAACACACGCCGAAAAGCAAAATTACGTTGTTTAAATATTTCTAACATGTTTCAGTTTGCTGATATTATTTTTGTTTTTTTCCTATTTATATGTTCCTTTTATTATACATTTGTGTTTTATTCATTGAGTTTGTGCATAAGAAAGTAAAAAAAGGGAAAGAAATTCTCAGTATGTGTTGTGGTGTTTAGGAATTACCATTGAAGCATTCATGTCTCCCAAGTGGACATGTGCGGTACAGCAGTTAAAAGTGTTACACAGATCTCATTTTTTTTCATTTCAAGCTCAAATTCAGAACACGACTTGGTTACATGTGTGGCTTTGAATTTCTAGCATTTTTTTGCTGAAAAGAAAAGTATTTACTTAAATATATATTTATAAATATATACCTATTTTTTATATTTTCATAACCATCAAATTAAACTTAAAAAAGCGTAAAAATGTTATTTAAGTGATACCACTTCAACAATAATCTGCAAAATGTCTTCTTTCAAACAAGACCAACCATAGGTCTGTACTCCAAAGCATTGGTGATTTATAACCATTTTAGTTTGGATAGTGCATTTCATGTGTATGCTCAAAAAGGGCAGTGACGGTGAACAGGTTAAAGGAATAGTGTGCCCCGAAATGAAAATGATGTTTACTTATTATTATTTACTTATGATGACATTCCAAACCTGCATGACTTTACTTTTTGTGCAAGATAAAGAATAAAGCAGTTTAGCAGAATGTTTACAACTTAATAAATATACATTAAAGTTACAATTTTAATGTAGGTGAATGTGGATGATTCTGTCAAGCTCGACAAAGCATCATTTTTTATATATAGGTACGTCCAAGTTTTAGAATTTTGAATAATTTAAGACAAAGAAATATTACGACAAATTAAAAAGGAAACTGCATTATTTCTCGGTAATGAAATGAATTACATATAATATTAACATGTTTGAACAAAATATTTTCTGTGCCATAATGTGACATTACAATAACATTAAACAAACATTGTATTGAATAAGAAAAATGCACAATAGAAGAATTTTCTCTGGTAGATCTTGAATGCTTTATCGTCATTTAAGGTATTCGACAGCGTCTGTTCCCCTTCACTTCCATTTTAAGGAAGACGACAACACAAATATCCTTCCTAACATCTCTTTTCGCATTACATGGAAGAAAGAAAGCCGTACGGGTTTGGATACTACATGAGGGTAGAGTAAATAAAGACCTTATTTTCATTTCTGGGTGAACTGTTCCTTTTAAAGTCTCACACACTTGGCGGCAATTCAGGTACACACCTCTATGATGTACAGAACCACGTTCTTATAGAAACAGTACAGGATACATTTGGTAACACGGTTGTAACTCCAGGCCCCGTGAACCAAT
This sequence comes from Triplophysa siluroides, assembly GCA_006030095.1. Lineage (NCBI taxonomy): Eukaryota > Metazoa > Chordata > Actinopteri > Cypriniformes > Nemacheilidae > Triplophysa > Triplophysa siluroides. The sequence goes on along the minus strand of VCII01000879.1, from coordinate 917,933 downwards.
AACAGCTTCTCCAGGTAGGAAAACTAAAAGAGAGAGATAGAGAGAAAAGAAGGTTGAGAGGAGAATTCGTTTGCCGCAGGAACACATGTGAACCATTACAGCAGAAGCAGCAACCCGGATACAAGAACGCTGTGGGCAGGAGACTGCTGTGCGCTTTGTGTTGTGGTAGTCTAATTATGTTTTTAAAGATGAGATGTGTGCGTGCGTGTGAGCCACAGAATAATGAAGTTCATCAGCTGGTTTGTGTGTGTCAGACCTGAGCTATAGAGTAGTCCGATGAGTTGGTAGCTTGCATGCCCTCGTTCCCACTGATGCCCACGCCAACATGTGCCGTCTGAATCATGCCCACATCGTTGGCTCCATCTCCTATAGCCAGCGTGATGGCCTTCACGTGCTTCTTCACCATGTCCACTATCTCTGACTTCTGTAGTGGAGACACCCTGAAATCACAACATGGGATGCGTTTACTTATTTAGTGTATGCTGTATATCAGGAAGCCATCAGACTTGTTGATCTCGGAGTATGTGAGTGACAGGGAGCGGAATTGCATTATATTGCCTGGAAAGAGGAATGTTTGGAAAGTCTGGGAGTCTGTGTTCTCTCGCTCCAAGATCACGCTGATATTGTTCATGAGCATAACACATGTTTACTACCCATAATGCATCTGCGCGTCCACAAGAATTCAGCACGTAAACACTTGGTTTTTATAGACTGTTTAAAACAGGAGACACTTACAAAGCAAACTTATTTATAGGCTAACATTTGGGCAATGAAACTTTTCTCAAGGTACCATTTATAGCATTAACAGTAAGAAAGAACGATTTGTTCAATATTATTAGAGAAACAATTGTGTGTTTGAACACGACGTGTTGAGAAAATCTCTAACTAACATCTGGGTAATGTCCCTATTGGGTAGTTGAAACAGGTTAACTGCAAGTCTTTACTGACAGTGTCATGAGCTTGGACTTTATTTGTATTTATAGAATTATCTTTCAGGTTAAAAAACATTGTATGCATTGCGATTTTCCACAGAGGAAATCTGATTTCGGATCAATTTGATGAGAAATGTTGAATTAATAGAATTAATCTTTGCAATAAGGTTGTATTTGTTAACATTAGTAAATGTCTTCGTTGACATGGAGTTTGTTAATGTACTTTGTTAGCATTTCTTGGTGTTAATGGAAATACAGTTGTCCCACTGTGCATTAACTAATGTAAACAGATATAACTTTTCATTTTAAAATGCATTAGTAATGCTGAAATTAACATGCTGAAAATCTTCTAGAAGAATTTCCAATTGTCATTTTATGTGAGCTAATGTATTAACTAATGTTAACAAATGCAACCTCACTGTAAAGTGTTACCAAATCTTCAGTAATATTTGCTTTTCGTTGCAGATTGAGTTTAGTTTGTGACATTGTTGAGAACTTTTCTGAAACTCTGATAGAGACATTTGTGAGATTTATGGGTATTTCTTTCGGGACATATCTGAGACACAGGAGAATTAGAAAAAGCAGAAGTTCCCAGCTGTGTATTTAATCTCCCCGATGTCTGGGAGAAATCATTGAGATATTAACCTGCTCTTTCTTGCTTTCACAAGACAACCATCTTGTCCAAGGGATTGTGGAAAAGATGCATAGCTTGAAAATCCACAGAAAATAATCAGTTCTTTGACTTTTTCGGACATTTTTAAATATATATCCAGGTTGACCGTGAGAACCTTGGTTTCTATGAGTAATCTCGTAATATGAAGAGTACAGACGGTGTGCGCACTGGGATTTGGGTGAAATATAATCTACCTAACCTGACGAAAACAAACATCTTCCTTTCAAATCAAAGATCTGTAATAACGAAAAACCAATAACCTCTATGACAGGCGGGATATCATTTTAGTTTCCAGGAAAATTAATAAAAGATTCACATTAATTCATTTAACAGACACTTTTATCCAAAGCTACGACGCATGCCGTTCATCTTAGAAAGACAGTAACATTAGAAGTAGTGCGACACAAAGTTTCCAATTTGGCCAGAAGAGCACAATCTAGTACAGAGATGAATGATCTTCTAAATGGTGCAGGCATGGTATAGTCATAAAAATCGAAACTCTACAGCGAAAAGACAAATCCTCCGCAAACCACTTTCTCTTGTCATCATGTTGATAGATTCCACCCTTTTTCCACTGGAACTCTATCCCTACACAATCACGGCGAGTGTAAGGGGATTGCTAAAGCAGCAGGCGGATGAAAGGCAGGCTAATGTTCTTCATGGTGGAACTGAGCAGAAAATAAGAAGGTTAAAGTAGCTCTTTAAACAAACAGAGTGTGAACTCAGGAAACCACGCATGGAGCTTTCTCTCGAACACACACAAACACGCCGAGGAGTTCTGGGACAGTGTGGGGGGTGTGGAGAGGGAGGAGAGGTTGGTTTAGCAGGTTTGTAGGGCCTTGGAGACCAAAGTCCGGATATGGACTTCATGCAACAGCAAGTCAATTACTCCCCTCTCTGACACGACAGATGGAAACACGCTTTATCGCTGAATCAAAACTGCGTAACGTGCCACTTATATTCAGATTATAAACATGCACAGTACTCAACAATACTGTGTGAATGACTGTATTGTCTACCTGTGTGTAACACTGTGTGTGTGTGTGTGTGCGTGTAATGACAGTGAGTCATTAGTTTGACATTTGCACAGAGCGCACGCAGTATATTACATTACCTCTCCACAGCCCCTCTGTTCTGGAAGCCAAGCTTTTATTTTCGACAGTTATTAAGTCACCCAGGGCAAGGCACAACCTTTACGTACACGCATACAGACACAAGCAGTAAAATCGCTCTTTTTAGAAATAATGGGGAATTATTTTGTTTACACATGCACATGTTTGCTGCTTGCCAGAACACCCACAGTAAAGAAAAGCAAGCGGCAAATAGATTAGATCTAATCAAAAAATGTGCTCGAGTCTCCCGCTTCTCAGCTTTTTCTTTTATTCTGAGAAAAAAATATGCCCTAAAAACCGGACCCCGGTTATCTCACATGCCTCAATAATGTTTTTCTGAGCAATCCAAAATCATATATTTTGATTAGGGCTGTCAAAAGATTAATCGCGATTAATCGCATCCAGAATAAAAGTTTGTGTTAACATAATATATATCTGTGTGCTGTGCATAATAATTTTGTATTTATTAACACATACACATCCATGCATATATTTAAGACAAATCTAAAAATGATTAAACATTTATATATAATTTCAATTGTTGGTAAATATAAATAAATACATGTAAATATTTCCTAAATATGTATACATGTGTATGTGTTTGTATTTATAAAAACATAATTAATATGCACAGAACATAGACATATTTTATGTAAACACAAACTTTTATTCTGGATGCGATTAATCGCGATTAATCTTTTGACAGCCCTAATTTTGATATGAGCCATATACCTTCTGTCATCATTAAGTCACTCTCAACTCATTCCAAACCTGTAGGAATTTCTATCTTTGCAGAGCACAAAAATATTTGGAAGAACGCTGTTAATTACCAACATCGGCCCCCATTGACTTCCATTGTGTGGACATAAAACCACCGAGACATTCAAATTTGTATTTTTATTACTCCTTAAGAATTTTGAGACTGATGCCTAAACATGATTTAGATTTTTTTGTGTTTTTATTAGGGCTGTCAAACGATTCATTGTGATGAATCGCATCCAGAACAAAAGTTTGGATGACCAAAATTAGTTTCACGCTGAAATATATTTTATTTTAGGGTTACATATAAATCTCCTGCATGGAATTGGGTTGTGGGTCCGCTTGATTTGTGCGGCGTGTCTAGTGAGTTGACCATGCCCACTTATTGACATATTGTGAATTCACGAAATAATAAGTTACAAAAATAGGTGTGTGTGTATATACCTGCAGCAGATGACGGCTTTGCATGACAGAGCGAGGTCGAGAAAGACCTGCCGAACTTCAAAAGAGAGGGCGTATTTGAGCGTCTGTCCGTCTATGATGAGTGCCAACTCGTTCTCCTTCCTCAGAGAGTCACCCAGTGAGGAACAGTGAGCTGTCAGTGTGGCCCTGGTTGCCTGGATACAAGAAAACAACCCGTTTATAACCACTCATGCTAAAAAAAAGCCAAACCAAACTATAGATGTTTACATGTTTATTTGTTCAATTTAGTTTCTTTAACTCAATATCTAAATACCTCCCAATCCCTTCACGAGAAAGCATGTCAGCACACATTTTTCGTACTTTTATTTCACCAACACCAACAAACTTCTCACGCAAGGATCACACACACATATCAGGGCAAGACTGTAATGCCAAAGGAAGTTGAAGGGGATGTTTTAAGTGGGGCTGTTAGCACCACAATCTCTCTCTCTGACACACACACACACCTGTTACACATCATCCTGTCACACGAGACACTCTAAGCCCTTAAAGGACTCGAAAGCATGAACTGTTGGCCAACAAGAACTTTATATGGGAAGAGAGAGAGAGAGCAAGAGATGGGGGGGGAGAGAGAGAGAGAGAGAGAGAGAGAGAGAGAGAGAGAGCATTGCTTAAAGTCCTCAATATAAAAAAAATTAACTGTAAAAATAAACATCATATAGCATCTAAAACATTTAAAATAAAATCTAAAAGTGCCTATTAATATATAAAAATTCGATGTATATGTATAACATTTATATTTATGTATAACAGGACATACATGAAAGTGAAAATGAATCACAAATTACATTTTTTTTTTATTGTTAAAGGGAGAGTTCACCCCAAAAATAAAATTCTGTCATCATTTACTCACCCTCAGATTGTTCCAAACCTGTCTACATTTCTTTGTTCTGATGAACACAAAGGAAGATATTTGGAAGAATGTCAGTAACCAAACAGATCTCATCCCCTATTTAGTGCCATAGTAGGGAAATAAATACTATAGTAGTCAATGGGGGATGAGATCTGTTTGGTTACTGACATTCTTCCAAATATCTTCCTTTGTGTTTGGCAGAACAACCTGAGATTTAATTTTTGCATGAACTGAATTGTACTGAAAATGGCTCACATTCTTCCAAATATCTTTCTCAGTGTTCATTGGAACAAATACATGTATACAGGTTTGAAACAACCTGAGGGTGAGTGAATGATGACAGATTTTTCATTTTTGGATGAACTGTCCCTTTAAGGTCTGTTGTTATTTTAATAAGCGTGTGATTTCAGCACACAAAAAGTCAATGGTATGTTTTCACATACTGTAGATAAGCAGATCAACCTGTACGTGTGTGTGTATGCGTGAATGCGCGAGCATGCATGAGACATGTGGAGATAAAATGACAACATGAAATACGTGCGTGTGTGTTTATTGGATCGTGGTTCCAGGCAGTTTTTGATTGAGATCTTGATAATTGGAAGAGAATCACTAATAGAGAAAACAAACATCCTTCGTTCTTTAATAAGAACCATGTGGACGAGACGGCACGCAACAAGGTGCGGCCACACACACACACACACGCACACACACACACACACGCACACACACACACACACACATGCACACACACACGCGAACAGCCGCAGATGTTGAAGTCAGCATTTGTGTATCACACAGGATAAATTCACTTTCGATATATCAATATCTTGATTTAAATCTGTGTGATAATAAATCTGTATAAACAAACTGATCTGAGATCAGCCAACAGCATAGCGGAGTAACTAGAGCTCATCTCCTCTCCTCAGCTCATCCGGACACGTTTTGTGTGCGTGTTTATCTTTTCATTTAGGGATTCCTGCTTGCCTTTCCCGGGAAAACAAGAGGGAAAGAAAAACAAATGCAATGAACGAAATAAGAGTGATCATTTATTGACAGTGTGTTTGTGTGTGTATATACGCAGACCTTTAAAAACTGCTTCTGGTAATTTATTACCAACTACATTTCCCAGCTAACTTTCAGTTTATTATTAAAGACAGCTCTCTCTCTCTCGCTGTTAAACACTTGCGGCTGGTTTGATTTAGTATTAACTTATGAACTTCAGAGAGGAAGTGTCAATGTGTTTCTCTCCACGGTGTGAGTTTATTCAACTTTCTCCGGGACGGACGGGACTGTCTGAATGTGTTTATTTAACAATTAAATGACCACATTAATGGCTTCTTTAATGATTGTGTATTTGCGTGCGTGTGGCTTTGTGTGTGTGTGTCAGCAATTAGCTTCACGTCGCAGTAAACATCCTGAGGATTCAACACAGAAGTGCTAATAAGCTGAAAGACTGCCGGTCAAATGTCGTGCCGTGTCCATGGAAATCGGCAAGTGTCACCACAGTTTAATCTACCAGTCAACCGCAGACACGGTTCACTTCACTTTAAAGCAAACTGAAGCCATTAGTTTCATTGACCGTAGGCTTGCCAATACTTCAGGAATGCCATTTATTTTAATACAAGGAAATATACAAAACTGTGTTTATAAGAAACTATAACTAGACATGCAAGGTCTGTGCTGAGATGTTTAAATTGTAGTATTGTATTTTATTTAACGCCCTTGAACAATTTTGAAGGATACTTAATAGCGTGAAATGGACTTGTGTTTATAGTGTGTCTTTATTTATAACTCGCTTGCAAAGACTTCATCATTGAAATGGTGTCCTCTGTGCTGTCTTTGAGATGTCTGCTAATGGTAACAAATAGCTATCTTTAGGCATTATAAACCTCCTTGGTCAGAGGTTAAAACGATTTACTTACCAATCTTAGGTGATGGAATATGTATACTTTGGAGAACTGAGATGCACTGCACTACCGTGGCGTAAACTTTTTCATAACAACGCATAACAACTCTTGCTGCATATTTTTGGTGTTTGCATGCAAGTTTCTCACCCCCTTTTTAAAAACGGAATAAAATCGAGTGAGAAATATCACAAAATCACAACATTTATCTCACATACTATTCATACTATAGTACAGATTTCACAGAGCCCCCGGTTCACGGTAATGTTAAACGAGCAATGTGGAGATTTCAGCGGCACGTAGTGGTGAGGTTGTGAATTGCAACCAACGGCTCACTCCACCCCTCACCCCTCCCTTTCGAAGCACTACGGCGGCTGACACAGAACTAAGATATCGTCACGTTTTTTGCTCATTCTAAGGTAATAAAAACGCTTCATCATGCAAGGTCTTTATACACCTCTGAAGACATGAATTATGTTCATGCAATGTATATTATATATTACACCCAAGTTGAATTGTTACTTCTTAATATTGCACACTCCGTGAATAAGAACTCTCAGAATTCTCCTAGTTTGGGTGTACATTATTCGTGTAACTCCCAGTAAGATATCAGTAGTGAATGTATTTCATGATCCAAGCTACATGTTATTTTCCGTACATGTTTAAGCTGGGAACTGAATGAACTGCATGTTCTCACAAACAAGCGCATATACAAAATACCGCACACCAAACACATACACACTGCGGCATTGTTGTGTTCTCAGGTTCCTGCGAAAGGGATCTTATCACATTTTTACTTAGAGTAGAGTAGAGGAGAATAGCCCCTTCGGTGTGACATATCACAGATCACGTTCTCCATTCATACAGAAAACACACACACAGTAAGGGAGACATTAAAGGCAGGGTAGGCGATTCTTTCCAGAAACATTTTTTTGGTATGCTGGTTAAAAGTCTCGTCACATCCTAATATAAAAATGACCTCTGTGGAAGGCACAGGACTATTAAATATTTGTTCTACCTTCATGCGCTCTGCTTAGTGCTCACCAGGGTTATTTTAGTTCTGCATTTTAAAATTAGTTTTTATTTTAATATCGTTATTAGCTGCTAGCAACGTCATTAGCGTCATCGGTTTTATTACTCCTCCTTTCCGAAACTTTTATCATGAAGTTTTTGTACTCCACGCGGTGATTCGATTGCAAATGTACTTTCAGGTTTGTCGGATTTTCCCCCTTATTTCAATCCCACAAATCTTATCTTGCAGGCATCCTACTGTCTTCTTCTTCACGCAGATGACCGTGACGCGTTATCTATAGTATAGAACAGCTGCTGCTACAGTCAAGCCAGAATTAGCAACAATGGGAAAAGACCTCATTATTTATGAAAAGTATGATTTATTTTTTAAAAACTATTATTTTATTTTAGTTAGTTTTTACACAACTGTCGTTAGTTTCATTTCATTTTAGTTGTTTATTTATAGACATTTTTTAATTTAATTTCAGTTTACGAAATTATTTTTTCATCAATCGTTTTTATCTTAGTTTTCCATTCCATTCCATTTTCTACCGCTTGTCCGAACTACCTCGGGTAGCCTGCGCCTATCTCAGGAGTCATCGGGCATCAAGGCAGGATACACCCTGGATGGAGTGCCAACCCATCGCAGGGCACACACACTTATCTTTGTTTTAGTTTACGAAAATAACACTGGTGCTCACGCACGCAATCTTCCTACATTAACCCCCTCGTGTGTTTTAGAGGAGGCGTGGCTTAAGAGAGCACCCTGAAGGAGGAATCTTATGCCCGATGCTAGCTCGCTATATTGTCAGCCTCTTCACAATCACCCACCTTTCTTTAACACAGACTGCAGTGATATATGACGGTTCACTTGATCTATTCATTGGTAATGTGTTATAAAATAGTATCAGCCCTCTCAGACACATATGATTGTGTCTTATATTCTGTATTATGTGCTCCAGCCCTGGATGCTTACTGGTCAATATATTGGTCTCTAAACTACACATTATAATAGTTTTGGGTTGAATGTTCATCTACTCATAGAGACCAACGATTAACCTGATGGTATTCAATTATTACACTGCAAAAAACAACTTTCTTATTTAGTATTTTTGTCTTGTTTTCCAGTACAAATGTCTAAATGTTCTTGAATTAAGATGCATTTTCTTAATGAGCAAAACGACCCAAGAAAATAAGTCTTGATTTAAGACAAGAAATATGAAATGTCCGTGAATATTTGCTTAGAACAATAAAAAAAATGTTAAGATTGACCTTTTTTGAGTCACTAAATTCAAGATTATATTTTTTACCCCATTGGCAGATTATTTTGCTTGTTTTAAATACAAATTAACTGAAATTTCATATTTTTGTTCTGAAAACAAGACTTCTTTTCTTAGGTCGTTATGCACATTAAGAACATGCATCTTGATTCAAGAATTTTTTGACATTTTTAGTGATTTTTTGCAGTGTAGAGACTGTATCTAGTCATCTCCAGTGTACTTATATTGAACGCATAAACTGTTAGTCACTTGTACCTTAACTTTAAAATGACTAAGTTTTTAAAAGAATTTAGTCCATCATGCAAGCAATGCTCCCATAGCTATAAACAAACACAAGCGTATCTTTAAAGTTCATCACTGTAGGTCGTCTTGCACATGCTATGAACTGTAAATACGGGCTGTGTTTTGTATTTGCGTTACATAGAGAGAACAGGAAGAGAAGCAGAGTTCTGTGCATGTGTGTATGATTAATGGCGAGATGGTGAGATTGTTTGTTTAAGTCGTGTAATGCAGGCAGTGTGACAGAAAAGAGACCGCTGCTGAGATTGATGGTACATGGAACTGAGCCTATCAGACCGATCAGAAACCTCAGAGTGTGTGTGTCTGGGAAAGTACGAGAGAATATATGTGGACCATTGAAGGAGCGAGAGAAAGAAACTGGAACGTTTGGCCTAGAACAAGTATGCATGTCTTACAAGGACACCAGCTGTCTGAATGAGATTGTGTGTGTGTGTTTATGTCATAGCAGAGTGACAGATGGAACTTGTCACAGGATTTGAGTCAAAAGCCATCGTGTTTACCCAGGAGGCTTTGCTGGCAGAATTTGTTTTGACGAGATGAAGCGCCAAAAGGAGATCGTGTTACTCCTCACTCAACGCGCACACACATGCTTTCCAACGCACACTCTCTTCCTGTAAATTTGGGAGCTGTTGACAGACAGAGGTGTTGTATGACAGGAGCGGAAATCAACCAATCACACGGGCAACATGTTGATGATTCACAATGATGTACTTGTGGTTTGAGAGAGAGAGAGAGAGAGAGAGAGAGGTGGAAATCATGAAGGACGCCTGTGATATGTTGGGTCTCTCCTACACGAGACAGCAGCTGTCACACACACACACTCCCTTTGCATCTTCAACACAATAACGCATCACACAAAACTTGACACTACGCTCACCCCAGTTGCGTCTGGGGTATCCTGGGTTATTTAAAGTGCACTGTAAGATAAGAGAATTCTTTTAGAGATTAAGCCGTACCGCCCATCTCTTTAAAACGTCAATCTTTTGCTAATCTTTTAACTAACTGTAAAACGTGCGAATAAAAAGCCATTTAACATTCTTTAAATAACCACAATATGGAAGGACAATTGGAGTACTGTTGATTTTCTTTAACAGGCTGCGATTTACAGTAACACAACACTTTAATGTATTTAAACATATCAAATGAAAAATGTTTTTAACATGTATGTTGGGACTGATATCGAGATCAAGGAATTTATACATTTGCGCTGTCAAATCCATTAATCGTGACTGATTACAAAATCGATGTTTGTGTTTATATTTGCGTGTTTATTATTTGTATAATATGCGTGTGTGTGGTGAGTATTTTTATAATGCACATACATACATGTGTATATATAACAAATATTTACATACTGTATATAATTTATATTTAAATATAAATTAAATGTGTTTGTGTATTTATATATAGGCATATAAATATACGTACCACGCACACACATATTATATAAACACATTTTTTTGTATCGAATATTCGATTTGATTGCACAAAAATAATTTAATAATTGTATTTTTTCATTTTCTCAGCCAAAAACTCACGGGCCAATCACAAGCTTTTGGGTTGATGTCACAGACTATCTAGCAGAACCATGGTGCCTCATAATACAATGTTTTATTGATAATGTGTGTCCTTAAAACTTGCTCTGCATTTCTATTATGTCTCGATACCACAGCTGTATTATTGCTATATCAAGCACTGTCTCTTTAAAAGCCTCTATCTAACACTAGATCTCGTCTAAACATATTGATTTCATTTAGCAAACAGAAGAACTGAAAACAACGTGAGCCAAAATTTCCAAACTGCATTTTAAAAGCATTATCATGTTTCATTATAAACAAGGAAACGTCTGGAAAAAGAGGAATAATCTCAAGTCTCGTTTCTTCCCAGGAGATTTCTCTACCGGCGTTCTGCTCAGTCTCTGTGTGTGTGTGTGTGATGCTCTGCTGTCTGGTGGATTGTTCTGAGAGGTCTACAAGCTTCCGAGTATGATCTCTCCCTGAAAGTAATTAACCTTCCAGGTTAACTTTGTGTGTTGTGTAAACTGAAGAGAGAAAGACGATCTACCGCAACTATGTGAAAGTATGAGAGATGCGTGTATGTGCTGGTTAATATACTCCGTGTTCATATTAGAAATATTCATATTGCCATTGTAGTTAAACAACATCTGGACCTTACAGGTCTGCATCGAATGTCGTCAAAAAGTAAAAATATTGCAATATAGTGTTACAGCCTATTGTACGTGTGTGTGTTTTTATGCTTTGAAGTCATTACGTGTGTCTGCTGCTGTATGTGTGTGTCTATATGATCCATAACCACTTTCATCATGTTCTCAATGATGACACCAGACACTTTAATTACCTTCACCTGCACATGAACAAAGACACACTTTTCTCACCTGACCCCACCCAACATCCCCTAGAAACACTCACACATCAATCTGCACAATATATACTCACATCCAGGGTATCTTCGTTGACAATGACGAGCGACATGCCATGTGAGATCAGCCTACAGGAGTAACCTGAGACGCATAAAGAGAGTTACAGTAGAAGCGTTACACAAAGCCACACATACACGCCCCAACAACAACTTAACCTCTTTGTAGATCTGTCATTACCCACTAATCCCTGTCTGCTGGGTCTGCGCTGCTGGCCACTGCTTTATCTCAACTCCCACCTACTTTATTTCCAGATGCCCGCCTGACTGCCTAACCCGTATGTCCTACCGGGTTTCCGATCAGTGGCTGTTTGATTTTGTGTTTGTCTTACTGTACTTTCCGGCCAGGTCTGCTTTAAAAGTACTGTGGGTTGTTTTCTAATGCTACAACAAAAAGTATGTGGCTTAAGGGAACACTTATGATTAAGTGCAACCAATGCAGAAATGTAAATGTAGTAAGTCTGGGAAATCACAACTAGTGGAGCAGAAATAACACGCCTCCGCTTTAATATGTTCATGCATGTTTGCATAAGTTTATGTGCACACACACAAACACACAAACACACGACACACACACATACCAATGTTAATAGCAGTCTCCTGCTTGTCTCCGGTCAGGACCCAGATCTTGATGTCGGCTTTCATGAGTGTTGCTATGGTTTCTGGAACTCCTGCTTGCAGACGGTCTTCTATAGCAGTGGCCCCCAGCAACAGCAGGTTCTGTGTGTAAAATGAGAAAGATGAACACATTTTTAACAAAACACATGCTCAATATTTTACATTTTTAAGTGTTTTTTGTAGTCTGAACAACAATAAAAAATGTTTGCATATGCACATTTAAAGTCCGAGGGCTCTATTTTCACGATCTAAGCGCATGGTCTAAAGCGCAGGTGCACTCAGGGCTTTTCCGAATCCACTTTTGCTAGTTTAACGACGGAAAAACAGTCGGCGCGCCCGGGCACATGGTCTAAACGGGTTGTCCCGATTCTCTTTATGAGTAATGGGTGTTTATTGGGCGTAACGTCCAGTAAACCAATCAGAGTCTCATCTCTCATTGCCTTAAGAGCCACTCGCGCCATGGCGGATTCGCTATTTACACGGCGGAATTTGCAAGAGCAAAGACCGGACGCTTCTCCAGAGAGGAAAGGCTTCTACAGGACAAGCCGGATTTTTATCTTTATGTCCACAACAATCATCTTTTATATTGTACTCCATTTATTTTTATATTTGGCATGTTTGTGTGCTGCGCTTCCCTCTAAAGTGAAAGCGCGTTATGGGGCGCATTTTCTACTAACGCGCTCTTTAAATAACAAAAAAATATTGCGTCGTTGACTTAGACCAGGTTTGAGTTGGTCTATGACGCAGTCTACTTGCAGTTCCTCAAAATAGCAACGCACCAACAATGCGCCTGAAAATGCACCTCTTTTTTAGACCAGCACGCCCATGGGCGCACAAATGCAAAAAAAAAACTAAAAAAGCGCGCCTTGCGCCTACGAATTCTGTCATCATTTGTTCACCCTCATGTCGTTCAACATCTTTTTCAATAGAACACAAAAGATGATATTTCGAGATATGCGTGTGGTTTTGTGTCCAAACAATGGAAGTCGATGGGGGCCGGTGTTCTTTGGTTACCAACATCCTTTAAAATTTCTAATTTTGTGTTCTGCAAAACAAGTCATACAGGTTTAGAATAATATGAGGGTGAGTGATTGATGAAAGAATTTTCCTGATCAGGTAAACTATCCCTTGAACTTTTGATATTTAAGTAGCCGGATTACATTCCTAGTCAAGCAACAGCACACCTTCCTTGGATATGTTCTGCACCTCTCACTTCTCATCCAGTGTGTATAGTTACATGGATCTTACACTTCTAAATTCAAAACTCAGGGAACCGAAGCTGTGATGCTTGCGTTAGCACGGTCCATTAAAAACATAAAAGCATTCAGATCGATTCGGTAACATCACACAGATAAAGTGACAACCTGATCCCTTAACCATCTTCAACACCTGCTTTCTTCTGTGTCACATCTCGCTCTACGTTCACTTCCCAACCCCCTCCGATCATTTCCCACAACCCCAGTGTGATCATGTGCACGCGGGGAAATATTTAGGGAGTTTTGGACTATTTCTGTGTGTGTGTGGAGGTAACACAACAGTGTTGTTGACTCTGGTTTTATGAGGCTCTTGGCAGACCGGTGAAGGTAATTATCTTCGCTGTGGTGTACCAACCCCTCCTCAGACTACTTATCTGGGCCAGAGCCCTGAAACACACACATATAACAGCCAACCATGTTTGCAGGATGAGTCGCCTGAAGTGCAGTAATGCTACAGTGCCCCCTTTTGTCCAGTCAGAGCATTGCAGCTGGAGCCATTGGGAATGAATCCATGAAGCCAATGGACATTAGACATGCACTCTCATCAGTTTCGGTCTTACGGTTGGCTTTACTTTAGCTGTCGGTTTTCAGATCTAAACCGCATGTTGAAGAAAATAAGTGCGTGGTGGCCAGAATAATGAAATGTGGACTATTTTGTCTAGACTCCTGCTGTCTAAAGTGCTTTTTAAACAATCCCTATCCGACCCTTGAGAAAGAAAAATACTATTCTCCAGTGACGAGAAGATTATCAAGAACCTTTTCTATGAGTTCATAGCAGTCCTCCAGTTTCTGAGCTCTGTCCTTTATCACCGTGCTAACAGTATTATACTCCTTCAGCCAGTCCTGGTACGCTGCCTCCTCCAGGTCCACATACGCAAAACAGAGAGTCCGCAACCCTGCACGAAACAAAACAAGAGATCGAACAGGACGTGGATAGGTAAAATACAGCTTTTTATTCAAACAATTTTGAAGAACTTCACCTTCCGTAGCAAACTGCTCCAGGTGGACTATGGTTAGGTCCTTATACTGCGACGCCTCATTCAGACGCTCGAAGATTACATTATCCTATAATGCATACATGACATCCATCAAACATATAACCATTGTGCAAAGAAAACACCGGGATGTAGGGCTGTCACAATTTCAGACTTTTACTACACGATTATTGTTGCCGAAAGAATTCACAATAAGGATATTATTGCAATATCTATTGATTTATATATAATTATATTAAGTTCTTTTTAGATTATACTCAAAATACACAAAGGGTGCTAGATCATTTATGATATTATCAAAGTAGTTGGCTTTTACTACCGGGATCCTACATGGCTTTTACTATCACAGTAATTTGTCAATACTACTATATTGTGACAGTCCTACTATATTCGATATGTGTATTTTTATATGCACATTTGATAAAACAGGGTTTTTTAAACTGGGGTCCGGGGACCCCGGGGGGCCTCCAGATGATTCTAGGGGGTCCCCAGAAAAAGTCATGTTCAGTAGACAGTTTTTGCTGTTTTATATAGAAGTGTTCACGTTTATTGTCATAAGTGTTTATGTCTTCTTTCTTGCTACGTGCATACTCTCTAAAATAGTTGTTGATTATTTTTCTACTGAGTGTTTCTCACTATAATTCCCACTCACTGGGCTTTGTAAAGTAGTCTTTACAAAGATGTAATAAAAAAAATGAAGAAAACATTTTCTGATCAGATTTATACATAAATATGTATTTTAGGAAGGGGGTCCTCACTAAAGATTCATCATACTTGGGGGTCCGTCGCATCGTAAAGTTTGAAGACCCCTGATATAAAATACTCACTGCTCCCTTGCAATACAGTCGCAGTTTGCCTGTTGGTGTTCTCACAATCACTGACATCCTTTTGCGATTGCTGTAAAGGACAAACACACTTAACCGACCTGGAGCTATCAGAAAGATATTACATTTGTGTTTTATGTGATGTTGCACAGGTGTGTGTCAGTGTGAGTGCACAGCTGATGCCTACCTAGAAAATTCTAGTACATTAAGCAGTTCATAAGACTGCTCTTTTCCTCTCTGAGAAATAAACAGACGAAATGTGAAGATGAAAGAAATACAGTTGAAAGACATCGTTGGTTGATTGTTAATGATGTGAATCTCACGCTAACCGCATCTATGATCACTGAATCGGGTGTTCTTCCAGTAAAAACAAAGCCCAGGCCTTTGGCACCTTTCACCAGAGCTCCTTCATCTGAAAGATATCTCAACGTTATCATGCTACTTTCATACTGTTTAAAAGAATCAATTTGAGTCATCGAAACTATAACACGATACAATGAATAAATAACTTCAGTTAACCACATATCAACATTTGCTAAAAAAGGCTGTAACTTATGATACCTGGTGAGGAAGCCTGGTAGATAATTTGGTTTCCTTCTCTCTCCGGAACAACCGTATGACAAACTGCCAACGTGGTCAAAAACTCACAGATCTGAGGTGAGGTGGGCTACAAAGAGAGAAAAGTCTATGAACACATTACACACAGAGGGCCCTATCGTGCACCCGGCGCAATGCGGCGCCGCGCAAGTGTCTTTGCTAGTTTCAGCCCGACGCAGTTCTCATTTTCCCATCCGCGTTGTTTAAATAGCAAATGGATTTGTGCGCCCTAAAAAAGAGGTGTGTTCAGGCGCATTGTTGGCAATTTGAGGCACTGGAAATAGACTGCGCCTCTCAAACCAACTCAAACCTGGTCTAAAGTCAATGGCGCTTTTTTTTGGTTATTTAAAGTGCGCGTTAGGAATATGCACCAGGGCGCGCTGACCATTTTCCCGTCGTTAAACTAGCAAAAGTGGATTCGGACACCTGCGCCGTGCGCTTTCGACCATGCGCTTAGATCGTGAAAATAGGGCCCAGAAAGTTTTCGTCTAATACAACAGAGAACTGCTATACAAGTCTTACATGGTTCCTCTCGATGTTCTGGATAAGTGCAGGATCATCAAACTCTGTAGAGTTGTGACTTGTAGAGGGAAGGTGACTAAAAAGGGGAGAAAGAGATTTAACAGATGGATTATCTACTTGGACCCGTGCAGCTCTGGGCACGTTACAGCACGTGGATAGAATCAGCTGAATCTGACCTGAAGTCCTCCGTGGATCGATCACACTCCAGATCTGGGAAATGCCTGGAGACAGAATTATAGATCAGTGGCCAAACAAAACACAAAGCAACAGATCAATACGCGCTAATAGAACAATAACGATTCGATGCGCTAAGATGATGCGAGCTTATCGAACGCAACAATTACCCGTATGTGATCCCAGCTATCGTGCACTTCTTAAAGTGCATGATGTTGCAGGTGAGAGTTCCCGTCTTGTCAGAAAATAGATATTTTACCTGAGGAAAAAACAAGAAAGTCAATTGGCACCAAGGATAAACCATTTGCAAAAGTGAACGGGCGGAGCTTCCGCTTACTTGGCCGAGCTCTTCATTCAGATTGGACGTTCGCGCCATGGCGGGCGTGTCCGTCTCAGAGTAATATACATCTCAACGTCCTGATAATACATAAGGACAACATTAAGCACTCATCATTCACTATACATGACGGTACAACCACACATTAAGCATCAGTCTTACCCAGTTGATAAAGAGAGCCTGAGTGAATTTGACCACTTCCAGTGTGACCAGCAGACTTATGGGAATCAGGTTGTTATAGAGGATGATGAAAGTCAGCAGATTGTACCAGAAGTTCAAGGAGGTGTCACCTATACACACACACACAAAATGCTAATTTTATGCAAGCTCATCAATGCATTAGCTTTGCTAATAAGTAAAAAAGCCACAATTGTTTTAAATGCATTTCTACACGGGGTGAAATGGCAAAGTAGAGGTTGTTGTTTGTGTCCGTGTGTTTTTCACCTTCACGGGAAAGATACCAACAAGTCTTGACCGTATGTTGTTTGTTCCATATGGCGGCACCGATGGAGCTGACCAGGGCCATGACCAGAAGAATGCAGAACAACACTAAAATCTGCATATTTGTCACCCGCTCAACATTTGAGCGCTTCAGGGGTGCTTTAGTGGAATTCTGCAGAACAATAACATAACATTAATGCTCACAAACATCTTGACAAAACAAAAGTGCCTTAAACCATAATTACAGCGACTTTCAAGAGGTCATAAAAACAAGTGCGACAACAATTGAAAATTGTCTATTTCAAATTGTTATTTTGACAGAAATGTTTAAATAGTTTAGTATTGCATTCATAATGATGGATGATAATGTTATGTTTATTTTTTCTTTAGTTAGACCTTTTAAATGCGTGAGCCCTAAAGCCCAATTTATGGTTCTGCGTTAGACCTACGCCGTAGCCTGACGCACACCACTCCAAAAATGAAACTCGCGTCAACTCAACACGGACCACAAGCGCTGTGATTGGTCTGTTTGAACCCCTCCCTCAGGTCAATAAACTCTGCGATAGAGTCATGTTTACTCAAACGCATATCCGAATGAATCATCAAAGTAAAATTATTTGTGCTTCTGTATTAAACATCTCAAACCTGCAACAAAAGTTCTTCGGCTCTCACAAGCAACACGCGCGTGGACACTGACGCCTAGTGGTCATTGCGTGTCGACGCGGACAACGGCGTAGAAGTGTAAATGAAAACCGAACGTAGCCTACGGCGTAGAGGATAAAAAATCGGCTTAACTCTAAATTCAAATGAATTTTTATTGGCTGTCAATTTTATTGTTCATCAGCAATTACAAATCTAAATTTTCACAACGATATTGTCATAGTTGTGGAGTGGACTGATATCCTCCTTTTCTGTAAAGTTGGTGTAAAATGATCATTATTGTCCAGATCTACACTTCTTTGTTACCTCATACTTACTTGCATTAGTTTGGAATCATGTCCAGTGTACACTATAATTCCCACAACCCATTGTGTGTTCCTGAGCTGGGCACCTCGTAACAACACCTGGTCCGGCCCAAGTGGAACTGGGCTGTAATATAAAACAGACATTGATCAGCTTGTCTATTGTGTGGGTGCGTGTGCAGAGACAATCATTAGTTTACACACTTGTGGTTGTCAAGGCGCAGTGTTCCAGTGAAGTCATACAGGTGTCTATTTGGTCCCTCACACTCCAGACGACCAGACAAAGCCATCATTTCCTCCAAAGACTGAACACAGGCTGTGAGAGAAAGACCCTGTAACACACAAACACACACACACACCTAATTAAACTCCCTGGCGGGGTTTATTGTTAAGATTCGACTTTTGTGATGTGTAGCTGACCTGTCGGATCTTAAGGTTGGTCTCTCCATCCAAGTTCGATGTTTCAGTGTAACACATGGCCTGAGGCTCACTGTGAGATAAACACCAGTACAATTTAAGCGCACAATAACAAACACGCGCACACTGATATATTAATGCTTTGTTCGGAATGCACTCAGAAATCTGATTTGTTTGTTCAGACAGCACGATCAATATTTGCCAAGTCTGTGTGGCGTCAGCGTAATGCCGAATGATTTTCTATTCAAAATCCAAGCCGACATCAATTTGAAAAGAGCAAAAGGATTTTAATAAACCGCACGAGATGACAAGTGTTGCATTTTTCACATTCATGCATTATTTTACTGTACAGCATATGCATGTAAGTCCGCTCTGGAATCATGCAGTTGATGTAGAAACGGCAAAATGAAAAACTATTGTTGCATATGCATGTACTGCGGACATGAGAAGAGATATAAACATACAGCTTCTGACAGATTTCCCGCAGCATTTTCAATTACTAGACAGACAATCGACGGTGATGTCACTGTACGCAAGCAACCTGGCAAGGCTCAAACTTCCACGTAAAAACGTTTTTCTGCGTAACCGGTTTATTGATATGCATGTAAACAAGTGAAAACATGTTTCTTTTTTTTGATAGATATCTGTTTATTTTGTGCATGCAAATGCATTCAGTGTGAATACTACACAGTTACAGGGAAGAAGAAAGTGGAAAAGAGCGAACACAACTTTTTGTCTGGTATGAACGTGTTGCGCCGTGAATGACAAGAAAATTGCTTGAAATTCAATCCGACCATCAAGACAAAAACACATTTTGAAAAATCTGATATTAATTAGATTTCATCCCTGCTGAAAACAAAACCACTTAAACCAGCCTAGGCTGGCTTGCTTGTCTGTTTGCTGGTTTTAGATGGGTTTCGACCAGGCTGAGAGCTTAAACCAGCATACAGTAAACTGACTTCATGCACTTTTCCAGCTACAAACAACCAAACAGATTTAGCAAGATACCCCAACATGTTATATCCACAGGCTGTCTGAACAAAGCCACAGATTCCCTGACACACAAGTATTCTCTACGGAACCCAAAACCACATGCAACCAATTTCTCAAATCTTACACAGGTATATTCAAACTACGACCCAAACACTGCACAACAAACCCACAGACACACACACAAATAAACACAGCGGTGCTGACCTGGAGGACACTATGACCATGTCAGCCGGGAGATGCTGGCCATTGGTCACCTTGACTATGTCTCCCACTGCCACCTAGTGGACAGGTGCAGCATTGCAACAGCATGGGGAGGGAGAAAAAGAGACCACAGTGCATGAAGAAAAGCAAGGGTGGGCAATACACACAATCAACAAAGAGAGATAGAAACAGTAAGAAAGGGCACAGAGAGGTGAATTTAAATAAGCAGATGGTAAATCAAAACTTTGCACCAGGACAAAACTGAAAGTATCTTTAAAGAACAAAACTGGGGAAACAAAGAATAAGAGGTTGGAAAACAAGTGAAGAAACTGTTACCTGCTTCCATATGATGGTCTGCCATGCTCCGTTACACAGAACTGAAAAATGATAACATGACACTAGTGTCAGAAAACATCATTTATAAAGGGGCTATATTCGCCCCCTGCCAAATGTACACAGATCATTTATTATAAATACAAAACACCATTTAAAAATGTTATGTCATCCATTTTAAATCGGTTTCAATCAACTTAAATGGCAATTATGGCAAAATTTTACCAATAAAAGGAATTCAACGTGTAAATATATATCACAATACAAAACTACCTATGAAATGATAGAGAGTTAGAGATTTTGAATGTTAGATATATTTAGCAATACTCAACCTGTTGTCTTTTTCTTGTTCACCGTGCTGTCTGCTTTGTGTCTTTTCTGCAACAACACAATAACAGACACCTCATCAGCGGTCAGCGTTCAAAACATAAATCGTATTATAAAGACACGCGCTCGTTGTTAAAACATGTTACTGAAGACCATACATTCCCAAGTCAATCCAGTGCTGTATTGAGCAGAATACTCACATAATCCTCAATGATCTCTTTGATCCCAGCCACAGTCAGAATGAAGATGAGAGGTACCAGTGTCGTGTAGCGACCCGTCGGCGACACGTCAGGGATTTGCTGCATTTGAAAATGTACAGAGATCACTAATATAAACTTAAGTACCTTGGTGGTAAAAGGATGTGCCTTGACTTTAATGTGCAGATGGATGTTCTCATCTCCGATTTAAAATTCAGAACAATCCAAAGCCTCAATTTTAGAGACTGTCACGAGGAAATGTTTAGTTCATATGTTATCTCAAAATCAAGAGCAAGAAATAAAAATGTTTATTTTGCCTTTTTCCTATTAGGACATTCAAGCAGAATACAATCTTGCGTTTATTTTTATTTTGACAAGCTAAGTAAAATACAACCCAGGCATTTCTTTACAGTTCTCAGGAGATTCCCCTATTAACCTGCATTCTGTTAGATGCAATACGGGCCGCCTGACAGGTTGGATCATGTAGAGGCCAAGACACCGAGAGCAAATTGTGGATGAGAGAGCCATAGTGGACCACTTCCAAAAAGAGCAAAAATGGACATAACGCAGAAACAAAGTCAGCACAAGCAGTTCGGCTTCTCCGACATACCCAAAATGGCCCTTGTGTCACCGTGTACAGTAAACATCCTAAAACTGAGCATACGCAGTCTGAACAAATGTGTGTATGTGTTTATGCAAGCGTGCCAAGTATCGTACCTGCATGAGAGCGATGAAGAGGAAGAACGCATTAGCTGCTCGTCTGATCTGTTCGTACAGGAAGCGCGGCAGGAACGTGAGGATCCCATATTTAGCCGTGCTGAAGAGAGAAAAATCGAATCATCTCTCTTTAAATGTAACGTTCTCTTTCCATAATGTCTATACATACATTAAGATCACTCATTTGGATTAGCTCCATAAAAAAAGCACTCGCAGGTGTTTTGGTAACGGCAAACAACCACCTGAGTTGGCAAACAACTGACACATTACTGCCCACCACATTAAATTGAGACAAACCATCCCGAAATAAGTGTCTGAGCTATTAGAAAGGCTATTTCTCGTCGTGTCAGTCAATTAGATATATCGATGGAACCCCTAAGTAACTCCTGAATAGCTGATGGCGGCGGTAAATGTTTGTGGTCGTTAAAAAAGCTGTTAGGAATCGCTAAAAATATCCTCAGGATCACAAATTTGCCTTCGTCCCAGAGGTGTCTATATAAATCTAAACATTAGTCAGCGGGTTTTTGTTTCTGTGGGTGTGTTCGTACCCACAAGGGAGTTCTATATTGTAGAAGTTGATTGTTTTGATGTGTCTATATAACAACATGTGTCCATGTGTGATCACAAGTCTGTGTTTCTGGGTTTCTGTAAACATGACTCTCTTCTGGGCTCATTGGGATGAGTTTACAGCCTAACACACCCAAAGACTGACCTGGAAGTGTGGCAGGTTATCGTTGACATCAAGAGCGCCTGAAACAATTCATCCGATCCCCTTCATTAACATTCAGAGGCCTAATCACACACTCACGGTAATCCACACTAGCACAGTTATGCTGCATAGTACTTGGGATTACCTTCAAGACGGGGTTTTCCACTGCACTGAATTATTCCCTGAATTATTATTTTAAAATTGGCCACAGATTGACCCCCGCTGTCGCTCAGGGGGTCTCCGGTCTGAAAGACCCCCCCCATAGGAGACCGATATGGATGATACAGCCGTCACGCCTGTCAAAATGATCCCTGCCACTGACCTGCACTATTATTGTGCACTTCTGGATTTGTTGCTCTGGTTACTCAGTGATTGACAGCTCACCAGTTGACACCAATGCCGCTGGAAGCAGAAGCCGGTTTGTAAATAAAACATGAAGATAAAGGAATAAGAATGCGATCTGAACAAATCTTATGATACTCGATGGACGAAGGCATTATGCCAGAAAGGTTAATGAGTGGAAGGTCAGGCCTTCACGTGATCGGCTCATTCCTGGAATGAACCAATGAACAACAGGATACGGTTTTCTAGGTCCGCCCTAATGTTGTTACAGGAACCGAAATAGAGCCTTTTAGAGCAGAATCGAATCTTCAGATCATAATGGCAGATCGATGAAGGTTGACTGTGTGTGGGTGAGCGTGTCGGTACTGAGAAATCAGTTTTTGATTTGACTGTTTTTTGTATGTACACCAATTCATCCTTTACTAATATGAAAGTGACTAGGGAAATCAATCGGGTTATGGCACATGAACCTCCTTTTGTTGAATAAATATTTTTGTCATCATCAGAATTTCACTGCATAAGAATCCTAGCACAAACTAGAGGTCTTCACGGGTCCCTAGATCCGAAAACCGAGGTCCGACCCGAGACCCGTGCGGGTTCGGATCTAAAAGCTCCACTGGCGCCTCGGATATAATATTAGTGTCTTCGGGGTCTCGAGTATTTTAAAATAAATATGTTTTTGCTGAATAGACCCGAACTGTCCCGCACATAAAGAGTGCGTCGCTCGTGTGTGCGTGCAGTTGCCAAGCCCCTTTGCGACATCGCGTGTCTACTCTTGATGGTAAGCTAATTTAAGTTGAGCCCGACCTGTCAATCAAGAAAACTGGCTCAAGCTGCGTCTTTATAATGTTTTGAGTCTTTATCCAGAGTTTTCTGTTGCGCCATTTGCCAGAGTTGCAAATTGCAACAAGAGGAGCAGAGGCTATTGCCCTATCAATTTCATTTTTATTGACCTATTTAGTTTTTCGTTACCACTGAAAGACGAATTCTGAAATCACAATAACACAAAATATAGGTTAATGCGTAAATAAAATGAAAATAAACAAAGCAGCGAGCCGAACTGGATACCAGGCCACTAGGATTTGTTTCTGTAGCGTACCTCCGATGGTCACACATACGTCGAAGACGTTTACATTCGGGTCGTCGGGTTTGAATAAAAAAATGACGCTGGGTCGGGTCGGGTCTAACTTTATTGGGTCTGTCTCAGGTCGGGTTTTTGTTTAAAAAGAATAATTGATGCACGTCGGGTTCGGGTAAAAAGTGATTCGGGTCATTTCGGGTTGGGTAAAGATCTTTGGACCCAAGAATACCTCTAGCACAAACACTAACCTCAAATTAAAAACCTCAAACTCAGAAACTGATGTAACAGCTACAACATGTGACATTTTTGAAATCTTTAGAGGCACTTTTGGGACCAAATGCCTTTTATAACCAAAGCCCCAAACACAGCCTTGAGGAACTTTCAGAAAAGCATGAATGGAGTATTTCACTTAATGGAAGCTAAAACGATGTCTCGCCCAAAACCAGTTTGCAAAAAGTTAACATGGACTTTCCCTCTGCGGCTTCATTTGAGCATTTTACAGTCAGTGCAAAACAGATGAATTATAAAATACTAATGTTAATGTTCTTACTGACACACGGCGATAATAGTATCCTGTTATTAAGACAACAACAGCTTAATCTATACATATTTTGTAACAAATGTTTACAAAAGAAACTTTAAAACCCGTGCAAACCAGCTCCATATAACTAAGTTGTTTTGTTCAGTAAAGTTGAACACATTAATAGTTGGAAACTGAAAGCTAAACTGTTTTCTTCTTTTTGATATGTACTACTAACATGCATAAGACGAAAAACTGGTGTTACACATTCAGACAGAAAACAGAGATAAATGTTTACTGTATAATGACAATTAAAGAACGTCTACATTCAGTTAATCTCGAATATGTAATTATACTTTTAATTACAACAGAAAGGCAATTAAAAAGAAACTATAATATATTTGTTTTTTTACCCTTTAAACGAAAAAATTATATTTTTAATATTAATAATATATTAAAATGTTTAATAATAATAGTCAAATTTGACACACTGTAACATGTAGTAAAATCAAAGACTTGGTCCATTAAAGCATCACCTAATGAACATACCTGACATGGTTGTCACAATATTTGGTGGTCTGGGGTCGGTTGAGGAGCACAGTCCGCGCTGTGGAGTCTATCGGGTCCGCCTGTGATGTGGTTCCGCTCATCTCATCCTCTGCCTTGCGGTAGCCGGCGGCCGAGCACGCGGGTCCTGCACCGTTCGAGTGATGGGAGAGAGGCGAGGCTAGCGTGAGTGTGCGTGGAAGACAGGAGGTAGAAGACACATAGAAATGTGGTTTACAGCTCAGTGCGCTGGCCACTAACACTACAACTGTTTTCTGATGCAAGGCTATGACGTTGCGCGTGCACCGCCCCCCCCTTTCAATTTGCCCATCATCATCCTCCTCATCATCCTCATCCACGGGCAAAAGCTCCGTCACCAACACAGCACGCGCGCTACGCCCACGGGAGCCTCTCTACACAATGTGCTGATGGGCGCACAATGGCGCAGCAAACACCGCGAGCTTGTCACCTTTGTAGAAACCTTGTGCGTTTGTTTATCTTTATAAAAGCCTCTTTATTCGGCGGACAACACCTGCACGTTCGTGATGCGCCGGGAAAAACGGCTGCGTTCCTAAACGTATCGCGCATCCTACGTAGACGGCGTTTTGGGTACCTCGCGTCGCATGCTACAGGAGCGCGTTGAGTTTTAAACGCATCCGCGAGTCTCAAACGTTGCCGCGGCGCAGATGCGATCGCCAAATGAATGTTTTCCGCGCGTCATAAATAATGCAGGCTCGGTAAATAACAGCGCTGTCTGGATGTGACGGGAGAGTTTACCCAGCTGGTGCATGATCGAAAGCGGGCGTGGATAGATGGACTACACGCGTCACTTCTCCCATTCCAGCCAACAGACAAAAGCCCCGAACCCTGTCCCACCGTGTCATCTGGGTCGCCCGGGGCTAGGCGTTTTAATACGGCCCCACTCCGTTGTGTCTTTTCAGTCGGTTAAGTCTGAACCATGTCGTCCCCTTCGAGAACACAAAAGCCTTACATTTAAAGGCGCAGGCAGCGCTGGAGGGCCACAGCTGTCTGGAGCCACATCCGAGGGCTCATTTAAACGTGCTGGTTGAGTCGCTTCCTCTTCATCTGCTCCCCTAGTTTCTTGAATACAAATTTTTGAAGCAGTTGATACCCTGAGGCGTCAAACGGTCCATATTTGCTCTTGCATTTGTCACCAGCTAGTTTCCATAAAAATATATATGCCTATGTGTAAATACAAAACATGTCTTAACGTCTGCTGACAGGACAGGTAAGAAGGTAGTACTACAAAAAGGTGTGGCTTAAATACCTCCATGCTGGGTCATGTCTAAACGCTCACCAGATATGATTTCCTGATACCATGGTAAGGGCAGAACGGTTGCAGATTTTTTTAATAAGCAATGCCAGTCTCATGAGACTTTGCGGAACAAGGGTTAGCTTCTGTACACAACCGCTCTAAACACCATACGCCTTCAACTACTGGTCAACCATGCAAAACTACAAACAATAGGGATTGTCTGTATAAATACTTACACACAATCACATTTGCTTAATTTCTGAGAGTGTATTTTGCAGGATGCTCTTGTTTGTATACAGCATGATGATATATTCTGAGGTGCAGACTATAAATATTGCATTTCTTTAGTGTCAAAGGCCATACTTCATCAAATAAAGCCTACCTATTTAAAACATCGACTTAAAAACTGTAACCGTAAAAGCATGCACGTTTCTCTCTTTGTACTATAACAGCATGCCGGTGGCTCGCTTTAGTTACCTATGACCAGACCCGCCTCATAAAATCAACATACAAATCAAAGTCCACCCCAGAGGTCCTCCAAGAGTGAAAATGAATGAGATTTCCCGTAGCACCTACTCTGGACCGGGGCCGGATTCACGAAACTGTTCTTAAGGCAAAATCTAAAATCGTTCTTGAGACGAATTATAGGAAGTTTGTGAGAATGTTCGTGAGAGAGAATCTCAAACATTTATTAAAACTTTCTCCAATATTTTCTTAAGAACATCTTCATTTTTGTCGTAAAAATAAAATAGTATGATTGCACCTGCTTGCTCATGTGGTAACTAGATGTTTATCTTATAAACTTTATGTGTGTAACAACAACAAGCACGTCTCATTGTTATATAGCATATATATGTTCGCATTAAACGTCATTTATGATCGCGTGTAAGCTAATATGTTAGCAAGCGTTAAAAAATATTTTTGTGTTTTACTGCGGCATTATACTTGTGACCCTCTCTGTTTCAAGTCACTTTGCCCCAGAATAATGTAAAAAGCACTCCGTGTTTAATAATGAAAGCTAAAGTGAGGGAGCTAGTCCTTATCATTATTATATCACAATAAATATTCCCTAATGGCAAGTAAACATCAAAATTATGATTCTGGCTCAAAACAATACACGTCACATGTGAAACAACCAAATATATGCATTAAACATCTCAGCTTTTGAGATTTAAGACAACCGTGAGGCTGCCGTCATTTTAAGATGATATTTACGACTGCTTTTGTTTCGAGAATTTGGATTCTTCTCAATTTTTTCCTAAGATCAATCTTGAGAACTGTCTTGAGAAGTTTTTTTTCGGGAATACCGAATTAACATTCCTAACTTTTTTCCTAAATTAGAATTTCAGAAAACACATGGCAGTGAAGAATTTTCTTCTTAAGAATGTTTTGTGAATCCGGCCCCAGGACCAATGAATCAGATTGTCACAATTAATAAGGTTTTAGCTTAAAAACATTGTGATATCTGAAAATAAAAGCATACCACAAACAAGGCAAACCCTTTTCTGCACAATAATATCTAATGCTGTGATCATATCACCAGGAATACGGTTACATTTATACTTTCATAAAAAGCGTTATTTTAGAATCGTTGGCTGCCTAGTCACAAAGAGGTAAAAAGAAGCATAAAAATGAGTATAACAGATCAATTTGTGAACGCTTGTGCTTGCTGTGTGCAGCGCTTTCAATTCTTTCCAGAATCCAAATGAATGGAAAAATACTTTTTAACAAGATTCCTGATGATCTCCATCTGACACCAGTCGGTAATCTAATGCAGCCAAAGAAGTTATTGAAAGATAGGGGAAGTTAAAACTACGGTATGTTGGAGACATAAAACAGCAAACACACAAACTATGAGCTGATTTGACCTATAAAGAGGTAAAATCACAAATTCCTAAATGCATTGCAGCAAAAACTAGTCAGTTTAAAGTGATAGTTCACCCAAAAAAAGACATTCGCTCACCATTTACTCTCCCTCTTGTCATTTCAAACCTGTATGCATGACTTTCTTTCTTCCGCAGAACAGAACAGATATTTTAAAGAAAGTTGGTAACTGAACTGTGCCGGCACCCAAAACGCAAGCCGGTAAACAGCATTCTTCAAAATAACTTATTTCGTTTTCTGCAGAAGAATGAAAGTCATACAGGGTTGAAATGACAAGAGACAAGAGAATGATGACAGAATTTTCATTTTTGATCATGAAAACTATATTCTATATTCGATTGCACAAAAAGCAACAACTTTTACAGTTGTACTAAATTGTGTGAGATGACCTCTTTAAAGCATCCAGCTGTGACTCTATGTCTTGACCTCAGTATAGTCAGCCACCCAAAACAGAAACTTATGTTTACATTACATATCATCGTTTAACAAGTCAATAACATACATCCAATAACATGCACATAACACAACTGTGACACGTCAGAGGAGATCTGGCCCTCCCGGCTGAGACCGAGGTTTTCTCCATTTATTTATCATTGGAGTTTGGGTTCCTCGCAACAGGGCATATTAGATATTATTTACGAGAATGAACACCATGCGCTGTGCTGTTTCACATCTTCTATGTTTTTCTCCTGTAAAGATGCTTTGGAATAATCCACATTGTGAAAAGCGCTACATAAATAAAATTGAATTGAACTACAACTGAGTTTAACTTTGACCCTAAGCACACTGAGGGGTGAGTGTGGTCATTTGGCCATCCGCCAGCTTTTCAACACTAAAAAGCAGCTTGCTTTTAAATTATGAATAGACCTGGTTTGCATTATTCATCTATACGCCTTTGTAACCATGCTCATTTTACCAGCATGCATTCATTCAGCGGCCATCTCCAATTCCATGCAATATCACTGCCCATCTCTCCGTCGCATTATGCTTTGATTAGTCTTCGGTCTCGCTGTTGAAACGGGTGTCGAATTCTTCTATTGTGTGTAGAAGTTTTGCTGCCGCTACACACCGGGATTGAAACCGGGTCAAAAGGACAGCGAGCCGGTGTTCTGTCGAATCATCCTACCCTGTCAGATTTTCCTACCGCAGGGCAAACTTAATATAATCTAAACCACATCGACAAAATAAACTGGTAGGATGATTTTACTATGCAAAATATCCTGTCAGATAGTCTTACCATCTTAAAATAAACACATAAAATAAATTGACAGCATAAATACCAGATTATCCTACAAGCATAAAAGAAACATGTAGGATTGATTTACAGCGCAACACCTCATCAAATTGTACTACCAGTGTTAAATAAATATGTAGAATGATTTAACAACGAAAATACACTTTTAGATTCCCGTAGCAGTATAAAATAAACAGGTAGGATGGTTTTATAGCGCAAAAAATGACGTAACATTGATGTGCGCATGCCTGATAGTATAATCTGACGGGTAGGATGAAATTTCAGGACACCGGCAAACCGGCACATGTGGTACAGCAAATATATGATGAACCTCCTAATTATTCATAAAAAGTGTACAGCAGTGCTGACCGGTTTTTATCAAGGACAATATTTTGATCATACTATTGTTGATATTGAAACTAATATTAAATACTTTATGAGATGCAGTAGATATTATAGGTCCTATATAATATTAGACACATAATCCATTAATCGCAAAATCAAAATGATCAGATGTCTCTACTTATTTATTCAAAATATTTAGGCAACGTAATTGTTTAAAGAAATATCAAAGAATAACAATAAAACACTTATAACCTAAAATAATGGTCACGTTTAAAAATATTTTGTTATTTACAGAAGTGAAATAACTGCACATAATGCTTTTTTCTCCTGATTTTATATATAACCTTAAGCACCAGTCACTGTGACTGCTTGTGTACACAATTTCTGCACAAATATGAGAAGAAATTATACTTTGAAGCTCGCTTAACACGTTCATTTAAATGCCAAATATGTAAAAACACAAGTATATTTAAAAAACACAGTATGACAATATCTATCCTTTCATACATCCGTATCGGAATACTCAATATTTATATTTGTCTATCTCTAATTCCCACATGCTCACAAATGTGTCTGAAACCCATTACCTACAGAGCCCCGCCTAGACCCCGTGTGCCCTCTGCGTGACATGTTGGTCCTGTTGCCAAGGTGACCCGCAGGTCCCTGTTGCCCCCGAGGCTGGGAGCGAGCTGTGCGCTTGCAGCCCGGGTTGCTATGACGATGAAAAGGTGAATGAGAAATGAAAGCCTCTGGCAGGTGCCATGACCAGGGTGGCTAATCCTCTTTCTATGAGCTCTGCAACTTCACCTGCATCTAATCCTGACCCGGGTTTATCCCAGAGCGTAGGTGAGATTGTTCACTTCTCCACCAGGCACGTAAGCGCCCCACAAACACCATGCGAAAGCCATGCATACATCGCAGTCCAACCCCTCGCTTACTTCATTACATACACACACCAGATTGACAGTCAGTTTTTATAATGCATGCATGAATTCTGGTGCATCCCTTGATCAACATCTTTGCAAGAGTGAGATTATTGAGGGAACTGAATCATGTCTTGGTGTGTGTGTGTGTGCGCGTGTGTGTAGAGACACGGCTGACAAAGAAACAGTTTAACCCAGCCTAGGATGTTAAGTTGAAAGAGCATCTAAGGCCAATTCACATTTCACATCTTTAGCGCGCGCACACCGCTGGTCATTTGACTTGAGAAAGCGGCGTTTTCCGCACTATTTTAAGCGCGACATTTTTATCGTCCCTTAAATCGGCTGGACCAGGTGAAACCAGATAACTGGCAACCCTTCTCAGGCTGGTTTAAGCCGTGTACGCTGCAGGTGCAAGTTAGCTTTATTAATCCACCCATGCAGTGCAGGCTGATGGAAGGGGGTGTATCATGCACCTCTACGGGGCAGCATCCCGCTTTGGGAGGACACTCACTTTTCTCAAACCTGTCTGCCAGATGAGAATGCATGTTGGAGCCTGTGGGCTGGTCCTGCCGGACGGGAGAGTCCTGGCTAAGAGGGGTCAACACTAACTGTTCTGGAGGAGCCCAACAAGAGTTGCCACAAGAAAAAACAACACATAAGACATCATCAGTCAGTTAAAGATCAATACACTCTTAAAATGTGTTTGAAGGTGCTTGATAGAAACAACTCTTTCTTCATATAACAAGTTCTAACAAGTTTTTTTGCAGATTCTTTAAATACTTTGGCAAAAATGAAGCAATTTGGCTTTAGAGGTTGACTTGCATTTGGCACAGTTCGACGTCAATAATGTGTCACAAACAAGGATTTTTTGCTAAATGAATGACTGAATGACATTCCCAGGCATATAAAAATACTGTAGAGTACAAGATCAACTTTCAGGTCCATTAAAGTACAAACATAAGCTTGTGTTGAGAAGCAATGGCATTTCGTAAGAAGTGGGCTGTGTTTGTTCAACTTTATCTCACATTTCTTAAACACAAAGATAAACTCTGCTGTAGTGCTCGGTTTTATCTTACTGTGCCAGAGAACACATACAGATAATGTATAGCTTGCATCGTTAGTCTTTGGATAAAAGCTTTTGGCAAATGCAATGTAATGCATAAAAGTTTTGTTGTTGTCATTACGTAAATTGTATTTGTTTTAAAATGATGCTGCAGAGTTTAGAAGTGAATTGCAGAAACACAACTTGAAAATCTTTTATATAAGTATTTATATAAAAGTAACTTTAAAAGTAAAAATATTACTTCATTGTAAGTGAAATACTACATAAAAGCATTATAATAAAATATGTAGATACAAACAGGGAGAGAGGTTCCTGAATGTTGTTTAAGGAATAGTTCACCTTCTAAATGAATTCTGACATTATTTACTCACCCTGTTGTCATTTTACACCTTGTGTGATTTTCTTTCTTCTGCAAAATATATTTTTTTAAACGTTGGTAACCAAAAACTGTTGGTCCCTATTGACTTCTATTGTATGGACACAAAACCAATGCAAGTCAATGGGACCCAACGGTTTTCTGTTACCAACATTTTTCAAAAATGTATTTGTTTGTGAAAAATGAAAGTCATATAGGTTTGAAATGACAATTGGATGTGTAAATAATGACACCGTTTTCATTTCCTATTCCTTTAATTTCCTGAACTATGGTTATTAATGTTAAAGTGCAAAATCAATGTTAAAGTGTGCACATTTATCACAATGTACTTAAACATGTGCACGTGTGTTATATGCGCACTAGAGAAGAAACGTATGCCAAACTGAGAATATGTATAATTTAAATATGTTTATTATTTATATATACGTTTACTTCACAGCATAAATTGAAACTGTATGAATTAATTTGTAATGTATATAAACAAAGCTTATCTGCCAGCCAACACTTGTGATACACTAGTATGCAATTATTTTCATAAAAGCATGACCCATGTGTAAAGAGTTTCCAGATGCTGCCCCCATGTGGTCTTTAAAAGTGACCGTGCAAAAACATTGCAAACTGTACAGATGTGCACACAGTATGTGTGGTTATGTAATCCACCTTTGACATCAGAGGGTTATTGTTTTTCCATCATTGTACGAATCATGGAACTCCTAACTCTCACTATTACAAATGTATTTATGAATGAGTGTATCACATAAAGCTTGAATTGATTCTGTTCTACTTTTCAGCTCTGTCATACATGAACTGACCATACGGAGAGCGATGCTGAAGGCAAAAATCTGTCTGTCATCTGCTGAGGTCAGTTGAACTAAATGGATTCATGACCAAATAAACCTGTCCAAACACACTTACTTAAGTTTAAGGTACAGTGATAAAGTAGACAGATTAAAGATTGCCAGGAAAACCAAAATGCTCTTTATTTGCATTAACAAATTAAATGAATGGCATCCAACACGCCAGAACTGCGTATTTCACAGAATTACAAATGCGCTTCCCAACAATATGGCCCCTGCATGTTAATTCTGGAACATGCCGGGTCAGAGCAGGCCAAACAAAACACTTTGAACAAAGGTTCAGTGTAATCCACAATGCATGTCTGTCTGTCAGTCAAAAGACTTCTACCTCTGTGGCATTACCCACAATGCCCTGCCGAATAAACACATGCTGAACCAGATCTGCTGCCACATGCAGTCTCTCAAACCTCCTCCACGGTTCAAATCTCAAGAAACATGGCTGCTGTTTGGCACATTAAGTGCTTTCAAACTCGCTGCGCACTAGTGATGTCTGGGAAACAATGTTTTTAATGTCCAGCTTAGGCTCCCAATAATGATAATTGTCTTAATGGCACGATTCCATTTACACTGAAGCTTTGAAAGGGACTGCAGGGAAGCAATATGTAATGTTTTCAGGGGCTTGATTATCAGTGTTGGGTAAGTTACTCTGAAAAAGTAATTAATTACTAGTTACTAGTTACATATTCAACAGTGTAATTAGATTACTGTACAAATTACTCTCTCCGAAAAGTATTTAATTACTTATTACTAATTACTAATTATTTTGTATATCCTATATCAACCTTGATTAGTTAAGTGATCTAAGGATAGACATGAAACGGCTATTTTAATTCATTCAAATAAATAATATAAAACTACATAAAGTAGTATTATTAACTGACCAAATTATTACAAATGTGAGAATAGTACATTAAAGCATCGGTTTTAAAGTTAGACTTTGAATTTTGATGTCAATTCCACTATTGCACACACAAATATTACACAAAGTATTTAGTTTAATTACATCAGAAGTAACTGTAATTAAATTCAGGAAAAAATAGAGTAATCCCTTACTTTACTTTTTCAAAGGAAAAGTAATTTAATTACAGTAACTAGTTACTTAGTAACTAGTTACACCCAACACTGTTGATTATACACAATCTGACCCTATATTGCATGCATTATAAATTTAATTCACTTTAACAAAATAAAACAATAAAATCAAAATAGCTTACATAAACTATATTCTGAATTAAATACAGTGCAATAGTGAAAGTTTTCAAACAAAGTCCTTATTTATTTATGTATGTGTATATTAAGTGTGTACAATAAATAAAACTACAATTTTCGTAAGTTAAAATACCGGAATTATAAAGAATAGCACAAAACAAAGCTACTAAATAATTGTACTAAACATTAGTGTCAGAGCATTTGTACAACGTTTTTATTACATTTTTCGCAACTGCAATATAAATAATAGTGCAAACATTATATTTAAAACAGATACACATGATCTCAACAGGTGAGGCGCCTTCTATGAGCTCACAAAGTTGCAGCGCTTTAAAGAGTCACGTGTTACGCAGACTAATATGAGGAACTTTCTCACCGCAAGGTCCCTGCAGATATTGATAAGATTCATTTGAATCGT
The DNA here is from genome assembly GCA_006030095.1 of Triplophysa siluroides. Lineage (NCBI taxonomy): Eukaryota > Metazoa > Chordata > Actinopteri > Cypriniformes > Nemacheilidae > Triplophysa > Triplophysa siluroides. Next base: position 883,496 of record VCII01000879.1, on the reverse strand, counting down.
TTCACGGTTTATCTCAAGAGAACAATTCCTAATCTCTCACCCCCGACCAATTAGACAACGAAACATCACCCTGGTAACCCATCTGTTTACACGGCGAAAATGACAGGTCACCTACACACAGCTCGCGCCAGCATCACGTAACCGGACAGGTGGATCACAACTGATGCTGCTGGGCGTTTCGATCACATCTTCTCGTTAACTGACGCGTATAAACACACAGCTACGTTTCGATGCTGATGGAGGGCTGTGTCGTTAATGTAAATACTGGGCCGCTTGTTTCCCGCAAGCTATAATTAGGCGCTAATTTATTATAGTACATTTAGAGATGCACACGCAATCTGAACGAGGGGTGATACAAGACACCCGATGTGTCGCGCAAAGCGCACTGCGAGCCAACATGAATATATCGCGGGTCTGGGCAGATTATGTCACGCTTACCTCCCTCGCTGTGGATCTTCTTGGAGCGTCTGTTGAAATACATTGCGCACGCATGTGTGGGGCTTCCAGGAGCGAGATGATGGCATGCTCGTGGTTCGGGAACTCAGTGGGGGTAAGCGGGCCACAGGGATGCGGACTTTGATGTAGGCGACATGGTTCCCGATGATAGGTCACCCTCAACCGCGCGCACCGGACTGCTAATCCGTCGCGTGAACTTCACAAGTGCGAGCGTATGAGCGAATCCTCGTGCGTTACGTCATCAGGCTCCGCCCGTCCCTGTTGTACGATGGTGTCCAGAAGCTCTGATATTGGTCGTTTCGCCCAGTCTTTTTCAGCCAGGAATAAATAAGGTAATACATGTAAGTCACATGCAGCGCGCAGTTTAAAATGACAGATAGACAGACTTGATCTGAGAATGACATATGTTTCAATGTTTACTCACCCTCATGTCATTTCAAACCTGTATAGACTCTTCTTAGACTAAAGATTATATACATATATGTTATACTTTTTTAGACTAAAGATTATATACATATATGTTATACTTTTTTTAGACTAAAGATTATATATATATATGTTATACTTTTTTAGACTAAATATTATATACATATATATTATACTTTTTTTAGACTAAAGATTATATATATATATGTTATACTTTTTTAGACATATATATGTTATACTTTTTTAGACTAAAGATTATATACATATATGTTATACTTTTTTAGACTAAAGATTATATACATATATATACTTTTTTAGACTAAAGATTATATACATATATGTTATACTTTTTAGACTAAAGTTATACTTTTTTAGACTAAAGATTATATACATATATGTTATACTTTTTTTAGACTAAAGATTTATATATATATATATACATATATGTTATACTTTTTTTAGACTAAAGATGTTATAGACTAAAGATTATATACATATATGTTATACTTTTTTTAGACTAAAGATTATATACATATATGTTATACTTTTTTTAGACTAAAGATTATATACATATATGTTATACTTATTTAGACTAAAGATTATATACATATATGTTATACTTTTTTTAGACTAAAGATTATATACATATATGTTATACTTATTTAGACTAAAGATTATATACATATATGTTATACTTATTTAGACTAAAGATATATACATATATGTTATACACTAAAGATTATATACATATATGTTATACTTTTTTTAGACTAAAGATTATATACATATATGTTATACTTTTTTTAGACTAAAGATTATATACATATATGTATACTTTTTTTAGACTAAAGATTATATACATATATATACTTTTTTAGACTAAAGATTATATACATATATATATTATATACATATACTTTTTTAGACTAAAGATTATATACATATATGTTATACTTTTTTAGACTAAAGATTATATACATATATGTTATACTTTTTTTAGACTAAAGATTATATACATATATGTTATACTTTTTTTAGACTAAAGATTATATACATATATGTTATACAGACTATATACATACTTTGACACATATATGTTATACTTTTTTAGACTAAAGATGATATACATATATGTTATACTTTTTTAGACTAAAGATGATATACATATATGTTATACTTTGTCTAGACTAAAGATTATATATATATATGTATATATTTTGCTTTTAGACTAAAGATTATATATATATATATTAGACTTTTTTTAAAGTAAAGACTATATATATATATATTAGGGCTGTCAAAAGATGAATCGCGATTAATCCAGAATAAAACTTTGTGTTTACATAATATATATATTTGTGCTGTGCATAATAATTTTGTATTTATTAACACATACACATCCATGCATATATTTAAGAAAAATTATTAAACATTTATATATAATTTCAATTGTTGGTAAATATAAATAAATACATGTTAATATTTCCTAAATATGTGTACATGTGTTTGTATTTATAAAACATAATTACTATCCACAGTACACCGACATATATTATGTAAACGCAAACTTTTACTCTGGATGCAATTAATCGCGATTCAACTTTTGACAGCCCTAATATATATATATATATAAAACGAGACATTTCTCAAAATGTCTTCTATTGTGTGGCCCAGAAGAGAGAATCATATACCGGTTTTGAACAACATGAGGGAAAATGAATGATAGCAGAATATTTGTTGGGTGAACTATCCTTCAAATAGCTATGTAAAAGAAAAACATTGGCAATTGGTGACAAACCTACTTGGTTTTAAGAAATAATCCAATAAATGTTCAATTCAAGTGTTAGGGAACGGAGAAGAAAAATCAATGTTTTATTATATTACATAATAACAGAATACATATTCCTCTGTTCTTAGCATCACATTATAACATAATACATAGTCATAGTTCAATGATGTCAATTTTATTCATTATTAAATATCTAAACTTCATGGCCAAAGATCCCCACTCTCAAATAAACCCATTCTATTCCATTTAGCTCCCAACAGAAATATACATACACATTTGCTACACGCACTCTTACTATTCACACTTTTTATGTAACATCATCCTCACAACTTAAACATACAGACAAAATAAAGGGATTTTTTGTATACGAGAAGAACACAAACATGAAGCACAGTTGTTTGAAAACAGAAGTCACCCTGTCTTTGTCTTAATCGAGATAAGCAGACATCTATTGTACATGTAGGATAAGTATACCTTTTAAAGAATAAAGGTACCACTACATTCATTATCATCCATTCAGAATTCCCATTTCACACCGTCCTATGTGGTAAACAAGCAGCACTGCATAAACAGTACGTAAAGGAGACTGAGCTTTCAGACAAGGCCATGAGGGAAACCTTACTTCAATACTTTCTTGTGGGTAGAGGAAGGACAGTGACGTGTGTGCGATACAAAGCTAAAAATCTTAAACAACAAACATAAGTATGCTTAGTATTTAATCATCATTCAATATCGATCATTGCCCGTTCAAGTCTTCATTACATTATATCAACCTGGAAGAAGTCTGGCCAGTGACAGGCTTGAATGTACTGCCCCTTAGGGCAGTTGGTGACAAGTGCTTTAGGAATTAGGACAAAAATCTAAAATTGATTATCACTTGACATGAAGACATTATGAGCTATGTGGTGGATGTTGAAGGGCTTTATCATGTATATACGCAGGTAAACCAAAGACAACTCAAGCATGCACTTAGATCATACAATATATCATATAATCCCATTTTCACTCCAAATCTGTAGTTCAAACGCAAATGGCTTGTTCTCTTTAGAAATGTAATGACACTGGAAAGCATATTCAGTCCATAGTGACAGTGACCCTTTTAAATTAAAATATTGTGTCATTTAGTGTTGGTGGAAATGACGATTGCCGTTTCCCTTCACATAAATACGCAGATGCACGGACTGGAATTTCATAAAGATTCATCCTTTTAAATCTGGAATCGCAGTGACAAAAATGATCTATGACCATATGTATCCCATTCTCTGCTTATAGACTTCATACAAATCACACTTAAACCTGCTTTGATTGAAAACGCATTAAAGAAAACTGCCCAAGAGCATGTAAATGGATGATTTTGATATAAGAGCTTCAAACTGGTGAATTCGGCAGCAAGCGCTTAAAAGCAAACATTTCTTTTTAAAATGCTAATTGTCTTCCTAGATGTCTCAATTTTAAAACCAAAAACACAGACATTCATATATGTACACGTCCTCAGAGTTTTTAAAGGTCTATCTGTAGAATTCCTTTTTTAAGCCACCAAATTCTGCTTTAGCGTTAGTCTCGATGCCTGTTAATAAAATGCCCACAAAGCATAAAGGAGCAAGAATGGAAGATGACAGCAAGTGCAGAAAACAAAAGGAGTCTAAAAAAATAAAGATTTGTTAAATCTCTGCATTATAGTCTTTTTCTGCTTTTGGTTTCTACCTTGAGCTTGAATACAATGGATCTCAGAGAATGAAAACATTGAAGCACTATATACAGACACCACCAACCGTGATGTCAGTCCTTCAGTCTGTTGATTGATAGCGAGCGCCTGACATCATTCTTGGTGGCTGGACAGAATAGGCTGTCTGCAGATGGGGCAGGTGTTGTTTTCAGATAGCCAGCGATCAATGCAGTGGATGTGGAACTCGTGGGCGCAGGGCAAGCGGCGCAGCTTGTTGCCTTGCGCGTACTCATTGATGCACACGCTGCAAGCACGGCCCTGCTCGCCCTCCAGGTTGACCTGACCGTAAGTGCGTGTGACCAGATTGTCGATCTGTTCTTTGGTTAGGCCCCGTGGGTGTTCTTCATCTTCATCTTCATTGAGAAGGAAAAAGTGCGCCAGCCTCAAGATGGGCAACGTGCCGTTCTCCACCAGATTGTTTGTGTCTCTGCTGTTAGCCCGTCCTTCTGTCCCAGTTCTGTTCACTCGTACCTGGCCTTCCTCCTCAGCCTCAACTAAACCTTCTTGTGCCGATTCCACTCCAACGTGGGCCGCACCGCCCTCGTTGCCATTGACACGGAACGCCTGGCCTCCGGCACCCAGAGCGGAGTCCTGATTGGGCGCAGGAGCCTCTGAATTGGCTTCCGTCTCCATGAGGGAACTAAGCTCACCGAAGCCGGTCATGATCTGGCGCAAGATGGAGCGCAGCGCTGTTGAGCTAGGCTCGCCCAGGCCCGTTTCCGAAATACGGCGCAACGGGATGCGTATAGTGCTGACGTAAGTTCGGATTCCTGCACGCTCGGAGCGGGAAATGGTTCGCCGAAAGCCACCGCTGTCGCTCTCAAAGGTAACTGTGTTCTCAGCGGCTCTGGCCCGAGAACGAGTACGACTGGCAATGCTGTCCCTGTCACGGTTCTCCCCTGGCCTGATACGGCGCACTTGAAGATCCAGCATGATTGTAGGGTGGCGTCGCACCCCTCCACCACCTGCCGCAGGCGTCTCCCCCTCTTCCTCGCCTGCTTCTGGGAGAGGATCTGCTGGAGCGGCTGGCTCTACAACAGCCTCTCCCATCTCCACAGCAACCGCCGTACTTCCACGGGACTCAACTGGGGTCGTGTTGTTACTATGGGTGGGGCTACTACTAGAAGTGGGATTTCTGTCCAGGGGGGATCGACTGCGTCTGGAGGAGCGTGCACCTCCCGTTCCTGTTGCTGTTGCTCTGCGCACACGACCACGAGAACGAGTCCTACTGTTTCGTGGCTCCCTGCCGACGGGCTCTACTTGGGAGCCAGACTGAGCATTGGGGCAGTCAGGGTCTTCATCTCCATTCAGCCCCTCCCCTGCATTAACCGAAGAGGTTGTGACCTGTATTTGACTCCTAACAGCACCACTATCCTGCTCTTGGAATGGATTTAAGAGTGGAGCCTGTGGAGGGGGAGAGCTTGGCAAAGAAGGCAGGTTCCTTCTGAGGACCGCAGGAGGAGCTTGTGAGGTCAAAGATGGCGTTACAGGGGGAGCCGCAGTACTACGTGTGCGGCGAACCGCAGCTCTCCTTCCCAAAGTGGGTCTGGTTGTAGGATACGGCGCCGGGTGTTGAAGCGAATAAGGTGCAGACCGTGAGGGGTTGTACTGGGGCGGGGCAGATGATGGTGGGGGAGGAGGCATTGGGAGTTCGGCGGGATCGGTCGTGTCACTGTGTTCTCCAGGTTCAGGCTGCTCGTGGTTGATGTTAATCTCAAGGCTAAAGCGGAACTCGCCGCTGTTGGGGTTTGTACGGCTGACAGCACGCCAAGTTTGGTTTCCGCTCTGCCCGCTGCGGGTGGCATTTCCTGTGCGCCGAAACGTGTTCAGCCATTCCAGTAGGGAATCCCCGTTAGACGTCTCTGCACCTGGCTCAACAGCACCTGGAAAAAAAAACATTTTAAGATATTTCACAAATTCACATTTTATAGTGATGTTCATGCAATATTTTAAGACTCAATACAAATCCAGCTTATTAAAAGGGTTATTTAATTCGCTCACCGCTGCTGCCCTCTGCCTCACTGTTTTGTGGGCGTGGTTCGGGGCGTGGCTGAGATGACACACGCTCCTTTGCACCATCCAGGCGCTGCCTCAGCTCCTCTGCTGTGACTTCACCTGTGACCAAACAGACACACCTTACACATAAGACTTCTTTTGTTCAATTGAGTTTCAGGCTAGGTTTGGTGACTTCACCGTGCTTTCCAATGTCTAGGAGCTACAATGTGAATAAGTGTATTATTAGTGATGACAAACTAATTAAGTGGTAAATTGCCTTTTGTTTAAATATAGAAACCAAAAAAAAAAAAGAATATGTAGGGTGACCTAAGAACAAAATATTTTGAATCAAACAGATCCAAAAGCATCATATATTCCGTATTCTCACCAGGTGTTCCCAGGAGATTGCTGTCTCTCATCAGTCTGTACTCCTCCTCACTAAGTTCATTAATAAAGTGATAGTATGCCTCCTCCCGTCCAAGCCGCTCCGCTTGACGATGACGCTCGTCTCGCCCGCCGGGAGGGTCCATCACCACAGACACCGCTGTGCCAAAGACGAGAAAGAGAAAACGAAAGTTGTATTATAGTCAGTTGTATATTTACATGTTTTCCTGGTCCTGACCCTGCTGTGTTGCTTGCATCATAGTCAGAAAGGTGACTGTAATGTGACCAATAATTCGCTCACCCAATATCTACAATAAAAAAGACAAGCTCATCAGTGAAAAAACATAGTTTATAATAATAAAGACATCAGAGGAAAAAATGGCACTATTCTGTTTGACATAGAAAACCAATAACAAAGAGTCACAGCAAACTTCATCCAGAATTTATTTGATACTTTTGAATGAAAATTAAAGGGATTATTTCTAACAAAAAAACACATCCAAAATACAATGGACATTTAAAGGGACTACGAGGCGTTAACTTCTCTGTCTAATGCAGCCACCATTAAAGGACTGCACGACAAAATGAACGCCATACAAAGGATATCCTTAAATCCTCAACGCGGAAAGAAAAAACACCTCCGACACGCGCCGATAACCAAGTGATCTTGACAATCGCGTCGACGTATAAAAACAACCTTATAATTTCAAGCAGTATAGCTTGCTGTTCTGTCATAATGTAGGCCACAGACAGAAGGCACCGCAGAACAAGTCAAGCACCCAAACTGACGCTGTCAGATTCACAACCAATGAGCGAGCCAGAAATGCTGACTGACACATCAATGGTCCACTCAGCATCGCTCGAAGGAGGGACATGACAAAGAAAAAGTCGGGCTCCATGTCAGCTAGCAACCTACCCGAGAGACAATAAAAAGCACCGACTGGCAGTACACACATGGCCAACTTAACATCCAGAATTTGTCATTAATCTGTCACAGTCGCCTGTCATCGGGCAAACGCAGATCACGCAGAGGAGCGCGCTGTCATTTTAAATGCGCAACACCTTTGATGGTGTCGACAGATTGCTGACAAGCTAACTGTGAGCCAATGAAAGGTTTAGATCATTATTTTGACTAGATTACAAAACTGTCACTGACACGAGAATGTAACTGAACATATGACATACATTACCACTGTAGAGAATGGGAACAACATGAAGGAACAATGAGAGTAATAGATATTTATGTACCTGAAACAGCAGCTGTAATATGAACGAGTTCTCTTTCCTCTCCGCTCTGATTACAATGAAGCCAAGATGGGACCAGCGGAGCCACGCGAACAACTGTCCGGGTAACTACCACGCGCGCAACAACCCGTTCCCACTATAATAGATGCATAACAACGTCTTAATACACGGATTCATTCACATTTACTTTAAAAGCAAGTATTAAAATACTTTTTTGAATGTCATGTTTTATATAGTTATTTGTTGTTGAGCAAAACGTAGAATTCCGAATTAATATAAAATTAAGTTATGCTAAACTTTATGTTTTCAGGTTCAATCACCGTGTTACCAATGAATTTCCGTTGCATTTATTCGTCTTTACATAATAACTTATTATTTTTCAACGGAAATTCATTATTAAATAAGGGCTTTACAAAAGCTGCAAGAAACAAAGACCTCTTCCTAGTCCTGATTCCTTCAGAGATCATTTATATAGCACATTTCATACACAAGGGCAATTCAAAGAGCTTTACATTAAATGATGGACAGAGAGAAATAAGACGTATCTTTAAAATGCAAATGATTTAAGATCACAAACACAACTTTAGATTTTAAGACACAATAAAACAGCAATAAAATTGATTAAAAATGTGAGTGTATATATAAAAAGAATAAGAACAAAAGAAAAATAAATTAGAAATAGAAATGTAATATTTACTGTAAAACTTTAAATGACCTTTCTAGGCCTACAAATCACACATTTAATATTCCAACATTTCCAGGTTCACGTGGCTGTGAGAACCCTGTATAAAATATTGTATGTTTTATTATAACACTTTAATTTAATTCATTAAATGCTGTTTTTTATTTAAGTAACAAAATCGTATATGCAGAGAAAAATGTTGCTTTAAGGAGGTGAATGTTATAATGGACTAAAATCTGAGCTTTAAAAATGCAGAGCGATCATCCGCAATGTGTTCAACAACAACATTGGTGGGGACTGCAGCTATTTTTTTATTGATGCTTGAACAAACATACAATGCAAATTACAAAAATGACAAAACAAAAAACTAGAGTGGAATAGAAATTACATAAGATTAAAAAGGAAAAAAACTAGACTACAAACAGACAATGATTTGACAGCTTTTTTGTTCTTTGACAATTTGATTGTTATGAGGTATTTTTCAAATTCTGTCATGAAAACAATAAAGAGAGGTTTATCTTAATAAAATGTAGATTAATGAATGTGGAACTTAGCAAGTAACAAAACCAAGTTAATAACATAAAATTCACCTTTCTTGGACTTATCGTAGTCAATAAAACCTAGTACCACATCCTTCCAACAAAACTCACAATCATTAAATATTTCATAATAAATCCTAAAACATCTTTCCAAAACATTTCAGTAAGGACAATGCCAAAAAAGATGAACAACAGTGTCATCACAGAACGAGCAGCAGGAGGATTTTTTCACATTAAAAAAATGGTAACATTTATCAATTATTTTAAAAGAGATTTATTTGACTTTATTAAGAAATAAGAGTGTGGAAGAATCCACACTTTCCCCAGCAGATGTGATTGTTCCAGTAAGAAAGTGCAGGTGGTAAAGTAACGATATCCTGCTGGAATAGAAAACGGATGAACTATTATGATTTTTATTAGAAGAAAAACACAATTTATACTGCAGCTATTTCTGAGAGCTGCGAAATAGCTCTCATTACGTCATTACAAAAGGAGGCGTTTGGTCGAGTTATCAGAAGTCTCTCTGCTAAAGAGTTCAAATCCACGTGGTACGCCACAAAGCCTATTCCTCGCCGTCTGTGTGGTTGGTAGCAGCAGCATTCGCGGCACTTTGCGACAGTGCCGTACGTGAACGATCAACTCTCCCGGGTGAGAGACCGGCTGAGCAACGCAGTCGCAGAGAAATTCCAGTAAAAGCGACGGATAACTCAATAACACGTCGGGGTTTCTGGCCGATCAAAAGCACACGTCGTTCACACACAGATTCAGCCGCCCGTTATTGCTCGCAGTACATGTGGACTCTTTAGTCGAGCTGAACGCGACGCGAGGGAAGGCAACTAATTGTCTACACGGGCTTGAAGTAAGTTGCCTCCCCAGCGGCGCTTTAAAGGGAAGCCGCAGCCCGGGCCGTCAGAACAACGGTGAAAATGGACTATGACTTCAAAGTGAAGCTCACCGGGGAGAGAGAGCGCGTCGAGGATCTTTTTGAGTACGAGGGGTGTAAAGTTGGACGGGGAACGTATGGACATGTGTACAAAGCAAAAAGGAAAGATGGGTGAGTTTGCAGGATGGACTTGTGCAGGCCTGCGTTTGGTCGCAATCTGTTCTTTAAAGCGATCTGTTGTTCGCCATCATCTCCGACACGGTTCCCGCATTGAAAGAGAGTTTAATGTGGACAGCTTATAGTATCAGCGAGACGGTTTTGTGACGGTATTGTAAACGTGAGGGCAGGCGGAGGTGTTGTTGTGTCTGACGTGCCTTCACAATAGATGCGGACAGGTGCAGCGTGTCCTGTCACGAGCTTATACGTTAGCAAAACAACACACAATGTGTTTTTTGCATGTTTTCGGAAATGTGTGTGCATTTTGTGCATGCAAATCACATTTCATACGTATTTTGTAGATCACAAGGAAATGTTATGTCGACACGCAAACGCAGCGATAATGGGATTGACGTTACTCTCGAGCTATTGCCATGGAGACCAGTTTCTGCGTACTGCTGCATCCGCCCCACTTCACAGGTTCAGAGGAGCATCTCTTGGGTTCACACGGTTCTTTAAAGGTCACTGGAGGACTCTCGCAGCCTGTTGGAGTATTTCTGCGGTTACGCAATGTGCGTCAATGACACGTCTGACGTTGGTAGTTATGGAAGGTTGTTAAAACATCGATGAAGCATTGAAGAGACGTGTTTGTGACAGCAGCAGACTTGCAGGAAAAAATAAACAAAGCACCTTTTAGTCTGTGAAACAAGTATGTGTTGCCTTGAATGACCAAATGAGGGATATACACTACTGTTAATGCATGGCATATTAACACCATGTCATTTTGACAGTATTTTAAATGAATTAGGAAAAACCTACTCTTGGAAAGCAGCAAAATAACCATCGGTTTGAATCTATTCATCCAAGAATGTTTAAATTCTGTTGCTCTCTGGTAACTTGCCGAAGGGCATAACACAGGGATGTATCTGTACTCTTCTTCTAAAGCAAGACAAAAGATTACCTTCATATATAGTCATGATCAGAAGACTAAAGATGGCATTATAGCATGTGGGTTTTATTTCTCTAGAATTGCTGGAGTGTACATTTAAACATGAACAGACACCACACCCATGCGAGCCTTTATTGAATTTCTCATTCCATCTGCATCCTGTGAATGTACACCATTAATTACCCACGGTAACAAAATAACCATGACTCCAATACTTTGACGTTAATTAGCAAGAAATGTGAGCTGTGACTTCGGGGAATGAAAATGGAGCAAAAAGTCACTCAATTTTACTGGTCTCGTGTCTGGCGCGATGGAAAAATGCCCTCATTGTCTGCAGGGCATTGGTGGTCACATTGAGGCAGCAGGAACGGCATTACCCCATCACGAAAACCTTTTTGCATAATAAGTAATGCATTTACATAACTTTGTCTTGTATTTAGAACTGTCACGGATGGTCTTTCGTTTTTTGCATCGTTCAGTCATTCGATAGTTTTGGTTTCGGTATCTTATGTTCACACCAAACGTGATCCCTTGGCAGAAGAAGAATGGATCGTCTCATGAGATAAGTTCGTTCGAAGGTGCCAGGCTTCGAGTGAGACCCATCAGACAGGCCCAAAGCCAAACTATTAAGGTCCAGACAGCCTGGCGGCCAAAGTCTTGTTTGAAGGCCCTAAGTGTTTAAAGATGTTTTTGTTCACTATAAGAGCTGGGTGTTTATGAGCGGTTATAGCTGATTTGTTCCCCAGAAACTGGACAGGGCATTGGGAGGTGTAATAGGCTGATGTGGGGTGATTTTTTTGTGTGGATTACATCTGAATACATTAGGAGTTTGGTAACGCTTGCATATTGGAAGGTGTGCTAACAGAATGAAAGAAGTGTGGGTGCCGTTTAGACCTGATGATGATGTGGATTATTTTTGCAGGTGTTTTGTAAATTTAGATTTTGGAAAATGTACTGAAGGGTAATTGTGGTCGCTGATATCTCCATTTGCAGGAAGGATGATAAAGATTATGCCCTGAAGCAGATTGAAGGCACTGGGATCTCTATGTCTGCCTGCAGAGAGATAGCCGTAAGTACATCGAGCTTTACTATCAAGAGAATCTTCTTCGGATAAGTAGCTTTGGCATATGCCATCCTGGTTAAATATGTTTCTTATAACACGTATGCAGGCTGTTGACATCTCAGAATGTGTAAATCTGTAACTCTATTACCTGATCTTGTTCTACCTGAATCTCTTTTTGCATGGTCTTTAAACTCAATCATTCGTCGGTTGACCTCCTAAAGTGTGTAAACGCATCGTTGCTCTGTTTGCTCGAGTTGCCCTATGTTAACTTCTGGCTCGACCAATGGCGCGAGTCTGGGACGGCACTACCTATTTGTCCAAACAATGGCAGATTGGGGATGTTTGGTAGATAATAAGTAAACTCTTTTGTTATACTTCTGTAAGCACTTACGTTAATGAATAGCGACATGATAAATCTAGATCACGCTGTAAATTGTTTAGGACAAAAGTGACTACAGATCGTTGGATGTGTGGTCATGAATAATGGCCTCTGTAAAATGATCCAGAAATAAAAGCTCTGTTTTTATGTTTAGTGCTGCATTAAATTTATAGCAGCCAGGATGAAGAATAAGAGATTCTTGGTGTGTTCTGCATCACTAATTTGCGTATACTTTAAACACTTAAAATGTTTGTCTACACTGTTAAGTAGTTACGCTAACAAAATCATTTATAGATCATGACATACAAGCATATTTAGCCACCTTAAAATGCCGAATCCAAAATATGGGCCAAATTGAAGATTTGTGCTGATTTATAAAAATGTGCCGTGCTTAACAGACACACTCCAGGCCAATGAGATTCGGAGTACTATGGGTTCTGCGGGTGAACTGTAGATGTCTGTCTCAGCGTGTGCGTTTGTTCTCATTTGCTCCCTGCAGCTGCTGCGTGAACTGAAGCACCCCAACGTGATCTCACTGCAGAAGGTTTTCCTGTCACATGCAGACCGCAAAGTGTGGCTTCTCTTCGACTATGCCGAACACGACCTCTGGGTAACATACACTCGCGTATGCACGCGCGCACAAATATTTGTATACGCATTTTGCTGAGGGTGTGCGTGTCTTTGCAGCACATCATCAAGTTCCACAGAGCCTCCAAAGCCAATAAGAAGCCTCTTCAGTTGCCGCGTGGGATGGTGAAGTCTTTGCTCTACCAGATCCTGGATGGCATCCACTATTTACACGCCAACTGGGTCCTGCACAGAGACCTGGTGAGAGTGTGTGATCAGTCGGAGAGAGAGAGAGAGAGGGAGAGCTCTGTATAAACACTACATGCGGGTGATCACATCCATCCAGAAGTGTTTCATCCGACATGTTTATCGTTCTTGTCGTGAAATGTTTTGGCAACTGTGATGATTGATGAAAAGAGGGCTGTCAAATCACACTCCTTGCTCCTGAGTCATCTCGCTCAACATATTAAAATCATTGTGTGAGTTGAATGATATGAAAGTAGACAGATTAGCAGGAATGTCAAGACAAAATCCAGTATGTGGCCAATTTTTTTCTGTTTTCCATATCATAACTGCTTTGACACAATAGTTGAAATGCAGGAATTTGCTGAAACTGCATAACCTGCAGCCAGGGTCCAAAGAGTCAAATTTGGTATATTAAATGAAGCTACTGTGCCAGTAACGTTTTTAGAGACTTTCTTATGTTGTGATTAATGTGAGAGACCAACACTCATCATAAATTTACAAGATTACACAAAAAGTGCAGTTTTACTTTTGTGGTCTTACATTTTCTCAGTTGGCAGGTGTTGCAAAACATCAATTAGTTTTTGATTATTATTTCTATTTATGAATATTGTGCATTTATAAAACGCTTTACAGGTGCACCGTGTAGTGAGCCAGTCTGTAAACTAAACTGACTTTTTAACTGTTTTACCACAGAAACCTGCTAACATATTGGTAATGGGAGAAGGTCCAGAAAGAGGACGTGTGAAGATAGGTATGACATCAGTTCTGTTTCTATTCTCTGCTGCTTGACAAAAGTACACAAGTGCGTGCCTGTCGTAGCTTTGATTCACATAAGCGTTTAATTCTGTACTTGTTGCAGCGGATATGGGTTTCGCACGGCTGTTCAATTCACCACTGAAGCCTTTAGCAGATCTGGACCCTGTAGTTGTTACTTTCTGGTACAGAGCACCAGAACTTCTGCTAGGAGCCAGACATTACACCAAAGCCATCGGTGAGATGTTAGTTTGTGAGAGGAGTGTGTTTAAAAAGCCTCGTTTAGCGATTCGTGTTCTTCCTTCACACTCTGTTTTTCAGATATATGGGCGATTGGCTGTATCTTTGCTGAGCTTTTGACCTCAGAGCCGATCTTCCACTGTCGACAGGAGGATATTAAGACCAGTAATCCGTACCATCACGATCAGCTGGACCGTATCTTCAATGTCATGGGCTTTCCTGCAGGTGCTGGTTATACTTCCGTTAATGTAGTCGATTTTAAGGTCAAACAAAACTCATTGGTCACAAATGTAATTTTCCCCATTAGAAATTCTCCATGAATGTGGAAAAATGCTAATAATTGCTTCAGATGGCAGCGCTGGTAATCTCAAAGCTTTATTTGATCTTTTCCTCTCAGACAAAGACTGGGAGGACATTAAGAAGATGCCGGAACACTCTACATTGATGAAAGACTTTAGGAGGAACACGTTAGTTTGATTTCATCGATATCATTTTTCGTTGAATTGTTTTGATTTGATTTCTGATGCGTGTCCCTCTCACCGTAGGTACACTAACTGCAGCCTTATAAAGTATATGGAGAAACATAAAGTCAAACCCGACAGCAAAGCATTCCACTTGGTGAGTGGACGTACAGAATGGCATATTTTACATTTAGATTCTTTTATAGAAACAATAAATGTATGAACTCCCTCTCAGCTGCAAAAGCTGCTCACCATGGACCCGATCCGCCGAATCACATCTGAGCAAGCCATGCAAGATCCATACTTCCTAGAGGAGCCTTTACCCACATCTGAGTGAGTGACGTCAAGCATAGATTTATATTAGGATTAAGATATGCTGTTGTGGTTAGGGTTATATGCAGTGTGTGTACACAAGAATGAATTCAACCAGAAGAGCACTGTTTGGATGAGACATTTCTAAAAACAAATGTCTCTGTGTTTTGTTTAGCGTCTTTGCTGGCTGCCAGATTCCTTATCCCAAACGAGAATTCCTTACAGAAGAAGAGCCTGAAGACAAGGCGGACAAAGTAAGAAATGTGTGTTTCCTTTCTTTTTTCATTCAGTGTTTCTGTGTGTCTTTATGTTTAAAGGGAATTGAAAGCATTGCTTCAAGTAAAGTTTGGTTGTATTTGCTGTGTGTGCTGCACTGAACAAAATTGTAAAAATATGTATTTTAATATAGGCTTTTATAAAGAGCATGAAATAGAATGACCCTCTCTCCCCAGAAAAACCAGCAGCAGCAACAGCAGGGGAACAATCATACCAATGGGGCGGGGCACACGGGTAACCCTGATAACAGCCACGCACAAGGCCCGCCTCTGAAAAAGGTGAGAGTGGTTCCGCCCACTACTACCTCAAGTGGCCTGATCATGACCTCAGATTACCAGGTAACACATTTTTTACATCTTTCACAAAATGACGGTCATTCGGCGAATGCCCAGATCGCCGCAGAATAGAAAACATTTGGTCGTACTTTTCCAGCATGTTTACAAACCTCGTGTTTTGAAGATGCTAAATCTGTTTGTTCTGTGTTCCAGCGCTCCAATCCACATGCTGCCTACCAGAACCCAGGACCAAGCACATCATTGCCCCAAAGCAGCATGGGATACTCCTCTACCTCCCAGCAGCCTCCACAGTACTCGCATCAGACCCACCGCTACTGAGTCAGGCCACGCCCCCTCACAGTGCCCAGCAGCGAGAATGTACTTAGCGAGGCGCTTGTGGATCTGACCCGATCCGCCCTTAAACTCTTCTGGGCACTTGCTGTGCAGCATTTCCATAGAGACACCACAGGAACAATAACTGCACATGAAACCAACTAATCTAACACGGCACAGTATCATTCAGCCTCAGCTGATAAAATGTGGGGGAAAAAACTAAATGAAAATCATAAAGACTAAGAAAAAAACTGATATTTGTTCCATTGGTGATTAAGTCTTCGCTGCGAGTTTGAGATACTTCACATGAATAAAGCAACAAACATTCTCTATATGTGGTACTGTACGGCTACACGCTGTAGAGAGAACTGGTTCTGCTTAGGGTGTATATTCACCATACCACCGGTTACATTAAGCCCCAGTCCCTCTCGCCCTCACTTTGAAAGTCCTTTGGCCTCTCCAAGACTAAAGCTGCTATGCGACTGCCAGCAAAGACAGAATGGCTTTCTGTCACTGTCTGTGTGTCCTTCTGCCCTCACACACACACACATAGATTCAAGCACTCTACCCATTGCTGGGGACCGAATTCTCTGTGCTGGAGCTGCTGATGGACGCATAATGAGAACCTGTAGTGCCCCCTGCTGGATCACACTGGTAGAAGGCCACCATACAAATATCAGCAAACTTGATTTTAGTAGTTCATAGATTAATGTTTTGATTTTACGTTAGGAGAGGTCAGCAACTTCCATATTCTGCTGTCGGACCGACTATTACACATGAAAGATCAGCCTTAGAATTTAATGACAAAACTAGTTGTACGGACAGCAGATTGATGCATTGTACTGTATTGTATTAAAATATTTTACATGAAACAAATATCCTGACAATAAAAGTGGAAGCGTTTAAAATACATGTAAAAAAGCTTTCTCTGTTTGTATGAGTGAGTGTTGGCTTGCCCTTATAGACAGCAACATAAACCGAGGCGCAAACTTACGGTATACCTCCGCAAAGAATCCATAACTGCCAAGTCGTTTTAATGTAATTGAATACAATTCGTATACAACAAAATATTAATATTGATGAAAATAGAATAATTGTAATAACAAAGCAAACACCGGGAGTTAGTCGCGTGTGTTCGATGAAACCGTCCATACATTTTGAATTAAATTTTGCTGTATATTCATGAGCTTTTATTTTGGAATTATGACTACGGTCATTTGCTTAATTGTTTGGCAGTTGATATCTATGAAGATGCATCTCTGAGGTAACAGTTAATCGCATTTTTGCTGAAGCTTTCAAATATGGCGAATGTAACTATCACACTGTACGACACATTTACATTAAGATGTTTAAGCAAACGTTTGTATGAGCATTTTAATTCTGTCTTCGCGGTTCCGCTGGGCCCCGTCGTGAGTTTAAAGCCCACTTCAGCAGCAGCTAAAGACCGCCCTTGCACGACCTCCCTGTGATTTTATGACCGGAGGCTTTCTGTCAATCATCTTCACTCTCACCTCTGATAGGCCGCGTGCAACAAACGGCAGCGCATACAATTCTTATTCTACAATCCCGATTGGTTTACCCAACCCAATATACCCCGCCCCCAAGCAGATTGTTTGGAATGGTCAGATGGACCGATGGAGACACAGGAAAGCAAACCGGACCGCTGAGGGTTGGACATGTGAGCGAATATTTATCCGGAAAAAATACACTTTTGGTGAGCATCGGTCTCTCGTTTCTTTCCGCTAATTGAATGATTGTATTATGGGGCACTTGTCATTCGACTGTTTATCAACCTTTACGTAATAAGTGGAACATGCGGCGTGTGTTTCTTTTGTGATGTGTTTATTAGTATTCCGTTAACTCGTGAAATCATAATAAAATAATAAAATAACAACAACCGAACGAATATTATTCATCAAGAAGGAAAGTTACTCTTCGTTTCATGCCAGAATATCAAAGCAAATATTGAAAGTGCTCTATAAGTTAACTGATATCATATAACATAATGCATACATTCGTTTCATAACTTTTCGCTTTCGACTTTTTATTTGTAAACAAAACTAAAAACTTTATTAATACCGTTATATAACAGTCCAAAAACTGTAATAATGGTTTTCTTTTAAGATATAAATTAGACACGCTCTTCGCAGTCCGTCCTCGTGACGTCATCACTAATGAAATATGAATGTGCTCTTACATGCACTGATGTGCTGTACTTCGGGAATAGCTAATGCATCGCCCTCCTGTCCTTAATGGAGTTTATGCGTTTAAATACGGCGTTTGAGGAGTGGGTACGTGTGTGTCCCCCTAGTTTAGACAGGATGTGGCCTCCTGTGGTCACGGGATGGGTCGGATGGACTTCAAAGCCTGTCAGCAGCAGTGATAGTGCTGTAATGCACACCGCATCCCTTTTTGACGGTGCATCCTCTCTACATGTACGGTAGCTTCTGTATGTTGTCTGTGTTGTTTTGCAGTACACTCTGAAGTCGGCAAAGAAGTCTGCTGAATGCAAAGAGAGGCAGGAGTGCTTCTTTGATTTGAAGAAGCGAGTGGGGTGGGGTTGGCGGAGCAAAGGGTGGGATGGGGGAGGGCATTGAGCATGCATGGGAGAACTCCTCTGTTGCCGAGTGAACGGAGAGCTATTGTCCCGGGAACCTTTCAGAGTGGCTTCCCTGAGGTCCCCTGCCACTCTCCCTCCCCCATCACCCCCACCCCATACTTTCATTCTCTTGCTCCACATACACAAACAAACACTCTTTCCCTTTCCTCTCTCACTCTCAAGCGTTCTGGATCACTTCAATGCAGTTTCTCCTTGTGACGAAAAGATCCCCGAGTTTTCCCGTCCGGCAATCTCACACGCACAGTCTCGGTCTCTTTTCGTGCCACTCACTCGCATTCTCTTTGTGTTTTCGGGGTCCCTTGGCCCCCTTCCCATCACGGCCCTAATTCAATGCACGATGTAATTAGTGCGGGTCGTGTCCATACTGCCGTGCACTGCAGGATTAGAGTGCCGGCGAGAGATGAACACACTCATTAGACTATAACAACAGCCGTGTCTGTGTGTGTGTGTCAGGCCTGATTTGCAATGCTTTTTAAGCTTTAGGTGAGGGATAATGAGAGTTTCTCTAAAGTTTCCATTTCCAAGATTAACTGAACCGGTTCTGCAAGCGATGTGTGAAAATACAACGGACAGATGGCTCGGTGCTTGGTGTCTGTTTATATGCGGTTACTATGGTAAATGTTAACCAACTACTGTAATTATGTATGTATGACACAGGTATTGATCACATGCAGATTCTGGGGAGTCGACAAATAAACAGCACACGTGTCCAATGGTGTGACTGTGAATATATTATTATTTATATTTCTAAAACAGCATAAGAGATTTATATTCTTGGTAGTTTTGTTCTGTATTTCTGCCGTCGCACGATATCCCACATTTTCGTTGGTATGAATTTAAGTAGATTTTAAACACAAAGTTTTACAAATCGCCTGGGATTATATTATTGTTTTTATTGTTGAATACTTCTGCACAGAAATTAATCAAAAACTCAACAGCTTCCATCAAGCCCTGTTTACAAGAAGTTGTATTCACAGTTATTTTTAAATCACAGGTGGGACAAGGATGGAAATCAGTGGTCACGTGTACGTTGTTTAATTGGTGTGATTGTGTGAAGGTAAGGGGTTTGCTTCACACCCCAACTGCATCATTGTTCTGGCTGTTTGGGACGACAGGAAGTCAGAGATGTGAGAGGAACAGGAAGCTGAGCGCTGGGTGTGGAGCTGGAGAGCAGGAAGCAGAGAAACAGGCAGATAAGATGACCTCTGGGATGCTGTCCCACCATCCTTTTGTTCTTGTCCCTAATCTTTGACTTTCAACCCCCCTTAGCCAATCACAGAGCAGATGGTCTCTCAGCTGGCCAATCACTGTGGGGTTATCATTTCACAGATGGGAGCGTTCTATCATGGCGTCCAGCTGACGGCTTAATTAGGCTACTTACCTTAGAAACTTTCATGTTGGATATGACGCATGTAGATGACATGACATGTGCTTCTCATGTTATTAATCCATACGTAGGTAGTAAACATACATGATATTTATGTAGCCTAAATAATAATAATCACATACAGTTTATTCAGTGTTGGGTAAATTACTCTGGAAAAGTAATTAATTACTAGTTACTAATGACATATTTAATAGTGTAATTAGATTACTGTACAAATCTATAAAAGTATTTTATAACTAATGACTTTCTATCTCCTACATCAACCTGATTAGTTACGTGATTCAAGGACAGACATGAAACGGCTTATTTAATTCACTCAAATAAATACTAAATAACTACATCAATTATTCTCATTAACTGACCAAAGTATTCAAATGTGAGAAGGATATATTAAAGCATACACTTTAAAGTTAGACTTATCATTTTGATGTCGTTTCCATTTTATTTATTTAGTTTATTTACATCAGAAGTAACTGTAATTCAATTACAGAAACAATAAGAGTAATCCCCTTCTTTACGTTTTCAAGGGGAAAGTCATTAAATTACAGAAACTAATTCCTTCCTTACACCCAACACTGAGTATAAGCAATTATTTTATATGTTCTGCCATATCATGACACTTGAACATATTCTGAAAATATATCTGTTCAAAACTGGGAATGTCACGTTTCCTTCAGAAAAAATGATTGGTTTGAGTATTTTGGGTTCCTTTGATTCACAGCCGGGCAACCAGGGTGATGATCAGGATTAGTTTGACTGGGACTTCTTCTCCTAATGCCTTGTAATCCTGACATGGGGGCTGCCTGTGGCTCCTCTTTGGTTCGGTTGTAGGCCAAAATACATCTGCCTTACTGGATGTGTGTATGCATGTGGATGCCGGTGCCTCTCTGTGTCTCCTGTTTTGGATAGATTGAGGTTCACTTTGGGTTCCAGGTCAGAGGTCAGTCTGGTTTTGACTGGTCTAAGAGGCTTTGGAATTGATTGACTAACTAATTTCCCCCTTCTTGATCTACAGCTGTCCCAGTTTCATTAGAACATTTGCGTTCTCAGTGTGGGTGGTTTATATAATACGAGCAGCATTTATCCACATGAACAGATAGAGATGAAACTGAGTAAATATGATGGTTAGATCTTGTTTTGTTGCGCTGACATGTGCATGTGTGTGTTCTCTCTCGCAGGCAGCGTGGGGTGCGGCTGTATAAGGGAAAGCCATGCCGCTGGTAAAGAGGAACATTGAGCCCAGGCACCTGTGCCGCGGGGTGCTGCCCGATGGCATTGGCAGTGAGCTTGAGTGTGTCATGAACAACACGCTGTCTGCTATCATACGCCAACTCAGCAGTCTCAGTAAGTCTTTCTTACACACACAAGTTTACCTTATTAGCGACTTCAAAGCTGCAATCTGTAACTTTTGCCTATATCGCCATCTCTGTTTGAAACATAAAATTGCACTTGACATTTCCTGCAAAATCAAACCTGATGGCTCAAGTTATAAATTGAATACTCCCACTTGCGGTCTTGGCCGCTTGAGAGCGCAAGTGTGTCCAATGTCTTAAAAATGCCAAAGGGCGGTGCGCTTAATGCACACTAAACCCACACTAGCTTGATACCGCTTCGGAGCGGTATTAAGGCTAAGCGTATCCCATCATGCATCATGTTCTGGATTGAATCATGAGAGTTTTTGATCGGGTCTCGCGAGATGTTGCGGAAAGCTTTTCACTGTATGGACTACTACTTTTTTTAGGTTATATCTTTATTTATTCTATGTTTGGCTAACTTGTTGTTTTTCTTTTGTTTATGTTTTTGGGTTCAGCTGCTTTGATACAATACACATAAAGCGCCATAAAAATAAATCTGACTTGACTATATAATTAGATATTACATATCATTTCGTAGTCAAACGTAGCGTTACATGTTTTATTGGTGAAAACTCCACAGTTGTGTATTTTGTTGTGTATAAACTGCTTTTTATCTCATAATTAGAAACACCACATTCATTTACGTTATGTTTGCACTTGCTGAGCGTGTCCCATCGGGTTAGAAATACTACATGCTCACTTGGGATCTTCAGGCCCATTAGAACACAATTATACAATACAATTATTGATATTTACCAAACACGCCGCATCCAGTGTGGACAAAATGTAAAGTTCTAATGGGTTCTAATGCGTTCGATTGTCTCTTGTCGCGCCGCTGTAATGTATAAAATAATATATGAAATCTCAAGTCAGATTTGTATAATAGGTTTTCGCACACATGAGCAATGGCATAGCACTGTGCTAAAAACTCACCTTACACCTCCAAACCAACTTGAATTGGACGGCTTCAATTTTCTTCACCAATTGTAAAATGAAGTAACTTTTACTGTATGATTGTTGTTTAAATGTCCATACATTGGAACACGTGGAACTAATGTTGTGGTGGTGAGGATTTGTCGTCAGTTTGTGATGCTTGAGGAAAATACTTATTTTTAATATTAATAGTTCATTTTGCCTTTCTGATTCCATAATGCATTCAGAATGAGACGTTTTTCAACTGATTTGTCCATCCATCTCGTCTTCTGTCCATCCACTTGTTTTACTCAAAAACCCCTGAAATTCCCCGAAGTGTCTTTTCTGTGTTGAGCGGATGCCTGTGGAAGGAGAGGCCTTTCAGCAGCAGCTGTGTCGATTAAAAATAAATGACAGCCCATTGCACTTGAAGGCAGAGCTGTAGACACGGCATGCATGGAAAGAAATAGTGTGCGCGAGTGTTTACATGCTTTTTGTGTGTTTGCGGGGGTGCTGTGCGGGAGCAGTAATATATGTGTGTATGCATAGGGTCACAGGGCAGGAATTTGAAAGGAACAGATACTCTTCCTTCCTGTAAATACTTTCCTGTCTGCTTTTGTTTAAAACTACAGTTATTAATAGCCTTAGTTGAGGGTGATAAAAAAACATTTGTTGCTCCCCTTGCTTTCTACCAACAAGAATGCAACCGTAGCTTATGTATTTGAATGTCCTTCATTTGAAAAGTTTAGAATTTGAGATAAAGTAAAAAGCCTTAACTAAAAAATAAAAGATAGATTTAAGAACTGCAATGTTAAGAGTTAGTATTTGTTTTTTAATCACGCCATGTTTCTAGATGGGGCAAGTTGTCCCGTTTTTGCCCCCGTGAACAATTTTTAGGTTAAGTTTGTTTTTGACAGTCAATTTCTAGACACCTACTTACCTGCAAAGCACAAAGCAAAATTGCTAAAAACAACACTCAAATGAACATAAAACTACACGTATAAAAATAAAAGCTAATTCAAGTCATTTATTAAACTACATTGAAACTGAAAACAAAGCTTCTTTCCTCAGGCAAACATGCGGAAGACATATTTGGAGAGCTCTTCAACGAGGCGAACCTGTTTTATTTGCGGGCGAACTCTCTGCAGGATCGGATCGACCGACTTGCCGTCAAGGTCACTCAGCTGGACTCTACGGTTGAGGAGGGTGAGTGCGCTTCTGTCCTTCTCAATATGTCACGAATTTTAACGTCTCATTCTGTCCTAAGAGAAATCGCTGAGGTTACGTGGCTCCAGTGTGAGATCAATACCCCTGTATTCGTCCAACCAAAAATAAATTATGCAAACTTTCCCGCTCCCCACATTTCTCTATTACCCGCACCAAAGCGTGTACTCTCAGCTCTTTTTTTTCAATTAAAAGATCAATACCTGAGTTTACTTTACACACTCTGGAGGGCAGATGTAATCAATCTCTCTCTCTCTCTCTTACCCCTGTGCAGTGTCTCTTCAGGACATCAACATGAGAAAGGCTTTTAAAAGCTCTACCGTTCAAGACCAGCAGGTGGTGTCCAAGAGCAGCGTTCCCACCCCTGTGGTGGAGATGTACAATTTAAGTGACAAGCCTCCACCTCTCAATATTCTCACACCCTACAGGTAGGATCGTATGTGTGAATGTGTGTATATAAGAGTGTTGTTCTTCTGTTCCCATAATCCTCAGCTTCTTATGATTCTCAGAATGATCATAGTGTCATCTTGAATTTTGAAGTTTTTTTACTCATCACTTATTTTTGACAAGTCTACATTTTAAGCTACATTCTCTTTCATTTAGTTCTAACTTGGCTAGTTCAGTTTGGGTTTACAATATTTTATATGTCAAATTTAAAATATGTGTGTTTTTATAGTTGGCAACATTTTCTAAAAACCAATCAGGGGGCAAGTGTTGCCCCT
The DNA here is from genome assembly GCA_006030095.1 of Triplophysa siluroides. NCBI lineage: Eukaryota > Metazoa > Chordata > Actinopteri > Cypriniformes > Nemacheilidae > Triplophysa > Triplophysa siluroides. The sequence goes on along the minus strand of VCII01000879.1, from coordinate 859,141 downwards.
CGGCCTTTATTTCTGCCCCTGGTCTGAAGTATAATTGAGGAATATAAACAGCCATGAATTCTTAAAACTGGCAGACGTGGTTCAAGGGAATGTCTGCTCTCAAGAGACTCATAAATACTTAAACAGTTCTAATGCAGAATATGTGGAAGGAATGTTCCAGAATATACAGACATTGCATTTCTCTGTCTGTTCAGCTAAATGCAGTTAACAAAGTTCTTTGTGCATGAATAATTCATATCCAATTAATAGCACTTCTGGAAAACCAGGCGGTCAAAGGAGACACAGCCAGATGCTTTCAAAGTTTAGCTTTTCTCTAAAGAGATTCACAAAAGCACTCCAGCAAATGCTCATTTAGATGTGAACTGTTACAGAACTGAAGTTGTTTTATTGAATGAATGGTAATTATTCATTATTATAATTAAGCTTTGAATTAAATAAGAGAGAATCCTTCACAGGAATGACATGTTTTCTTACAACTCTGACCTCTCGGTTGCTATAGAGATGATGACAAAGAAGGGCTGAAGTTCTACACTGACCCCTCTTACTTCTTTGACCTGTGGAAGGAGAAGATGCTACAAGATACAGAAGACAAGAGGAAAGAGAAGAGACGGCAAAAGGTTGGACACATATCCGACAATTGCCATAATGTTTTTTCTTTGCCCCACTTTCAGCTTCCGGCTTGTTCTGAATTCAGGTGTATGGAAAAGAATCCAATGCTACGTTTGCTGTTGATTGATTTGTGGTTTGGTAACTCGTGACAGGAGCAGAGACGGTGTGTAGACGGCACACTGCAGAGGGAGGTGAAAAAGGTGCGGAAAGCGCGAAACCGCAGGCAGGAATGGAACATGATGGCCTTCGATAAAGAACTGCGACCTGACCATCGACATTCTCACACTGTGCACAGAGGAGGCTCTATAGACGGCACAATGTCCCCAGAGCACAGGTGATACAGGTCTTCGGAAGGGCACATATATAAACTCAATTTTAGAAATGCAATGTTTTTTTCTTCTGTTTTAGGTCTCGTGGACAAGATCATGGAGATCACGGCTATCTCTCTATGGCCAACCACGCCGGCTACGCACACACTTATTCAGGGCCGCCGCCTAGTATGGCAGCTCTGTCTGCTCATTCTCAAATGAACATGGAGCAGGATTACAGGGGTGGGCCCATGGCATACCGTTCTGGCACACTGGGTCGTCCACACCAGGCCCCGCCCCCTCCACCATCAGCAAACACAATGAATGGCTCCATGACTCTGCCACCGGTCAGTTACAGGTTGGTTGGTTTTATTTAGTTGAATCTAAATGAGCTGAATAGCAATGACTGTTTACCAATATGCTTTCCGTGCACTTTTTTACCTCTTACGTATATCAGAAGTATGCAGTACATACTGTGTTTACTGTATTAAAGCAATCAGATTATGATTATGAGATCATATTGTGTCAATGAATAGCCAGGATTGATTTTCATCCTCTGCATCGCTCAACAGTTTGGATTACATGAATTCTGGGCTACCACCTCCACCCGCAGCTGCTATCCCATCAGGACAAACAGCTTTTTGCTATGCCGCCCTTGGGACAAGTCCTGCCTCCAGGGCATCTAGGACCAATGGGAGCAGCCACGGGCTATGTCCCACCTGCACTGATGGCTGCCCCTCCACCACCTGTAGCCCCGCCTCCTCCTCCCAGCTCAACCCAATCCATCACTCCCAAACGGCCCTCTGTGCCTAGTGAAGTCCAGCCCGTGAACGATCCTCGCAGTGACCTGCTGGCAGCTATAAGAATGGGTATGAACCATATGTTTAATGCATTTGCAAAAAGGTGTGTCGTGTCACATTGAATGCGCATTTATATTTTCGTGGTTCCTTCTATTAGATTTTGTATCTTGAGTCTCTTGATCATGTGTGTGCAGGTATTCAGCTGAAAAAAGTTCAGGAGCAGCAGGAGCAGCAGGCAAAACGAGAGCCGGTGGGCAATGACGTGGCCACCATCTTGTCTCGCCGCATAGCCGTGGAATACAGCGATTCTGAGGACGAATCTGAGCTAGAGGACAATGACTGGTCAGACTAACACTTTACGTAATGATGCAAAAACACAAAGTCACAAGGGTTTACAACAATAAAATCACATGCCAACGTGTTGGATTTCTCAAGCACATAATTGTCCTGTATGCATTTTAATGTCATGATGAATAACTAATAGCTCCCTGAACCACTACGTATGATGTTTTTCCATGTTTTCTAATGATTTTTAATAAAACATGTGTTTCTAAGCAATATGGACATACAGCCGCGGACAAAATGAAAAGACCATTTCAAAAAAAAAATCTGAAATGACTATTTCTCTGTGTTTGGGTAAAATGAAGTTTTGTTTTATTCTGTTAGCTACTAACAATATTTCTCCCAAATAAAAATATACGTAATATTTCTATTTCATTTATGTGCAGAAAGTGAAAACTGGAGCAAAAGGTCAAAAATTTCTGTATTTTGTTCCATATTTACCTTTAAGCATTACAATAGTAATATTCGTACATGTATTTAGGAAACGTTCAAAATGATTCACGTCTTGTCATGCTGTCGATCTTTCACATTGCTGTTGGATGACGTTGAAATTCAACAGACGCTGGACTGGAATGGCCACAATACATCTAGAAATTCTGATTAAAGGAACATTTGAAATGGTCTTTTCATTTTTTCTTCGGCTGTATATAGTGAAAAGCGACTAAAACTAACGATTAAGGATGATGAGGTCACCAAAAACACATGGATAGAATTTTCCCGGTGCTCGAGCTGAGTACATTTTTGGAGTCTGCATGAAGCTTATGTAATACAAGATGTATATGTTGAGACGTGAGGTCAGTCATATTTGTGTGAACTGACTCGAGCTGTTTGATTAAACTACCTGATAGGTAACAGCGGATTGTGTTCACTCTGTAGTGTCTAGTGTCTGGGTGCGTGATGAAAACACGGCCGGCAGTCGTCGCGGTCTCGTGACAGTAAATCTGACGAATCTTTTGGAATCACACCGCAATCTGCTCCAACCCCCGAGTGCCTTCGTCATGGAAACAGGACAGTTTTGATTCAGAGCCCCGTGTCTCTATGGAAACAGTACAGCTGAGACTTGGGTCGCCATGGCAACAGTGGCTTTGAGGCACTCAGCCAATTGATGTGCAAGTGTGAATAAACCCAAGGGAGGATATTTTTAATGCACAGCACATTCTTTTAATACAAAATTAACAAGATCTCTTGATTCATTAAACTAACCAAAGCAATAAAAGTGTACAACTAACACCGTGGAAAAATATACAACACGTTAACACAATGTTTTACAATGTCTCAGTTAATAAGTGCATGTCGGTTATACTTTATATAATATTGTTTTGCAGATAAGTCATTTGTTGTGCCTTTCTCATAAAAAAAATAAAGTGCATTTCACAGTCAAAACAATGCATACGTCAACACAAGATGCTTAAATCGATGCACCGCCCCTCAGTTCAAGACACCATTTCAAATATGGAGAAGAACAAGTTTGGATCTTACAACACACAAAACTAGAAGTGTGACCCCAAATAACCTTTTAAATTAAAATAAAAAAGTCACTCCTATTCAAGCCCTTTACGCTGGCAAACCCACTCTCCAGAGGCATTATTCAGTTATACATGGAGTACAATCATAAAGTTGGATACCGTACTGTTGAAATCAAAGTTACAATTGACAAAAGTCCACGTGGAAAATCCATCAGAGACATCGCTGATGTCAAACAGGCATGAAGCTCGATAACATCCTTTTATGTAGTTATTTTCCTAACAAAGGAGATGATGTTTCAGACAGGTCTAACCCCGATTCCATTGTGGTGATAATCTCCTGGTGGTTTCAGAATAAACGGCTGTGCATCGAGCATTAAGCCTCTCGCCCGCTGTAGACAAGCATGCCCAGGCGACAGGAGACGGTGTGCAGAGGTCATTTCAAAGGACTGGAATGTGACCCACGGTTAACATGCCTTATTTACAAGATCAAGACGGTAGGATGCTATAGCGACAGAACCATAGAAACGTCTTCATCGGTACATTCAGAAGAGGCCGTATTAGCATATAAAACAAAATCTCAGTAATTCAGAAAGAACCAAGATTGAGGGGAAAATAGACTTTTAGTTAGCAAAATAAATGGATCCTCAAAGGTCACAGAGTTGCTCAGATCTGGCTGATAGAAGCCTGAGGTGGACAAATGCGGCAGGCCAATCGGTTGTTATAAGCATCACTTTTAAAGGTACAGCACATCCCAAAAATGACATCATTTACGCCCGTCGTTCATTTTCTTTCTAGATTATATGCAAAGAGCATCAAAAACGACAATGACGGAAAGGTGAATAAATAATGACAGAATTCTTGTTTTTAGGTGAACTATCCCTTTAAGCCCTATGAAAAGTCGCATACCGCTTATCGTGTGCAGAGGTCACTCAGGCAAAAAGGTCACAAGGGTGTGTCCGACCCATAGGCACGATGTAAAGAGGGCACTCTGTCAAAATCATTGGTAGCCACTCTCGTCCATGCAGGTCTATGGAGAATATACCTTACTACCCCAACTTTGCCCCCAGAGCGACCGCTCACTAACATACATGCATGCATTCACACGTACACACATACATGCAGGTTGTACCAGCGCAGTCACGTCTCAGTCATATACGTATAATATGAACACGTACCTCACACGTTATAAACATCTCGAAGGTTCACAAACGCCAATGCATAGCGCAGTGTAGGTCACATCGAGTGTACAGAAAGACTTAATCCATAGACATTGTAAATGACCACAGACAGAGCACAGCCTTCTGGGACATTAGGCAGTGAGATTATGGACAGGGATTTGGACATCTGGCCATTTTTTTTAATCCCGAATTCACTCGGGTTATATCGCAAAACAGTTCTTGGAATTCTTTTCTGCCGTGGTTGGCGATGGCCGTGTAGATGTTTTTGGCTAGGTGAGGTGTTTTGCTTGGGCGAGGCTGTTATTGCTGCCAGAGTATTGCTGAAATTTGATGAAACACTTGGTCCGTAGTTATTGCTTGCTGATGGAGTCTGCCACAGCACTGAAATGGATATTGGCTGGTTGGCATTTGGAGGGCAGACGCTCAAAAGCAGGGGTTAGCTCTTAATAGTAGGGTGACTCGGGTGAAAAAGGTCACGACAGACTTTCATCACGATCGGTTTGCCGGATCACACAGCGGTTCTGCTCATGTGGAAAAGAACTGAGGAGATTCACCAACTAACAAACAATCACATTTATGAAAACTCTAACAGGGCTGATGCCGCTGTATGTGTGGCGGTTCTTACAGATGCTTGAGTCCTATTTCACCCCAGAATGAAAGAAAAAAATATGAAATCATATCTTGCATGAAGTAACTGAAATATATTTTGCTTCTACTTTACATTTTTTCACAATAATTAGGTCTCATGTATGACTTTCTTTCTTCTGCTGAACACAAAAATAGAGAAGATATTTTGTAGAATGTTGCTGACCGCATTCACTTCTATTGTATGGACACAAAACCAATGAAAGTCATTGGGTACCGCCATTCTTCCAAATATCTTCTTTTGTGATTGCAGAAGAAAGTCATACAGGTTCAAGAGTGTGAGTAAATGATGTCAGAATTCCTGATTTTTAATAAACTTTAATAAACTATTCCTGATTTTTTTAACTTCTATTTTTTATTAGTTGATTTAACTAAGACATTTGAAATAGCTTTACTTATTTGAATTAATAAAAGTAATGCAAAGACAATATAAATACGTAAAAATATGAAAGTTGAGTGCACTTACCTCAAGGCCGCAACAAAAATAGTGTGCATATTTTTTCTTTTAATTTTGGGGTGGATCAGCCACAGGCATGTTTTTGGTAGTTTTTGTAAGATCTGCTCCACTTTAAAAACAAAATAAAACACTCCTACTGCTTTGTCAGATGTTTTTGCCAAATATTCTGTCTTAACAAACACAACACATGCATTTTCAAGTAAAATGCTATTAGTAACCATTGTGTACTAGCCATCCTCCATCCAATAGTCATCATTATCAACCAAGCATAATAAAAGGAGCACAGCTCTATTCAGAGCACTATGTAAATCAAAAGCAAATCAATAGAAAATACATTCGCTTCCATGTCGCCGCATATAAACAAGCTTCTTATCATCGTCCGCTTAATGCACGCTTTGTACCCAACGGCCCTTTGAAGTAAGCCTGTCAAAAGGGAGGGTTGTTTAAATTAACATACATACACTTTCTCCCGCTTCCATGTCATTTTCATCTCACATTTCTGGAAGAGAAACGATTGCCAGTTTAACTTTCATAACAAACAAAGGCATCGATGGGTTCGCTTTATAGAGTGGATCTCATTCTGAGATTGTAGTTAGCTCTTCATGGTTTTCGGCTTTGGAGGACATTTTACATTCGGGCACGCTTGCGTTGAAAATTGAAGTGAGGTGACGGAGGAGAGAGGGCGCCTCTCTCTCTCTCTCTCTCTCTCTCTCTCTCTCTCCAGGTTGGTTTCTTCTGAGGACAAGCGGCGCGCATCACCGAGCGTCTTGTCTATTTTTAGCACTCCGCGGTTACTTAACGTTCAGCGCACGTTCTTGGATGCAGCAACAGCAGGACGAGATGAATGAGCTTGGGGATCCAGTCAGGGGGACCGTCTGGTGCTGCCCCTCATCCTCCTCTCTCACCGGCCGTGCAACAAGGGCTGCCACTGTGGCCGAGCTAAACAACCACAAGAAATGCATATATATATAAATATCTACAACATATTTTCAGCTGCCTGCCACACAGCATCCATTCCCGTTTTTTCCGGACAGGGTGTGGCAGCTGGTCGGATCAGGCCAACGGTTGTGTGGCAGTGGTTGTCACCTAACAATTAGGGGAAGACAGTAACGCGTGCCTCTTTCTCCCAGGGCTTGGATTTGGGAATCTCTGTGGCCTATAGGTGGAGACAGAGCGTGACTGGCCCTGTGCTGTTCCCTAGGCTTCCGGCTGTAGTATCTGTGCCCAGAGACGTCTCCTGCATCAGACATCACTTGGGGTCCGTGCCCGGTGGGCCACGCTGGCAGGGATACAACCGCAGCACACCAGCCAGAGTGCTTTTTGGATCTCTTGGTTGCGGAAGGCGTAAATAACAGGGTTGATGACGGAGTTATAGGTGGCGGGCACCAGAGTGGCATAGGTGTACAAGGGTGGGTACGTGTAATCAGCTACGAGCGAGTACACGGTAAATGGCATCCAGCAGGCGGCAAACGTGCCCAGAATGATCGCCAGGGTAGAGACGCCTTTCCGCGTGGTGACGTAATGGGGACTCGCGGCCAAAAAGTGATGCTGCAGGGCAATTTGATGTGCATGTCGCATGACGATTTTGCAGATCTGCACGTAAAGCTGAAGCATGAGGCCAAACAGCAGAAGGAACGAAACAGACAGGACAGCGACGTTGTTTTTTGTCAGCGGCCACACCACGCTGCAGTTGGCCTCCTGCCCCAGGCAGTTTACACCGGTAACAGGCAGCAAGCCCAGGCACAACGACACCCCCCACAGAAGCACGAGCATTGTATACGTGAAGGCAGCGGTCCGTTCAGAGTTGTAGGTGAGGGCATAGTACAGCGACAGGTAACGGTCGATGGTAATTGCTAGTAAGCTGAAGACAGACGCGGAGAAGGAGGCCACCACCAGACCCACAGTCAAGAGCTGTGCCGAGTCGGAGCGCAGCAGGTACGCGAATGTAAAGTGCAGGACTAACCCCAGGCCGGCAAGTAGGTCAGCGAGAGCCAGGCTGCCAATCAGCAAAAACATGGGGGCGCGCAAAGCCGGGTTCTGCCAGATGACCAGAACAACCAGGGCGTTCTCGCAGGCTATCAGGGTACCAGAAGAGCACAGCACGATGTCCCACGGATTAACCAGAAGCTCAGCGGGTGGCCTCGCTGGCAGAACGACTGCAGGTGGGTAGCTTCCGACGGTGAAGTTCTCTGTGCTTCCTGCACCACTATTGCCCCAGGTGGGTTCTTGGTCCAGCCAGCTGGGGGAAGCTGGCAGCTCCTCGCTCATTCTGCCTCCTGTCTAAAATGAAGTACACAGAAAAACACACAAATAAGACACAAAAAACTGTGACAATATGTGACACTTTACAATAAGGTTGTATTTGTTTACAAATGCCTTGTGAATGCCTTGGCTATAGGAAAACTATGAGTCATATAGATGTTCAGCATTTGGGTCTTTGTTCGTGTTAGTTAAGGCCACCCTCATTTTTTATAGTTCTTTTGGACCAGCGTTAGATCAGCGTTGCTCACGTTTCAGAAGGGGTTTATATAGTTGTCCATGTTAATGAATTGTGCGTGAATTCATGTTATACAACTTTTAAATGTATAAGTTAATGCAGAAACTAACATTAACTAAGATTAATACATATAGCCTGTTGTTACATGTTAGCTAATGCATTAACTAAATGTTAACAAAAACAACAATTATAAAGTGTTATCTATGTGAAGAATTGGAAAAAATAGATAACTCTTGTTTTTTGATGAAATAATATTTTTTATTGTGCATTCTGTCGTCCAAAATGCAGTTGGGTTGTTTTGATTAGGTAATAATAACTTGCAAAAACAGCCGACTAACACAACAAAACACAATAAAAACATGCTTTTGAAGTTGTCTATTTTTGCAGATATTTACAACAACAAAATGAACAGCCATACTCCTAATAAAAATGCTTTTTTTTCAAAAAGGTTCTTGTAACTACTACTGAATAAAAGTATGCAACCATAATGATTTATAACCATAGGCAAGCAAAGCCATTTAAAAAACCATAGTGTGCTAATCCACTGTTTCCTACATTATATTAATACTACTAAATGATTTCCCTTTTGTTCTGAACTAAGAATCAAATTAAGAAAATTAGAGATAATCAAATTAAATGTTATAATAAAATATCCCGTTATTGAGATGCTTTCATGCGACCAGTCGAAAGGGAAGTGAGGGCCTGATATTAAATAAAGGCAGGTACCACTGCTTCGCCCCTGCACTCATCAGCAACCTTTCTTTTATCAGATATATCTCACAGCATCATGTGCACTGCAACCATCTGGATGATAACACTGGTCCAGCACTTGGCGTCATAATATTGCTGCTGCAACAATTCTTTATAATAAAATGTAACCGTTACACAATATTCCCAGAATCATTTCCCGAAAGAAAGCTACAAGTCCCCCTTCACTCCTCGTTTGGAGGCTTCCCTACCTTGTCTCTCGGAGGAGAGGAGCCTGTTTAGATGTTTTACGCCCTTGTTGCTTTTCCATCACGATCGTTGGCAGCGCTGTCCGCAGGTGCGGCGCCGCGCGAATGAATGGACGGAGGACGCGGATGCGATGATGCCCGACCGGAGAAGCGCTGCTTTTTGGCGGTGTTACAGCCGGCAGCGCGAGCATTGCCACCGACTGCGGCTGTGCGAAGAGCTGGGAGGGGTGAGGTTTGAGTCTCAGATCGGCCCGGCTCAAAGGAAGAAGGTCCCGTCACCTATTTGTCCTCTGTTTATGTGCTCAAGGGCGGATGGTTTCCCATGTGTCTTTGCATAATGCCTCACAAATCCGGCGCTCAAGTGCACGAGCGAAATAATTAATTGCTGCTTTATTGGTTTAATAACGGCTCCTTTTAAATTCTATTTATATAGTGAGACTGTATTTTGAAACTAGAAGACTGTCTGTGTAGGATGAGACCTATTTATCTGACATCCAGACCGCATCTTTCTGGAAAGATGCACATCGCGATGCTCCCCTGCGAGGGCTATTCACGGCGCGTGCTATTAACAGCATGCACAATTGCGCGTGTCATCTGTGTCACTCACTTCCCCCACTGTTTTCTCCTTCTCTCTCTCTCCTGCCACCTCGAAACCCTCCTTACAGCCTTCACCACATCACTAGTTCCACGTTTAACCCATTTTACAGAGATTAATCAATGAAACCACACGATATATCGTCCAGTTTGTTGCGGGTCTCACATGACTCGACACGTTAACAGACCACAGTGATTGAGTTCAGTATTGCTGAACAAATCTCCCTCAGATCGAAACAGAGGGGAGTTTATGAAATGTTATTTTGTAAGAGTGAAAATATTCTCCCTTATCGTATAAGCATTAATGAGCCAACGGACGGACTGAATCATTTCAACCCAAACAATCTAGTTGAGCTGTAAGTGAAGAAACACGATTCTGCAGTAACGTGCACTGGCCACTGAGGGGCCACAGTGAGCAAAATGAGTCATCGCACCGGCGGCTCATTCTAAGACGCGAGTGTCCAATCAAATCGCAGCAGGCGGGTGATACGCTCATATTTACATGCGTGCATGCATACATCCTTTCTTGGTGTATACACTTTTATTTCTTTTTCTTTAAAACAGAAAATGATAATTTCACAACAGGCCGTCTCAAGCAAACCCTCACATTAACCTGCCAACATCTACAAAACTGTATCAAAAGTGCACCATAGTGTTATACATCTTTTCTGGTTCTATCCTCCTTTTTTGGCTATATCAGTAATATTATTATAATTCTCATAATATTTATACAAATGTCACTCTGTACAAGGTAGAAATACATAACCCACAGTGCCCCACACCTGGAGCGTGTAGACCCTCCCCTCATTATAATAAACACACCCCTTTTCCCCATGCACAAGTCTTCAGCCTCCTCACAGCCACGGGAATCACAAAGTCGCAGCGAGAAAGTTGATGCAAATCCCCGTCACATATCATACAGTCTTACATAAAACACATTCTCTCTACGGTAAAGGACTTAACACGAGTGATAAAACGCTCCCACAACGGAAATACAACTGACGAACGACGTTCAAAAGGCCTTCCGACTGCATCATGCCCAACGGAACCGCTGCATCGAGACTGGCGAGGGAGGGCTTGGACGGGTGGGGTGGGGTGTGTGAGGCGCCGCCGCAGTAAAGAACCTGCACGGGTGGGATGCAGCAGGGTTCTGCAAACAGGCACGCCTGTTGCACAGGTGTGTCCGTGGTGGGGCGCCCCTCTGGTCTCTTTCAGTCTCTGGACTGGTAAAACAGGATGTACCCGGACTCTGAGTTCTTGGAAATTTCCGAGGTTAATCCATAGAACTCTTCGATCGCCTGAGCATCGATTTTCTACGGAGACAAACATTTGGACAAATGATGATTATAGACCATTTCATGCGATGCGAGATGTAAAATGCTGATTTTGCATTTCAACAAGTCTATTATTAATGATGTTTGGCAGCTTACCTCTACGATGTCATCATCAAACAGCAGCCAGAAGTCATGACTCTTTACAATGGCGATGTAGTGTCCCCGATTTGGACCACTGTAAGAAAACCAAACATTCATAAGCTACCCGAATGCCTTTATAGACACAATTCTGTAAACGTGTCACCGCTCACTAAACTTATTATTGTGAAAATTGCTCAAATGAAAAGCATTTGAAAGGCCATTTAACATCGGCTATAAGCATTACAACACATTTAACATCTGTACGGACTAACCTGCCACAATGCACCACCACAGCGACCAGGTCATAAAGCCTCTCGGGATTGGTGGCATCTCCGGAGGTGTTAAAGAGGCGGAGCTCCAGAGGGAAGACCACACGGTAGCTAAGCTTAGTGTAGCGTTGAAGTTGCTCCATGTATTTGAATCTCTTCAAGTGCAAGGCGAGGATCATGGGAAGTTTTTTAACCCGCATTCTGAAGACACACACAAATGCATTCATGTATCGACCATATAAAGTACATTCAGGGTTAAAAAACAACTTAAGAGATTCCAGTGCTGACCGTTTGTGCGCCTCCTGTTTACTTCGGCATTCCTCACAGTAATATTTATACTCACTGCACAAGGTCTCTGTATTACTGAAACCTCTGTAAAGAAACAGTAAAAGACTGATCATTTCATTCAAATGGACACAACTATTATTTCAGAAGATGTGTGTGTGTGTTTTCACAGACCTGAGACAGTGTGTGATTGAAGTATTCTGCTCAACATCCACTGACAAGTCCAAGAAATCCTCATCTTTACTACTTATCTACAAGATATCGAAAACCCACCACATTAAACAAAAAAATATGATCAAAATATAATGAAAGAGTTTTTAGGTTATAGACTACTTCACAAGATGGAAACACCGACATTTTTTTGAATCTTATATATACTGCATGTTAAATCTTAAAAATATTTGTTATACACTTTGATTCGGTTATAAATGTTCTGCTGGTTTATTTTGTTTTGTAAGTGTTAAAAACTGAAACACAAAGTTATTTTAGACAAGCATTGGACCAGCTTTGTTTACTTCTTCTGAAGTGGTCTATACCAGGGGTATTCCAAGTTCAAAGTTCCAAGAGGTCTATTCTTTATATTTTCTTCCAAACGGGGGCCAGACAGCATGTTATCAATTTAGCCAACATGGATACATATCTTTTATATATATATATATAAAAGATATGACATTTTATCAGGTTGTTTGTTTTATATTTTGACATCCACTTATCAAGTCTGATTAATATTGGTAAATAAAAAAAGCTACTGACAACATACAAACAACAAATGTAATTTAACAATTAAAATGCTCTCATAATAACCAGAAAACAGTCACTTATTACTGTTTTCTACACAAAATCATCCAACAGAAAGAATATTCTGTGAAAAATATAACAACAAAATCTTCAATATTGACTGAATAATGCCATTTTAAAGATTGAAATCTTAAAATGAATGCTTGAAATTCATCTTTGATGCTTGTTATCTTATAATGAATTTGATTATGAGTCTTTAGATAAATGTTCCTGAGAGCGCGTGTGATGTGATTCTCCGTTGTATAGACGCGCGGCTCAATTTAAACAACCGAAATAGTCAAATATTTTAAATGATTTTTTGGCTATGTCTCGCGGTCCGGATGGAACCTATTGAGGATGGCTGGCTATACTGTCTGCATTATGTTTAAATGACATGTTACTCTGCACTATTACCGTTTCACAAGTGAGGCATCGTGTCTCGTTGGTCAACGTGCCCTGGAAGATCTCATGAACCCAGGTGGAGGAGGGTGGGCTGCTGTTATTGTTCTGTGAATCAAGTGTGCCATTGGCCAGCTTCCCATTTTGTTTATCTTGCTTCCGCTCTTCTTGTAGCAGATCTGCTATAGTGTTCAGCAGGTAGTTTAGGAACTCGTGTGCATCTTGTTGCATGTAATTATCAAACAGTTCTGTGGACGGCAGGGAGACAAAATGTCATCAGAGTTTGCACTGTCTGTATCACTGTCTGTAATAAAAGCACCGACCTGTCAGGCCACACAACATTTTTGTGCCAATAAAAAACAGATAGTTTACTGTGTTTTATATACAATTCAAATTGATTAATCTAAATTCAATACCATTCAAATTTTATAAAAACTGAGACGTGTAGGTTTATGGGGCAAATTAACATTATGTGTGGATGGTTCACCCAAAAATAACAAATATGTCATCATTTACTCCCTCTCTTGTCATTTCAAACCTGTATGACTTAAAATAGCGGCTATTGTGTAGACACAAAATGCAAGTCAATGGGTGCCGCCGTTGTTTGGTTAACAACATTCTTTAAGATTTCTTCATTTGTGTTCTGCATGAAAAAAGTCATACAGGTTTGAAATGACAAAAGGGTGAGTAAATGCTGACATCTTTTTCAATCCCTCTAACTGCCTGAATTCTTTTTCCAACCCTCCTTCTGTTTGCCAAATCCGTCCTGTTCATCTTCCTTACCATTTTCTTTCCGCAGTCTCGTGATGAACTTTTTAGGAGGGATAACCCCTACTTTCCTCTTCTGGTTAGCTATACTGTGGAACAGATCGGCCAAGCAGGTGAGCAGGTTCTCTTTGCGTCGCGGCTGGCTTCTGTATGCAAGGATCTTCTCCCGGAATGGCCGGCAGAAGTACAGAGCCTGGAGCACAGAATTACAGTAGCAGGTGTTTCCAAACTGTGGATAAAAACACAGAGGACACACACACACACAATGATAAACACACGGGCTGGAGGAGACGATTGCTAAGAGTGCAGGAAACATCTTTGCTTACATTGACCAAGCCAAAGTAATGCTCGTTGACAGGAAACTGCTCCGAGCCGATCTCTTTCTCCAAAGCGGAGGCATTGGCGCCCTGAAAGGGAACAGGTGTATAGTTGTTACGGATGCATACTACTCGATAAAACATCATGTTAAGCGTAAATATGATTACAGATTTTTTAATGACGGGGCTTATACTGTGTAAAAGCAGACTGGCAAAAGAGCAAAATGGCTGAAGAGCAACATAAATGCTGACTTAAAAGTAATACAGTGGAACAAACACACACAAAACACTAAAAAAGAATAATATTGGGCCATGTCTATATTCAAAGTTTTACAAGAAACAATAACAGTGCTAAGCTTGGTATTTAGGTGAACACTAGTATTATATGGCTAATATCTGTCAATAAGAGAAAATACGTCATCTAACATGACTTGACTTTTTGTAATTGTTTTAAGATTGCAGTATTACACAAAAACATAATGCATGTAAATTCTCATGAAAACGCACGCGAAGTATCTAGAAACTGAAACTACATTAGCACACATTGGCATGGAGCTTTGCGGCCGTAATCTTTGCAATTGTAGGCTTCAAAACTTTTTATACGCAATGCAAAATAATGCAAATCATCAATCCATCGAATAAAACTGATATATCCGGGCACAAACAGACACGGAGATGCAGAAAGGGGATGGGACTCTGTGCAATCACGATGTGACCGCAACAGCCACAGCACTAAAGCACAGGTACATACAGCGCGTTTGACAAAATCATGACGCTCAGATGTGTCTCGGTTAAAACGGCTTTCCAAAACACGACACTATTATCTGGTTAACTTGAAATAATAACCGGAGATGATTTACTTGTCACCGATTCTCGTTTAATACGCATATCTCGCGATCATAACCTGCGCTGAATGACACTTCAGCTCAGCGGTTAGCACATCTCTGCTTTGCTGCCTTCAGCGAAATCTTGTAAGGATCGGAGGAATTTAAGAGCTAACCTTGTATTACGAGGACAAAATATACGTATCACACCAAATGCGACTCGTATCGTAAATATTTAGGCCCAAAGCAAAATTTATAGCAGGCACACACACGGATAAAGACAGCTCGCAACTGCAGCAGAGGAAAACTGGCAACCCAAGTCCAATTCACAGTCACCATTCACATAACTACAGCTGGACGACACCGATTATAGTATCATGCGAGCGCTGACGTCCAATAAACCTCGATCGAAGGGATATTTACTCACCATGGTACAAAAAGAGGCAAATTTGGAAACTGTCATTAGGATTTCCATTCGCCCAGCGCCATCTTCCACCCAATCACCGCGCGGAGGCGAAGCGGAGTCCCCGTGAGGACAGACTGCGTCCCTGCCAGAGGGCATTCCGCGGGGTCTTAACGCCCTTCCAAACAGGAACCTGATGCAAACAGAAGTAATGTTATTTTCCATTGCAAAAACAAGACGTATATCGTTAGGGTTTTTTTTTACATTATTTTTATGTTATGTAAAATTCTCATACGATTTAGTTGATTCCTATGTGTGCCCGTGTATGTGTTTGGGTTTTATGTGTATATGATATGTTGGGCCTAAAAAGCTCGGCAATATCGATATTTATTGGCATCTCAATAATTTTATATTTATTTGACCTTTTCTTTGGTTTTCTAGTAGTACTAGTAGACTGTAAACACATTTCACAAGAGAGCTTTGATTTCTAAACAAATTAATTTATGTCAGAGAATTGTGTTTATTAGTTAGTTCAGGTTTATTTGTTTCTTACATTATGGTTTTCGGTGGAGTACATGAAAATAAAACTACATTGTAATCACGACTCATTTAAAATGAAAACTATGTAATCATTCTACAATCAGGTCTTTGAAATAGTAAGTTCACGTACAAATAAGTGAACTTGTTTTTTTATGATGACATCACTACTTTTAGAGCAACAGCTAGAGCTGATCATTTTACTCAGGCAAATGACTAGTGCTACTGTCCGCGCTATGAAGCAAGAGCCGCAGGACCCCATCAGTCTCTTTCCGCCGTACCCGCCATCTTGCGTGCAACCGGGGGTAAGATGTGCTCCAGACTTTGTGTATAAAATCTTTTGATAATGTATCATTCACTGAGCAGAACTTCCATTCAAACAACCCAAATAATTCCTTGCTTAATCTAGTATCGAAATCAAACCCAACTGTTTGACGATGGAGGCTGTGAAGATTAAAAACACAGCGTCAAACTGTAGCGTGTCTTCCATGTGGGCCATGCGTTAACAGGACAGGCTCTGCTAGCGATGTGCTGAAATAAATACGGATACTAAATCCCTAAGGTTGTAGGAATTTCTAGGGTATTGATGTCACGTTAGAGTTTTAATTCATCGATGTGTCAATAAGTCCGTTTTGATGGCAGTTATAATCGAACTACTGCGTTTTTCTTTCCAAGTCTATTCTAACATTTACTTGACATTATAAAAGCCAATTATTGCTTCATTCCTATTGAAGCCTAGCTTGTATCGTGTTTCTTGATTATGTTCGTTATACATGACGTTTATCAGTACATCTACCACAAAATGTCGGTGCTGTGTACTTTTAATGTTGCCATCATTTTTACAACGATTTGACTGAAATGTACATGTATTTAATTTAGTTTTTTTTGTAGAATATCAAATGTTTTATCAAACAGAATACTAACTTTTGTAACGTTTTCCTTGCCTAGTAATCAGGCATCATGACGAACACAAGAGGCAAGAGGAGGGGGACCAGGTATATGTTTGCCAGGCCCTTCCGCAAGCATGGTGAGTTTACATGAATCACACTTTTTTTTGTTAATGTGTGGATGGCCTTTTCATGTATACATTTGTTGCCATAGAAAGTCTGACATTGCTTGTTTAATTTAACAGGTCCAATCCCGCTGTCCACTTACATGCGTATCTACAAGAAGGGTGACATCGTTGATATCAAGGTAAGTTTCTTCCCATGAAAATCTTGTCAAACTTTTTTTCTGCGAGTGATTTATGGGTCGAACCATCTATTTCAACAGGGCACAGGTACCGTTCAGAAGGGGATGCCGCATAAATGCTATCATGGCAAAACTGGACGTGTTTACAACGTTACACAGCATGCTGTAGGCATCATTGTCAACAAGCAAGTCAAGTGAGTCGAGTTGCTTTCATCACTTCATATGCAGGCTTGGTATAAATTACTTGAAGTTTTAGTTAAGTGGAGTTGTTTGTGAGAGTATTTAGATGATATTTGTGAATCTTTACACGGTAGTCTTTAGTATTTTTGCTGTTTCCCGTAAGCGTTCTAACGATGTCATCAGTTTAACTTTAAGGCGCATTTCATCCCCGTTCACTTTGCCATAGGGGCAACCAAGTGTCCTGTATGGTCATTCATATGGGGTAGAGCATTTATCCTTATGAACCCTGGACAGATGTATTACTGTCTGTACCATATTTTCAAGATGGGAACATGTCTTATGTGTGAAGTTTGTGAATGCTCAACATAACTGTTGTTTTAATGTAAAACCATTGTTGTGACTTTCAGGGGAAGGATCCTGGCCAAGAGAATTAATGTGCGCATTGAGCATATTAGACACTCTAAGAGCAGAGACAGCTTCCTGCAGCGTGTGAAGGAGAACGAGAAGAAAAAGGTGGAAGCCAAGCAACAGGGCACCTGGATCGAGCTGAAGCGCCAGGTATGGGGACGGTTTTTTATATTATATGCATACTTATCGGATTTTCATGCACATCATTGTCCTTTTATGTACTAGATGTAACATGTTAGTTTTGATAGCTGGACAATATTTGTTAATCACAAATTGCTGATGTCTTCAAATGCTATTCATGGCTGTTAATCATCTGCACTTTCACATTGACACTTTCATTGCCTCTGTTGCTGATATCATCTCATTCCCCTCCAGCCTGCTGCTCCACGGTCAGCTCACTTCGTCAGCACCAAGAACAACGAGCCTCAGCTCCTGGAGCCCATCCCCTATGAGTTCATGGCTTAAGTTTGCTGACCAAAATAAAGTCCTTTGTACAACAAACTCTGTAAAAACTGTCTGTCTTTCCTTTCTAAAATACTTCCAACGGGTTCTGTTTTCTTATGGTACTGTGTGTTATTAATGGCATCATATGGTAAGGAAGTCTACTTGTACTTATGATTTCTAGAAAACAACAGTGCTGAATTTAGAATTGCATATTCATATGCATACCCTACTTTTATAGACCACTTTGGAAGACGTAAACGACACTGATCTAGAAGAACCTCTTGTTTTAGTTTAACACAACACAAACGTTTAAACAAAATACAACCAACAGAACATATATAACTGGATAAAGATACGTGTATTTATAAAAATATAAAAAAGAGAACAATAAAAACTGAAAGCAGAAGTGCTTTGTGACCAGTGTTTACATCTTGTAAAGTGGTCTTTATGCAGTAGTGTTTTAAGTTTGCAACAATTGCAACAACTTAAATGTGTCACTTACAAGTGGCTTCACAAAGGTTATTTATACAAGAAATGAGTAGCAAAATGAGGAAACTGGCAATCGAGAAAGTTTCTTGTCAGCCGAAGATCTCTGCACCACTATCAATGCTGTAACGGCTTTTTTGTCAGTTGTTTTTAAGTTGCTTTGTTTTTGAGGTTTTCAGTATCCTTGTCTGGTCTTCGTCCCTTTAAAGGGACCCATTTACTTGCATTGGTTTTGTGTCCAATACAATAGAAGTGAATGGGTATACACCATTGTTTGGTTACCAACATTCCTCAAAATCTTTTGTGTTCTGCAGAAGACAGAAATGACAAGAGGTTCAGTGAATGACAGAATTTTAATTTTTCGGTAACCTATCCCTTAATGGTTTGTTGGAACTTAATTTGTTCTCACATTTAAAGTTAACACGGATATACTCAGTTATGTATTCTGAGGCCGGTTTATAAACTGCTTAGTCTAGTTTAATGTTTTTCTTCATAACTTCTTTGTATCGGTTACACGAAAAGGTAGATTGGGCCAGAGCCATTGAGAGAGAGAGTCGCGTCAACTCCGTTGACTCCAATGGAACAGTTTTTTCAGAGCAATGGCGGTTCATGGAGGCTCTCAATAGTTCCCGGAAGTTACGCACGGAGCTGAGACTAAACGGACCTACTGAGGTACACGTTTGACCAAAGCACATTTTAGAGATGCCTTTTATTGTGGCCAGCCTAAGGCACACCTGTGCAATAATCATGAGGTCTAATCAGCATCTTGATATGCCACACCTGTGAGGTGGATGGATTATCTCGTTAAAGGAGACGTGCTCACTAACAGCGATTTAGACCGATTTGTGAACAATATTTGAGAGTAAAGGCCTTTTGTGTACATAGGAAAAGTCTTAGATCTTTGAGTTCAGCTCATGTAACTGGGGGCATGAACAAAAGTGTTGAGTTATAATTTTGGTCAGTGTGGATGTATGTGTAGTTCCTAAATACTGTCACTAGAGGGCAGCATTAGCCACTGCCCTGATAGAAAGACAAGTGTCCACACATCAGTTTAACAGAAGAGATTCTTCATTTGAAAAAGACACTTCGATGTGAAGTTGCATGTGGGATCTACTACACTTGCATTGGGCCAGAATGAGGAACGTTTTAAGATTGAGACAAAAAGGCTTTGTTTGAAATGTTTGAGTAAAATTAGGGACAATAGCGTCAGTTTGAAGGAGAAACAATGGCCATTTAAAAAAATCTATGGTACAGACATAATGGCTCGGTTTCACAGAAAGGGCTTAAGACTTGTTCCACATCAAAATGAATGTTTTAACTGAAAACAACATGCCTTGACATCTTGAAATATGTCAGTGCCATTGTTTTGTCTCAAGAATACATATATAGAATATATAGAATTTTAAATCCTTAAACGGTCGGGGCCAAACAAAGTAGCTGAATAGTTAAAAGAATCACTGTAAATGCTCACAAAGGGCGGGGAAGATAGGGGAAAAAAACAGTTTCGTTTGTTCGAAAGAGAATCTCCAGGGAGGTGGAATGGAACTGGCGACGGGGCCGAGCTTGTTTTGATTGTATTGTGTTATGTGGGGTGGTCATGTGGGGTGTGCGTGGGGCAAGGGTTGCAGGACAACCTCGTCTCTCTCTATCGTCTGTTATTTCTCTATGCTCAGAATAGAGCCGAGTCGCGAGCGAGCGATCTGATCTAACATTACCTAAAAAAGAAATGACAGAGCGAGAGAGACGCGAGAAAGAAAGAAAAGAAAGATAAGATAAAGACAGAAGGAAAGAGAGAGAGAGCAGAGAGAGTAGAGCGAGAGAGAAGATGCAGAGAATGACAAGAAAGAAAGAAAGAAGAATATGAAATTTGAGTGAGCGAGCGAGAGATAGCCGCGATAGAGATCTGAGGTGAGAGCGAGAGACCGAGAGCTCTAGTCAAAACATCACACCAGAGAGTGGATAGACGCGATCGTAAAAAAGAGCGGCTAGACCGGAGAGAGAGAGAGAGCAGAGCTGCGAATTTTAGACTTTCAACTTCCTCGGCAGATCTCCATATATACCTACATCTATCTATATCCTCTATATTCTCCCTATCTCTCTCTCAAGATTCGATTAAATTAGGAATGCGTTTATTGGCATGATAAAAAACTTTTAACCATTGCCAAAGCACAAGATTAAATATAAACATGCACTACAGATTATTAAGATTAAGATATAAAAGTAAAATAGAATAAAAAAAAGTCTATAAGTAAAAAATATGATAATATAAAGAAACTAGAATAGCTCAATCTATCCACTACTCTCCCTCTCCCTTCCCTCTCCCTCTCCCTCTCCTCTCCCTCTCCCTCTCTCTCTCTCTTCTCTCTCTTCTCTCTCTCTTGACTTGCTGTGTAATCGGTCGGTCTGAATGCCTGACTGGATATCTGACAAATATGTTATCTCGTCCCACCTCAGTACTTCACCCAATATTTGCTTCAATTAGGGTCCGTTTACTGAGATACGCCACAGCTGTGTGGGAGTGTATGACGATTGTGAGAAACAGCCTTAGTTCCATGATGTTCTCGCACGTCACTTGCAAAAATGTTTAAATTTAATACGTTAAAGGGATAGTTCACCCACAAATGAGAATTTTGACATCATTTACTTGTCCCTCAGATTGTTCCAAACCTGTATACATTTCTGTTCTGCAGAAAACACAAAGGAGGATATTTGGAAAAATGTCGGAACCAAACAGATCTCATCCCCCATTTACTATAATGGTAGTCGCTGGGGGATGATGTTTGGTTGCTGATTAACTTACAAAAATCTTCCTCTGTGTTTTTTGCTGAACAGAAATGTATACAGGTTTGCAACAATCGGAGGGACTTTTCCTCTTCGGGTGAACTATCCCTTTAATATTTTACTCAATACAAATGCAACACATGCATTACAGTTAATCCACTTTCATCACATTGGTTGCTATTATGGTACAGACTCCGTCCTTTTTGTTCGTATTCTGAGGACGCACGGGTTTGGGAATTAGCCATGCAGAGAGCGACAAGCCGAGAGGTCACTGCATGACTGTGAGAATGTGTGAAGATGACTAGATAACCTCATTGTATGCCATGCCTATCCGTTGTGCCTTTGCTATCATACTGGTGTTAGGTATTTGTAAGGATTGGGATAAAGGTGATGAGGTCATAATCAATAGTATCAATCAACAAGTGACATGTTGGCCTGGTATTGATTACAGATATTGAAAAGGCTATGGCATGGAATTTCTTCTCGCAATCAAGTTGCTGTTCATTAACACTGACCATATGCCAATAACTTGTAGAGCAAAACCGGATATTTCCATATGAATGATTTTGTATTGTAGATTTTTGCACCTACTCCATCTCTTTTTCTATTTAATTGTTGATCTGTGTAGAATGAAGTTTGGGAGTGAGCTTTTAAACGTCGCTTGCTTTTGTAACTGTATTCAGGCTTGTCGTCAGACACACTCATAATTCATGTGACTGTCCTCTTTTTCCCACTTTGTGTTTTTTTATTTATGATAACATAAATTCAACATCAATCGTGAAAGTTGAGCCCCAAGAACCTCGTCAATATTTACCACAATCTTCTATATCAATGGGCAAGTGTGTTATTCTCTTATATAGGCAATTATTATTTTCTTTTTTAAGATTGAGAATGGTTATGTTTTTATTTTGCACATTAAGAAGTTTGCACCTATGTGATTTGGTAATTCATGCATCAGAGGGCAAAGATTTAATTGAGTTTTTTTAAGGTACACAACCCCCGTCCTCGTGAGTATTTGTCGCCTCTGTGCACGCTGAAGTGCTGCAAGGCCCTGACTCATAGACTGAATTAAACGGTAAACAGAGAGAAGAGACGTAAAGAGGAAAACGTGATGGAGCAAAGTGGGCACAGCCAAGTCATGTAACACAAGGTGCTTAATCATACCTGTTTGACACTCAGACATTTAGGCCACCAGGCAGCACGGCAGCCGTATCGACCGGCCGTGTTACACATTAACTTTCTTCTCTCGACCTGGGAGACGAGCAAACATGGAAGACAGAGATAGAACATCTAAACATCACGTTGTCTTCTTCTCCCACCAGAGGCTCTCAATCTTTCGGAAACCTCTAGGTGGTTGTGAAACCAGGAAGACTGGATCAAATGGGAGACTGGAGGTACAACTCTCCAACGCAAACAATTTGGTTCGCTGCGAGCTGCTGTTTGTCTTTTTGCTTGTTGGTGCTTATCAGGACATATCATGGCCATTCAGATACAGAGACACCTTTATTGATCAGTCCCAAACATGGGGAGGGTTGGAACGCTACAAGACCGGATATGAAGAAAGGAATGGCAGGGATTGTAAAGATGGAATATCCTATACTAGTCTGGATTTTCTGCTTTAATGTCCTTAGAGGCCAATTCACACCAAGAATATAACAATTACCATACTGTTTTTAAATAATAGTAATAATGACATTAAAGAATGGTATAGCTATTTGAGATCGTTTTGAAGCCTGTTAGACACATAGCTGGTGACAAACTAATAATAATCAGATGTAGATTGACTTTTACATTTTCTAAATCTAAGACCTGAAGGCCATGTTAAAGGGACAGTTCACCCAAAAATGCTGTCATCATTTACTCACCCTCAGGTTGTTCCAAACCTGTATAAGTTGCTTTGGCAGATGAACACAGAGAAAGATATTTGGAAGAATGTGAGCAATTTTTAGTTCTGGAATAGAAATTTGAACACAAAATTAGATATTACGAAGAATTAAGGAAAATAAACAGTTTAGGGGCACCTTTGACTATCATTTTATTTTTCCTAAGATGGTTGTCAACGATGTCCCGAAACTTAAAACATTCTTCCAAATATCTTTCTCTGTGTTCATCAGTACAAAGTAATTTATACAGGTATGACATTACATGAGGGTGAGTAAAGGATGACAGAATTTTCATGTTTGGATGAACTTTCCCTTTATTAGCTTTAGACTACAGTTCTGGATCAAGTAATTCTGATACACTTTCAGCTAGGGAAAGAAAAAAATCGAGTTGCCTTGGGTGAAAAGAGCAGCAGGCAGAAAATGAGAAATAGTTTACAGTATGCAGCACTGGTTTTATAATAAAACAGGGTCACCTTGGGACATAAATCATACATATCAGTGAACTGTACATAGAGGCTGATAAACCACATGGGAGTAATTTCCACTTGTGTAAATGGAGTCACACTTTAAAACACCTCCAGACAGACACAGTCATACGTAGGGTTGAATGGAGCCACTATTGACAGTTTAATATCCACAATTAATCTCTGTCAGACAATCCCAGAGACCTTCAATCCCAGTCACAGAGTGTGTAAAGGTGAACGGTCCCTGTTTATCAGGCGTCTTACACGTGTCAATCACTATTCAAAACAAACAGTTATCTATACACTATTTGTGTATAAATCATACTTCACCTTGCTACTATATAAACTGTGTCTGGTAGATGCTGTAATTAAATCAGCCAGTGTTTTAAAGCTATTTTAAATGTGAACTTTTTTCTTGAAATATTGCAGAGTTTGTTGCAAATAGTTTATCAAAGTGGGTCGTTCTCTTTTTAAAATTTGTGTGCTCTCATAATCTTCTGTTCAAATCTGAAAATGCACTTCTGTCCCCAAATGACTATCCATTTTAGATGACGTATGTTAGACGGCTTGGGCGGAGCATCCGTTAACTCCTCCCCTTCAACTGTCAGTCTGCTGCCAGTTCCATTTCAACATGCAATGGCTGTTTTTATATATCCAATCACATCGCAGATTAAATACGAAAACCACGCCCACTACTATTTTTCTCATTAGAAATTCCATTTCAAAACGGAATAACGATCGCAACTTCCGGTTCACGGGGACTTTAAGTAGCTAAATCATGCTGCAATACGTCATACTTATTAGCATATTCATGACGCAATCACTGTCTAGTGCCAGCAGTTTATATCTGTTTTATTTCTTTCCTCTTCCTCGCGGTGCTCGCATAGGCAACAGGTTTCTACAGTCGACTGCCTAAAGCCCAATATCATCGGCACTTGTTTACATATTTACATGTTCAGGTTTATCCACAACATCAGAGCTGTCGCTAATCACTATAATTAAAAGCAATAATTAAAATTCACTAAATGGTACTGAACAGTTTTTTTATTATAGTACAAAAGAGGACAAACATATACAACTCATGACAACAAAAAATAAATAACAATTACGTTAAAAAAAAAAAATACAATTTATGTCAGGGGTAAATAAAAATTAAGTGCATAAATTAAAATGACATAGTGCTTCGTAAGTCTTTTTTTGCTTTTTTGTCTTTTTATATTGCTTAACGTTTGTCCATATTGTTTAATTTCTCTTAGAAAATGTTCAAATTTTGGCTTAGCTTTTGCCCATTTTTTCACACGAATGTGATATTTACGAAGTTAAATAAAAAGTTGTACCAGAAAAGATATTGTACTTATAGAATCAATAACATCTTGTACAAAAATAAAGATGAATGGTACTAAAAGTCACTAAGTTGGCGACACAGCAAGTGACGTCACATCAAGTGCGCACACGCCCAGGTAGGTCTATTCAAATGAGGGGTGCGTCTTGTCTACCTGCGATAGCACAATTACCGTTATTTTAGCCATTAAAACAATAGAATCATTCCTGATCCGTTTCCCTCATCCTGAATGTTTATAATAAGCAACCCGGTACACGACCATTCTAACGCTGTCATTCCTTTTTGAGGCAAATTGCACCGTACGCAGTTCTTTTGGACCGGGTGGTATGTTCCACTCACAATAAAACGTAGCTCAATGATACTTTGGTGTCGTAGGAAGAAGATCAACCTACCGCCACCTGAGGATTGCTGTATAAGTAGCTAAAATGGGCGAACGACTAAAGCACCCTGATAAACATTTCATGTGTTCATTCGCAAACTGCAAGGCGTCGTTTTCTAAGATGTGGAAGTTGGAAGCGCATTACTGCAAGCACACTGGACTGGTGAGGCCTAGGAAGTTGTTATGACTCCGTGGGGTGAGGGTGAATCTTCTTTGTTTGTGTTAACGGAAGTAATGATAAGGAATGCTGTTATGCTTTCATTCACGATTTTTAGAAGCCATTTGCATGTGGAAACTGCGACAAGAGCTATAACACCCGTTATCTGCTCACCCGGCATCAGCTGAGCCACAGCGGCGAGAAGCCCTACCTGTGAGTTGGCTGTGTCTCGGAAACCAAAAGAGCATTCATGAGGATCATCCCTGCTGAAACAAATCCTATTGGTTTCCATCACAAATGCCATTTATTATTAACTTACAACCATTATAAAAGCCTTTAGTGTAGTGTGTCAGGATTGAACAGTGTTGCAATGGTAACATCCCACCAGTAGACCATTATAGTTTAAAACCATTACAACTTCTATGTATCTAACCACCATTAGAATTTCTTCAGCAGGGAACATGCACTTAAATGCTGTGAAGGTAGACATCTCACTATGGTTTTGGACACAGTTGTCGGTTACCCTTATGCTGCTTCGGTGCACATTTCTGCTGATCACCCCATTTTGAAAAACCTGTCAAGGTGTTCGGTCAGCGGATGTTCGGCTGCGTTTTCCACGCCTGGAGGCCTGAAGAACCACGTTGCTCATGTTCACCAGCACAACGAGCGGTTTTACGTGGTGAGTCATTTGAAGTGACAACCGTTTCATTTTTTGCTCTGATATGTTTGATTTTTCTGTCGCATAAGTGTTTGTGGTGATGTTTTGTAGTGCAACTATGAAAACTGTGGAAAGGCGTTCGGCAAGAAAAAGCAACTGAAGATTCACACGTGCAAGCACACAAATGAGTTGCCTTTTGAGTAAGTGTTTCCTCAGGATGCCATCGTTACACTATAGTTTTGGTTTGATACTTTTTTATTACTGGTATTTGGTTGCTTGTGCATTCTGTTCTAACAGATGTGACTTTAAGGACTGTGACCAGAAATTTTCCACCTCTAAAGATTTAAAACTGCACGAGAAGGTGCATAAAGGTAACGCGCATGCCTCTCAACGAAATCCATTGTTCTCTTTTAAACCGTAAGAGAGATGGCCTGATGTCTGTTTATTTAAATTTGACTACTTTGAAACAATTTAAGGTTACCCATGTGCTGAGAAGTACTGCTATTTCAAAGGGAAAACATGGTCGGAGTATCAAAAGCACAGAAAGGCAGGGCACAGGGGTATGTGCTCCTTACTCATTTTGACGCGCTACACAAAGTTTGTTCTTGCGTCTAACTGTCCTTTTGTTTGCAGAAACTCTTCCATGTGATCAATGCAAGAGGATTTTCCACCATGCTTGGTTTTTGCAGAAGCACAAACAGTGGGTTTACTCGGGTGAACGGCGCATGTTTAAGTGCACCAGAGAGGGTTGTCAGGAAACCTACACCACAAACTTCAACCTTCAGAACCACATTCTGGCCTTCCATGAGAAAAGGCGTGATTTCATATGCCCTTTTGCAGGCTGCGGTAAAGCTTTTGCCATGGAGGTTAGTTTTCTGATATTAAGGTTCTAAACTAGATTTTAAAACTGCTTTGGGAAAAGCATATTGTTAAATATAACTGTGGTCATTCATGCTCAAAGGAAAGCCTGAGAAGGCATTCTGTGGTCCATAACCCTCAGAAGACAAAACTCCAGGTAAATGTATTTTATGTACTGGGAATGTGTATTTAAATCATTGAAGATGTTTATATGGGTCCTATCTTTTTGCAGAAGCCAAAAACTAAGCGGCACAAGACGCGATCAAAGTTTAATACATCAGATGCTACTAAACTGTCTAAGGCTCTGCAAAACGTCTCATTGAACAAGGCCACATGACCGAAGAGGCCACGAGTCTTCAGAACTTCATTTTTGTTTCGTTTAAATAAAGTTTCCATGTTTGGTCCGTTTATAGACCTAGTACTTTCAGTTGAAGTCACTTTATTTAAATAAATGATCACTGTGGCAACTCTTTTGTTTTGTGATCAATAAAGGTGGAGAAAAGAACCCTCTGTGGTTGTTCCTTTCAAAAAAGCGGTTTGGTTGAACAAACGGAGCTTTTATCCCAAACTCATGCCTTGATAGAGCCGATGTTGGCTCTCCCTTTTTAAACTACTTGTTTACATTTAAGATCCACATTTCCCCTTTTCTAGGACAAATAAAAACTTTAGACATTACTGTAAAAAGGGGATTTACATCATTAATGTACATGATAAACTGAGGCTCATGTCCTCATTGGGAAAGATTTATTAAACAGCTGTGCACATTCATTCGCTCATTCATACTTGCGCACACGCACATTTTTTTTAGTCTGGTCTCTTGCGCAAACATTCACAAACAATCACATTTAGAGATATTGTATATAAAACCTCCGGCGGAGTTGAACGCTGATCGGCATGGTGATGGAAACCCTTAAGGCTGCTCTCCAGAGGGGGTGTGGCCTCATGGGCGTGGCAGGTTTTCTAAGGCCTGATTATTCAGCATCAAGTAAAAGCTTTCAATTTCCAAACTCGGGCTTGAAATGATGGTGCCTCCGTGGCAGAAAATCGAACACAGGACCGTTAGAACACAGGTGTGAGTGTTGTCTGAGATGAAATTTCGTGGTGTGGTGCCCACTCGGGGTTATATTAGACTTCCTGGCCAGGACACAACAGTGAGTGCCACCCTGCTCCGCTGTTCCTTCAGCATGGGCACCAGGGCGGAATGACTCATGCCAGCCGTGGACAGACTGTTAACAGCCACTATCATGTCACCACACCTGGGGGAAATAAAATCACATTGACAATGCTGTATCATTACAGTTTCGGTGACGCAGAATAACAATTCAACAACCGTGAGCAGTGGCATCATCGAAAATATTGCGGTTTATTACAAAGATGGGGATGGAGTTATATAGTAATAATGAACGTACTCTATATATACAAGTGAAGCATTTGATTATATTGTTTTGATTTCTTTAGACTTACTTTAGACGGCCATCATAGTAAGCGGGTGTTCCAAGGACGATGGTTTTGATGAAGAATGCCTGGTTGCTGTGGTTCTCCTCATAACCTCCAACGATGCTGAACCCCCAGCTGCCAGGGTGACTTCTGCGGAGGACAATCTCGTGGCTGCCATGCAGGTAGCTGTGTCAGAGATGCAAAGAGAGAACAACTCAGAGCGATTTCTATAACATTGTGGATTAATGGATAACTGTTGAAATGTATACTTTAATGTATTTTGGAGGTGATATAGTGAAAGGGTCCACTGGAATGGTTAAGGGAGGACTGAGTAAAACAGAAAAGATAAGGATGGACCCAATGACCTCTGATATCAGCCCGACGCTAAACTAAAATGGGGTTGGAGCAAGTTATCTCCACCTATACGCTCAAATGATAATCTGCAGCTGTTGATGTTTACATCACGACCGAGCCGTAATCCTCTCGTGGGCTGCATAAAGCCGCTGATGCAAAACACACAGACACCGGACATTTTCCACGTCAAAGTATTTCAAATAGCTTCATTTTGTCCTTTCAAACTGTTTCATTTGGATGAAAAGGTAGGTGAAGCTAAACCTGGAATAATGGCCAGATTGCCTGGACTATTTTCGTTTCTTTGGATCAGTGCTCAGCAAGGTGAGGGAGATATTTATAAGCATCCCAGCGGGGCTCCAAGAGAGAGTCCCAAAAAACCTAATTTGGACTAAAATTACATTCTGTTTGAGACCTCTACGAGCAACGTGTCACTGGTTTTATTCATCAAATGATGTCCCATATGGCTCGGCCTCACAAAAGACTGTACTCTTACCTAGGGAGTCCAAGCCACATGACCCAAGATGGCGACCAACTTGTGTCATAGTCATTTTCATGTGGTGGGAGAAGTTCTTCCTCCGGGCCCGGTTCTTCCACAGTGCTGACCTCTAGTGCCTTCAACTGGACTGAACAGGAAGCAGCGCTGGACTTCAAAGTGCCCACTGCCTCACCGTGGCTCAGGTAGGTCAAGTCCTGACCGTTAATACTCAACAGCACATCCCCTGGCAATGACAGACAGAAAGGGCATTTAGGCACAGAGTGCAGCACATATGCTGAAAGCCCCATGGAGGGTTCGGTTCAGTGCACATCATCATTACAGTCCCGAGCCAGAAAGTGTCTACCTCGAAAACAACCTTTGGAGTTTGGTTTTGGGGCTTTTTTACTGCCTCTTAATTAGAAAGACACAAAAACTAAATATCAGGAATGTGAAAACTAGGAGCTAAATTCTTCCTTTTATTTAATCACCCTCATTTTATTCAACACATGTATATGACTCTTTCTTCTGTGTAACACAAAAGAAGATCATTTGAGAAATGTCTCAATGTTTTTTTCTGTTCATACAATGGAAATCAATGGGAGCCAATGTTGTTTGGTTTCCAACGTTCTTCAAAATATCTTTTGTTTTCTGCAGAACAAAGAAAGTCAGACTATCCCTTTAATGACATAAGGCAATGAAGAAATATTGTGTTCTAGCTGGAGCGATTACAACAACAAATGTTTGTTCTTTAAAATAACCTACACTTAAAAATCATGAACAGTAAGATGCATTAAGAAAGTAACTCTGTTGACACTAGGAGTAAAAGAGCTTTACATTTACGCATTTGGCGGACACTTTTATCCAAAGCTTTATATACACAGAATATACAAGGTAGGTCATAATATGAATTTATAAATGAACCTACCACGTTTGATTCGTCCATCCCGTGACAAGCAGCCATGGGGCTGGACGCTTGTCACAAAGATCGGCAGCTCTCCGCTCTTGCTGCCCCGCCCTCCCGCCACAGTCATACCCAAAGACTCGTGTGGTTCCTTCTTCACAGTGATGTGCTTCTCTTTACAGGTCACACACTGGGAGAGGTCCTACAACACAAGCTTATATTTACACAAGCCAAGCCAAAAATGTATGTGGATAACAAAAAAGCGGAAACTGATCCTGATCCTAACGCTGATCGCAGCAGCATAATTGATCTCATGATAGATCAAACCAGGAGGTTTCAGGAGTAATTAAGGTCGTGGTCTGGAGGCTTCCCAAATGCTTTGGAAATAGGGCTCCCTAATTACGGCACTACGGTGGATAATACTAAAATAGAATCTGCAACACGCATAGTCTCACGGCCACAGTCATTTGTACTTACTCTCTGGGTGGAAGACCTGGCAAGATGCAGACTCGGAACGGGGCTGGGGGTCGCGGTGGAGGGGAGAGGGGGGACGTGGTCATGGTCGTGGTACCAAATGTCCCTGGTCAGAGTGGAGCCGGTGTGCACGGCCATAGTCTGCTTGCTGGAGCGGCTAATCAACAGATTGACTGTTTCTCCACTAGCCTGGAAGATGACAGTAGGCAGTCTGTTAGACTTACAGTATAATACCTAATACTCTTAGGCTCTATGGGGGCTCTGTAATTTACAATGACTGTCTGCTATCTGCCGGAGCTATTCTTAATAGCGCTTGAGCTGCCCTTTCGTGGGCAGCCGGACGAAGCAGCTCACGTAGACATAAAGATCCTATCAATCACATTACCCTTTGAGCTGGGCAGCAGTGTCCTAGTGTCCCCAAAAAGGTAAGTCTGACAATAGCGGTCTTGTTATGGCAATATTTTCATGGGCACATAAATAGTTTAGATTTTTAGCAAGACAAGATGCCAAGGTTGCCATGCAGTGGATGTTAGTGGTCTCATAAGCAAATATTTATACACTATCATCAACACCCGTGTTGCCTCTACCTGTATAATCTGAGCTGCTTGCTCAGGCGTGCCGTGTCTCAGGTCATGCTCGTTGACGGTTAACACTCTGTCGTTGCTGCAAAGTCGTCCGTCTTTAGCGGCAAGCCCTCCCTCCAGCAAGTCCAGGATAAACACGCCTGCCTCGTCCGTCCGCCGCACCAGCTTGATCCCCAGCTGCTCCGATGATTCCCGCTTGTTCAGGGTGATGCGTATGCTAGTGGGGCTGCCCTTAGGCGTAGCAGTTGCAACCGGTGGCCTGGCGGAACAGCGGCGCTCCCTCAGAACCGTCAACTGCAGAGTGGCGCAGGGACGCGCCAGCGTGGAGCGAGCAAAGTTATGTGCCACGTTACTGATATCTACGTTGTTCACCTGTAAACAAATGGGAAGTGTTGAGAAAAGAAATTAGTTTGATGGATTCGCGATTTCAAGATGGCAGTTTGAAGGGTTACACGTAGATTTTTATTTTATTTGATATTTTTAGGCTTTTTGCCTTAGATAGGACAGTGGATAGGTGACAGGAAGGAGACAGGGGAGCAGGATTGGCGAAGGACCGCACGAGACGGGAATCGTATTCGAGTGTACCAACGCTATATGTCGGCGCACTAATCACCAGGCTATTGGAGCAGACAGCACGTAGATTGTAACAATACATTTTGAAGTGTTTATTAATCTTGCCAAAATCACCAATCTATAACTTTTTTAATAGTCAAGTGTATTCAATTTAGCTGCGGTGTATGTAGATAGAAATAGAGCCTCCAAAAAGTTAAAAATTAATTGATAAAAATGAACAAAAATCTGTTTTTGTTAAAGTATATAAAATAAATGTTATCCTTACTCTTTTTTAAAATAAAGATATCTACTTAAAGTGATAGTTCACCCAAAAATGAAATGGCAATGGCAATGGCAATTTTATTTATATAGCACTATTTACTACAACCAGAGTTGACCAATGTGCTTTACAATAAAATAACTAAAAATAACAGTAACACACAAGAGTAAAACAGAAATACATTTTTGACATACACCAAAATCATCATAAACACGCTACAAAAAAGAACATAAAAAACATAGTGCTTCAACCAGGATAAAACGCCTTATCGAACAGATAGGTTTTTAGTTTAGACTTAAAAATAGCTACAGATGATGCCATTCTAATAGGCAAGGGCAAATCATTCCAGAGTCTTGGCGCAGCTGTAGCAAAAGCGCGATCACCCCTGCACTTCCGCCTCGTCTTGGGAATAAACAAAAGTCTCTGGTTAGAGGACCGAAGAGATCTGTTTACATTATGCTCAATCAATAAGTCAGAGATATATGAAGGAGCCATACCATTTAGTGACTTGTAGACAATAAGTAAAATTTTAAAATCTACTCTGAACCGCACAGGCAGCCAATGTAAAGACTGTAGAACCCGGAGTAATATGATCCCGTTTATGACTCCTGGTCAAAAGTCTAGCTGCCGCATTTTGAACCAGTTGTAATCGGGATAAAGCTGTTTGACTAATCCCAGTATAGAGTGAGTTACAGTAATCTAGTTTAGAAGTAATAAAAGCATGAATCACTTTCTCAAGATTTTTAAAAGAAAGAAAAGACTTAGCTTTAGACAGGAGCCGCAACTGGAAAAAAGAAGATTTGACCACAGAATTGATCTGCCTATCAAACTTCAGATGTTCATCAAATACCACACCCAAGTTTTTCACATAATGCTTAACACATGAGGATAACCCACCAAGATTTGGTTCGGCAGCAGTCATGGAATCTGAGGGTTTAAAAACAATAATTTCCGTTTTTTCCTCGTTAAAATTCAGAAAGTTTAGCGATAGCCATGCCTTTACATCTGCCAAACATGCCCAGAGAGCATCTAATCCATCCGAGTTTTGCTTAATAGGCAGATAAACTTGAGTATCGTCGGCATAACAATGGAACGACAGCCCATATTTTCTAAAAATGGAACCAAGTGGAAGCACATATAGCGAAAAAAGGATGGGAGCCAAAATGGATCCCTGGGGAACCCCACAGGTTAATACAGAATTTCCAGAAATCTCTGTCATCGTTTACTCACCTTCTTGTCATGTCAAATCTGCATGAGTTTCTTTCTTCGGCAGAACACAAAATAATTTATTTTGAAAAATATTGTGGACCGAACGGCGATGGCAGCCATTCACTTGCATTGGTTTTGTGTCCATACAATAGAAGTCAATGGCTGTTTGGTTATCAACATTCTTCAAAATATCTCCTTTTGTGTTCTGCAGAAGAAAGAAAGTCATGCAGGTTTGAAATAATGAGTATGATGAGGACAGAATTTTCATTCTGGGTGAACTATCCCTTTAAGAGATTCTGCAATTTTATGTTTCAAACAGAGATGCTGATAAAGAGGCAAAAGATTGCAGCTCTAATGGTCATTTCTACATACACAGATTGACCCCTTTGATGTGTTTGTTCATGTAACCCAATGTATTAACTTATGCTATTGAATTGCACCGCTTGTGTCTGAAGACCAAATCTATTTGTGGAATGTGGCGAAACATACACTGTATCTATTAAAGCAGAAAGCTATTCAGCAGCCTTCACCAGAGCTCCTCAGAGATTGATTAAAGGCATCAGGGCTGTTCTGTAAATAGCTGTGAAATGCTTTTTTTAATCAGGACGTTATTTTGGAACGTTGCTGGCAGTACCTGAAGTATTTGGTCGCCGGCCAGCAGCCTTCCATCCCGGGCTATAACACCATCACGGTACACCTCCTGTATGACCACGTTTATCAGCGGCGTCTCGTTTCCCCCAACAATACTTATGCCGAGCTCCATGTAAGGGTTTGAACGATGAACCTCAATGGTTGTGATTTCGCCCTCGGGTAGGGACGGGAGTTTCACACAACCTGAGGAACACACGTATTGAACCCAAGGCAAGGTATAGTTTGATATATAAAGGTATAGGTTTAGTTTGGAAGTGGATGTCAGAGTTGTACCTTCTTCCGCAGAGAGAGGAAGAGTTTCGACAAAGTCCCACCCCGAAGAGGCGGAACTACCAGTGCGGAGAAGATGGATGCAGGGGTTGCTAAGTGGGCGCTTCACGCGCGGAGGAGCGCATTCAAGACCATGGACACCTTTGAAAGACAAAATAACCGAGAAAGGTCCATTTTCATCACTAGCTATTGTCCAAAATTAGGATGCTGTTTTTAGGCAGTAGGTTATAGCAAGAGGGTACTTACTCTCTTCTTCGGTGCTCTCCTCAAAAGCAGGGTTGTCTACACCAGGCTCTTCTGTCCATGTGGGAACATTGTTGCATGCGTTTGATCCAGCAGGTGGTGATGGAGTACTTTCCTTTATCTCAGTTTGGGGGGATTTGGGTGGGTTGGTCGCCATAACCTTGTCCTCGCTTGCTTCCATCTGTGTCTGTTCCAGCTTTGTTCGCTGACTCTGTGTTCCAGGACACCTACATCCACGTACAGTAGACACAAACACGCATAAACACCGTGACTTCAAAATACACATGGAAGTCTTGGTATAATCAATGGAAATCTAGAAAAAAACAGACATCTAATTGATTTACTTTTTCAATCGAGGTTTGCCAATTATTTTTTAAATAGCAGGGTCTTTTTTTGCCTTTAACATTATTTGGGAGGATTTCGACATTTTACTTTACAAAACTTGACTGTCCTACAATTAAAGGAGTAGTTCACTTTCAAAATAAATGTTCATGATCATTTACTCACCCCCATGTCATCCAAGATGTTTATGTATTTGTTTCTTTAGTCGAAAAGAAATGAAGGTTTTTGATGAAAACCTTCCAGGATTTTTCTCCATGTAGTGAACTTCAATGGACTCCAAACGGTTGAAGGTCAAAATGACAGTTTCAGTGCAGCTTCAAAGGACTTAAAACAATACCAGACGATGAATAAAGGACTATATGGAGAAAAATCCTGGAACGTTTTCATCAAAAACCTTCATTTCTTTTCGACTAAAGAAACAAATACATAAACATCTTGGATGACATGGGGGTGAGTAACTTATCATGAACATTTATTTTGAAAGTGAACTACTCCTTTAATGGGACTCATTAATTACTTTAAGCCCCGATGGGGACAAATACCTGTAGGACAATATTACACGCTGAGGTCTCACAGTTTAATGCAAAAGCATCAGAGTGTCAACCCAGCTAAGAGAAGATAGCTAATGCTGGCAATGACTCTTAGCCTTCCCTTTGGAAGGTGTTTAAACTTCGGTAAAGTAAATCTTCCTGTGGACTTCAGTGCCGTTTAATGACAGCATAAATAAAACATTCTTGCAACAATAACACAATCATCTATGGAGAGAACAAATGATCTGACAAAACTCTGCAAACTTTTGTTCATTCTTAGAAAAACAAATCATTTGTCCTGTCTGTTTTGAGTTGGTGAACTAACACTACTTTGAACAACTCAACAGACATTTGGCTTCAGACTTCAGACTTGACACCAAACCCATAGCAGGCCAAGACTTTGAATTCATCCAAAGGCACCACCATCAAGCCGATCTTTTACACTAAAACTAATCTCAAAATCTATATCGATCTTCGAAAACATACAGTAACAGCAATCTTGCCAACTCTTTAAAAATACAATGCTGGACTCACCATAGTTCTGGGTTACCCTTGGCGGTCTCGCAGAAGAAATGGTTAAACAGATTTCTAGAGTTGAAGTTTCCTAGCATGGCTGCAGGCAATATGAAACTGGTGCTGGTCAGCTCATGACACGGGGCTGACTAATCTCTCATCACATGACAAAGGGGCAAATAATCCCCAGATGGGATGTCAGATCAACCCCAGCAGGCAATAAAGTGACTCTGGAGTAACTGGAGCCTTGTCTGCGGAGCATCACCACTACTTCAGCCGAGTCTATGATATTGCGCTCCTGCAGGCATGAGGTCATGCTAAAGCTGGATGATTCAAATGCATTCTGCATGTTGGCGTTTCACGGGGTAAAATGGATGTAACTTCTTATGAAGAACCAGTCAGTACATTTAATATGGTTTGCATTGAATCTTTGAAAGATAGCACCTATACTGTGGCACCAATCATGTCCCCAACCATAACATGTCAGTAAGATGCTCCTCTCTTTCTGAACTTGTCTGCATATTTGTATAGGCGTGAGTATTTACCTGTGTTTGAGATGTGCCTCCAGGTCACAGCGAGGCATGCTGAGCGAACAGCTGGACGTGAGCGGGCAGGTGACAGACAACTTATCCAGTAGCTTGTGCACCAAAATGCTTGAACGCCGGCAGACCTGCAGCTGCAGATGCGCGCGGTCCAGCGGACAAAAGTCCCGTTCCTGCAGGAAGCTGCGTAGACAGCGAGCACAAAAGGTGTGGCCACATGGTGTATCCAGGGGCTGAACTAATGGTTGAAGGCAAATGTGGCACACCAAGTCATCGTCCACCTCCAATCGATAGTTATAAAGGTGATTCTCCCAGGTGCGGTGGATCTGGCCGCATTCTGAGCAAAGGGCCTCCAGAAGAGCATCGCTCACCTTTCCTGGATCCACTCCGTCACCCAAACTGCCCATTGCACACAGCACTCTGCTTCGGCCACACGCTCAGTTGCTTGGATACGGGGGCGTCCGCCCCATGGGCGTCAGAGGCTGCGCGACTCCAGCAGGGGACGGCCACCCCCTGGTGACATCACTCTGGAGGGTCGCAAAAAAGGAGAGTTATTATTCTGAATGAGAGAAAGTGTTTGTGTGCGTCGTGTGTTGTGTGTTGTGAGGATGAGATTATGTTGCAAAGCAGTGTGGGTTTACTCCGGCACATTAATCTGACAGTGTAATCTCCTGCTCTCTCGCCCGGAGCAATCTTTCAATCCCGCAGAGAGAGAATTATCAAGGATTGAGGCGGAGAGTGCGGAATCGAGAGGTTTTGATGCGGAAGTGAGAAAAGGAAAAGACAAAAAAGAAATATATTATAAATTAAGAAAATGAACTCTGTTTGTTAAAGGGATAATTAACCCAAAACATTTTGTCAGCATGTATGGTTCGTCCATGCATTT
Organism: Triplophysa siluroides; assembly: GCA_006030095.1. Classification (NCBI taxonomy): domain Eukaryota; kingdom Metazoa; phylum Chordata; class Actinopteri; order Cypriniformes; family Nemacheilidae; genus Triplophysa; species Triplophysa siluroides. The sequence goes on along the minus strand of VCII01000879.1, from coordinate 821,821 downwards.
TTCTCCACTAAATCTCACGTGAGCTGTTTAAATATGGAAAGAAATGTAAATTTGGCCCACTGTGGCGCATGGAAAGCAATGATTATTGATTATTGTTTTGAGTTGTGCCACATATTAATATACACACACATGCCAAAAGCATTTGAGAGTGTTGATCACACAAAGCTGTTTGGATGGATGCGGAACACTTGGATTATACAAAGTCATATGGATTACTTTTATGGATACTATTTACTTTCACTGTATGGAAAAAGCAGCGTTCTAAAATCCTTTAACAGCCCTTATTAAAGAAATCAGAGCGAAGGGACGAACACAAACTACACAATACAAAACAATTATATTTAAAAACATGCATCTAAAGGCCCAGATTTAGACTTTTATACAGTAACAATAACAGACTCGGCATTTATGATTGGCCTTCTGAGGCCACCAATCAGCAGTATCCAGCAGCTGTGCATCCATGACCGGCTCCACGCTCGGACCGGAGAGTGTAAGTCTGTCGACAGCATCTCCGTGACTACCTGCCACTGTTTTTATCTTGCAGCTGGACATGAATAAGTCATGAAGACACAAGGCTCCTCTGTTCCCACTACAAAGCCCTGTCAACATCTCATCAGACACACATACTCACGCTCGCCGCCAGTGTGCAACGTCCAGCACACTGTACATGTCTCAGTGTGGTTGGCATTTTATCACGATGTCTGTACTTAGACCTCAGCCTGCTTCACGGTATGATGTGGAAGTACATTACATAAGGCTGAAGAATGGCTTTTGGTCAGCTGCCAGGAGAAATTCTGATGGTTAACTCTGTTCTCCGACGACTTTTAATCGCAAGGGAGTGTTGTTTAGATATTGACTGCAATGGCCACTCATTTGTATCCTTGCATCTATAGCATCTTGTGTATCTACTTGCAAAATGGCACATTCGCGCGTGCTGGCAGATGAAGAATTAAATGTTTGTTCCGCTAAATGTTTGCTCAACTGAATGGCCGTCGTTGACATAACATTTAAGAAAAACAACACTATATATGATTGACGTTTTAACGCGCACGTTGGAAACAAGCGCGTTATTGGATGCCACACGCGCACATTTGAAGTAAGGTTATTTACTGAGGAATATCAATAGGCAATGACATGTTTTATTCTGCAGCCCTGATTTATCTAGTAACCACCATTTTTGATACCCATCACGCGTTCGTTTGCCAAATCAATGCCCTGACCTTATTTTTCCTGAAAGGTTGTAGATGCACAAACAGGTAGGAAACAAAAATAAATGAATGGAGGGAGGGTGGAGGAATAACGGCGCGTTCTCAATTGAATTAAAATGTCTGTGGATGCCACCTGCATGAATTGTGTCGTTAATAAGGCGCATCGCGTCCCGATGTATAACATAAATAAATATCGATATCTCATTATTTCTGGAACGGAGCGGCTCGCTGCACAACTAACGTTATGACATCGCCTGCAAGACGGACCACAATGACATCCGATAATAGCCTCTACATGTAGTAATAAAGGCTCGGGTTTTAATGTGAGTATATGAATTAAATTACCTATTCGTGCTCCCCTTGGATGGTGTGAACTCTGGCCCCGAGCGGGGAGAATCATTGAGCTCAATCACATTCACCGCAGCTTGCCCGAGCCGCATCCGCACGTCAAAACACCCCCGTATCTGTCTTGGATGAAGGCCCGCCCCTTTTTTGTCGCGCAGACATGTGGGCGGGCGTTCGCGCCGTCAATCAAAAAACCGTGCCCATTCAGGCGCCTGATTAAAATGCGGTGGTAATGCATAACATCAACCAAACGTGGGAAATAAAATTAAGGAATTGTAAGATCGAACAGTTCGCATATGTTTCACTTGAACTGTTCAAGATTTGATTGTGGGCAACAGATATTACGTTGTATTTTTTTCTACGCCTGCAATTCAGATGAGGAGTGAGATGGGCACGCGGGGTCCTCTTTTGGGTCTTCCTAAATAAAAAACAACAGATAGCAGACCGATCTGAGATGATTTATAATTGAAAGTTAAAAAATGGATGAAAATGAGCTGGAAAGGTATGAAAATAATCTATTGCACAAATGTGCAGTTAATTTTATTTGGCAATTGTTTAAATTGACGCGTATGTTAGAGTTGATACATGTGTGGCTAACGTTAAACATCGTGTTTATTTAAATGCGTGTCATTGGCAGGTTGGTGTTAATGTTAATACAACAATAATTGTGTATATACTGAGTCTTGTCCCTGGCTTATAACTTTAGTTATTGCCAGTGAAGTCCTACGTGCCTCTCATAAGTTGCATCTGATGCCTGACATGTCCGTTGTGTCCATTTTCTCACACTGTTAATATCGTTCATTCGTACAGGAAGGCGGTGGAGGAACTCCTTAAAGAAGCTAATAGAGGAAAACTCCGTGCAGAGACGATGGGTCCTGCTGGGTGGTATGTGATTAAACTTCAACTATAAAGTACAAATGCAATAATTTCTAAACTATTTGAACCTCAGTTTGTGCCTGACATTCCACAAGTTCGTTACCACAAGTAAAAGGACAATGTTTCTTATGCATAATGAACTCTTAATGTCCTCCTGTATCTTGCACATAAATGCTAGTAAAATTGTTGTGCTGTAGGATGAAATGTCCACTGGGAAGTACCAACAAGCGTTTTCTGTTGAACACCCTGGGGTCCTCTGCTGTGACGCCTCAGTCAAGAAACCAGGGAGCTTCTGACAGAGGAGGAAATGAACATAGATACATAACTTGTGAGAAACATCGCAACAAAGACTGTGAGGAGTGCAGTCACCGAAGGGATAATTCACACAGAAGACGCTCCTCAAAACACCAGTCCTCCTCACGCAACGATTCAACACCCAGAGACCACTCGCCCTACTTCTCCAGAAAGTCAAATAGGACTCGATCTCGCTCACCCGTCAGAGACAAAAAATATAGTGACCGGAGGAAAAAATGATGTGACGGTTATTAGAAAGTGTACTTTTGTCCACATAGGTGATTTCTGCAGTCTAAAGTGGTATTTGAGACTGCAAATATCTGATAGACTTATGGGTTTATGACAACTGAGAAGTACCGCGGAATTGCTTGGGATGCACAGGATGTAGATTTATTTAATGGTCAATATTTTGTTTCAAGAAATGCAGTTTGACTTCCGGAATGAGCATACACAAATACTTGACCAGCAATAAACACACTGCTAATCACTATGTAATCTGAAGTGTTTTCTATTATAGTATAGTTTACCATTGAAGATGCTCTTTCAACAATACCTATTAAAAATATGTTTGGTCAAATAAAGACAAGAGCGTCGGTGGACTGTTTCTGCCACATATCATATCAGAATACATGATTTATGCGCCATGTGTTTCCCCCTCAATGGGCGACTTGGATTTAAGCCTTAAATGTCATTTTCATTTCTTTGTCGTTACTTGAGGTTTGACATATTTGCTTATTCTTTCCTGTCGCCACTAAACAAGCATATAGTATCTCCATTCGCCCTCTGCCATGAAGTATGTATGTTCGTCTCTTTATCACGAGCTTATTGTCGGGAACAACTATGTTGGTTTAAGTCAAAGTCCTTTTCAGTCTTATGTTAAAAATGTTCAAATGTTCAGGGGTTACGTTTTTGGCTGTTTTATGAGAAGAGGCATTACAAATAAAAAGTCACTAGGAACCTAAATATTGTTTTTGCCGGAATTAGTGATTCCTTCAAAGACTTTACAAGCTTTCGCGGAAAAAGGTGCCACAGATACATACAGGAAAACATCGTTATTTAAGAAGCGTCATGTGCTGTACTTGTTTTATTTTATGCATTTGTACTAAACCATTACTACTTAGGAGTGCTGAACTTCCATTATCGATTCTTACTTTTACGTTTATGACCACGCATTTCTCCTACTCAAACATACAAGTGGCTTCAGACCGCGTTTGCGTGTCCACTAACAGGTTTATTGCATTTTATCTAAAGTCTCAAAACGGATTTTAATTGCCTGTCCATTTTATGTACCCGTACTTTAAGTTGTGTATTTCCTCTCTTTCATGGTTAAGATAGACTATGTATCCCTTTACACCATTAATCCTCTTAGAAACTACCCTGGATATGCTTCCAAATTGCGTCGTTTCAATCACGCATCATAAAACCTTTTGTACCCTCGCAATATCGTGGACACGATCACGGATAACGGTTTCCTTCCCTTTTCAAACGAAAGTCGTATATAAACACCATTAAGCGTCGTTACAAGGCCTGATTTGTGAGAAATGGATTTGCCTCAATTTTATGATGGCGCATGAGAGCCCCATTAAGATATGAGATAAAGTGCCATTATTGTCATAAGAGGTCCGTGGAAACAGCATTGTCGTATGGTCTCGAATTACGATTGCATTCATTTATACACCGTCGTTCTTACTTTAATATCATTTTTAAAGTTGTTAAAGTTTTTCGTGCATTCTCGATGTTTTTATATCTATTTTAAACGATCCAAACACGTGACTGCTTGGTGCGCACACATCTTAAACTAATTGAGTTCTGTCTCACTCTCCATGATAATTCGTTTACACCGAACAGCTCGTTTTTATTTAACCACGAGGGCTTTAGTGTAATGAACCGAGAGCGGGCGTGTTTAATGGTGTGTACGCCTGGTTAGAGCGAAAGGCATGGCGAAATGTCATGTTTGTGCACTTTTGGTCACTTTAACCGGTGTCCAAGGATTCCACAATAAGAACTGCTGTGTCTCGTGCACATTTCTTAAAGTCCTCATCTTTAATGTCGGCTTGAGAATGTAATCCTGTCACTTCTCCATCAAACGCTTATGGGTCGATTTGAGCTCGTATATAGCAATGAAAACTGATAACCGTATTGTCCAAGCTTTCGCAACCTTGTCCTCCATCTGAAGCACCTTTTAATTGTGTTTTACATGATTGGTGTCGAATTAAGAGAGCACATAGAGAGCACACGTACGATCCGCTTCACCTGTCTTTGTAATAGTATATCACAACTGCAGGTGTAGCACATATAGTCGCAGGCAAACAGCAAATGTTTGCCAAGGGCATTGATTTGAGCATGGTCAGTTCTGTTCAATTATTGTCAAACCGTGGGGCAGTCGAAAGGAAACACGACCAGAATCTACTGCCAGTTGTCAGCTTTGTGTAAACAGTGAAACCAATGGTGCAGTAGGGTCACATGGTCACGGTGGCACACCTATGAGGCCCTAGAACGGCGCCAGACGCTCAGACTGCAGGTAGAGCAGAGGTCCTGATCAGGGGCAGGGCGCTGGCTCATGTGCTCTTGTACAGCACGGGTTCCCCGGTCTGTGGCAATCATGAATCGGGAAGAGCATTATTACCCACCTAACCATCTGTACAAGGACTCTTGTGCCTTTCAGAGACACCACAACGAAGACTACTGCCAAAACCCTCCACCGTGTCTGTATATGAGTAGACCGACGCAACCTGTCTACGCCTCGCCGTCCTTGGGCGTACAGGACCAGCCAAATCTTACCGACATAACCTCGTATAGCATGTCGACACGGGATGATCTGGGAGTACCTCATCTACACCTGCCCCAGACTCCGCAGGCACCTTTACAGACGGTCGGGGGTTATGGAGAGTCTCTTGACCTGTGCGGAGATCGAAACAGATACCAACTCCCCTTTCCGTGGATGAAGTCAACTAAATCTCATACGCACGCTTGGAAAGGACAGTGGGCAGGTAACTCTTTGGCCATTTTTCGTTACAAGTTGACAAAATAATATTTTTGGAAAGCAGGCCCTGATGCCAAATTCGTGTTTGTAATCTCATGATCATTAATGGTCATGTTGAAAGATCTTCATATAGGAAATAATTATGGGAATAATAATAATTGTCATACATTTCTAGTGTTTAACCCAACAGTTTTATTTCACACTTCTGCCAATTAAGAATTTAAGAGAGATATGAAGTTGGTGTGTTTTTCTCTTGGTCGCTTATTTTCTTTCGTTGTGAATGGAAAAATGTTTTTATGTTAATAAATTTGTTTAAAATGCTTTAAATAGTAATGTATAGCTTTCCTGTAGCTCAGTGGTAAGAGCATGGCGCTAACAACGTCAAGGTCGTGGGTTCGATCCCAGGGAATTGCACATTAGAAACAAAATGTATAGGATAACGCAATGTAAATCGCTTTGGATAAAAGCGTCTGCCAAATGCGTAAATGTATACGCAAAGGATGGTCGATGACTTTTCTTGTAAAATAAAAACAATTTAAAGAGCTTTAAAGATACATTTACCATAAAAAGTAGTAGGCAAATTAGTATTCGTAAATATAGTAAATTAGTATTTTTTCACTTTTTTTTCTAGCATAAACGTTAGTTAAGGTTTTCCAAGCCAAATAAATTGACAAAAAATTGAGCAAGTAGAAATTTACAACATTTCTGTTTTAAAACTCGGCCCAATTTCAACTCCTGTTGATAACGAAAGAGAAAGAAATTACCACAAATGATTGCGCATTAATCTAATATTTATAAGGGTTAGCCAATTGTAAAGTGCGTTCTCGAGACAACATTTCCAGCAGGTCAGAATTCCACTATGAACTGAAAATTCCAGAGAACAATTATCTTAATACCAAATAATGAATAATTGTTTGATTAGAAGGGATCATATTTACCTCGCCAAAACATTGTTCTGAAGTAATACTGTACATATGTGTGGGTTACACAAGAACGACGGCAAAAAAGTAGGTTCTGAGCTTGCCTGTTAATTTCTATAATGTCCTATCCTCATATAGGCCTACAAAGCTGATAGCGTTCGATAAACACACACATCCTAAAGCGGTCTACAACTGGACATATATTAACAAATAAGGGCATTGAAAAAATGTTCATCAATGTTTCTGTAAGCACATTCTCCTCTTGGAATTGAGGTTTTCTGCTTAATCTATTACTTGTCAACGTACTAATGTTCTCGCATTTAATTGTATTATAGGCCATTACATGGTGGAGGCGGAGGAGAACAAGCGCACACGGACAGCTTACACCAGAGCGCAGCTGCTGGAGCTCGAGAAAGAATTTCTCTTCAACAAGTACATCTCGCGCCCTCGCCGCGTAGAGCTCGCGCTTACCCTCAGCCTCACCGAGAGACACATAAAGATCTGGTTCCAAAACCGACGCATGAAGTGGAAAAAGGAGGAGGACAAGAGGAGAGCGAGAGGAGTGGATCCCGAACAAGATTCCTCCATCACGTCTGGGGATTTGAAGGATGAGTCGTGTGCGACCCCAGGAACTCTACCAGGACCCCCCTCACCGCTGCACTCTCATGTACTCCCAGCTTTACGAGACTCCGCGTAAAACACGCACTGACTTTAAGAGACTATGGCATCAGCACAATCTGTTGGCTCCTGACAACTTCTTCATGTGCACATCATGGCGCACTGTACAGAATACAGTGTACAGCACTGTACAGAACAGAATACCATTTAGATGAACGGATTTTGACTAAATGTTGGAAAAATATATATCCAGTGCTTTAGCATTTTAATAACACTTTTAACAACTAATGAATTAAACACGTGGGCAGCTTGACACGTCATGTATTTAATTGGTTACAAATAAGAGTGAAATACCTCACAATACCTCTATTAGTAATTAATAATTAATCGTTTTTATTGCTCACACAACCCAAAGTTTATTAGCCGACCAGGCAAAACAAAACCTTCCTTTAACAAATATTGTAAAGCTGAAATTTTATTTAACTGGCTGGAGCTTTAACATCTTAAATGATGTGTAGAAGTGAAGATATTGTTACCATTATGGTTTTATGTATCTTATAAACTCACTATGGATGTGGATTAGTTTAATTTTGACATGTTTGTTTGTGTGTTTACTTATTCACATGTTTCTAGGCCTAACAACATGCAACCAGATACGGGTGAGAAGCGGGAACTACAATGTTACATTCTATATAAGGTTACTTTGTATTACAGTTTGGTTTGAATGTCAGATAGGACAATATTGCGTAATCGGAGGCTACAGATTTTTTTGACCTCTTCGATTGCCCTCTCTCTCTCCGCTGCACGGTCATTCACGAGGCGTTCAGATAGTTGATGCAAAATCTCTGCTTTCTTGTTCAGACGGGCACAGATGACAAAAGGGAAGCCAAAGCGCTCTTTGTACTGCGCGTTCAGACGATACATGTGCCGAATCTCGGCGGAATCCAGTGTGTCCATACCGGCCTGCGTCTGCTCCTCTTGAGACTCTCGTGTTAGCGTCCCGCTTTGGAGATCTCGGCCGGCTAAATCAGGATGACACCGCAAGATGCCCTCTTTACCTGCACACATTTATTTTGCGTTTTAATTCTTCAAGTTATTGAAATGATTTTTAATTCAATGGAATGAAACGGACTTACATTGAATCATTTTGTTTTGCAAAGTTAACAAAGCAGAAAACTGTACCTGAGTCGGGAAGATTGTGAATGAATTCCGTTATGTGAGTCTCGATGTCTGCTAGGTCTTTGAATGGCCGACGTGACCATACTGCAGCAGATATAAGCGGGCATTTCTCAACCACGCTACCAAATAGTTTAACGAAATCTTCGTAGGTAAGAGAATTTACAACGTTGATGTCCATGGCTTGATCGTGTCCTCTACAAACTGTAGACTGGTGCACATGGCAAGAGCCAATATTGAACGAGGTCAACGTCCGTCGGAGCAAACGTTTTAAACAGTTTTGGAAAATGATTCAAGCAAAGTTTTCTGATAAAAACAACTTATGCGCAGTGTTGAGAGACCGCTCTAGAAAGAGAAGTGATTTTAGCTGACTTCTCTACGTTATTTACCGTTATCTATGTTGGTGAGGTATGAGATGAATCAGGCTATAAAATTAAGAAATAATGCCGAACCATTCCCTGATAGTGTACTGCGTAATGCGCAACCACTACTCTGGTTACGCACGGTGGCGCCACCCTCTGTAGAGATACAGTAACACGTTGTCGGTCGCACAGACGCTGTAGATTGCAAAAAAGTTTTTGAAAAACAAATGCACAACTTGCATTGTCTTTTATTTGCACGGGTGCATATTTTTCACTCCATTAGATGAATTGAATAATGAGAAAAAAGTGCTACATCTACATCAAGGCAATGAAAACAACAAGTAAGCAATTCTTAAATACTGTATACGAAAAGTTAATGCATATTTGTTTCTAAAAAATAATGGCAAAGTTTAATTTCTTTCACAACATTCTAGTAAAGATTATCAAATGATAAATTATAGCTGTGAACAAATCAATAAATATAATGAAAAAGAACACAAAGGTTTTGTTTTAAAAACAGAGAACTTTCACATCCTGCAAAGTTGTTGCAGCATTAAATCCTTCTTCTAATATATTTTAAAAATTCTGTGATCAAAATACAGCCTTTGCAGACAACAAAAGCAGACTATCTAGAACTTTAAAATTTCCTATAATTCAGTTATTTCGATTATTTATTTATTCTTGTTTGTTACTTTTGTATTGACCTATGACTTATGATTTTAGCATCTATATGAATAGCAGCATCCTGCACATAACAACACACTTCATATTAGTAAATAATTTCACACAAAATTAAGTCACTGAGCTATTGGGTCTCAACTCAGAAAATACTGTTTGGTAACAAAACGTGTACATGTGCAGTTAATTACTGCAGATTCAACGGCTATGGTGACTAACAAAAGCACATTCTGAGCATTGTTTTTTCAACGCCATACATAACTGCATAACCATCTTCAAACACCAGGTTCTGGTCTTACTGATCCTAGATCCTCTGTGGTAATGCTTTCGAGGGAGTTCTCCGGAGATGACTGGAATTCTTCCTCCAATGTAGCATCAGGGGTCACCGGTGCATTCTGGTAAATTATATCATTGTAGCTGTATCCTCCAACATTGTAGTAGAGCTGTAAACGGATACCAATGTAAGCGTGCAATACTACCAACCACCAATGTCCAAATATGTTTTATATCATTCACAAAAATGTCACCCTCTCTTCCAGAGCAGCCAGCTTCTTTTCCATAAAGGCCACAAGTGTGGAAAAACAAGGTCGATCTACAGGATCCAGAGACCAGCAACGACACATCACCTTGTATCTATATGTAAGTGAAACAGGAAATAAGAAGGTCAACAAAAAACATGTCAGACGTCATTAGTGTAGACGAGCATTTACCGTTGCTTTTCCCACAGGCTTGTCTTGTTTTTTACTATAGTTTTTACATTAAGATTTGAAGTATAAATTAGATGTCGTAATTGTGTTGTTTTTAACAATAATGCAAAAGTGCCCAAATACAACTTGGGAATAAAATGAATGCAAGTTGGATTTTGATCGAGAACAGATGCACTTACAAGGAATCTGCTGCATAGTAGGGCTGCTCCATGTGATATCCACCTTCAATCATTGTGTAGAATGTGTTATTTACAGTTATACCAGGATATGGAGTCACTCCTAATAGAGATGAATATCCAGTGAGTAGAATAATGTAAACTGTATATTGCTTCCATGTCAAATAACCTCTATTAAAAGCTCTATTGAGAGCAGTTACTAAGGAAATAATAATGAATCCCTCCGTGTGCAAAAACACAGTAAAATCAGTCATATTAACAGTTATGCATTGCACTATTACAATATTAGATATACAATACTAAAGTACTTTTTGACTGTAAATTTGTTAAAGTTATGGGAGTACCATTTTAATTTTCAAATTTGCTTTACGTAAACAGTTCCTATATATAATAAAGACTTCAATTGTACGTGCATTATGGGAAACACAATTTTAAGGATATGATACAATTATGTTTTGTGGGAACAACTGTTTAGCCCAGGCCATTCTTTTAATGAAAAGGGTGTGAGAAAGAAAAGTACCTAGAGAAAAGATCTCCCACAGCAGAATGCCATAGGCCCAGACATCACTTTGCATTGTGTACACCCCTTTAAAAATACTCTCAGGAGCCATCCACTTTACGGGCAAACGCACCTGCAATGATGTAACGTAAACCATTATGATAATAGGCTTTGAACACATATGGAGACAATATAACACGTGCATTCAAAACGCTTACATTTCCTCGTACAACATAGTTGGAGTCATGTTCAATGTCTCGAGCGAGGCCAAAATCCCCGATCTTCACCTGTCTACCAAGTGTCACCAAAACATTTCTGGCAGCCAAGTCTCTATGGATGCACTGTAGAACGAAAACGATTGAATAAAGCTTTTGGATATCATACGTATATCAAACATAGGGATACACAGTCACTCTTTCACCTAAGAACATGTTCACTTATTTTAATTTAGCTGTATGATTTAAAAGTAAACCCATTTTATGATCCGAAAGTTGAACTTACATTTTTAGCAGACAGGAACTCCATCCCCTTCGCAACTTGAAATGAGAAACTCAACAGGTCGTCGTACGTGAGACTTTGCAGTTCCTCTTCTTGAAGGTCGCTGTCACATTTGAGCATTTCTGTACAGTGATAATGTAAATCTAAAAACAATCTACATTAATGCATTCGCTTTATTAAGAATAAGCAAGAAAGAGAACAAAAAATATGAACACGCAAGCCGTATTTTTATGATTACAATGACATGCTTTCCTATACCTTAAAACAACATGAAGACAGAAGAATCTTTCAGATGATGTTGAATTCTTTTTCCAACCTACCCTCAATAGTAGACACCGAGCTGATGCTGGAACTGAGAAGGGCCTCGTTTTCCTGTTCTTTAGTTTCAGGGGTTATGTGCATGTGCGAGTTGTCATTTGAGTCACTGTGAAGGTACGTCAAGACAAACATTGTTTAACGGTAACGGCATGACAGGTTTATTCATTTGTGTATACATTCAGAGTCACGGTTCCCCTTAAGCACAATATATTCATTTCCCTCTGTTCCACATGGGGTTTTTGGCTGTGTGAAACGCCAAAGATGTAATTCATCGATGCATACCTGGAGTTTCTCTTCTGCTGGAAGTTGTGGTAGAGGCCTCTGAATCTGTCTCTGCTGAAAGCGTCGGTCAGATATTTGTGAAAACGCTCCCTGTTGCTCTTCAGATAGTTCAGGAGGTCCCCATTACAGCAGTATTGGAAGATGAGGTAAACAGGACCTGGAAATATCACCAAACGGTTTCATTAGAATAATGAAACTCTTGGAATAGGTTGATTCAGGAAGCTTCTCCAAATCATACCCGTGCTCGTGCAAGCTCCGAGCAAGTTGACGATATTTTCATGGTTTCCAATGTGAGTCAACATTTTCAGTTCAGACATGAGAGCCTCTTTCTCCATCGCCTGGTGCTTTTCTGTTTGATCCATAAATAAACAATACAAAGCTCCTGGTTCACCATCGTATTCCAAAGTACCAATGACGTTATAATTGACATGTCTGGTTTCATAGAGTTATTCACGGCACTGTTTACCCTTTAACATCTTCACTGCTACTTGAATAGACACTCCAGGCTTGCTGATCCCATATGCCGTAGCCTGCATAACCATCCCAAAAGCACCAGATCCCAGCATTTTCCCTGAGAACAACACACACAAATTATTCCTTTCACCCAATGAACTGTTTCTAGCACCAAAAGGAATAATTGCATATTGTAAGTAGTTAAAAGAAGTTTCTTCTTTACCCAGCTCTAGATTCTCTCTTGGAAACTCCCATTTGGGGTCATACTTAAATTCCCTAAAGTCGATGTATATGTAGTCGTTGTCATTGGGTCCCCACCATCTGGATCATCTGGATCTGAGACTGGTACGCAGGCTTCTGTGAGGTGTGACGAACAAGGGACAGGTTTGATATCCAAGTTTATGTTGTCAATGCATTAGACACAGGTGCGGATTTACCTTAACTCTAATATAGACGATTAAGACAAAGACGATGGTGAAAAGGGAAATGATGACCACGAGGCAAACAATGTATTCAGTGTAGGAATCTGCAGGGGAACAGAGTAACAGATTTGAATGAACTCTATAGTGCACATGTGTACATGGACACCTGCAGAAATGTACGAATTTTAAACCTGCGCATGGGAGCAAATAGCCAGAATGATGGTATAGAGCGTTTTACAATTTGCGTTGTATCAAAGCAGCTGTACATTTTAATTGACAAAGGTATTGCAGTCATTTTCAGATGTTTAGATTTGGTTTAACTCACTTGTCTGCAGTAGTATTTGTTCACTGCAGTGCGTTCCTGCAAAGTTAGTGATGCAGCATTTGATCAGATGGCTCTCTTTGTGAGAACGTGGTTGGTCAAAGGCGATCTTCTTCTGACAGAACTGATCTGAATCTGGGAACTCCGAGAGGGCGACGGGAATCTCTTTCCAGTCTTTGGAATCAATGTTTCTGTAAAACATTCAATTCAATTCAATAGAACTTATATGGCGCTTTTCACAGTGCCAATGTTAGGCATGATGCAAAGAGAGGGTTATTTACATACTTTAAATGCGATGGGCAGATCTTCCAAGATAAAGCCGTAGGATTGGAACTTTGAGTCTTGCAAGAGATGAAACTTGAATTTGTGCTTACATTAATACTAGGAATGTCTGCAAAACAATGCATTTCATTTGGTCACCTTTACCATTTCTTTATTGATTCATTGTGCAATCTTTACTATCAAACTGTTTCTGAACCCTCACCTGATATGCAGAGAGACAGATTTCTTGTGACACTATATTCTTGGGTGTCTAGTTTTAACTGATACTGGCCTGGATCAGGATTACACAGCTTAAAGGTACTAGACAGAGAATTCATGTTATGAGCAAACACAATGAAGCATCACTTGCAGTTTGTTCAATTAAAATTGATAGAGTATATACCTGTTATAGTGATGATAATGAGTCTCTTCGCATTTGATTTTAGATCGATTTGGTGTAATCCAGTGACACTGAGCTTTGGGATGAGAGAAAACCAGAGCCTGGAAGCAGAAGCTTGCCTTATTTTGTGCTAGTATGCTGCTGTTCTCATTCAGCTGCAATACGTCGATTTTGTCATTATCTGTCAAACAAGGATTGCCATCAGAAGATAAAACATCATTTATTATCACTATTTCTCATTATAATTTGCACAGTTTATCATTTAAAGGTCCAGTGAAAGAAATTTGGTGACTTCTAGTGGTGAGGTTGCGAATCGCAGCCAATGGCTCACTACCCCCCTCCTTTCGAAGCACTTCGGCTGACACAAGACAAACGTGTCATCATGTTTTCGCTTCTTTGCCGAAGGAGATCATGTTTTAAAGGAGTAGTTCACTTTCAAAATAAATGTTCATGATAAGTTACTCACCCCGATGTCTATGTATTTGTTTCTTTAGTCGAAAAGAAGTGAAGGTTTTTGATGAAAACATTCAAGGCTTTTTCCATGATGAGTCCATATAGTGGACTTCAATGGACTCCAAACGGTTGAAGGTCAAAATGACACTTTCAGTGCAGCTTCAAAGGACTTTAAACGATACCAGACGATCAATAAAGGTCTTATCTAGCGAAACGATCGATCATTTTCTAAAAAAAATAAAAATGTATATGCTTATAAACACAAATGCTCGCCTTGCTCCGTTCTGCGATGTGCGTTCATGACTTCACAAAATACGTAATTACGTTGAAAAGGTCACGCTTGATGTAGGCGGAAGTACCGAGTCAGTGTTTACAAGTTGAACGTGCAAGTTTTCAACGTAATTACGTATTACGTGAAGTCATGAACGCGCATCACAGAGGCAAGCATTTGTGTTTATAAAGCATATACATTTTTATTTCTTTTTTTAAATGACCGATCGTTTCCCTAGATAAGACCTTTATTCATCGTCTGGTGTCGTTTTAAGTCCTTTGAAGCTGCACTGAAACTGTAATTTTGACCTTCAACCGTTTGGAGTCCATTGAAGTTCACTACATGGAGAAAAATCCTGGAATGTTTTCATCAAAAACCTTCATTTATTTTCGACTAAAGAAACAAATACATAAACATCTTGGATGACAACAGGGGTGAGCAAATGATCATGAACATTTACTTTGAAAGTGAACTACTCCTTTAATGAAACATGCTCTGTAGAGCAGTTTGTCCGTTTAGGGCTACTAGAGAAACAACATGGCGAAGTCCATGTATTTAGATAGAAATAGCTCATTCCAAGGTGATAATATAATAAAAACATAACGCTTCAATATGTAAGGTCTTTATAATCCTCTGAAGACATATCATTGCATTTCTGTCAATAGAAGCTCCAACAAATTACACACAGCACCTTTAGTCTATTTTGACATTGTGAACAGATATATTACAAATCATCCATGTAAACGTAATGTACATTTAATAAAATAGAAACAACAACAAAATGCAAAGGTTTTTCTCACCAAAGACCTTGACATGGGTATTCACTCTGCGGTTGCTGTTAGATTTGCAAATGTACTCCCCGCTATGCGTCACATTAACAGATTCAATAGATAAGTACTCCATCCAGTCTCTATAATACAATGATGTGACTCCACTGATCTGAAATTTGTTTTTTTGAGGAAAAACATTAGCAAAAAGGTCAGAGCAGTGAAACCAGCATTAAATATTTCTTATGGTTACTTACCGCAGTGTCATTCAAGAACCATCTTAGTTTAGGGTCTTCGTTTGACTTCTTTTTGCATTGAAGTAGCAGAGACTGACCAGATGTAAGGAAAATCTGACCCTGTTGGTTATCTACCTTTGTGTCTAGGTCTAAAATAAAACCAAATAAATTTAAAGAGGTCAAGGGAATCACGTTTTTAATAAATTAAACGTCTGCGTCATTTTCAAATTGTCCTTTTAATTTAGTTTACATATTAAATTTATTCGGTACATTTTTAGGTTCAAAAACATAAAACTTCTCACAAGGAATCTTCAAACCGTTTTTAAAGGATATCAAATGTTTTATCAAGCGGTAAAATAATAAATTTGATTTACTTTAATTAGTTTAAAGTCATAAGGCTGTTTCTGTTTTTCATGTTATTTGCAGGCTATTTATTTCATTTATAAGTTTCTTTAAACCATATACCACAATATTACGTGTATTACGATGAATTAAGCACCTTTTAAAAAACAATACATACCATAATAATAAACTGCAGTACATTCCTCTCCCAAAACATTACTGGCACAGCACATTAGACTTGGATCGGGGAGGCTTTTTAAAATGCTTTTGGCTCTATTCCACTTCTTTTCTTTACTCTCTTTTGGATCTTTGCTAAAGGTGAAACAAGCAATCGCAACACAGATGAACAGTTACTCATAACAGAACAGAAGTAAACCTTATTGTGTCCAAAAAAAATAGTAGACAAGAAAAAAAATGATATGACTATAAATGGTAAACAGTATATTAGTATTTTCTTTATTTTATTTGGTGGATTCTGTTATCCAAAACATTTTACCAACATGTAAACTTTGTCCTGCTAATGCAATGCTCTGCCAGTTTAGCTACAGGAACATTTATAGAGGTAACAAAAACGTTTCATTACCCTTTAAACCACTTGATGTTTGGTCTAGGGTTCCCCTCAGAAACACAAACCAATTGAGCTAAACGGACACGAATTGTAATAGCTTGGATAACTGGGACCGATGGCTTTCCTAGAAATAACAAAACATCTAATGAAACATTCTCTTTAAAACAAAGACGGATTAAACAGTGAGTAAGGTCATATAATTGATGTTATTTATTTGCTTTACTGAGAAATGTATTGTCTTTTAGGAGGGTAACATGACTCACTTTGTTGTGGCTGGTCTACTGTAACACTGTAATTGCCACACATTACAGTGTGTGTTCCATTAGTATGTTCTCTCTCAAAGTGCTGTAACGGACGCATAGAGCCGTTGATCCTGGAGATCAACGTGAGAAATATCAATTTGGGAAAACGAATGACTTTGTGAATATCAGATGGGATGTATTGGAAAAGTATAAAACCATTGTTAAAACAATAATGGAACCACACACCTTTGGTAGCAGAGGCATTTAAACCCCCCCAAGTTAGTTTGTTGACATTTTGTGTAAACGTCCACTGTCTGTCCCTCAATGCCACCCAGTTTAACTGGAACAGAACTGAATACGTCAGCCTCTTCCAGCACACATCTCATAGTCTGAAATACATGTGAACAGACTTTGTCAATTTAGGATTATTTCTGGCTAACAAATGTCATCAGCCATCGGTATAACATTGACTGCTAAACAGAAGCCTGACAGTAACTGTAAAATCCAACACGATGTGGTCATTACTTCGTTTTTGGTAAAGACATGGGTTCTGCTTTCATTTTTAGCTGCTTTGAATTAACACATGTTGAGCATTGTAGATGCAAAAAAGAAAGTAAATGCTATAATAGAAAGAAGAAAAAGACGAAATGCTGACTGTTGAAATGAATTGCATGTACGATTATCTTTTTTAAACCAGACAAATCGAACGCAATTTTTTGGGAGATATCCGTTGACATCTCCAGCCAGACTCCAGCTTGACCGTTGGTCAAGTTAAATATATAAACTTGAAAAGGACAATGACCAAGAACTACAGAGAGCTGTTAAAGCCGCCGAGCAGCTGAGAAGATAAGGATTTTACCGATCCATCAGTGGCACAGCGGGGACTTCTCTCTGTAGAGCCGCTGCTTTGTGCGCCGGACTGCAGCAAGAACAAAACTTCGGTGCAAAACAACAACAAGTTACTTTTTCGATTCAAGTGCGTAAAACCTAAAGCAAACTTAACGAAAAGCAATCCAAGAGACGATTCCAATGATAAACACATGACAAGCGAATCAGTTAAATGCAGCAAAAACACAATTAAAGCAGATGTACGCATATTTAAATGTTCAATTACTGTAACTTGTGCTTTCATACTTACCCACCAAAAGCACTTGTCCAAAATGCATCGCTTGAATGCATAACAGTTTCTTCCCTCAGTCTGTCAGATCATGAAATAGGATGGACAGTGAACAGACGCGCAAAGACTTTCAGTTCAATGCGTAACAGAACGCATCACTTCTTCATAAGGCGCAGACACTAATGACATCATTTCTTCTGCGTGTCATTATAGCACTTCTTTAAATGTCTGTTATCAACTTCACCTCTGTGTTTATTGACGTGGTTTAATTATATTAACAGGACACATTATTTAGACTCCTATCATTTAACTTTCAAACGAACGAGTGTCCACCCTTTCCAGAATAGGTCTACTGCTATTTGTTGAATACTTTATAATATAGGCACCAATGTGTCGTTTTTGCAAAGAATTGAAATGTCTTTATCTTGTATTTTGGGTGTTTGCGACAGAGTGAGCATTGTATCCCTTGTACTCTTTGCAAGTTCCCTAAAAAGGTCTACAGAAGACATTTTTCGTGCCAACGAATGTCAACAGATTATAGCTGATGGGTACAGTGTCGTAAATGCTTATAAGAAGACCCTAGTGTCTCGTATGCGAATTGCAGCTTTCCCAGCATGCACAGCAGAGCTGTTAGCGCTTAGCTGAACAAGTGTAGACAGAAGACAACAACAACAGCATGATCCCAGCCGAACGCCAGGCTGATGTACTGGTAGGCCAGAAATGGACACCGAGAACGAGTACCAACGCATGGCGACAAATGTGCGGATCTTGCTGACTAGTGATCTGCTTCGATGAGGACGCTGGGTTTTATCGCTATTCGTCCAGTGAGGTATTCATTTTTTTCAAGTGTTTTAAAATATACTGCTGCAGAGTTATCGATGTGCGAGCGTCTTCCGGCGGGAGCAGCAGCAGCGGTGCCATGAATAGTGGACTCCCAGCTTCAGCTGCTGCGCTCGGGGGTGTCGGGATACCCGGTGTGAAGGTGAAATTCTGTCGTTACTACGCGAAAGACAAGACTTGTTTTTATGGAGATGAATGCCAATTTCTACACGACGACCCTTCCATGGCGAGCCTTTCTTTGCACGGCGGTGGTGCTGCCACTGGAGGAGGAGGAAGCCCAGTGTCTTTATCTCTGGCAGGGGGAGCAGTGACGGGCGGCAGGTTACGCGCTCGGAGGCGGCGTGGGTAGCGGAGCTCCTGCGAACGTTCCCAAAAAGGGTGATTCTCTCGGTCCTGCGGGAGCTGCAATGGAAGGACAACTATTATCCAGTGAGTTTGCTTGTTGCAAGGCCTCATGCATCACCTCGACTGTTGTTGCTTAGTTGTGGGGCTACACGGTGGCTTTTGTCTAAACCGAGGCCGTGGATGTAAGTGCGGCCTATCACTCGCCACCAAAACAACACGGCGAATCAACACGTTACACTGTAGCACCGAGCTCACATCGAAACGCGAGAATAACACCACCGGGGAATTGTTTATTTAAAGCGTTATTTATAATAGCTTATCTTGTTTTTACTAATGCACGAACTGTTTAGTTTTTAAGCTTTGCGAGGTGTCTGTCGTTGTTCACCGTGAGATCGGAAATAATATCAATAAGCGCACGCGGTTGAGTTGTTTTGACTGAGCTTTATTTTTTGCGTAAAGTGTCTGAGTGCGTTTGCAACACATGTTGCAAAAATGTATCTCCGTCTGCGACAGTGTTACAAGAGACACGCAAGTGCGACCGATGAGTCCTTTGAGATGTTTTTAAGCGTAAACTCTCGTGTAAATAAAGTCTTTATTGAAACTGTCATCAAACGAACTCTTTCAAGGTTTGTTGAATGTTTTCGCAAATCAAGAAAGTGCGTTTAGCGCGGCGACTGACAAACTGTTGACGTCATTCACACGCGGCGATCTGATTGGCCGTTGAGTTATCAATAGGCCCCTCTGCTGTGTGCGGCTCTCTGGACCTTGAGTTTGAGTAAAACACGAGGGTTGCGTGTTTTATAGCGTGCACGAGATATTTAAAACAATAAAAATGTGTTAAAACAGCATATTGTTTCGTTATTTGTTAATACACATTATATATATATATATTTTTTATCTGTGCTTGTAGGTATATGTGGTCTATGTAATGTTTTTATGTAGATCTTTATTTATTAGTCTTAGTTGTCATACTGTATTTGTCCTCTGTGCGTTTGTGTAACCAGTTTGTGTGTGCAAGCATACTTGCCAGTAAAACTCTCGCATCTTAATTCATAATTTTCAATTTGAAAGCTCATACAGCAATTGAATGTGTTTTCTGCAGTCCCTGGAATGGAGGCAGGTGCCCTGAATGATGCTGGCCTGACCAACTCGTACTTCAGCAGCACATTTATCGGGGTCAATGGGTTTGGAGGTCCACCAGAGTCCAAGTATTCAATGATGCAGGTAAACGTTCATACACAGAAGGATCGGTACACTGGAAACCAGTAGATGATGCTGCCACGTGGCAACTGGGTCTGTCCAACTGAATATAGACAGTGGAGATGCATAACGGGACAATGTTCATGGGTCAAAGAGGGAAAAGGGTTTAAGCATACAAACTATAAGTGTAATACTGATTTAAATTAAAAAAGTGTTTTATGTTTTTCTGGGCAAAAAATAAATATTGATTTTCCCTTATTTACAAAAGACGCCCACTAAAATGTCTAACAATCTTGTCAGGCATATTTACAACAAATTTATGACATATTAAAAGACTAATTACTTTCACCCCAAATGCCCTTAGTTGTAATTTAACATTTTCTTTTAATGTGCCACTATCCTAGATTTTGCACATTTGTCAATAAGACCTTTTTACTAATTTAAAGCACAGTAAAATTTAATATTCCCCTTATTCTTTTATATATTTCATCAGGTACAAGTCAGAAAAAGCAAGTTGTTTGAATTTGTACATAAATATTGTGTTACAAATATTCTCAGATCATCAGGATCAAATCAGTTAGAGATAACAAGGGTTCACTCAAAACATGGCGAGTCAGCGTTTAGTCATTACGCCACCCGTAGCTGAAATCTGCTTCCAGAAGACATCAGACGTTCACCAACAGTAGCTACTTTTAAATCCAGATTAAAAACACACTTGTTTAGCTGTGCATTCACAACCTGAGCACTGTGCTGGTTTACATCAACTGCACTTTTATTTCTAATTTATTTTTATTCTGCTCTTATTCTTTTTATATATACACTCACATTTTTAATCAATTTTATTGCTGTTTTATTGTTTCTTAAAATCTGAAGTATTTGTGATCTTAAATCATTTGCATTTTAAAGATACGTCTTATTTCTTTCTGTCAATCATTTTATGTTAAGCACTTTGAATTGCTCTGTGTATGAAATGTGCTATATAAATAAACTTGCCTTGCCTTGCCTTGCCTTACACTGAATGACAATGTTATTTCAACCCAATTTTGACATTTCATTCTCTGAAAACTTGGTTGAAACCATAATGTAGACATTTTACTTACATTTAACGTGCTTTCTATGGACGTTAAATCACTTTTGTTCATTTCTTTTGTTGGGGACATCTTAACGTCTTTGACCCTCATATGTTTCAGAGGATGACCAGCAGTAGCAGTTCTCCAAGTCTGCTGAATGATGGTGCCAAGAGCTTTAGCCACAGCCCTCATGGTGAGCTAAGAGTTGTTTGAAATATTTGTTGCAACGGTACATTTGCAAGTACCTTTAAACCCTTTCGATTTTGGATCCCTGACATTTTAGATCCAGTAAATTCCCCGACGTCATCTCTCTTCAGTGATTTTGGTGCTTTGAACATATCGCAGAGGAGAAAGGTGAGCAAACACCGCGAAATGCCTATTGACATCTGCACGTCAGTAATGTGATCATTTGTTATTTTGTGACAAAAATCACTTTAATATATTAACAAGGTCCACCTTTAGTTCTGACTTTTAAATTGTTGAGGAAATCAAAAGTAACCATTGTTTTACATAGTTTCAACCACAACAACAGTAACACCATAGTATAAAGTCCTACTATAGTAAAACCACAATAACCATCAAATCTAACTACAAGTAACCATAATGTTTTTAATAAAGTAATAAGCATTTCTACTATAGTCACATTGGTTACTGTATGGTATTGCATGTATGGTAACACTGTGTGGTCATCTGCGGTTCTCTTCCAGGCACCTAACCCTACAGCCAGTGAATTTGTCCCTAAAGGGCCCCCACGTATGGCCTCTATGCCTCAAGCTGTACCAGCGTTCGCATCCCCCATCTTCCCTCACCCTGGCCTAAGCAGTTCCACTGCGGCTGCTCTCGCACCTGGTCAGTGACTCAACACGACCAGATGACTATCACCTGTGGTTTACGCCATTTTGTCTTTTGTCTCAATCCACTGCTTAGTATTTCTATATGATATATTCTTCAGGTTGGCACATTGCTCGTGTATGTTCGGGCTTTGAACGTGCAATTATTATTTTTGTTTGGACAGGTATGTCCCTTTCTGCCGGATCGTCTCCTCTCCACTCTCCTAAAATCACCCCTCACACTTCTCCGGCCCCGCGGCGACGCAGCCACACACCCAACCCAAACCCTGCCAATTACATGGTGCCCACCACTGCGTCTGACCAGGGGGGCGGAGCTCACATTATTCAGAAGGAGACCGTGGGAGGGACCACCTACTTCTATACCGATAACACCCCAGCTCCATTAGCCGGAATGGTACGATCCATATAAATCCCAGACGGTCGTGATCATCTGTTTGTTCCCGCTTGATTAACGGCCCTTTCATTTTCAGGTGTTTCCGACGTATCACATGTACCCGCAAACAGCGCCTCATGTGGCGTACATGCAGCCAAAGGCCAACGCACCGTCGTTTTTTATGGCTGACGAGCTTAGACAGGTAATCTGTTTTATCGTGTCGTTCATTGTTGTTTAAGTTGAAGTTAATTCTGCCGTTTTGACATAAAACCTGTTTATTGTCACTCTTGTTGTAGGAGCTGATTAACAGACATTTGATAACAATGGCACAGATTGATCAGTCTGAGAACCCTGGTAAGGATGTGGTTTGTTTTTGTCTCAACATGGTTCTTGTTCATTCGAAGGACAGCATGACTCCTAACGGTTCGGTTATAATGTCTGTTTTGTGGCAAGTGCATTTGAATTCACCTGTTTTCTGAGAAAACCACATCCTGTCTGTGTGTTTTGTTTGGATTTGTATGTACTTACGCCTCCATGAATATCCATCTGTGCATTATCCAACATTTTTGTTATTGCTATAATTCGTTTATTTTTGTGGAGGCTTGGGAACTCGTGTGAGCGAGAACATGTGTTGTGAAACTAAGGTTGGATCTTCCATCCCTCCAACAGGAGTGCCGTCTGAGTTAGACAGTTACCACAGCCTCTTTCCCCTGGAACCACCACCACCCAACCGTCTTCAGAAAACCAGCAATTTCAGTTACATCACTTCCTGTTACAAGGCAGTCAATAGTAAAGATGACCTGCCTTACTGCCTCAGGAGGATACATGGTGATGCATTAAATATTTACGTTTGTTTGAAGAAATGCATGCTTGGGTTTTGAACGCAGCCGTAAAAGCTGGCACGGGGTTAAGAGAATCTTCTTGAAAGAATCTGTGTCAATTGAAATTGTTTTTTAATCGAGTGACTATCCATTCAAATTGGAAAGCAAGCCCTGTAATTGTTTGGAACCGTAAAATTGCCGTCACTTTTTTCTACCCTAGCATTCACACAAATGTAACTTTCGACGTGTGCGCACAGGCTTTAGGTTGGTGAACACCAAGTGTATGATGCTGGTCGACATGTGGAAGAAAATTCAGCACTCCAATACTGTGACCCTCAGAGAGGTCTTCACCACCAAAGTGTTTGGAGACCACTGTAAGTATACTCGTTCGTTTCTGTCCGATTATGCAACCTACGCAACCTTGTTTAGTTTTGCCGTTACGCATTTCATTTTTGCCGCCTTTCCTCCCCAGCGCTCGTGTTCTCCTATGACTTCCATGCGGGTGCGGAGACCATGTTTAGCAGGCATTTCAATGATCCTGCGGCGGATTCGTATTTCACCAAGAGAAAGTGGGGTGAGTCGTTTCTTACGCGGTTTCACAATGCATGCGTGTGTGAGGATACAGGCGTAAAGTGCTGAATGTGTGTCTGTCTGACATGTGGCAGTTGAGTCTCTGCGAGCGTAAAGCGAGAAAAGAGGAAGGAGTGGTTGAAACCGATCCCACCTCAGGTGGGCTCAGTACCTGCAACGCTCAAGAGTTACAGAGGAAGCAAAACCCAGCAGGGTGATGTTCGGCTATAAACAGCTGCAACACATGCGACTGCATTAACCGCATTGCAGGCCCGAACCATAACACGCCTTGTTTAGTAAGAACGTTTGTTATTCGGACGAAGTAAAATGCTGGATAGACTAGAAAGTAGTTGTACGGCAGCGGTTTGTAAAGCTTTATAGGATGTTGACATTCAATCGTTTTCTTTGTTTGAAGTTTGTGCTATTTGGTTGCGTATGCAAAGTATTTCTTTTGTTCTAGTTAAATTGAAAATTCTGTCATTATTTACTCGCTCTCTTGTAATTTAAAACCTGTATGACTTCTGCACAACACAAAAGTTAGTTTGAAGAATGTCGGTGACCGAGCGACGATGGTACCCATTGACATCTATTGTCAATGGGTACCGCTATTGTTTGGTAACCCACATTCTTCAAAATATCTTCTTTTGCGTTCTGTAGAAGAATGAAAATAACCTTCAATATTTTGCTTCATCAGGGCAGCATGAGCTCCCTCCTCCCCGGCAACACGCGGGTCTGTTACCGGAGTCGCTCATCTGGGCTTACATCGTCCAGCTGAGCTCAGCTCTGCGAACCATTCACACGGCCGGCCTGGCCTGCAGGGTCATGGACCCCAGTAAAATCCTCATCACTGGAAAGACACGGTACAGTCACTCGTGTACATGAGTTCAGAAAAACATCTAGTAAATGATGAACTGTGGGTGAACTTGTTTGTAGTCAGTTAAATTTTTTTACGATGGTTGCGGATATTCAAAACATTTGAGTATGTTTTTAAACACTCAAACCACAGATCTGAGGCCCATCAGATGGGGACCGATGAAATGTTTATGAGCTGTAAATAGTGAATGGAGAAGTCCAGTTTTAGTGTTTCTCTCTTCCTTTATTCCACAGTACTTGTTTATCGCTTGACAAACGAATGCTCGTGCAAACGTAGCCGCTGCTGAACGTCTGTTGTTTTTCTGTAGGTTGCGAGTCAACTGTGCAGGAATGTTCGATGTCTTAACCTTTGACAATAGTCAGACCAACCACCTGGCGCTTATGCCCCAGTACCAGGTATTGAACATCTCTCTACACCCATGATGTCTTGCCATCACCACTTACCCATTTTTCTTGACTATATTTATGCAAATTTTGCATAATGTTTGGTATTTAACATTTAGGTATGAAACCGTGCAGATTTCATGAAGAGTGTTAATAGGGTGTGCACATATTAACGCAAAATCTATTTTATAAATCCTGATATGTGGATAGAAAGTTGCATATTCATCTCTTTTGTTTTGTGTATTAACACCAGGCTATATTTTAGTCCCGCTTTTTCTATATTTTGGAAAATGATGGAGACTGTGCACGTAATCAGAGATAGTCTCTGAAACATTGGGTGTTTTATTACAGAAGTGATTTAATTTGGTAATCTTTATTGAATTTTCATTCTTAAATTATGGATAGATTTTTTTGACTCCGCAGTCAGCGTGTTGTTCTTGTACAGAAAATGGGCGAAATATTTTTTGTTCATGAAAACCCCTCGACTTGCAGATGTAGACAGTGTCATGTTTTTCTGCACATAAAACTTCCCACAATTTATACTATACACAGTCGATATTGTGCATAAAATGATAGTTCACCCAAATCACGTCGAATTCACCATCATGCCGTTCAAAACCCAGAAACGACTCTTTCTACTGTGGAACACAAATTAAGATATTTCGAGAAATGTCTCAGTGGTTTTGTGTTCATACGATGAAAGCCAATGGTTGCTAGTGTTCGGTTACCAATGTTCTTCAAAATATCTTCCTCAATGTTATGCTGAAGAAAGCAAGTCATTCATGTTTGGACTGAAATGAGAGCGAGTAAATGATGGGTGAACTGTCCCTTTAACATCAGTCATTGTTAACACATAGGAAATATTTGTCCTCGCTTGTGTAGGATATGTGTAGTGTTACGCTTCGGGTTATGTGGTATTCAGAATTGTCTCTCTTTGTGTCTGCTTTCCTTCAGCAAGCAGATCTGATCTCTCTGGGGAAGGTGGTGTTGGCTCTCGCGTGTAACTCTCTAGCTGGCATTCAGAGGGAGAATTTGCAGAAAGCCATGGAGCTGGTGTCCATCAACTACTCATCTGACCTCAAGAACCTCATTCTGTGAGCCACTATCTCTCCCTTGCTCGAACACTCACACATTTATAAACCCTTGAACTTGTTGACCATGATAGTTTGTGGTGCTGTGAATGTCCCATTAAAGGAGTAGTTCTCTTTAAAATATAAATGTTCATGATAAGTTACTCACCCCCATGTCATCCAAGATGTTTATGCATTTGTTTCTTTAGTCGAAAAGAAATGAAGGTTTTTGATGAAAACATTCCAGGATTTTCCTCCATATACTGGCCTTCAAATATCATGAACATTTATTTTGAAAGTGAACTACTCCTTTAAGACAGATTAACATGCAAACAGAAGCACTCAGTCGGTCACGTTCTGTTGTTTTTTGCATGCAGGTACCTTCTCTCAGAACAGAGCCGTCTGCGCAGCGTCAATGACATAATGCCCATGATCGGAGCACGATTTTACACTCAGCTAGACGCCTCGCAAATGAGGAACGATGTCATTGAAGAAGACCTGGCCAAGGTACTTGCCTTATACACCTGTATTTAGTACAGATCGCGTTTTTGCATTTAATCCAGTTCATGACACTGACTCACAAACTTTGGTTCTTGCTTTAATTTGAATCTGACTGAAAGTGAAGATTTTCAAGCTCATATCTGGTAAAAGGATTTCTTTACTGTAGCTTGAGTAGCGGCAGAGCGTCACTGTAATCACGGTCTTACTACTGTACTGAAGTCATTCATGTAAAGATGGGTTGAGTGAATGCGTCTTATTTAGTGAGCAGAGGTCAGCGAGAAGGGATGGACGCGTGAAATATTTCGACTTGTTTTGAGCGTCGTCTCTTCTGCTTTGCTATTTTCTAACCACTTACACAGAGCGTGTGAAACTGCTGCCACACCCCATTCGATGAACAAACATGCATGCTTCATATTAATATACATCTTCGTTGAAGTATACAACGTCAGCAATGTGTTTTGACAATATGAACGGCGTCAGGTGTTGTTTTTTTCGGTCATGTTTTATTTTATAGACCTAAATATGACCTGGATTCTTGTCTGTATTTACAGTTATGACATGCGTTTATAAAATTATTAACACGCAAACATCAAAGGACTATTAAAAAAAGTCTATATCCAAGAAGAAATAGGCAGCCATGTATTGTCCACATACATACATGTTAATGTTTAATCTTTTTCTAACAATATGTTGTCATAGTCTAAGCCGTAAATGTGTCTGTGATCTTTCGCGATTGCAGGAGGTACAAAATGGACGATTGTTCCGCCTACTGGCCAAACTGGGGACCATCAACGAGAGACCTGAGTAAGTCTCTTGAAATACTGAGCTGCTCGAAATGGACCTTCTCGACTGACATGTACGCATTTTAAAGAACATTTAAAACCAGTGGGTTTGCTGTATCCTGTAGGTTCCAGAAGGATCCAACATGGTCTGAGACTGGTGACCGTTACCTGCTAAAGCTTCTCAGAGATCATCTGTTCCACCAGGTAACCGAGACGGGCACACCCTGGATCGACCTCAGTCACATCGTGTCCTGTCTCAACAAGGTGAGCCTACTTGCAAGGTAGTTGCTTTAGTTTTGTTAATGGCTCCTATAATTGTGAATAATGTTCAATTTTTATCTAGCTGGACGCTGGAGTACCAGAGAAGATCAGCCTCGTGTCGCGGGATGAGAAGAGCGTTCTCGTGGTGACCTACTCGGACCTGAAGCGATGCTTTGAAAGCACCTTTCAGGAACTGCTGGGTGCCACCAACGGTCCACTCTAGCGCCCACGCGTCCCGCGGTAGTGAGCTGGAACTGCCTGAACTAAAGAGCACATTGCACTACAGCCTGGAATATAGGTGCAGAATGATGATCTCACGACCAGGGCGGAGCCAGCTGGTAGCTCACCTCCAGTCAGATACACTGTTCTGTCCAGAAAAGTTTTTTTCTAAAGCGTATTTTTTTAGTTTTCACAAACACCGCAGCTGCAGAATTATGAACTGTCCTGAAAGCTGTGATCTAATTTTTTTAGACTCGGGAACAATGTCAAAAATAAAAGACATTTATTTTTAATTTTTTTATTTTTTTCTCTGGAGGATGCACTAAACGTTTTAAGTTCCTTTTTAAGTCATTTGCGTGCGTGTCCCACTGGGTGCATTTGGGGACTGTGGTTTCACACATCGGGGGAAAGGGAAGAAATCAACAAGACTAAAGAAAATGAAGTGTCTTTCTACATCATCATCATCATCTCGCCCATTTTTAAAGAGGTACTACGAGTTGGGACGGACCACTGGTGGTGTGTGGGGGTTCCTCGCCTGAATCTCTTTGCCTGGACTCTTACATAGATGGGACAGACCACTGGGTTTGTTCATGCGGGGTGAGCAAATGAAGAAGACTGACCATTTATGAATGTGTGGCAGGAGGAGTATTCCCCCCTTCCCATGCTGTATTGACTCTTTTTTTCAGAAGTCAGCCCACTTACAGGTGCTGGGTGTGCTACTGGTTGTGTGGGGGTGTTTTGGAGAATTTCACATGATTTGCAGGCGCTGACAAAGGGGTGCTTTTCTCCTTGCGATGTAAAATTGTTTTATTTCAGAGTTTTGCAACATCCTTGTTTTACGGATGCTTTTGAAATGAGATGCAAAATCGGAATTTGACAGGATGGATTTTTGTTGTCTTTTTAGTCAGGGTCTCGTGATAGGAACCAAAGAACTGGACCGCACTAGCAAGGGACTCCAGTTCTGTCTCGTTGTGGAATGTCCTCTTATGCCTCTGTTGTGGAGCATCCAAAGTGTCTGCTTTTCCTTCATCCTCCTGTTCCATGATTTGGTCTCTGTCGGCCCTTTTTGGTCTCTTTTTGGATCTAGTGAATCTCGGTAGAGCTGTTTTGTGTTGTTACTGTTCCGTTTCCTCTCCAAACTGTTGTACAGGGATGCATTATGGGTTATCTCACCTCACTAGTGTAATCTCTTCTGTGCAATCCACGCAGGATCGGGTTTTGGGGTTGCATTTCGCTTGTCTATTTTTACAATTATTTGATCTACATATTATGTGATGGCAACATCTGATCTGGAAACAGTTTCAAATTTCCTCAGGTCGAATCTTGACAGGCTTAAGCCAATGACTGAATGTGTCTGATCTGTCATTGGTTACTTGCCCAATCACTGAGTCGGACTGTGGTGGAGTGATTTGCGGGTTCTGGGGCACAGCTTCAGTGAGGATGCTGTAAGTTAATGTAGTATTTTTTTGGTCCTCTTTTAGTGAACAGATTAAACAACATGGTGCCAAGCCCTTATCCGCCACAAAACGACAAAGGCACATAAAACACTTTTTACATTCAACGCCAGCACAGGCTAATCTCATCATGTACTCGGTTTCAGATAGAATGCACTCCGATCATACACACACACACACACACACAAATTTCTCCTCCATCCCAATAAGTTTTATGCCCTTGTGTTTCTTGTCACATTTTTGCGATATTTGTGTGTACAGCAGTATTTTAATAAAGAGTAATAAAAGATAACATTCTTGCTTTGTCATTCTTGGAATGGTGTGTTAAGTTTCACTAAAGTTAGTCCGACACTTTCCAACAGGTACCACAAAGTACTGCCCCAAAAATGACCCCAGCATTGGAAAAACACAGCGAGGTCTGAAGTGACCTGGTGTTTGGTCACATTTATGGCAAGGCAATTTGGAAACTGTATATAGGTCGGGTGGTCGGTGTGCATTGTACAAAACAATGTGCAAAGCACCGGTATAAGTATACAAGTCCTGGTGCCGCCTATCTGCCATACGCATTAGCCAACAGGTTCGTCAAACTTTTCCTCCCCAAGAATGATTTACTTCTTCATATAAATCAGTTGTAAAGCATTTTATTTCGCATTTTTTCCCTTTAAACACTTTCAATACAAGAATTGAACTTGCATGCCTCAAGTATTAGCAGCCATCTTCAAAGATTTTAGAAACTTTTCATTAAAACCATTTTCAGCATTTAAATATCCCATAGATTATTGCTTTATTTTCAGTTTACTACTATAGTATTGAATGTAAATAAATACAGTCTACAATGACATTTTCCAGCATATGGCTTTTGCAGCACAAGACCTGTGAGTGTGATGCTCTACAGTTAAACATTTGGTACCTACAAGCAGTGATTTTATTAAATGCATTTCATTAGTTTATGAATATACATTAGTTACTACTTAAACAAAATTAAAGGTGGACAAGAGGTAAAGATTAACCTTGCTTTCACGGCACATTTAGATTTAATATGTCTACAAATAACTGTGATAAATTAATGTCACATGTAAAAGTAAAATGTGCCAGAATGCATTAAAAGGAAAGTTTACCCAAAACATGACGTCATTTTAAATCTATTTCTTCTGCGAGAGACGAAAAGAGGATGTTTAAAAGAGCGTTGGTGACCGAGCAACATTGGGCCCCCATTGGCACAAAACCACTGAAGGTTATGAATGACAGAATATTTATTTTTGGGTGAACTGACATTTAGGGTGGATTCAAATTGGAGTCTATAAGAATGCATTCATAAATACAGGTCTGACAGGACATATAGTCAGCATTATAAGGAACAAAATGCAAATCGGTTAAAATAAAAGCAGCATTTTTAACCTGCCAACGGATGTGGTGTTTACAGTGATGGTGACGTGTGCTAGAAACAGGGGTAGATGGCAGCAGCATTGAAGTCTGGTGGAGCAGAACAGCATTTTCTGAGATACACACATGAGGGGCAACATGAGGAATGTTGTCTTCATGACGACAGGGGGCGCTCTTCAGACAAGGCAGCGCTTTTATTGGCAGCATGGTGCAATGGTTTGGCCCTTTGGAAAAGAACCTGCAACAAATGGTGGATAGTTCATTAGTATCAGAAGGATGGCACGTTTCCTTGTAGATGTAACATTCATTTGAATACAATTTTGAGTACACGGCACCTACCTGGTGATGTTTTTGGTTTTGAATCTGTCCATCCATTTCACCTGAATTAACTCTTCAGAGGGAAGAATCATTCCACTGTCTGTCTGGTCGTCCTGAAGTTGAATAAAGTCATTGTTATCATAACCTATAGATCAAGTTTACATGTTAACTTACTGTTTTTAAAACCTACATCAAATATTTCTTTGTGTGCGTCTTCCTCAGAAGTGCTCGTGGCTTTGATTTTTCCTGCATTCATGTAGCTGAAATATACAAGAATATAGAATATTAATATATATTCATTTTAGTCAGTTCTAAGAGTCCACAAATCAAATTGATATTTTAAAGACTTGTGTACATCAGAGTCCCAGAAGTGGTCTGGTTTCTGTCTTTGTGGTTAAAATTCTTCATGCCGCATTCTCCAGAAATAAAAGTGTTTAGTGGAATATAGTCCTTTCCATCCTGGAAAAAAGTAAGTTTAAACATTTTTAAAAAGAGTTTAAAGGAAGGTTTATGTTGTGTTAGATTTAAATAAAGTAAAGTGATGTGTGTGTGATTTGATTTGACTTTCAAATCTTTGGAAACTTACCTGTCCGACGCAGGCATGCAGAAGGTCTCCCAGTATCTCTACCAGACCAGTAAATGAGGGTCTGTCTTCAGGGGTGTTTTCCCAGCAAGCACACATGATGCTGTAACTGTCATACAAATCCCACAATGCCACTTTATGGTTAAATCATTAAAAGGCAGATATTTTATTTTCTGAAATTCTGCTTAAATGGTGGATGTTCAGATGAGCTCTCACATCTCAGGGGTGCTGTATTCAGGAGGACACATTCGTGTTCCTTGTTTCAGTCTGTGGCAAAACTCTTCATCAATGTTTACACCTGGATACGGAGATGCTCCTGTAGACCAAAGATGTAGACCAAAGATGCTTAAACTGTTGATGTTAAGATGTTAAACTTTTATTTTTTTAAATGATGGTACCAAGTGAGAAGATTTCCCAGAGAAGAACGCCGTAGGACCAGACGTCACTCTGAGTAGTGAAGACCTTGTCGAAGATTGATTCAGGAGCCATCCACTTCAACGGCAACCGTGCCTTCATGGCAAAAAAAGAACAAACGAACTCTAGTATTAATTGACAGTTTTTTTTATATAATAACAATAAAGACTGATGAGGGGTCAGACAGAGTACACTCACATCTCCCTTGCGCACATAGTCAGGGTCTTTGTACACATCTCGGGCCAAGCCGAAATCACAGATCTTCACCACGTTGTTGTTAGACAGCAGATGTTTCTGGCTGCAAGATCTCGATGAATGCACTGTAAATGAGAAAACTGTTGAGACAAATTCGATTCACATATCATAAATATACTATCACACAAATAGGTCGTTTCTTTACCTTGCGAGTTGCAAGAAACTCCATTCCTCTGGCTACCTGAAAGCTGTAGGAAATCAGGTCCTCAAGCAGGAGAGGACCGGCGGATTCGGGAAGAGGTTCTAAAGTACACAGGTAGCGGGACAATAAGCGTATTTTTTTAATGAATTGCACTTAAATTCAGAGACTTATTAAACATAGGAATAAAAAACATTTCTATCATCAATTGTTCCCTTCGAGCCTGCGTGACTTTCTAAAAAGAAAGTTTGCCAAGACATGATTTTGAGATTTTCAAAAATGAAAATTCTGTCACATTCATTGCTTTATTCATTTCTGCTGGTTTGTTAATTAAAATTAAATGAACGTTTATATAGGAAACATCTCACCGCTGTCATCTTCTGAATGTTCTTCTCTCTCCTCCTTTAACCCTGAACTGGCATCGCTTCGGCTGCTGGACACACTGACCAGACGCGGATGGCATCTCTCCTCCGTCCTGTCCTCTTCTTCTTCTGTAATCACCTGTGAGTAAACGAAAAAGCACATTTATACCTTTATATATGCGTACTTCTTCATTAATGTTGTCATCATAAGTGATGTAGCTGTGTGATTTTTTGTTTTCTTATGTTCCTTGTTTTCTAGTTTTAGCACGATCTGAAATGTTCCTAGTATGTTTATTGAAACCAAGGACAAATTTGATTCGTGACTTTATTTTAAGCCATTATGATGAAATCTACTTTCACGTTCAAACTTTCAATTCTCCACGCTTCACACCCTTATCCGTTTACATCGCTCTTAGATCAGTACTTCAAAAATATTCACATGCACGCATGGCAATGTGCATGAAAATAAAAACATTAAAAACGTTTACACCCACACATTGTTAGCTCTATGAAGCCAGGTCACTGGAGTCACACGGAGAGAAGTAAAACCCGGATGTCTTGGTAAACACTGGTCTGTTCATTTCAGAAGGAAATGAGAGAAGGTTTGACGGCAGGGACATGTAGGTCACCAAACCAAACAAACCACTAACCAACAGCGTGTTGTTAAAATAAACGGTGACATTCAGTACATCATCTGTACCACCACATGCTGAAGCTGAAAGAGAACGACTGGGGAAGTATGATATAGACGGGTGGATAGACTCACCCTGTTCAATAGAAAAACCTCTCGTTTGCTCTTAAGGTACGCAGACAGGTTGCCAAACTTGCAGTATTCCACTATGACCATTAGAGGCCCTAAAAACACCAGGGAGAAAAAAGGACATCACACATGGCTCTTTGTTCTATGCCTTCTTTTATGTCTTTATCTTTGCACAAAGATTTTTGCAAAAGGGGTTTTTCAATTGTAAACTGGAGACTGGCCATTGAGAAATGGCACATAACAAAACCCAAACTTTCATTTTCTTGAGTGTTTTATATTTGGTCACAGAGAGATGCACACCTCCTGGTTTGGTGCAGGCGCCAAGAAGATTGACCACATTTAAGTGATGACCAATATGATTGAGGATCTTCAGTTCTGACATGAGAGCCTTGTGTTCACTGGGCGTAGCGCCATCTGGAGGGACAGCACAGACATGACTATTAATTCACCACAGTTGAGCTATAGGGTTCCTTACTGATGTCATGTGTACTCATTATAATGCGTACCATCTGAACTTTTTTCAACATTATAATATACCTTTAAGCATTTTGACCGCCACCGTGGTGCAGCTGGCTAAATTGCGAATTCCAAAAGCCGATGCCTGCATTACTTGCCCAAATGCCCCTCGCCCCAGTGGCTTTTCTGGAAGGCATACGAATAACACCTATATCAGTAATCACCACGAAGATCAATACATTTTTAAAACGCACACCTATAATCACATTTTACCTAGTTTAAGGCGTTCACGTGGGAACTCCCATTGGTTAGGGTCGTACTGTAACCTATCGCAGTGCTCAGTCAGAGGCTCCTCCCCTGGGTGCAGGATGATTGGCAGGTACTCTGTTGTCCCGTTCATGGAGTCTGACTAAAAAGGATGCGCACAAACAGCATTTCTTTATTTGTTACAAAAACAAACACTTTCTAGATGCTCAAGATTGTTATCACATAATAGGCATGGTTGAACAATATAGTAAAATATTTTTGTGAAAGATTGGTTCTCACTTGTTTGAGTTTGCGAATCAGCAGTGTGAGAAGCAGCCAGAAGAGAGTGGCCACCACGCAAGTACACGCCAGCATTGGGATCTCCAGAGACAGAGAATCAGAAGAACCTGCAGGAAACATAAATCAGTGTTGTCACAAACATCCACAGAACGTGTCATTGAAAAGGAGAACGTGCCATTTTAAGGTCTCTCTGTCATTGTATATAAGTGACAAACACTGTCCAAAAGTAGCACTGGGAACAGGTAGACACAATAGAATTCATTATTTCCCACTGAGTCTGACTCCGCCCCCTTTTTAATAGATCGAAACAGTTAAACAACTGAAGGGTTAAACAAGAGGCCATCTGTGGGAAATGAAAATGGGAGACAGTTTCCTTCCCGACCTATCGAAGCAGAACAGCGTGGACGTCTGAAAACGAGTTTAGAAGCATCCGATCAGAGAGAAGGATGGAGGGAATGGAGAAGTCATTTTGAGGAAAATTACAGGAGCTTTTGTGCATATATACAATTTTGCTTTTCAAAACAAATCGATTTTTGTTTCTGTCAATAAATTGTTCGACCTGAAACAATTTCTTTACTTCTCTTTACCATTCCCTTTATTTTTGTTTTAAATGCATCGATATTAAAGGAACACTCCACATTTTTAGAAATAGGCTCATTCTTCAACTCCCCCAGAGTTAATAAGTTGAGCTTTACCGTTTTGAAGTCTTTTCAGCCGATCTCCTGGTCTGGCGGTAGCACTTTTAGCATAGCTTAGCATAGATCATTAAATCCAATTAGACCAGTAGCATCGCGTTGAAAAATGACCGAAGATATTCAATATTTTTCCTATTTAAAACCTGACTCTTTTGCACTTATATCGTGTGCAAAGATCGGCGGAAAATGAAAAGTTGCAATTTTCAAGGTTGATATGATTAGGAACTATACTCCCATTCTGGCGTAATAATCAAGTAAGTTTGCTGCCGTAACATGGCCGCAGCAGGCGCAGTGATATCACACAGCGCATGTGGAAATAGGCTAATTTCCGTCGCCATATCCAACGTGACCAGCTGCTTGCATCACGTCATACTTGATATCACGTCATATCGGCCTAGAAAATCTCAACTTTTCATTTAAATAGGAAAAACATTGAACGCGATGCTACTGGTCTAATTGGATTCAATGATCTATGCTAGCTATGCTAAAAGGGCTATCGCCAGACCCGGAGATTGACTGAATAGACTCCAAAATGGTAAAACTCAACTTATTACCTCTAGGGGAGTTGGAGAATGTGTTCCTTTAAATTTAAGGCCAACTTTCTACTTGCAAGAGACCACTCTTCTGTAAATCACAATAAATTGTGATTGGTTTCACATGTCAGTCAAACAAAGACTACACTTGCCATACAATAACTGAGAGTTAAATTAAAACAAATAAAAATTGTCCTGAGTATTCTTGTCAGAACAGCTGCATACTTTGAACCCAAATGTAGGCGGAGCTCTCCACAGATCCCCTCTCATTGGTGGCCTCACACGTGTAAAGTCCCTGGTCTTCAGCTGTAATTCGGTCAATATGAAGAGTTCCTTCCTCAGGAAACAGCATAATGCCTGTTTCATAATAAAACGGATCAATATCCATCTATTATTGAATATTCAATCTATTCATCTCTTCATTTGAAATGTATGCACTTTCCACCTACCGGACACCTGTTGGAGCTTGCTCTGGTCCTTATACCATACAATGCGGGGTTGTGGAACTCCTTGAGCGGGGCAATGGAGAGTGACCGAGCTGCTAACATTAACATTGTGATCGCTCAGATTTTGTTGCAGCACAGGAGCCTGCAAAACTACAGTAGGAGATAAAGAGAGCCGAGGGTCAAGGGTCATTCCACACAATCCTCATGTTTACAGTTTCATCACAAAACTCTAAAAGATGTCAGGGGACTTTGTCGAAAACTGCTGTTGTCACGTGTCAGTACGTGTTACCGCCTTTTAATGTAACTGAGTGATTTACGGGGGGCACATGTGCTGTTTTCCGCTATTGTTACCGAAGTGTGAATAGACTGCGAGTTGTATTTCTTTCACTGCAGATTAAAGCCTGGAATGTTTGAATTGAAGCCATTGGAATGGTGCCATTCAGCAAAATCCCTCTAAATGTGTCATTATGACTAACAGTGACACATGGACATTATTTTTAGGTTAGCCGGCCAAGAACGCCTGGGCTTACAGTTGGCGATAGAGATACATGCAAGAGCTGTACAGTGTCCGATTCATTGGTGTGGAATACACACCGTTTACATAAAACCTGGATACATAAAAAAGGGCATTTTGACATGATGCTTACATAAAACCGAAAAAAAAATAAAACTGTTTTGTATTAAGCTGACTTCTGCCTCAGATATTTTCCCTCTGGACTCGATTGATTATTGTCTCTTTCCTTTTGTGACAGCGCCTGATTGGCTGATTGTTCTTTGGCCATGTGAAGCAGCCTGTAAATGTGGCATAGTGGGAAGTGCCATTGTGTTTTCTTCCTCCTGACTAGATCTGATTCCCACACCAAAGCGGCTCAGCTTTACGCAGCCTTGGAGTAAGAGGGGCCGCAGGAAGCCCCAGGACCCAGTTCCCAAGGACCCCTTTAGCTCTGCTTTACTCTTTGTTTGTCTTTCCGCCTCTGTCTCTAAATGTGTGGGTGTCTGCGAGCACATCCTTACGTGACTTAAGTCAGAATCTAGAGTTCTGTTGTGTATGTGTGGTGCTCCTCATTTTTTATATGGAGAAGAACATCCCTATATGGAGAGTGATCGTGTCAGTTATCTTAGTCTTTATTACATCTTTAATAAACTTGGATATGATTGTGAGAATATCTTATTGTGATGTTCAAATTCATTGAAAGGGATAGTAACCATAAATAGTCCATTATTATTAATTTGCAGTCATTTTAAAATGTGTCATTATTGCTGATGCAAACACTCTTCAAAATAAACGTTCTTCACAGCAATACTATTGAAGAACTATTTTTGGTTCCACAAAGAGCCATTCTGTCAAAGGTTCTTTAAAGAACCATCTCTTTCTTACCATTTTATAATTTTAAGAACCTTTTGTGACCTGCGTTGTTTTTTTTATGTTTCTTCTGTGGCATCATAAAGCACCTTTATTTTTTAGAGTGAAAGTTAATATAGTTTACAAACATTAAAAGCAAAAAATAAAATAGCAGCCAAAATATTATTTAAAAAAATATATTATTTTGAAAAAATAAAATAGCGGCCTCGAAAATTATTTGAAAACTACTTGAAAATCTCAAAATATTTTGTCTGAGAAATAAACTTTAGTTTAAGTTTGAGGCACTAACATTATTACCTGAGAATACATCTAAAACTTCAACTTAAACTGAAATAAATTAAATTTATGTATCAATAAAAATATAAAAGATATACTTTTTTACAAATACAAAACATAAAAAAAACTTTTTTTGATTTTTTACATGAAAACTAAAACATTTTCAGTAAAAGCTAACTAAAATATTTATAAAACTTGAATTAAACACAGAACAAAACTTGAATAACTCAAAAAAACAGTGATGTTTGATGTTATTATCTACACGTCTTACAGAAAACTTGTATTATTAATAGATGATAAATCTTCATTTCGAAGTCTTCATTCACTTTCACTTTCAAAATCTGATTTGTGTTTCATGAAAGAAAGAAATGATGATTTCAGAGTAAATGATGTCAAAACGTTTTTCTGAATCAGATTGTGAGTGTATGCATTGAACTGTTAGACACACCTGTGACCTCCACCGGTGTATCAAGGTTGATACGTTCTCCTGTAAGCAGGTCTGTGGTGGAGCAGCGGTATGATCCTGAATCCTGTGCGGTCACATTCTTCAGCAGAAGGCGCAGGGTAAGCGAGAACTGGCCTTCTGTGAGCTCCCCTCTGAGAACCGAGTGTTCTTCTGATGCTGTGGATTGATTTGTTATTCTATACCACGACAGGTCTGAATAGAGGTGCTTATTGGCTATACAGACCAAGCGAAGGTCTCCGCCTTCTCTGGGCTCTTCCTCTAAAGATGCAACGAAGCCTCCTCTGACATCTGCAATTGTACAAAAAAAGAGGTTTCAGTTTCCCCTTCCTGAGCTATAAATCGCTGATACGGTGACACCAAATACAAGCAGACCTACTGGAAACAACACAGTTGGCTGAGGCCATTAAACAAAGACAGAGAAAACCAGTTTGGAGTGTTGGTCAAGTGGCATTTCTTGTAACCTTTGATGACAATGTTGAATAGCCATTGTCAGTACAAGGAGCAATAAGAAGCTAGTGTAAAGGCTCCTTATTTACTTTAGCTATTTAAAATTTCCCGTGGAAACCGCTCGAGGGTTTCCTGATGGAAGATAATGTTTATCTTTCTCGAACACCACCAGCGTTCTCCAAATAACGCGCCACACGAGGAGGCAGTACGATAAGAGCCACAGGTTCCTGTTCATTCCTCCACCCTGTCGCCATGACAACACTCAGGATGGGCTACATCCACTGGCTGAATTTAGCACAGCTTGAAAGCAAACCCTCGAAAACAAGAGGATAGAGGCGGGGGGCACAAGAATGTGTGTGTGTGTTTGTGAAAGAGAACTATGTGGAGAATGAGGTAAATACATTTGGATATGGAACAGGAGGTTTTGGCATCTTTTAAGATTTAGCTAACCATTCACCCGATTTGCTTAAAGTACCTGTGACATAAAAACAAATGTCTAGTTCATCTCTGTCCAGGAAGTTGGATGCAACGCACCGATAGATCCCAGATATCAATGCTTCACCCACTGTTAAAACTCCTACAGTCTGTGGAGACAAGACAAATCGTTACATACCTGAAAAGTTGTGACCACACTTCAAGAGAGTTTTAACCCTTCCTGAATACATGCCCTCTTTGTGAGGGTAAAGACGTGTGCGCAATACCATCGAAATGCAACGTGCACGGCTGCATGAGGGGATTTACTCAAGTGGGGCACGTTCCTGGACCAACATCCTTTGTTGGATGAACAACATGCCCATCAAACGC
Organism: Triplophysa siluroides; assembly: GCA_006030095.1. Classification (NCBI taxonomy): domain Eukaryota; kingdom Metazoa; phylum Chordata; class Actinopteri; order Cypriniformes; family Nemacheilidae; genus Triplophysa; species Triplophysa siluroides. The sequence continues at coordinate 782,167 of VCII01000879.1, read as the reverse complement.
ACGTACCACATCTCTGAACTAAATCAAAGGGCAAAGTAAGTCATTTCACTTCACGTCAAAGTTAATAAATGACTCATCAACAAAATGAATCGGATCATTTTTCCAGGAAGGATGTGATGTTTAAATGTTGATTATACAGCCACAGATTTTTTTCACCGAATCTGCTCAATTTTAACAGAAACAAACCCAGAAGTAACCCAAAGAGAATGCAAAGGCGCATGAAAGTTGTGCTTATTGCATCAAATATTTATTTTGGACTGATCCTAAAATACATGTGTTGTTTAAACATAAACACAAAGTTTGCAGGATTCAGTATTTTTGTTTATTTTCAATAACAAAAAGTTTTTTGACCAGTTTGTCCCATAAAATGTTTTTTTTAAGCAAATAAAGCAACGATATTTTTATTTGTAATTTGGGAGACTAGTTCACAGAAATAAACAAAAAAGTTCATAGTTTAAATTCTGTTAACTTCAAATACCGATAACCTTTACTTCCAACAATTTAATTAAAAAAACAACACAGAACTAACTATTATTATAAAATCAACCCTAATTTTAAATCACAGCTTTTATGTATATTGGTCTCCTTTCAGTCTTTCTCATTCATAACTTCATGTTACTCCTGAGGTGAGCACTGTACTGGAATGGCTGCGGTGTAGAAACCCTGAATTTAAAATGCAAGCAATTTCTTTAAGTCGTGCATTATTTTTTTCCAGAGCTGTAACAAAACAACGGACAGTTCGTAGTGCTGAGAAGATTATTAGCGCTCCTTTGCCCACACTTCAGGACCTGTACGATTCCAGAGGGAAAAACAGGGCAAGAAAAAGCATCATCGACTCCACACACCCGCACAAACTTCAGAGCACCAAACACCAGGACTTCCAGACACAGAAGCAGCTTCTTCCCCCAGACAATCTGCCTCCTATACAGATAACTGACTTTCACTACTCCTCTAGTGTGCACTATAGTGCCTTATTATATGTACATGTTATTTCTACATGCATATACTTACTACATTATCCATTTGCACAAGTGTACATACAATCTGTTAATATGTATATTCTACCATATACTACCCTGTACGATGTCTCTTATATGTTATTGTCCCCCGTTTTCTGTACAATAGTCTTTTATTTTATATGTGCATGTTTTAGAATCGTTTAGACTGGAAATCGTATTATATTTGTATTGTCATTATGTTGAATATCTGCAGAAGCTTCCAACACCAGAGACAATTCCTTGTGTGTGCAAGCAGACTTGGCAATAAAACTCTTCTGATTCTGAAAAATAATCCTAATGCTATTTCTACCACTAACATTATCCGTTTCCCTAAACAACTATAATCTACCAAAACAAGACATTGTAGATAGATTAGACTGTTGTTCAGTTCAACGCCACCTCAGAAGGATGCTCATCAAGAAAGTTTGGTGTAATTGTGGTAACAACATAACTAACTAATTCAAGTAATGGAAGAGGAAGGACACCATCATATCTGATCCCAGATTTATCCTTAGATGGACCCAGTTTTGTCTCTAAAGAAGTGCAGATGCACTTGTGTCGCAAACATGGCTCCCGGGTGAGTTCTGATTTCACATCCTCACGTTCTCTCTTGCGTTTGAATGAAATCTGTCCGCTATCAGGTCACCCACTTTAACTCTCACCTTATTCTTCCCTTGCAACACTTCCTGTCTGTTGCTGATGGTCAGGACAGGATTGCGGGTGGACGTGACTTCTGTCTTCTCACCGACGGCGATCCAGGAGGAAGGAGGAGGCTTCTCGCATCTTAGAGAGAGGAAGACAGGACAAGAGAAAGAGGAAGAGAATGATGTTCTGATCGAGACACAGATGTGCGCTGCAGCTGCGGCCCGAAGAGCCGGAAGAATTTCCGATCTTAGGTCCCTTGGGAATTCATTTTTCACTGTAGTCATCTTACTATGAATTTTTTCATTTGAATTTCTTGCCGTGTGTATATTTGTGGTCCCCATCAGGATGTGGTGACACTCCATAATGAACAGCGTGCTGGGTTGGGATGTGTTCCCTTTCCTGTCTGTAAATCATCCCGACTGTGTTTCTAAATGTTTCAACCTCTCATCCACTCAACATTTACTCTATTATATTATCCGCGCCAGTTCTGAAAGGTTCCTAATCTTCGGAATGGGGTTCTGGTGGCCCGTGATGATGGGTATTTGTCCGTGACCGTATGCCCACCGCCCAGTACCCCTCCCTGCCTGTGACATCTCTCTCTGATTGCTTTTCCTATTTGGCAGAGATAGCGAGTCTTCTGTCTTCATATGTCCCACCCTAATCATGACAACAGCATTTTTTGGACACACACTCCATTCTCCCACGGCTCTCCAGGAAGAGTCGCTCGCTCACCCTCTCTCTAGACGCACACACACACACTTCATACGGTCATCTGTTTTATCACAAACACACATTCTTGATTCATGCCAACACACTTTGTGCCTGTGTACAGTATTATATACTGATCATGTAAACATATAACATCGAAGCTGTTCTGTGTTCTAGAAATGCAGTCTTGCTGAAGCGTTGAATAAAAGATCAGTTTATTATATCAGTCAATAATTCAGCTACACCTTTGCTATCAGTGACAACTTCACATATACAGTTCTTTTAACCAAATAGACCATATTGTACAAATGATGTCAAGCAAAATTTTATGTAAAAACAAATACATTTGATATAAACACATACATTAGATATTACAAAATACATTTTTTATCAGTGGTTCTTACAAATTTGGCAATTATTGAGATTTACCATAAGTAAGTTAGTCGTATAAAATTATTAAATATTAGAATCATATATTACTCATAGACAATCTGTATAAAAAGGGACGAATCACATTAGGAGAGACCCGTAAAGTGGAAATCAGCCACACGCGCGCACACACACGCACACACACACTCAAATGGACTTTCTTTCGATACACACTTAACAACATGGACACCCACACGAGCATACAAACAGATCTATTAAACACAAAATAAAGCAACGGTAAAACACAGCATCATCATAAAGAGGAAGAGTGTGATAGAAATTTGACACAGAATTGCTGTCATGCATTTCTGACCCATTGAACTCCTACACAGCAGGGATTCCGGGCCAATAGCTTGGAAAAATAAAATAGAAATCCAAAGAGCGAGCCTTGTTTTTGTCTGCATTCGTCGGCTCACGTCAAGATGTAGAAACAGAATATGTCATCGTGTGCAATCTGAACTCACAGCTTTTCGTGGATGTTAGAACAATAACTGATGATTTGGGCTTGGAGATGGAGACTTGGTTCATACATCCTTTATAGTACCACTCAAGAACACAAAAAGCAAAGCAGCACCAGGCAGTGTTGGCAACGTATGGATGGGGGATCGCACACTTCTTGCAACAAAAAAAAAACACACGTTAAAAAATCTCCAAGTGAAGAAATGGGAATAAATTAAAATGCAGTTTCCGGGGTGCAGAGAAATCAGCCTCTCCATCTTGTGTGAGCCCAGACGTGGGTCCTCGCCCCCGTGTGCCGGGGGGTAATGTCCCAGCACGAGCTGCTGCAGGGGGGCACGTGCGATGGCCGGCCTTAAGTCACGTCTCTGGGCCGGCTGCCATGGAAACCATCCTGGAAGGAAGGTGGCACAAGCCTTTGGAGGGGCACTGGCTGCAGCAGGGGACGGTGGTTAATCCATAATCGGGATGGTGGTCGTGTAGGGGTTGTTGACAGCGTCTATGCAGTGGGACAGGTGAGTGGCCGGGGGATTGGTAAAGTGGGGATGGAGGGTGGGGGGCCTCAAGAGGGGGGAGTGTGGGATCAGGGACTCTCAAGAATAGATCAAGCTCCTGAGGAAGCGAACTGTGCCACGTTTGAAGACGGAGGGACAATTACGCTGCTGGGAAGCTGTCTCGCGTCGGGGAGGAAGCCAAACAACGAGAGGAAAAGCGCTCTGATTTTTCGCACAGGAAGCCCGTCTGCGCCTCCTGCCTGGTTGAGATAAGAGTGCTGCCGTTCCCATGGCCGAGCTCAAGCCCATCCAGCCGCTATCAGGCCGGACCGGCCCACATCTCCACTCTCCCTGGGCCTCCTCCACCGCAGCGTCAGGCCAGCCGCGCCGGGCTGCTATAAAGAATAAGGGCCTGAGTCAGGATCCAGCCAGTCAAGACCTCTCAACAGAACGTACATATAATACCTTTCAATGATCAAGCTTTAAACAGTTCTTTGATCTCGTACATTCTACGTTAACTTTACTCGCTCTTACGCGGGGTTCTCAGCAGTCATCTCTTAAAGAGGTCCCGTGAAGTATTTGGACACACTTGGGATACATGACTGTCGTTGCATTATATAACACGTTTATTTTAACCTACGCCTGCGGTTACTCTGCTTGGACACCAATATCTAGGTCTGATATTTTGTTGTTTCATTTAATAGAGATTTTTTATAGCGTTTACTTAAATGTGTCCATAAGTGTCCAAATATTCTGGGGGCTCTATATTGATGACTCTTAAAGGCACAGTTCACCCACAAACCAACATTTGCATCATTTACTCACACTCATGTCATTCCGAACCTGTATGACTTTCTGTCGTCTTCTGTGCTCCACGTGGAAAGAGTCATATACAGGAATGACATGAGGGTGAACAAATGATGACACAATTTGTATCCCTTTATCGAGAATATTCTATCAGATAGGACACCAAAGCATTGCTTACAGGAGTAGTTCACTTTCAAAATAAATGTTCATGATCATTTCCTCACCCCCATGTCATCCGAGATGTTTATGTATTTGTTTCTTAAGTCGAAAAGAAATGAAGGTTTTTGATGAAAACATTCCAGGATTATTCTCCATATAGTATTTACGTATTACGTGCAGTCATGAACGTGCATCGCAAAACAGGTCAAGGCGAGCGTTTTTTTTTTTTAAATGACCGATCGTTTCCCTAGATAAGACCTTTATTCATCGTCTGGTATCATTTAAAGTCCTTTGAAGCGGCACTGAAACTGTCATGTTGACCTTCAACCGTTTGGAGTCCATTGAAGTTCACTATATGGAGAAAAATCCTGGAAGGTTTTCATCAAAAACCTTCATTTCTTTTCGACTAAAGAAACAAATACATAAACATCTTGGATGACATGGGGGTGAGTAAATGATCATGAACATTTATTTGAAAGTGAACTACTCCTTTAAGAAATGTAGGATGGTTCATGACTTGATAAACAGATGTCAGTAATATCATACTGTACTTTCTTTTTAAAACGGATTACATTTGCGTACCCAAAGAAATGTGCTGGGCTAATCTCACAAATCTAGCTTGTCATGATGGCAGTACAATGAAGGGAAGCCTGATCTAAAAATGGACACATTTATAGGAGAACGCAGTTGACGGCAACAAAGAGCACGTGGAGTAAAACTTTCAGGAAATGTTTGATTTTGGACTAAATTTAAGCCAAAGTGTCGTGTCGGAGTACAGTACGTATCTGTCTATATGCGATAAAGTTGGACTGCATGCGCATGGGTGTATCTTACGAGTAATGCACGCCGGGTTGTTCTCATGAGAACAGTGGATATGTGGTGTGTCAGATATTCAAGAAGGCATGGCAGGATGCGTCTGAGCAATCACAATAATAAACAGCCAGCGTTCTGCACGGGAAGTTCATTTAATCATAGTGTTTGATTTAGAAACGAACAGATCGTGCTTGTAAGCACGGAACTGGCCTCTTTTGAAGTGCTTTTTTCTGCACTTTCAACTCCGGGTTTAATTCAGTTCTGTGACTGTACCAGGCACACATTCACACAAATACAAACACATACACACAAGGGTCCGCGTCCACACAAAACATGAATAGAGACGCACACATGAAAGGCCTTCTCAAGCATCTGTTCCACAGACTAAGAGGAAACCCTGTCTGAACACATGCTGAAATAGACAAAACACGTCCCTATTGACAAAACACACACACATATATATTGTGTGTGTGTACAAGACAGATGTCTCCCGTCATACAGTATGTGCATTCGTTCTAAAAACAACACATCAAACACACCGTGACCAGGTACAGTGCGAAATAACCTGAGTGTTTACATTGGTCATAAAAATGGTTTAGGACATTACGCAATGATGGAGAGGATATCTAACTTAGGCAAGTGTGGGAAATCCAAGCCCAGCAAAATGACATTGTCTCGCGTGTTTTTTCACCTGGATCAAATACTAAATTTAATGTGACTGAATATTTGGCCCCGACCCAGTATTCTTCCCTGTATCCCCTTCCTCGGTGACCAAAGGGCTGTGAGGACTCTAGGAGTCAAATTTAGAAAGTTCACTGTAATGCTTTCACTTTTTTGAAACGTAATAGTATGAAATTAAATGTTTAAAGAGTTTTTTATACCGAGCATTGCTTTTATATTTGGAAAAATGCTGGTTTTATGTATTTTCTACTCACGTATGGTTTGATCAGCATTTTTGCCTTGATCGCCAATTAAAGCCAAGGTAGGTTACATTTTTTGGTGCCAGCGTATCTAATACATAAAAATGCATTTTAATAAACAGGATATGTTTGTGCACGGATGGTGAACTTACAGGCCTTTCGGGGGGCACGGATGCCACAGCCACTGTATTTGAGGGGGTGGAACTCCGTAGGAGGTGCAGTGGAGGGCCCGTCTAATGCCTCGCTGGACGGTCGCAGGCTGCTGACGACACGCTCTTCTCTCCAATCTGTGGCTTCACTGTGAACGGATTTCAACAGAAAAGCTGAGTCTACAGGTCGGATTTTATTATCAGGGCCATAGCAACTATTACAATTTACACAAGGGACTATTTTTTACCACCATTTAATAATGAGAACATTAAAGAACTACAGCCAAGGTGATGGAAAAACTACCAGTCATATAAAAGACGGCTTTAAGACGGAGCAGAAACGCTGTGTGCTTCTGCAGTAAACTGAACCAAACGTCACATGCCTAGAACCCATCTACTGGAAGTACTTTTGGGCAAATGTATACATTAGATATCTTATATTTATAAAGCGGTTTAAGCGCCCACCAGACGTTATTATAAGGGCTTTCTTTACGAAAGGAATTTTAATTTGCATCATTTTTAACAACGTTTAACAACTGTTTGCTGAACATGTAGCTCTAGATTAAATGGTAACACTTTACAATGGGGTTGTATTTGTTGACATATAGTTCATGCGTTAGTTAACGTGAACTAACAATGAACAATATTTCTACATCATTTATTAATCTCAGTTCATATTGATTTCAGCATTTACTACTACGTTTTTATAAATGAAAAGTTGCAACTGTTAACATTAGTTAATGCACAATGAACGAACATGAACAACTGTAGTAACTAACATTAACAGGGATTCATACATGTTGAAAAACTATATCGCTCTTTGTTAATTCATGTTAGTATATTTACTAATGTTAACAAATACCTGATCGTAAAGTGTTACCAATTAAATGTATTGTAACACTTGAATACAGTAACAAAAGTCTCACCGTTTACCACCACTGTGGTTGTGAGGTTTTGATAAATTCCATACTGCTGGATTCCAGTGAGGATGGTGTAGAGTCCTGCATCCTCTTCAGCAACATCCCGAATGACCAGCGAATACCCATCAACATGGTAACGAGAACACTGCTCGGAAGCCACCATCGCATCCTTCAACCTAAACAAACAGATTTAGTTAAGATCAATGTGTGTAATGAAACAAAAAAATGGTACATCTCAGTTGTCTAATCCTGTGAAATCTTACCAGATGATTTCTGGTGCAGGGAAGGCCCTTAGTTTTGGGCTAAGACGGAAAGATTTCTGTCCCGCAGAAGCCTGAACCACAGGACCATCTCTGTGCTTGAGTCGAATGAAAGGCTTGTCTGGAAACAAGCAAACAAACGAACAATGCAAGGTGAAAAGTGGATACTGTATACCAATCCTTTAAAAAACATATTAAAAAGGGAAATTCTGTCATCATTTATTCACCTTCGAGTCGTTCCAAATCTGTATAAATGTCTTTGTTCTGATGAACACAGAGAAAGATATTTGGAAGAATGCTGATAACCAGACAGATCTTGCCCCCCATTGACTCCCATAGTAGGAAAAAATACAATGGTCGTAAATAGTGCCTCAGAACTGTTTGCTGTCCTACATTCTTCAAAATATCTCAACAGAACAAAAAAAATGATAAAGTATTTTTTCCTACTATGGGAGTCAATGGGGGCAAGATTTGTCTGTTTATAAGCATTCTTCCAAATATCTTTCTCTGTGTTCATCAGAACAAAGAAATGTATACAGATTTGAAACAACTCGAAGGTGAATAAATGATGACAGAAGTTTCACTTTTGGGTGAAGTATCCCTTTAAAGGCGAAACTAAAATGCATTATATCCGTGTGTTAAAAAGATACTTGTTAAAAATGACTGGAGATCAAAATAAAGCACAAAAACAGATGATAGTAGTTTTGCATGCTGTATACATCTGAGCCTGTTCAGAATAAGAAAAGCATCTCAAAAACTCACCATAGACAATGACGGTTGTATTTGTGTCTCTCTTGGATGGACCGCTCGTCACGTGACATTTGTAAAGTCCTCTGTCTGATTTGCTTAGTCTGGGGATGGTGAGAATGCTGTAGAACAGCATGTTGGTTCGGCTACTCGCTATGCGTCTGATGACAGTGCCAGAGCCATTAGCCTGAAGTAAAAACAAGCAGAGTCAATTGTGACACAAACACTCATTTTGTCCTGTTGAGAGAAATATAAACAACATGGTTTGCACAGGAAAGGAGGGTTACAAAACAGCCGTCCTCAGCAGAAAAAAGGTTTTAAGCACCAATCATAAAAAGTTATTTTCCGTAATAATACCACCTTTTTTGCACAAACTAGGAAATCTATGCTAGTTAACCTCAGGAAAATAGTTTTGCCCCTTATAGCCTTCCAGTTTTATTTAACTGAATATCAAATATCATATTCCAGTAACAAACGTAAATTCATACAGTTAAAACCCACCTTCCCGGGGTAAGTCCAGCTTATGGACACTCTAGAGTTCCATTCGGCGGTGACGGTGCAGTTCAACGCTAACATTTCCCCTTGTAACGTGTGCACCAAACCCGTGCTGTTCAAATATACATCCATGATCTTATTCACTGTAAAAGAAGGAAGATTCAGGATTCAAGAAGGTTAGAACATACAACACATCTTCACATTTAAGCCCAAACTCGAAATAAAAAGTGCTCACCAGGCCTGTGAGTCAAGAATTTGTTGGTGTATTTGACCCCATTGACGATAGTCTCACAAGAAAAAAGTCCAATGTAGAAGAATGTGGGGCTACGGACGGTGAAACCGTGCTTGCTGTTCCAGGTGATGCTTCTGTGATCGGGGACCAACCGGTGTGAAGGAAACTGCAAACATCGAGAAGTAAAACTATGATTAATGAATGTACACAATTAGCATTATCACTACATCACATTAAAGGTCCAGTGTGTAATAAGAAGATCTATTGACAGAAATGCAATATAATATAGCCTGCATAAATATGTCTTCAGAGGTGTATAAAGACCTTATATAATGAAGAGTTATGTTTTTATTTCCTTAGAATGTGCTATTTCTGTCTACAGACACTGCGGGTCCCCTTGCATGGAATTCTCCATGTTGTTTCTACGGTAGCTCTAAATGGACAAACTGCTCAACAGAGTGCGTTTGGTAAATACGTTATCGTCTTCAGCAAAGACGCGAAAACATGACAACATCTTAGCCCTGTGTCAGTTGCTGTAGTGCTTCGAAGGGAGGGCTGGAGTCAGCCGTTGGTTGCATTTCGCAAGCTCACCACTAGATGCCGCTAAAATCTCCACGTTGCTACTTTAAGAATGTGAGTCCTATTTGCTTTCACTAAAAGATTGCAGCGCAAATGGCAGTGCACTGCCCTCGCAATCCCGCAGTTGAGTTCAAGGAACATGTGCACTGGTCAACTGTATACCTTAAATGTTGCGCTTTCGGTTTAAACCTGATTCGGTCCGGATACACAGGGTGGGTTCAACAGTGCATCGTCCTTCAGAAAATCTTGGAGAGCGGTGTTATGACTCTGTTTACTCCCATGTCCAATGGAGGAAATGTTTACAGGCTTAGATGTGACACTTTGGAAGTGTCCTGCCCTTTCTCAGGGGAACAGGTGAATGCTCCCCGCCCCAAAATGATCCCTTTTCCTAGCAGTGTTAGGTAAGCAATTATACAAGAACGTACTAACCTAATAGCTGAGGTACACATGCTCATTATTGATGTGTCATTACCGACGGTGACAGCAAATGTCCTTTCAGGAAATGCAGGATTATGCAATGTATTTAATCTTCATAAGATTATATAAGGCTTCATATAGCGTCCCCTTCGTTTTTCATAACCTTCATACACCACTTCCGCCACCACATCATCTCATCCAAGTATATCTAGCTGCTATCTCCAACATCTCTCCTTCTTGTAGAGATGATAGCCCTCAAATGTGCGGGAAGGTGAGGATGTGGAAACGTGACTCCAGTCCATCTCCTCACATCCTGTTACTACAGGATATAGACATTGTGGCTAGGCCCTCAGGTCAGCTCTGGAAGGGCCTCGCTGGCTACTTTCACAGCTTCAGCGAGAGCACAGTCGCCTGGGTATTGTTCCCTACGCGAGAGGTGCAAGATTCAAGATACACTGCCAAGTACATAACCCTCTCAGGAAAAAAACACTCTACCACTGTGACAGTCCAACATTGAGGGGTGGAGGACGCCTGTATTTATAGACCGGTTGGCTTTTGTATATCTGTGCACAGGGTCGGCAGGACATAAACACGGCAAACAGAAATGAAATGTGGTGCTTTTTTGAGGCGAAGGGAGGAGAGGGATGTTAGCGTATCGTTAGCGTATCCTAACAGTTTCCATCCTGCATGAGAGGAGCCAAAGGCAGGACGAGGGGAACTGGTCAACTTGTTCCTTTCCGTTTCCGTGCCTCATTTGAAATTCATCCTGAAACGCTTCAGGACGTTTTTAAGCTCTCTTGAGACAGCCGGTACCCTTTTTAAAGTCATCTTATTTGTCGTGCATTCTTTATCTCGCACTGTAAAAGTGAAGAGACGTGGGAACATTTGTGGTTCCATAAACTGCCGTATTCTCTAGGAATCTCTACGGGGTTCCTAAAGGAACCACTGACAGTCTTGGATTTGTTCTTTGAACTTATAGGTTACATTTTTGTGTGTTCCTCAGATTGCTGCCCTTGTTCAAGATCTCATTTGGGGCTTTGACAATCTTTTGTTTGTTCTACAGATTTTGACACCAAAAGCTCAATTCTACAAATGTGTTTATTCTACCAAATGTAAAAGACATCAGTCCATGCGAGGCGGCGGGGGCACTTTAGACCTGGCATCATCTTCTTGGCTTAGCACAGCGCCAACAGGACAAAGGAAGCTGTAGGCGCCGCTCACTCTGAGCATCGTTTTTTAAAGAATCGATGTCACGCTGAGCCAGAAAGACCTTTGTACACCCCTGCCCACGCTCGCACACACATCCGAACTGGCACAAACAGATGCTTGCCCTTGTAACCCGCAGGGATGCTCTGATAAGGACAGAACGCCGATTGATTTGTGAATGAGATTCCATCTGGAGGATAAACTCCATAGAAAGGATAAGCTGGGTGTTGAGGAGACAGCTTAAAAGTTAGTGAAGATAATCAGCAAGTTCTAACCAAACTCAACAAGAGACAAACTTGTAGGACCATACAGGATGCAATTAAATCGATCAGACAATCAAAGTACGGAGGAGTGAATATGTCTGGTTGGCTTAAAGTTGGCTTAAAGTCTCACCTTGACCAATGACACTTTGGCGTCGGGGTGTGTGACCCTGCAGGGGAAGACTAAAGGCTCTCCTTCCTTCATGTACACCACGTCTGGGATCTCAGACTGCACCTTCACGAATGGCCGCTGGCTATCTGAAACGCCAATAGTGGGGTCAGTCACAAACAGACGCTCAAACATGCACAACATACAAACACTAGACAGACAACAATAAAAAGTCTGTGAAAAAAGAGAGATCGCTTGCTCGTTTTTAGACTCTCTCCCTCTCTTTGTTGTTAACTAGTTTGCTTGCACTTTCGTCCCAGTTGCAATATTCGCGTGGCAATGAAAGGCTTTGGGTGTTGCTCACCCTATTGTTTGGCGCTCTGGTGTTCTTAAAGGAAAGAAAATATCTGGACATTTTAACAAAAGTACCCCAAGGACTTCTGAATGCTTCCTTGTCGTGCTTTGATTTAATATAAAAGACGGAGGGTGAGGCTAAATCGACGTGGCCGCAGGAGCGATTGATGGCCCTCGGGGGCCTTGTGGGCTAACCGGGGACCGCACCTCATGACCCGAGAAACCTGGCTGTCCTTAATGCCCGGCCAGTCAAAGAGGCCCTTCTGCCCCCGCATGCCCTCAAGATGCCCACTCCCATGCAAAGACACGCATCCTAACAGACATGCACACACCCCTGGTGCCAAGAAGACACCGTATCTTCTATCCTTGTTACCGACCTCCCCCCACCACCCCGTCGGCACAGGATGCGGACAGCCGGGCTGAGGGAGATAGATAAGGCCGGGTACCCTGGGAAAGGCTGCCCAGGAGCTGAGCCTTTCAACAGCTGGAACTATTTCTGTCCTCTCAAGGTGGCACGTTAATGAAAGTAACAGTTTCAATATAAACAACCGTGAGGACTGAGTACCGCAGAACAAAAAACACTATTGTGAAACTGCTCCAGACACTTGCTGAGTGGGATATTTTGCACGAGAGAAATGGTGTTTGAATATTATGCGCTTCACAAACCTTCCTGTTTAGCATTAAGAAACGGAAACGGTCAGTGAGATGGCCGGCTATTGACGGGAAGATGGAAAGAAAGGGGTTTATGGGTTTGTAGCGTTCACCTGAAAAGTCTTACCTGTGATAAAGACGTACACAGAGGCCAGTTTGCGCTGCTTTTGACGGTACCTGCAGCGGTAAGAGCCAGTGTGTTGAGCTAAAGCAAGACTCAGAGTCAGGTGGCTACAGTACTGCTTATTTTTCTTCCCACAACGAGATTCCTCTATCTGGGTGCCATGATAGACTTTCGGAACACTTGATGGCAAAACCCACTGAAGCTCCCAGCGTCCCCTGAAACATCACAGAACAAATCCGATTATTTCCCTTTTGGCCATCACAATGATCAATTTACAGTGGGGTGCACATTTTCAATGTTATCTCAGACGTTTGGACCATCTTTCATGCCAGCTTCTTCACAACCTCCCGAACGCTCCTCTCATATTGCATTTTTGCAATCCTACCGACCATCATCTTCATCACCTCTGTTTATCGTAAAGAAACATGAAACATTCTTTTGTGGATCACTCACCTGCAGTTTAGCTGAAGTGTCTGGTTTGTCTCTATGATAAGCTGCTTCTCAGTAACATCCAACACTGGGGAACTGAACTTTCCTTTTGGGTCTGTATCTTTCAGATAGAAAACAGAAAGGCATGCTTGAAATGTCACGAAAAGGCTCTTGTGATGTTTACAACGGCAAGCGATTGCTTACAGTGATGTTAAACACATTAACATGAATGAAGTCCGTATGGAACAGGGGACAGATGTACAATATTAACTTCGGAATAGGTGAAATGAAACAGGTCTGTTAATACAAATCAGATTATCATAAAGTAACTTTGATTTATGATAATTAAGAAATAATTAAGAAATAACATCTGTGACGCCAGCGACAGTATCTGAACTCAACAACAGTACTAATAAATATGCATTCTTTCTATATATTTTTAGACTTTGTTCGACAAACCTGTTTAAATATCATTCAAATGGCTCAAAACCGCATTTTTACATGTAACGAGACACTGCTCTAGTCTGTTATTTAAAATGATTAACTATATTATAATTTAGTCATAAATATTTGTTAAAATATGCAAAATATTTTCACATATATATGCTTTTTCGTTTAAAAACAAATACTTTTGAGAAGTGATGCACGTTTAAAATGAAATATGATTTAATCCTAAAACAATTTCATGTTTCAATGCACTTCATTAAGCTCTCACCATTGTTTGTCGTTTGTAAACCGTCATTGCATAATTTCCTTTCTATCATTTATACTTAATGCGCAGGCCATACGCCGTCTATACATTATAATGGTATTGTAGTAAACCGATGAAAAAGGAAGTATGGAGTCAAGCACTTTTCCCCACATTGAATCCCGCAAGGGATTTAAACAAGCTTGTTATCAGCCTGTCCACACGCTATGGTTCCGTTTCAGAACCCCCCTGACAAGAGCCTTTGGCACTAATTACAGGGTTAAAACCTGCCAATTCTAACAAAACCTTTCGCGTCATATTTGATTAAAAGCTATTACCAACCAATTAAAATGCTGTATTTGGGGTATTGGCTTTTTGAAGTAGACGTTATTATTTATAATTTGTGGAAAGGAATTTACAAACGTTTTTTGTCATTTGTTTTAACAGATGAAATGAGATTTAAATTTAATTAAAAAATATATATATATTTTTTTTTCAAAAATCATGTTTTTTTTGTGCATTCCAATCAATATCAATCAAACTGCAGTCGGTTTGCTTTGATTTAAGCCACAATGACTAAAAAATACAGCTTACTAACACAATAAAAACATGATGACATAAATTATATTTTTTTTAAAGCGGAGTCATCTCATTTTGGAACCGAACTCTTCAGATTATTTTAGTTAAAAAATATGTGTATGAGATAACGTTTTTAAAAATGTTCAAAAATCATGTTTTTTATCGTGCATTCCAATATATATCAATCAAGCTGCAGTTGGTTTGATTTGATTTAAGCCGTAATAACAGCTAACTAACACAATAAAACACGACAACATAATAAAAACGTGATTTTTGAAGTCATCTCATTTTGTAACTCAAACTCACATTCATATATATATATATATAATCACAGTTATTCGATTAAAACTTCTGTTAAACACATCATTGGAAACTGGCGATTTTTTCCCAAATAAGGTAGTGAACGCATTCTTGTTTTGTTGTAATTGTTTTAATGAACAATAAAATACACGAAAAACATTCAAATATTTCATGAAATATATCAAATATAAAATGATCAGAAACAGAATACTAAGGAATTCTATTTAGAATAATAATACTGTTCTAAAGAGATTTTTGTTGTGCTAAAAATACAATCTTTATCTAGATTTTGATGACATTAATTTGAGCGCCTGTCTGTATGCTTTTCAGCACGCATTAGGAAGAATCTTAAAGGAATGAGTTAATTCATGAATCATTTTTTCCATCCCGTGATGAGTAGACACCAATCAAAAAACACTATACGCATAACTCACGCACTTGTATGTACAGTACAGTTCACCCCTCCGCTTCCTCCCCCCGGGTCTGTTTTAGCTATAACGCACTGATTAGCTCTGGTTCCTGCCTGCTCGAGCGTTTCCTCGCGGTGGTCATGACCCCAAAGTCATTTATATCAGAACTCCCATTTCAAGTCATCAAGCTCAGGAAATAACGCCCTCTCGGATTCAACAGGGCATTTGCGCAACCTGCTCGGTGCTCATTCGGTTTCAGTAAATGAATAAAATCTGTGATATTATCAAAAATGTAAACTTATTGTTCATGGTGCATACTCACCTTTCGCCAGAACACGGCCTGACAGTCCAAATATCATCACAAATAATATATCGAGCATTCTCTTGGTCTTGCTTGAAGTCCCTTGCTTGGAGATGAACACCTACAGCCGCAAACAGTGCAGATCCAATACTCCAGAGAATCAGTTCACCTTACAGCACCAAACTCCTCAAAGCCTTGTTTCACATGGACTACAATCAACTGCAGTGATGTCCCGAGTATAAGAAGTCTTTATGCAGAAGGACCTGTCTTGAATTCCAGTTTAACTCTTGCCCATAATGACCGTGGGCTGGGATTTATTCAATTCCCACCGCTTGCGTGACGCTTATTGACACACCCACTTCTCGCGACTGACGTGACCTACAAGGGCCCAGTGTGCTCCTGTACTTCATCAATCACACAGAGCTCATCTGTCACATAACAAATAAACTTATTGCAGTAAGTCCAAAGTTACGATTCCTTTTGAAGCCGAAAGAGAAGAGCAAATCCCTTGATAAAGAGATCGAGGTGTTATTTAAGAACAGTTAAAGGATGGGTTATGCGCTTTAAAATATATACATATATATATATATAGGATTTTATTATATATATTACTATAACTATAGGATATGTAAAGGATGGCTAAATATGGTCAACTTTTGTTAATAATTAATAAAGAAATAACATTTAGAAGCTATTTTGTATAGTTAAACACATATTGTATAAATATGATTAGGTTCACACGAGAGAAAAAACTGTTTTAGGATAAACAGAGAACATTACTCGTGATGACGACACTAAACCTATGAAAATATTAAAATCACAGACCGGAAGTTATGTAGCACCTCTTTTTAATATAGCTATATCTTTCATATGACTACTATAAAATGTCCACATGTTTCCAGTTTTGACTTTTACATCTGGTTGTTACAGATCATGCTACTATGTACTGAGGAGTAAGCTGTAGTGTCAAATCACAACCAGTAGAGGGAGTCTCAAATCTGGCATTGCGATTTCCCAATGGGAGAGAGCTCCATGGCTAAAAATCACTTGTGAGTGACAACCAAAACACAAACAACACAAACGAAAAATAGCATGAAAAATTGTAATAATAACATGTTCTAAAATGAATGTGTCATAATTTGAGATGCGATTCATTGCACGGTTGGAGTCTGGGCAACATTTTGAAATGGACCATGAAAAACACAGTGTAGTAAATAAGCGGAGGGTTTAAATTGTCCTACAAAATCCCTTCCAATAACATGAATAAATGAACGAACGCTATGGAAACAATACGAAAAATTCTCACCGAGAGAACTCCTTCCACTGCAAATAATGACATGCACCTCTTCGGGCAGTTTGTTAAAATATCTAAACTAGTTGTCCGCTTTACAGAGTGCAGTCAGTTGGTCGGGTGGTTTTCAGGAGTTGGGCACAAAGAAGCTGCTGTCAGACCATGGACGGAGATTTCGAACACTGAGCAACAGGAATTGATGGAAAACGGCCCCCAATGCAGATGTGTTGAAGTTTGCCGTGTATCTGGGCACCATAAGAGCTCGACTGGAGCCCTTTGATCACACGCAACTGAATGTGGGCAAATGATGATGTTACCCATTCAATGGTGGAGGTACGTGTGTCACACTTGGCCTTTCGTCTGCTGATGAATCCAGTCTGTGAACTTAATGACACGTGTGTAAACTCCAGGCCTGTTCAGGCGGGCGCAGCCCTCGCCCCAACTCACAATGCCTGCTAGAAACCACCGCCGCCCGCGTTCCAGGCACACCAGCGGCCCCCCAGAGTCTCCCTGTGTGAACAAAGAGGTGAATAAATAAACAATTAACATTCGAGCATATGCGGTGAGCGCAGGCTCACTCACTTGACAGGCATCCACTCCTCCCTGAATGTTCCCGGCACAAAGCATTCTGGGAGTGACGGCATCGTCGTACATCTTATTGCAAGAGTTGTGACTAATGATGTTCACTGTGGCCTCCTGCAGCAGCGTGGCCAGCTCACCTAAATAAAAGAAAGTTCTGTCTTTATTTAGTCATCCCCAAAACCTCTTCATGGCTCTTTCTTTTGTGAAACACAAAGTAAGATATTTTGAGAAATGTCTCATGGGTCTTTTGTGAGTTATTCTGTCTCGCATCAGCTGCTATTTAACAATAACCGATTGTTTGTATTAAATATAATATGTCTTACCCTCCTCCGTCAGGACCCCCCATCCGGTGACAAAGCAGCTGGTACCGGAAGTGAAGGAATGAGAGGGGGCGGGCACACAGACAGGCTGTACCAACTCGTTGAAAAAGACGGGAGCGCTGAGTTCTAAAAGGGCGATGTCAAAGTCGGAGGTGAATTGGTCATATTGAGAGTGCAAGACGATACGGCGGATCTGACGGGTTGCTGCTGCGTTGCTGACGGAGTTCATCACCCGCATACCCATGTACGCCCTCCACGACCGTGCGTCAGAATACCTGCCAAAACATGCCCGAGTTAACGTCTACTTGAAGTGGCAATGTTTTTAAAGGATGACAAACACACTGTTCATGTTCAAGAAGGAAAGAGTTCTCACTTGATGGCATCAGAGTCCTGGAAGCAGTGAGCTGCAGAGATGAGCCAACGGCTGCCCACCAGAGATGCCCCACACACGTGACCGTAGCGTTCCATCTGAAGGCTTACCTGCCACGGCCACGAGCCCACCTGGGCATCTGTTCCACCCACAATCTTTGCCCTCTTTCTGGGCCGCGTGCCGCAACCTTAAAGGGATAGTGGACGCGAAAATAAAATTCTGCCATCACCCCAAACCTGTATATGACTCGTTTTAATGTGGAACACAAACGGAAATATTTTGAGAAATGTCTCGATGAAATGAAAGTCAATGTTGTGTGGTTAACATAATTTCTCAAAATATCTTCTTTTGTGTTCTGGAAAAGAAGTCATACAGGTTTAGAATGAAATGAGGGTGAGGAACGATCAAATCATTTTTTCAGGATTGTATGCAAATTGAGGTATGTTGAAATGTCAAATTTCGACATAAACTGAGATTAAAAATAAGACTCAGCCTCTCAAATACTGATCATAAATCTGAATTAATCTGATTGTTTTATTAAAATAAAGAATTGAAAACCTTTATGATTATACTGTATGTAGAAACACCACAGTGAATTCAATCTACCAGAATTATTGATTTGTGTACAGTGATTTAATTTGTTTAGAAATGTCGTCACATTTCTGACAACACGGTGAAGATAAATGATGCATATTGGCATCTCATACTCACCACAACGCAACTCATCTGAACCATCTTTGCAGTCTTTGATGCCGTCACACTCCGGGTTGATCTTACTCAAACATTTTCCATTGGCACATTTGAAAGAGGTGGGGGAGCATCCTTTCTGAACTGCAATGTGTCAGGCATAAAATGTATTGTGTACTACAAATAAAACACGCTTTCTACCAGCAGGGTACACTGTGGTGTTGATTACTGAAGATTAGTAACATCTTAAAAAACATCAAAAAGAAATCATAAATCTTATAATTTGGCCTGAAAAATCCTACAACAATGGCATACTTGTGTCATCCTTTGTGACCCAGGACATCAAAACCAGTCTTAGGGTCAATTTTTCGAAATAGAGATTTTTACATAATCTGAAAGATGAATAAATAAGCGTTATATTGACGTATGAGTTGTTCGAATAGGACGATATCTGGCTGAGATACAACCATTTAAACCTCAGGAATCTGAGAGTGCAAAAAATCTAAATATTGAGAAAATGGCCTTTGAAGTTGTTCATCAGGGGCACAGTGGCAGGCCATCCACCCACAAAAATAAAGCTTTTATATATTTAAGGTTGGAAATTTACAAAATATCTTCATGGAACATGATCTTTACTTAATATCCTAATGGTTTTTGGCATTAAAGAAAAATCGATATAATCGTATTTTTGTCTTTTACTAAAAATGTTCCCGTGCTACTTAAGACTGGTTTTGTGATCCAGGGTCAAATAATTATTTAAAGAGGTCAAATATGTATCACCATATATGGAATACATACATCCTCTGTGTATTTCGAGATGTTTTTTTGTATCGTTTTTATTTTCATACATTATTCTCTCAAGAAGACTCACATGCTCTTGTGCAGTTGAGTTCATCGCTGCGGTCTTTGCAGTCAACAACTCCATCACACACTGATGCTTTAGGAAGGCAGATTTTGTTTGGACACACATGGTAGCATTTCGCTCCTAACAGGTGGGCAAATGTCAGTACAAACACACATAAAGAACTGAGACCGACTCACTCACAGGTGTATACACACACAAGAGCAGGGAGGTCTTACCACAAACTCTCTCCACACATCTGTGGCAATGAGAAATAGATGAGGCAAACAGGCGTCTTAGAGTATGTGTGAGCTCGTACAGGTCTTTCACAACTCTTTATCAGATAAAAGGGCTTACCGCAGTTTGTCTCTTCACCGCTGTCGTCACATGTAAATTGTGTGTTACACTGGCTGTGAGGTTTACACTGGCCATTGCAGTTTACTTCTCCGGGTTTACACGTGTCTGAGTAGAAGCGTAAAGCAGAACGGAGTTGTGAGAGACCAAAAACTGAAACTGGAAAAACTGATGTAACAAGAGCTCAACGTACGGCATTTTGCCTCATCTCGTCCATCAGAGCAGTCTTTATCTCCATCACACACCTTTCTGAGAGGAATACACTTGCCATCTCCACATCTAAACTGCCTTGGGCATGCTTATATAAAGACACAAGAACCCTTATTACTGATGCAAACATTGACCTGATCAAATTCATCCACACGACAAAACCAGAACGACGCACGACGCTTTACAGGAAGATTTACAGGAAAGAACCGAAAACTCAAAACACGTTGATGTTCTTTCCTGACTCACCGCTCTCAGGAGAGAAGGCTCTGTAGATCAGGTGGAAACCTTTATGAGTCAAAGATTCATCCGAGTGAAAGTGCAACAGGACCGGGGAAGAATAAATTCTCTTTCTGCTGCTGTCACCAATCGGGTTACACAGTCTACGAAGGTACGAAACAAACATCTGAGGTCACGTACGCATCGCAACGATATGCACGTCAAGACAGATGCGCGCAAACAAATATACAAGCAATTGCGCATCATGGTGGCCTTTTACAAACCTTGTGAACATCAACCATCATCTTGCATATGAAAGACTTGACACTCACTTGACGCCACCTATTTCTAGCCAGTCTTTCTCACAGGTGCTAGCAGCCGGCGAATCCTGAATGTCCAGCATCACAATGGTCACGGAGAGAAGGTATCCCGGCAACGGCGCCTAAAAAAGAAACCGGATTCTCAATGGACGCATCGGCTCAAAGAAGGAGCATCGCAGGCCTCTGAATGAGGTTCATAGGGCATGCATGTTAACACTAGCGAGGAGACTCATGGGAAACATGGGAAAGCCGTTAGCCTGAGCTCACCCTGATCTTCCAGTTACAGTCCACATTTGGAGGGTAGTAGGCGGGGTAATATGGGGACGTTACAGTGCCGTTCCAGGCGGTGAGAAAACCGCCACACTCTATAGAAGAACAGTGACACGGAAAGCAAACGTTTGAGCTGAACAATGAGCAGAAGGATAGAGTTTTATTCTGAGCGCTACTTCACACACCGCTTTTGGGTATAGCCTGGAAGTAGGCTTTGAAGATGGCTCCTTGTCTCTGTCGACTGAAAGAAAACGTAACAAGCATGACGTTTCCAGACGACGTCAGTTTCATCACAGGGGACGTTCCTGATATTGGCAGACCACACCATCTGAGGATAAAAGAGATTTTATTTGATGCGTAATATGACCAGAATTCATTATTTGGTATTCTAGCATTAGAAATGATAACATCAACATATTTTCATCACACTTGTCTCACACTTTTAATGAAAAACTCATTGTTGGTTTGAAATGGGCAATTCCATGCAATTGTCAACTTTTAGACAAACCATACGGACAGGTCAGATGTCAATATTTGGTGGTATAAATACCCAGGAGACGTTAAAAAAATTTAAGGAACTGGTTTTGTGTTTTTAAACCATAGTTTTCCACATCCTTAACGTTTCACATTCCTTATAAATGGGCACATGAAAATAAAATAACTATTATGTTCTATAAAGAGCCATCCCTTCCCCATTTGTTGGGTATTACTGCTTCTGTTTTGTACATTTTACTTCACAGAAATCCTAAAAAGCATGTTGTGTCTCAAAAACGTGAATCCTTTTTTGTCACGTCCTTAATTTATGATTTTTTCTCTTTTTTTTAAATAGAAAACTCGTGCATAGATATTTTTCTGATGTCTGGACACATCATTAAGGCTTTAGTAAAACAGAAACAGATTTCCTACACATGTCCCCTGTACCTGGCGATAATCTTGTTTTGAAGTGGCAGCAGAAAGTCGTATGCAGACAGTTTGTTGGCGGAGCAGCTGCCCGGTGTCGCTCCTTGAAGTGTGAGAATGACAAGTCGCACAACGTGGCCGGACGGCACCCGAAGTCTCCACTGGTAATATGGCTTTTTCGGACTCACGAGACTCAGCGTGCGGTTGTTTCCATACTTAGCATACAGGTCAAAAGACATGGCTGTTAGCAAATAGAAATAAGATGTGATCAGAATGAATGAATCAAAAATACAATCACAAAAATGATGTTTAAAAAGATGTTATGATCAACATGTATTCAGTTGAGATAGTACACTGTAAAACCTGCTTGCGTTGAGTGACAACTATTCGGTTTACTCAGAAGATAATGGGACATGGTTGCATCCGAAGAGCCTTACATACTTGGCCTATTTGTTTTCTTCGCTCACAGTAGAAGAAAGAAGATACAGAAGAACTACGTATAAACAGAAGTTGGCAACTAAAATGAGTCACTGTTCATAAATCATTTGAGCCAACGTAACAGGCTTGACAGTGTATTCTGATTGTACCCTGCAGCCCCAACTGCCACTTGCCACTCTGCAAAGAGTTTGGGTTCTTTATCTTTTCCGCCTTGTCATCCGAATCTTCATCGTCATCGTCGTCACCGACATCATCTGGATTCAAGCCTGCAGACGCAGAAACGTATGTCAAGAATGTTTTCATATTCGGAAATAGGTCAAACAAAGAGCATTATGGGAAATGCAGTTGAACCCAGTAGACGAAGCGTGTCCTCGTCTTTCTCTAGGTAGTATCGTTCCTCGTTCTTGCTGTAGAGGACCTTGTTGGTGCCAGGTGGACGCCTGTGCAGCCGGTTCGGGTTTACTTTCCGGATTTCATCGGAAATGAGGGGAGGAGCAGAGAATTTACTCCAGTAGAAGACGCAAAGACCTTCCACTCCTTCACTGTCGACAGGACACATGACTTTAACAAGATGGCAAAGCTTAAAGCTAACTGCAATTGGCCAATAAACAACAGGGAACAAATGCATGTGTTGTTAATATTGACAATGAGAATAATGGCAATACTAAACATAACTGGAAAATCCAATTCACAGTGCTAAAAAGAGATTGGACTGATGGCCTTGGATGACCCCACCAGAGCGATACTGACTTAAAGGGGCAGTTCACCCGAAAATAACAATTTTGGCATCGTTTATTCACCCTCATGTCACTCAAAACCTGTATGACTCTTTCTTCTGTGGAACACAAAAGATATTTTGAGAAATGTCTCCGTGGTTTTGTGTCCATACAATGGAAGTCAATGTTGTTTATTTACTAGTGTTTTACCAAATATCTTATTTTGTGTTCAGCAGAAGAAAGAAAGTCATACAGGTTTGGAATCATTTTTGAGTGAACTACCTCTTTAAATGTGTCCTATATGTGAGATCAAAACAAACTTCCAATAATATATTATTTTACATTATTAATATTTATATATCAAAACATAAAGTAGTGTGAGAGAGATTTATCTTCATTCTTCATTTTTGTCAACATTTTTGCTATGTCACGTTTCAATAAATACAGGTATTGTCACGTGTAGCAGGATAAAGTGTCCAAACAAAGGATTTCCAAAATAAGATACTTTAATATAAAACAAATGAAAACCAGGAACTAGGACTAGAGACATCAAACACACGTAGCATTAACAATACTGGACAAAGAACTAAGGAACACACAGGGCTTAAATACATAGGGAAGACACTCAGGGAAAACAGAATCAGGTGCGGGACTAATTAACAAAGATGAGGGACAAGTGAAAACTAATTAACTAATAATGAAATTAACAATGGGAGGAAAAAACATAACAAAACATAACACAACTGTGACAGGTATATAGTAATAATATGCATTATACATGCATTATGTTTTACCGAAAAGTCAGTGCTGCAAAGACATAGGTCAAATAATTCCAAGCAAAAATGGTCGACACAAGGTAATTTTACATGATAATGACTAAACACCAAATATGCATCGGATTTTTATGTACAAACTCACCTAAATGCAATAATTCCTGAGTTCTTTGTAATACGAATTCCACGGTGATGATTCATACAACTCTGAGAACTTATATCCATGGCAAACAGCACGTAAACCGTCAGGAAGAAATGACAAAAGACACCATTAAATAACCATACAACATCAGACGTTCTATTTCTGCACGTTGCAAACAAACCAGTGATAGCGTACACCAAGGTCACTACGTTTCCGCCTTTTCCTTTCTTGTGAATTATTGGAAGACATCACAGCCAGGCTAGGCGTGACATCAGCAATGAAGGTGAGACATCGGTGGCCCGGGCGAGACCTGCAGCCTTGGCACAAAAGCGCTGTTCTTGTGCGATTGGCTTTGAGCAACAAGAGCTTCGAGCAACAACAGCGCCATTGTCTGGGGCTCAATGTCATACTGAAGTGCGAGAGGGAGTAGGCGGGCAGCGGGTTTAGGCTAACTTTTATAAGCAAGGGCACACACTTGTAGCACATCCGTTTTGCTTGTTTACCCACCTTTAACCGGATTACAGGTACAACGCAGTTTATTTAAGCTAATTATCGCGTAAGCTGTTGTGTGTCATTGAAGAAAAGATGCGTTTGGACATTTGCGCCTAATGCCAACACAAATGCCAACCATTCCCATGATACTGGCACAAATTGCTCCTTTTGGCCCAAGTGTGCTTTAACTCTCTTGTACACTCTCTGTCTCTTTCGGTGCCCTAAATCCGTACCCTCTCTCTCCTCGCCTTCTACGCCCCCCGGTCTACCTTTCTTCTCTCTTTTGGCTGCAGACTCTCAGCAAGGAGGTACAGAGCATCTGATTGTGCGTGAGGAAGCCCACAGACAATGTTTGTATTGAAGGACAGCTCTTCCTCTCACTCCGCTCGCCCGGGCTCTGTCCCTCTCACAAACAGTTTTCTTGTCCTCGGCCCTGAAAAGCCGCAGCCCTCTGGGGGCCGGTCTCACCGCACTGCCTCACACCAAGCCGGGGTCCAGTTACAGCTGGCTTTACATTTAAGAGGGCCACGGATCGGCCGAAGGCTCAGAAGGGCCGCGCTTAGAAGCTGATTTACATTTAAAAGGGTGGCAATGAGGTACGAGCGCACCACTGGAACTGCGGATCTGGCGGGCTTGGCGTTTGAAAGTGCCAGGGGCAAGCATCGTCCTTGAGTGGTCTCTGGAGATCGGCCGCATTCCAGAGAGATCACGGAGACACCGGCTTTGTTGCTAAGCAGCACAGAGAGACCGTTATGTATGTTTATGCTTACGTAATGGCTTAGCGCCTCAGACTGGTGGCGGAACTGCGGAGACGTCGGATCTGCCAGGTCTGGAGTGAAGCTGAGGTTGGAGAACTCAACACTTCCTCCAAGGTAGAACACTGAGGAAGATGGAGAAGCTATTGGGACGAGAACAGTTTTAATAGGAGATCAATTGCATTCAAGTTAATGCACATAAAGATGTTGCTTATTAGAAAATTCCCCAAGGGTTTTCTATTTTAAATCTATTTTCAGATCAAATTTCCACAAAAACCTTTTTAAAAGTTTGAAGAATAATTGTATTTTCTTGTCTCTGAAGGACAAGAAGTATTTGGTAACAAAAAGGTTTACTTTGCAAGGAAACCTGTGTAAACAGATTGGTATTTAATGCAATGGCATTCAGGCATTTCCAAAATCCTCCAAAACGTTTTGGGGACTCCCTTCGTTATGTTGATAAAGAAAACAAAACAGCAATCTGGTGCGCAGCATACATGTCTTACAGAGCGCAACAAAAGAAGCACATTTCCAAGTTCATTGGATAGCCAAGCATGAGAAGCTTGACTAGCTATCCTAGAACATACAGGATCATAATCTCAGCTTTCTTCTTCAGCAGAGAATATTAACTTACATGCAAGGAAGTGGAGCGTCAGGGCAATGGCAGCCGAAAGAGGAAGGAGGGGGGCAGCTCTTAGCACCCACTTACTCCATGCCCCGCAATCTGCTCTCTTGCCCCCTGGGCTCTTGGTGTCAGAATCAGCTTGTGACTCCCTGTTTGTTGGTCTTGATGTCTGGGTGGGCTTTGTCACAAAGTCCTGCTGAACACAAGTTTGGGAACTCCTGAATACTGTCGATTCAACATCACTTGTTTACACCACTATTTAAAATGGATAAGTCGTGGTCATCGCTCCTACATTTATTCCATCATACAATAAGCAAATGTCGCATTTAATTGGCTTCCTCAGCATCAAACTAAACATCTTTTCGATAGGAGGAAGGGGTCGCGGAACTAGGATATCCTGGTGGGATTCCCCCGTGGAGTCGCACAAAGCGTAATTTGAGGGTCCGCGTTCCCACGGCCCCTCTCAGCGGTGTAGCACTCCATCAAGAACCGCACTTTGACAAGCGCGTTCATGAGACTATCAAGAGTGACATTTAGACACAGGCACCCACTCGTAGAACTGAAAGGTTTAGGGTTATCCGCACTGCGCTTATACACAATACGATTCTATGCGCTCTTTGAAGAAGAAATAAATACAATTATATTTATTAATAACAAAAAAGATAGATCCGAATAGTTGGTGATTTGCTTAAAAGCATCATCACTTTCATGAATGAGCCGTGCCCGATATGCCTTCCAGAGCGCGCGGTGCTGATGGAAGTCTCTTACCTGTGCAGGTGAACAAGCGGGGGCGCGGGGTCCCGAACCAGATACGCTGTAAACTTCGCAACTTCTGTTTTTGGGAAAAGTCCTCATGGCCCGGTCTCTTATGGCTCCGTCGCAGCGATACAAAACACTACCCTGGGCAGAGAAACGAGCCCGCAAAACTAGTGCGATACCTCCTTTGATACCCGGAGAAACCCGACCTGAGCGGGTCTGGCGCTGCGAGCGTTCGCTCTCCGTCTCCCTCCGTGAACAGGTGCTGCACGGGACCCAGCATGCACCGCGGCACAAAGGGAGCACTATGAGCAGCACAATCCGCACAGCCATCCGTGCGACAGAAATTGTGGGCAAACTTCTCCCGTGTGCGTGTGCCGTGGTCAACAATGGGCAGTCTGATGTTACATGATGAGGGCATCATTAAACTAATCGCGTCGGGGAATGCGTAATTAACCGGCCGCCGTTTACTGTGGATCAAACGACGCATACCGATCATATTTGTTTAAAGAGAGTCGGTGTGGATTAAATATTTCCCTGTTGTTTTGTTTTCAACCCGCGTATCACGTTACGAGCCAGTGAGGCATGCAACCTGGGAACAAGTGGACCCGATATCCCCATGTGCTCCACACTGTATTGATAACTTAACCATTCCTGGCCTAAAGTGGGACATTTTTGTCATTATAAGAGTGCTGAAGGAGTGAGGTGTGTGACTGTTTGATGTATGATACTGTATCAATTCTCAACAACTCATTTGTATACATTAAAAGTGTATATTGCAATTGTTAAGTTAATAAAAACATGAATATTTCTGAAAATATGCCATTGTTATTGTATATTATATAATAGTATTCAACATTGTTTTACAGTGATAGCTGCAGTATAACTTTTGCGTCTTTATTGCTATCTCTGTTTGAAACAAAACTGCAGGGTGTCTTACTACTTTGTCTTAATGTGGGTTGAAGTCAAATGACGTCAAACTGACACAAAACACACAGAGTTTACAATTTGTAAAAATCATTTTTAAAAGCCGGGGTAAATTAGGAAGTTTTAGCTCTTATGCATTTTTTTTATTTTGTTTTACCAAATATAAAGTTATGCTTTGTAACTAAATATCTGATATGGATTTATATCATTTCAATGCTCTACTGCACTAAAAAATGCTGGGTTGTTTTCGACCCGGTGTTGGGTCAGAAAATGACAAAGCCGCAGGGTGAAATTAACCCAGAAAATTATTTGACCCAACAATGGGTTGAAAAAATAGTTTTGTGTTGAAATAACCCAGCATAGGTTACAGTGCAACCCAATGGTTAAATCATCCCTCTTTGACCAAATGCTGTTGAAAACAACCCATCTTTTTTTAGAGTTTAAGTATATATATAACTTTTGGGAATGCTTTCCTTTGAAATTTGTAGTTTCTAATTGCGAAATACGACAACATTGTTGTTTAAGACACTACACTATAATAGTGTTACATGATGAACAAAACCAGCAAATAAAACACAATGTCTAACACAATGTTGCTTTGGATCAGCTGTTCAAATGGCCTTGCTTGCTATAAGAGTGTTCTTCAGTATATGACGCTTGGCTGTGCATTTCATCATTTTGTTCATTTTGCATCAATGTGTCTTTGGATCCAGTCTATGAACTTTGCCACTCTGGTGTAAACTCCAGGAAGGTTGGGCCTGCCACAACCGGAACCCCAACTCACAATGCCCGTCAGAAACCAGCGACCACCCGAGTGCGCTTGACACGAGAGAGGACCGCCAGAGTCTCCCTGCAACCAAAAATTGCTTATATGAAAGTCTCAACAGACAGCTCACCTTATGCAATGATAATTTAACAATGCTTATTAACCAGAGGGCGGGCGTATGTTTGGTTCATAAAGCAGGACCCAATCCAATGCCTGTTAGCGTCTCTTACCCGACAGGCGTCCTGTTCTCCCGAGGGCACGCCAGCACACAGCATGCGGGGTGACACGGGGCCATAGCTTCTCTTGCATTCGCTTTGGCTCAGAATGCTTACTTCCGCCTTCTGCAAGACTGTGGGTAGCACCTTATCTAAAAATATAGAGGGAAAATCCAACTGCCACATATTGTAAAAGCATCCAGACACATTTATATTTATTTGAAAGAAAAATACCCTGTTCAGAACGGTAGCCCCAACCAGTGACCCAGCAGCGATGTCCCTCGCTGAAGGTCTGGGAAGGGGCAGGCAGACAGATGGGCTGGATATATTGTTCCAGACTAACGGGCCAGGCCTTCTTCAGCTGCAAAAGGGCAATGTCATAGTCAAAAATTCTTGCGTTGTAGTACTCGTGCACCACAATGCGGCGGATCTCAGCCACGTGCTTGGCACTGCCCTGATTCAGCATGCCCATATGCGCCATCCATTGACGTGAATCTGACAACCTAAAAACATCCAAGATCACACATGAACGAAATGCAGTACATAACAAACCTTAAAGTTCAGAAGTGCTTGCATGAACCCAAAAGTGTATGTACTGTATGGTGCACTCGCCTCTCTTTGCTGAAACAGTGCGCTGCAGAAATAAGCCACCCATCCGAGAGGACTGATGCTCCGCAATACAGCTGCCCCGAAAAATGTAAGCTGACCTGCCATGGCCACTCCCCCTCGACTGCATTGACCCCACCCACTATTCTCTGCTGTGGGGAGGCGCTGTCAAAAACACGCTTTAAAACACCGGGATTGCCACAGGCTGCAAACCAAAAATTGGAAAACATCAGATGTGCCTGTGTGCGCTTAGCAGGTCTGCAAATATATATACACAGGTGCTGAAATTGGTGAGGGATTATTAGCCAAAGTCACTAAAAAGCTTTCAGAAAAAGCCCATCTTGTACCCTTTAACCCCCCTCCGATTCAACCCCAACACACAGAAATGGATTTTTAGCTCACGGTGGAATTTTAAAGAACAAAGTTTTGGAGTCTGACAACTGAAGATTGAAATTGAGTTTTTGTATTTGATGATAAACACACTATATTTATCACGGTTTGTCACTCACCACAGTCATTCTCATCGCTGCGGTCCAAGCAGTCGGTTGCACCATCACATTTTGCGTTTTTCTTTAGAATGCAGACTCCATTACCGCATCGATAACTGACTCCAGAACAGCTAGTCTCTGCAGAGCCAACACATCCACGTCTGCGCATTCAATTGATGGAACTCAAAAGTGAGATTTTGCTTGAGTTGTAAAATGTTACCTTGAGTACAGTTGGTCTCATCTTTACCACTGGAACAGTCCATCTCTCCATTACAGATGTACAGTGGATGCAGAGTGGACGAACCTCCACAGAGTTTGGGAGGTTTAGCTGTCAGACAAACATAGCGGTTAACTAAACCTTCTATAATAACAACAGAACTCAAACACTGTGAAGTCACTCAAACTACATTTCATTACAGATCTCTTTTCAGAAGTAACTTTAACCAACTATCTTGTATTTTACAATTACAAACCTTACACACTTTTGTTAAACGTTTTTGCTCTAAACGTATGCTTGTCCTACACTGTGAAACTTTACCGTCATTTCGCAGCAGGTTTGTCTGTGATTTACTGTAGAATTAATTTACAATTAAATTTAAGCATAAACATCTTTGGTCACTTTTCTTGATATGTAAATGCATCGTAATTTTTAAATATTTTTACTGAAAAACAAGGCAAAAACGCTTAAGAAGAATGTCATTTTTTTGCAGTGTTGCTGTGCTAATGCCAGTCTCTTCTTGCTCGTTTTGAAGCTCAAAAGTCAAAGTGTTTTAATTCTGATTAAAGTAACTGTAAACAGTACTAAAAGGAAAGTAATATTAAGCAGTAATTAAATCTACAGTAAGTTACTGGCAAACCTGCTGCAAAACTAATAAAAACAAAGTTTCTCTAAAATCGATTGAAAATTGGTTAGAGATTTTTTTATTTAATAATACTTTAGTGTCACTGTATATTTCCAGTCACGTAAAGTAAAAAATAAGCTTCAAAAATGCTTACCAATAGTATAAAATTCTATTTAGCTCAGTCTCACCCGTTTTGTCTGAGTTTCTGTTAGTTTTTAGAGAGTATATGTGGTAGTTAACGTACAACAGAAAATCTCATCACTTTCATCCTGACAGTCATCCATTCCATCACAGCGCCGGGCCTTCTCCACACACAGACCTGTGGTGCACAGGAAGTGACCCTCAGGACACGCTTGAAGAGAAAGAGCATGACAAATAAGATCAGGGTAAGGCTGATGTCTAAAAAGAGCCACAGGGTGCTATGAGTCATTTAATTGACATCATAACACATATTCCTTTGCTCGTAAGTCACAATGTACTGCGACACTAATGGCCGTTTTAAATTGTTCTGCATTTCCTCTCTTTCGGCAGCATTGTTCTTACGCTGGCTGATGTTGTAGCTACTGTAAGTGGCATTGAAAGGCTGGTCAGCGTTTCGTGAGCTGCAGCGGAAAACCACTTCGGGGTTTGGCGTAGAAATACGGAAGACGTTTGAGTGGTCGATGTAATTTCCACAGTATCTGTAAATCAATCACACTTATTTCGGAACCGGTCTTTGACATACAGTAAATACACATATTCCAGTAGATACCCATAGATACAATTTGTCATTAAACTAAACCTTTTAAGCCACAGTTTACCATCACATTTGACTTACATGATCTCATTCACTTTCCACCAGCCATGTTCACAGTTTTGCGAGTCTTTCAGTTTGAGGATGTAGTTCTGGAACCTCAGAGCCACACCCAGAGCATTGCTGGACATCTGAAACATCAACACCCATCAGCATGTGTAAATACTGTGAAGAATATGTCTACCCACTATTATACATAAATGCAAGGAGCGTTGATCTTAGACTCATCTTAAGAACCAGTACCTGGAACTTCCAAGTACAGGAACACTGTCGGGGTAATAGATCGGGGTAGAATGGACTGGTTATCACCCCAGCATCACCTGGCCCAGCTGGTAACTCTATCAAGTTCATACATTCTGTACGGGCAGGACAAACACAATATGTGTTTAATACACATACAGACACAACCTCAAACTATTTAAAGTGGCAGTCCGCAAGTTATTTTGAGTAAAAATGAGTTTTAGTACTCATTTTGGACCTTTACATTTAAACGGCAAGCATCGTTGACATCTGGCGATTCATCAGTTGTGAAAAACAAGAAAGTTGGAACTGATGACAGTTTACAAAGAAAATGATATAACTATATACTGAAATAATTAATAATGGCAAGGCATTTCAAAGGTGGCGTGAACTCTGTGATCTGAAAGGATTTAGACGGATGCAGGCGTGACTTTATTTCTTTTGAACATGTAAAACATTTCAATATTTCAATAGATAACACAAAAAACGTAGCGCACTTGTTGTGTTAATACAGACGGGTACAGTTTTGTTCATCTCTATGTTCATTATGATAGATGTAATTTAAGCCCTATTCGCACGGGATTAGTATTATCTGGGGATCTCGTGTGATTTAGAAATGACCTCCTCACATCTGTATTTTATGTGACAAGTGAAGCCTGTGATTTTACGGACTTATATCCCAGATATGATGGCAATGCTTTGCATGTAGTTGTATGATGTACAATGATTTATGACCGTACTTGTCAGCATTTAAGACCCGTGTTCGGGGATCTTCTGTGCGGTTCGCATTACGGGAGTTTCCATGAGAACAAAACTGGAGACTACCGGCCAAAACGGCAGGTTTGGAAAATGACCCAGCACCCGAAATAATATCAAAACACTTCAACACAGCCTCCATTTGCGCTATTTGGGTCTATTTATCTTCTTATTTGTTCCGTGTTTCTGTGTTTATTATGCGCCACTGATGATCAGTGAAGATTCTCACCGCTGCACTGTCACAGGCCACGACTCAAAACGTCAGACTCATCCGCGCAGTTGAGCAGTGCCGGATCACAACTCACGTAAAGAAATACATCCGCACATCACCTGCAGTACATTACATTACAAACTGAGATGGGGACAAAGAGGCTTTAAAGACTGACCTTCTTCCATAAGGGCCTGGAAGTGTCCTCTGAAAACCTTGCTGCCCTGTGTGAGTCTGAAGGAGAGGAGCATAACGTTGGAGGTGGAGACCAATGATACTGGTACTGAAACTGATTCACAAAACCTAAAGCGAGAAGATAAAAAAATACTTACGGTCTCAAAGGTTTTTGTTTATTTTTAATCAAAAAAATAATAATTCTCAAACAAATTTTCAGGCTTTGAGGGCAAAAGTTGCAATGTGAAAGATTTTTTATTCTGTCAAATAATATTTTTTTATCTTCCTAACATACTTATATTACATATGTTATTTAAAAATGAATACGAACACATTTCTTAGCAATTCACAAGATCTTAAAATATTGCATCTTTTTTTGTTACTGTGACCAGTAATATAGTATAGTATGGCATTACAGTAGTAAGTATTACAAATTGTATATTTATAATATATTTTATATGTATATAAAATAAATTTGAGTTAGAACACATTAACGACAATGCTGACTTAATATGTGAACTCTGACATGGGTATATCTTTCAAACATTTAATTATAATGGAATTGTTTTAAATGATTGTGTAATAGCATCATAAGACAAACATTTCACCTTCTTCTCTCACACACCTGTACAGAATCATGCCTCTCATGGGAAGTAGGGCATCGTACACATTGAGGGCATCATAGATACAATCGCTGGGTTCAATGCGCAAGCTCCTGACTGTGAGTCTGATGATGGAGCCTGGAGCACTGGTCAGTTTGATGTGACAGGTCAAGCCTCCCCATGAGGAGAACACGTTGAGGGGAATGCTGACATCAGGAATACCTGCATACAGCTTATCCACACACTGAGATCCTGACAAAAATGAGATAAAAACAGCAACCATCAACATGAACGTGAAACATGAAATAAACTTCAGAACTAGCTAATAAAATAGCTAAAAGCTATTTTCAAATCATTCATTAAATGTGACCCTGGAGTACAAAAGCAGTCATTAATAGCCCAGGTATATTTGTAGCAATAGCCAACAATACATTGTATGGGTCAACATTATAGGGTTTTTTTTTTATGCCAAAACTCATTAGGATATTAAGTAAAGATCATGTTTCATGAAGATATTTTGTAAATTTCCAAATGTAAATATATCAAAAGTGTATTTTTGTGAGTGGATCCAGCAAAACACCGCTCGATGCTGCCCGCTATTCGGGAATTACCCACTCAAGTTTGGTATCTACTGTATGTAAAGGGAAGCTTAGAACTTCAGCTTTCAGGTTAAAGTACTCTCCTCAACCTCCTTCCAGCGGTAAGCCAATAGAGAGCGTTAAAACAAACCTTAGCAACAGCCTATAGCGCCTCTGATGGACAAATAAGCATCCTCTTATTCCAGATATTAAAATAGTTGTATCTCAGCCAGATTATGTCCTGTCCTAACAACCCATACATCAATGGAAAGCTTATTTATTTATCTCTCATATGATGTATACATCTCAAGTTATAAAAATGTACCCCTATGACTGGTTCTGAGGTCCAGGCTCACATACGGGATTTGAAACTAAACGAATCTATATGTACACATATTTAGATCACTTTGATTGACTCACCCATTGCTGTTGATGTATAATCGGACCGTAATGCAACTAGGAAGACAAGGTAACAAACATTGATCAAAATAGGCTACTGCCTCGAGAGCAGTGTTGGGCAAAGTTTCTCTGAAAAAGTAATGAATTACGAGTTACTAATTACATATACTGCAATTGGATTACTGTACAAAGGGGTCATATGGCGCGAATACGTGTTTTTCTGTGTCTTTGGTGTGTTATAAGTTGCCCATTCATGTATTAGACATGTAAAATTTCAGAAATGAAAGTGTGGGAACAAAAGATGCGTTCTATCTAAAAGCGAATGCTCACCCGGACCTGCCTGAAACGCCTCGTGTAGCCACACCCCCACAAATCTGCGTCAGTTGGTGGTCTGATTTGACTAAGACCCCCCAAATGTACACACAAGTAAGGTGTGTTTCAGAGAGGCGGAGCAAAGAGGAGATACAAACATGCACGGTGTGGAAAATACAGCGTTTTTTTAACCTTAAATCGTGTTTACACATCGCATTACATCTAAAACAAACCTTAATATTTGTTTCAGCCGTGTCATATCACCCCTTTAATTCATACAAATAAATAATATAAAACTACATAATGTAGTATTATTAACTGACCAAAGTATTCCAAATGTGAGAATTATACATTAAAGCACGGATTTTAAAGCAAGACTTTGAATTTTGATGTCTATTGCACACATATATTACACAAAGTATTTCGTTTAATAACATCGGAAGTAACAGTAAATAAATTACAGGAAAAATTGGAGTAATCCCTTACTTTACTTTTTCAAGGGGAAACGCAATTAAATTACAGTAGCTAATTACTTGGTAACTAGTTACACCCAACACTGCTCCAGAGTTCAAAAAAATGTGCACAGTATGTAAAGTAGTCATTCACCATCAACCATGTTGACAGTGATTGGCTAAGATTACCATTGACAAGAATGGAGTCGATGTCAACAGGAAGGCCCTGCAGGAAGCCCACAGAGGATCTGTTTTTTAGACTTGTGAACACAGAGTCTCTGAGAATGGCACTCACACATTCCTCACACACTGCTGGAGTCTTCAGGTGTGGTACCACAAAAACCATCCAGAAATGCACCAGCACACCCCCTTTGTTATTGTTACTAATAGAGTGAGACGTGAGAGAATACACACAGAAACCACTGATGTCGGTCACACCTTAGCTTTGAAAAACATTATTTTCTGACTGAGCAATGCTGGACCAGCTGTACCTCAGATCAGAGATGATGGTCTGTTTGTAGAGTCTGGACACTGATGATGTTCGGTATACACTGGTTATCTTAGTGGAAGACAGTAAGAGTAAGAGTCGTCTTCTTTTACTTTATATTTACGCTGAGTGTCCGTCTGCTTCACTCACCACGTGCTGTATGGGGTTTGCCATAGATAAAAACTCACTCGAGTCGGCATGTCGGTACTCTGGTATAAACTCCACATTGGCAACACGGAACATGCCAGCAAAATACACGCCGCTGTTGCTTTCTCTCCGACTACAAACACAGAGTGTGCACGTCACTACTGTCAGTTCAACATCATTTTGTATACAGTACATGCAAAGATGTTTGGCTTACATATAAAAACCCAAAGAAGTGACCACATTATCACCACAACAACAAACACCACCACAGTGATGAGAATGGCTAGATTCTGTAGGTTCCATAACGGGTTTGTCTTCTTTGGCTTTTTTGCTCTTCGCCTGCGTCTGTTGTATCTTCTGCATAGTTTATGAAGAGATGCGTCCACTGTAGCCACTTCCACAGACACGTCCGCTACCTGAAACCAGAGGTATGTATCACATTCTGATGTGATGTAACCAACAAACAAAACATTGCTAATGCTGTTATTTATACGAAATATGACAAGTTTGTAAATTGAATGTATAAATGGAAAAAGTCCAGTACTTAGTCCACACATATGTAGGTTTGCGTTTCTAATGTAAATGTAAAAAGGTCTATTATAAATAATGGTTTGAAGCAGAATGAAGAGAAAATCCGAGTCTTTAATTTGAGATTTACGTTGTGGCCGTATGCTCTTATCACCAGCAGATATAATTGCCATGAGGGCTTAGAGTTACAAGGTAAAGCCAATCAATAATTCTGAGAGAGATCCAACCGGGTTACAAAATCCACCTTACTAGTTCACGATGACGCACCATTTTCCCCAAAATAAATTATTACTATAAATTACCACAACATTAAGCTATTGTCTATGAACATTATAGACCACATAAGGGCAGATAGCGTAGATTTATTAGGTCGTAGATTCATTTAGCAGTTTTTAACCCTGCTGAAAAAAACATAACCATTAGATCCATTAAATGTAATATTTTGTTTTGCACTGGATTTAATAGAAACTATAATATTGTCTACTGGTATGTGATGTATTTGATTGGTGGAATGGTGGAACCATTGGAACACCGTTAGATCCTATTGGAATAATGCCGAAAACACACTACAAAAAGGAATTTTGCAATGGTTTGAATGGAAAGCCAATGGTTCGATATTCATGGTATTTTAATGAAAACCAATTCTCAATATTAACTAGTTGCTAATAAGCATGCCTATTATTAGCATTTTGGCTGTTTACAAGCACTTATAAAGCACATATTCTACATGACCGTACTACGCAATACCTAAACCTAACAACTACCTTACTAACATTTAATAAGCAACAAATTAAGAGTTTGCTAAGCAAAAGTCATATTTAATAGTTTACTAAAACCAAGAACTGGACCTTAAAATAAAGTGTGACCAAACAGAATTTCTGTGATGGTTTCTATTGGGGGTTTTTTAGCAGGGAAGTGTCTAGAGATTATTAGATTTATTGTCCTTTGTCATTGTCAGTTTATGGATACAATCAGGGCTATTGTTTAAATGATCTTAAATACTTACACTAATGTAACCATAGATAACCAATAAAATGTTAACCATTCACAGGTTATGAAAGACGTATTAACCATCTGATATCAGCCTATTGCATGCACCAAGTAAATATGATGGATTCATATAAAAAAGACAAATATATCAGGGGCTGTTTCATGTTTATTTAATTTAAACGTTAGACAAAGTTTGGCTGTTAAGTAATAAGAAGTTGTGTAACGGTCAGTGCTCGTGCACGTCTGTCAGCATCACATTAGACAACCGGTCAGTTTGTGTGTGATGAGCGCAGCCGCCATATCACCACTATCCACTCGCTCCCATTGTGTCGCTCCAGTCATGCATTATTAACCCGATGTCATTCCATCTCAGTCACTGTGTTTCATTTAAGTCTAATGTTAGATGACTAACTTAGCTCAAAGTCTTCCCAAATAAATTAAAGTAATAAACTCCAAAGTTTAAAACAACGTTTAAGGTCCAATGTTTAAAAAAACGCGTGGATCATGTGGGGGGAAATGCAATTATTGGCAACACAGTTTCAAGATCTTTCTTTTTTTCCAATGAACGTATCGTGTTTAGCGGTTCTTAAAAGTGTAACGTTATAGCGATCATGCTTTTATCATATTTCGTTTTTTATTACCATGGTTTTACCACAAATCCTTACGAAAATTAGGGTTTTTTTGTGGTACAAGTGTTTTTTGGTGCATTGATTACCATGGTTTTACTACAGTAACCATCGTTTACTATGTTTTTAACAAAAAACAGGGCTTTCAAAACCATGTTTATTTTGTGATAGCCATTGTTTTACTACAGTAACCATGTATTTTTTTACTGTAGTAAAACCACGGTACATTTTCGTGAGGGAAATAGTTCAACTGGCTTCTGTGACAAGACTATATTACAGTAAATTGCTTACGTCAGTTTCTAAGCTCACAACATAAACAAACAACAGTTTAACAACCGTTCAATTTCGTAACTATGTTTCGTTCATACTTCACTTTATTATGGTTATCACTTCACGAATACTTCAGTAAGTTAAGTTATTTTTTTGTACAGTTTCAAGAATACTCCATTATAATTTGCTTTATAGCGAATCCAGTAACTGTCTAGACACTCCGGCATTGTGGTGAAAACTATGGTCGCCATGGTAACTTCAACTATCGCAAGTACTTTGTACTCACGCTTGTCGTGTCTTCCTGGGACGCATCATCCTCGCTCCCTCGTCCTCCTCCTTCTCGCGCTGCTTCCATGGCACAAAGTCATTCATTTGGACCGGTTATGTTAAATACAGGGACCCAGTTCAGCATTGCCGAATATTTCAGTCTGCAAGCGCGAGGCAAACACGATCGGCCAAATGAAACCCGACTGGTGAGTGTAACTGTATCCTGTCAGGTGTGCAGACAGTAAAGCCTTGTGTTCACTTACCCTATAGATTCACTCAACCTCTTTGAGCAATAAAGGCGACTAACACCACATACAGCTTCCGCCATTCACTGATCAAGATGCACTTAAACACTCATGTAGGCACAAACTGTGTACATTTATTTAAACATGATAAATGTTAGCGTTCGCTTTCTTAAAAAGGCACCAGCCTTTGATAAAGCAATAAAAATATACAGACACATTGTTAGGAAGCTGAAGAAAATCATTGTCATGACGGACACACATGTGGGTGAGGTGGCAAGGATGGGAAACTTGCCAGAGCAGCTTTTTTTGACCGTAGTAGTAAGTTGACAGGAATAACACTTTCTACACTAACACTAAACATCATTTCTTTTCCCATCCACCATCATTCCTTCATAAAACCATCTCGCATAACAGATCTTTAAACACTTAAAGCTACATAGTGAGCCTGTTTACTCAGGCATGTCATTCAAAACACACATACCTAGTTACATGTATATAAATATACATTTGTATGCATTGGAAAATAGCAATCCAGTGTAGTCCTGTACTATTGCATCGTTCATGAATCTCCACATCATCGCTATGGAAAACAGTCACGTGTGAGTGTCGAAAGTTTCTTTTTCATCATTTTTTGAAGAAGGCGCTGCGTGCGAACGAGTGCCACAGCTGAACAGGTTTCTTCTTTGGCTCTGCTAAAGAGAAGACCTGCTGCTGCGGGACGCTGGTCGGCACGGTCACGTGTCGCTGATGGAGAGGATGTAGCGGCTGATGGTGGGGAGGCACAGGGTGACTGGAATAATTCATTTCTGAAAACACAGACAAAATTGCATTGCATTTAATAATATTTTTATAAAGCACTAACATGGTAGTTCATGGTCAATATTTTCATTGCTCAAATCAATTTTTCGCTCTAGAAAGCATAAACTGGAACAACCTAAAGTTAGTTTTAAATAATTAAATAATATTAGTAAATAAACAATATTATTAAATCTCATATTATTAAATCGTCATGTCTTACATATATATTGTAACTTTGACCTTACTTTTCATTTTGCCTTGTTTAGATTTTCTAGCGTTCTGAACTGCTTGCTTCCTCTGAGCCTCGCTAATCTCCATCCCTGAAAACGGACCAATAAAATAAAAAGAACATCATATTAACAGCATTCTGTGAAATCAAGGCTTTTTGTGCAAACCAATACCTTTAAAAAAACATACCCATCTCTTGGTCCTCCTGTACACGTCTGCGCTCTCGCTCAAACGCTTGCAACCATCGCTGCTTATCCTGGTTCTTTCTGCAGCAAAGTACACTTAACACCTCCAGGTTCTCTGAATGCCGCAGGAGGAAGGCGTTCTTCAGTAAGCCCAGATCATGGTGCCGCCCATCGGGCAGGTCAATTAGTTCGAGGTGGTCTGAGTCTAGACGACCACGGTAATGTAGCAGGTCTCTGCGCAGGACGTCTTTCTTGCAGAACACCAGCTGGTGGTCAAACAGGAAGCAGCTGCGTTGCTGCGTCTTACCGGGCCGTACCATCCGTGTCAGCTCGCCTGAGTGGATGAGCTCAGAGCTCCGTGTTAACGCATCATCTCCCTTCAGGTGGAGGAAAGGGATTATTTTTGTTACTTTGATTCTTTTTTTATTTGGCTATGATGGAATTTTAATGAGATGAAATGCAAATCCTCGTCTAGCCCTGTAAGTGACCCAGCGTATTAGCCCATAATGTAATAAACGGATCAACATGATATCCAATTCTAATCTTATTGCATTACACTCA
The DNA here is from genome assembly GCA_006030095.1 of Triplophysa siluroides. Classification (NCBI taxonomy): domain Eukaryota; kingdom Metazoa; phylum Chordata; class Actinopteri; order Cypriniformes; family Nemacheilidae; genus Triplophysa; species Triplophysa siluroides. Next base: position 741,783 of record VCII01000879.1, on the reverse strand, counting down.
GATGTCTGGTAGGGCTTCTCGATTATGACGAAAATCATAATCACAATTGTTTTGGCCAATAAATGAGATCCCGATTATTTAACACGATTACTCATTAACTTTTAAAACAACACAGAAAAATAACTTTGCTTTTAAACTGTGAATTCAACGGAAAAATAACTGTAAATAAATAGCACAGCTGAACCAGTGTAAAGGAAAGGGGTGCGCTGTGGATTTATACCACAAGAAAAGAGAGGATCTTTGCAAAATGCAATGCGGCACAATTATCATTTTAACTCGATTATTGCGCTTTCGAAATTGCTTAAGGACAAATTGACGATTACGATAAATTTTTGAGGAATTCCGGAGTCTGGCGAGGCAAAATTCTTCATTAGACACGGTTTATGACGCCATGAATAGTTTGACGAATAGTTTCGACATATGAAATTGTGTTAAGTGTCATCACTAACCTCCCACTGTAGAATGGACACTTGCCAGTGAGCAATGGTGTCGATGCTCTCAAGACGTCTTTTCCTCTCATTTATCAGACTCGCCACATTTTTCATTGCTGTATGTGCATCACACACCCCCGAATAGTCACTGTGGGCAAAATACATACAGTAAAAATGTGTAGGTGATGCTTTTCTTTACATTTCAAAGGTTCGAGAATGATTCCAGAGCAGTTACTGTACAACAACACTTTTAATAGAAAAAAAAACATTTGTATGCAAGAGCGTAATCTACCTGTGGTCTTGTGGTGTGTATTTTAGCAGCTCTCCTAGTTGGAGTGGGTATTTACAGATCTTCTGTACAGGTGTGAGTAAGAAGCCGGCGATGGAGATGTCAATCATCTGCTGTAGGAGTCGACATGCCTCCAAAAAGTGTTTGTATTTTCCTTGTTTCATTAAACGATATAATTCAGCAGATGCTGCTGGGTGAGTGTTACAGTACTCAGAATATATAGAGAAACCTTCCCCCTGAGAGAGAGAGAGAGAGAGAGAGAGAGAGAGAGGAGAGAGAGAGAGAGAGAGAGAGAGTGTATGAGCAAATCTGTAATGGCTCTTGCAGTTGTCTTTCATTGAGTGTGTGTAAAGACACCTGTTGAAGAAAGCAGGAGCCGATTTCACTCAGATGAGGGTTTTCCGCGTTGTATTTCTTTTCTAGGTCCTTGAGAAACATTCTCTGGAACTTGTAGATGTCCTCGATGTTGCTGAAGATTGTCTTTAGCTGTGCAACTGTGAACATGGCAGGGTTCTTCCTACACTGACGAATATATCCCTGCAACAAATGAGTATCAGAATGATTATTGTTAGTTGTGTCATTTCATCAACAGATTTATTTTGAAACCAGTAAAGGTCTTGCATAGCTGTGAAGAGTTATCCTATGCAATGCTATTATTACAGGTTTGACCAGCAGAGGTCAGCAACGAACAGCCCTCAAAATCCAATTCTGTTTGGAATAACTACCACCTACTAATAACTATTACCTAGCAAAAATGTGCCGATACAGCTATGCACAACTGTGCACTTGTGTGCAGTGCGCCAGCTTGTTTGTCAAGCTTTACATACTTTTTTCAAATAGAAGTATATAATATCTGTGCAGTATGCTAGAATTGGTGACCATGGCGAATATCTGGGGTGGAGTTAAAGATAGTATTAAACTAATCTGAGCTGTATGCCCACATTCTTAGATAAAGGTAGTTATCTTCAATAAAGACAAACAGGGTTTTGTTTCGTTTTAATCTCATACTTAAAACAAGAAGTGTGGCAGAAATTTGACAGGCAAACTTTAAGACAAGGGTTCCTTTGTGATACTGATAAATATCGATTTATATAGACCTGAAAACAAGTCGACAGCGTGCAGATGCAACAGAAAGTAGATGTTAAAGCATAAAGTTGTTCTAGAAGCTCACCTCACAGATATCTTTGAGATGCTTTATGTAAACACGCTCTGTGTCCATTATCTCATTGACCACATTTGCTCTCATCTGTTCCCGGTGATGAGAGCTTTGTTTGTGTGTGTCCGAGGGGGGCGACTCTTCCTCCAGTGTGTTCTCCACACTGTCACTGCTGGAATCTTCCTGATTTACCCGTAACTAGAAAATCAACACCTTTATGGTTAATCTCACAGGATCAAATGACTCAATGGATTAAAGGGATACTTCCGTCAAAAGTGAAACTTCTGTCATCATTTATTCACCTTCGAGTTGTTCCAAATCTGTATAAATGTCTTTGTTCTGATGAACACAGAGAAAGATATTTGGAAGAATGCTTATAACCAGACAGATCTTGCCCCCCGTTGACTCCCACAGTAGGAAAAAATACCTTTTTTTGTTCCATTGAACATAAAAGAAGACGTTTTGAAGAATGTAGGACAGCAAACAGTTCGGGGGCACCATTGTATTTTTTCCTACTATGGGAGTCAATGGGGGGCAAAATCTGTCTGGTTAAAAGCATTCTTCCAAATATCTTACAGAAGGTGAGTAAATGATGACAGAAGTTTCATTTGTGGGTGAAGCATCCCTTTAATGCACAGGTGACCATGATCAAGCACAATGATCAGTTGTATTAAACAGGCTTTTAACTGATGGAGACATTGAACTGGTTCATCCTCTTCAACAAAGACTTGATCAAATCACTGAAAGCCTCTTTGTGTCTGATTGACTCATCTTGTTGGATCTTAAGCATGAACAGAGGCACAGATTGTACACACACACACATTATCTAAAGCTGAAAAACAAAGCGACTCCATTCCATTCATGTTCATCTCTTTCAAACCGGTCAACCTGCACATGTAACCACAATGACACATGTGCTATTTCCTGCTGGGTCACCCGAAGCAACCACGCAGGATGTCTTACTATGGCATTTACATTTGTCGCAGGTGATCCAATCACAACTGTTCAGCCATTAAGAGCGTACGTGTCTAAATCTGCTTTTGTTTTACCGAGAGGGTGAGAGCGCAACTCACCCGCACAAAGCTGGATGGGAACCACGCCTCACAGTCACCCACCATCCCCCACCACCAATCCTTCTCCCCAACATCCAGAACCCGTATCACGTCGCCGGCTTTGAAGGCCAGCTCCTGCTCCTCCATTGTGACGTGGTCCCACAAGGCCTCTGCATACACGGCATGGCCTGCGTTTATGTACTGGAGAAGATGGAGATAGAGATTACAGACACACTAAACATACAGGGCAGATATCAGATGAAGAGATAAGTGCAATACGAGGAGATAACACACGAGCACAGGATTTAACAGATAAGACGTGAAGTGAAACCCTCATAAAAACTGCTACAGTTCAACTTAATCTCCCCAACCTGATTGAGTGTGAAAAGGTCGGCTTCCGGTTGGAGGTACGGCGTTCCTTCAGTCAGCTCTTCAAAGCTGCCGTCCTCTTCGCTGACGCTGTCATCCAACATTGGATTAGAGCTACCATCTATAATACAACCACACACACAAAATCAATATTTCCACTCAAAAAACAATCTCACAATAAAGCCTCTCCTCGGGTCAAGTGTGTTTATGAGCGCATAAACCAAACACGCACTCACCACTGAGCACTCTGCGAGCTCTGCGTCGTCCCATTCTATCCAGGCCGATGGGTGTGCTTTGGGAGAAGACGCAGGGCCTCAGACGGGCAGATACGGCCCGGTATGGAGGGACTCCACGAGAAGGTATTGGAGGACGAGAAACCGGCTGCAACGGAGAAGCAAGATTAGACTTTAATCAGTCGAGTCCATCAAGCAGCCGGACCTTCTGTTCAAGACAGAGTTCAACGGCTGTTCTCAGCAGGACAACGACCTGGGGTCATTAGACTGAAGTTTCAGCTCGTCTGTTCTGAATACAGAACATTGCAAGCATTGCATAACACAGTCTTTTTACTACCAGGCACTTTCATAATGTCACCCTCATTCTCATTACTGTACTACAGCAGTAAAAAATAATCATTGTATAAAGCAATTACCATAATTAAAGGCAGGATAGGAAACTCTTTCCAGAATTTTTTTTTGATATGCTGGTTGAAAGTCACATCCTGATAACAATCGCTAAGTAATGTGGTCCAAATATATTGATATACATAAGAGCGCAAGTCCATAAAATTTGCATTCCGCCCGAAAAAGCCTACCCTTCCTCTAAGTTCACACCAATGATTACAACCATGATGTAATGCTGTTCAGTTTGTACTTGCGTTACAGTAATAAGAGTGAGCTTTATTTCACATAACTGTAATGAGAACAGGAGGGTGCTTAGTACAGTAGATGCATTAAAGAAAAAAAATACTTTATCATTTTTTTGATCTGTCGAACAAAAAATACATTTTAAGAATGTAGGACAGCAACGAGTTCTGGGGCACTTTTGACTCCCATTGTATTTTTTCCTACTATGGGAGTCAATGGGGGGCAAGATCTGTCTGGTTTTTAAAACGAATGTTATGGGAAAGACAAAGAGAACTTACAATAATGAGCTGAAAAATTCTTTAAATCCACCTGACCTTTGACATTATACAGTTAAGCCATAATGCTACACCCAAATGGACAAATCTCCTGGGAGTGTAGCAATGTTTCGAATCCCGAAAGGCATGTGTAACTTATTAGGGGGCTATGCTTTCTGTTCACCCAAAAAAAACTCTCTCTTTTATGGAATCCAAAAGAAGATATTTTGAGAAATGTCTCCGTGGTTTTGTGTGTATACAATAAAATTCAAGGGAGCAAATGTAGTTTGGTAAGCAAAATCCTTAAAAATATGTTCTTTTGTGTTCTGCAAAAGAAATAAATTAGTAAAAGTAAATGATCAAATAATTTATCTTGGGCGAACTATCCCTTTAAAAGAGCCCTGTTAAGGATTTTCATCCGGCAATTTCGCTACTACAAACTCTAGTGAAGTCTTTGGGAAACCTGTCCTGAAATGCACATTGCATACGCAATATTGAAGCTGCTAAAATCACTTAAAATGGACAAAATTATAACAAATGATTATATAATCAAAAGTGCACAGTGCCTTACCGGGGCAAACTTTCAGCATCGTCCTTCTGCTTAACTGCTGGGGCAGAAAACAAATCCACTCCTCCAATAACAGAGATGGGACGCCTCTTTCTGCTCTGACTTTGACTACAGACATCACCATTCTCCTTTCTGTCATTCTCAACATCCTCAGGCTCTTTGTCCTCTGGAATGCAGAACTTTGATCTGTCCACCTGGCCGTAGTCAGACACTGGCCGAGGTCTGGTGCGACCAGCCCTTTTCCTGGGCAATACAGAAGTGGACGAGTCGCCGGCACCAGATGGAGAGTTTGGTGTTGTTGGAGTGGTTAGCAGTGGGGATTGTGTGCCACAGGTGGTTCTGACAGGTGGAGCTGTGCTGGAGTTCTCATCACTTGTTTTCATAAGAGCTTTTAAAACTTCTTCAGATGAAGCAGCCTAGAGAAATCAAACACCTGCTATTAGCACCAGTGATTTACAAAAAATCCTTTTGCATTACAGGAAAGAATTATACTGCGTCATGAATCTCGATATGATTACGTGATTCATTCAAATTATGTGATTATCAAAGCCAAGAATTTTCGAACACTAGCTACTGTATTTACATTATAGCAATGTTTTTGTTTGCTGGCTCATGGGTCAATACAATATGGATCCTAAATGACAGACATTTACTGGCCTGTTATTACCAGCCATCAATATTAACATTCTGTACAGACAAGCGACAGATTGATCTGTGGTCTGTCCGTACATGTCTCCTCATGTTCTAGTCTGTACTCATGTGTTATTTGCTATAGTCTATGTTGTATAAGATACAGAAAACTCAAACCTCCAAGTCGTCCATTTCTCTCTGTGCAGAATTCCATAAACACTGAAAAGGCACACAATGAACCAGCATCGTAGTAAAACAAAACCTATACGCATAAAATCCCACACGTAAAATAAACTTCACTTGGCCCACTGCGGCTTGTCTTCATCATGTTTCTTTATTGGCTTGCGTGTACCGCATACATTTGTGTTTATGCCGATTTTGGACTTTGTCCCTTAGATTGTTCCCTCGGATAGGAGACATTGTCCTTGCTCATACGTGTTCAGTCTCAGGAGTTGCGTTTAAGCAATCCTACTAATCATTAACTCTACCTGCTGCCTTTGTGGGGCGCCGGACAGCTGAGCTGCCCATGTGACACTCCAAACAGAAGACTTATCGCTTCAGAGGAAGTGCTGGGGAAGGAGAGGTCAGTCATATGGAAAGATAAAGTCGTACTGGATTGGTTGATCGACCAATCATGATCAAAATAATAAAGCGAATTACCCAAACAAAATAAAATAAGGCCAAATTTGCAGAATTTAGATGTGCTACCAAGGTACATGAGATCGAGGTTATGGTTTCATCAGAAATGGATATCACTTGTGTGATAAAACTATGATGCAAGTTTTCGTATTTCAAGGATCAAGGGTTAAGTTTTTGGCAATCAATCACGTGACATCTACAATCAGATGTCCGTCTTGTACATCTAGACGTATCAAATTCGGCCAGACAGAACAGCACTTGTCCAGACTTGCTGCTTATAATCCGTCACTCCTTCAAAGAATAAAACAAACATAACAACAATATCGTCTGGGGATAAGTTGGCAGAGCAAATGTTGTCAAACAAATATCAAATTCGCTTCACGTTTGTCTTTGCCCCTACTTGATCTTATGGCTTTTAAAGGTCCAGTGGCATTAAGCAGTGAGGTTTCAAATTGCAACGAACAGCTAAGGTGGCTGACACAGGGCTATGTCGTCGTCATGTTTTTGCTTCTTTGCAGAAGGATTTTACGTATTTTACAAAACGCTAACTGTAGAGCAGCGAATTTCATGCAAGGGGACCCGCGGTGTATGTAGATCGAAAAGATATGTAGATGGAAAATAGGGATGCACCAACACCATTTTTTAAAGACAGAGTACGAGTACCGATATTTATTTTCTGGTCTTAGCCGATACCTTTAACCGATGCCTGTATAATGTACAATTATGTCAATAAACCAGTATCTTAGTGGTACATTTTCTTTTTTCCTTTAGTTTTTAGGTCTACCAAAATGTTTACATTAAGTTCATGCATGCACAACAATGTTATGGCTGGCAGAGAGACCATTAACAGTATATGGAGATGTTAGGATATTATTCAGTATCTTACCTCTGTGTTATTGCAATTGACAGTCTCCTTTTGACTGGGGCTTGAACACTGAGCGAGCGTTTGAGAGACATGGTAATTTGCTCCATTTTGATGGCACTCCATAGGTTCACAGTACCTTTCCAGCGAACAAACTGAGGCGAAATCTGTTGAAGATTTAGCCACATGCGTACAGTCACTCATGAGGGCTGTTGTTTTGCTGGGAGGCTCCAAAGAGTCATCTAGGACGGAGGAAAAGAAGGCGGGACAGGAGGGAGCGGGGTGCAAAGTTGGTAGGTGTTGGTGAATGTTGAGTTGTGTTCCCTCCTGGGCATTGCTGGGTGCAGGTGAAGGCCTCGGTTGACGCCCTGTTGAGCTAACACAAGGCGTTCTGCGGGAGTACTCGTCATGGAGCTGACTTAGAGGTGACTGTTGCACTTTAGAGGCAGGGCCTTGAGAGTTTTTACTTTTGACAGACAGGTCCGTTAAACTGCCAACAAGCTTTCGGAGATGTCCCCGTGTTCTCATGGGACTTTGCCGTTTACTGGAACCATGGTTCTGCAAGTCGACGGATGGGGAGCTGGTGGTCCTCTGAAGAATTGTAGTATCAGAGCGATCTGGGTTTTGAGGCTCAGTTGAGGTAACTTTGCGTCTAAAATGACTCTTGAAGACGTAGAGATTTTCTGCACTTTGGCTCAGTTTACTCTGAACCTTGACATTTTCTTGAGCTTCAAGGACTTTGCAAGGTAAAGCAGACTTTTCCGTGATGGGCTCACTGGTAGATGGGCACTCTGGTTGTCTCTGCACTATGTCAACCAACGGGATGCGCCCCGGTCCATAAGCCCTGCGGATACTTCTTGAAAAATGTGAATTCTTCTGAAACACTTCTTCCACCTCACAATCTTCATCTTCATCCAGAAGTGATGTTTTGCTACTTTGGGATGTGCCGTTTGACACTTTATCGATTTCCGTACATGTCCTCTCATTGGTTGTGACATTTCGCTTGGTTACAAAGAAACCATTGGTATCCTCATTGACCGTTGTGGAAAGATTTCTCTCCTGTCCAGCTGCCATAGCATTGCTCCTGTTCTGGATTCCTTGAAGCACGGAAGACCGCAGTTTTTTGAAAGATCCCATGGCGCGAAAGCTAGCCAGTCCAGACCATGCCTGGGGCATGACAGCTTGACCTTTTGGAGCAGCATTATCCTCACATTTTGTCTGGGTGGAAAACAGACATACAACCCTAGAGGGGTACGGCTTGACCTGCCCACCAGCAATCACAGGAATGGACTGAGCCTGAGAATTCAGTCTGTTAAGTCTGTTCTCCTCACAGCGTGGCTTGGATATGACAGGCTGGACCTGGTCACCACAGCTAGGCTTGGGATTCATCTGCCGCTCCTCTTTGAAAGAATCATTGCTGTGAGAGGAGACCAGCGAGCCAGAAGAATGAGCCTGCAGAATTGACAGGAAGTTGAAATATGAAGTTAATTGTGTAGCATGACAGCTGTCATACAACAGGTTTATTGACACAGGCCTAAATGTAAGTCTTTGTATAAAGAAGATAATGCATGTGACATGGAGTAAGACAATAAAATTACCAAGTGTTTTGTTTGAAAGGCATTTTCCTTAACACATCGATGAAACAATACAACGCCTGTGTAATCTGTTTTACACGCACCATGGTTGTGTCTTGTTACATGAAATATGAATTTATACAACCTCGGCTGATAACATGACCTTGACATTAAATAGTATCGTGGATGAAGTAAATCGTATCTTGTTCTTCCACCCACATGTGTAAATGTCTCATGTAATCTGTATACAAATACAGGATCAATAATAAATCAAGTGTTTTATCTGTTGTATTGAAGGGGGGGCCAGGGAATAGTGTGCTTGGATACTCGTAGATCACACCGAGGGTGAGGTGTGTTGTAAACTTTCCTATGAAAGACATAGGCTGTATTTCTTTAGGCCTTATAAAGCGAGGCCCCTCTCCAAGGGTGTGGACGTCGTAGCCTGGTGCGACATTAGCTTTCATGAAAGGCTTTCGTGAGCATGACTAAGCAATGAAAATCGCTAATCCTTTGTGATTAATGCAACAAATTGCACAGTTTTCGACCAGATTTATTCTTTGTGTGGTGGGAGAGGGGTCAGGTTCGAGACCTGTGGAGGTTGAGCAGTTTTAACCCCTTTGTTGCTGGGTGCTCACCGTTAGAGCACAGAGATACTAATGATTCAGATAATTTATCCCAAGGTCATTTTAAGTGGATGTATGAAGTCAGTTCCTATCATGTTCCCATAGCAGCCGCGAGATTTACCAAAGGTGGAGTTTGTTTCAAGTGTACACTTACTTTTTGCCTTCGCTACGAATTCACAAGAAACAATGATTTTCAAACAGGCTTCAGTATGGTCTCAAAAACAGAAAGCACCACCTCAAATTTAAACAAGAACGGGTTGGTCTGAATGCCCACACAAAAACTGAGTGAGCCACCTACACCTTTCAAGTAATTTAGATTACAACTGTTGATGCATATATAAGTAGATTGGAAGGTCATTGAAAATGTTATCTTTAGAAGCTAACAGATGTCGTTTGGGGAAATGTCTTACTTAAAATATGTGCTTGGCTGACATAGCCTAGTGGCCAAAAGTGATATTCGGAGGGGGGCAACACTTTCAATGCCCCCTCAGATTAGATGAAACAATCAAAATATGAGGTGTAAGGTACAAAATGAACAAAACACCAAGGTATTTGTCGGACTAAATTATTTAGCAAAACGACAAACCACAGTATACCAGGTAATATAAGTTTTATTATATTATATACAAAAAATGCATAGAAAAACAATAATCTCCCAGAAAATGAATACCTTGACTACACTTTTATCTGTTATTGATATTTGTTGATCCTCAATATTTTAAAGGTCATTCTCCTGGCTGTTGCTTTGGACATGTGTTGCATGCCATTTTTTTCCTAGCCTTCTTCTCACATCAGAGCTCCAGTTCAAACCCCAAACACACCAATGCAACAAGCTTACAAGTCTTTTTTATGCATCTTTAATTGTCAGGTTGGGCATCACTTTTTGCCACAACTCTAGCTTTCCGTAAATAGACTTTTTGTTATCTAACTGCAATGACTTTTATACACATTTACGTGTGGCTTTTGTATCCAGATACTTATGGGTTGCCACTATACAGTATAGCCCTATAGAATAACCAAACATACCTTCTGTCTCAGTGTAGGCAAAGGTTGATCTCGATCACGTCAAGTTCAGCTACCCATAAGCACTTAGCTCCATTGAGGCATGAGAAAGAAACTGCCAGTTGACCTTTTTGTTTAACAAGAGTTTTGAAAGAATATCTCTTTACTGACTTCTCGCACTTCCCGATGTCTCTGAGCTTCAAGTTGAACTCCTACTCTTCCTCACCTGTATAATCATTGGCGAGTCAGAATTAATTAAAAGCAAAACCCCTCCGCGTGGCTACCAGCTAAAGCCAGGCTCAAAACAAACTCCCTAAACAAGAATACAGACACACATAATCACATAGACGCCTGCTGGGGATCTGCTATTGAGCCAAAGTACACCTACAACTAATAAGCACTGATGCATGAATACTAACATATGACGTCTTACATTCCTAAAGTCACACACTTTAAGATGCAAGCGGACTAATTTTCTCACTCCAGTATGAGATCACACGATTGGATTAACATGCTCTTGCCAGCGCCTTAAAACTAGGGTGGGCCCAGTGGGGTGAAAGATTATCCACACGATGTAGTTGTTAACGCAAATTATCAAGCCTATGTTTCAAATAAATAATTAGGCACAAGCCCGACGCTTCCTGACTAAGGAATTTTTTACCTAAGAATAACCCACCACACCAGTTCTTGTAATCTGCCAATCAAGATGAACAAGTCTTGCGTTGCTGTCGAATCACTCAGGAATGATGCAGCCTACGCTTTATGAACCAGTTAAATGTAATTCACCAGAGCCACGATTGTGACGAGGAATTCCAAGCATTTTTAAAAGCGTGTTTATACTTTTGGCGGAGTACTGAAGCCACGCCGCCCTTTTAGCCGTCCAAAGCTTCTGAACTATTCCATGTCAATTAACAGATTTGAGATATGTTCAGAGCCTGGAGTGAAAGAAAATATATCGTTAGAGTTTGACTGACGCCTTTCCACTGAATGCAAGACTGTTTTACGGTGTCTTTGGTGTGTTATAAGTTGCCTATGCATGTATTATGGCGCTCTTCCACCGCATAGTACGGCACGGTACGGTGCGGTACAGCTCACTTTTGGGAGGTTTTCCACTGGGTACAGTACCTAGTACCTGATACTTTTTAGTACCACTTTGGTTGAGGTTCCAAGCGTACTGTACCGATACCAAAATGTTTACACAAAGATCACTGATTGGCAGAGAGAATCATTACCAGCGTCATTAGATTTGCAACACGTGAATACGCATTTTAATACGTAATATTGACATTTCGTTTTACGCTTTGTGACAGTAAAATAGAGATCAAGACCCTTAACGCAATGCTAAATGCTACTTTAGCTTACCCTCGTGCGCCGTCGAGCAAACCAAATGATCGTTGTCTGCTCTTTTCTTTAAGATTAGCCAAACTCTCTGGTATTTTTAGCGGTATTTTGTTATGCAAAGACGATACGCTTATAATCCCAACCCACTTTGAGGCGCTACTAAACTTCTGTGTACAAGCAAAGTGAGACGAAGTGAAATGAACTGAACTGAGCCAAGTCGTACTAAACCTGACGGTACCATGCAGTGGAACACACGTAAAATTGCAAAAATGAAAGTGTGGGAACAAAAGATGCGTTATATCTAAAAGCGAATTCTCACCCAGACCTGGCTGAAACGCCTCGTGTAGCCACACCCCCACACATCTACATCAGTTGGTGGTCTGATTTGACTAAGACCGCCCAAATGTATATGCAAGTAAGGTGGGTGTACCTGTCAGTACAATTTAAGAGGAACCTGATGTTCCAAATATGGTCAGAGGCGTTACATTGCCATCACACGCTTGCAGTATTCCACCAATCACTACGCACTGGTTAACTGGCCAATCACAGCACACCTCGCTTTTCAGAGCAATGAGCTTTGTCAAAAATCTGCACGTTTTCAGAGAGGTGGAGCAAAGAGGAGATACAAACATGCACGGTGTGGAAAATACAGCGTTTTTGAACTTTAAATCGTGTTTACACGTCGCATTACATCTAAAACAAACAATTAACATATTTGTTTAAGCCGTGTCATATGACTCCTTTAAACACTAGCATTCTTCATGGCTCTGGTCAAGATCCTCCTCAAACCTACACGATAGTGTGTGTACCACCCCTCTCCTTATCCTAATCTGATTAGAAGGCTTTATCAGTCTGGACTAGCATCAATTCTGTAAACTGTCAAATACACTTATTAACATATGTAGAGAGAGAGAACCTGTTCACAGAGCCCTCTGACAAGTTTGATATACTGCAAAACTACCAATGTACAGAGAATTGAAGAGTGATTTATTCTTTTTGTTTTGTTTGGTTACTGATACCACCTGCCATATTATGACCCAGTTCTCCTTTTTGTCAACAAGACAAGGAAGTATAGTTAGGAGGCAGACACGCCCTGCCTGCTTCAGGCATGGGAAGCGTGAAGTAATGCTCCATCTGAAACCTCATTCATCTCACCTGTCTCCTGACCCGCTGTCTACAGCAAGTCCACCGCTGCGAAACACATGTCAATGTGCGTTCAGCATGCTCTGAGAAATACTAAGCTTTGTTAAGCTTAATGGGTGTGTTCTCGAAACATGTTCAGGTTTTTTTCACCCCAAAACTTAAAGAAAAAACATATTTTGCAAAAAGAAAATAAAGCCTGTGAGAGGATCATTAAGATTTGTAGACATTTCCTTTGTGACAATTGAGGAAATTGCCCATGCAAATTATTTTTCAATAAGGGTGAAATGTGACCCAGACAAGTGAGTAGGAGACCGCGTATATACTAGTGCGTTTCCTTTAAAAACGCATAACTCTTGCTACCGTTACGCCTGGCGTTTACAGTACTCTAGAGTTTTCGCCGGAATTTTGTTACCTCGCGTACAAAGTACGCACGCACAGGTAGCGCACGCGCATTCCATTTCTTGCAGTAACCACCAGGTGGCAACCGTGTCCTGGGAGCATCGAATCAAATGCGAGGCAAAACCAGTATAAAAGTATTTAAATTAGGGCTGTCAAAAGATTAATCGCGATTAATCGCATCCAGAATAAAAGTTTGTGTTTACATAAAATATGTCTATGTTCTGTGCATATTAATTATGTTTTTATAAATACAAACACATACATGTATGCATTTACATGTGTATGTAAATGCACATGTACATTTATTTACATGTATTTATTTATATTTACCAACAATTGAAATTATATATAAATGTTTAATCATTTTTAGATTTTTCTTAAATATATGCATGGATGTGTATGTGTTAATAAATACAAAATTATTCTGCACAGCACACAGATATATATTATGTAAACACAAACTTTTATTCTGGATGCGATTAATCGCGATTAATCTTTTGACAGCCCTAATTTAAATGCAAGTTTAATAGGCTATTTAATACTTTTATAGCTCTAAATCACACTAATTTCACATTTGTACAAAGAATTTTAAAATAGCATAGCAACTAATTTTTCACCTGAGCAAATTCTGGTTTCAAAAATGATTCAACATTTGAAAAGCTTCTGTCAATGCATTTGTATTATATCAGGAAGGGTAATATTTGGCTTCATAAATAAGTCTTGGCATTAATTTATGGTGGCCATGGCTTAGGTGGCACGTACAGGAAGGCATACAAGTTCCTTGTGTATGTCTTGTGATAACCAAACCCTCTCGCTATGTGTGTGTGCAGTGCATTCCAATGCCTGTGTGTTGATGTCTGGCGAGCAAAAGCAATTGTTTAGAGAAAGTGTTTAACAATTTAGTATATATAATTACATAATTATCTATGACTTATGTGTGTTGTTCGCACATGCCGGAGTTAAACATTATATTTAAGCATGACAAATAATGTGTTTGCACATTTAAATGCAAAATGGTTTTTTATGCTTAAAAATTGTAACACATAGTTTTAAAGTATCACAAAAACATTGTCAAGCACATCAGATGAATACTAATATTTCAGATTTTAGAATAAGTATGGTTTTATTATAGTTAAAGTATAAAGTTGGCACATTACTATTTGTACTCTCTAGTTTTACTATAATAATCATGCTTAAACTACTATAGCGGAGACACCATCAATTTGAGTAAAATAGTTTACAAAAAAAAATACATTTAAGTTACTACAGTTCGTTCTAGTAAGTATATACTTTAGTAAGGGATTCTTTTTAGGCCTTTGCTAACATAGAGAAAGAAATATAAACTCTCGTTTATTTTTGAGTTTAATGAACTTAATCTCTATAAAACTGACCACCTCGCCACCCCTCCTCCTCCCTTTCTTAACTCCCCCCGTATCTTCCATCTCCCTACAAGCTTTGCGCGCTCCCCCCACATCACCATGACAACCAGTGGGATAGTAACGCATACACAATACCCCTCCTCCCTCCAGCTTCTTTTGAACTCAACGGTACTGGCAAGACGCAACGATCTGCTTACACTTCGGGGCGCTTGTCACTGTATATCTGTTCCCGTATCAACAAATTAAAATGCGCCTAAATGATCGCGTATATTAGTCGATATTTGCACGTCTTACCTTTATCATAGTTCTTGAGTGGCGTCTTAGCCCGGTGTCACAACACTTGTGCGGCTTGAATGTGTTCGCAAGCCGCGAGAAACTCCTCCAAGCGTTCAAGGTCCAGTGAATCACTCATATTAACTCATCGGAGATCGTCGGACAGCCCGTCGATCAATGTGAAACTACATAGTAGTCAAAATAAGTGAAGCAAACACCCCGTAGCCGAAGGTCTACCGGGACCGAACAACGTCCCCCGAACTCTCCCTCAGGCGATTTAATAGCACGTGATCGAAATCAAGCGCTCGCGAGGCAGATTTGTGAGTTGAAACGGACTCGTTGGGAAGTTTAATGTTGGTTTTCTGTGGCGAAGAAGCTCAGCCAGAGGGACCCGTGGAGCTGCGCGGGCGGAGAGACGTTATTGGACCGCATCGATGCACTTGTTGCGCTGATTGCTGCGGGGCGGAGGAACAAGTCGCCTGTGATAGGCGCTCTGCAGTCTGCCCACAGGACGCCAGCCGGAATTAAAGTGCATCTGTATCGTATCTGTATACAGGACGCGCACTGCTGGTTATATAGGGCGGAGATTTATTAGAAAAAGAGAAATGCATTGATTGACACTAAAGGATCCAATATGTATTCCTTACGTGGACCTTCCTTTAGCGATCGCCTGCGCAATAAACACAAACTGATGTAAGTTACAACAGACTATGTTTGTGGCGCTTAGACGTATAAAACTAAGTTGTTTTAGTTTTTACTCAGGATATTGAATTGTTTTTTTTTTGTTGTTGTTGTGTCACTCAAATCAACGAGTGAACTTTTTTCTGGTGAGAATGTGTTTTTATGTAGGCCTCGATATTACACTTTTTAAAAAGTTTTATTGTCAAGCAAGTATTGTGCTGTTGTTTTTTTAAGTGACATTTTAAGGATGTAAAATTTACATTGAGCCATTTCTAGGAATCAGAATATTACAGACATTTAGGAGTAGGTCCCATTAATAAGAAAACCTTATAAAGTTATAGGTGTTTCCCCCATAAGATCATATTGAAATGGTCAAAGCCGATTCATGAACATTTAAGAGCAAGTTAACAGTGCATCTAACCAAAATTATTTTCATGCATGAATATCAAATGTTGGCTATGCTGATGTGTAGAACCAAACATATAGCTAAACACAACAGGCTATGGGCATTAGCAAACACGTGGCACAAACAATGGAGTCAAGAGGGTTAAGAGTTTAATCCATTAGTAAGAAACACTAAAATGATGCGTTATTTTGTTCATGACGTAAGTCTACACAGCACATGGGTTAAAAAATCGACACAGCAAATCTTTCAGAAAAGAAACACAATTGGTAATTTAGTGAATTCAAAACATTTTCTCTCAAATCACATGTGGGTCATAGTTGCAGGAACGTTGAACTCTATCAAAAGGGCTCTTGTGGGTAGCTAGGCCTACTTTATGTTTCAAAGAGAATAAATCCAGAAAAAACCGTATCGTCATCTTCGTCTGCATACAACCCATTGAAATTCTCTATATCAGATGCTTGAAGCCACACCTTGTCTCCAACCTCCAGGTCTAGGACTGCTCCCCCTGTTCCCTGATCCTCAACGTTTTGGTATCTGTCGAAAGTGTGGAGCATTTGCTGACCGTTCTTCATCAGGGTCACTTTTACATGGCGAGAATAAACAGTGATGCAATAAGTGAAAAAATAGGCTCCGCTGACAGGGCACGTGAAGCGACCCGTCTCAGGATCATAGTGACCCTGCCGGTTGTAGAGGATTTTATCAAAACGTATAGGTGTGTTACCAGGAGGAAATCTGGTCTTTTCAGTCAATCCGACCGAAAAAGCACTTTTTGATATCTTAGGCATGTCTCCCTTTGGACCTGGGTTGCCAATGTCTCCTTTATCGCCTTTATCGCCATGAACGCCAATGCTGCCCTTGATACCCGGAGGGCCAAAGTCACCCTTCGGACCTGGCCGTCCTGGGGGACCCACGGGACCCTTTAAGCCTCCCTGTCCTTTAGTGCCAGTGTCACCTTGTGGCCCTGCTGGGCCTAAAGGCCCCACCTCCCCTCTGATGCCCTGTGGTCCTGGAAAACCCAATTCTCCCTTCCGACCTTTCATGCCAAGAGGCCCTGGAAAACCATGGGGTCCCATTTTGCCAGGTGGGCCCCGAAGTCCATTATCACCACGCTGGCCCTTCATACCAGCTATGCCAGGAATACCTGTTTAAACAGCCAAAAAACACTCTTATTTACTTGAGTGGTTTCTATTCACACTATTAGAAACAAAAATGTTAAAAAATTAGTTCTATTTTATTACATATTTGGAAAATGTAACAAAATTCACATTTTACCAGTTTCTCCTTTATCCCCTTTTGGACCATTTTTACCAGATTCTCCACATGTTCCTATGACCCCTTTAGAAGAAAAAAAAACTGTACCTTAAAACTGTATTGTACTTCAGATTGTGTTTGTATACTACATTATTGCATACAAGGTCACACGGCAGTACACATTTTCAGAACACTGCTGTTATTTGACTTCTAAAGTTAGTTTAAAGGTCACTAATTCACAAATGTACTTGCTTTTGGTCTTACCCCCATCTCCTTTGTCACCTTTGGCCCCATCTCTGCCATCACGACCTTGAATTCCATTGTGTCCTGGGATTCCGGGCTGACCGCACATGCAACCGTTAGTCTTTCCAGAAACGTCCTGCTCTGCAGCATTTACTAATACAAATAAAAAAAGCACACAGAATTGTCGTGGAAACAGCATGGTCCTCCAGCACAGTAGCAGCCTAAATACAGTCAGCTACAATATATGTGTTGTGTCTGTGGTGTGAGAAGCTAAATGGGCAGAATAATAGATGATATTTTAAAATGCTGTTAGTTATTACATCACACTGTAAACCTGTAACTTCATTGGTCAGAAAGTCATTTTCTAGATGACTTATTTTAGCCAAATCAGTTACACATCACTTGTGTCCTCAAGAAACCCTTCTTTTTAGTTGAACTAATAATCAACCTGGAAACTGTTATTACATAATCCATAATAGCATATCGTTTTGCAAATGAGGTAGACAAACGCCATCGATTCTTCACTTTATTCTTCGTTCTCGCAATGCGTAGCAAAGCTTGTATTAAAGGAGTAGTTCACTTTCAAAATAAATGTTCATGATCATTTACTCACCCCTGTTGTCATCCAAGATGTTTATGTATTTGTCTCTTTAGTCAAAAAGAAATGAAGGTTTTTTGATGAAAACATTCCAGGATTTTTCTCCATGTAGTGAACTTCAATGGACTCCAAGCGGTTGAAGGTCAAAATGACAGTTTCAGTGCAGCTTCAAAGGACTTAAAACGACACCAGACGATCAATAAAGGTCTTATCTAGTTCATGACTTCACGTTATACGTAATTACGTTGAAAACTTGCACGTTCAACTTGTAAACACTGACTCGGTACTTCCGCCTGCATCAAGCGTGACCTTTTCAACGTAATTACGTATTTTGTGAAGTCATGAACACGCATCGCAGAACAGAGCAAGGCGAACATTTGTGTTTATAAAGCATATACATTATGCACATATGCATATGCACTGAAACTGTCATTTGACATTCAACCATTTGGAGTCCAATGAAGTCCACTATCTGGACTATCTCGACTAAAGAAACAAATACATAAACATCTTGGATGACATGGGGGTGAGTAAATTATCATGAACATTTACTTTGAAAGTGAACTACTCCTTTAAATTAATAAAAAAACAATAAAAAATTTTTTGTTAAATAAAATATTAAATTAACAGTTGGGATCTTGCTCCATGAGGGCTTGATGGCAGTAAAGGGAAACTGAGCATCTTGTGTTTTAATTTCCCCCTATTATAGAAATGTTATTAAACAGATATAGGCCCGGTTTAAGGCTAGTCCCAGACTAAAAATGAATGTGTGACCTGTTTTAACGGAATATAATATAAGCCCAGTAATATCTTAAAATAAATCAGTGCCATTGTTTTGTCTCAAGATACACATCAGTAATGTTTTCTTCTAAGGCATTTTTATAAAAGCGACATCAATATCTTAATCTAACTAAGGCATAGTCCTGGCTTAAACTAAACCGTGTCTGTGAAACCGGGGCATAAAGTCTAGAGAGCACTATGCAATTCAATGCTGTTTGTACAAGGCCTGTTTATGTTACTTTATCTTGATTCATTTTCCACTTGAGTGACATTGCAAATTCAATCTAAGGCATCCCAGTGCTTGACCTTATGAATAATGCTCTTTCATTAGTCAAAGCTTTATGCTCTTGAAATATGTCATATCATGCCTCCCTCCCTCTTCCAATTAGAACTAAAAGGTTCTTTTCAGACGACTGCAATAAAATCTAAAGAACCAATGCTCTGTCGTCTCGTTGGTTATAGATGGAGCTGTGACCTTTTGTTTTAGAAAGCATAAAATGTTATTTCCTTTTTCTGTTGTTGTTTTCAGAATATTTCATGAAGGACGGAGATGCTTTCAAGAACCTGAGAATCTTCATTTTTTAGAGTGGTTGATCTTATACGGTCCTAAAGTTGTGCAATTGTTTTATTTAAACGTCATATGTTACATTTTATTTGAATGAAAACAGGATTACTAACATATTTTTAGGTATCAATTTATTATCATTTCCAACAAACATGATGACAAAACAAAACCAGGTTATTAAGAAACTCATTTGGAATGTTCAAACACAACAGCGTGGACAACAAATACACAATATATTAATCTGAATACAGTACGTCTGGTTATGTGCATTGATACCCTTTTATTCATACTTAATATAGTACCAACAAGGGCAGAATTATTTGTTTGTGCCAACTTTTGGCAATTACTGCACATTTAAGTAAACAAGAAAATTGTTAAACTGCTGTTATTTGGTTTACCATCATATAGTTTGCTTACAGATATTAAGGCAGATAATTATGTAAAATTACGTTTATTGGCTTGTTAAAATGTGAACGATTACTCTTCATGAATAGATTTACAAATAAATAAATACATTTTATAACAAGATGAGTCAACCAAAAAATAAATAGATATATCTAGCATGCTCTAATAGTTCACTGCTGAATCATAAATAATTTAAAAGAGTATGGGCAGAATTCTTAAAACTATACTTTCTAATACAGTTTCTGATGTGACTATCTGTCTTTCTCATCAAACAGACGTCACCATCAGAGACTCAGCAGGAACACTGCTCGGTGTTGGCTGGGGTTAGAGGGTTTAAGGTCTTCTGGTTGTTTTAGGCAAGTTCTCGGGCAGCGGTATCGTTTTACATGATCTGGCGATGCATGCCGTAACCAGTCATGCCAGCCTGAGATGCCCCACGGTTACTGCCCATCTGCAGGCCAATCAGATTCTGGCCCTGGCGCAGCTGCTCCTCAGAAAACTCTCGCCGATTGCCTTGAGACTTCCTGTCGGACAAAAAGGGCGATGGGTGTTGACACGGCACTGACACGCAACCAAGGCCATTCACAACTCCAGACAGGATAACACACAGCACTATAATTTCATATGGCTCTTGCTCACCTGTGAAACCAGTCTTGGTTACCTCGGTAATGCCCATCGTCTTTTGTGAGAGCCACGCTTCCCAGGGCCATCAGAGTTCTTTGGACCGCAGCCATGTCTTTTGCTTCAACCAAAGAGGACAACAAATAACCAAATTTGCTTAAATCTGCTGCATTACTTTGGCCTGCTATTTGCTTTAACAAGAGTTCAGAAGGTTCCAGAAATAAAGTCCATTCTCCCACATTAACCAGAAAGGGAAACAAGATTACACAGACATAGAAGAACGAGCGTAAACATTACACCGTACCTTCCCACAGGTCCACTGTTTGAAATATGTCTGTGGTGATTACTCCGTAGACCTCCGTTGCTTGAAGGAACTGGGAGATCTTTTCCATCTGCTTAAAGGCCATCTGAGTCTCTGGGATCTTCTTAATAGGCTCCTTACCACGCGGATACAGACTATTAATGAGTCTACAGAGGATCTGCAGACACATGGCAATCAATAGAAAAAATGAAAGATGAATGAAAGATTATAGCGTGGTATTGTCCGATCAGTATGAAGTATAGTTCAGTAACTCACAGTGCCATCCATAAGCCAGTTCTGAAAGTTTGGTTTTCCTGGCTGTGGTCGGTCTATATTTCCTCCACACTGGGCAATAATCCAGTCCACCAGCCGAGACTCCAGGTCGGGATCATACTTCAGTTCTATTTTCTCCTGGACCTCGCGGCTCATCCCATAACTGGGTCCTCTGTTTGCCATAGTTAATTGAGTTACCTAGATGCTTTGCCAGTATCTGTTTTTAAAATAAATAATTTAATTTCAATGCATTAGTTAACACACAGCAGCTGCTGTGAAGCTGCACTGGAACACTTTTAATTTCCCCTTAGGACAAGACAACTGTTATTACTTGTTTTGTTGTCAAATAAAACCATTGTAAGTGATAATTTGTTCTGTTTTTTTTGACAGATGTTGGTTGCTCAGGGTGTGGTCCACGCGGTCCGAATGCGTGACTTTCAAACAAAAGCCCAAATGCGTTTTCATCCGGACGCAGATCATCCTCAACATTACATTAACTCAGAGGAACGTTGCAATTCCACGTAATCTATTTTTTTAATTCCCGTCAGGCACGCAGACAAACTATCTGTGCTGATTTAACGCACATTACTTTTCAACTATTAACGTACATTTAAACTATTATCATATTTAGTTTCTCCACGAAATATAGCAATAGATGTAGGCCTATCTTTGTCAAAAAATGAAATGATATTAAATCCAGTGTCCACTTACAGTGAGGAGATGCGTCCTGTCTTCCACCGCAGCGAGGTCAAACCCTTCCTGTGGTCACTGATCAGAGATGCTGGATTGAAACATCCATGCAGCTGGGGACGGGGCGTGGCTCCGAGCCAACTGTCCGGCCTGCAACATCAGGAATCCTACTATGGCGAGGGTTGGCTTATAAACATGAATTAGGCTGCGTGGCTGTCCGCCCGATAAACGTGGGCGTGACGTCATTAATATTCATGAAGGAAGCGACGAGGTACAAACGAATCTCTGGAGAAAAACGAGGAAAATTCGGTGAAACGGTGAGGAAAGAAATCATTCGTCTTTTTGCTGTTCTTTCGGTAAGAAATAACCAAGCTACATTGACATCCAATAGCATCGCGTGTAAAGTCTGTAGAGGAAAGTAGATACTTACGTGTATAGACCACTTTGCAAGATGTAAACACTGGTCCAGAAGAACTTCCGGTTTGACTTGATTTTATTTTTTAAACCTGACGTTACATATATAATGATTAGTTCACAAATGTTCTGTTGGCTGTATTGTTCAAACATTTGTGTAGAGTTAAAAAACTGAAAATGTAGTTCTTCTGAATCAACTTTGCTTTTTAGAAATGGTCCATATAAGGTATGTTACAGGTGAACAACATGTGTAGAATTTCAACAAACTTTATCTTTAATATAAAATGTTTTAAAATAAATATTTCTAAAAATGCAAACCATAGTAATTTAAAGAAGGAAAACGATTGTATTTGTACATGAATTTGTATGAAGTGTTGCGAACATTGTCGTATAAGCGACATGTGAATTATGTACGGCCTTTAAATACAGTACACATACTGTAAACCGCGTGGGTATCAATTTAAAACCTGATAAAGAAAGGTCAGTCTGGTTGTTAAAAAATAAGCTGGTTGGTCAGAGAGGGGGCTGTAAAGAAGCCCCGGCCCATTGAACACAGTCCAACACTAATCACGCATGTTAATAAACAACCAAGCTGTTCCTGGAGCAGTGGCCCAATACATCCCCCAAACAACCTGAGTGAAGGGGGCAGAGAGAATTGAAAGGTCAGCTTTGATGTACCGTTTTCAATATTGTGCTTGTTGGGGTGTTCAGGTGGATTAATTAAATAGTACACACGCCGCTAACTCCTACTGGCGTAAAGGAACACTGTATTAAATCACCAAAGGTGGTATCAATATACAAAGGCTTTATTTCCATAAAACAATGTGAGATCTGGTAAAAAGGCCCTTCGACACATTACAATAACAGTCAGTAACACAGCAGCTTCAGCAAACGTTTGAATGGCACAGATTGCATCGAGTAAACATGTAAAAGATAATAACCGGGAAGACTTAAGGGTTTTTAGAGCTGTCCCATTTTCCTCCAACATTCGTGACTTCCTAGACAAAATGGGAAGAGGCCGTTTGGCATAATTAAGGAGACTTGGTTAATCGTATCCTGAACCGTGGATCACACCAAAGTGGTGAGCTTGTCTATGAGGTCATCGATGGTGTAGACAATAAGTTTGATGTCATCCTTTTCAGCCATGCGGTGTTGGCCATGCCGGCGTAGAATGATGTCCACGTCGGGGCTCAGCACACGCTCGGCCACCTGCATGGAGATGTGCCAGGGCACGTCCTCGTCCTTCAGGCCGTGAATGAGACGCACCGGACAGGTGATGGGGATAGGGCTCTGCAGGATGCGGTGGTTCTCTGCCTCACGTAAGAAGTCCATACTCACAGTGTACATGCCCTCCTCAATATTCTTCGTGGGGACTGTCCACACACCCTTGTCCTCACACTCTTTTCTAACCTGAATAAAACATGTTACCAATTTAAGCATGTATGGACGCCCGCTATGATGTCATTTCAAATAAGTGATCCGACGCCCCGTCATCTCACCTCTATTGGAAGTGTCTTAAAGGCTGTAACCAAATGATCCGCTGCCGTGGAGATGCCCACCAACGCTTTTGTCTTCTCTGGGCGAGCGATAGCAGCCAAGAGCATCAACCAGCCACCCATACTGGAGCCAACAAGAATCTACCACAAATGTTACGAGACTTAACACTTGCAGGACTCACAGCCAGTGAGTGAACCTCATTAATAATAATAATAAAGCTAAATCTCTGTAGTCATGTACACCTTTCTTGTCTTACCTGCGGACCTTCAGCAAGTTCATCTAACATGAACAGGACATCTTTCTTCCAGGTGCCAATAGTGCCTTCAGCAAACACACCCTCAGAAGCTCCATGGCCCGAGTAATCAAACCTGTAAGATTCGTGTTTTACATCGACTTTCAGGATTACTAAATATTATGTATATACACATATACATGCCTCAGGCAGCCATGTCCTAGAGATCTGCAGAACTCCTCCAGGGCTTCAGCCTTCTGTCCATTCATGTTTGAACCATAGCCAGGTAGAAACACCACACCGGGACTTTTCCCCTTCACTCTACGATACGCCAGCTTTGGCTGATCAGGGCGTGATATATATTGCAGTGTAGATTTTTGTCGAACTCCTGTAAATAAAAACACAAGGTCGGTCATAAATGTGTAGAAATGATGGTTTAGCCTGACGTACAGTGACGTTTTAACAGATAAGCTGCCCTTCCACGGCTAAACTAAGGTTCATTTGTGGTTACCATGGATGGTAGTTTTATTTGTAGTAAAACCTGGTTCATTTTAGTAAGGAGTTAGTACACACCCGCTGTCTGATGTATGTTATGGTGCACATTGCTTATTTTAGTTCCTGCCCAAATTTTCCAGCACTCACTAATAACATTTTAAATTAATTTTACAACCAATTAACTCTCTCGTCAATGTCATTCGTTCAACAACTTTTAAAGCCTAAGGAAGCCCCCCCCCTTCTCAAATTCTTCTGAATGCCATGCCACACCCCCTTCCTTTAACTAGTTTTTGTATAAACGTGGTTTCCGTGTTTGCTAATTATATGCAGTTTGTTTTTTGTTTACTTTTACTGACCCCCAAATCCTTTGACCGGACAGTTCCGACAGCTCCATTGCTCGATATTGGCCGGAGTCCTCTCCTACAATGCCTTAACACCACCGCTGCCATGCTGTTTCACAACTCACTGCTGAAATATCGCGAGAACATCTAGGTTGCCATGTTTTGGAAAGAATGTAAAATCCCACAGTGCGTGACTTGCTGTGTTGCCAAATACACTTGTGTTGCTTAAAATATGAAATTATGTTAAAATGTTTCTTACTGAAAACACACAAACCATCTTTGTATTTCGAATCTTGTGATGGGACACCCTCACTAGGCTTAAAGGCCATTTAAGTTTGATTTACGTTTTTTGGTAGATTTATAACACACATTTTATTGTATCTTATAATAGAGCAAACAAGGTCAACAGCGTTGCGGAAGCTATGAGTCATAAATCTAGATATGTTGGAATTGAGAAAATAAATAATGTATTAGTTTAATTAAATTAATATGCATTATTATTTACAAGTTGATATTAATTTATTTAATATGGTCACGCGCACTTTCAATTTAATCGCTTAACCCAGCCATTAGGTTTCAGTCAGGTGTTGGCAGTCATAGTGGACTTATACTGACACCTTGTGGTCACAGCATTAAAAAACGCTCAATTTTTCATGTCTGCCACGATTGATATTTTTCAGGAAAAGGTCCAGTAACATTTGGTACAGCGAGTAGAACTCATGTAGCTTAAACAACTGGACAATTCAAGTTTGTTTTGAGTAAATCAAACAAACAAATAAAAAACACAGTAAAGTGACACAGTACCAAAACAGAAAGCAAAAAAGGAAGGGCTCGAAAAAAAGGAATCAAGACTGGACAGCTTGACTAGGTGCTAACTAAAGGCAAGAGAGAGCACTAAAAGGAAAGGCATTTAAACAATGAAAAACAACAAATGTCAATTGTCAAAGATTGTGTCAATGGACTTGCATAAGAACACCTTTGAAACAACACCCACATGCAAACGCATGCTACTCCAGCCCTCGAGCTAAACATACGTTAAAAATGATAAATACAATATTTAATAAAACATCATATTCAGACATTACAGATAAAGTTTAGGGAACTGACTATGTAGCCTCTGTCACACACAAACAAATGATGTTAGTCCGCCAAAACATATCTGAATAAACATTTATATTGTAGGAAATGACAAAGAACTACTCATAAAACAAAGTATTTTAAGAAATATTTAAAAACATATATTTACATAAACGTTGATAAATGTATTTTGTTCATTTGAAAGGAACTGTTTAGCGTGTTGATATAAATGTAATATGCTCTACTTGGAAGTCTCTTTGGATAAAAGCGTCTGCCAAATGAATAAATGTAAAAGAAATGAATTCATTTGTCAGGTTTTTGTCAGTCTGGCACAGGTAGTGATTGAACATGAACACGTACAATGTTAATCTGGACATTCATATGGAAGCGGAATAGGCCAACTCTACGGAAATCATTTTACAACAGTTTGCCGTATTTCTGTTTCACTTACATCATAAAGAAGTGAGCAAATACTGTCGCAAACAAGAGAACTTCAGTTTTTCTTTAACAAAATTGTAATGAGGCTACAGAGAAGAGCTTGTTTTCCTACAAGCAAAATGATCAACATTCCAACACGTGCATGTAAATCTCTTGTGATATAGCTTGAACTCCTAACCCATGAAACACAGAATATACATTGGTTGTCTATCTGTCATGCAAAAAACTCTGTGTAGAGCCAGGTGCTGCATCCCAATTCACCTACTAATCGTACTTTGTACTTGTTCATTATTGTAGCATAACTCTCACATCTCACAATGTGTTAATATGTGTATGGATCAGCACTTTCACACTATGATTTAGAACAAACATTATTCAGGACGAATAGTATGCAAATTAGGATGCAGGGTGGGTTTTCTAAACCTAAACAGTCGGATGAAATAAACTAAAAGAGGCATTCACTAGTCGTAGCGAGTATGCAGCAAATGTGTTCATCCAGCATAACGGTCAATGGAGAATACTCAGAAACCCTCTATTGTGCAAGACCCTTTAACAAACAACCAAAAAAGAACACCCTTCTCCTAAAGTGCCCACTGTAACACTGCAATAAAACAATAAGTAAATGGATGAATAGTAAAATGCATAACTGCAGAAGGCAATGTAAATAAAATGTGTTCAAATAAAATCGAATCCACATTTACGGTACAGACACTCATTTGGCTATAGTGATGACTGTTGTTCAGGCTTTGGCAGGAATCTCATTTTATCAGCATATCCGATAATGTTCAGCTCAGACTCCTCATGGTCTCATCAAAGTGCCTCTTTCCATCCAGGTAAAGCATTGACTCTATAGATGACCAAACGTTGAGAGTTGTTATTTGAAACATTTGTATTTCAAAAGGCAATATTAAATTTCTATACGTATATTTCTAACCTCCATAGCTTTGTGGTACAACAGCCGAGACATCCTTCTCGACACGGAAAGTGAAGTGAAACACGTTGGTGGTGCTGTGCTGCCGGGTCAAAGGGTCGAGGACCTCTGTGTGAACTCTGACTTGAACGTGTGTCCCTTCCGTATAGCAAACCTACAGCACAGGATCATAACAATTTCAGTTTGAAGGACAAAAACAAACAACGCATGTTATGTTTAAAGAGCTCAGAACGATCTTTAAAATGAATCACCTGCGAGGAAAGCAAGAGCAGGGAACCAATTTCGACTGGTTTTCGGAATACAATGTCATCTACAGCCAGCAGGGATGGCCTGCAACCACTAAAAGATAGAAAAGCAGCCATCCAATGAAAATTCAACGAATTATCCACAGAAAACATTCAATGAATGTGAAACCTAAATCAAATAGTTATCTTACGCAAATGCACAAGCATTGGCCCAGCCAAGTTCATAAGCCTTTCTCATTAGAAAACCACCAAATATCCGGTTGAAGATATTTCTTTCCTATGACGTGCAAAGGCAAAATCAAGCTTCTATCAGGACTAGTTACAAGTAGCAAATTGTGCAAAAGCAATGACTTCATTTTTAAAGTAGATTCAACAGTTTTTTCCTTACCTGTGGATGGCAGATCTCTAGCCCTTTCATCTTGGCATCTTCCATCCACACGGAGTTAGGTGGTAGTGTTCTACCCCGAAAGCTAATAGTTCTGTGGCAGAGGAGAGGACAAATATTCTTTGTCAATATACGCAATAAGACAGAGTCATATGTAGTTGTTCCTAAATCTTACCTTGGGTCCAAAGTGTTAAGGAACAGGTTGTGAATGAGGGTTCTCTCCTCAGCTGTAGGGGCCACTTTAAGAAGAGACGCTGTGTTCAACTCCACCCGCCTCTTCTTGTTAACTTAATGTAAATTAGGTAAAGAATGGATTTAATATCACATGATAAAACAGATCCATCAAAGAACTTTTAGAACACTGTAATTCACTGTCATTGATTATAATTATATAAAAATAAATGTAGTATGTATTCAAATGTTCCTGAAATATGTAAGCTGCACTTGCTTCCAAATAAAAAAATTAAATGACACTTACTCTCTCCCTGTTGAAAAATCGCCTCTTCCTCCGGCCCATCTGGTTTCAAAGGGTTGATGAAAGCTGCCCTGGAGAAACAATCAAAAACATTTGCACCAACTCACAGATATAACACATGAACCGCGGACATATTTAACATACCAACACTCAGAAATACCTTTTGTTTTCGGGATCTCGGGCCACCATTACAAATGTGGCATCTAACACGTCGGTGTACACCCCATCATGGTACTGGTAAAATAGGTTCTTTTTTAGTTTAATGTACACCAAAAAAGTACAAGTTGTATTTAAAGACAGAGAGAATACCTGAGTCATGTGCATTTTAGCTTCTATTGAGGTTTTGCCAACCCATGTCACATGACCTTTGAACTTGATGTCACAGTCTGGGTAGATGATATGTTTTCTCATGTCTGTACAATAACAATGAATTGATCACCATGACACATGGTGACACATTCATCCAATATATTTAACACAATATGTGCTAAGCTGAAAGTTTTGCAGTGACAAGTAGGTATAAAAAGTGTTTTTTACCGATTTTGTCCACTAGGGCGGTGACAATAGATAGCGGTGATCGGTTCAGCTCTTTATTCCATGTGTGGGAGTAACAAATAAGCACTAAGGAGACAAGGATAGGAGAGCATGTGTTAAAGCCTTAAGGCTAGTCCCAGATTAAAATAAATGCTTAAAATGTCTAAACTGCTCGTAGCAGCTTATCTTAAAATATGTCAGTGCCGTTGTTTTGTCTCAAGATGCACACCAATTGTTATTCCAATGCATTTTTATAAAAGCAACCTCTAAATAATAACTAAGTGAAGGCATGTTGTTGTCTTAAGATAAGCCTTGTCTGTGAAACCGGGCCTTAGTCTGCAAATACTGCTTTGTTTGGGCATCTGTCGTACCTGCTAAACTGTCCAAGTCTTCCAAAATCCGGCCAAACCTGAAAAATTTGCAAAAGAATAGATGTGCTATAAAGGCGGTAATATATATTTTCAGATGATATTTCAAATTGTATAGTGTCTTAATGGCACAATTTTTTTCTTCATTTGAATAATAGTGGTAGTCAAGCACCTGACGCTGTTGTGAAAGTTGAGGTATTTCTCTCTCAACTCAGGCTTGGTACCAAGAGGTAGGTGAACCTCAATTTCACTGTCCTTCATGGTCCTCGTAGGCAGTTCTTCCTGACTTTTAGCAAGATACTGGCTTAGCGACGAACGCTCGGCCAATGCTTGCTGGTGATCTCTGTACAGCAAAAAAAAATAAGCAAAGTGGTCACATACAATAATCATTCTGCTAAACAATACAAAAAGCATACTTAGTGTCATAGGAACATACTTCCAGTTGGTGGATGCTCCAACTATCTCCCTTAGCCTGTTGCGAACTGTGAATATAAGACGCAAAATAAGCTTGATAACATAGCGACACACCGCATATGAAAAAGAAAGCGGAGCTTAGTATGAATAATGGAGTCATAGATAAAAAGCAAGATTGGCCGTGGCATGGACATAAATGAATGAATAAATAAAAACTGCAGGAACAGGCTAGTAAAGGCATTTACAAAAGATAAAACAAGAGATGAGCTACATGCACATGGATCACATAAAAACAGCAGATCAGTGTGTGTTAAGCCATACGAATAGACTTAGCAAAACCCTTGAGAGGTTGTGTAAGAGACCAGACAGAATTCAAAGGAAAATTAGACAGGGAAAATAAACGTTCTTCCATTTACCATTGCTCACAAGCAAATATGTGTTTCCTGTGGAGACATAAGTTTGGATCAGGACTTGGCACACTGATCACAATGTCCTCAATTCAGAATTATAACATGTTTTCAATGGAATGGAAATCAATGGAAAATGCGTAGTGCACTTAGCAACCATCCCCAGTAAAACCAAATAATAATTTCACTTAAATGACCAAATGTGTCATTTTAAAACAATGTAAAGGTAAGTTAACTTAAATGGTGCAAGCACTACAAAATTGTGTGTGTATGTTAACCATAATCAGCTGTCAGTGCTTTATGACTGAGCATTTATTGACAGTTGTCTATTTACCTTCAGCCATGTCCGGAGCCTTCCCTTGTCGAGACATTTGACCCATTGAAAACCCCCTGCGCATTATGGACAATGCCGATTTAAGGACCCTAAAAAAAGAAGGCAGACAAAGTTTTAAGTTACAAAAAGGAGTAAAGACACGGAACAGTATTATTATAAACTATGTAGAAGTGCCGTTGTGAGTCCAGGCTGGTCAGTATGACTCACATGTGGTGTCCTACACAGGCGTCAAATGCGTGAGAAATATCCCACTTACCGCGGGGAGAACATCTTGTATCGTCGCTCACCACTTCAAACAAGAACAGAGGGATTTTTGCTACTTTTATTCACAACAGGAGTTCATGTAATGCAGGTGTTGGCAGCTTTTTCCCCGCTTGCAGAAACTGTGCATTCACTTCCTGAGACGTGGGCGAGGCCAAATTACCGTATTAACGGCAACGCATTACCGTATTAACGGTAACGCTTTACCGTACTATGATTAGTTTGTTACCGGAAGTTCCAAAAGTGCTGAATGCAGTTTTCAAAACTGCAATTTGACTTAAAATGAATGTTCGCTATGTTTATCAATGGTTGATTCGTCACAACACAACATAGTTACCGTAAAATATTCTCCTACAGTTTTCCTCACAGAAATGACACGCCTACATAGTAACAGTGCGTCATGACGCAGCATAAACCTGTAGATACCATTGGTCAGAAATAGGAGAGATACGTTATTATGGAAAGCAAACCCCTCCCCTCCCGGTTAGTATATGTCCAAGTTGATAAACAAAGGAAAGACTTTTGCGTAAGCCAGGTGAGGACTGACGGATAGATGCTGCATGCGAGTCTCTTCTAGGAGAAGCCCCGACTGACAGCGGAGGGAAATACTCTGGGAAGCGAATGAAGAAACACCTTTTGCTTCACTTCACATATAGAGGACTAGTGAGAAAAGGGAAAAAGAGTAAGAGAAGAAAATGGCAAAGTTTAATTTGCGTAAAGCGGAGCCCAAAGACGTGCCTGACATATTGCGACTCATAAAGGTACACTTGTTTAACTTAGCCGCATCAAACGTTACTTACATCACTGAATGTCAAAGTATGCTGTTAAATGTTCTTAAAAGTGCAAATATATGTCATAAACTTGAGTTATTTGGGGTTGCATGTAATGTTTAATTGCTTTAAAACGTATATTATGACATTGATGAATATGAGCGACACCAGGGGCTTCTGTTGTTAGCATGAAAACGACCCACAGGCCCATCGCCTACACAACTTTCTCCATTTTGTCAAGTGAACGATGTCAACAGTCATCGTGCAAATGGCACGTTTTCCTAATTCTACTTTTTGTCATCTAGGAACTTGCTAAGTATGAAGAAATGGAAGACCGGGTTATATTATCTGAAAAAGGTGAGGGCACAGAACACCGCGAAACCCGATCAATAATAGTAATTAAACAATAACGGGGATCTTTATTTAGATCTGCTCGAGGACGGACTGGAGAGACTGCGTGGTCGCAGAGGTGCCAGCTGAGCATCAGAAAGTCGAGGGTAAACCATGACCTTGACTGAGTTTGTCGAACTGTTTATCAGTTGTTTATACCTTTGAAGAGAAAATACATTCCTTTCATATCTTGCACACATTTTTAACGTCACATGAAAACACAACTTGTTCAAAAATTTAATATTCTGGAAGGCACCTGTGGGTGGTTTCATTAACTGCTTGACTTGTCTTACAAGTTTGTCATCCCCTATATATCTTCAAGACTGTTTATCACTTCTTGAAATCGGTTACATAAAAAGGTAGACTGGTCTAATTGAAAAATGAAAGTAAGACTGATTGGTCCTCACTGTGAGAATAGTTGTTAAGTCTTAACTTAGCGGCTATGTTTATGCAACTGCCCCTGTTTTTACTCAATAGGTTATTCAGTGATTGGATTCGCCATGTACTACTTCACCTACGACCCTTGGATTGGCAAGCTGCTATACCTTGAAGATTTTTATGTGATGAAAGAATACAGAGGTAACAGCCTCTGTGTCTATTATAAAACTGTTGGTAATCAATAAAACTTCCCTTACTAGTTTCATACTTTCTATAGGTTATGGTATAGGGTCTGAAATCCTGAAAACCCTGAGTGATGTGAGTTGAAACTTTGCATGACAAACACTATACCAAACGTACATCAAAAACAATACGTGCAATTGCTGACACAAAATAAACTATTTATTAAATACTTCCAGACAGCTGTGAAGAATCGATGCAGCAGCATGCACTTCCTTGTGGCCGAGTCAAACAAGGCATCCATCGACTTTTACAAGCGCCGCGGTGCTTCTGACCTCTCGCTGGAGGAGGGTTGGCGACTTTTCAGGATTGATAAAGAGGGTCTCTTGAAAATGTCCGCTGAAGAGTGAGATGGCATTAAGATCCGGTGTTGTAAAGGGGACTTGGGGCAGTTAACAAACTTTTCTTAGTTGAAATGTTTTAATTACTTAAAATATTCAAATATTATATTTTAGGTTTTTTTCTTTGGGCATTTGATCATATAAATGAGCAGAAACATTTTTTGCTTTTTGAGATTAAGCTAGTTCACATTATTCATGAATATTTCAGTATTCATCAGGTAAAGATTGGTGCTGGTTTTCAATCATATGTAAAAAAATATATATATTTGATTAACTGTAGTCACATGTATTCAATTTTGACGTATTAAAAAAATAAAAAAGCTGATGTATGATACACATTCCTCCCAGTTCAGACCTGAATGTCACAGCGGAAAGAGACTGGTTTCATTACTCACTGTAAAGAGAAAGGAATGAATGAATTATATAAATGTCCTAGAGGGGGCTGTACACTAGTTCGTGTTACATAGGATACTGGTATCAACATGTATTGTTACACCAATGTAAGATTGCACGTCTGCAGAAAACTGGAAGAAAGACTTTTTTTAAATATTAAGGTAAAGGTTGCATTTTCAGAATGTGCCAAGTAAGATAACAATTCAGGTTGGTCCAAGTCTTTATTATTGCAGTAGAAGTGGGCATCATACACAACAATAAATAAACTGAGGAAATTCACACATAGAATCTACAAAGACAGCAGCATTTGTGACAAACATTAACTTAAATATAAAGTAACAGTACTTGTTCTCAGCACAGTGTTGTAGCAAATTCCCTCGAACAGAACATTGATAAGAATATGCTTTGTCTCAGCTCGACTTTTGGCTGTCTGTTTTTTCTGTCTTCTCAAGCTGTATTGATAGAATGGTGATGGGAAACGTTACACAAAAGCAAAGTTTATTTTTATCTAGAGTGTAAAGTGTATCACTAAAAACAGGTCTCTCTTCACTTTTGACTTATTGAAATACATGAACATTTCCTTTAAGTCACAATTAAATGTGTGATAACGTAATCCGCTGGGCTTTTTCATGCCTGGCTGACTAAAATTTGAACCCAACCTTAACAAAAAAATGATCATTGTAGACAGTCTCGGGAGAGAGACGGGAACTGGGACTAAACTGTGCCCAGTATCAGATTTCACCTCCTCACCTTTTCCTTGGATGGAGACTTCCCTTTCAGCAGCTCCTTCAAAACAACTCGCCCTTCTGAACCCCAGGAATATAAGCTGTCTTTTGTGATCTGTTAAAAGCAATTAAGAACATTCTTGTTGAGAAAAGAGTGAATGCAAAACATTTTGAGGATCTAATATCTTTCTCGTATCCTTTTTGTTAGTGTAGATTTCATTTGTATAATTTAAGGTTTATTGAGACGGGGAGTAGTCTATTATCCCTTTAATTGACTGAGGTTGTCCATGGAAAATGTCTCAAAATATCCCTCCACTTTGTAGTTTTACACTTATGGGCGGCCGCACAGGAAGAAAAGAGGAAGGAACACTGACTATCTGAACACACAAGTCACCGACTGAATTTCCTCTAGGCAAATGTTATTAATACCTAGACCTAAAACATTAAGAACAAATTAGAAGGAGGTGAAGGTACATTTGAAGTTAAATGTAAGACCTGCGAAGAAACCGGTTTATCTGAATAAAAGCGTAAACTTGCCCTGGCAACAGAAGCGGCATGTTGTGGATAAAACATGGAGGCGCTCACGGCCATCAGTCCAGTAGGGAAGATCAGCCTCTTTACTGTGCTGCCTGTAGAGAACAAACGCAACAGAAGGAACCAACATTTTAAAATCAGTCATAACAACACAGTATAGATGTTCCAGGTTGGTACTGGTATAATCAACAAAATCCCACGATTAAAATGATCAAATAGATTTTTTACCTTTTGCAAGATAAAGTCCCAGAATTCCAGAGAAACCTATGATGCCTACACTGGGGTAAAACTCAGATGGAGGGTCGTTCAAAAACTCACATGTATCTGAGAAAGAGAGCAGCAATAGTCTTATAACCACAAGAAAACTCATGCAGGTACATGATGACATTGGTACACTGAGTCCTTACCGCTTACAATCTGTTGTGATGAATTAACACCAGGCTCAACAGTCTCGTAGTAAGACTATGATGAAAGGAGAGAAAAATGAATCATAATTGATCACAATCATAAATTGAGCATAATGTGATCTGGAAGCTGTTCGACATTACTTGCCTGTACTTTCTCCACAGCAAATTGTGTCTGCTCCTGGAACATGAGAAACAACAAATAGAAAAACAACATATTATATAAAGAGAATACAGAAGATACAAAAACTTCCAAAACAACTATATCTGGGTTGTGTTATGAGCAATCGTAAAAAATCCTAAAATTGCTGTCCCTCCTCAAGCATATTTTTCTGCATCACATGGCAGTACAATACCTGACACCATGACATATAAGGTTCTAAAGTTTTCCTCAGAGATGCCACACCCTGCTCAACATGGCCGACCTTCTGCTCCTCAGGTCTCAGCTTGGACTCAGGTGTGGTGTAGAGTGACAGCTAAAAAATAAAGGATATCGCGAAACCCTCAATCTCAAGCCAACACACCTTATTCTATCCCATAACAAAACTGTTCTGTACAGGAAGTACCTCATCAGTCTTCAGAGTGGAGGAATTTTGTTTGGCCTTGCTTTCAGCAAAAACAGTAGCAGACATCAGGCCAAGGGCTCCGGGCACTGCCATAGGCAGCACCAACTGAGAATGGAATAAACATTACAATAGTCAATCTCAGAGCAAGAGAAGTACTTATGAATTAAGAATGATTTAATTATAAAGTATCATTAATGAATTGAGAATATGCACCATTATAACAATGAAAATAGTATAAATGAGCAAAAAGAAACAAATACTTCTGAGATTTTAACACAAAATAATACATTTCCCTGTTCAAAACGAAAATCACATGATGTTCATCATATTGTACATATTATACATATCTACACTTTATTGCTAATAATTCCAAGCATCATTGAACAGAAAATGGCACAAAATCATTCTCTATTTGAGACACAACATGGCTCTATAAATGCAATAAAATACAAACATCTGCACCACTGTTAAAGAAACAAGTCAACAAATGTATAATACAATGCAATGTAAGTCGCTTTGGACCAAAGCGTCTGGCAAATGCATAAATGTAAACAAGATACAGTTAGCTTAGCTAGATCACTGTTACTGTTACACTGTGCGCAGAGCCTCCCAAATACATTTAATGTATAGCACTCTGCAATTATCTAAATCATTTACATTTATAAAAAACTGTAGTAATGTCACATACAACTCATTTAAAATCATGCAATTAAAACGGGTAAATTCACCTTTGCTATTCCTCCAACATTTGACATGTTTCCGGGGGGGCGGCGCTGTGCTACGGCAAGTCTACGAGGACAAAAGCCGGAAATTCGAAACGAGTGGTCGATCGGGTACAAACGTATTTAAGTCAAATACTTAAAAAAATGTATTTACTTGTTTTCCTTTTGTGTTAAAGCAATACACTACGATCAATAAACCAACAAAAAATTTCGTAGCATAGTGTGCAATCCATTATATTATTGCAAATTCTCTTTGTGTGCTCTTTTCTAATCGCACGCATATGTTATGGCTTCCCATTTACAGACATTTATCCACTCAGATACTATTGCTAATTTGTACATCTTACATAAATTTGACACAAAATATATAACAAACCAACAAACAAGCAGATACTATCGTTAACTCGCTATATATATTTATTCTAAATTGGATTAAAGTGTTTTTTTCCTTTAACACGATGCAACGTGTAAAAGCGCAGTTAAAAAATGACACAAAATAAAATGCCACCAAATCAAATAGCACGTGGTCGTTAGAGGGCGCTGTTGGCTCATCTCCTGCAACAGTTAAAACATTTCCGTGTCTCGTTTGGTCGCGTGACTGATTGTTTCGGAACTTTGGAACAACTCTGTGTCTTTCTCTCACGGGCGCATTGATAACACGATGAATGTCCGTGTGCGCGCTTTCCCGGGTTGAAGCGAGTCAAACGTGTGTTCCCGGACACGCCGCGTTTCATTTCTGAATCGTTAAACTTCCTCTGCCACCCGACACGTCACTGGAGCCAGTTGGATGGAAAGAGCGGAAAAAACAAGGCAAGTTACAGAGTGTTTTACTCCCTTTGAAGAACGCAAAGCGGTCAAGTGCCTCTGTAAACACGTCAGTCATCGTTGTAGCTTTTAGGCGGTTACAGTTTCATTCTTTACAGTGGGTCATAATGTCCGTTACGTCATAAAATGTTTATATATTTATATAAAGCAATACGCACGAAATACAGACCAGTCACTCATGGTCAACAATGTCCACCCTTATTTATCTGGATTTATTCCATAATGAAGTTAAAGACGATGTTTCTTGGCTATTAGGAAATAGATTTAAATGAGGAAACTTCCTCTTTTATTCCACGATTAGGATTTGGAAATATAATTGTACTGTTGTTGTTTGTGTTAGGCTATGCACTATTATATTAGATTTAACCTGTCTGCTATGTAGTCCATTTCTACATTTGTAGACATTCTTACATACCCTCACATGGAATAGTTGTTTATTTGGGAAATGAAACCATGATAGTGTCTCAGTGTAACCTACTGTACATGGTCATTTGACCAGCATGTGAAACATTCACTAGACCTTCTATTCGATTTTATTGGAAGTTAAACTTTCAATAAGTTGAACCACATATAGCAAGGCAAGGCAAGTTTATTTATATAGCACATTTCATACACAGAGCAATTCAAAGTGCTTAACATAAAATGATTGACAGAAAGAAATAAGACGTATCTTTAAAATGCAAATGATTTAAGATCACAAATACTTCAGATTTTAAGAAACAATAAAACAGCAATAAAATTGATTAAAAATGTGAGTGTATATATAAAAAGAATAAGAGCAGAATAAAAATAAATTAGATTTTTACCAACGCTTAGGGTTTGGCTTCAACGCCGCACATCCTACTATC
Organism: Triplophysa siluroides; assembly: GCA_006030095.1. Lineage (NCBI taxonomy): Eukaryota > Metazoa > Chordata > Actinopteri > Cypriniformes > Nemacheilidae > Triplophysa > Triplophysa siluroides. The sequence continues at coordinate 704,138 of VCII01000879.1, read as the reverse complement.
TTGACTGTTGATTGAGATTTTCAATTGAATACATTTAATCGTATAGAATTGCACTTTATTTATAATGAAAGCATGAATGAAACCTATACTGAGGCATTTTAAAGAGGTGTTTTAATGCGGGACTTGTCAGTGCACGTTTTTCCTTGATCTTTTGTATTTGCCCATCACTGCTGGAACCTGTTTGACAGTTTGGGATGTTGTGTTAGATAACATTTTTCTTTACAGTTCCGTTTTAGCGATGACTTACCACAGTTCTCTGTAATTGTCTATTTATGTGGAATAATGAGCATAAAATATCTCTTGTATGCTTTGACCTGATCAATTTTTTAACTTAAAGTATGGGTCGTTCATTTCTCATGTCATCAACACCAGCTTCTACTTTCAGTTTCAAAGTGGGGTGTCTTTGTTTAGTTACTTTGCTCAGACACTAAATATATATTGAAAGTGTGTAAATGGTGTTATGCTTCTTGGTGGCGGATCCTGGTAGAAGAAAACAGTAGACTTTTCTGTAGGTGAGTCGTAAGGTTACAGGGCATAAAAAGAAACATTTTCAAACAATATTTTAAACCGCAACTCACTTTTGATACTTTTTATTCTGATACATTTCCAAACCATCAGGCACATTTTGGATTATTTCTTTGCGAAGAATGTCAGAAATGCAGATGGAAGTGATAGAGTAAACTATGTCTGTTATCTCATCTCCACACATTTAGTTTTGTTTTGAAAAGTTGTGCAGGATGGTAAATAGATACGGGAGGGTTTATGTTAATCTTGCTGCTGGCTTTAAAAAAATATATATTTATTCATTATTTTTATGAAATGTACACTTCTTTCCTTACTGCTGAATTGGTGTTTGGCCTTTTGATGTTGTTTTAAAGGAACCTTTTTGTAGGATGTTCCTTGGGTTAGTGGAATATAAAAACGCCTTTTTTCTCTTTTATCATAGTCTACTGGTAAGCATTGAGATAATATTATCTAAACTGAAATTATTTACATTTATTATGATTTACATGTAAAAAATATATTCAAGAATGAACCAATTTTATGCTCGAACTCTGCATGCAGTAACTCATCATTTTCTTCAAGCTTTATTAAAAAGACTCCACCTGCAAACCTGCACCTTACAGGTCCAACAGAGCGTTATCTAAAAATACCTCTTCTCCCTCCGAGGGAAAGGAGAATGTCGCCCTCCCAGTGAGCAAGCGTGTGTTCCGTTTGACGGAGGGAGTGTGTGGAAGTGGCATATGAAAGAGGAACGTCCCTGTTGCTCCCCCCGCCCCCATCGGAGAGTAACAGAGGGGAGGATGAAAGAGAGAGAGGAAAAGAGAGGTGGAGATTCATCTCTTGGCTGCCCAGACTGAGGCTTCTCTCTGTGCTCCTGCCACACTTGATTAGTGACTCTGAGGGCCCTTTCTCCTCTCATGCAAAGCCTAAAGAGTCCTCTGGAGCCGAAGCGCTGAACGAAGCGGTCGGTGTTGTTACGGTAGAACCTTTTTTTTGCTCCGGTATGTTTGTGTTCTCCGAAGGGTCATGACGGAGAGTACTCATCAGAAGCAGGTGTGTCCTGGAGAAAGGGGAACGTTCTGACGACCTGTTGCGTCTGTTGAGTCTCAGATTGTACGAGTCTTCAGGATGGAAGATTTTCCCAATGTTAGCATTCCCTGCTCCAATGAGCAAAGAGACAAGAAGAAGCGCTATACTGTGAGTCACGTGACCTTTGTGGACATACTGATTTTCTGCTTTTTTATCTTATATATTGGTGTCAGATTGTGAGGCTTTTTTTTGTTTTGTTAGGTTTACAAAGTAATGGTCACTGTTGGAAGACATGAGTGGTTTGTGTTTCGGAGATACGCTGAATTTGACAAATTGTACAATACAGTAAGTGTTTTGTGTTGGCGAATGTAGACATACATTAACATGTCAAACTTTTTAGTTACAGAACCTCTACTTTCGGATAACTATGGTTTGTGTACGTAGCAGTGCATATGTTTTCCCTAAAACAAAGAAAATGTTTGTTTTTTACGCAGTTGAAGAAACAGTTTCCCACGATGAATCTGAAGATTCCAGCTAAGAGAATATTTGGAGACAACTTTGACCCAGGTACATTCGATGAAGGAAATTGTTCTCGTTACCATAGCAACAGAGGGTCAATAGTTCTCGTGAAATAAACTGAATATCGTACAGGGCTCATTGTAACCCTTTGTGTTCTCATGCATGCATGTACGTTACTGACTTTGCTTTATTGAGTTTAACAGAGATCATGTGTATTTGACAAATTAGATTATCCGACAGCGTTCCAAACAGAAAATGAACCATGCTAAATCCGCCCCGCTCCAAGCATGTAAAACAGTTGTCCCTGTCTTGTTATGCTTGTATACAATCTGGTAAAAATTAACTATATGTGTTTGGCTCATGTGTCACCAATTACATGACCAGCATGTGGTCAAGAAGATATTGTTTATGCTGAAATCATGTGTCAGGTAATTGAAATCACATGCAGATATTGTTAACGTTCAAAAGGCTGAACCACTTTCAATATTCTTCTCACACATAGCTAAGATCTCTCACTCTTTGTCTGTCTCATTCATTCTCTCTGTAGATAATTGCTGCCTCATCAGAGAACATCAATCTAATTATTTAGGGCATATTCATATTTGTGTTTTTTATTATGCAAAACAGAAAACAGCCAAACCAAATGATGAATGCAAACTATATAGAATGGCGCACAGCAAAATTTATAGACAATTGAAAAGGACAATAGGAGAAAATGCCTCTCTTATCCTTTGGATGCACAGCCATTTACATACACAATAATTAAAGGGTCATAAGACACGGCTAAAATGAATATTATCATTTGTTTTAGATGTAATGCAATATGTATACACGATTTTATACAGGTTCATTTGCAACAAGGATAAACATAATCTGAGTTTGATCAATGAGTTATATTCTGTGAATCTTTCCTAATACTATTTGTGTGATTAACTGTGGTTCAATAATACATTTGCGACAGTTAGCTACTGCTACTACTACTATATACCGTTTCTGTGAAATGTCTTTTTCCAAAACTGATATATATTTTGTTGCATACTCTCAGAGTTTATCAAGCAGAGAAGAGCAGGGTTACATGAGTTCATTCAGAGGATCGTCTCTCATTCACAGCTAAGCAACCAGTAAGTATTTTAGCACAGTTCCATAGCTGCTTTAGCTACTGTCAATAATCACACTACCAGTGCATCTAGATTTCTGTAAAATGTCAAAATCATTTCACGTAATAACATTTTTGAGCATGTTTTCTCTGAACTCTGAGTACAAAGCCAGTTTGATGTTATTTTGCGTAACCGTGCCAAATAAAAGATGCTTCTATTTGATTCTGCGTAACATTGGCTGTGGTTACAGTGCTTGTTAAAGAGCGCTGTTGATGTTAGCTCATGTTTCTGGACACAGCTGTGGCTTTGTATTTTCTCAGTTGGACTTCTAACATGTGATTGTTGGCCCGTTTCATATTCACAGTCCTGATATTCAAGATTTTTTGCAGCTAGACAAATCGAAAAACTTCTCAGATGCATCAGAGGATGAAGATGACAAGGTTGGTATTTATAGTAAAAAGAAGTTTAAAAAACAAATATGAGCTATTGAATAATTCACACTGGTCGAGTCATTTCTTTAGTTTTTGCATTTTTTGTCATCTCATTTACAGAGTAGCTCTACTTCTAGAAACATTAACCTGGGGCCATCTGGTAATCCACAGTAGGTGTTTTATCATTTATATTCATTTTAATTGACATTTAGTGACCACATTCATTTAGTAAAAACAAGTACATTCCATCTGACAAAATGAAAATGGTAACGTAAATAAGGTTACACTTAATGTTACGTTGTAGTATTATTAACTATTTGTTTCTCCCATAGGGCAAAGCCCACCGACTTTCACTTTCTTAAAGTCATTGGAAAGGGAAGCTTTGGAAAGGTATGCGCATTAGTATTTTTAATATACTGCCTAATTTGGAAAATGGCTTAAAGTTATGACTTGCTGAAGCCGTCACTTTGTTTGAAAGAGCAATTGGGTCAATCACAGCATGTACTGTTACTGAAAGCTCCGAATGTGACCGAGCTTCCCTGTTTAGTCCATTCTCTGTTCGGTTAAACCTAATGTTTAGTTCCAAGCTGTGGAATCTCCATTCAGGAAGTGAAAGTTTCACAGTTGCTTATATGGATCCATCAGTGGAAGTCGGAATTGATCTTAACCTGCTGTGTCCTCTCCCTCACAAAGGTTCTCCTTGCAAAGAGGAAACGGGATGGGAAATGTTACGCCATCAAAGTCTTGCAGAAAAAGGTCATTTTAAACAGGAGAGAGGTAATTGAATGAGATTGAGGATAACAACGACAACATTTTGATGCATTAAAAATTGTGATTTATCCTGTTTTGAGACCAACTATTCATTCTTTCATCCCAGCAAAAGCACATCATGGCTGAGCGTAATGTGTTGCTAAAGAACGTTAAACATCCCTTCCTGGTTGGACTGCACTATTCTTTTCAGACAGCAGACAAGTTGTACTTTGTCCTGGATTTTGTCAATGGTGGAGAAGTGAGTATTTGTTAAAAATACAAAGAGGCTGACACCTGAGCTATTATCACGCCACAAAAGCCACCGGTATAACCAGTATATCATAAATGGACATATTGCTTCACAATGAATGTCTTTAAAAGAAAATGATGGGCAGTGTCATGTGATTTGTAGATAAGGTGGTCAGGCCAATACATGAATGTGCTTATTGTCTTACCCATTGTATTTGAATTTGTGTGGTTCATAGACATGCTTAGTTAAATCTAATGAAACCTATGACATGACTTCCTTCTTTTAAGCCAAAGCCGTGGCAAACACATTTGAAATGTCAGCGACAATAATCTTTAGTGACGTGGGCTCAACATGATGTACCGTGACTGTTATGCCTTTGAAAAACCCCATCGTTGCATTTACTCTGGATAAAAAAACAGCACCCAAATGTCTGACCTTTCTCATTACAGCTTTTCTTTCACCTCCAAAAAGAACGAACCTTTCCCGAACCCAGAGCTAAGTTTTATATCGCCGAGATGGCGAGTGCTCTGGGTTACCTGCACTCTCTCAAGATCGTTTACAGGTACATACAGGTTTTTCTGAAGAATTGGGGCTTTCTGAGATGACGGTTAACAGTTTAAGTGTGAAAGAGAATGATTAACAGACTCTCACCGTGCAATCCTCCACCTTGTGTTCCTAGGGATTTGAAACCAGAAAATATCCTTTTGGACTCTCAAGTAAGCATCCCTCTTTTTATCATCAACATCATTGCATCGCTGAACATAGTTGTCTGAGTTTCAGTGAAAACTGCCGTGTGTTATCTGGCCTTGCTGTGAAAGTATAACAAACGTCCCTGATTTACAAAGATGAGGTGTCCATTTGAGCAAGTGTAGCTTTAAGCGGCCAAATAAAATACTGCATTGAAACTGGAGAGTTCTTTTTTAATGTGCAGGAATGCTCGATATTAGGTTGAGATTTATTTGTGCGTTCCCTGTAAAATAATCAGAAGAAAGGGCGAGCGTACAGGTCTCCGGCAGCTTCCAGTCAAAAGACAAAAGATTCTTTGGCTCTGAGAAAAACAGGCCTCTTGTGTTGGTGAAATGCTTCCTGAAAATGTTCTTTTGTCTCTTAAGGGACACATAGTCTTGACTGACTTTGGGCTGTGTAAGGAAGGCATCTCGCAAGCAGACACAACGACCACATTTTGTGGAACACCTGAGGTATTGTTGTATACAAATATTGCATGTTTTTAAACTGTATCATATACAGTGGGATTAGCATATGATCTGAATGAAATATGGCCGGTGTAGTCTTTCTAAATAGTCACAATATTTATTAAAAAAGTAGCTCAACGTAATGCATTGTACATTTAATTTACAGACGTAATGCTCAGGTTTTTGTTTCCTCGGAACTGCAAATTTACATAAATAGATTATAGAAACATTTGGTAAGGAAATAATTGCATTGTTGATTTGATAGTATCTAGCCCCGGAAGTTCTCAAGAAGCAGCCCTATGAACACAGTCGACTGGTGGTGTCTGGGTTCTGTCCTCTATGAAATGCTCTATGGGCTTGTAAGTTCCCCCGTAAATTGAAAATAGACCTCAAAAATAGCCACTGGATATTTATTATATAGGCAGTGATGCTTTCTTTTTGATCTTTATGCTTTCAACAGCCTCCATTCTACAGCAGGGACACACATGAGATGTATGACAATATTCTTCACAAGGAACTAGTGATGCGCCCCGGGGCATCCACGGCTGCCTGGTCTATACTTCAGACCCTGTTGGAGAAAGACAACACCAGGAGGCTTGGCTACAGAGATGACTTTGTGAGCTCTTCATTAGTATTCTGTGTGCTGCCCCCTTGTGGAAAATTGTATCTACTTTTGTAGGAATGATTTATAGAGGTGATATGGGGTTCTACAATTTAGTTCCCGACTAATGTACGGGATACGTTTTCCAATTGGAAACGACAGGAAATCTTGTGAAAATGCTCAGTATGTCGTCACGATCCTGTCTTCATTTTTTTAGAGAGAAGTCAAAGGGCATGACTTTTTCTCATCCATCAACTGGGATGACCTTGAGCAGAAAGAGATCCCACCCCCATTCAACCCTTGTGTGGTGAGACTTGACAGAATGACTTTTTAGAGGCATATCTATCATATCTGTACATGCTGGTTTTACATGTTAACTCTGTCGTCTTGCAGGACTCCCAGTGTGACATCTCGAACTTTGATACAGAATTTACACAGGAAGCTGTGCCGAACTCTGTGTGCTTCTCTTCAGGGATGTCAATAGTTAACGCCAGCGTCATGGAGGCTGATGCTGCCTTTGTGGGCTTTTCTTATGCCCCGCCATCAGAAGATTCGTTCTTGTATGATTAACAGTGGATCACACAGGGCGTGAAATGGCTGTGCTGTGATCTCTCTCTCTCTCTCTCTCTCTCTCTCTCTCTCTCTCTCTCTCTCTCTCTCTGATGAAAGGGAAGAATCGGACAAATTTTGTGTCCTAGTCAGAGAACGAACCCCTGTGTTTGTAACAGTGCATAAACAATTTGGAACGCAGGGTGTTTCAACCTTTATTTTTAAATAACAAAGTATATTTTGTATAACATTGAACACCTTACCTGAGACACAGTTCAGATGCTGATGTGTTCATATTTGTTTCCCTCAGAATTGTTTTGTACGGTTAAAATTATTTGTATTAAGAAAAACTGGATGATATTTGTACACATGAGTATCCGCTTGATCACTTGTTTTTGTCTTATGTTATATATGACCAATGTTGTTCTCGCAGTTTAGTCTTTTGTTAGACAGATGCATTGTTGTTGTGTCGGCAAACCCATTTCCATTCCTGCGTAACACTTTAATTTAATATGCATTTTGCCTAAGTGTATGTGTTGAAATCATAAAATGTATGCGACATTCTGAAATCTAAATTAATGTTCATAAACCCTACATCTTCGGGTTGAGTACAAGTGCATTACGTGCTAAATCAGATCTAAGCTCTAGAAGAGTGAAGATGAGCCAAACTGTGCCTTCAGATTAGGCTATGAAATGACACGCCATGGTGCCTACTGACATATGACATGAACCATAAATGATGAACTGCACAAGTAAAGGTGTTTTCTTTAATCGCTTCTTCTTGCACGGGTGATTTTGCACATTCCCGCCAAGGCTCGAGCTACTGGTGGGCGCGCGCGCTTCCCGCTCTGCTGCTGAACGGTGACACCTTGTAAAGATATGGACAACTCACTTTCCCTAAAAGAAGCGATAATCATATATTTAGACAGAAGTGGTGGGTTACGTAAACTCATGGACGACTGTAATGCAATAAAAGGTTTGTTTGTAAGCGCTATCGTATTTATAATATTTGTATAGACATTATACTGGCCTATAAGTAATTTACCTCAGCGGGCCTGAACGGATGCTCGTGAGAAAGTTGCGCGACCGTTTTTTTTGTAACACTTGTATAATCACACGAGTTTTATTCTTTACAGTAGGCCTTTTGCTTAAAAGCTAAAATATTTACTAAAAAACCTATATAAGTTGGGTTACGTCTCAAACCATCGTCTTAAAACACAAATAAACAGCATAACCCTCCAATAAAAGGTGATTTGAACGATTTCCGTTATGCTTACGAATATTAACTATGGTTATTTTGTGGTGTTTTTTTGGTGAATTGATTACTTAGGGCCAAACCTTGGTTATTTTGTGATAACCCTGTTTTTTACTGTAGAAATACCATGTTTTTTAAATTTTAACTGTAGTAAAACCATGGTCAATTTTCGTACGGGAAATGCCTACGTGTCATCATCAGCTGTTTACTAATTACTGAAAACATATATATATATTTTTCCCAGTGTTTTTTCATTGGTTTCATTCCGCTATATCCTAAAGTTACCTACGAAACTCATCAATAAAGACCATTAAGTGATGCTTTTTTAGCCATTATTAAATACAAGAACTTTTTGTTACGGTTAGCAGGGAATACAAACTCATATCTCCATGTTGACAGTAAAGGAATGACACAAAACAAACGTGTGTTTCAGGCGCACATCAGGTGCAGGCCGTGTATAGGTTCAGTTTCGATGTAAATCCCTCAGAAGTTATTGAACTGGATGCCAAACTGGGAGACTGTGTACTGCACGACCCGCTAAAAGCTGCTTCACTCTTTCAGTCGGTGAGTTTCACAAAGTAACGTACAGAATGCATAAGGCCTCTCCCAACTGAAGTAGCCTATAGTGTATATACAGATTATCCTTTTTTTATTAAGATTAACGCTTTGTTATCCAAAGTTCGCCCTTGTAGAGTGAAGAAAAACTATACTTTGTTCAGCAATTAACCAGTGTATGCACATTTTGTAACTAGTGTACTGTGTTCTAATAGACTTCATGGCTATTTTTCAGGTTTGTTTTCTGTCTATTAAAACGCTATCGCTTATTGATCACATAGAAACTGAAAACCAGGTATGGAATAGCATTTGTAATTATATGCAGATTTGATGTGTAGGCTACTGTACCTTGTGCTTTATTCTCTGTGTTAAAGACTAAAATCAATTATATTGTCAATTGACAACATCACAGAGACTCAATAGACACATATTTGTTAACACATGTACACTTTTTCAATAGGTTAACGTTGTTTTAAAGCCAACACATCTCCCACCTTTTCCAAACTACTGTTTGGATCTCTCCGAGTTTCCCCGTGGGTATGGTCCAATGAGACCATTTGCTTTGGAGGGCCTTGTAATTGCCATGACACGTGTCACAAAATACACACAGGGAGCCAGATTTCTCTGCTCCGAAGAGAAATGCCCTTGCTCAAGAGGTAATCGTTAATTTCTTTCAATTCTTTCGAAATTGTCTATATATGGGCATTTTCTGTCATTCTTTTCCCACCTCCCAATTTTTCCAAAGGGTTTCATCACATTCGAGTTCATCTACCAGGTGCTACAGAGTCTGCTACGATAAGGAGTGATTTTATGTGCTTTCTCTGCTCTTCTCCCCTGAAAGAGGATGTGAAGTCTCGGGTTTTAGGGGGTGAGACAATATTAATATAACATAATAAATACAATATTTAAATATTATAAATAATATGAATATATAACAAGTGTGTTATATAATAATACATAAAAATACATAGACTAGATTTACATTTAACTATACAATTGTTAAAACAGAATGTTAAAATGTGTAGAATGCAAAATTGTTTATTGTCAGCATGTTTCATTGTGTACAGATAAACAGCTTGTTGAACTCATTCATGTGAGCGCCGTGGATGTTTTAGGAGTTCATGATGTTGCATTCTTAAGATATCAATCTGTCACCCTTTTTCTAAGAGGTAGGCCAAAATGGATTGTTTAGCATCCTAAATTGTTTCCCATATGTCATGTAATTACCTTTAAGTCATCCATTAGGACATAACCCAGTTGATTCGTGGGCTTTTAGCCCTTATTAACCTGGTTTTCGTAAAGAACATGATGCCAAAGCAGAAAGCTAAAATGAACTGGTAAAACACATCCAATCAGTGTCCTCAAGTGTTACATTGAGTGTGTTTCTGTCTCCTTCCATAATGTTTTCTGTTTAGCCAACATGAGAGGCCCTAGATTCTCTGGACCGTATTAGCATATTCTGTTGACCTAGTATTAGTCTGGAATTCAATACACCAGGCTCCAGTTACTGAACATACATGTTAATAAACGTAAGGTACACTCATTAGTTTGTGCAAGTCATAGAGGAATCATTGTTTAAAAGAGCCTGCAGTGTTTCTCTTGGCAGCCATATAGGTGGTGAGTTTCTCATATAATAAGTAAAGACCAATCCCCAACCGGCATTGTTTTGTTTTCCTTAATGTAATTAGATGAACTGTGTAACTCCATGAGAATTGGCCATCTGTACCGAGTTGTGGGGATTCCTGCCCATGTGCACCAGTGGCCCAGCGTAACATGGAGTGTAGAGGCTTGCAGTGTCCAACCGTGGACCCCCAAATGTAAGGTCTTGTTTTGACTTTGATGTTATCAAAACAACCCACCATATTCACAGCACGTCAAAGTAATTTGTTCCTGACTGCCGCTCACAGGCCCCTGTTTGGTGAGCAAAAACTTCCAGAACCTGCTGGCTGCCTCTGCCTGCTCCCCATGGAGGTTCACTGCCGTTGTAGCTAACTCGTTTGGTTCCCCCGTGATTCCACCTGGACTCTACAACACACTGAAACTGGGGCTACTACTTAGCTTGGTACAAAGTGAGGATAATCCAGATGCTCCCAACCACCTGGATGTGCTCGCTCTCACCAGTGACACACTCATCATTGACAGGTTTGTCTTCAAACCGGTTTGCTTATAGATAACCATCATAAATTATTTCACTTCCAAAAGTTTTTTTCTTCTTCACAGGTTAATGAGATATAGCCTGCCGTTGTCCTCGCGTGGCATTCTACACGCACCTACAGGAGAACTGATGGCATCTTTATCTAGAGATGAACATGGAGCAGGTACTGCCAACATGCATGCAGGTTCGGCTCTGCTGGCAACTGGAGGAATCTGCCTTCTGGGAGACGTCACGTGCTACAAGAAAGACAAGCTGGAAGTGCTTCAATCTGGTGCCAAATAATCACAATACTTTATTAATGATCTTAGTATATAACTTATTTTGTATTTTCAAAAAGGCCATTTTAACAAGCAAAGTTGTTACGTCTCTGTGCTGTTTCTCCAATATTCTTTAGCTCTTGAAAATCGGACTGTGTCCGTTTTCATTCCTGGAAAAAAATATGGTGATGATATGGACCAGCAGATCTCCTTTCCCATCCAATGTAACTTCTGGGCCCTGGCTGATGCTGCTACCCCCTCCAAGAGGACAGCTAAATGTGATAATGCAGTGCTGGGTGCTGTGGTAGGTTTACGTCATAGGTTATGTTATGCTAATCAAACTTGGCTTTTATTCAGAGAAAAGAATGTTATTGTTGGACTTTTATAGTCCTACGTGTTAAAAGACTGATTAGATGTAAAAGGAATGCGTCTCTTTCTGTATTTGGGAACAGGAACCAAACAGACAATGGCATCTATTTTAGGAACGTTCCTTAAGCCTGTTTGCATTAATCTAACCCGTTACGCAAAATTGTCTAGACAATGGCTTTCATTTCCCAAATGTTATGGTTTCAGTCAGAAGTTATCATTTTATAGCATTTGCTTATCTTATAATGACATATCTATGACAACTGTAGGAAATGGGTTCAGTTCCGCGTCATCTCGCAGAGGCGTTTGGTCTCGTAGTTCAGTGTCGAGAAACAAGCAGCGATCCTCTTCTCCTGTCCATGACAGTGCACACCCTAAGGCAGGCCATCGTTCCAGGAGAGCCCCTTTATCCAGCATGCATGCAGTTTACTACACAAGATTATAAAGAGGTTGACTGACCCCATCACATGTATTATATTCAGAAATATTGTGTCATCTGTATTAAAGGTTAAATTATGATTAAAGTGGTGTAAACTATGATTTTAAAGTTGGTTAAATGAAAATGGGCAGCAATTGTGACGCCGATGTGGTTTTGTTTTCAGCTTTTGGCTCAAGCAAGAGACTTAAAGGTGGACATGAGTCCCACAGCTGAAAAGATGATCCATGGTTATTACATGGCTAGTCGAAGGGTTCGATCACACTCAACACAATGCTCGTCTGTCTCAGTCACTTCCATAAAACTTCTGTAAGTACTGCAGAGTCATATAGTTCATTACACAAACAAAGTTTGTGACAGTATTTGAATGATTGTAACTCAAAGTTGCTATATTGTACCACTAGATGGAGCACTGCCACAAGACAATTTGTCCCAGTGTTATATTATATCAGAAATTAGTTAAGGTGTAAAAACTATATATTTTTACCCTAGGCTTTAATGTTAAAATACGGTTTACACTGCCTGTAAACCTAGAGCAGGCTTAAAATAATAGGTTCTTGTTTGCAGACCAAAAAAAAAAACATCACATTTAGTTATGCAGGAGAATTTTTTAGTTACAGTTTAGAGTCCTATGCTGACAGTAATGGAAATCTTAAAACCATCCATAAATTGGCTAAAATTTTATTCAGAATGCATTTTGTTTACCTGTTCTGACAGGATTTCCATGGCCCAAGCGCATGCTAAACTCAGCTTGAGAACACAAGTTCTAGAGGAAGATGTGGTCATTGCAGTATTGTTGTGTGAAAGTTCAGTCACACTTAAGCATGGTTCGTTCACAATTCAGTTTCACAAATTAACTTACAACTACAAAATATACTGAACGTAATCAATTCTAACATAGGAAAGACAGGAATTTTAGAGTATTTTTTTATTTGTAGATTTGACCACAACTTAATCATATCATTAAAAGTTTGGAGTCAATATCATGTTACCATAGGTTATTTCAAGTTTTTGGATCTGTTTTGGCAACACAGGGGCCGCTACGCTTGTATTTCCACCCGATGCAGCGTTTCCCTGTGCTCTACATGACCTGGACTCCCTGCACTACAGAGACGTTACCTTGGAAAAATTCCACAAGCAAATCTTGGATTTTGTGCACACCTATGCAACCTGCATTGTAGAGGAATAGGATCAAGGTAATTTACAGAAACGTTCATGTACACAATAATAATTGTAGCATGAATTATTTACTGCATTGACTTGGTCTAAAGGTTCAACAGTCATCTTAGGGTTTTCACATGCGTTCAGAAAGTAATCTGTAATCATGCTTTGCAAGGATGCATTTTCCACAGATCCACCAAATTGCATGGCTGCGTCAGTCAAGACAAAAATAGTTCAATATTGTCAGTTAACATAAGAACTTAAACTTTGTCCAATTCAAAATCTAAAATAAGTGTCATAGCTTTAGCATCCAAAAATCTAGTCTGTTGGGTAAACGGCCAAAACGTGAAATTCATGTCAAGCATTACACAATAATATACAACTAGGTTACATTTTGTAAAAATATTTATTATAACACAAGCTGCCACTGTCACATTACAACAAAATCTTTGCAGAAGGGTGAAACCAATCACCTTCTTCAGGAGCCAGTCTTCCTCATTAGCAATTCTTTACTGGTGTGGGGACAGAGGATGATTGCATTAGTACCATGACATATTTTAAAGGCACTGCTAGGCAGTCAACAGCTCTGCTGTTGCTTCAGAAAGTCACAGTCTCAACAACCCAATTTGGTCTGATGGGTAAACGGCGTAAAAATGTGAAATCATCACTGCAACAAGCATTCTGACCAAAAAAACATTAAGTTACATTTTCTATGGAACATCTGGGATAAGGCATCTACAGATACAGCATCACAAAGAAACTTACCTTATTGCTTAAGATGGGATTCATGTCATCCTTTGCCAGTGGCAATACAGTAACCTGGTAAAAAAAGGATAAATACATTAGCACGTTTTTAGATGGGCTACAGGACAGTCAATAACTCTACATGCAGTTGCTTCAGAAAGTCACAGTCTCAACAACCCAATCTGGTCTGATGGGTAAACGGCGTAAAATGTGAAATCATCACTGCAACAAGCATTGACCAAAAAAATTTCAATTTAACATATGATGTGAAAAATCTGGTCTGATGACAAACTCGACAAGCAAATATATTTGAGACACACCAGGAAGTAAATTACCTTATTTCTTAAGATGTTACTCTCACATCATCCTTTTTCCATTGCCAATAGAGTAATCTGTGTGAAGGAAATAAATACATTAGCACCTTTTTTAGATGGACATAGGACAGTCAATTACTCTGCATGCAGTTGCTTCAGAAAGTCACAGTCTCAACAACCCGATTTGGTCTGATGGGTAAACGGCGTAAAATGTGAAATCATCACAGCAACAAGCATTCTGACAAAAGAAACATTAAGTCATATTTTCTGTGAAACATCTGGGATAAGGCATCTACAGATAAAGCCTCACAAAGTCTGGTCTGTAGGATAGTGCGAAGACACTTGTAAAGCAACTATACTATAGGTTCAAAGAAACTTACCTTATTGCTTAAGATGGGATTCATGTCATCCTTTGCCAGTGGCAATACAGTAACCTGGTAAAAAAAGGATAAATTCATTAGCACGTTTTTAGATGGGCTACAGGACAGTCAATAACTCTACACGCAGTTGCTTCAGAAAGTCACAGTGTCAACAACCCAATCTGGTCTGATGGGTAAACGGCGTAAAATGTGAAATCATCACAGCAACAAGCATTGACCAAAAAAACATCAAAACATGAGATGTAAAAATCTGGTCCGATGGAGTGTGATGGCAAACTTGACAAGCAAATATATTTGAGACACACCAAGAAGAAAATTACCTTATTCCTTAAAATGTGACTCTCACATCACCCTTTTTCCATTGCCAATAGAGTAATCTGTGTGAAGGAAATAAATACATTAGCACCTTTTTTAGATGGACTATAGGACAGTCAATTACTCTGCATGCAGTTGCTTCAGAAAGTCACAGTCTCAACAACCCGATTTGGTCTGATGGGTAAACGGCGTAAAAATGTGAAATCATCACAGCAACAAGCATTGACCAAAAAAAAACACGAAGATATGCAATTACAGGCACAGTATCAGCATAATCTGATATGATAGATAAAGTGCGAAGACGCCCGCAAAGCAACTATATTATAGATAAAGAAAATTACCTTATTGCTTAGATATGGTTCTCACGTCATCCTTTTCCGGTGTCAATCAAGTAATCTGACAAAGGAAGGATAGAATAAATACATTTGCACTTTTTTTTTTAGATTGACTGGACGACTGCGGTTTTAGAGTCACAGCGTCAACAATCCAATCTGGTCTGACGGGTAAACGGCATAAAAAAACATCACTAATGGACAGTTTTGCTTTCTAGTCATCTTATCTACTACATCTTAAAATTTACACAAGATAAATTTAGCAACTTAAGTTACCTTTAAAATGGTCCTCTTGACCGCCTGCAACAAACATCTTCATTTGGTTTCTCTGTGATGCAACGAAAACAGAAACGTCACAACATAAGACAGATCTCCCTTAACTGGTCATTAATTTGTTCGGTCTATTGATTTTGTGCTACCTCAAATAAGCAGCACTGAGATGAGCGCCAATAAACAAAAAAAACTCAATCCCATCTCAAAAAGATGACTGATGCACTAGAGGTCAAAGGGTACATGTAACACAGCTTGAGAGTAGATCCTCCCACACCAGCACAAAAGCCTGGACAATGCTAGTTCAACTCAAGGTCAGGACCTTTACCAAGACCACAGCACCTTCAAGTGAGTCAAATCCCAGAGTACCCCATCTAGGCCATATAAAGAGCATTCCCAAACTAGCAGGGGCACACAGGGGACAGCAGACCTATGCGGACAGAGCACAGTCCTGAGCAAATGGCAAAGGGGCAATTTATCACTGAAACTGGGACACACATCTGACAAAATGATTTATTGCAATCCTCCAGGGATTCTTAAAACCCTTTCTTGGATGTGTCATGATTACAGCATAATCTGATTTTGCGCAGAAAGGCCTGACGATATACATTATTGATCAGACATCTTGTCACGTATAGAAGCAGTCGCGAGCTTCACACCCTTACAACTTCGGATTCAGTTTTGTTTCACATCACGTCATTGTTGGTAAAGAAACATACAATTAAAACCGACTTATTAAAACTATAGTTCAAGTGTACACGTGAATTCACTTCTGTAAGCTTTTAAACACGTGAAGACACCAGCTGATCCGCTTAATAACGGGGTCAAGTAACCTTTAAACTTAATGTATTGCTTACATTACATACATATAAAGCATTAAGGCCTAATGACTCATGAAAAACATTGATAAAAAAGGGGCTCAAATTATCTTAGCATTTTGAAATACTAAAGCAAATTCGACTACATATAATAATTCGTATTATGTATGAGAGTGAAGCACCGATTAAATTCACTATGTGCACGTTTAATGATCCTCGTGCAACACGGTTGCGGACCGACCACGTGGCCAAACCTGGAACATTTGCGCACGAGCTTCTTCCTAAGGCTAATACAACATAAAGCAGACACGCATATTTATTTCTGTTAATAAGTTAGATTAAATGTTATCAAAAGCGAAATTTACCTCGGTTCACTAGCGCAATGTGCAGCACGAGCATTCACTTCTTCCTCTCCTGCGGAGAAAAGGAGGTTGCGCATGCGCACTTCACCTTTTAAAGGGAACTTCCTTGTGTGGGCACATGCGTGTTTCACTGAAATGAGAAGTCTGCGTGCGCATTGATCTGAATTGAAAATAACACAAAATTATGCGTCTCGCACACTTTTATTTACACATTTATACACAGTGATAACAAAGACTTAATTTAAATGAGGATCCTCCTATGATTTGGTTAAATAACAGTAACGTTAATGACTTAAATGCGTGATATGATTACCATTATCACTCTACTGTACAGTATATTTTATTTCTTTATTTTCTATAATTTTTCACAGCTTAAACTCATTTAAACATGTCTCATCCATTCAATATATATAAAATAGGCTAAATACGAGCTGCAGGTCTTGCATATAGGGTTAGACAAAACTTTACAGTGACCAACAGTATTTGAATAGCGGTAAACATTATAACTGCACCCACAATCTTTTAGTGACATGATTAAAAACGTTGAAATTGTGTTTTCATGAATAAGCACCGAAATCAACGTGAAGACAAAAGCTGTGCATTAAAATGATAACGAAACAATTATGAAAACATACCTCATGTACTGTGAAATATTTTGCACCCAGTAATTCCTGAGGAAATAAACTCCCAGTATTGCTCGTCGTAATATTGTTAATGGTTTCGTTTAGGTATAAAATAATAATAATAATCTTGAGATCAATGCAATTACAGTTTAAGAATATTTTTATTTTATTGACCATTCCACATACACTAACAACTATTCACGTGAAAAAGAGGGAGACTTAAGAAAAGGGGCTCGTGATATTTTGTTGCGGTTCTGACAGACCACTTCACATGACGAATGTTAAGTTATTCACACATGCATTTAGTGCAAATGTTGTAACAGAAAGTGCATAGCTAACAGTTCAAGCATGACAGCTCATTAACACACGGAATTTCGGCATACAAGGTAACCAACAAGTACAGAACTGCAGAGTACACAAGTCTAAACAGCGATCCAAGAGAACTAGTTTTAACTTTACTTACAAAACACACGTTTAATATTTTATTCTTATTTACACATTTGAAATAATTAGGATATATAAATATGGAAATCCGTTTGTCCGAATGGCAACGTTCACTGCCATCGTTCAAAGTTTTCTCCTTTTAATGCGAAGAGTTGTTTCCAAACCCCTTCAGCGTTGTCTTGTTTCATTTTAACTGAACCAGTTAGCCTATACAACAAAATTACGTGTAACGAGTACAAGTTTTACCTTCATTTCAGTTATTACCTCAAAAAAAAATCTTAAGTGCAAATATTTATGTTTGTGATGATGATGAAGATGCCCCTTGATTTTCTTTTGAGTTACGCAGGAACTGGCCAGTAGCGCCGACATATAATCTTGAACGCATTGGCCATTTCTGAAAGACAAAAGAAAATAAACACACAGTGAATTATTAGCTACTTCTCTTTTTAAAGCATAGGCGATTTGAAAATTAAGCTTTAACCTCAAGCTTGAATCTAAAGTATTCCAAATATTGAACCAAACATGTGTTGAAGTTTATTTTGGAAGAAATTGTCAACATTTGCTGTATCGAAAATTCATGTTAAAATATATGATCACATGGCAGCACATGGAAAATCGAAAAAATAAAATACGTACTTTCACAGGATGTAAGTATCCATCGCCTTTAAGAGAGTTCAAAGCTTCGTTTTGTTTTGTGTTGTCTCCCTCTTCCATCCCTTCCTCTTGCAAGGTTCTCGTTAAATGCGCTATGTATGTGGTTGCCAATAACAAGACGTCAAGTTTGGACAGTTTGGTGTCCGGTGGCACAGACGGCAATGTTCTCTGTAGCTCGAGGAACGCGTGTCTGAGGGTCTGCACGCGACTCCTTTCGCGCGCCGCGTTGGCTGCTGCGGGTCGCCCTCTGCTCCCGAGGCCACCGGACTGGACCACCCCGGAGCGAGACAGGGCCTCTGCGCGCTGGCTGTCCGCGGAGAGAGTGTCGGGACTAGGGCTTGAGTTGGGACTGGATGCGGGACTGTCATCCATAACTGTCACAGAACCATTACCATCCATACGGATCGCCTGCTTTCCGACCATCGAAACTACTTAGCAGCCTGCATAATGACATATGTCAAGCAAGGCACGTGTTAAAACAGTTTAGAAAAACAAACAGTGAGCCATAATAAATAAATACAATACAATTAAAAAGAAAGCATGTTTAGTTAAGTCAAAGTAAACATTTAGCTCACCATACCATGCAGGGTTTTACGTTTTAATAAAATAATTTCATTCCTCTCTCGTTGACAAAGTTGACTTTAGGAAATACTCAAGTAAACGGCTTAATAAAAGAAAAGCAAAGGCTACCTGTTTTATCTTCAAAGTGCTGTCCTGAAAACCCACGTCAACGGATGAAAACTTGTTTCCTTATAAGAGATCCGTTGCACTGCTTCCCAAAACCACCGTAGTGAAGTAATAGTCCCTTTGCCGTTGCAAAAACATATAGTCGGGGTGGCCGTGAAAAATAGGCAACGCATCTATGTCCGCGCGCACGCAGGGTCCTCACCTGAATGAGCGCGTGAAGTCTCCAGAGCCTCTAATTTATTGGACAACACAAGGAGCTGACAAGTGTTTCACTCCGGTGCAATTAATCAAAAGCCTTTAAAACTCTGGCAACTGGCGCTGTGCTCCTCGGATCGGTAGGAGGGCACAGTCCGTGTTCCGACGCCAGAGGCAGCATTTTCGTCCACCCCATGAAAGTTCGCATTGCTGTGTGAACTACAACTTCAAAAATGATGACAAATTCTTGAGACCAGAATACATTTGACTAATTTTCCAGGTTGGCTTTGTTTAGTAAACAGTGATGTACTCCCTGTAAGCGTGCATCAACGAAACTGCCAAACAGATTTCAAATGTATTAACAACATCGGATGGTTGTGATCACGTTGCTTTCGATAAAAGGATTACTTATTCAAGCTAAGAAAGGATGTTTGTTTTAGATTTTCTGCCGTAGATATCGTCTGCAACTTCATTTCCTGGGACACAGCCAATAAATAAACACTAAACACTGCAATCAACTGGCAAGCACGAGGAAATTCTTGTGAGACTCCTTAATTAATCATTCTGTTTTCCGCAGTCCGCAAACGGAGATGTGGGAAAATTAATGAATGGAATTATT
This sequence comes from Triplophysa siluroides, assembly GCA_006030095.1. Classification (NCBI taxonomy): domain Eukaryota; kingdom Metazoa; phylum Chordata; class Actinopteri; order Cypriniformes; family Nemacheilidae; genus Triplophysa; species Triplophysa siluroides. Next base: position 684,273 of record VCII01000879.1, on the reverse strand, counting down.
CATAACATATCTTAGACTGTTCTTAATAAACATTGTTTTTGTAAGGATGAAGTATCACGATTGCCCTCAGGCCAATAATTATATGAAGGAGAGCAAATGAGGTTAAGTCAGCTTCTCGGGCTAATTACTCCACATCTTTCAGAGGTTATACCCTAGTGTAGGTATTAAACTCGTCCAAATACGCAGATCAATTTACTCGACGTGTTCTAAACCGTATCTAAAATCATACGTTAAAAATGCATAAAATAATAATACCAACAAAATTCCAATTCATTCTGCATGGTGTCATTGATTGATGACCCCGTTGCATAATAGATAAATTGAAATTAATCCTCAGAAAAAAATGAGTTTATAAATTATGAATTCGACCGTTGAAACTATAGATCTACATTTAAACTTGCTACAGTTGAAGTTGTAATTTTTTTCATAGTCAATATTTAATATTTTTGTGGACAAAAAATATTCTCAACAACAGCAAAAAAATATATATTTTTGAACACATAAAATATAAGAAACAAAGAAATAATGTTTGTTGTGGACCGACTTTTTTATCTTATTCTGTCATTTTTGTAAATATTTTTTGTCTTTCACAATGACCAAAAATAAATTGCAAAAAATAATTCTATAAATATAATGTTTTCTTTCAACTTTAAAGCATATTGTAAAACATGCATAGTGTATTTCTGCAAACATAATACTTATTGGTGCCAATATTACATTTGAATTTGATGATTTAAAAAAAAGATAAACATTTTAATCATACATTTATTCACAATAAACACACAGAGAAAGGGTCAGAATATAAGGGTGTAAATCAGGCAGTGCAGGTCTGTCAAGATAGTGCCATATGTGAGGGTAAACAATTCACATTTCTTACAGATGATGACAGAGCTAAAGATTCTTTAAAAAATATATAATACAATTATGATAAATACGGTCTTGAGAAAAATATTAATATAGTGCCAAAGGAGCACTAAAGAGATTTTAGACTGTAAAATGACCGTGAGACTGTGACTGATCTGAAATTTGCAGAGCATGCAACTCCTCATTGGAATATCTAATCCTCTTGACCTGTAAAACAATAAAATACAGTAATAAATTAAACAGCAAACAAAAAATTAGATAAACAAGATGCCATAAACTACCATAAAAATACCCAACAACTACATTTCATTTTTTCTAAGCAGGCTTCATGGAAAAATGCCCTAAAATGTAGATTGCTCAAAATCCTCTTATTATTAGACCACAGGGTAAAAAGCAGAATAAGATTTAAATAACTGCCTTTCAGCATTATCATCCATATTCATGCTGTAAAGTACAAGACATTCAGTCAACATTTATCATAATTATGCCAACAGATAATTTTTGAATTATGATAATGAAAGTGAAATGTAGAATTAAACAACACATCTCTGTTATTTCTTTGGGCAACACATTTTGCGTTATTTTTAATAATTTCAAGAGTGCAGGAGTCGAGCTAATACACCCATTTTTTTTATCTCATGCCAGTACTAAAGATTTTTTGCATGGGTGGGAAAAATATAACATACATCCTAGAACTTGACAAATAGAAGGCATTTAGCCAACATGAAAGAAGAAAATTAACAGCTCATTAAAGCAGCTTACTTTGACAGTGTTTATCTGAAATAACTTTCCCCTCCTTATATAGATATGATAAAAATATCACCAATATTTTTGGTATAAAAAAAAACATACAAGCCATCTTAAATGATATATAGTGGTTTTAAAAGATGACCATCTCCAGCCTCATTCATTAGCCCAAAATTATGTAATGAGAGAGTTAAGAGATTTCTTTTGTTCGTACTATACCTCTAATGCTGGATGCTCAAACTTGGTCTGTCCGAAATGTAACGCCAGGCCTACCGAGTTCTGACGGCTTACCCCGAGAGCTGGTGCTGCTACGGGGATGTTGGGGGCTCATGTGAAAACCATCTAAAGCAAAACAAGGGGTGAGTCACGTATCTATTCGTGGAACAGAATGTGACACATGGGACGTGCAACGCATGTTTAACCACATGCTTATGAAATACAATGAGACAAAATAAATAATGTCTTTCTCTACATGACAAGCACAATATCAAGAATAAAATAATAAAAAGATGTTTATTGAAATAAAATGCCATGTTTTGTTTTTAATATAAATATATATTAAATGATATTAACAATATATTTAATTGATGCATTTAATTGTTTTTTATAATTTATTAACAAAAAGAAAACATCAAACACAAAAATGTACTTTCATACTTGCAAATGGGTTGCTGATTTGTCCTCTGATGTCTTTTTCATCACCTGTTTTTTTCTTAGCATTTCTTGAGGCTTTCCAGTTGATTAAAAACTGCCTAGATAATTCATTTATTTGTTTCCCATCAAGGTCGTCTAAAAATCAGAAGTTCATAAAGTTCATAATTTCACCTGAGCATATTCATATTCATTCAGGTAACTAACTAATTAATAAAATAAAATAAAAGTCAAAGGGGCGATATGATTGTATGACTTTAAAAATAATTTTGAGATTTTTTTTTTAAATAACATAATATCTAAATAAAAGCACACGAAAAAAGACTCTTATCACATGTTATCATTCTTTTGTCACCTAGAGTTTTGCAGGCAGTTATTAGTCTGTCCCTGTATTTAGGTTTGTTGCACGCTGGATTTCTACTCAGATCCAGCGCCCGTAGGTCAGACCATTGGCTGAACACAGTCTCTAACTCCTGAAAGTATAAACAAAGGCATTACTGTAAATATTATCTCACATTATTGTGCAAAATAATAACATCTTATGTTTCCATATCTGAGTTTGCATGCAGAAAAAATACTGAACAGTTTTGTACAACACAGATCAACAAAAATGATTTAACGTGATGTTTTCATGATGGGTTATGAAAACGTCATATTTAAAATGCCACAAGCAAAAACAGACACAATTTAGACAAACATTTGGATGGCTGATGCATAAACAAGAAATCAGCTTGTTTTAATAAATACTGTCACTTGGACTGCATGACTAACAAGTTCCCCTGGGCAGTAGTCCTCAAGCAAGTTGCCTGCAGTGTATGTTTATCTAAGGACACACATTAATCCAGGCTGGAAATATGAATACTCTCTGGACACGCTCTGATTGTTCATTGCCTTCCTGTCTCAACCAAAATGCTTCCACTTTTCAGTCGGTGTGCAATCAGCTCTAGCGGGACTCCAGTGAGCCGCGCTCTCAGGCTTTGATAAATGATCGTGTCAGGTCTGTCACTCTTAGGGCTTGGCTGGGAACTGCCCAGCACCAAATTGCCCTCCCATGCGCCGGAGTGCTGAATGCTCTCCTGACTGGGCTCTTTCCAGCCCCACACTGGGCTAATGATGGCCAGTTATGAACCTGTATTTGACCAGCGCTTCGATCCCTGTCTGGCCATGCGCCACTAACAGCTTCTGCAGTACCCATTTGTCACTCGGCTGACTGCCTGTCATAATCTATTTTAAAAATCCATAATTTTTCCACTTGAATTGAACCAAATGCGTACAGGAGAAATTGATCCTTTGGGTGCCGTCGTCGCTGAATCAATAGTGGCAGAGGGGTTGTATAAATTAAAGAAGATATCTGCTAAACACGAAAGCTTCCTCTGACACGTGGATCACTACTATCAGTGACAGTTGCTGAGAGAATTGCCTTTGTGCTGTTGGCAAAGTTACAGCTCCGAGCAAGTTAAGAAGGTTTTTAGAAAGCACAGATTTCTTTCCAGAAAAAATGAAAAGGTTTAGATTTAGTTTTGCTACAACAAAGCTATATGTTTGAATCAAACCATTTTTAATACTTGGCCGAAGCTATAAGGGGAGCGTATTATGGAGGAAAATCAATTCACTGGAAAGAGGAAAACTTGTGCTTGTTTAAATTGTCAGCAGAAGTTGTCCCTGGAGAGCAGCCCGCTGATTTGTTGAATAATTCTGACCCCGTGTAAGTCTGCAGACTGCTGGTAGGATTTGTAAGATTAGGTTTTAACAGTCTTCTCCTTTTACCAGTTCTTTTCACACTTCATAGGAACATACCATTTTGTCATAAGCAAATAATCCAACACTTTTATTAGTCTAATAAAATGACCCTTTATCATTTTTATGTATTTATTGAAATATAACCAAAGTCATATTTACCTGTACGTCCTGCAGCTGGTTGTCGGCAGCAAAAAGATGAGTCAATTTTTTAAGAGGAGTCAAGTCCCATATTTCATCGATGTTGTTTTTGCTGATATTTAAAATGGACAGAGAGTCCTGAAAGGATGACATTTTACAATGTCATTAGATACTTTCAAGTTAAAACCAGTTCCACCTCTGGTGATTCAATATAGATTTCACTGTGTTAGTAAAAGGAGAGCATTTACAGATCTTTCTGGGGGGAAAAATTTGGTCCACTTATCCTCGCAATTTCATTAATTATCAAAATAAACAAAACTCCCAACTTTGCCGTTTGTTTATCTATAGCCTGAGCGGTAAACCCTTCGTGCTGATCTGTCAAACATGTAAGCAGCCACAGAGCCCTCTTTTACCCTTATTACATTTTGCACAGAACTGCTTTGATAGTCTTGGTGCATTGGGTCAGTTTCATCTATGTTATGCTTCTCATCTGACAGCAATCCCACAGGATGCCTCGGGACACTTTGCTATATCAATCTAAATATAAGTGCATTAGCTATTATAAGACTTCTGTAAAACTCTGTCTCTCCATAACATGTAGTTAAGTTGCACTGAAGAGGTACACTGTAAAAAATGTCTGTAGAAATTACAGTATTACTGGCAGAAGTTTGCCAGTAACTTACTGTAGATTTACATTTATGTAACTTATTGGCAACAGTTTGTTCAAAGATAAATGATCATTAAACATTAGCAAGTCTTTCTCCTTAAATGAAAAAATATATAAAATAACAGCAAAAAAAAAGAAAATGGTTTATGTGGATTTCTGGTTCCCAGAATGCTTTGCATGAGGCGGTTATTTTATAGTTTATTTCTGTAAAGATAAAGACTTGTTAATGTTTAATATTCATTTATCTTTGAACAAACTGTTGCCAATAATTTACATAAATATAAATCTACAGTAAGTTACTGGGAACAAGCTGCATAACTACAGCAAAAACGTTTACAGTGTATGAATGTTAAAGGGATAGTTCACCCAAATATCAAAACTTGTGTACCATTTTAACGATATCTTTAGTACTTTTCTGGACCCTGACAGAGATAATTACCATGATGTCTACGAGGAGGCCTGGAAAGCTCTCGTATGTCATCAAAATTATCTTTGTGTTGCGAAGACGCACGGAGGACTTAAAACGTGTAGAACGTCATATGACTCATGTGAGTAAAAAAGGACAAATTGAAGATTTTTGGGTGAACTGTGCCTTAAACGTTACTCACAGAAATGCAGGAAATGGAACGTGGATCAAAGACCAGCTTTTCTCCATGGGGTAGTCTCTGGCCTTCCACATGCAGCTCTTTCAGACTTTTCAGCTCGTCTAATCCTTCAACAACAGTGATGCTGTTTCCTCCCAAAAACCTTCAGAGAAACATAGACGCAGATAAAGCCATCACTCCTGGAATATTCTCTATTTTAAATACAAAATCACAATACTGAGAAAATCCATCATTTTGCACTATAAGACTTACTTTTATAATGGCTTGACAAAGCCTTATCTGACAATTGTAAATAATTCTTAAAACGTGCAAGGTTTAGATGACCGTATAGTCAGATAGACAGACAGACGGACAAGCTTGTACTTTCATACTTACAGTTTGGTGAGTTTGTGTAGAGATAAGAGGTTCTCTATGTGGGAGATATTGTTATTCTGCATATACAAGTGTGTAAGGTTCGAGGCAAATCCCAAATTGCAGATCTGTGAAATTTGATTATCATATAGGTAAAGGACAGTGAGGTTTCTGCATATGGATAGATCATCCTGTATTCAGAGAAGGAAAACGATTAACAAACAATACAGTACAATTAATACAGCCGTGTTCAACTCTAAGAGAGAAAACTTACAATGTCTTCTATATTTTTGTTTGAAAAGTTGAGATGTGTGAGTTTCTTGAGATATTGTTGAAGTGATTCACTTCTGGACTTTGAATGATTGCTTGATCTGGCGATAAGATGCACAGTCAGACGGACCATTATGACTGAAATAATCTCAGGATGAATTTCTCATCTGCAACTGTATAATCATAAAACATTAAGGACGGGTTGTCAAAGAGAAACGTAAATACAAAAATCCATACAAGGATGATAGCCTAGAGCTCAGACTCCTTAATATGTTTCTATTAAGATTTAAATGTAATGTATATTACATTATATCATTTTTATCTTGTAAAATTGAAACATTTCTAGATTTATCAACAGCATACATATTATCTCTGTAAAGTGTAAATGAGGCCAATTGTGAAAGAAGATCCGTTCTCTCAAGAAACAGTCAAATCCCATGAGGTTTTTATTGTCCATGACCCTGCACATCTTCATTTTCTGCAGATTTAAGACTAAAAAAAACCTTCAAGCTTACCTGAAAGGCCTCTTAGCAAGACTTTGGATGCTCGCTATTTTATTCCATGTGCTGACTGAGTATAGCCTATTATCGTCCAAACAACAGTGAACACTACATGACAGAAATAAAGGGAATACATACATCAAAACTGACAGCAGGTCGGTTTTACACTTGATCTCAGAGCAGCAGACTACATCGAGATGACATAAAGAGCCTCTTAAAATCAATAGCAGAAAACTCCAGGGAACGGGAGAGAGAGAACCGCGCGTCAGTCATTATAATACATTGCTGTTTACTTCTTGAAATAGCTTATATATGAGCCTTCTTGTGTCTAGTGAATTAAAGCAAGAAATAGTCCGTAATTAAGTCAGGCGATTGTAAAGATCAAGCCGAAAAGTGAAATGAATAGGGTCAAAGCGTCGGAGGCATAAACGGAACGCAAACTGATAACGTTACTCATAGAAATCATACCTTAATGCAGCCCAGAATGTAATATTCATATATGAACTCAAACTTTTTGTTTCCACTTCTCTTGTCTTGGCTTTGTCTAGGAAAACGACGAAGACTGTTGTTGCTATGACAACGACGCGACGCGTGGTCATTTGACGCGCCAGAGATAATCGCTTAAGAGATCTTGAGTCGGCAAGTTTAACAATCATTAGTGAAAATGATTATTTTATGTGGTTTTAGCATAAAAGCTCTTAAGGAAGTAGATGTTCTCGTTCTGTTTTGTTTCTGTTTTAATGCGACAATTATTTAAGGTTAGCACTGTTTTAATTGTTCATTTTGTTGATAATTATTATATTATTAAAGCAACATATTTATTGTTAGATCTTGTTTTTCGTATTCGAAAATATGTATACCTACCTTTATACCAGCCTTTACTGAAATGACTGTCTGTGGAATCTCATTTTTGACCACTTTAACGTTTAAAAAAATGGTCAATTTCTCGAAAAGAACTAGAACAAGCATATACATGTTCAAAGGAAATGTGATTGCATTAAAACTTCAGGAGTCTATGAACCAGGAAAAGAAAACTGCTGTGGAATCATTTTACTATATTCCCGAATTAAATACTTAATATCCTAATAAGAAATAATATTTTTGGCAGGCAACTGCACATTTCCCTTTTAAACATTACAAGTAAAATCATGACTGAGGTCCTTCATTTGTTGTCAAACACATTTACCTAACGTGAATTAGTGTTTTAACCTCCCATTTACAGGCCCGGTTTCACAGACAAGGCTTAGCCTAAACCAGGACTATACCTTAGTTCATTTAGGCTGTTTAAGTCACTTTTATTTTTAAATGCTGTAGGAAAAAACATTACTTATGTGCATCTTGACAAAACAATGACACTGACATATTTTAAGATATGTCAGGGCAAATTATTTTCAGTAAAGACGGCTCAAAAGTCGTTTAAGTCTGGGATTAGTTTTAAGCCTTGTTTGTGAAACCGGGGCACAGTGTGTGTGTTTATAAGGATGCAATGAGTAACTTTCTTGTCTAGGATTACACCGGATACTGTTACAGGTGCTAGAAGTGATGCTGAATGTATTTTTTTCGACAACATTGGTCTCACTCACTTGAGTGACAGACCAGTTTAGAGACAGAACAAAATTGTTAAAGAAAAAATAGTATTGGTTTAAACCAGACCTGCGGCCAACTTCAAGCCTCAGAGACAAGGACCTTTTGCAAGAAACAGTGATATATGAAAACTGTTTATAGTTATAATTTGTCAATGTATTATGTTAAGAAGGGGCTTTCTAAACCTGAGGGGTCTCTCGCAAGCAGCTGAAGATCCTTAAGCATTCGCATGCTGAAATCTAAACCGTTTATCAGCTTCAGCTGGTGGAACTGAACACTTTCTCTCTCTTTCAAACTGTTGCTTCTAATAATGCACTTCTGGAGAAGCGGGGTGTGTTTTGGTCACTGCAGTGACCCGTGTATTGTTATATACTGCGGAGGAATGCGCTTCCTGAAACTGAGTGACTTGCCTCCATTTATGCATGTAAAGTACTTTGCGAAATGGAAATGTTGCTTTGGTTAGGTCAGGGATGTAGGAGTTTGGGGGGCAGGGGGTGGCGAGGGTCTATTCCCTCTGGGACATTTCAGCTCCTTACTGCCATGCTTGTTGAGATTATGACATGGTCCAAAGAAAACATCAGTGCTACCAAATATCTGTGGATGTGTATGGGGTCATTGGTCCCGCAGGGCTAACAGGAGCGTTGTAAATAGCAACCTTCGCTTGTTTGTGTTCATCACTCCGTTATATTCCCTTAATGACAATCTCTTCTGTACTAGTATTTTAGTAACAATTTTGCAAATGAAGTGGAATGCCACGGTAATCTAAGAAGGGTCTTGCTAATAGAAAACACAGCTTAAATTTACTTAATGCATTTGGCTGATGTTAGTTCACTCACATTCAACCTAACATGCTTATGTTCGGGTTAATTCTCGATTTGTACTCATCTGCTTTTGTCCTCAAGCAAACGCTCATCTGGCGATGATTATAAGCCTCATTTGCGATTCCAATGGGCTAAACGCTGAACTTTCGACGACTGCGATTTCAATGAATTTCATCCTCTGTGGGCTAAACTATTGGATTCGGTATGTTGGCTCAGTGGTCAAGAGTAAAAACAATCTCTCACTTCAGTTTCAGCTTCAGTCCAAAATCCACAAATTGCAAAGGGCACTATTGAACAGCTCGCTGGTTACTGGAACGCAGCATTGAAATCTTAAAGCGGGGCAAAAACTCAGCACGAGCATGATGTCAGCACCGTTGTCTGTAAGAAAATGCAGACGCGTTTATGTGCGAGAAACCACATGTGCGTTGAGTGTCTGTAGCGATAAAGAGCAGACACGCAGGGCTGAATAGACTCCAGTGTGCCGCGCTCCCGTTTCTGTGATGCATCAGTGACAGGCCACAGCTTGGCGCTCAGAATCCTGAAGGACTGTGTACAGCACAGAGACAACCTGCACAGGGTCGTCCTGACAGATGCGCTTTGCCCACGCCAAGTTGTGTTTACATTTGGGCCGGCGTAGCCATTGAGTTTGTTATTCCATTATGTAATGCTATGACTGGCAAACATGAAAATGGCCTCTTAAGGAATTTCGTGGTCTGTGACTGCGCTGTGGTTTTTGTTAACTTGCTAAACGTTGCGTTGTTAGGGCGTGTGAATGGAATACTGCTCCAACTGCTGATTGTGGGAGATGGGAATGGTACGGTACTGTTACACACCGAACCCAGAGGAGAATACATTTAAAAACGTCTGGTATTCTGCAGCGCTGAGGAAAACTCATTAGTCTTGCTCTGAAGGACAGGTTGTCAATGATCTGCATGCGTTACAATTTTAACCAGACTTTTGGAGAAGACGCGATGCAGTATTATTTTGACATGAGCTTGTATCGTTTTTTAAAACATTAACCATCTGAAGTCCCTTAACTAATGAACAGGATTTATTGTTTTTCAACATATGACAAGTGATGCAAACATTGGCGGAACATTGCATGAATAGATTCCTACAGAAGAATTACTTTGTCTTTCAAAACAAAACATATTGAAGAGAATACGTAACTAAGCAAACACGACATGTAAGGTCATCCTACATCCGTTCCTTTCAAGTTTAGTTAGATGTGTTCACTTGATTGAAGAGTTTATCTTTGATAACCTGGGACATCAAACCATGAATCGCCTCAATGGTTGTTTTGCAGCTGAAAAAGAGGAGAAATGTTCACACTTTTACAAAAGAAACCTTGATTAATTATGTTAGGTAGCATTTCTATATAAAACGATAGAGAAAGACACACTTGTACTTATTTACTTTAAAAGTTATTTTGTAGGGTTTCATAAATTTCACTTTATATGTGTACAAAAATATAATTTGAATTATTTTAAACAAAAAAATGTTTGCTCTCAATACTAATTCAATTTTAAGAAAAAAATTTTAATGGGGTAGATGTCATGACAAATATACTGTACATGTGTCCTATGGTGTGATGGCAAAAATTCTGTTAGTTAGTTAATAATATATTATTTTATATTATTAATATGGTAACACTTTACAATAAGGTGCTACTTGTTAACAATTATTAAATGCATAGGTTAACATGAACAAACAATGAATAACACTGCTACAGCATTTATTAATATTAATTCATGTTAATTTCAGCATTTACTAATACATTGTTAACAGCGACAACGTTTGGTTTTAATATAGTTAATGCAACATGAACTAACATGAATAACTATATAGACATGAACTAACATTAACAAGAATGAATAAATGCTGAAAAACTAAATTGTTAATTGTTAGCTAATGTTAGCTAAAGCACTTATTAATGTTAACTAATAGCACCTTATTGTAAAGTGTTAACATTAATATTTATATTCAAAATAAAAATAAAATAGCATAAGAGAGATTTATCTGGTTAGTTTTTATTTCTGCTGTAACACCATATGACTCATTTACGTTTTAAGGAATCATATTACCTGTCTCGTGTTGCCTTCGCTAGTTTATCCTCAGATTTCCTATCATGTGTGTCTAAGCCCAGCATGAAACTGCCTCTTCCCAGCTGAGCTTCTGCCTGTTCCAGCTTCTCAGACAGATCAAACACCTGTCCAGTGGTGTAGTCTGCATTCTGAACAAGCAAAATCCATTAACAAATCCATTCTCCTTGGTCTAAGTTAATGCACAATTTCACAACAATACATAAACCTTCACATCATGCCTTTACACCGACGGTAAATTCAAAATGTTTGTTACACATGTCATGGATTGTTTGCTAAAGCACAAATGGGAAATGTTCTGAAAGCCGCTCTTGACAAGCAGTCAATTTATCTCTAGCGCACAGCTCTGAGGCTGCTATTTAGATATAGTCTACACCCCATTGGATGTGTTAAACAAGGCTCATGACAGAATGTCACAGAAAACAACGGGGGTCGACTTGGCTTTATAGTCACTTAAAATTAACAGATGGACAAAACAATCTGTTTTAACAAAAGCAGCATTTATAAATACTAACCACAGGCAGTGGATGTCAAACCCTATATAACTGTCATTATGCAAATACAAAACGCGTGTCATTAAGGATATAGAAAAATCTTAAAGACAATAAAATGAGTATTTGTTACATTGTTGTAGGCTTAAATGTCAATAAATGACAATACACGCTAAAAATATTTACATTGTACTCATTGATACAATGCTTAAATTGTAAAATAGCAAGAGATATAAACAACAGAATGACTGATTCTTACTGTAAGTAGGCTGGAGGAGCTTAAAGTGTTGACCCAATATTTATTCCAGAGGAGCTCTAGAAGTTTGCGGTCCAGTGAAGATTTAAAATAAGACACTTCTAACGCATAGTACCTAAAAAGAGGAAGACGGAATAAACGTAAAATGCATAACTTATTACCAAATATGTACATCACAAACAATCTTAAGACAATGAATTAAAATCATTAATAATAGTATTACAACATAATGCGTGCAGAAAAATGCTTGAAAACTGAGTTCAGCATGACAGATATGCTTACTGTTTGCAGTGCACTCCGAAATCCTCAATCTTGTTAAGTGGTATCGTCTGGTATTCAGACGGACCCTCGTCTGGTGGCTTGTAACCCTACCGTTCAATTTTAAACATTGTAATAAGCGCTGAAAGGTCTTGCAAAAACCATGATGAAAAATAAATGAAACGACACGAAATACTACACAGTTAAAACTACACACAACACTTACCGCACACAAAACATGTAATGAATAAAGAAAACAGTTCCTACCTTCGGATACGTTCTGAAAGCTCCAAGATTGACCTTTCCCGCAGATATTGTCCTCGTGGGATCAATCTGAGAAGCATGAAAAATCGCAACCATTGTACCAAGCAAAACAATTCAGTCAAATATAACAAATAAACCAATGAGCTGCCAGTTTAGCAAGTTTTGAGCACCAGCTTGTTATTCGCCCTTGGCATAAAACAAGCAATAGCAACGAAGGGAAAACTGTATAATGTATTCAGTTACAAAGCCAACAGCCATTAATCAGACACCACTACAAATGTCACCAAACTCATTTGTACGTTGGGGGTCAATTATGGATCACCCATTTAGCTGAATTTAAACTGACGCTTTTTCCCTGTCTTTGGGGATTGATGGTGACTGCGTTTATAGAGGACTACAGCCCTAATGCACACCAAGCAACTAGTTTAACATTATCATGCACTTACCACAACTGCGACAAACGGCTCTTGAAACTGCTGGTTAAGCATTTGAGTGCTGACATCTATGCCTGAGAGCCAGCAGCCGTATCCAGGATGACTGTGGTACCATCCGATGGCATTCTCCAGCCGGCCCACCTAAATGAGTTCATAATAAAAGGCCATATAGACTGAATGGAGTGATCAGTACCTTTCTAAAGAAAAAACATAAGCAACGATGATGAAAAAGAATATTTGGGTCACATGACCACTGTACCTGTTTGGCATTCTCTATATAGGCAGCCATGTATTCATAGGCTGCAGCTTGAGCATTAACCCGAGTTTCAGTGCCTTCCACGGGCAGAGCAAAGCTGTCCATGATGATCATCGTCTCTCCGTCCACTTTCCCCAACATAAGTCCCATCACTTCCAGATTTCCTCCTGATCTGGCGTGCATCACCATCTTCAACAGTGCCAGCGCCGATAATTTGCAGTATTTAAAGTAATGATGGCTGTAAACAACAGGAAAACAGTTAACAGGGAAAGTGTCGTTGTCAACTATCCATAGACAAACAAGGCCTCTCCGCCTCTTCTGCGGTGGAACACTTACTCTTTAGTCCAAGGTTTGGCAGCCAGAATCTCTTGTTGTTGTTTTTTGTCATATTTGTATATTTCATCAATACTTTGAACTTCCTGCATGCTGTTTGACAGCTCCCATGTTTTCATCGCTATGCTACTGCCAGCCATGGCTCGAGTCCGTTGTGAGGTCCAGATTTATTCAAAAGGAAATGTTGGTACGCGCCGCATGCAAATTATGATCATTAAAATACTTAACAATTATATACAATCATCAAAAGTTACCTAAACATGTAAACGCAGCATTTAACAATGGTTAACAAAGCTCCTGCTGGATCCTTTAGCGGAGCAACGCGCAAGCCTGAGTGAAGTCAGCAACAACAAACAAGGCCGTTCATGGTTATATGTTGTCAAAATAAAAGTCTTCGGCAGATCGTTTTTAAGTTTGTTCGACTTTATGGGGCGTTGCTCAGACAGATCGGCGCGTGACATCACAGTATCGCGAGAGAGAGTCGAGAGCCGACTGCTCTATATGCTTTTGTTTCGCTCTCGCGATAATGTGATGGTATCCGCCTGTCGGTGCTTCCGGCGCCGTATGTAGTCGAACAAGCCTTATGACTGTTGAAATGTAAATTTCTTACAGCCACATAAAATCTAACGTTAGTTCAGTCAAATCTATTTGAAAGTGATTCATAATTTTAACACGAGTAGCGTTTTTTTTCATTCGAGCTATCTTTGCTTCTTTTTAGATATTATAAAATAATAATACAATAAAGCCACATTTACTAACCCAGACAGTATATCATCACTACCAATTGAGCTACAGGACACAAATAAAAAAAAAACTATTTATAGGACTATTTATGTTAAATATAAAAATAATCCGAAGTTCTCAGCGGCTTTGCGTATGTAAACTACATTCCCCCAATTCCTTGCGCGGATTTTCAGTTCAAACGTTACTGAAACACGGAAGTAAAGATAAGTTGTCAGTTTAATCTTCTTACAAACGGGTTGGTTTAACAGGTCAAAAGCTACGTTTAATATACACATACACCACCTTTAAACGGACAAAATTATACATTATATTGACATTTAGTCTTACCAGGACTCACAATAAATGGTCACTCATGCGCTACAGTGTCTATTCATTGATAAGCGATGAACTAAAAAGATTTACATATTGTCCACCGTCATTGAAGAAACTTCATGAGTCCGTTTCATCTGATGTTAGCAAAAAGGTAAGATTCTTTCTGTTCACTTTATATTACACCCGACGTTAATATAATGTCACATATGAGATTGGAATATGCACCTCTCTCTCCTCAGATGATCTCAACATTAAAGTTCAGAGTTTATATACATTGCCTCTGTTTAATGTAATGATGAGGGTTCCAGCTAGATTTTATTCTGGATCAAAGAATAAGATCACACTCAGTGGTCTTTATTGCAGAATAATCTATCTGTGATGTCTATACTCAAACAGCATAGTGAAATAAATGATGCATCTCTCTCCTCATACCGCAGGTCTGACTGCAGACAAGATGAAGATGATGACGTTCTTCATCGTGGGACTCTTGGTCCATGTGGTTTTCTTTCTCTCGATATTTGACATTTATTTCACATCTCCACTTGTCCATGGAATGACACCTCAGCGTGTCTCTCTGCCTCCTCCAGCCAAGCGCCTGGTGCTCTTTGTGGCAGACGGCCTTAGAGCAGACAGCCTTTTTAAACCAGATGACAACGGGACAGTCAGGACTCCTTACCTAAGGTGATCAATGTGGGATTGTCTGTTCATGCTTGGATTAGATGGACTGAATGTGCCACTTACTATTGTGATCCAGATGAGATTTCTAGTAGCTTCTTACAGTCACAAAACATGTATTGGTTATTATATTCACTGTTCAATACTCTTGCGGATATTAAACTTTGAAGTGCATTACTTCTAAAGATGCTTTTAGATGTAATATTTAGTGTTTTAGAGACTTTTTATTGTGATCTTAATAGTGAATACATAAAGTATCATTTATTATTGTTGCCTGTCATAAGGAGTATTATCGAAGAGGCCGGCACATGGGGGGTGTCACACACACATGTGCCCACCGAATCACGCCCGGGTCACGTTGCTCTCATAGCAGGCTTTTATGAAGATGTTAGTGCTGTTGCCAAGGGTAAGAACACCGTTTTTTGCACCGCTTATGTGTGTAAACATAACAACATAGAGTGTTTTACATTTGTTTTTCATTCACAGGTTGGAAGGAGAATCCGGTTGAGTTTGATTCTGTTTTTAATGAGAGCAGACACACCTGGTGTTGGGGAAGCCCTGACATATTACCCATGTTTGCTAAAGGTACTATCACACACCTGTCAGTAGACCTGTGAGTACAGTGGCTCTTCTGTAACTTTTACCAGCACTTTCTGTGTATTCCAGGGGCCAGCGGAGACCACGTGTACACTCACACCTATCCTTCAGAGCGAGAGGACTTTGCCTCTGATGCGTCCAGGCTGGACACTTGGGTTTTTGACGAAGTGAAGGTAAGATTCCGCCATATATGTACACACAGCATATACATCATTTCTTAATTGTTTGCTTTTTTTGTAAAGGCTTTTTTTAGTGCTGCCAAAAACAATGAAACTCTACTGAATCAGTTGCATGAAGAACAAAATGTGTTTTTTCTGCATCTTCTGGGGATAGACACAAATGGCCACGCCCACCGGCCCATGTCAAAGTAAGCAAGACACATTCTCCTGCAAGTTAACAATGTAAAATGATTAAAAAGTCAAATGAGTTGAGATGCCATGAAATGTACACAAATGCCTTCAATAAGATTTACCACTAGGTGGAGCCACTGATCTGTTTAGAATCAAGTATTTCTTTTTCATTTCGGTATAGGGAGTATCTAGAGAACATTGGCCTGGTGATACAGGTGTCGCTGAAATTGTCACTGTGATTGATGACTTTTTTGGGCATGATGGGAAAACGGCTTATGTTTTCACGTCTGACCATGGCATGACAAATTGGGGTAAGATGACTCCACGACCTGGACTGTACAGGAAAACTTTGAAAGAATTTATAAAGAGTGAACTTTAACAATGTTATACTCTGAATGATAGTTTATGTCAGTTTAAGTACAGCAGTATATTTTGTTTTAAGGATCTCATGGTGCTGGACACCCATCAGAGACGCTGACCCCACTGGTGGCGTGGGGAGCTGGGGTTCAGACAGCACAGCGGGCCGTCTCTCAGAAATATGACGATTTTTATCTAAAAGGTTTGTTTTATGCCACTGAAAGGGATACTTCATCCAAAAAGGAAAAATCTGTCATCATTTATTCACCTTCGAGTTGTTCCAAATCTGTATAAATGTCTTTGTTCTGATGAACACAGAGAAAGATATTTGGAAGAATGCTTATAACCAGACAGATCTTGCCCCCCATTGACTCCCACGATTACTTTATCATTTTTTTTGTTCTGTTGAACACAAAAGAAGACATTTTGAAGAATGAAGGACAGCAAACAGTTCTGGGGCACTTTTGACTTCCATTGTATTTATTCCTACTATGGGAATCAATGTGGGACAAAATACAGATTTGGAACAACTCGAAGGTGAGTAAATGATGACAGAATTTTCATTTTTGGGGAAGTATCCCTTTAAAGGACCACCTGTACTATGCTCTACTCTCTTCAGCTGCACATCCGTTTTCAGACATTTTTTTTTGCATTGCAGAATGGGGATTAGAAACATACAGGAGGGTAGACGTGAATCAAGTGAGATATCTGTATTTATACAGTATATTCAAAAAGAAAAGAGGAACATGCTTTTATTTATGGTTTCTCTTCTCTTCACATCCTAGGCTGATATTGCTCCCCTGATGTCATCTCTTTTAGGAGTTCCGTTTCCTTTGAACTCTGTGGTGAGCATTATTTTCAAAGAGCCTATCTTCTGACATTATCTTCTACTCTATCTATAGATCGTGTTGTTGCTTTTCAGGGTGTCTTGCCACTGAATTTCTTAAATAACAGCCAGCACTTCAAGGCTGAGAGCATGTTTGCAAATGCTATTCAGATTTTGGAGCAGTTCAAGGTATTTGAGTCCTCCAGAATGGAATATGTCCTTGATTTAATTTGAATAGAATCAACAATCTTGTTTGTTCCATCCAAAGGTGAAAATGGCACAGAAGAAAGAAACAACAATATCCGTTCTGTTTACACCTTACCAGTAAGTCAAATTCAATTATAGTGGACATATAATGGTAAACAGTATTTTCATTGCTCTTTCGAAGTAAACAATCTTGTTTTTCTAGACCCCTTACCGAGTCTAAGCAGTTGGATTTTGTGCGTCATGCCAGAGAATTGATCCAAAGACGACAGTTTGATAAGGCGGTGAGTGCTGATTGGTCGACATCTCGTCCAAACTGATCTGTTGATCAGAAAGATCTCTTTAAGTCTATCCGCATCTTTTCTTCGTCTAGATTCCTTATTGCGAGGATCTCATAGCTCAGGCCATGAAGGGCTTGTCGTATTACCACACGTATGATCGTCTCTTTCTGGGCAGCAGTGTGGTTCTGGGTTTTATTGGTTGGACCTCTTATGTAGTTCTGTTTATCATGAAGACACACGCTAGCCTGCGTAAACCTCCAACCAACACACGCTTGGTAAGACCGAGATGATGCATTGATGCATAGTTTCAAAAATATGTTTATTAAGTGTTATATCCAGTATGTGTCTGTGTGTTTCTGCACATTTTGAAGGTTGCGGAAAGGAGTCTGGTCTGGACGTTCCTATGTTTAGGTCTGTTTGTAGCTTTGTTTCTGGCTGTCCAGTCCAGTCCCTGGACCTACTACGTTTACTGTTTGCTTCCCGTTCTGGTGTGGTACGCTGTTGTGAAAGAGTAAGTTACTCATAATCCTTCCTATATCAGTGATTCCTAACTGACTATTGCGTTGTATTGAAACTTGCAATGTTTCAGGATTTGTACATGTTATCAGTATGTGCAATCCCTGAAAATTGAACCTGTGACCTTAGCGTTGGCAGCTCCATACTCTAGCATTTAAACATACAGAAAGCAACCAAAATTGTATACAACAAGTCCTAACCATGCATATCTATATGTTAGTGCTTGATTTGTGTGGAACGTTTGTGCGCGTGTGTGCGCGTGTGTTTGCGAGTGTGCGCAGGTGTGCGTTTGTGCGTGTGTTTGCGCGCGTGTGTGCGCGTGTGTTTGTACGCGTGTGTGTGTTTGTGCACATGAGTACACGTGTGTGTGTGTGTGCGTGTGTGTGCACGTGTGTGTGCTTCTGTGTGTGTGCACTTGTGTGTGTGCTTGTGTGCATGTGTGTGTGGTTGTGTGTGTGCCAGCGTGTGTGCCAGCGTGTGTGCCAGCGTGTGTGTGTGTTTACTGGTTTACCTCACCAAATGTCCTCAGTTACACAGTGATCTACTTGTGAGGACATTTTTCTGATCCTCACTAAATAAAAAGGTTCATAATTCGGTCGAATACAGTTTTTCTTTAAATCTAATGTCTTGTGTGTGTGTGTGTTTTCTTTATAACAGATATGAAACTCTTGCCGGTCTGATCAGATCCATTCCCTCATTACCACTTAGCCAATGCTTTGGATATTTTTTGCTGGTGATGTTTGGAATTGAATTACTAGTAAGTCTCTGCTGTTGACAGTGCAGTATGTGCTACTCTACATGTCTGTTGCCTTTCGTAATGCTGGTTATAAACCCTGTATAGAAGTCTAGTCTTTATAGATTTGTTACTTTTTCATTTCCCCACTGCTGTTTGTTTGTTTTTTAGGTTGTGAGTTTTTTTTATCGGGGAATGTTGACACTTGGATTGATTCTGCTGGCACTGTGGCCTGTGGTCTCTGGCCTGTATATCAAGGCCAAGGTAGGATCTATTCTGGTATGAGGTGTGTCGCGTGTGTAGCTTTTGTTAAGGTCGTGTTGTGTTGTATCGCTGTAGTTTAGGTCAGTGACCTGGATGTTGAGCTGTCTCTGCTTGGCTCTTTTTCCACTGTTGCCTGTGGTGGGACGGGACCCCAACGTCAACTATGTGTAAGCACTTTATTATACAGAAAATCACAACCGGACCCTTTAGTTTCATGTCAATTTGAGTTTGTTTTCTACTTCGACACTTTTACATGTGGCAGATGAAGTTGAATGATTTTATTTCTTAAAAGGGTTTTTAATGTTTGTCGCTTTAGAATATGTGCTGGAGTGCTGACCCTCCTCATCTCTTCCTCATACCTCTGGTCGTCATGGAAACGTTCTCCTCTGATCAGAGATCGCCGGCTGTTCTTCTGCCAGGTCATTTTCTCTCTGCATTTTTTTCTTTGTTCACGTGCATTCTCTGAAGCTATTTCCATAGTGGCTTTTAATACAGATGTTTGTAGCATCACGCTCTGGTTCGTGTTATTGCGTCGGCTGTTTTAAGCAATAAAAACCACACCCTAAACATACAATAAGTCACTAAACATACAATAAGCTGCGGTTAGGACTCAAGTAGACAACTTTCAGAGCCAAACGCAATGTTTTAAAGGTCAGGGAAGGGTGTACTGTAAAACTCTAGTTTGAAGCAAGTGATCAAACCAAATGCGACTACACTTGTTTGCATGCCATGACTTTTATTAAAGCTCTCCATAACGTCATTCGTATCCTAATTAAAGCTGTTTGTCAATGTGTTTCCTTTTTTTTGTGAATGTGTTTGCAGATCATGCAGGTGCTGCTGTGCGCCTACATCCTGACCAGCACCCACATCAGTCTGCAGCTGAAGCAAGGCCTGCCACTCTTCAACCAGCTTGTTAGCTGGATCACGCTAGGTTCACCACCATCATTTCCTCACTGCTTTGCCTCCGTTCCTGTACTACACATAGAGATTACCACATCGCCACAAACTTCATGTCTTCCCTTTTCTTCCATTCTGTTTTTTCTAACTCTCCCGCTCTATTTTTATGCTAGCTTCTTCGTTTTTTGTGCCGTTGTTGAGCTCCACCAGGCTCTTTCACAGACTGTTGAGCATCCTGCTGTCTCTCGTGTGTGTCTACCTGCTCCTGAGTACAGGGTAAGATCTACAGAGGCTTAGCTTTACATCCATTAGAGGAACTTTGATGTTGGCTTTCACAAAGAAACTGCTAGGAAGTGACATGCAAAAAGAAACCACAAAGTGCTTGCAGTAAGCAACAGACCGTTCACAGAATGTTCATAGTTGCTTTTCATATCTGTGTGTACGTGAAAGACATTGGCGTGATAGACCCAAAATCAACTGCAGAATGTTTCGAGAATCATTATTGTAGATAAATGATATACTGATAGTTGCTGTTCTGTTCTGTTTAGGTATGAGGCTCTGTTTCCTCCAGTACTGTCATGGCTTATGTTTGCATGGATCAATATCGAGCAGGAGGCCATGAACACTCGGGGAAGGTCAAACAGGACTGAGGTAGTAGTCCTCTGTTGGTACAGCTGGGTTATGGGTTGAATTCTCAAGGGAACACACTGATAAAAAAAAGAGACGGGTTTCTTAAGTGAACTGAAAGTTTTGCGTAAAACCACATACTCTGTAAGTTTGTTTGGATAAAAGCGTCGGCTAAATGACTAAATGTAATGTCAAAAAATATTCTGTCATCTTAAGGATTTCATCTCCGGGGGCTTTCCTTTGACCTTTTGTGAAGTAACTTAACTTAGTTTCTCTAAGAGAATACAGATGTTGCGAACTTAAATATGAATTAATTGTCCTTTCACAATAAAACTGACGGACCGCTGATCGTAATGATTTCTGTTTCCACAGCTTTCCAGCGTTGATTTTGCTGAAAATATTGACATTACCAAAATCAGGCAGCTGAAGCTGGATGACATCCGGAGATCTTACTTCTTTGTATCTTTTGGACTGCAGATCATTTGTGCTTTAATACAATAAACAGCCACGGGGAAAATGAAGAGACCATTCCAAGTGTTTATTTAATCAGACTTAATAGATGTATTGGGTCTGTTCAATTTGAACAAAATCAACTCCGGAGTGACATAAGGTCGTCCAACAGCGATGTGAAAGACTGACAGCATGACAAAACTCATCAAACATAAAAACTAATTGTTCTAAATACATGTACAAATATTACTGTTGGGTTTCTTAAAAGAAAGTGAATACGAACTTGTTTTCTTTGCAGTATTTTAGGTCTAAAATATGTTTTTTAAAACGGAAAATCCTTTTGAAATGGTCTCTTATTTTGTTCACGGCTGTATATGTTTACAAACATGCCTTAACGTTTTATTAAGGTGTTTTTCATAATAATTGCATTCTTTGGCTGTGGAAACATCGCCTCCATTAACAGGTAAGCGGACGTTTACAATTATTTTGAAGCGTAAGAGCAGTCCTGTAAAAGATGGTAATTATGCCTTTATCTTCCCCCAAAGTTTTGATCCAGCCTCGGTGTACTGCTTCCTCACTGTCTTTAATCCTTTCATCATGGGTGGTCTTCTAATGTGGAAGGTAGGACACTTCACACTTACGTAAATAATGCAAAGAAACTGCCCTTACATGACTGTTTCAAATATCTCATCTTTGAATGGTCTCAGATCAAGCGTGCTTTTATGTGCCACATGTATTTACTTTGCTTTCCTCCACTTTATTTTCTTTAAGGTTTTAATTCCTTTTATTATTGTGATGTGCACATTTGAAAGCATACGAGTGTCAACGCAGCTCTCCTCACGAAGGTATTTGCAGTATGATTGCAGTGTCTAGTGGTGTTTGAACGGACGTTGATGTACATTTTTGTGTGTTTTAAACTGGATGTCTGGCACTGAGATGTAAAACCACTAGCGGAGAAAACTGCTATGCTATGAACCCTGTTCTTCCTTGAATACAGCTGTATCATTTTAATGTTGATTTCAAAAACGTTTTATGTCCGTGTTTGTTTTATTGTAGCCTTTTCCTGGTTGTGCTAGTCATCTCTGACCTGATGGCCCTGGTAAGCACAGAAAACAAGATCAATTAATCATGGCAAAGAAATTGTGCTAGAAAACAAACAAAAACATGTCGTTCCGTTTTTTTCCAGCACTTCTTTTTCTTGGTTAAAGATTACGGAAGCTGGCTTGACATTGGCACTAGGTGGGTTAACCCTTTGTGCTATTATGTTATCTACACAGAGTGAACATTTCTGTACTTTATTGTGTAATGGTGTGTCATAATACATTTTTTTTGTGCATAAGATTGTCATTATATTATCTGATGAAATATTAAGAAATGTTTCTTTGATGCAGTATCAGTCACTATGTCATCGTAATGTCCATGACCATCTTCCTCATGGTACTGAGCATCATGACCCACATCTTGACCTCCAAGCGAATCCTCATTGGGCAGAAAAGAAAGATGCACCTTAGATGAGGACTGCTTACCTTGACCGTTGTCTTCATATGTTTACAAGGTGCAAAAACAAACAAAACACGACAAACAAACATTCAACGGCACACGGACATGACTAAGATGGTTTCCTGTGTTTCTTAATATCATTGTTGCTCAAGAAGACCTATGACTTGATTTTTTTATATGTTTCTTCATGTATAGGCAGGGCCACATGTTATAGGGTCTTAGGGCATAAATGTCACTGAAATGAAAAAATATCATTTTTATTAGTTGGACAAAATATGCCTTGTTGATAAAAAAATCTAAGGCAGAAGTTCATTTCTGACTGTTTTGTGGCATCTGGGGAAAACACCACATAGTTTGTAGCTGCAGTCATTTGTCCGTTTATCTATTTCCTGTTATAAACTAAAGCTTGAACTGGGCAGGTACTCACTGGCACACAGACGCGTGTACATCTTGTGCTGGTACACAGTGCGTTACTATATTTACAGTACCAAGAAATGTTCTCGCTGAACGGCAGCTCTCAGAATGTCTCCATCTTTTTCATTTGAAAGTTCTGGCATCTATACTTTTTTTACTTTGATTAACATTTATTAAGACAGACAAGGATTAATGCGAAAGTAAGTGAGTTATGTTGCTGTGAATGTGTTGTATTGGTGATGATTGCAAAATGTGTTGAATGTTACTGTACGGACAGCCACGGTTTTATGGCAAATGTGAAACTTTAAAGTACTCTTATTTTAAATGGTTTTAAACAATTATTTATAAATGACAGTAAACATTTAGATTAAACAG
Organism: Triplophysa siluroides; assembly: GCA_006030095.1. NCBI lineage: Eukaryota > Metazoa > Chordata > Actinopteri > Cypriniformes > Nemacheilidae > Triplophysa > Triplophysa siluroides. The sequence goes on along the minus strand of VCII01000879.1, from coordinate 660,819 downwards.
TGTTGTGTCCCCTTTTTTACTTTTACATTCACGCATTTGGCAGACGCTTTTATCCAAAGCGACTTACATTGCATTATACTACACATTTGTTTTATAAGTATGTGCAATCCCCGGGATCGAATCCATGACCTTGGCGTTGCGAGCGCCACGTTCTTACCACTGAGCTTTCTCAAGTTTATATTTGTAAGCAATATTTTAGTTTATTGTTCCTGATATCTAATAATATCTCAGATGACCTCACCTGAAACTGTAATAAATGCAAAACGCACACTGATGACTTTGCAGATAAATTAAAGCGGCCCTAACACACAGGGTTCCTGCCAATCTCATATTAATCTTGAGTATCTATAGAGTAGTATTGCATACTCCGTATCTTCGAAGAGTATTTACTTTGATCAGATTTATAAAAGATAGATACAGCTGTACTATTGTTTCCGAAATCATACGGCGCATGCGGGGGGGAGGGGTAGGCTGAACCAAAGCACGGGCGCGCCCATTGTCAACAATACACAGACATCAGTTTCACTCACCGCATGCTGTTCATGTCCGGCATCTTTTAGCGCTGGGACGGCTCCATCTATCAGTTTCAAATTGTCCAATAAGGGACTAAGAACAATTGTTACGAAACAGTTTTATATGTTCGAAAATAACTTTCTGAAACCTGTACGATCGCTGGGGGAGTGTATCGAGCACAGAGCTACTATGTAATACGCCCAACCTGTTTTTTTGACAAGTTGACCATGTTAAGCAAGAGAAGACAGCACGTTTAACATTGTGAAGAAGTCAGACTGCGTGACACACCGTTGAGAAATTATTAAACGTGGATGCATTGAGCTACTAGGAGACAATAAAAAATGCCAGGTGCCCGTGACTTTAGCAGTTTTGATGAAAAATATCACAAGTTATAAAGGGAAAGCGACATGCATTGTATGAGGTCAGCCACAAAAAGCAGGTGTCAAATGAGCAGCACTTTCAGTTTGACCTGCTTGCATGTTCTGGAACAGCAGTTGCAGATTGAGAAAGGGGTAGATGCAACAGAGACAGACACTTCCTTGTCTGGTCATTCTGACTTCTGCTTTCCTCTGAGGGTGTGTATCTTGCTTGAGTCTGGCATTGTTTTAATGATAAAGAAAATTTCGGTTCTCACGTCTAAGCATGGCAGGGGAAAAGAGAGTAAGCATTTTCTTTGTTACATTTTCAGAGGGCAAAAAATAAATGTGTGTTTCTGTGCTGATGTTGCTTTTGTGGGAACTTGTATGTTTATACTAAAATAACATTGCAGTGGTAAGAGGGGTGACACAATATAGTTATTGATACAGTAGTTTGTATCAGTGTTACCACATTTACATTTACGCTTTTATCCAAAGTGACTACATTTCTAGTTCAGTATGTATGGGATTGAACAATGTCTTTTTTAACCACACTTGGCTCAAATGTGAACAACAATAGTGGGGACCAACGGTTTTTCTAAATGCATTTTTTCGTGTCCACACAGGTGAAAATCCCACAGGTTTAAAATAACAACGGTCTGAGTAAATGATGACGGAATTTTCATTTTGAAGGTGAATTCCTTTAAGATGCCTAATCACTTTTCTCTGACTTTCATTATGTTTTACCACTAGGGACAATGATGAACAACACAGCGGCGACCAACTACACGGTGACGGCTCAATTCAGAGAGCCCTTCAGAATCACCTTGATCACCATCTACAGCATCGTGCTGCTGGTGGGCTCCGCTGGTTTAACCCTCATGATGAGCATATTAAAAACCAACATTCGTTCATTGACCACCACCGTCTTCCTCAACCTGATGGTCGCACACTTTCTATTTCTGCTCACCGTTCCCTTCCGGATCTACTACTACGTGTCCCTAAAGTGGCATCTTCCCCACAACTTATGTAAAATGGTCAGTGCCATGATCCACATCCACATGTACATGGTGTTCATAATCTACGCCATCGTTCTTACGCTTCGTTTTCTGCAGTATTACAAGAAGACCCAGCGCACTGAGTTTTACAGACGTTTACACGCTGTGGGTGCGAGCGCCTGTTTGTGGGCCATCTTGTTGGTGGTCATGCTGCCGACCGTGGTGTCTCAGTACGGCCACAAGGATCAAAACCAGGATACAGACCAGTGCTTTAATTTCGATAATGTGCTAAGCCACAAAAGCATCTACGCCCTGAACATGACCTTATCCGTCTTCATTGCCGGTGTGTCGTTCGTTCTGACCTGCTTACAGACCATCGTCCTGTGCTCATTTATACGCAAACACGGCGCCACCAGCCGCTTCCAGCAGGAGTTCTGGGTCCAGATGAAAAACCTTTGCTTTGTGTTCATCATGCTTATCTGCCTGGTGCCGTATCACCTGTTTCGGATACACTATCTGAACCAGCCTACAAAGCCGCATGAGATAAACGAGGTGTTCTTGGCCATCACGGCACTCACCTGTTGTGACATGCTGACGTTCACGGGGAAGGGCATGTGTCACATGTGCTGAACCTGAAACCTTAGAAACACTATCACAGACTTGATGACAAGGACCTTCCCTGCATCCGAAATGTTTAATATGTGGCCTTCGGAATGAAATGAAGTACCTGTTAAAGCAGTATGTATGGGTACACGTTCCAGGCATGACGGTGTGGATGTTCACTTATATCACAGTACTAAGAACAACCGCAAAACTATTTGACACAAGAACAAACTATTGCACATTAAACCACGAGGAATACATGTCTTGATTCTTCTATCAGTTACAATACAGATCTGCCCGGCTCACAGTTTTCCGTTAAGAAGTTTTTCATTTGTAAACTTCAACATTTTACCCGGCTGCTCTTCAGCTCCTGTGGGTTTCTCTCGTATAGCATACTGTGTTTGGACATTTAGCTTTTTATATAGCATGAAAAGTGGCGATTTCAGACTCTTGTTATTAAACGTTTTTACAAAATACAGATTAGCACTCTTCATTATTTTAACAGGTACTATTAAAATGTATGTAAGCTTTGAATTTAGTCAAAAGATTGTCTGATTGAAGGTAAACAGTAAATAAAAGATGCAGCCTTACCAAAATGATTCACGATGTGACCTCTTTCTTTGAATTTATGGTTCCACACGTCTGGTGATTCTTTGTTAGTCACCATTGTCCTAAACCATTGTTTTAATATAGTAAAAGTGTAGTAGCTAACCATGTTTTTGGTGGTTTTATTTAAAAAGTCATACCCCGGAGAGCACATGTACACTGTAAAACTTTGTTGTAATTTCGCAGCAGGTTTGCCGGTAACTTAATGTAGATTTAATGTACGATTTTGTTTAAAGCATAAACGTACCTAGTTTTTATATTTTTCTTTCATAAAACAAGACTAAATATCTTGGGTCACTTTAAAAAAAAAAAGTGTAAATGTATCGTAATTTAAGAAGTTTTTAATATTTTTAATAGAAAATAAGAGAAAAATGCTTAAGAAGAATGTCATTTTTTTGCAGTGTTGATGTGCTAATGCCAGTCTCTTCTTGCTTGTTTTGAAGCTCAAAAGTCAAAGTGTTTTAATTCTGATTAAAGTAACTGTAAACAGTACTAATAGGAAAGTATATGAAGTAGTAATTAAATCTACAGTAAGTTACCGGCAAACCTGCTGCAAAACTACAGCAACGTTGTACCGTGTACGGCTGTAAGAACATATGCTGTGTACAAACTTCTGATAAATGTTAGTTTTACATCATAAATCATAAACATCTTCTAAGTGTCTATATGACATCTGTCAGGAAATGCCTCAGGGATGTTTTGCAGATGAGCAAACAATAAAAAATACGTCTTGTAGATGTAAATGCCAACACCAAATAGGCATCACCAAGATGTACGTGTGCTATCCGGAACACTGCTATTGGTCATGGTAAATTTGTGATTACTGGTTTATAACACATATATGGGTCGTCACCATATGGGAACCACTGCTACATAGAACCATATCTTGGTGCTATAATGGTTCTTCAGCGGTTAATCACTCTCAAAAATAAAGCCATAGAAGAACCATTTTTGGTTCCACAACGAACCATTCAGTCAAAGGTTCTTTAAAGAATCATAATCCGAAGAACCTTTTTTCGCCACAAAGAACCATTTGTTAACAGGATGTTAAAGATTCTTCATGGAACTATTTAGACAAAAAAGGTTCTTCTCTGGCATTGAAGAACTTGTAGAAACACCTGTTTAGCCCCTGTATGGTTCCTTAAGAACCACTGACGGAACGCCAAGATATGGGCCGTTTCTCAATATGCGTTCTTGTGTTCTCGCTCTGTCATCAATAATCGTCAAAGTCCGGTTCCAATACTCAAGAACACAAGAACAGAGAACCCATGAAAGTACCCGGATGTGTTCTGGACATCAAGAGCTGTGTCTGAATTCGCCCACTTTCTCCCATAGTGCACTATATTGGGTGTCCGCCATTTTGTAGTGTTGTAACATTTGTTTTGTTCTCTTTATTAAAAACTAATATAATGAACGTGACAAATAATGTAACAATGAACTTTACCATTTTACAAAACAATCCATAAAGCCACACAGGTGTAATAAAAGCGTTATGACGAATGTCCGCGACACTACGTCAGACGCACGATATATTACGTCAGTGGCCGAAATTGTTCACTCAATCATTCACTTCTTCCCCATATAGTGGACTGTTTATTATTCGCTATAGTGAACGTATGATTACGAGCCAAAACACTTTTAGTGCTATAGCACCATTTTATGTGTTGTTATAAAAGTGTGTGTTTGATAAGGGTGGATACCAGCAGTGTAAATGGTCACCAGATCATAGAAAGACTCTCATTGAATCTTACATTTATAACAATGATTGACCGATGCTGTGCGGCTCATTAAGATTTTAAGGGTTTTGGCGCCACCTTCCGGCAATATGAAAACGTTCAGAGACCAGCGCTGGGGCTTATAAACGCAAGAACATAAGTATTTCTATACTGCAAACAAATATTTTCCGTCCTTGTGATTCCATTCTGCGTCTCTTAACATGAGTTTTTACGTCTTGTCGAAATAAAAAAAGTGAAATGTGTCTCGAATGTATTTTGATTTATCCAAATGTATTTATTACGAAACGAACTCCTATTTTCCAAAAGCACATTTTTCTCTGTGTTAGAAAGTGGCAACTGTCCGCGTTATTACATTTCCATATGGCGTGAACGCACAGGCGAGTTTTATTGGGGCTAGTTACTGTTTAACATCTCCACCCAACTTTCAGTTTGTTTAGTAAATCGATCTAATGAGAGTCTCCCCCAACACCACCAATTGTATGAACCAATGTGAAGCTTATGACATGTTAAACACTTCTTATACTCCCAGCTTCTCTCTGTAAAGCATAAGCTAGTATTTGTGATTCTTGCTTTTGACACATGTTCGTTTGGGCTTTGCTGGATCAATGCAAATCGTTGTTGGACCGGGAGAAGGTAAGACCAAAACACCTTTGAGTTGCGTTCGCACTCAATGAAAACTACTTGAAAAATATTTTGGGTTTAAAGGTTTTTAAATGTATTTTAAATAGTCCTTCTATTAATTGTAGATTTTAACAGCCAAACAAAATGTGTGTGCGAAAGTAAATATTCCGTCTGTGTGTATAGCTGTTTTTTTTAACTCGTATTAAACATTTTTCAATACAAGCAATATACAGTTTTAACTCTTTTTGCCAAACAAAATTTCTGTGACCTTGAAATGATTTTACTTACGAAATTGTGTATTAAATGAATTACAGATCAATTCAGATGTATTCCATCTATGGTATTTGTATACATCCGTCTGCCTTGGAACTGTTAATATTGCATAAGGTTCAGTGTATTGAAAGAAAATGGCATGATATATGACCTCACCTTCAAGGCTGTTATCAAGTTTTGAGCACTTCCTCATTTAAAACACCGAAAAGTTAAAATGTAACCACCTGCTATAAAGTCACAGTGTCCCTCTGCTTATCACATTTTATTTATGCCTTATATTTTCTACTGATCATTCTTTACCGAAATGTTGGATATGTTTTCTTTCTGTTTGTGTTATGGCATTTTGGTGATACTTTTGTTTGACTTAATAGTAAATCTGAGGTAGGGCACAGCAAGGTGACAATTTAATCTAGACTTTTAAAATGAAGGTGCAGGAAAATGCCATCGTAAAAAACACTGGTACTCCAAAGAACCTTTCAGTTTTACAGTCTATCTGATAAACCCTGCGGAAGATTTCACCCCAAAATGAATATATTTTACCCGTATGTTGTTCTATATCTGTATGAATTTATTTGAGTAAATGCAGAATATTAGGAACTGACACAGTCATCATTCACAATGATTGCACGGAAAAAGATGCAATGAAAGTGCATGGTGACTATGGCTGTCATGGTCTTGCTGTGGAAGTTTGGGTAAATTGTTTCTTTAAAGCAATAAAGATGGAACACCGAAATCATTTTATTGAAGTTAAATGTTATGAAGATCTTTAGTCAATTGTGACCAGAGATGAATGTTTGCACGGTTTTTCCTATTGGTTTTGCACAAGAATAGAGGCATGTTATGGCTGCTCTAAAATTTTTGCATTTTTAAAAATGTGCTTTTTTATGATCAGAAATATAGTTATGAATTAGGTACAATTACTATAAACTCCTCATTTAATTATAATTATTAGTATTATTGTTACACTACTAGTAGTATTAGTATTAGTATTATTGATCATATTAATAATAAAACTTACAAAATAATAAATAAATAAAATGACATTCAAATGATTCTTGAATGCCTCTTGGTTACAGCTAGGTAAAAACAGGTAAATTATGCTTCGTATCCTCACCATCCTTTTTTGGCAGCCAAAGACCGCTCATAATGGATTCGCAACGACTTCTATAGATTCATTGCGCAACATTATAAATACTTGTGATAGTGTAAAGGTGCATTACGTTGGAAGAATATCATGTCTTAGACAACAAGGCCTACTAGTTGGCTCTCGATACACCAATGAAATCTGCTGTTCCTATCGGGAACAAATGGTAATACTGTTATCTCTTCATCCCGATAAGTATAGGATAAGGGGAGAAGATAAGTTTTGTGCAAGGAGGTGAGGAGTCTAGCAAGGCTCCTCCCCACCTTAGAAGGTGACAAATCAGCATTCTGAAGAGATGGTCAACCTCGGGCTGCCCTCAATACTCTCACCAAGAGACACTGTCCCAGGACGAGGCTAAGTAGAGATAGTCGGGCAGGAATGAAGTTTTCTACAGCTCCTCTTCCTAAATCCTTGTTGGACATGGATGTAGCCAATTACTGTGAGGGCCTGGACCCTACCTATAGCACCCTGGGCTTTGAGAACGCAGAGGTGCTTTATTCTGGGGGTGAGTGTTGGACACGGCAATAGGGACTTTTGGTTTAAAATCTGTGTCAAGAAGAAAAGAGGTGGCTGCTGATTGGGTGAGCGAGAGCCAATGATCATTCTGATTTAAATGACAGTGATAGTGTCATTTTTTAAACGATTACTTTTGAAATTGGTGCATATGTGTATTGTGCAAAACTAACATCTGTCATAATCTATGGGTGACTTAAATTGAATCAGACTCGTGTTTCTTAAGGGGACAGATACAATTTCATGGCTGGGTTAATATCTCAATCTGGTTTTGTTTTTGGGGGCTGGTGAAGGATGACTTTTCTCTTGCAGAATCATTTACCTCGACTAAAAAGAGATAATTGTTAGCTAACTCTAAGAGTCTCTACTCAGTTTAAAATTCAACAGAGAGTTTCACAGAAATCCTGAGGATTAGAGATTTCCAGCAAAAGTTTAACAAAAGGAAGACACATTAAAAGTGTTAAAGGGATAGTTCACAAAAAATCTCTACTCATTTATCCGACCTAATGTTGTCGACTCGTTCTACCGTGAAACACAAAAGAAGATATTTCGAGAAACGTCTCTGTGGTTTTGTGTCCATACAACGGAAGTCAATAGGGACCAATATAACATTCTTCAAAATATCTTATTTTGTGTTCTGCAGAAGAAAGAAAGTCAAGCAGGTTTGGACTGACGTGAGGGTGAATAATTAGGCCTGGTGTTTTTACAACCGCAATGTTAACATAAAGCACACAGAATGTTTTTCTTGAAATATTGTCACAATGCCAGACTTTCAGAGGACAGTCAGCTTCAGCTTATGAATCAGCTTAACCCTGTGATTGTAGATCTGTAACTATTGTGTCACCACAATCTCATGGTGTCCAAGATGAGATTTATCCAAATCTGTTCTCCATTAACCTGATGCTGAATTAAAATGCAGAGACTGCAAAGATTTGCCATTTATCTTTACAATCTTTTACAGTACATCTAAACACACAGATAGAGAAAGGTCATAAAGTAGCTGGAATGAAAGACATTTAAAGGCAAAGACACTCTTAAGACACAGATGGACAGCTAGAGAAACACCAAGAGATGTACACAAATGACACTTTTAGCACTGTAGGAATTTGTGTTATTAGATGAACCGGTTGTGTTTTTGCATTGTTTTAGGTATGCAACATCATGAAAGTATTTTCAATTTCTAAGAAAAGCTGACAGAATGAAATTGCCTCACGGTGACCACGTACACACACCCTTTGCCTTTGTATTATGTTTTATTCTGAAATAAGAAAGAATCACTTTGGGAATATGCTGAATCAGAAGATATTGCTTTCAACCCGCATTAACATTTATCCTCGAGATGTCAATCTCCTTTGAATATCTGTCTATCGGATAAAACAGAGGCTAATCCAAATGAAGTCCGTCCTGTGACAGTGGGAGCTTCCAATCAGTCTCGGCGCATAAAAGGCTAAAGTCCCCCGCTGCATTTCTTTTGTTGAAATGTTATGATTTTGGATGCACAAAGGAATGATTGATTTTTCATCCTTGTATATGAACAGAAGGGTGCCGCTCTCTGTAGCATTAGCGAAGCTCTTTTAGGACGAGCATTCCTTTGTTCACCTATGCAGAACTCAACATTCACCTCATTAGCTCTTCTGATTGGGAGTCTGTGTGAAAGGTTTAGATTTGATAGACGGGTTGTGACAGTGGTTCATGGGTTTACTAGTCTCTTGTTTATTAACTTTAATATGCATTCTTAGCTTGGCAGTTACGCTTGAAGGGTGGATGTGTTTGGATGTGCAATTCTTGATCAACTCAATTGAACGGTGGATCTAAATTGGTGGTTCATGACCCCTAAAGTGAATGTCAGGGAATAAAACAATGCTAAAAGCAAATAATACAACACAACTGTCTTTAATGTGGCGTTGTTTCAACGCATGGTTAGATCAAATTTGGACTCCAGCCATTGGCTAAAATGAACCTATAAAGAAACGAAAGAAATTTGGATTTAAAAATGGTTAGAAAAAATTATACAAAAGTAATAATAAATTCGAGAAATTCCTTTAAGTTTAAACGACCCCGCAGGATATTGTAAACCAAACTGTTGGGTTTGTCCATATTTTACCCAAGCATGGCTTGAAATAACACAGCGTGTAGATATTGTTGTGATATTTTATTATACTTGGTTGAATCTTGATCATTATTGCACATAATATCAAAACATTATCATTCCATCATATGGACAATGCAATGCAACTTTTGTATAATAAACAATTCTGTAAACTACAGTATGTTGGATATTCACATGATGTTTGTCAGAATGTCAGGATGTCAGAAGCCTTGAGGTTCTGATGCTGAGATTGAAGGCACCCAAGTGATCCATCCATCCATGATTAGACTGAAGTGTTGCAGCAATTCTAAAACCAGCAGAGTGTTCAGATGGCAATAACATTGTGTGTGATGAGCCCCATCCCTAACTATCACTCCTGTTGTCCACAGAAAGCATGCCGACAGAGCCCAGTCAAGGAGAAAGCGGCGTGAGCTCCAACTGCGCAATCTGTGGTGACAAAGCCACAGGTAAACATTACGGCGCCTCCAGCTGCGACGGCTGCAAAGGCTTCTTCCGCAGAAGCATCAGGAAGAGTCACGTGTACTCATGCAGGTACATCTCATACACCTATATAACTAACGTTGTGTATTAAAAATGCATTAAAACATAATGATGACCAACACACAAAACTTCATATCTATATCGCTGTGTAAGCTAAAGGGATAGTTCAGCCAAAAATGCAAAAATGTGTCGTCATTTACCCTCTTGTCAAACCTGCGTGACTTTCTTTCTTCCGCAGAGCACAATAGAAGATATTTTGAAGAATGTTGGTAACCGAACAACGCCGGCACCCTTTCACTTCTATTCTGTGGACACACATCCAATGCATGTAAATGGGTGCCGGCTCCTAACGTTCTTCAGAATATCTTCGTTTGTGTCCTGCGGAAGAAAGAAAGAAAAGGTTTGAAATGACAAGAGGGTGAGTCAATTATGACAGAATGTTTCCCTTTAACCTGTAAAGTTTTGAGATCATGATTTTTGACCCCTTGGCCAGGTTCAACCATCAGTGTGTTGTTGATAAAGATAAGAGGAACCAGTGCCGGTTTTGCAGGCTTCACAAATGTTTTCGAGCCGGAATGAAGAAAGAAGGTAAACATGCCATATTTTGTATATTTCTAAACGCTTTCATTTCACAGTGGTAAGCAGAGAGTTAATAGAATAACAAGGAGAAGGGAAGGCGAGGGAGTAAAATGGACGATGCCATAAAACCCGTCCTGATTACACAAGGATGTTTCTTTATTGGATGTATAACCTTGGCTTACACTTTTATGACGACCGATCATGTGCTCTCTACCTCGCTTTCCGTGCGCACAGGTTGTTCGAGAGCGTGGTGGGTTAAAGTTTTACCACGTGCAAGTTTAGAAGTGCAACTAAAGGTGGCAAATGAGGTGACTTAAGTCACATTATTTTTCTGATCTCCACTTTGAACAGAAGTGTTTCAAGAAGAGTAGCATTCACTAAAAATAACTAAAATACAAATCCTTTCATCTTCTACTCACCCTCATGTCATTCCGAACCTGTATGACTTTCTTCCTTCTGCAGAACACAAAAGAAGATACTTTGAAGAATGTCGGTGCGCAAACAACATTGGCCACCATTGACTTCCAATGTTTCGACACAGAACCGCAGAGAGATTTCTCAAAATATCGTCTTTTGCGCTCACAATGAAAGAGTCATATACAGGTTTTGAATGACACAAGGACGATAAGAGAGTTGTTATTTTTTACATTTTAGACATTCAAACCATTTCAAACTGCATTCTGTCACAATCCTGTCGGGAATGTGTGAGCTTGACTAGAAGTATGCTTGACAAACACACCCGTCGTCTTGGCTAATCAGTAATGACTCCTAACTGTTATTAACTCGCTAATCATCTGTTTGTGTTGTTTTTTTGAAGCGGTGCAGAATGAGCGCGATCGTATCAGCTCCCGTAGGAACATGCAGGACTCACATGACCTGCCGCCAATCACGGCCCTCGCTCACGCCGAATCCCTCTCACAGCAGGTAAACCGTCCGATCGAGGTTAATCCGCACACACATACAAACGAAAGAGAAGGAATATGGGTGGCAAAGATCGAGTGCGTTGACACATAGATGTGCATTTAAGTAGCAAGTTTTATTGCTTTCGAGCAATAAATCATTGGTGTGATTATCAAGCAGCGCAAAGGTGTAAAGTCACAATGCATTCTGCTGTAGATAAACAGGCACGGAAGACAAAAATGAACCAGCAGAAAAGCTGATTGAAGAAATTAGGAAGAAATAAGAAACAGCGATTTCATTACACTAGCTTGCACTTCTCCAAATATGTTCTGCTCTGGAGTTAATAATGACAATAGACAGATAACAAGAGTCATTTGCATGAACGTCAGGCCCTCTGAGCATCGTTCAGTGTCATCAACATTTCAAATGATCCGCTTGAGTACCCGCGGAGAGAAGCAACAGCCTGAGCCAAAAAAACATTTTAGCCGCAGCAAGTTCAGTTCCCGTCTATTTCCTAGCAGATCAACGTTGCCAGTCCGATGGGCCCTGCTGATGTTTCCGAGAAGAAATCGGCGACTGTCGGTGATGTCTGCGAGTCTATGAAGCAGCAGCTGCTTGTTCTGGTAGAATGGGCTAAATACATCCCGGCCTTCGGTGAATTGCCTCTTGATGACCAGGTAATGGCCGTTGGAAAGCAACACTGGCTGTGCTAATTGGGGCGGCCCTTGGGTTAAATTGCAGGGCCGTTCACTGAAGCTCAATGTTTGCTATTCACATGACTGACTCACTTTAGCTCTGTATTCATCATGCGCAAAATTTGAGTTCTCCCATCTTATGTTTGTTATCATTGGACATGCAAAGCCTTGTTATATCATTTAAAGCTGTAGTTCACGCAAAAAAGAAAATTCATCAAAAGTAATTGACTAAAACCTATTACTTTTCTATAAACGGTTTCAGCGGAAACAAACGTTATGTGGCCCAGATTTAACTTCCGGTAGACCCCCGCAAAGAATCAACAACTGTTGATAAGTTTTAGTGGAATATAATAACATTAATATACAATCAAATATGAATATAAATGAATATTAAATATCAAATAAATTGTTGTATTATGACCACAGACCGGAAGTTGATTTCAGGGCAGGCGTGGACACCAAATGTCTATAGCTTGCAAACTTTTCTATAGCGCACCTAAAAAAAGTCAAAAAGTGCTGTTAACCTGTATTTATTGAAATGGTCCACATGACTTTTTGTTTGTTCGTTTGTTAAATCCATGAACAAATCATTTATGCTTGGATCAACTAATAAATTAAGATGAAACAGATCCATCTTTAAGGCTTAAAAGCCCTGAACCAGTAAAATTCTACCAAATTTCCATTACAATCTACATTTATTTGATAAAACAATATAAACAATAGTGGACAAGGATAAGGAAAGAAACCAAGAAAGTCCATTTGATATTATTTAATATTATTGTTTGATATTATTGTTTTAATATAAAACATATATTTTTTGAATGTGAAAACTCACTCTTTCTCCAGGTTAGTTTACTGCGAGCACACGCAGGTGAGCATCTTCTTCTCGGGGTTGCTAAGAGGTCAATGCCATACAAAGACCTCCTGCTACTAGGTAACTGCTCAAATAAAATGTCATTTTCAGCTTTTAACATAATTGTAGACCGACAGACGATTACACACATCAGCAGGATGTTGATCTTTCGTTGCTTATTTCCCATGCAGGTAATGGGTGTATTGTCCATCGAAACTGCCCCGAGCCGGAGATAGGTCGGGTGGCTAACCGTGTTATAGATGAACTGGTGTTACCCTTTCAGGACATCCAAATTGACGACAATGAATACGCAGCTCTGAAGGCCATTGTGTTCTTTGACCCTGGTACAGTAAATGCTCTCACATTAAACCCATGTGTTTACCATTCAAATATCTATACTGGAACACTTAACTTATTGTCTCTGTATTTTTCACCTCTAGATGCCAAAAGCTTAAGAGACCCTTCTAAGATCAAGGCCATGCGCTATCAGGTTCAGATGAGTTTGGAAGACTACATTAATGACCGGCAGTATGACTCGCGCGGGCGATTCGGAGAGCTTTTGCTTCTTCTTCCTACTCTGCAAAGCATCACCTGGCAGTTGATAGAGCAGCTTCAGTTTATCAAGCTGTTCGGCCTAACCAAGCTAGATAACCTGCTGCAGGAGATGCTTCTTGGAGGTAAGCGTGAGGTCGAGCGTTCAGAATTCTTGATCAGTTTTTGAGATCAGGCACTTATGACACCCTACCAAAATGCATGGTCTTGAACCCAACCACAAAACCATAGCGTCATAAAAAAAAAGTAATAATAAAATTAAAATAGTAAAGTAAAGTAATACATTAATAATAATAGATAAATAAATGCAAATTAACCCAATGGCTGGGTATTGATGGTTTGAAAACAACACAGTATTATATTAGTGTAGGAACCACAAATTTAACATGGTTTTACTGTAGTAACCACGGTAACCAATGCAAATCAGTCCACCAAAAATGCATGTCAATGTGTAGTGTGGTTGTGTAGGTCCATTTTAGTAACGAAACAGTAATAATTCATCTGCTTTTTACTTGTTACACAGGTCTAACCAATGAACAGCCTCACCTGCATCACAACGGACACCCGCAGGTTCCAATAACGGGGCAGACAATTGTCATTAGCTCAATCCCAGTACCTGGACATTCACAGATGGGTATGTAGATTATCCTATGAATACATATGTGAAAAGAGTTTTTGGTGATTTATTGCTTTCTACATACGTAAAAATCATCCTACATAAAGAACACACTGTGAGAATATATCCTTGATTTAATACTGACTGAGTGAGGCCATGTCAAAGATGAAATCATATTAAAATGAATGCTTGAAATCAAACTTTGATGCTTGTTTCCACAAAATTAGATTATGAGACTTCACAGAATTTTCACAGGGTCACATATACTCTCAATAATGTAAGATGTTTTACCATCTTTCCCCTCAGCATCTCCAGATACCCCCATTCCTTCCCCTACCCTAGTACAGATCCAGGAGGTCTACAAGCCCCCCGGCAGCCCAGGTCTCCTGCTTCCACCACAGCCCATGTCAAACAGACCCTCTCCTGAACCTCCCCTATGAGGCTCCACCGGTCTCGTTCTCTCTGGTGCAGGTGTGGTGGAGCATTGTGCGTGTGTATGTGTACATTGTGAAGCTTCACTCTGACCCGTCCTCGATTCAACAGTGCAACATATTTATCTGAGTGAAAGAAAACTTCTTGGATCACTAAAACTAATTCCAAATCTAGTCTATTTTTAGAGTGGAACATCACCACTGAAAAACCTTTTTAATTTAATATATATTTTTAATATATATTTGTTGTGTTTCTTTTTTTAAGTGTGGTTTCTCTTTTTATGAACCCATGACTGCTAAACTGATGATTGTAGACAATTTGTTTATTAATAACAAATTATTGTCAGTTAAAAGCGACTCATCAAATTCTTTTTATTTATTAACAAAATTGCTCCATACTTTGCAACTTTTAAGGAATGTTAATTTTGTTTGAAAGTGTTTATTAAAACAAAAACTTTATCCAGAATTTATTTGCATTGTGTTTAGTGAAATGTAAATATATTTACATTGTGTTCAATAAAGTCAAAATGTACACTGTAGCAAAACAGTAAGAATGTCTTTTTCAATTTTGTTTTAAAGGAGTAGTTCACCTTCAAAATGAAAATGATGTCATCATTTACTCTACCTCTTGTCATTTCAAACCTGTACGACTATCTGCAGAACACAAAAGATATCTTGAAAAATGTTGGGAACAGAACAGCACGGCCCCCCATTCACTTCTATAGTAACCAATGCAAGTAAATGGGGGGCTGTTAACAACATTCTTCAAAATATCTTCTTTTGTGTTCTGCAGAAGAGAGAAAGTCATTCAGGTTTGAAATGACAGGAGGGTGAGTAAATGATCATTTGAAGGTGAATTTGTGATTGTGGTCCGTACAAGGTGTTAATGTAACCGGTTGTCTGCTGTAAATTGCGCAAAATGAGTGAAGCATTAACATAATGGGAAGACATGTTGTACACTTTTGTTTTGTAGAATATTAGCAATGTGCGGCTTTAATTGTTTACGGCAAGCTGAGCTTTAAACAGAACTGACAAAACTTTATGTGTATTGAAATGTCACGAGCATTAAAACCAGAAGGTCATACATATCCCAAATGTCAATGGACTCTGTATGCTAAGGGCAACTGTTTCAACAGGTGATTTAAAGACACATAACAACTGGGAAAATGTGAACCACACACCAGAAAAATGCCACTTGGGACATCGTTTTATACCGCCCGCCCGGTATACAGCTCTTGTCAGAAGTCCCGAAACACATAATTGTGAGCGATACTCAAGACACACATGACCAGAATTTGGAGTCATCTGACTGAAAAAGATGCCCACACATGACACTACATCAAATCCGACTATTGTCTGCATCTGAACACAAAAGCATTTTGTACAGGTGAAGTCTACGTTCCCAATTCCTCAGTATTCATGGGAAGCTGTAATACGTTCTGGAGTGTGCCCTGTTCGGATGGTTTTTCAGAAAGCAATCTGATATCAGCAGGTGTAAGTGCACCATGCCCGGGGCCGGATCGGATGAGTCAGATGATGTTGTCAATACTAGCTGCCTATTATTCAGGGGAAGGGTTGGAGGAAGAGGAAATAGAAGCAGAGCAAAGTAAGATAAACATTGCAAACCCTCCAATCAAGTCTGTAATGGAGTGGCAGCTTGCACGGGGTTAAACGGTGAAGCTCGGCAGAAGAAAGCTGAGCATCCAGTGATCCTTAATGAACAACCGCACAGGACCCAACGCACTTATTTGTATACAAAACATTATCTTGGCATTCAAAGCACACATCTCATCTGAGGCGCTCGGCTTTGTGTGACAGCGTGGTATTAAGCTCCGGTAAGCCTCCTCTGAGCAATGTGGAGTGGATGGAATAAGCGTATCTGTTCTCCACCTTTGTGATGAAGGAAACTCTCCCACACTACACCTTGACATTCACCACAGAGGAGATGCTTAAAGCGATTGTAATCCACACACGACTGACAAGCTGAATAGAAAGAATTTTCCTACATTTGTTTGCATAATGACTCTTTCAGACACCTGTGCTTTGCCTTAATAAAATCTCAAGCTGTTCATATTTAAGGAAATTAAACAATGGTTTAATGTATACAATGGTAACATCAATGATTCTCATTTTCGCTTCTGGATGTGGAGTTTCTAGGTTCTGTGTGTCCACTATCTCATTTAGAAGTATGGATTGTTTAAGGAACCTATAAACTTACTTTTTCTAAACAACTAACTGTTTTTGTCCATGTGAATTAAAATGTCACCAGCATTAAAATCAGAAGGTCATACATATCCTGGCAAATGTCAATGGACTTTGTATGCTAAGGGCAACTGTTTCATTCTCACAGGTGATTCAAAGACACATAAAAACAGGCAAAATCTGAAAAATGTCAGCTGGGGCATTATTTTATACGGCCCAATTTACAACTTTTGTCAGAAGTCTTGAAACAGTTGACTGTGAACTATACAGCTGTGGCCAAAGTGATTTCCATCCTCGGAAAATGAAGTCTTCGCCTTTAAAGAATGCTGTGATTCATGTGAGTTTTTTGTTTTTATATGCATTTTTTTGTATATTAGAATATAATCCACGATCATTGATATGCTGATTAGTTTTAGCCATTTTGGACAAATAAAATGGCCTAATAATAGCCTACTTTAACCAAGTTTAGTGTGTAAACATCCACACTTTTCATAATTCGTTTATTTGAATCTGAAGGGTCATGGTCACTTTTGGTCACTGTATACATAGCCTACCTTGATTTTCATTGTCTTATCTATAATAAAAAAATATTATTTTAGCCCATTTGCCAAAATATCGCACTAGAACAATTTTTAATGATTACTACAAGACTAAAAAACTGTCTTTTGAAAAAAAAAAATCGGTATTTAAATAATTAAATATATTTGAGTTTCGGCGGAGGCGGATTTACCTTTAACACCGGAAGTGGTAAATATCCAAAACTGCGTTAGAAAAGTGTAAACACGAAAGTTAAGGAACGGTGTAAAAAACGAGAAGAAACTCTCACAGAAATCAATTCTTCAAGCTGGGTGAGTTACTGTTTTGTTAAAAGTTCTATTGTGTTTGACGTTTGCAGACAGTCGGTTCTGCTATTATAAAGTTGTACTAAATTGACATAATTAAATCCACAAAAACATGTTTTCTTTACTGTAAGCTTCGTTAATATTCCTTGGAAAAATAAGAAAAATAGCACAAGAGTAAGAATAACCTTTACATAGTATACATTTGAGCACAAATAAGGCAGAGCAATTTGGAAAAAAACAAGTTTTAGTGTTCTTTGTGGCCATTTTCTTTGGAAAGACGATTGTGACGAAGATGTCGTACCACGATGCGCCACTAGGTGTCGTTAAAGGCTCGTTGTAAATACAGCCGCTTCAGCGTTTGTGCACATTGTGTGGGATTTACAGTGAGGGTCTTCACAAATCGCACTCGATCTTTAATTTTATAACAAATGCAAACGTGTATCAGCAATGCAGCTATTTCCCAACGCAACTACTGACTCACTACAGAGTTTGCTGCATTTTATTTGAGCCATCAGGGAATTTTTTTGATTAACTCTGCACCCAAGTCAAATGAATGAATGGTGGTCTATTAGCTGCTTTAATTCAGGGGAGGTTGACATCCCACCCTTTTCAGGATCAAGGTTCAGGCTAAGAAAAATCCCCCACACGCATACGCTCGGTAATGTAAGTACAGTTGAAATTAATGGCGTCTGTCAGGCGGGGGACCGGCATGCCACTCAATGAGAGATTAAGGGTAAAGATTGCGGCCCATCATTTTTCAGCCTCACATTTTACCCATAATTCCCAGTCGTCCCCTGTAGATCAACAGCGTTTTTTTGCTGAAAGCAGGCAAAGGTGTCGAAACCCCGTGGCTCCGACCATTCAAGATAGACGTTCACATCTCATTCGGGTCCTTTGAATGATGCCTGGCTTTTTCATCTTCTGCATGTCTTACCTGATTAAACCTCAGTATTGCTTTGCTAAAGGGAACGGCGAAGCCATTTAAGAAAGGCTGAGGTTTCTCTCATCAGAGCTATACCCTCTCTTTGAGGACATAAATGCAGGTCTGTTCCCGGCCTCCTCTGACACTTTGCGTTTTTGCATTATGTCCAGGCGGCGCTGCAGAAAATGCTCATGAAATGTATTCAATTCAAATCAAATTGATGTAGCGCAGAGTAATCTCTCTCTATTAGATATGTCACTTTTGGCAATTGTTCCCTAATATCCTTTACTGTGACTATATAAGATTAGTGCTCTCCGTGCAGCCGGAGTTTTCGTGCCTTACTGAATTATTCACCGAGGCGTAACCTTCAGTTATCAGGTTAGAAAGACCTTGATTATAACAGGAAGTCATGTGTAGAAAATCACTCTCTCAACTAAAGCAAGTGTTTCGACCCTTTTTTGATATTTGAATAATTATGAAACGTACACACACAAATAGTAATAAAAAGTCATTACGCCATCACAATGGCTTTTTCAGAGCTTGGCTTTCATATCTGCGCCAAATAATTCGCGTTTATCTTTGAGGCGTGTTTCCTTCATGTGATTTGCATAGCAAATGATATATCTGCAGTTTAGTCCTGTTAATAAGCACGTCTTAAGTGACGACAAAGTTTTTCCAGTCGTTTCATTTCAATGTATGTGATGCTTACAGTCCCTCTCTGTCATGTTTAGTTGGGGGAAGCGTTAATCTAAAAGAAAATGACGATGACTCCCTGCTGGCTGGACTGATGTGTTGCTCTCTGCAGGGCACCGCGGCAAACGGCTCCACAGGCGTCTTCTGGAAATAAGGGAAATGGATAGCCGATCGTTCCGCACACCTTGAAATGATAGCCTTCCTTGCATTTTTTTTCTCTTGGATAGTCACTGTAAATGAGTTTAAGATCATTAGTTTCCACCCTGCTGGAATAACGCAACTCTCATTGCTTCTCTGATAGACAACATTTGAGGAAGACGTTATTATTAGCATGGAATAAAACACCCTTCATTATCTACTTAGAACAAGGCCAAAAGAAGGACATTTTCAGCCGTGACTCTCATAGACGTGGTCCTGCTTGTGTGTTGTGTGGATGCTTAAGGACGGTTCACCCAAAAATTCTGTGATCGTTTACTCGCCCTCGAGTTCCAATCCTGTATACATTTCTTTGTTCTGTTAAACACAAAAGAAGATATTTGAAAGAATGTTTAACTGAGCAGTTCTCGGGCACCATTGACTCCCATCTATTTCTTTACTATGGAAGCTTTCCTGTGGCTCAGTGGTAAGAGCATTGCGTTGAGTGTTCGATCCCAGAGGATTGCAGATACCTATGTATAAATGTATAGGATAATGCAATGTAAGTCGCTTTGGATAAAAAGCGTCTTCCAAATGTATAAATGTAAATAAATGTAATGTAAATGGAAGTCAATAGTGTTTGGGTACAAACATTCTTCCAAATAACTGTGTTTAGAAGAACAACAAAATTGATACAGATGTGGAACATTTGAGGTTGAGTAAATGAACTGAACTGTCCCTTTAAATGTTGGTTTGGTGTGTTGTTTCCATTTCATATTCCTACAGTATTAAAACAAATTTAAAGGGAAGGTATAAGCATAATGTACTGTGTCTCCGATCTGGACGTGTACGCCTGCCATCCTCCGGTGGTTTATCCAGTTTAGTGTTCAAATGAACAGCAGCACTATGCAGTATTTAGATGCATGCTGCATTCGGCCCCATTTGGTTCCACATCCATGTGTGTGTGTTGGGGGAAAATGCATTTGTGCATTCAGCTCGGCACTCCGTCAGGCGTGTGTCCGGGACAGATAGTTCTGACTGCTTCAATACTGTAGCCCGTGTGCTCTGGAGGTAAATGACCTGCCTGGCAGAGAGAGATTGGTGCCCAGCATGTCTCCTGATAAAGTCAAATGCTCCTGCGACTTTGCCTCGCTGCATCTATTTGCACTCCATATTTCAACACAACGCAGATGTTACAACTTAATTTGCCAGCGGTCATAATTCTGCCCACCTACGGCATAATGAGGTGATGCCGGTTATTTTAGACTTTGCTGCATGGACGCTCTCAGTAATCTGAGTTCCGAGCCGCTCGAACCTGCACGTAAATAGAGACGGATCTTCAAACTCATGGAGATGTTTCTCCAAGCAACGCGGCCGAGTTAAGGAACGTTCCTGGCCATAAAATTTGACTGATGTTTTAAAAACGCAACCACGATCCCACAATTCATCTTGGCACATTCTGAAGAAATCCCACCACATTCTTCACCGTATTTGCAGGCCCTCTCTGCGGGAAGCATTTTTGGGCCTTTTTTCTGTCTTTCTTTCGCAGATGTACGTTTCCTTGGCCGGAGCTGTAAATTGAAAACACTGGTTGTGTTGCTCTCTCATCGCACACCTCGGAAATGGACTCCATTCGTTCGCATGAACTTCCCATAACCCCTTATGTGTGAGACACTCATCATCTAGCGAAGGCCTCATACTGAAGGCTGGTCCATCACGACAATAGCAGGAAGAAGCCACCGAATGACACCAGCACCCTTCTACCCTCCGAGATCTGATTAGTTGCCTCCATACAATCTAGCACGACACAATACGCTTTCATTATCTCACAGATGTTGTCATCTCTCTCTCTCTCTCTCTCTCTCTCTCTCTCTCTCTATCAGCCCCTTTTTTTGAACAAGTGTTCATCTTAGAAGTCTGATCAGTGGGCTCACTTTCATCAGGCTAATGCATGTGCCTATCCTGGGGCCCAATTTCGTGTGGGTGCAGCTCCTTAATCTCATTTCTTTAACCTCCTTCAATATTGGTTTCCCCCTGCGAGAGGCATCATGAAGATCCACAACGATTCTTTTCCATATTGTAAATCACCTGCTCCCGCGGTTATGAGGAGAGGCGCGCCGGAGGGATCGCGGACTCCGATTGGGCGTGACATCATCGCTATCAGTCGCCGTCCCATCAACTCTGCGTGTTCACGAGCACCGGCAAACGCATAAATATATAAACGTGTCACCCTGCTTTGATCAAATATGTGTGTAAAAATACAGAAATAATGCTTTTTATTTGGTGTCCAGGAATACCGTAATCATGCAATTACAATAAGAGCCCTGTTAATATTCAGCGCTTCTCGCCTTCGCGGTACTCGGGTGAATTAATTGGCTCGTGTAAACCGCTGATTCCGGTGGCCCCTCTGCCCCCGCCCGGATATTCACGCTTTTCACTCTCCACAATATCCTTTATAGTACACGAACCCCAGACTCTGCCTCCAAAATCAAATACTTCATTCATTATTCATTTTCTGTGGATGACTTCTCCGTCATTAAAATTCCCACAAAAGCAGTTTTATAGCAAAGACTCCGGTTGACAGGGATGGTGGAACAATCAGCAGACTTATTTTGTGTGTTTTTGTTCGGTGGGTCAGTGGATGTTTTGTAGCAGAGCGACTTTTTGTTGCCATGTCATCATGGGTTAGTGTAAACGGTTGTATTTAAGTTTTGATCATTTAATATGAATTTTCTTTGCTGAGAGATATGCAAACATTTAGTTGGATCAAACACCATCAGATTTTTTATTGCTTCTGCAGTTTTTTAAATAAAACACTTTTTGTTTTTTACTTCACTTGGCATATTATGAAGACTTAAACAGGGTCCGAGCTTAATAAAATATTTTACAAAGAGCTTCAGAGAGAGCTTTTATCTGTCCCGAGAATAATAAAATATGGGTTCATTCTTGCAAGCATATATAAACTATACAGCCTACGCTTAGAGAAACATCGGACATGACTTTTGTCTCCCAGCATGTGTTGAATTTCATTAGTAGTAAAACAGAATCTTGCTGCATATATGTGGGTTCTGGAGTCTCCGACACGTATGTGCGGAAATGCTTCTGTTTTGCTTTAGAATTGAATTCAGTTTTTTTCTCATATGTTTAACAGTTTGAATAGCACAGCATAATAATGAAATACTTACAAAAATATCATCTTGTGTACTACATAGGGGACTTTTAAAGGATATTTCACTAAACGAAAGTGCCGTCGTCATTTACTCATTATGTGCACAACATTTCTTCTCTTGTTCAGAACATCATAACTGTGAGTAAATGATTCATTTAGACAGAATTTTCTATTTGGGTGACCTTATGGCTTTATGTACAATGTTCCCTTTGTACTTATTTGATTAGTGATGTTGAATGTTTGGAGTCTTAAATATTTAATCATAATGTATTTGACGCTTGTCTTTGTTTTCAGTTCTTCAAAATTCTAGTTTTAAAGTTGATTCTGAATCCCAGATCTTCAATGTCATCTCATACTTTTGAATTCCACTGGATAGCTGAACGTAAAGCTAGACGTAAACAATGCTGGTCAAGTGCCCTTCCAGATTTTTTCTTTTTATGTCATTTTCACATATTTCTTTAGGTCTTAAATATGTTTGTTAATCTGTTGATTCAATCCTAAATATTCTCTTGAGTCAAGTTTTTTCTAGCATTTGTGGTCTGTATATATATAGCCACGAAAAATGTAAGAGACCATTCCAAATTTTAATTTAATCGGCATTTCTAGATGTTGTGTGTCCATTCCAGTCCAGTGTCATAGGAGTGATGTAAAGTACAGCCATGTGAAAGACTGGCAGCATGACAAGACATATGAAAAAATTATGTACATATATCTGTTGTATTGCTTGAAAAACAATATGAAATTGTTTTCTTTGCAGCATTAGATGGCTGAAGGTTTCTTCAGTTTTCGTTTTCTGCAAATAGAAACAAAATTTTTGTTTGAAATTCGGGAGAAATATTGTTAGTAGTTCAGAGAACAAAACAAAAATGATCCTTTCACCCAAACACATGGCCAGAAATAGTAAATTCAGAAAAACTGAAAATGGTCTCTTAATTCTTTCCGCGGCTGTATATATTATATTTCTTTTAGTCTGTATTATTGCTCACTCCTCACTCTTACCTTCATCACAAATGCTTTGTCTCCGCTTAGAGCGATCACACCTTACCTCAAACAGGTCATCCCGTACAATAACATTTACAAAGTTCGTTGGTCATGTGTCCATACAGCCCAGATTCATGACCTTTCCAAGAATGTCTTTTGTCTGTCTCGGGCTAATAGCCGCTGATAGTCTTGGTCAACTTTGTTTCGCTAATGTTTGCTCAACGAGTCCCCGGGCTGTTTGAGCTTCTTCCCCGTGTGTGCTTGATATCAACCCTAAACCACTAGAACTGCTCATTCATATTAGTTTATGTCCAAAACGTATGCATGAATACACATATCCGAACTGATTAAAAGATGTGCGAATCCATCCGTGCACCTTTATTCTAAACAATATTATGCGCAAATGAATTCCAGTGTTGTTCCCGGTGAATGAAATCACATCCAGATTCATTAATCTGCGCAGGCCCGAGGGAGCGTATTAAAATGCTTGTTAAACAGCGTGCCAAGCGGACACGTTTGACCGGGAGCTAATGTAAACAACAGAAACCGTGAAGAAAGGCAAAGTAAGTTCGTACAATCTGCATAAAAATGACCGCTTTTTGGACTTCCCCGTGCGTTCTGCACTACTCACAATGCATGACTTTAAATTACAGTAAGATTTTGCCAACTGTAAGCCAGCTCTATTGTGGTGGCCCGCTCCCTGTCTTCATCAGAGCCGGCTGTCCAATGGGATTACGGTAAGCCTGCGGTAGGAGCCACCGACCCGCCGCTGATCAGAAATTCATATCCCTGGATGCTAGATTGCTCCTCTCCCCACTTTGCCCTTGTGATGGCAGAGACTGCTGTCACGGTGTCAGACTGGGAGGAAAAAATTTGCATTCACAGCCCCCAAATTTCGCTGTCCGGCACATAATCGGAAAAGAAAGTGAATGAATAGTAATTCAGTCTGTCAGAAAATGAGAATTGCTGTGCGACAGGGAGCAATGCATGCAGAAGAATCTCCAGTCAGAGAGAGAGAGAGAGAGAGAGAGAGAGAGAGAGAGAGAGAGAGAGAGTATTCGTAATGGTCGCGGTTATGGTTTCTCTCACCTGCTTTTAAAAACCTCCATTTTGACTGACTGATGGAGTGCTTTGCTTTTACCACCTTTGGTGTCTCGAGATGTTTTTTTTATTTTAGTTTCTCGGTCCAGTCTGTGTGTGCATCCGTGTGTAGCACATGATGCATTTTGTGCATTTTTAAATAACAATTTCGTGCACGGCAGCATTGGTCGTACCGTTTGATAGTATCGGGGACCTTCTAGGAAGGCACATTTTTGTGGGCCATCCACGTGAAGGGCAGAGGGAATTAATCACCCCGTGCAGGAGGTCACTCACGGCGGGTCATGCGTTTCGGGGGCCACGGCTGCATACGTGCACCTCACTGTCTTATTCCCCGTCTGCTGTTCCCCGGTCCAAGAGAAGGCTAGCTCAACCCCAGACACACGCTCGCACACACTCAAACACAGTGAATAGGGCGGTTCAGAGGACGGAAACGTTCTGGTAAATATTTTTAAATATATGTCATCTTACTGTCATGTTTCAATCGGCGAATGGCAAAATATTGCATGACCCCTTGTCGGGTTATTGTTTTCTTATGTTGCATCCGTGTTTGCTTGCAGTGAGGAGTGAAATTTTGGCTCATTTGTGGTTGACAGCCTGCCGTGTCAGGGTTTGGGAATACTGCTTTGGTAATTCTGTGCGCTTGTAATTCTGTGCTTTTCCTGATGAGGGATGTATTGTTCTAGTTTACTGTTCAGGGGGCACGGACTGCCCATTGTAATATACAGGGGGCGAGCTTGCCTTAAAAAAGCCCCCATCAACCTAATCTTCCCGTGTTAATTCTCCTTTTATAAGTGTGAGCGTGTCATGCCGGCTGACGTTTACTGCGAATAGATTTACGGTGGGCAGTCTTTACTTCTTTTTTGGGGGGGTGATTATCAGCCAGGGCGATCCATCATCTTTAATCACGCGTGGGGCAGGATTGCTTCATCTACCATTGGTCAGACAGGAACGCGTATTTGCATGCGCGCGGAGTGATGCGCGTGACAATCGCAGTCAAACGATCATTAAGGGATGTAATTTGCAGGCGGAGGCGTCATTGCTTTGCTGATGCTCGTTCGGGGCAGTGATGTGCATAAGCCGAAATGTTCGGCTGAGGGGTCTCGCGCCTGTTAGTGCGCACTTCCCCGCGCTCTGCCATAAAACCGCTTGGTGCGGATGCTACATGGTAATAAGCCAGGCGCGCTCTCGCCAGGCTCACAGAGCTTTAACAAACACAATGTCAGTCAGTTACTCCAAGTGGCTCGATCGACATGCACATTTCCTGTGCTCCGATTCTCTTCATCTCGCTGTTTCTGTTTGCATACTGATGAGGGGACATGCTAGCGATGTAGTCGTTTGCGATTTGTGATGTTTTTTTCGTTTCTTCTTTCTCTTGGGCGGAATAATGCTTTTTTCATGCAGTGTATATTTTATGCTGAAGTGGTAGTGTACAGACGACAATGTACAATAAAGCAAAATGTTTGCGTTGGGCATTTTGATTAAGTGATGTTTTAAAAAATGAGGGCTGTCAAACGATTAATCGTGATTAATCACATCCAGAATGAAAGTTTGCGTAATATATGTCGTGTAGTGTGCATATTAATGTTGTATTTATGAACACATACACATGAATGCATGTATTTGAGAAAAATATAAAAATTAAATAAGGTTTATTAAGAATTTAAATGATTGGTAAATGTAAATAAATACATTTCAATATTTCCTTAATATATAGACAAGTACGTTTTATGTTTATTAATACAAAATGAATATGCAAAGTACACAGATATATATATTATGTAATCACAAACCTTTGTTGTGGATGCGATTAATGGTTTGATAGCCCTAAAAAAATTTTTATATATTCATGACACTAAAACTCTAATTAGTAAGTTTGTTTTTGTTTATATGTAATTTATGTAATTTATGTACACGAGCACATGCAAT
Organism: Triplophysa siluroides; assembly: GCA_006030095.1. Lineage (NCBI taxonomy): Eukaryota > Metazoa > Chordata > Actinopteri > Cypriniformes > Nemacheilidae > Triplophysa > Triplophysa siluroides. Next base: position 634,269 of record VCII01000879.1, on the reverse strand, counting down.
AGTAGGCCTACTGTGATACATTTTTGTAGTATGTATTATTTAATATGCACTTTTGTAGTTCCAGTCTTTTTTACAGAAACATCTGGTTTTGTTTGCACAAGCACCACCAATTCAGAAAGTATATTTGTTTAGTCATATTCAGAGACATTTCGCAAGACACGCATTTCTGGTAATTGTAGAGAAAGAGAGATATTTTGCTCCAACTGCATCTGATGAAATGCATCAGATAAACTGTTCCGGTAACCCAGCTGACTATAAAAAACATTTAAAATGAAAATTATTATTTATTTTATTATGAACTAATAAGTGTTATCCTAATTAATCAAATGTCTCGGATGTAAACCTAAAAATTGTGATCACACCACGTGCGCTTAGTATTTTATAAAAAGCCTACAATAGTATTTATTTTTATTAATAAAGTATTATATTTGTAAAACCTTTTGAATGTTTTTTTTCTGCTTTTCACTTTTCTGGCTTTAGGGTTCCCAGCTGCATACTGTAATATGAGGCATATAGGTAAAAATGAAAGAAAATGCATCTCTCTCTCTCTCTCTCTCTCTCTCTCTTTCTCTCGCTGTGGTTGACATGAGGCTAATGAAAACAGGGTGTGGGTTTCCTTCAGCTCCTTTCATATGCTTCAATAAAAGGTGCGGCAGACATTTTGGCTACTACCTCCATGCTGTCACTCTTTTCCTTTACCTTTGTCAAGGAACGTGTGTGTGAATATGGAAATTCAAAACACCTAACTACAGGGCTTAAGTATAATCACGCAGACAGTTTTGCTCTTTTTTGCCATAATCCTTTGATTATTCTTACCGTATATACCTTTCATTTAAGGACTGCTTCCATATGATGTGGCCTGCAATGTACATTCGTTGGGACTGCCACCAGTATTGTAGCTTTTGAAACCAACTTTGAAAATCAATATGTGGCTTGTTGATTTGATCTGTCTTAGTGGCCATCATTGCTTATTTTAAATGCGTCATTTTTATTATAAAGGAAAGTTGATTATATTCTTGGCCATTTGGGTCTCAATGTGTTTGTTAGCTCTTTAGTCTTTACAGACATACACCGCTATGGCACTGTTGAAGAAGTGACAGTATTTAGACCTGTGCTGAGCTGTTTAAAGGCTGAAATGTGTTGCACACACCCTGAGGAGGTCTGTTACTTAACATGAGCTATTTGCATGTTTGCTTATGCATTTTGAATACGTAATACTTTAATATGGCTTCCTTGTCTGACCAGTAGATGGCAGTGTTTCGCCAAGCATTAAGACCGTAAGGGCTGGACAGGGAATGAACATCTTCAACATTTTTTGTTTTGTAAATTGTAAACAAGGATCTTTAACGCTGATTTCCATAGAAGAATGATTAATGTGACTGTTACAAATTTTTTTAGAGAGGGTTTGTGAAGTTAAGAATGTAAATGTTCTTTATGATGAATTGAAATGAAATGTAAATGAGTCTGCTTTCCCTATTTTATTTATTTCTTATTCTGCTTTTGAGTAACATAATTCTATATAAAATACGATGTCACCAAGTGATTACAAAATTTGGGCAAAGCCTTGCTTTCGTTTTAGGGCTTGGATTAAATATATTTCTTACCTATTTTTTTATTGTTATTATGACTTATTTTTTTTGGAAAAACCTACAATTTTCACTAATCAAATCCATTTCTAATTTCTTTGGATTTTGTCTGTAAAAGCTCAGACTCTAAACTTTGGAAAATAATGTTCTTAATGTCCAGATTAAATTTCCTTTAATCTGTTCTGGAACATGTGAAATTATTTCTGCAATAAAACGCAAACGTCCCGAGTGCTTTCTGATTGCAGTCTGTGGCTATTCATATAAAGCCACACACAGGCACTTTTTCGTCCCCTCAACACGCAATCAGAAAGCGAAAAGCCACGAAGGTGGCATTCTGGGAACATCTCCACTAATGAAAGAGAGATTAAAAAGAGGTTTTAAGATGGATTAATGGTGGCCACACTGAGACAAAAGATCTGAAAGGGTCTTAAAAACAAGCTAAATAAACACACACTTTACAAAGCTTCATTTGCATAATGCTAAAACACTTACACTAAATGCTTGACGGGGTAGGAAGGCTTAAGAACTAGGCGAATGAATGCTGGCTTGTTCTCCAAAGAAGCGCTCTGTGTAAATCAAGCTTTCGGTGCCGTTTCATGTGCAGAACCTTTTCTGGTGGGTTCGAAGCAAAAACAGCTGTGTTCTGAAGGTAAAATGTGTGTTTTATATGCAGACAAAGAAGACGACACACACACACCAATGTGCACACGCTCTCACACACACAAACACATGTAGTGAACCGTATTGGGCAGAGTTAAGGCTTTGCCCTTTATGTTTGGTTTCCTCATACTGTAGCGTCTGAGTCTCATGAGCACCAGTGTTTTGTGACATACTCTATAAAACATATCTGGACGACAGTGTCATCATGATTATTTTTGATATGCATAAAGAAATAAGAACGTGCACATCTTGATTTAAATTACGTTATTTTAATAATTATTTGAGGAATCCTTTTTTTCTCATTTCATCACACAAGCTCAAGGTGTTGCATTTGTGCGGTAAGCGCCCTGTCACAGAGTGGCTTCTGAGTGTTAGAAAACGCAACGGTTAGGCCGGACAGCTGCTTTTTTAAGAGCGCTGATAAGAGGCACCCTGATGCTGAACATTGCAAATTGGAAGTGAAGATTGCCTTCCTGTAGACTTTATCTTAAAGCAGTAAAACAAGAAGCTGTGACTACAACTGCAGGTATTGATTTAGCAATTTCAGCAAATTAAGAACAAGACAGAAAACCTATTTAACCTTTCAGTGATTGCCATAGGTACTTTTTGGTGATGTTGAGGCTGACATTTAAATTAGCCCCCTGCCCCGGTTAGGGCCACCACCTGACTCCCCAAACCCTCCTCTGATTATTCAGATAGAATACAAAAAAAACTGGTTACGCATAAATATGTAGGCCCGGCACGTGTTTACCCCCACATATGCATTACAATATGTCCCTGGCATATATTACTGCGGTATAATATTTCCAGCTCACACTTCAATTTACGCATGTGGCCGCAGCCATATAGTGCAGTAATAAGGGAAGGTGGCCATCTGCACCGCAATAACATCTGTGGCAATATATAAAGAATAATGAAAGGCAAGGGCGTTGGTGGGACGATCAAGGTTGCTATTGAATTAAGGCTTATAATGTGAAATAATAAGAGGTTCTTTTCAAGTTTTACCTTTGCTACACTGTAGATAAACCACACGCAGACCAAAAAAACCCAGAGCAAGTGCATGGCTTCTTATTGCCGTTTAACAAACACGGCACGGGTGACGTGAATATGCGAAATTGCATGTTTTTCAATGTGCATTGTTAGCCGTATCGGTTGACGCGTGCCACTTAAGGAGATGTATCTGCGGCGTGATCGATGGCGCGCTTTCATTTTTTGATTGTTTTTAATATTGTTGATCAAAACGGATGGAACACAAAAGAGATGGAGATCAGTCACAGGGGTGCACCTGCTTCAATAGTTTTGTTCAAATCAAATTGTACAATATTATTCATAATAAATGGCTCTAATATGAGGGAAACGATGATGGAGGAGCGTCAGATATTCAGAAATGTAGTTAAAACAATTCTGAACAAAATGCTCAGTAACGGGGTGGACGGAAAAGAGGAAAAATGAAGAGGGAAGTGGGAAAAAAATCAACACCACAAAACGTGTGAAAGGTGCTCGAATCTACCAAGGGATATTAGTCATCTTAATTGGTACAAGTGCAAATGAGTTTGTGTTCTGTGCACAGACGGTGTCAGTCTGGAGGACTGCTTGCTTGTAAATGAGCAGAACAACGCTGAACATGTGGGAGATTCTTCTGCTAATTCATCGATTGCCCCTTGGAACTGATGGCTGCTAATTGTTAGGTGATTAACGTGGAGTCGTAATTATGTCGGCCCAAGGGGACGATTACGGTTTCAACATGTCATATTATCACAGAAGGGTGCAGGGCTTGTCTTGGGCTGTGGATTTAGGAGCAGATGGCATATTGTCAACAGCAGCCAGGCTGTGTTTTACACAAGCTGAAGAAGGGCACCGGGGGAGCCGTCTCTTTGTTTCAGCCTCATTAATTAAGTGCTAATTGTGTGTAATTATTTACAACACTGCTCGCTGAATAGAGACGTCAAGTGGCTGTGACATAACCCAGAGTCATGTCTTCAACATATGGTTTAACTGTTTCTTTTACAAATCTTTAGACGTGGTATTAATTGAACAAAACAATTAAAATGTCATTAAATATGCTATAAATTAAGCAGTCTTATGACGTAATTGTTTAGGGGTGTAAAGCTCATGATCTGATACAACAAATCATACCGGGTTGCAGAAACCACAGTAAAAATAAAAAATGTATTTTATTTTCATGTAACTATTTGACATTAACAAGTTGTATGTAAATAAAAAGACTTATTGAAGATTGGTAAAGAAGTGACAAAATTCAAGCTTTAATTCAGTCTTATGTAAATTTGTAAACAATGTAATTGATTTGTTGCTGAAAAATATATATTTTGTTGCATACAACTATGAAAGGAGTTGAATAACCGCAATATTAAAAAAGGACACATTAAAACATTATATCATATTATCAAACAAACCCAGCCACAGCTCAATATCGTATTGTATTATATACAATCTATCACAACATACTGTGACGCCCCACCATGGTTTAAATAATGTTTTTACTAGTCATCAGGCTGTTGATCTGGAAGAAGGTACATTTATAAACTGTCTCCTGCATGTCTCATGTATGATAGCGATCTGCCTGCAAAATCACAGGATTCCATACATTAACATATCTGTTTAATGGAAATGTCAGAAATTTAGACTGATCCTAAAAACGCATCCTGACGGTAAAGTCAAAGTCCCAGAAAAACTGGCACTGAACCTGGATGATCCGTTTGATCAAGTAGATTTGCATCTTCTGCTATTTATATTTGCAGCTGTCAATATGATGAGGAGTGGCAGGTCGACCAAAGCATGGCATGTATTTTATTTCCGACTGTTCTGTACTAGTAAAAACATCCTCAATATTTTTAAGGAAAATAAGCATATGTTGAGCAGCTTTAAATCTGCTCCTGTAAATGAACGATGTCAGGTCGCACAGGCAGGAAGCTTTCTTTTATTCTGACCTCTCCAAAATGTCCTTTGTAGCACAAAGATAGCCACCGTGCACTCTTCCACTTGTGCGTTTTCTTAATGGCACCGCAAGAAATTGAAACAAAATGTTTTGTTTGATGTACGTTTCATCAGTAAATGCTAGGGGACTGAATTGAGAACAGCATGGAAAGAATAAGGTTTCCTAAATATTCAAGAGCTGTACAGTAGGTGCGGCAGACGCCGGCTCTGAATCCCCCTCGAGTCAACTGCGGAATTAATTTTAGCTGGCAGCATCATGCTGTGGTCATTTTGTCTGGAGAGACATGTTGTTATCTTGATTTGGCCATCACAGTTCCAAAATGAACACGCAGCATGCTGGCGAGTGGTTGAATTTAAAACGTAACTACAGAAGACTGCGAGTTTCCTTTCAGAATTTAGATAAGGGGAGAAAAAATCATGCAGAATTACTGCTGCGATCAAACAAGGTGTCCAGCACGGGGACATCGTCATGAACGCAGGACATTTTCATTTCCAAAGTAAAGTGTGATTCAGCATACGTGTAGCTTAGAACAGAAGGAGACATTTTTATTAGTGGATAGGTTTTTATACATTTTATTTAGCTAGGTGTGTTACTGTGTCACCTTCATACGCTCATTTTGTGTTACAGTGGTTTCTGTTGTAAATCAAATTCATCTGAAACTTAAAAGTCAGTTTTTCCTAATAAAAAAATATTTAGTGAGCATTTAACGCAGTTAGGGATTATCACAATATTTCCTTTTGGCCAAATTTTAATTGTTTATAATATATCTTTTTAATAATCTCTTTCCTTGCATTTTTTTTTTTGAGTTTGTGCAGAAGTCTTTTATACATTTTTTAACATTTATGTAAAACTTTTGTGTCAGGATGTGTTGTATTGGTATGAGAAATGACATTTTTTTTGAGAGGACTTCAGGTGCTGAGCAGTAAATAAATAACATTTTCCTTTGGGTTCCTACTCGGTTGTTAGATGAGACATTCAGAGCATATGGAAAAAAGATGAATTAAAGGTAATTTTGAATAACATTTTCTCCGTTTTCATTATCTTTGCAACAATAATTTGCATTGTGAGAAGATTATTTTTCCTTCCTGAAAGTCAGAACTGACCTAGTAATTAAAATGTCGCGGAGATTAAAATGAACGCTTTCCACGATGTCGAAAAGATTGCAAAGGGTTATCATAATCAGATGTTACATTTTAATCAGGCGAAAATGGAATATAAATTATAGATTTTAATACGAACCTGTATATGTAATGTTTTCACAGAAATCCAATTCTTCAGCATACTAAGAAGCTTAAAGCACAGATGCATCGATTCGGGATGAAAAATGAAAGTGTTTGATATTTAACATGCAGGATTATGACCAGATTTCCCAGAATATAATAGAAAACACATAAGTTATCTTTCTGTCCTCCTATAACTTTAATCCTTCTGCGGTATGCAGGAAAACTACTGCGTAAATATGCAGATTTAAAAAAAAATCTATACTTTTCCATAAGCAATAAAGTTTAAAGTTATTATTCTAAACTGTCATCTTAGAAGTATGAAAACCGAGCAAATAAATGTAAAATTAAAGTGACCTTTGGCTTTGTGAAAAATGTATTGACTTAATTTACATGCATAAGATGGGTATAGTCTGGTGGCTTGTTATTAGTCAAAACTCAGCATTTTAAAGAGATAAATGTATGCCGTGTATGTGTTTACGTGTAAACAGGTTTCAGTGTGTGCGTTTTATTCATGCACGTTTATCTTTAGTTCATTATAAAGTCTGTTTATAATCACAGGTCAAAAAAGTTTTGAGATTGTTTAGTAAAAAATGTAACAACCATTCTGTTGACAAATGAATCCCTTTGTAATAGCCTTTAAAGGTCTCCATAGATTTTTCTTTCTTTGTCCTTTGTTGTTTGAAGCATCACAAATAGACGACAAGCTCTTATGTCTTCAAATTGGTTTCGCACCTCTACAACAGTTTGTTCATCCAAATCTAGCCATGATATATCATTATCACTACTTTTGGAGGAAATCCATAGGATCAATACATTTGCCAGCTACCGGCTTTGGATTGCCTGCATGCTGAGCGCTTTGTTGCACCACAAGTCAAGAAGATCGAGCCACAGGCAACCGCAGCGTAACGCGCAGCTTCTGTCTTTCCTCCTCCTCATGCGGAGGAAATAAGCCAAGAAATGTCAAGAGTTAGCGCCTGTCGATTCTCCGAGAACTTCTGTGGGTGGGACATATTTTTTGGTTTCCAATCTCAGTCAACTGCGATCGTTAGAGCGAAGTAATTGTTTCCCTTACAAATATTAACCTTAATCTTTTGCGAAAATCGGCATTGACCGGTTGCGCGGTGAAGACAAAAAACGACTCGCCGAGAGTGCGCTCGTCAGAGCGAGCGAAATGACAGATAGATTCTGTAATCGCACCTTCAACCCTTTTTACACTCTTCCTCGTCCTTCTTTAATAATTAGTGACCCCTTTATTTAAAGTGCGCCGGTCAAGCTCACGACTGGATTGATCAGTCACGCCCTGCGTTTTCCCTTCATTAATGCACTCCGGTCAGTGAGAGTCAAAAGCTGGACACTTCCGAAGTAATTACCGTCCTGTAAACAGGTCAGCGGCGCGTTCGGCCCAGCTGCTGCCACTGCGGTAGACACTTCAGCCAGCTAAGCTTCCAGTATTGATTGGCCAGTCTGTGACATCTCCTAAGCCATGTCACCCAACTGAAAGAAGACTCCAAATTGTCCAATAATAAAGTGTTGGAAGTTGTAGCCGTTCCCTACTGAGACATGCTCGCGTGAGGGTGGGGGTCTGGGGTTGGGGGACACCTTCAGGACCATCAATCCTCCCTTGAAGGCTCAATATAGTGCTAAATTAGCCAAAGGGAAAACGGAAAGAGCGCTGGACATCTGTTACAGACCCTTGACATATTTTCCCCTATGCTCACTTATTTAAATACTGCTGTAAAACAGTCTGAGCCTGGAGGAGTATAATACCGGGATTTACTGTTGAAAAGAGCCAGATTCTGGGAATCTTTTAAATCCCTTATGGCAGGTCTATAAGTGCGGCGAGAGGCATCCGAAAAACAAAAGCTGGATCCCAAATCAACGTGGTCGGGTTATCTTTATATCTGAAGTTTCACGCAAAATACGTTTTTGTGTTTGTAAATATCGATAATTGTAATGACGAAGCTAATGTTTAAGATGCAAACTACGTTTATTGACTATCGACTGACAGTTTTCAAAATATTAAGCAGAGATCCAAACAGACGTGTTTGGAAGGCTCATCGGCGATGGGAGGACAATTCCCCAAAAGCACCAGCGGAGGCTTTGTGAATTAGGTCTTATAAAGATATTGATTGGCATGTCTTTGACAGCTGTGTAAACACAAAGTGACAGAACTAGAATGAGTACATAATCATTTAACAGCACGGTTACTTTCCTCAAGCCGGCGTTCTAACGGAATCGCTTGATTTCTACCCAAAAATGCCAGTAATTGTTAGCTAGTTCATGTTGATTCTGGTACCGGACTGATTGCGCTGTCCTCTCCGTCATGGGCCAGCGAGCACACAAGCGCCTTAGCGAGCGACTTCATAGCAAAGAACAACAAGCGTGGAAGTCGTTGGTGTAAGAGCAGAGAAAGGCATCCACCATAAATATTTAATCCGGGTCGACCAGCTTTGTCTTTCATTGGATTACGCATTTAAGACTTCAAAAGATTAATGGATCTGCAAATAGACGAGGGCTTCTCATCTCCCCGTCGCATCTCTAAGATAAATGGAAGAATTACCATACAAATATCTATTTCAACACACTGCGCTTTGTTGAGCGTTTAGAACGATGTTTACAGATCGATGCGTTTTCATTTGGCATTGAGAAAGTGAAATGGTACAGTTTTGTTGCTCTGAAGTCACCCACGTTATTTAGTCTTAAAAACCTGGAGTGTTTTATTTTCCGTGCGGCGTAGAGGCCTGTTTGTTTGGACTCGCTGTCAATTTAATTAGAAATCAGTGAAAAAGCAGTTTGCGTTTAAGGAGATGATAGCTCTGTTTCTGCTCATTGATTTTGCATTATTGCTAAAGACGTTCCGTGGTTCCACTCAACACTAGGGGTCTATTGGGAAAACCAGGTAAAGGACTGCTGATGTATTTAAAATGATTCGCAAAAATCAATTGTTTTGTCTTGCATAAAATGCAAAGTGTGGATGCGTGTTGGCCTCGTGGTTTTCCATCGATAGGCTTACTCAACACAATCGCTTATAATCGCAATTTGGGTTTGTTTGGGTTCATGAAGAAATATCAATAATTAACAGCCAAGACACTTTTTTTATGCCGATGGTTGATAATTAATTTTTGCTCACGTAGATCCCAAAGTCTGTATTGCGTATTATCAAGCTTTTTGTTAATTGGTTTAGTTGATTATGTGAAATTAGTGCGATGCTGGATCCACAAAACACTTTGTGTTTGATAGTCAACACACGTTAATCTGTCACAGTCCATTACTTATAAAGCTTATCAAAAATCCTTATAGTGCACATTAGTGATGCTTTGTAAATCTGTCAGGCCGTTTGATATTAACCACTGGTGCGCTGCCAAGCGTTCTTGAACAAACATGTCCAATTAACACAGGCCATAAAATGACCAAACACTGTGAATAAACTTGTCTTTTGAGGATTTTGAACATCATTTGCATAATGCGCATTTAGCATTGTAACTATGGCAATTACAACAATTAACATTTCGCCCACATGTCAATTGCCCCGTGCCGCAAGGCACAGCAATTACTCCTATGCTAATTAGATTTTAACTATTCTTTTAGGGAACAATTAAATGATTTAGCACGCCTTAGTTATAAAGCAGGGGGATATCTCCGCCCCCCCGAGCCCCCGACACACTCCAGCGCACGTTCCGGCCTCTTGTTTTGTGCCTGTAGTAAACATGATGGACTTTGAGAAAGACAAGAGCAATTTTCATCTAATCTCAAGAGCCTCATTGGGATGATGGGACCAAATGAAAGCATGTTTATTAATACAGTGGCGGATCATGCCGTCAGCATGCTTGTGGACGTTGGGGTTTGACACTTGTATCAGCGTCAAATAACAGCATTTGGTGTCGTTCCCGGTTAGATGGGCTTTGTTCGTTTTGTCTTGATATTACGTTTTGTGGGTTTAACGGATATTATCAAGAATCACCGTAACCAAGTCACGTATATATAAACATGTTTCATGAGATTATTTTTTTGCTGTGATTAGTGCTGTTTTTTGTCTGTTGAACAGTGGCCTCAAAAATAATTTAGATGATTAAACACACGCGCTATTTAAAGTCGGCATTTTATCTCAAATTAAAACATGTATTATATCACCCTGTTCGAGCTAAGCGTTGCATGAGAAGAGGTTTGTTAGTTATCGTAGGATTTAATGATAGATAAATTAGTTAATTTTGTATTCGGACAGTATTTATGATATCCTTTGATTAACTGTTAATGTGCTTACTCAGCTATTAGACTTAGGGGCCATTTACACCAGACTGTTTTCAACTGATAACGCAAAAAATGTATGCGTCTTGGCCATTCGTTTAGACGGAAATGGCGTTTTGGGGGACTGAAAACGCAAACTTTTGAAGACGAGTCTTAAAGTGCAACTTTTTGAAAACGCTTGCAAGATTTATGATGACGTCACGCGCATGCGTATTACGCGCTCTGTCGCGCCAAAACAAGATGGCGGCTTCCAGTACTGTGAGCTCTCGCTGCTCGACTATGTATTAACGAAATTGTGGATTTGCTGCACCAATAAGACCAGCGGAGACACACTATTTACATTCGCCAGACTTTAAACACACATATACATCGACCAACGGTATTAAAAAGCACTTTTGCCTTATAACTGAGCATGTGTATGTGCCAAGGCACGTCCTGTTTCTTTACACAACAACATCGCCATCCACTGGCCTGGTGTGCATACTACATCGTTTTTGATTCGTGTAAATGCAGACAGTTTTGATAACGCTGTCATGTGTACGTGAAACTTTTCAAAGACGCAAAGGAAAAACTTTTCCGTTTTTCATGTAAACGTAGCCTTATTCACTTGAGAACAAAAATGGAAAAAGGAAAACATAATGTTCAGGTGCAACCCGTTTCCAAATACGTTATATGGCTGCTATTATAACAACGTATAAATGCATTTGGGAATATCAGGTCCACAAATCTGTATTTTCATGCCAACCATGGCATGAGTTCATCCTTGACGTTGCATTGTGGTCTAAGAAGCTGCATTGATAAGCTCAGCAAAAGCTCTACTGACAGTCCTGGTTGTAAGCTGAGCAACATAATTCTACGTAATCTACCTCGATAAAATCCATAAATGTCGTAAAAACATTACAGCGCACTTGGCGGTGCCCTCGGACCTCTGAAAAAAAGGTCTTGTTTTGGCAAATTTGTGAGTGTTGCTACCATTTACGTTGATCGATACCCACATGTCCCTGTATTGATCCTCACATCTGTGAGGGAACTTGAGAGAATGGATCTGTTTGAGTTTTCATTTAGACCACACATCGGGATCAAGGGAGATCAGCACTAAAGAGGCTGGCGAAGGTCTCTCGCAGTAATGCCACATCGGACGTGTCGGTGTAAGAAAAGGAAGATTGAAATGTTCTGAGGTTTTGGTTTGTATTGCATAACCCCCCCTGGCAAGTGTGACGACACGATGTTCAGGATGTGACAACAGTTCAGTGTGACTCATGCGGTTTACGTTAATAGCTGTTAATTGAAAATTGAAATATTGAATTGGTCATTAAAGCAAACGTAGTCTTGACAACATCAGGCTTTATTTGTCACCGGTCATTTGTAATCGGTCGGGATTGCATCGGGCTTCATTACATCGCCTTGACAGAGCCCCTGAAGACATTACGAAAACAATCCTCACCACATAATTTCTCTTAATTACGAAATGTCACATCCAGCATATTCAAGACCGATCAGTTCTCTTCAGTGTGTGTTTACACATGTATGTTTTTGGTCCTTTCTCCAGCCCTCGCAGCACTGACCTCCCAGAATGCCTCGAGCTTCCTCATTAATCTCCACACGACAGCCCTTGACCGTTTGACTGTGCGCGTGACTCCTGCGTAGCGCCGCTTCCAGACAAAATCTCAGACCGATGATGGGACCGTTCCCAAGTTCCCCGAATGACGTGACCATCCGTGCTTTGAAACGGCACCCTGTTAAATTGACTGACATTATTACCATGTAAAGGTGTCACTCGCGTGGCACCCCTGCCGAACGGGGAGGAAACCAATTAAAATGGCTCTCTGTCCATCTTCACTTATTTCAAATGTGTTTCGACCATTCAGTCGGTTAAATGAAGTGTTTGTTTTAATCAAAATGTTTGATGTCTGAAGAGAATTTAAACGCGCCTGTTTTACTGCTTATGTTTTAGTTATGTCTCCTCCGGCCTCTGTTCTTCCCGCGATGTTTTAATCATGATGCTTGTTTGTAATTACAAACAGCTACGAGCCACATATATGAAAAACTGTTTGATGGAATTGAAGCCTATGGGTATCTCGCTTTTGCTTTGAAAACAGGGTCCCTCAACATCAAAAGCGGCCCTCTTTTGAGGTGTCCGTGTTGCTGTTTGCATATACCTACCTTTAAGGTCTTAAGTATTGAACAGCAAGGTCAACATTTGTTGTTGATGCGTGGAGTCAAAGGAGGCCTTTGAGGCCACGGGGATTAGGACTCTCCTCTGCCCATCCCCTTTTAAAAGCACGGACATTAAAATGCACCCGCAACAGACTTTAACCTTACAGAACGAATGGCTTTAAAAGCTCTTCCAATCACAAACTAATCAAGTCGTTTGTAGTGGCATGTTTGTGTCTCGTGTTATTGGGAAGATCAAAGTTGTTGCATACTATTAACCAAGAGAAAGATGTTTGTGTAAATAATATATCGGAACATTTTATAAATGCAATTCGAAATAAATGAATCGCAAATACATATTCTTAATAGTTTTTTGAGTGGATAACCGGTGGAGTTCAGCAGATGCCAAACATGACAGAGGATTAGAAGCTCAGATTTAATCGAGTAAATAGATCTCAGGACCTCCATTTCAAAAACACATCCTAGAGCTTTGTTTCATATTAGATATGTTTACAATTGATCTTACAGTCATCACATGATTGAAATGCATCAGTTTGTCTTCTTTTTTTTTTGGTTCAGTCTACATATGTATAAGTGGAAACCCCACATATGACCTCCTGAACTATTAACCATGTTGCGTAAAATGTAGATTTAACGACGTTGAGCTTATTTTATTTGGTAGTCTAACAGAAATTAAAGTATCCTTGTGTCAGTCCTTCTGTTTTGCGAGTTTTCCTGGTATAGACCACTTCAGAAGACATAAACAACGCTCATCCATCGTTGGTCCATAAAAACTTCTGAGTTCAGGTTTTGAACAATGCACAAACGTTTGAACAAAATACAACCGACAGAACATTTATAACCGAATCAAAATAGTCAACGTATATCTTTTAGATTTAATTATGCGTGTAAGATAAAAATAAGAAGTGAAACCGGAAGTGCTTTTAGAGATTCGTTCGAGTTTGGGAAAAGAACATTTGCAGTATATGTATGCGTGCAAACACTCTTGTACACCGGTGTGTTTTTAAAAACAGCTGGCACACTTCAGGTGGCGTGAATGTTAAAACGGAGGTCTTTTAACAGTGACCTTGGTTACACTGCAAAGCGCTTTTATAACAGCAATATGCATTTTCGGTCAAGCGACTCACTGGTGCCTCCAGAGTAAAGTCTATTCACACATGAACACACACACTCCTGTTCCGGTAAACAAGATTCAACGCAGAAAAAAAGAAGCGAGACGCACTTGATAGTCATAAAGGAGTTTTTAATTTCAATGAGTAAAGATCAAAGTCATGCCGTAGCACATCGCCTACAGCACAAAAGCATATATTCACAACAAATCTTGTTGCTCTTACAAGGTATTACTTTAATTTTAGCGCTTGCTTAAAGGGAGGGGGCAAAACGGAAACGCAGTGATCGCACGTCTTCCGCGTAACCTTGTTTGCTATCAAAATATATAATGTACCACCTGCTCCTTATTTTTTTTCACTTTGAAATCAGTTTTGCATCAAAATGAAAAATAATTTTCCTTCGTCTATAATCCGCTCTAATAGTCAACCACCAGTTTTAATCTTTAGATGCATTTTAAATCCATGCTGTAATGTCTTAACTCTTTCACAAGGTCAAATATCTTAGCAAATAGAGCTTAAGCTTTGTTTTATATGAACAAAGTACATGATTAATACTGAAGAATTAATCACGCACTATTCATATACAGCAGATTGGATAGTGATGAGGATTAGATTGATAGTTCATGTCCTACTTTTGCACGGGACACATTGACATTCCAGTCGAGTAAAGTACGGCGTGACACAAAACTTTAACTCTATGTGTCATGTGTGTCACAAAAATTGACAGTTCATATTACATCGTTGGTTGTAATTGCGATAGCAACAATATCAGAAATGATATTAAAATGACATTTGCAAGCCGCACCACGAAAATATCCGTTGTAATATATTTTGTCGTGCGTGGCCTGTGGGAAACTTCAAATTTGAGTTATAAACATGTTGTCCATCAAAATCCGTATGTTCATTCGTTCAGGTCCGTACGCAGACCAATATAAAGCATAAATTAAACAACGATCATTGTGCGTTTGGCATAGTGACAAAAGTTAAAGGCGCGGAGGTTTTGACGTTATGTATTTCAGTGAAGTTTAGACAGCAGGGGTTCTGCGGACGACCGGCGCGTCTTGAGCACCTGCAGAACTCTCTGGGGATCTGGCCCGACTCATCTGCGTTTGTGACAGGTAAGTGAAGAAACCAAACAGCTCGCAGCCAGAGATGCCCTGCTCAATGCGCCCTATTTTCTTCCTTTTTTGTCTTTTTTTTTATTGCATTGACTAGATATTCATTTTCGCACCTCGCCTCTCCATATTTATGATTGCCCACGAGAACATTTTTTATTTATGTTGACTTCTTTCATAAACTGGACAGCGGTTTCTCTTTTTTAGCCGCGTGTGTCAAAACAATCTCTGATTTATAATTTATGTGACTTGTGATTGCTATGAGCTTGTCAGAACGTGTCAAAAGAAAAGTTTTTTTTAAAGCACAAAGTGAAATCACATGTCTTTGGTACTGTATTAGTTTTAGATCAAAGAGTTCGGTGCATATAAGTCATTGCATGTAACTGATTAGGTTTTATCTTTGCGTTTGTTTTATTTTGCTTGCGGTGTGTTTTGTGGGACACACAGGTATTGTAAAGCATAAATGCATTTGAGAAAATCTTTTCTGAGTTTTTAGCTTTAGGGCTTCATACCTGAATCGGTAATGAAGAGTTTGGTTATGTTATATTTTGCTGTCTATACCATGAGCGCATAAAGTCTTTTAAAGATAAAAGAGCATTAGTTTTTTTTAAAAGCATGTTCAATTCTGTTTATCATGTAACATGACCTGTTCTATCTCACCATTGAAAATGCAACA
Organism: Triplophysa siluroides; assembly: GCA_006030095.1. Classification (NCBI taxonomy): domain Eukaryota; kingdom Metazoa; phylum Chordata; class Actinopteri; order Cypriniformes; family Nemacheilidae; genus Triplophysa; species Triplophysa siluroides. The sequence continues at coordinate 618,524 of VCII01000879.1, read as the reverse complement.
TGGACTTTTCTGATATTGCACTAGTGTGGGTGGATTTTTGTATTTTTGTGTAAGTGTCTTGCGATAATGTTAACTTGCAGTACCGTGGCACTTGACTGTCATTTTATGTAAACGACACCGTAATGCATCCGTCCGATCTTTTGGGCAGTCGAGCGAATTTAAAGCATAACATTATAAGAAACCGTCCACATGGATTACTTTATGTTTTGCATATGATATGCGATTTGTTAGCATGTTTCAGCTGTGATTATCATAAAGTATGTCAAAATATTTGAACCGTGCCGCTGACAAATGGAACTCGCTGTACTTTTACCCACAGCCGTAGTGGTTTTCACATACTGTATATTTTAGCCCAGAAGGCCGAGTGAAATTGACTTTCATGTCTGCATTGATTGTAGATATTACACAATGCAAATAGCCATCTAAACCGGGCTATTTGGCATAATTGAGGCTGTTTAACAATGCAACGGGGTGCGTGAAATAGCCCACCTTTCTGGATCCTTCTTACTGCATTTAGTGCTAAAACATATTGGCAACTGACATTTGTGGACTCCATTAAAAGACTGACAATTACTTAAGGAAAAAATTCTGCTCTTGCCTGGATGTTTGAATTTGATTGTGTTGATAAGCTGACAACGTGGGTGTTTTGAGTGCACGGTTTGAATTCAACTAAAGTGCAGAGCAGTGTTTATTTTGGATGAAATGAAATGATTAGTGGAGGTGAATTATGTTGGAGTCTTATCAGCGTTTCACAGGTGCTGTGCTTTCTCAGAAAGTCCATGATTCGAACCACATTTTGCATCCGGACGTTTTTTAATAAACACGATAATAGGTGCAAAAGTTGAGATTTCAAACACACAAATAGTATTTAATTTCGTGTGGTGAGCCAACCTGATCTCACGAAACGACGAATGCATTTTAAAAGGTGACGATTACGTATGAATTCGTGAGATGTGAATTGTACGAAAACGTACGAAAAAAGCACGAATGAGGCTCCACCCCCGATCCCGCCCCTTACGCCAACATCAATGGGCCGTAAGCAGAACGTATTAAAGTGTATGAATGGGATCGTACGAATTCTAATGCTGAAACTATTCTTCGAGTTACTTGAGTAATTCGAATACAAAAATCATCGGGGAAATTTTTGTTGCCTCGAAATCCATTTAACTGCAGTACACACGGAGCACTGCGTTTCCCTACGGACCGTTATTACTAACGCACAGCCCGCTAAACTCTATACATGTTACTGGGCTCTCAAATCTCACGGCATTTTAGTCTGTTCACACCCTCGCACGCATTTCTCATGCTGATAAATAAGTGATAGCTTACTGAAATGGTGAACTGCTATTTTACTTAGTTTTAGTCTATTTTGCGAGTGAAACTTGTTTGCATTGAGTCCATAAAACTAGATGCGGACTAGTGGATGCCGAGTCCTGTTTAACGTGCTACATGAGTGATGCTCATGAATTGAAAAGTCTGCGTCTGTGATTTATAAGGACTGAAAGTTTATTTCACAAACATTTTATTGTTTGAGTGAAGAAACAGACATACTAAAAAATAAGCGTCTTCCGATAACCTGCCAAAATAAAAGTCCGGTTAACTCTGTATTTTATGTGGACAAATATACTACTATTTAAAAGTAAATAAAAGAAACTAAAATATTGCATAAGCTGTTTCTTATTTATACATATGTATTATATTGCATTTTGAATGTAATATGGCAATGTAATGTATTAAATGAGTTAACGTTTCACAGATAGTAATGTATGCAATTTCAGCAAAAAAATTTTTTTTTTTCAAAAAGGAAACAAATTATTTTCTCTTGTATATTTAATATTGCTCTTTAAAAGAAAAAGTATTTATTATCCGAATACCCAATTAATCGATGGAAAATCAGTAGCATATTCGATTACTAAAATAATCGATACCTGCAGCCCTCACGAATTCATTCTCCACCTCGTAAAATAGTCGCAAATTGAGATTGTGTGAGCTCCGAGCTTATTTTGACTCCCGTCAAAATCCTTGGACATATCTTGCATTCTGCAGCTGCTTCAAGACGATCTCATCCAAGGTCTTCGGCGATTGACTGATTAGCTTACGCTGGCGTAGCCGGCTGCTCGGTCTACAGCTCCTAGTCGTGGAACTAGGCCAAATGTTGTGAATCATAACATCTGTCAATCACGCGAAGTTAATGAGTGAGATTTGTTGATGAAATATGTTTGTCACTTGGGGATTTGCTGCTAACTGTTACAGAGGTTTACTCAGGACGGATTAGATCAGTGCTTAAAGTGGAACCAAATCTTGATCAGGGCTCGTTGGAGCAATAATGTCATGTTCCCCGCAACGTGGCCTGACAGACATCGTCACGTAAAAAGCTCAGGAGGGTTTTGTATAAGTACAATTGTGGATTTGGTTAAAACTGTGCCGTTCGATGCATTCTGCACGTCCCATTATCTATTTTGTTATGCTTATGCATTCCAGCTATTACTAAATTGTAGGTTTCTATTTATTCTCTTTTCTAATCCTGTTCGCTTGTCATCCAAAAGCTTCTCTTTTCATGCACGCTGTGACATCTTCCTGTAATCTTTATGACAAACTAGCCGGACGAGATGCATTGTAGTCTAGCCCTCATTGTTTCCATGTGATTAAAATTTGTGCCACCGAAGCCGTACGTCATTCACGGCATTGTGGTATATTCTCACTAGTACCTCTAAATGAATGTCAACTTGTTTTACTTCTGCTGGAGCCGATCGATACTTCATTAGGCCGAATTGTCTTGTGTCCATGCAACCTTGAAGCTGTGGCTTAATTACCTCCAGTATTATGCAGGGGCTCTGGATGCGAGGCAGGCTCAGCTGTGTCCCCCTCCAACAAAGCCCCTCGGCTTCCCTAAAGGTTGGGGGGAGCGGGTGGAGGAGGGGGGCGCGAGGAAGAGGAGGAGGCGGAGATATGAGCCATAGACGCAGCGAAGCTCAGGGGGCCGCCATTCTTTCAAGTCGCCCGGCCGTTTTATTCATTCCAAATGGACGATTGAAATGAGGGGAGATGAACATTCGGAAATGTCACCAAGCTTAGGGTTTGATGGTCTGGCTGCGCGTATTGTGCCGAGCGCGAATCTAATATTTTCCACTGAAAGGTTGGGGCCGCGCGGAAAGCAAAGGATCGGATGGAAGAAAAATGGAGAGAGGAGGAGGAAAGCATTGATAAATTTGATTTCCACGCACATGCTGGATGCAGTTTAGCAAATTTGGATAATTGGGAATTAATGGCTATCAATGTATCATTCATCTGTAGGCAGAGAAGCGGGCTGGGGGGGGCGGAGGGGGAATGCAGTCAAATGGCAATCATGACAAATGACATCGCCTGTCTGAGAGCCACTTCTCCTCACTGGGCTGATTTGTCATCTCCACTTTTGACATTTTTCATCCTAGTATCAAATCACAATGACAGTCTGATATTTTCTAATTCTCTGTAGCCAAGAGCACACCAAAATAATGCCTTATATATGCCTTCACTGCCGAGAACGGCACAGAAACATCTCAGACCTCGTCTTCAGCTCTGTTCTGTATGTACGCGCAAAATATTGCGGCAGAGAGTTTGTATTATTTATGTCTTTATGTTTAGTCAAAACAAAACTTGGCATTCTGCGCGAGATGTTTCACCATCATGTCATTTTGAAACGGGATCTTTTTTAATTATTTCAAAGACATTTTTATGTCTAAATGAATAATATTTTATATTATTATTATAGACGTTAACAATAAATCAATGAATTACGGTTAGTAATGCAAGTCTTTAAGAATTATTATCAGTACACATACTGTATGCATTGGCCATTGTTAATACCTATATTATACATTATGAACTTATGTGATTTAAGGGCTTGAGAATAGTTTTGGAAATAGATTAAAAATATATTTATTAAAATGTATGAATAGAGTAAATGGAAACGTTTGTGTTTAACATGACTAGATAATGCTAGTAATAGCTTGATGTTATGTGTTTGTCTTATTTGGGATTTTAAGTATGAATGAATTCCCCAAATTGGTGCCTGACATGAAAACTGCTCCAGACATTTCTCTTAAATGATTGTGATAGTTCTGGAAATTCAGTGGTCTAAATGTCTAAGGACCTTTAATATACGTTTCATCTTCTAAATAACAATGCAGATGTTCCACAGGTCTGATGGATGGTCTCATCCCCGCTGCGTCTATAGCGCATCTTTCTATAGGCACTATCAGAGCAAGAACCGTAGGGGTCTTTGAGTAATGAGTCCTTGCTCTTTGAGAAGAGATAAACATTGACCAAAATTAGTGTCGTTCTCCAGTTAAAGCAAGTCTCACATTATCTGTGATGTCTCTCCGGGATGGTGTCAGGGCCTCCAGGAAGGCAGATGGCGACTAATTATTTTCTTCCCGCAGGTCGTTTTCGTTACATCTGATCCAGATTGTGCTTAAATGGCGTAATTATGCGGCAGGAGGTTTGTGCCGCTTATTGTTTTATGTAATAAATGTCAGTTATGCATGGCTTCACATGATTCGTTAGACTTCGTGCGTGCTCACCAGTGTGGGCCGTTTTTTTGCGTTAATGACAGCCGCAGCATACTAACAGTTATATGATACTTACAGTAAAATAAGGACATTCTGTACCTTTCATCAGTCCTCGCATTGCCTCCGAAATCGACCTTGCTGCTGTCTTCTACCAATTGAGTATTTCAAAGTGCTTCAAGTCCGTACATGGACCAAAGGCGGTATTTGACTTTTACAAGGGCAGTTATCCGTCTTCTCTGTTTCTTTATTTCGCTGTCTCTACATCTATCTACAGTAAGAGATACAGGTGGATGGAGGTTGACAGGAGCGCTGGCTTTCTGGTGCAGTTTACTTCAGGAACACAGTCCCATGGTAAATCAGGGCTCTCTGCGGATCACCCTTCATGTAATGAAAGCTTCATGTGAGGGAGCTCGGGCCCCGAGCGCCCTCTCTCTCACTCATTCTGCCATAATCTCTTCCTCTCCTACTCGGGTCATGTCCATGGATAACCCGATGCGCTCGAACCGGGCTGCTTACACTGCGATCCTTGTTTAAAGATGCTGTCACGTTTAAGACTGAAAGGAAATGCACTGCAAAAGTTGCTCGTGGGTGATTTCAGTGAGACGTAGAAACGTGTTGTTGGAATCGCATGCAGTGATGGACGCACAGTCCCATAGTTATGTTTACGATGTTTGTGAATCACTTGTGTTCCGTTTATGCAAATTGCTAATTATTGCAAATCAATTTTGAAGAATGTTGGTAACCAAACAACATCGGCACCCATTGACTTCCATTATATGGACACAAAACCATATTTTGAGACATTTCTCAAAATATCTTACTGATGAAAGAGACATAAGAGTGAATGAATGATGGCAGAATTTTATTTTTGGGTAACCTAACCTCAAAGTTGAGTTTTATCCTTATCCTGTACATAACTAATGGCTGGATGACGATCATATTCAACCATTTGGTTGTTTATATTTTTGTTTAAAGATGACGTAGTAGGCAGGTTCTACTGATTTTTGGTTATTCGTAGATTTTGAATGCACCCGTTTATTTAAAGTGTGTAATGTTACTTTGCAAACTCAAAACAAATCATTTTTTTGACAAATCTTTTTAATGCTTTCGGTTGTTGGGAATGTTATGGTGGACGTTTTTGTGTTAATGACATCCGTGCTGTAATTGTTGTAAAGTACGACGTCTGAAAAGTACGAAATACCACTGAGAAATAGACAAAGGGCCTGAACGGACAGGCGACACAAATAAATAAAAGGGGAAGTGCGGTTAGAAAACATCTATGGCAATTCATTTCAGAGCAGAACATTTTTGTGCGGCGCAAAAAGCAGCCATTGCACTTGTTTTTCATATTATTTTTCTCATCCTAGAGGAGGCGTGATTGATTTTTCCTGGCTATGTGATGACTTTGGGTCGGAAAGTTGAGATAGCATCTAACTCGTGCCCAGGCTAATCCGTTTGAAATTCGCCTTGATTGTTTCTGATCTGCCATTTCCAAATTTCTTCTCGTTCTTAAGCAGTCAGAGTCTTGTGGAATACCCTGAACTGACTCCGAGGATAGGCAGGGACGGGGGCCAGCGGCCACCCTCACCTTGGGGAGGTGTATATGTGTGTCTTTGTGTGTGTGTGTGTGTGTGCGCCGGCTCACTGGCACCTCCTGGGAGCCGATGTGACTGACTGCTCCTGGCTGCATAGACTTGCACACGCACCATCATTAATGCGTATTATTGCTCTCCCACTGTCAAGCGCTGAGACAAACAGCCACCGCCGGATTCTTTCTTCCTCCGCTTCTTTCCTCTCCTCACTCTGATTTAGACTGCAGAGCAGGCAAAAAAAACGGAGTGGAATTATTCGGGAGAAACTGCGTTTTCCTGTTATCTCTGCCGACGGTTGATAACAAAGCTACAAGCTAATGTGGTTTGATTTGTTTGTCAGGCATTTATCATGTGACCTTTCCCAGTTTTGTTAATAGTGCTGGAGGATTGTGGGCCGAGATGGGGAAATGAAAGAGGGTTGCCAGATTGCTTTTACAAGTACCAGTGGTCAGCTTTGGCAATTCATGTGCATTCCGAAGAGCTAAGATCACAGGAGAGAGATTGTTAATGCAATCTCTTGTTCCTTGCAAGGAATTAACAAGTTTTGCATGTATGACGACGACTGCAGTTTTGAAAATATTACGTTTGCCTGATTTTCGAAGACTCCCACAGCTCACATGTTTTATAAGATAGTTTCTATGAATATGCTTTTATGACTTATTAATTGAACTTAGATATGATTCTGTTTGTTTATCACAGATGGGAGTGCAGAGCAAGTGTGCTGATTCAGGAAGCAGTTAAATACATTTTTTTTAATTTACATTTATGTGGAAACCAAAAGGGAATTCAGCTGTCAGTTCATTTTCTCGGCATCTCCTGAATTGATTTGGGAATGGAAGTGATATTGACCTGAACCTGAAAAGGGTCAGTATAAATCAAAATGCAAATTTTAGGAGTCTGGTTTGGTAAATAATAAAAAATTGCAAAATGATGGCCTGTGTGTAAGCAAGCTGAAATAGTTTAAGAAATGCGTTCACAATTTATAGTGAATTCTTCACAATTGATATATAAATTAAATTATTTTCTTTTTTTACTTTATTGAAAATGCTATATTTTATAGGTTAATCTTGTGTCACAACCTCATTCGTTTTGCAGCGAAATGGAATGCAAAACGACGCTACAAACACATTAGATTTCATGTAAACATGTAATTCTCAACAAAGACGACCTACAGCATTTCTCATCAGTGTCAAAACCTGCCTGCTACTAGTCAGTGCTGGGTTGCCATGGAGACCGGGTCAGGAATAAGCCTTTACTTCTTAGATGTCCGAGACGTGCTTGTCACTTGTGGAACTATGAATTTGGAATACAGGTCAGGAGATGTATATCAGCAAAATAAGCAGGGAATTGGACTATAATGAAAGCTTGCGTTCACAGGTCCTTGAAATTCACAATTCAGTCATTAAAAAAAAACAGCCATTTTGGTGACCTTTTTATTGCTTTCAGGTATAATTTGCGTATAATCCGAGAGAGATAAATATATTGAGTCAGAATGAAAAAGAGGGAGAATGAGATGAATATTTGAAAGTAATAAAAAACTGTGAAAACGATAAAAAAATTGATAAGACATTATGAAGAGGTTTTACGAAACAGATTTTGAAGCTCTGCAGTATTGTAAATATCCCAATTTTATAGCAGTTTAAGCCGTCAGCATAAATACGATGTTTTTGTCTCAAATTTAATAATGACAACTTTTAATGTGATGGTCCAACGGAAGGGTTTATGTGATTATTAGAGCTTTATTCTTCAATCTCATTGTGTTTCTTCAGCAGACCACACGACCATAGCCAGCGGTCTTAAAAATGAAATCTGAAAGGATGTTTATTTCAATTTCATAATTGATGTGCATGATGTGAGTAGATTTTTTAATAAATGATTTGTTGAAGGGTAAGGGAAACTTCATCATGCACATTTTCTCGAGTAAATATATAAAATATCATCCGTAGCATATCTTTTATAATTGACCGGTCGTGCTCACCTTGAAGCCCCCGTCCTTCATTTAATTGTCATTAAGTAATGCAGATAGTCTATTGATTGCTCTTTGGTTTTGACCCCGATATAAATTTCTCGGCTGATGGGTGTAGATGACTTCCTAATCAGAAATGTTTTATCTAATGGCTTACAAAATGTATAACTTATACCCTCGGTAACAGCTCTTTATGACAGCACTCCCATCATCCCGTCTCCTTGGTTTCACCCCCTCCTGACCTTTGATGCCCAAACGCGTCTGGGTTATATATTTGACATCCCGAGCGCAGCTTCGACCATTAGCTAGACCCGAAAAGGATCAACTCGGAGCATTTCTACAGTTCATTCATTTTGTTGCTCCCTTGTGATTGGTCAGCCCGGCTTTAAATCCCTCTTTTATTGTACACCGTACTGACAGAGGCAGCCTTGTTTTTCCTCCATGCGCTTTGTACAGCCGTATGGCCCATTGTTTGTATTGATACTAACATTACCATAAACCACCACCCAGGGGCCAGAAACAATCGACTAACTCTTACCAAATCCAATACACTTTAGCTTATCTGAGTTTTAGTTTGGTTTAGATGGTACAAACCGTGAAGTGACCCGTGCGGCCGAGCTCGAGCAGTCCTCCGCTCTCAGATTCACCACGTTAAGAGGGAATCGAATCGGCGGCATAGATCACTGTCTTTGTTTCTGATGACTCGGATTCACCAATTTTTTGCGTCTTGCCACTTCAGTGCTTTGTTGGCTATCACCTTCTGTTCAGGTTCAACAATAGAGGGATTATTCTTTAAAAAAGAAGCAGGAGGAAAGGGGGATCTTGCAGGGATGAGCGTTTAAAGCGAACCGCCTTTGAACGGAGCGACATTAATTACGGCCGCCGCGAAGAGTCACAAACGCTTCACTCATTACCAATGGAAATTCGCCGGGGTTTGTGGGGGAATTTCAAGAAGTTTCTTGTGTTGTAAATGTATAATGGTGCCCGACCCTTTTTTGTGCTGTGCCTAATGGGAGGGTCATATGCTTCTTGGAACTTAGTGGGTTCCTGGAGTCAAGCTTTGTAAAATGGGGCCATTGAGAGTTCAGTTTCCGATACATGCTTCAAAGGCGTCAGCTGCATCTTTGATGTGGCCTCTTAAGTAAAGTAATGGAGGAATTGTGGCAGGCTGAAAATAATGGAGGTGAATCTAGCGTCATTACATGCTTCATTTCTTCAAACATTCTAATCCCTCTGATTCTACACATTTATGCTGTCATTCTTAGCGTGCATCAATATTTATTACTAGACTAATGCGCCTGTTTCGGCCCAGACTGCTGAATGCATATGCGTGTAGTAATTTCACACTAATGTGATGTGCTTATACCGGTTGTGTATACAGCTCACAATAATATTTTGCGTTTGTTGAATCCTAAAGTTGCAGGTGCAATGTAAACGTTAAGACGTTTTGTGATTGATATTGCGGAGAGACGTGTTATGAATGTGACTAAATAAACAAGATGTTGCTATAAACAATTGACAGGTTCAGAATTAACAGTAGCTTTTAATGTATGTTTTTATTGTAAAGCATAAAAGCATAAATAAAAATTAAGCATAAATGGGGATACAGTTTATTTTCTGTGTTTCTAAAATCTGCAGCTTTAAAGGTAAACAGTGCTTGTTTTGTCACATAAAATGTACAAATTTCGAGCATGCTGTTTGGACAGAACAAACAGTGACGCAAAGATATAATTTAAACCCCAGGTGGGACTTCTTTTATCTTTTTTATTTTTTTGCTGTATTTCGGGGCCATCGCTCACTGGACTGCGTGACACACCAAACCTGATAACTGGGGGGCTTCTAATCTGGGCCCACAGTCTCCTGACGTGAATGCCTTTAAATGACATTACCGACTCCATCCTCCCGGCCTCAGCGGTGAAAGCCTCATTTATTGCACTTAATGTGCAGATTTATGTAAGGAGACAGTGGTCAACATTCATAAGATTTCGCTCTCTCTCGCTTTCTCTTAACCTCATCCCCATCCTCGCCCCCCTCTCACCCCCACCTCGGTTCGAGCTGTATTTCTGCTCTTGGATTGAGCTCAGCAGGCTGTGTAGGGTAACTGAACGAAACAGGCCAATAGGAGGCATAGGTAGACCGTGGAATTTAGAAGGCAGCCTTTAACAAGACAATGACCCACCGAATGCAGTGCAGAAGATCCAGACGGAACAACAGAGAGCATTTTATGAACGTTTCGGTCGTAATATATTTATCAGTGTTTGCATCGCTGTGTACATTTACATGTTGTGTCTTGCATTAATTGTCAACGTTTTTGCATTCTTTGGGTGTTGAACCCATGAATCGTTGTCTCGATGGCATACTGATTTAAGTAGAGGAAATCATGATGATTCATTAATAAAATATCTTAATAAATGATCTGTCATTAGTTTGCTTTTAATTGCACATCACTATTTTCCCTTCAGTAATTAATTGTAGTAATAAATACCACAAAGTATTTAGGTTGTGGAAAATATTTTAAGCTATGCAAAACAATTTCAACACAAGTCGTTATTAAATTCTTACTTTTGATTATTAAACCTGTTTTCATTTTATATAAGGATTTTATGCCCCTTCTCTTATATTCAGATTATCCATATTTCAGATACATTTTTATGTAGAATATACAATTTAATAATACAACAAAATGTATAGGATAATGCAATGTAAGTCGCTTTGGATAAAAGCGTCTGCCAAATGCGTGGATGTAAAATAATATTTTATGCATATATATTTATTATATATATTTATTATTATTATATATATATATTTGATCTTTTACTCATTTTTAAAACATAGTATTTTAACGATACATTTTCATATAGTTTACATCAAGACAACATACCATAGATTATTTTATAATTAACATATGCAAAATTTTTGTGAACACACAAGTTCGTTCCAATTCTTGTTTTATTTTTCGATAACACAAAGAGATAAAGGACCACAATGAAACCCAAAACAACCTTTTCCCACGATAGATGCTGTGTTTGCATGTTCCTTTCTGATATAGTTAATGTGCAGGTGAGCTAGGATGATATGAAGGATAGGATTCAGACCCATTCAGATGGCTCGTGCCTTGAAGAAAAGCTCAGATTCACTGTTGGAGAACAAAGAGAGGCCTTGTGTAGAAGTGCAAAGACGTGTTTAATTACAGCTGCTGTGGAGACTTGCGCTGGTCTTTAATTTATGATGCTGGTGGGAGATGAGAAGACTGGGAGGCCAGAAACGGAAGCGAGAGGAGAAGAATCAAGAGTGACAAATCTTTGAAATGAAAGTTTCTGACTTTGAGAGTGTTTCCGTAAGAATAAATGAGATTCACTGTATTAGTGCAAAACAGGGCCGAAATATCAAATGAATACAAAAATGAACATTGTTTCAAAACATGTTTTCAGAATTTGTATAAAAGGTTCGTTCATCACTAGATTTACAAGCTCTGATTGAAGTGCAAAAGAAAAATGACATTTAAGCATGTCGTATTTTTTTTTACGTTTTATAAATGAATGTGTACCAAGGCTGAAATGATCTACACAATAAAGCTAGAATGGATTTTGTTCAATTAATAGTATATATTTAAAAAAATCTAGCCAGAATGTTCAGAAATTACACTTCTGCATTCAAGGCACAAAACTAAATGAGCTTATAATACATGCTTATCCTCAATTTATTTCGTCCAAACCCAGGCAATGCACTATTCATATGATCTGTTGTCAATGTGATGGTTGTGATTCTCAGACACTATATCCTAGGTGGCTGCCAGGTTTCATTTAAGAGCCTATATCTTCCTCAGCTTAGCATTCTGGGATAGAAAGGCGTGCTGGAGCCTCGCACCTTTAGCCCTGGTATCAGTATTACTGCGGGCTCTCGGTGCGACGTGCTTTAAAGCCGAACTGTTCGGTGTGATCCGACGGCTATACGGGCTGGAAGGCCTCAGGCGAGGAATAAGACAAGCTCTGCTTCAGGTGCTGTGTGGAAAGCAGAAGATGAGCTCTATTGTCTTCTCTCTCGTCCTCCGTCGCAGGTACAGCATAATGGCCTGCGTTAGCCCCTCTCCCTCGGCTAGCGGGTGCCGCCGTAATGCTCGTAGGTTAGATGCTTAAAAACCAGAGGGCATTTAGATCAGAGGACATTTGTTCCCCCAGCTGTCTCGCTCTGGCCTAGCGGGCGCCCTGACGACATTTGTTTCCCATTTCGGTGTCAAAAATTCTGCATCTGGGGAGGAGTACTTTACCCTCAGATTTCATTTATTTCCCTAAACATACGTTCAGCCATTGTTTTTCTCCCACTCTCTCTTTTTCGCAGTGGACTCCATCGCTTCAGCAAGATGGATGGTGAGTGTGTAAAGGAGCTGACACCACAACACTTACTGGGAGGCAGACCAAGCATCCCCCCGGTGACCTGCGATTCAAGCCCCAGATTATGGTTGTTCATTGTTTGTTTCTCCTTCTTCCTGCTCACCGGTAGTCTGCTATTCGAACAACGTAGCTACTCACAAAATTAAAGCCCCAGGTGCTGTGTTTACACCTGCGTGACGGGCGAGGTGAGATTTCGCAAGCCGTGAATGTTTTTTAATGGCCTTGGAAATGTGTTTTGAATCATTTTCATAGATTTTAATTTAATTCCGGATTGTATTTGTATTGCATATTTGGGATATTTTGCTTGGCAATTAAGGCTGTAAGCTAGTTTAACTTTGTGACACCTGCCGCTAGGACACAATTAAAGGCAGAATGTCATTTTATTCTGGAAATTTTAGTTTTGGTGGTTTAATGGAAGGAAACATCCACATGTGTAGCCATGGAGTTCTGGAGGGAGAAAAATCATAAACGTCTGTTGGTAAATTTACATTTATTTATTTATTTTTTAATGTTTATGCATTTGACAGACACTTTTGTCCAAAGCGACTAACATTGCATTATCCTTTCACATACCATAATACAGTCGTAAAGTTTGTATCTTTGTGCCATCATCATCGGCGCTAAGCGTCTTAATGCGCAAGCCGTAGAAAATGTAGCACTGTGCAGTATCGATGGGCAGGAACTTCCATCCATAGATATTTCACTGGATATCTTAAACAGCTGTCTATCTTTGCACAATTCCCACGTCTATATACCAGTATTAATGTATTATTCAGGAGAACTCTAACTACAGATAAAATTAATCAAATCCATTTCAGTCATCTCTTGTATCATGGGAGTCAGATTAAAAACGCTGTTTTCTTCAGTCTGGCAAAATACAAATTCGAAGCAGCATATTATACTTTTCAATTTCTCTTTTATGCTTATTTTATAACGTATATGAGCATAATCCAAGCGTCTATGGCTTTTTGAGTTTCACTCGTCACAATTTTGTTCTAATCTTGGACTGAGGCCGGCCGGCAGTAAAGCGCTGACTCATATCAGTGATTTATATTTCCCTGTGTGATTGGATGCTTATGATTCTCATGGCCAACAATGTATTGTGCCGTGGTTGTGTATATATATAACTCATCATTTTAGTTTCCACAACAGCACAGAATAATGTTGATTACTAGTTTTGTCCTGACTTTGAGTCCATGTGAAGCGGGAACTGGGAACATTGACAAACGGAGCCTAATCATACAGAGCAAAAACTGTCGAAGAAACTAAAACTTCAGAGACTGTACATCGAAAACTGGCACATATACTGTATATTCTAAACCAGACGGATGCTAAGTTTACTTACTAGCTTACACTCAAAAAAATGTGTTGAACGAACTTGATTAAATGAAACGATTCTTGTTGTATGGACTTAATTTTAGTAGTCTTGAGTAAATTTATTTGTGTCGTACGCATGAAAATTTTACATAAAACTAATATAATTTTTTTATATTGACTAGATTGTTTAATGTAAGCACTCAAGATCATTTATTTATATTATACATTTTAACATTAATTAGACATTTACTTAATTTAACTTCAATAAGAGGATATTGAGTTAATAGAACTCAACAGAAATTCAAATAAGTGATCGTAACCGTCCACGACCTAACCAAAAGCAACGCTTTTCTAAACAATGGTAACCACAAAACTCAAAAATATAACAAAAGCTTCAAAACCTTAAAGATAAATGAACATTAAACACTAACAAGTGTTTCTTTTTATTGAAAAATGCAGAAAATTACTCTCAAAATGCAGTTATACGCAAAGCATGCTGGGAAATATAAGTCCTTTGCCCAATTGTAACTGCTTTATGTTAACACAACACAACTCCTTAATGTTGTCCCAACATGAATGGATTCAGTTATATGACTAAACATAAAAAAATCATGTTGTGACCAAATTTTCCAAAAGTTGTGTTGATTTAACTTAACCAAGTTAAGTAAATTGAAGCAGCAGCAAAAATACTAGTTTAATTTATCTCCGCTCATTCTAAAACCTCGTATCTCCATATTTCATGATATTTTTCGCCATACATTTTATTATAAGTCACCCTTTGTTTGTTTGTGGTTTTATCTAACCAATAAAATGTATTAAAAAGTGATTGTCAACTTCGACAACACAGCATTTAATCGTTTGAAAGTACAGTGGTTTTTCCATTTCCTGTTCATAATAATATCAAATCAATTTCAACGTTTGAGAACCTTTTTGTTTGCTTTGTCAAACACAATCTCATGGAAACTAACTATTTGACTAATTTCTAGGTGACTCATTTGTATGACTTTCTACATTTGTATTTGCGTGTTTGAGCACGGTACGTTTTCATGCCATTGATGTTGACTTCTTTTTTCTTTTTTCAAAAAAATTGTTCAATTCACGTCGTATGAATCCGTACAAGTTATACGTCTCATAAAATATTTATGAATTCTAGTAAATTTGGCTTCCCGGATGGACCACCACTGAATGCCCAATGTAAAATCTGTGTCCTGAAGCCACAGCAGATGAGAACCGCTGTTCCAAACAAAACAAGTTTCATTCTGGTGTTGATGAGAACAGCCCGGAACAAGGACTGGTTCCACCTTACAAATGATAAGGTGAAGCTTTCATCAGAATGTGAGGCTAGGACAGTTGAAATATCTTCTGGTCTGGCCGTCCTGCTGATGTTGATCTGATCTGGACCAGTCGGCACTTGAGCAAAAGAGGCTTTGGACTTCACATGAACAGCAGGTGTGCTGCCCTCTGAGTCAATTTCCCACCTATGGCTGCGTCCCACAGCGACTTCTCAGCATTGCAATATCTAGCACTGATATTCCTACCTCCTCCGAGGTCACGCTATATATTATTGTAGTGCTGTTTGGGAGATTGCACTTTCTTTCTTTCTTTCTTCTTCCTTTTTTTACATCTGAACCATATTTTGTCCCTCTGATTGTGTAGTTTGATGATTTTCTTGCTTCGTCTTGACAGATACTCGCGTCAGAGCTTTGGAACAGGGATTTAAAGGTATAGTACGCCCGAAAACCTCATGTTCCTTCAGACAAAAAATAACCCTTTCGCTTCGGTTGTGGGAAAAAAAGGAGAACATTTAAAGAATTGTACAGGGTGTTTTTTTTTCTGTGCTAATTCAAAAAGCGGGATAGGTCTGTCACGATAGCAGACCTATTTAAATGTGTTTTTGTAATAACAAATAATGCCAATTAATCTTTGATTTAGTTTTTTTTTGTTTTCTCATTTTTTGGCCAACAAATCACACTTACAGGGATAGTTCACTTAAATGTGACAATTCTGTCATGATTTACCCTCCCTCAAGTTATTCCAAACCGGCATAAATGTCTTTGTTCTGTTGAAAACAAAGAAAGATATTTGGAAAAATGTTAACAACTGACAGTTGTGGGGCACCATTTACTACCATAGTAGGAAAAAATCATTTTATATATTTTTTTTCTGTTGAACATAAAAGAAGATATTTCAAGTAATGTAGGAAAGAAAACAGTTCTGGGGCACGTCTGACTACGATTTCTTTTTCTACTATAGTAGTCAATAGTGCCCCAGAACTGTCAATCACTGACATTCTTTTAAATATCTTTCTTTGTGTTCAACCATGTGAGCAATTCATGACAGAATTTTAATTTTGGGGTGAACTGTCCCTTTAAAATCCGAGTGTAAGGTAAATTATTTACAATATTATCATACTGCATGTGTAGAATGAACACAATATAGATAATCGTGTTTTTTAATATCACTGTGATTGTCAATACATGAAAGTCGCATAACAGATGATGAAGCAGTGTGACTCATACACGATTTTCCAATCATAGCGTTTTTTTTAGAGCAAATCCTTGTTATGCGTTTGCTTAGACTGAGGAACAGACAGAAAAAAATGATGTTTTAATTTTATTTTTGTGTGAACTGTTCCTTTAACATTTATTACTTACGTAATCTGTTTTGAAAATAATACCCACTGTGGATGAAAAAGGATTGATTCTCAGATGTTTGTTCTTAGAGAGACGAATAGAAAAAAGGTTTGCATGCACGGCAGGGAGAGTCAGTCACCAAGGCTTATCTACGGTTCTCAGTAGCCCCGAGATCTCCATGGTACCACTCCATCTTCCACTCTTAACGACTTAACTCATCTAATTATTTGTTCAGTGAGAAGTCAATTAGGACGTTCGCCGGGTCTGATGAGAGAGATCAGTGAACGTAAGGTCCAGTCAAGCTCAGTATGGCGTAAGGAAGAAAGAAAATGTTTGGAAATGACCCTGATAATCAGCTCTGTCCAGACCCGCTATGATCAGAGAGAAACTGCCTTTAGGATGAGCCCCAGACCTCTGTGGGTGGAGACTGGTACCTCTAATCTCCAGGACATTGTTGATGAATCACTACATATCCTTTTGTTTTCTTAAGTCACGGAGACTGCATTTCATCATCCGATTTGTGCCTTTATTTATTTACATCTTTGTTGACGTTCAGATACGACACAAGGGTGTTTTGCTGGTGAGGGAATATACTGAATCATAATTTTAATGAGAAAAATATGACAATGCTCAAGCGATGTCATTTACAATAACTCAAAGGTTTGGCTGATTTGTTTGATTATTGCTCCGATTCTCTTTGTTGTTTTGTTTTTGTAACATGCACTGGAATTAGTTCAAATGAGGGCGGGATTGAGGGCCAAACACGCGGCCCGCTAAATTCACAAGCCTAACTGAGCATCGGTTTGATTCGGTATTAATTTCGCATCGGCTTAAAAATAATCTCTATTAGTTTGGATTTAGCGACCCATTAAAGCTGCTTTTTGCTTGTACCATATGTAGGTTTAACATTCGCGTGTAATCCCGTCCTCGTCCGCTACCGAGCGCTCCCTGCTCATGTGTCTTGTCAAAACATAATCTCGCATGTGCGATACCATCATTGGTTTTGGGCCTTTTTCAACAAATAAACAAGTCAAGTCATGACAAAAACAAAAGCGCCGTTGCTTTGATTCACTGTATTCACGTCGGGCAGAAATGCAAAACAAAGCTAATTATTTACATGAAGAAGACATGTGACGTAAGAGCTTTCTCGTGTTCATCAAAGTGAACGTTTTCGTTCGCGTTTAATTAAAAGTGAAAGCCTTTGCTGGATGGAGGCTCACAAAGGTCATGCTGTGAAAGAACGTCTCATCTGTAATGATTGGCCGCCAGCCCTCGCTTGTTCCTGGCGAAATAAAGAGAAAGATCTGTGTATGTGCACAACACAAATGTCGTAATGTGCTGAACCACATGGCTCGACTTTCAAAGGGACTAATTAATAAAACGGCAATGGCCGCTTCATGTTGCTTGTCATCGTGGACAAAAGCATGCCTGTTAAGCTCCGTACGCCCTGTTCCCCTGACGGCTAACTGAAGCTGGCCAAATGACGGGAGGCCCTATTTTGCCGCCGGCAGAGCTGAACTCTAATCAGCTGTTAATGAGCTTAATTAGACGTTAAAATATCTCCGCGTATCAAGCGGCCTGTGTTTGACATGTGTCTGATACGCCCGCCAGCTTGCTTTGAAATCTGTGATCTTCCAATCAAAATAGTTAGAAATATGAAGGATTGTGATGTAGAAATGTATGTGATGTAATTATGAAAAACAAGTAGTTGAATAATCTACTTTGGTTCTTTGGACGTTTAAGGTTCTTTGTAGAACCATTCAACCAAAAATGGATCTTTATGGAACCTTAAAGCTAATTTTTTTCAAACGTGTCGTCAAAGCTTTAAGGTCCAGTGTGTTATTTTTTTAAAGATCTATTGACAGAAATGCAAAATGATATACATAACCATGTCTTCAGAGGTGTATAAAGACCTTACACAATGAAGCGTTATGTTTTTATTACTTTAGAATGAGCTTTTTCTATCTACATACACCGCGGGTCCCCTTACATGGAAGTCGCCATGTTGTTTCTACGGAAGCCCTGAACGGACAAACTGCTCTACAGAACTATGGTATCTCCTTCGTCAAATAAGTAAAAATGTGATGACATGTTTGTCCTGTGTCTGTTGCTGTAGCGCTTCGAAAGGGAGGGATGGAGTGAGCCGTTGGTTGCAATTCGCCACCTCATCACTAGATGCCGCTAAAATCTCCGCGTTGCTCGTGCTAGTACATTTTTCAGACTTGCAGTGTCGATCGAGACCGAACGCCAACGTTCTCCCTTGTGACCAGTGATGTCACAAATGGTACTAAATGTTTAAATGTCACTTTTTTATGAAGATTTTAGAGAGGAAGATGATCAGAGAATATCTTGAATCTAATTCTATACTTTAGACAAAACTATTTAATGATTTGTTTGACTTTTGTGCCACTTTAAATAAACATCCGCTCTCATTGTATGAAAATCAGTTCGGAGATCATGCTCCAGACATTATGCTCCAGACATTATGTAGTAGAACGAGTAAGCAAATTAAGAAATGTTGTGGATGTTTTTCTTCACATTAATGTTTCTATTTGTGTTTCTTCAAGACAAATTCAACTCTGACCCTTCCATAGTCCCGATTGTTAAAAGCAGCTTTTCTGTAAATTAATTTGCCTGCATTAATTGCAAGCTGTGATGCTTATGCCTTCTCCTACGCTGCTGATTTGGCCCTGACCCGGGACTGACCTCTCCGCTACAAACGTGCCTGTGCTGGAGGGGACAGGGCTTTCACCCAAAAAATCGAATGAGTATTGTGGAAATAGAATGTGTGCAAGTGAAAAGAGTGCAGATTTATTCCCCTCTCTGCCTGCTAATATGTTTATACGTGATGCTTTTATAATGACTCACTTTGAACAGATGCTCAATGGCAACAGGGATAAAAAATACAGCGCTGTGTTTGTGGGTCAGACTCGCATTCGCGGTCGTTTCTCGCTGACATGTAATCCATCTCTCGTTGCAGGCCCCCCGGTTTTTGCTTCGCGGAAGTCTTTGAATAAAAAAATCCACGGCAACCTCGCCGCTGGCAACCGTTTCTTACCACCTTTCTTGCTTAGGGGGGCTTGATAATGGTTTCTTTGGATTTGTTGACTGCAAACTGTTGCCTTTTCAGATGGATGACCGTGACTTTAATTGTGTTGATTATTGGAGATCTTTCATAGTTGTATTGACTTGCTGTCCTATGTTGCTCACCTGATCGTTTCATTGTTTAAATGTAGATGTATATGGATATCGAACACTGCCACTGTTGTGCAGGATGAGAATCAGATGTCCCGCTGGACATGGGAGCAAAGGGAGCAATTTGCAAACACTGCATGGAATGATGGGGTTGCTCATTTACATTTGCATGGCGCAACATATGACCAGTCAGGGAATGTACCAACAGATCACTTAAAGGAACAGTTCACCCAAAAATAAAATTTACGTCTTCATTTGCTGACCATCGAGTTGTTGCAAATCTGTATAAAGTTCTGATGAACACAGAAAGATATTTGGAAGAATGCTTGTAACCAAACAGTTCTTGGCCACCATTGGCTACCATAGTAAAAAATGGCTTTATAACTTTCTTTGATCTGTTAAACGCAGAAGAAGATATTTTGAAGAATTTAGGAAAGCAAACAGTTCTGGGGCACTTTTGACTACCGTTGTCATTTTTCCTACTACGCATTCTTCCAAATATCTTTCTATGCGTTTATCATAACAAAAGAAATGCACACAGACTTGAAACAACTCGAGGGTGCGTACAGTAAATGAAGACAGAACTGTTCCTTTAAAGTATTACCACAATGAATATTTGTCATGTTCTGATAACATGATTTTTATTCAGCATAACAAGGATCATTTTCCTAATGTCTGCTTGTTTTCTTTACCAGTACTTTCTTACAACAAGATACATTTACTTGAAGCACCATTTCATAGAAATAATTTGGTTTTAGAGAACATTATATTGAATTTAGTCTGCTTTGAAAAAGATTTGCCAGTGGCATAAAAAAAGTAAACTGGATTCAACATGTTGTTCTCTAATATATGTTTTCAGATTTACTGAATTGTGGAAGATAATATCTTGTTTTAAGAATGCTTGATAATGTTTGTTCTGTAAAACAAAAAGGCAACTCAAACCTACAACTCTGTAACTTGTACAGCCCGGGGCTGGAAACACCAAGGCCATGGGTTTAGATCCCCAGGAAAACGTTTAGTTTGGATGCACTTTAAATAACCGAATCTGCCAAATGCAGAAATATAAATGCAGAAATGCTGATGCAGTTTCTTTTTTAGCACTTTGCAGCCATGTTCTGTTTATCAGTTTTTTCGTATTTCTCTGTATTTTACAACCACTGGCCTCTATTTTCAACACGTGTGTAAAATGCAATTTGTGCAGCAGCTGCCAGTGGTTCGCCAGTGTTGATGTATTACAGATTCATGCGGTGTGAATCTCCTCGGCTGATTCCTGTCCGGGCCTCATTTACTTTGGAGGGGGGAAGAGACGGGGTGGATGGTGCTGAAAACATGCGATTTCGCCTCCGTCTCGCTGTGAGACCTAACAGAGCCTTAACCTTGCGTTGTCGCATAGAAACAGGTGAGGATGTGTAACTGTAATGTTGATTTTTGGTCAAAAAGATGATCCGAGGCAATCTCTTTGTGGTCAAATTATTGAGCAGTTTGTCGGCCTGAGCTTTCATTTGTTTCCAGCAGCTTGAAATAATTAAAAGTAAATCAATGTTTGGAACCACATCGAGACTATAAAGGAATTGAATTTCTTATAATGCTGATGCAACATCTACTCAACTTTTTTGCGTTTTGTAATGTTTGCTGTACATTCTTTATAGACTTTATAGACTGAAGTTGTCAAGCTCCCAACCTGCACTCAACAACATCAAAAAGTCAAGGTCATTTTTGTCCTGGATATTTAATAGTATTCACCCTGACCTGCAAATAAAGTTTCTGTCTTCGGTGCTGAATTCTGATTTGATCAGCCGCCTCTCAAAGGTCAATCCAAGCATTATTTCACTTTTGCTCCTTGCTGGATTCCTTCTCTGATGTCTCAAATGTTAGATTAAGACGTATTGATTTATGTTTACTGTGAATAGTCAGTGAGTTCGCATGTATTCTGCTTTTGATGATTTATAATTATAAAAGAAAAAACGTAGCATTTAGATTTTTGCCGTGTATGGACACATGCTTAACTGCTTACATGTAAGTTGTTAAAATAGGGGTTTTATAACATGCTTTCATAATGAACCATTTTTAGAGATGTGTACATGTATATACAGTAATTGTAATAGTTGTTTTTAATAAGAAGAAATTGAAGGAAGGCTGCATGTTATGGGTAGCCAAACTAAAAGACCACAGCCATTCTTAGCTCTTGTGGTAGATAAAATGTACTACTTACCGTAACTAAAGATGCACATGTGACAATAGATTTATTGGTCGGTTTGTTTGTAGCGGTTTCTTTGAAGAAAGAGGGGTAAAGTGAGGTCAATCTATGTTGGGAAAAATGGCTGGCATTAGGAAAACTGACAGCCACTCGGCAAAACTCAGAGGTATAAACCGGGTCAAAACAACTTTGAATAATTATCAGAACACAGTCACAATAAGATAGATCAGAATACCAAAATAGACATTCATTTGAACATTTTAAGAGGTGAACTGTATAAGTAAACTCAGGGAATTATTCAGGATGATGCTTTGTGCACTAATGTGGGTCTTTCAGATTTGGTGCAGACATGTGACCGTTACAAGTGCAGAATGACATAACACGTGATGATGCGGATGATGATGACTACAGAATGTTTTATGATATTATTGTTGATATTTAATCTGCTAGATAAATTGTCACCTTGGAATTATAAGGTTATATCTGAGATTTTTGTCAAAACTGAATTATTTACATATTGTTTTACTGTGACTTATTTACTTTGTGGTGCTTTTTCTTTAAGTTTGCTTTCAATGCTTCCATTGTTTATCTCATCTTTAAGTCGCCTCGGATAAAAACGTCTGCTTAATGACTAAATGTAAATGTAACTTGTTTACATTTTGAGAGAAAGGTTCAATCCACAAAGTCAAATGGACTGCAAAAACTTTGAAGTTCAATATCTCAAAACTGTTTAAAATGCAGATAAAACCTTATAATTCCAAGGTGCCGAAATGTTATCCGTACAGATAACAGAAGTGTTTCTTAAATTTACGTGCCAAAATAAAATCATGATTCAATATTAATCTAAACACTAACGCACAAGAGCAACATATAACTTTCCATCATTTCTGTCTCGTCAAAAGACATTTCAGGGTTGAATCGTTTTGAAACCAAGAACTTTACGAAGCTGCCCAGAACCTGTAAATCCAACCTAACTATTTTACTGCTTGGCTAATTTCTATGAATTCGTATGTAATAAATCGTACAAAAACGTACGACTACTAGGAAAAAAGCAATACTGAGGGCCCACCCCTAAACCCAAAGTCACTGCCGCCAAAGCAAATCGTACTAAAATGTCCGAATGCGATCGTAAGAAAAAATGTTCCACCTCCTAAAATCGTTACGTTTTTCGCCGCGAGATTGTGTCGGTAACT
Organism: Triplophysa siluroides; assembly: GCA_006030095.1. NCBI lineage: Eukaryota > Metazoa > Chordata > Actinopteri > Cypriniformes > Nemacheilidae > Triplophysa > Triplophysa siluroides. The sequence continues at coordinate 595,490 of VCII01000879.1, read as the reverse complement.
CTGAGAATCCCAGTGAGGAAAATGTTTTGCATGTGCACCAAGTCTTTTTTACTAGTAATGCATTGATGTCTCAAGTATATTTTCGGGACAGGCGCATTAAAATAGACACGGTCTTTACCTTATAGTTCACCTGAGCAAGCCTTCCATGTGCTGTAGATGTAGTACGGGAGCACATTTTTCTCTTTAAAAAACGGCTTGTGCTTACAAAGCAGTTCTGCGCGAGCTAATTTCCATACGGTTTTAGCACATATCAGAGATATGGAAAATGCAAGCGCTATTAATCCCATTTGCCTCTTTACGTATTCAGTTTAGTTTGTAGGTGATATTTTATTTTCCATTAGTCCGTCGTATTAAACTGTGGAGTATTCCCTAGAAATGGGGGTTCTTATTGCCGCGGCCTATCTCTACATTCACACGAGCTGCCGGGGATTAGTCTGCATGGAAGGATTATCTGCATATACTCCCCTCTTTTCTGTTTTTACTACTTGAAGAAAAACACACAGAAAAACAAAGGTCCAGCTGTTCCTCTTTAACTCAGCCAAACAGGGACCTCAGTCACAGTTTGCCCTTTTTCAAAACCCCGCCCATATTTATAACGCAACAGACTCGCAATCTGTGTTAAATACTTTTAAAGGCTAAGCCAATTAATACAGAGTCAAGAAGAGCTGTCGTCACAATGTGCCCGGTGTGGGTTGTACTGTATCTTGAGCCTGTGTGCCCCGTCTGAATCACCATGATGTCGAGTGAATCAGGGACCTAAAGCGTAACGCAGAATAGAGAGGATTAGCTTGGCCCCTCGCGGCCCTGCGTCCAGAAATCAACCACATTGTCTCCATGACATTTGAATAACAATGCACGATGTAAGCTGACATTTTTGATTTGTACACCAGCAGGCAGAGCATGAAAATGCAGTTGTTTGGAACATGGTTGGAGTCTATGAAAAAAAAGATACCGGTGTGGGGAGATAAGAGCTTTGCTGAGCGGGGACAAAATGGCCCATGGCTGGTCTGGTTTCTTTTTTTTACTTATAAAAAGCACTTCTCGTGTCTAAAGAATGGGAAATATAAGGAATTCAATGATTCTGGTTTACACGTTTTTATTTACATTTATGCACTTGGCAGATGCGATATCCAACGCGATATACAGTGCGCTGAAGGAAAGGATTTTATCAGTATGCATGTTCCCTCAGATTAAACCCACAACCTTCACGCTGCTAATGCCAAGCTTCAACAATTGAGCAACATCATTTTACGTAAAGATACTTTGGAGTAAGCAAAATAATCGATCCCTATATTGTGCATAAAAATAAGTGTGAAGAAAGTTCACGAATCTTAATGGCTTTCATTTAAAACTGAATATCATGTTTTATTCAAAAAACTTCATGGGCTCAACTTTACTGTCCAAATCGATCTGTTAAAATTCTTGATAAATGTTTATTTTTGCCTTAATTTGTAGTAAAACCATAGTAATCACACATTTACTATGGTCTCGTAATAACCAAAGTTTAACCACGGGATTTGTAGTATAACTATGGTAAGCTATGGTATTGTACACAATCTGCCAAACATTGTGTATTAAAACCGGGTTAAAGGGATAGTTCACCCAGAAATCTAAATTCTTTCACCATTTAATCACCACCAATCGAATGACTTATTTTGTTCTGTTAAACAAAGAGAAAGAAATTTGGCTACCATAGTAGAAACAATGATTGCGTATCGTTTTGGTCTGTTGAACACAAAATGAGATATTTTGAAGAATTTAGGAAAGCAAACGGTTCTGGGGCACCTTTGACTTCCCTTTTAAATTTTTCCTACTATGGTTGTCAATTATGTCCCAGAACTGAAAAACTAACATTCTTCCAACTATCTTTCTCTCTGTTCATCAGAACAAATACGTTTATACAGGTTTGGAATAATTGAAAATGCATAAATGATAACAGAATTTTTGAGTAAACCATCCCTTTAATTTTAAGGGTCTAGTGCTGTGATATTATACAAAAAATGCATTTCAGTTTTATTAAGTGTTATTTTTATATTTTTCATACAAATTTCTAGATGCTTTTGTAATTGTATTATTTATTTTGTTTATATTGGTGCGTATATTACACAAATCTTTATTGCAGTTAAAGTTTTTATTCTATACCAGTTAATAGTTTTAGTGCTCAAACTCATTTCAGTTTATTGCCAAGGAAAGGCAACATTTTTTATTTTGGTCTAGTGTACGTTTATCAAGTAATATTTCATCCGCTATTTGATTTGATTCAACTAACAGATGTTTTGATAGTTTAAAGGTTTTGTAAACCTGAACGCAGTTTTCAAGCAATTGAACCGATTTCCAACCCATCTCGTCCGAGACAGGGAGTAGGGCTGATCCTCAGTAAACCAGTATGATGAACACAAATCAATGGAGTACATATCATTTGTTAATTGATTTGTTGAGGGTAATGCTGTGCGATCTCCCTGTAATCCTGATTACAGACCCGGCCCAGGACCCTTAAATGCATATTGATATATTGATCAGGCGCGTGTTGCTTTAAGCTCTCCCGTCCGATGTGGATCTTTACACCTCACCCTTGGCTACTAATCAGCCAATGGAGAATTATGCGTTTACATAACAGCTGCTTTCTATCAATCTTTAGATGTTGTCACCCGGGCCGCTGTGTTGGAGGTCTGTCATTTTTTGCTATTGACAGATTTTGACAGAGAACAATGATGGCTGTGCATGCCTAAGATGTTTATGACCCACTCCGGCTAAGCAAAGGTGGATCTGGGTCAGTGAAACGCATTGCCTTATGTCATCTACAGAGTAGGTTATATCTAATTTATGCCGTCCATCTCCTCCATAGCCTCTGGGACAAACCTTGATATTCTAGTATGGTTTTTATATCGCCTCAGATGTGGGGAGTAAAAAACAAAGTAAACATTTCTTCTTGGTTTGTTTAACGTGGTAGCAGATATCTAAAGAGCCCATGAAATGAAATCAAAGTTTAGCGTTGAGACTGTATGTGCTGGTATACTGCTCAAGTATTAAGATTAAACCCATTTAAAATATACAGTAAACAGCAACTCGTCTTGCACTGCACAGAAAATGTTCTTTACCCTTATGCCACCTGCATCCAACTGCAAGTAGCAAATTGTAATTCATAGCTGTGACTAAACCCTATTGCCTATAAATAATAAAGGAACAAACTCTTTTGATATGTCCTCCTTTATTATTTTTATAGAAACTACGTCAGTGAAGAAAGAAAACTCTGCCGAAGTATTTAAGGTGGTTCAAAAAGAAATGAGACGCTGTAGTTTTTTCTGCAATCTATCATCATGTAGCACCCGGGGACATATAAAATAGTCTCAGATGTTTCTCTTAAAATTCCTTTAGAGAACCAAAAATAGACAAATGAGACATGCGGAGCTATAAAAATAGATATGGTATACTATAAAGTTAAAGGTCCAGTGTACGAAATTTAGCATCTAGTGGTGAGGTTGCGAATTGCAGCCAACGGCTCACCCCCCCTCCCTTTCGGAGCACTACGGCGGCTGACACAGGACTGTGATGTCATCACGTTTTCGCCTCTTTGCCGAAGGAGTAATGTATTTATTTAGGGCTACTGTAGAAACAACACGAATTTCATGCCATGTAAATGTAAATGTGTATTTAACATGTGTATGTAAATAGAAATAGCTCATTTTTAGGTATTAAAAACATAATGCTTTAGACACCTCTGAAGACATTGTTATGTATATCATATTGCAATTCCGTCAGTAGATCCTCGAAAAAATGACACACTGGACCTTTAACATAGATGTCTCGCACAAAAGGAGAGATTTTGAGATCTCACAGGCACATTTTCTTATCTCTGCTCAAAACGTAAAATATTTCTCACATCCTCAGATCCAGCAAGCAACATCCGTTCACAAGCAGCGCAGACGGAGAAACACACGGAAACAAATTCCTCAACCTTTAGGTCAGTCGTGCACAAAAGGTCTGTTGCTTTCCCCATAGAAGGTGTCTGCCAGTTTTACTTCGCAGCGAGACCCACAACCTTTAAGCTGATGGAAGTATGGCAGTGCATTTCTCTCGATTGGTCACATGCATTTGTATCCGTCGCCCAATCAGGGTCTGGAATCAATGAACTTTAATATGATCAGGAAAGATAAATTGTTGGAGTGCATTAGTGATGCGTTGTAAAAGCGGTTTGATAAGACCGCCGCACGGTTGCCAAGAAATGGTAATGATCCTCTCATTTACGTTTCATGCCTCTGGTGGCTGAAAAACACAGAGCAATTAGTTAATTTGTTTTAATAAACTCCGTAGTCTTCGCAATTAGCAAGTAGCAGATAATGAGGAATAATTCCTCGGTTAATGATGAATCAGTTCAATAATCTCATCTGTTAGAGCTCTAACTACACTTCACACAGCGTTTTTCTTTTCTAATTACAAAAGGCGGGTTCGGCTAATAATGGAGAGCATATGGTACGAGGAGGGCGTAGGAAGGAATTAGATGTGGAGTTGTGTTCAGAATTAATCTCTGATCAAAGATATAATTACAGCTCTGTCGCTTCATCCAGCCCCGAGCAAAGACATTCAGGTCGTCCTTCAGCAGTGGGAACTAAACTGTATTTGTTGTGTGTGTGGGTGAAGTACAGGGGAGTCAGTGGGCAGGCCTGTAAATGCCTCTCAGAGCATCTTTCTGGTGCTGGTGGTCCATGTGCCGTTGGATGATATGCTGCTTTTAGTGCAGGTATCTGTTTTTTTCAGACCGCGATGAAGGATGGTGAGAAATCTGGGCCTGTTTTATGTCTAGCTTGTGTCAGACAGACCCGGCAACTTTGTAAATGTGCATCGGGAGTCTTTTTGATGGTTTTACAGGGTGCTATAATTGAAAACAAGACCAGTGAAGAAATGACCTTCAATGTCAAGGTCAAGTTTACAAAGTCTTGTTGAGGTTGGTAACACGAGTGTAATACTTGGGTTTGACGCAGGACGACAGCTGGCGTTGTGAAGGACCTCTGTAGTGTGAACATATTGTGTGTATGTAGTGTACGCTGTAGGCAAATAATGTTGTTCATGAAGTTTTCGGTGCATTTAAGTACAAATGATTAGAGGAAGTAATCTTCTTGGGTCATATTGTAAAAAAATCTTTCTTTCTCTCTTTTTACTAGTTTATCTTAATTTGGCTTAAACTTGTAAATTTGACGACTCGTTTGAAATGATTTACTGCAACTAGTACTATAGTAAAAAGTGGTAAATAAGATTAAGGGCTTCACTTAAAAATACAATTGTGTCATCATTTATTCACCCTCATGCTCAAACTGTATATCGCTGCTGTCCTTCGGAAACCTTGTATCTCTATATTTTGTGATTTTTTTTATTTATTTATTTATGATTAGTCTTTGTTTGTCACTGGGTTTTGCAAATATCAAACCAATAAAATGTTTTAAAAAGTACTTGTCAACTTGGACAAGTATTTAATCATTTTTAAAAGGACATGGGAGGTTTCAGAAGGACAAGAAGATATTTTGAGAAATGTCTCCGTAATTGTATGTCAATACAATAGAAGTTAATGGGGGTCAATGTTGTTTCAAAATATCTTCTTTTGAGTTCTGCAGAAGAACGTCACTTTAAATAATTAGTAAATAATTCATGAATTTTCATTTTTGTGTGTCTTATAAATTGTATAAAAATATATTGATCATTGTTAGTCATGTAGGCTAATGCATTAAATAATGTTTACACACAACTGATATAATATCTGATATGACCAATGTTTTACTATATCTCACTTTGTTAAATTCTCATTACTGAATGTGTGTTAAAAACAAATGTCTTTTTTGAGAAAGGGCAGGTGTTTGTGAAGCTGAAGACGACTTGCCCCCAGACCAAAGTGATGTTGACCTGCAGGGAAAGTGCCAGCAGTGAAGCTGCATGCTAAAGGCGCATGAAAGTTCCGCAGGAGTGAGGACGGCCTTCGTGTGGAACAAACAGCAGAGAAAGACTCCACGCTAGGCAACACATGCAAAATTGACAAAAGGATGTGAAGGGAAAAAAAGGCTCGGACGAAGATGAATAAACCAAATCATGGTGCTTGACTGGAGGTGATTTGAAAAATTCTTTGTCTTCATTTACGCTTGAGAATAATATAACGTCCCGACAGGAGGGCAGGCTGGCAGAGGGCTCCAGTCGCACGCGGGGGATAAAAAATTAATTAAGAGATGAGAGAAAGAAGAAAGAACCAATTGAAAATAAATATGGGCTGCAACGCCAAACAGTAGGGTCGTTGTTTCATCGCGAGCGCGGTAAGCCCACTGTAAAAAATGGATCATACCCTGCCTCAGAGAATTCAACTTAGTTTTTTGGAGTGTTTGTATTTCTAGAGAAACTTTGTCACGGGAGATGAAAGCCATCTGCTCCCTTTTTCTTCCAAGCATACGAACGTGTGAAAACCACTGGTCTGCCAGACTAGTACGGACTTGCAGACCTACCACCACGATGAAAGACAATGGGCTTAAGCTTATTAACAGTTGGCAAGATGGGGGCCGTACCCAGGGACCCTTGCGGCCCCCACGTCACACCTTGGGTGCTTGTTAGATTAGGTCGCTTCTGGCCCGACGCTGTTTTAAACTGTGAGGTGATGCTTTCGTGATGCATTCATTTCCACCTTTTGCTAAGTGGACAGGGTGGAAACATTAACTGGAAACACATTAGCTGTCATAGAGAAGTGTTTGCATGTGCTTTGACACAATGCAGACCTGGCGAGACGGGAAGGGTGCTGTTTAGGGACGCTGTGTTGCTTGTGCTGATATACCCTGAACGCTTGGTCTATGATAAGGTGGTTTACACTGAACTTGTGTGGGCTGATTTCATATTTTTGTGTTCGTGTGGTATTCAGATAAAAGCATCTACTGTACAGTTTGTATACAGTAACCCTATACGGAGATATTTTTGCCGGAGCAGGTTAGGACATTTTTTACACATACTGTAGGTAACACACATGATTTGAATCGTGACTGAATCAAACATATCTGTTTTTCTTACACAACATGTATTTTTAAAGCAATACTTTCTTTTCTCCAGCTAACTCGGCCGTGCAGTTTATCTGTACGAGGAGCTTGTTTTGGTGCTTTACAGTGATCACAATAAGCAAAATACAATAAATGAGAGAATATACAAATATTAACAACATTGATGTAATGTAATTTAATGTAGTGATTTATTTTAATGCCGCTCCTCAGTTTTAGACCTTCATTGTAAATGTAAATCTTTTAAGGGTTAAAATATTAAAAATATTTAACTTTTTGTTGTGCACAAAATGAGTTTCCCTTTAGTTTCAGAGTTTGATCATATAAGGCTCTGAACGGCCACTGTTGTAACAGCATGAGGTATGATGGATAAGAATAACGTACAACAAAGTGATACAATAATGATTTAAGGTTGTAAGATAAATGAAAATTATATTCTAATATATTGAAAAAATGAAAATTCTTAAACCAACAAATTCAGATTATTGCAATAATAATATATTTATACTCTATGCATATTGCAATATTTAAATTTGCGATAGTTTTATGCATTGTGCAGCCCTACTATAAAAAATAACCTGCACGGATAAATCACTTACATTTATTTCATGAAATAAACAAGAATTAGAATCGTCAGGTTTGATTTTGTTACTTTAAAAAAGAACCACATCATTGAAATAGTGGAATAAAATCATATTAACTCTTAATTATATTGTATTATATTATTATGGTTGCATATGTCCCACTTTATTGTCAATAAGAACAAGTATCTTTCATCTTGTCGATTTGGAGATGCTGTGCGACTGTATACGTAAAACCGCGGTCTGAGAAAACTCCTCGACAGCCGATCTGTTCTTGAAACCAGCGGCCGTGCAGCGAGTCCTCTTGCATGATGTATGAAGGTGAGAGGTTTTTTGAAATAGTACACCAGGGTGTTTTTTACTTTGAAGAGCATGTGGACCCGCTCGGTATCAAATTGGCTAATGTATTGCAATACACACCGGTCACACTAATATAAATTGTTTGGAGGCTCAGCCTGGCATGTGAAAAGACGGGAGAGCTATGAGGTCATTAACTCGGCCCTCACGGTAGGGAGCAATTTTAGGCAAAACCCGCTCTCTGGCCCATCTTTAGAAAGCAGACCATGATATACAGTTTTGTCAAAATGTCCGCAAATTTGCCCTCTCTAACTGGAATTTCTCCATGACTTATTTGACCTAATGATCTAGAACATTGCAATAGCCTCCGTGGAGGCTCAGTGGGCCGCTTTAAATGGTCTGTGGTTACTCTTCCACCTCCATCAACACCTCCACCTCCCCAAACGGAGGCCGGTGAGATGCACCTTCGTCTGGTGGATGCTGGTCTTTCTCTATCACAAAACACATGAATGCACAGGGGTCTCTGTGGAGGCCGCGTCCAGGGCTGAGGTGGCAAAAGCTTGAAATGATGCTAGGAGCGGCGCTGTGAAGAATGACTTTGCCGAGTTCATTGAAATGACCGTGTGCATTTCAGGCTGGCAGTCGGACTAACTGCACGGGGAGCGTGTACGCATGAAAAGAAAACGGATACCAGTCTTGAGAAGGCAGGGGTCAGCTTGATAGTCAGTCTTATGGTGCTGAAGGAATTTTACTTGGAGTATTTTGATGCTTTTTGACTAATCTCACCTCTTTACATCACATACATTAGTTGAAATATTCTCAAACGCCAGAGGAGTTAGTTTCACGTGCATATTAGACCCACTGTCCAGCTATAGTAACGGCGAACGAATCAGATGTGCCCTTAGCATTGCAGTGTGGTTTTCATACAGACCCACAGTATGTCATTATCTATTAAAGTCTCATCTTTCAAATGCGTTTGCACTCGACTGAAAGCGAATTGTTTACTCCCGTCTCTGACAGACTGCCTGCAGGTACACACAGAGGTTGCATTATTTTTACAAAAGCCAAAGGTGAAAAGCCAGGTTATCCTGGCGCCGTCTCGTTCTAATTTCGTCCCTGCCGCGCATCCGAAATAATTACCGTGAACACTGCGGGCGAATTCTCAAAAGAGCTTCGGCGCTGTTAATTTTATTTTCATTTATTAGCACGTTTTTCCTGGAGGTATTTACGCTAATGAGGTCTCTGCGAGCAGATGGGGGATCTTTATACCATATGTCAGTAACGTATAGATTTTTCGGAATGGAAGACAATGGCGTGCTCATCCTCTTCCTTTATGTTTATTTGTAGCCTCTGTTTTGCTAAAGCCAGACTCTGTTGTTTGCGGGAAGCCCATGTGTGACTACACCAGCGCGTAATAAATTTTCTCCTGCATAAGAGCTCCAATAATTTTTTGTGCCGCGAGCGTCTGTTTTCTTCGGTTTGTAATGAAGGAGGGAGAAAGCCGCAATGTGATGCAATATATAACTAAACCAAATTTCATTGCAAATATGTTTAATTCATAAATCACGCTGGCATCTTTGTGATTCCCCTCAGACTCGCCATGAAGGCCTCTCGTCTGCTTAAGGTCTCATTATGGTTTGTTGATTGTGCGGAATTGGAGAACTCCAAAACAGTTACGGGAAAGAACCCCAATCGGTCAAAACTCGGTCGGGAGTGATGATTGTCCAATAAAATGTTGAGCTTTCTTCAAGTCCAAGAGCCTCTGTTTTTCAGTAACCCGTGATTTACACCTCTCAATGCAGGCAATGATAGACCAAAAAATCTGCTTGCTTTGCATTGGAACTAAAAATAGAAATATAATGTGCGTAGCAGAACACAGATATTTTGGTTTAGAAAATTTCATTGCAAAATCTGTATCTTGGCAGGTCTGAGCATTTGAGACTGAAGGGTCTAAGCAGAGATGAAATACGTGAAACTACTGACATATAGGCCTAGTGCTTGAAGTTCACCCATAAATGGAAAGTCTGTCACCGTTTATTCACCGTCTTGTCATTTCAAACCTGTATGACTTTCTTTCTACTGCAGAAAGCCAAAGAATATATTTTGAAGAATGTTACGTGAACATCAGCGGTACCCACTCACTTCTATTGTACGGACACAAAACCAATGCAAGTTCATGGGTACCGACGTTGTTCGGTTACCAACATTCAAAAGAAAGTCACACAGGTTTGAAATGACAAGAGGGTGAGTTAATGACAGGAGCGGACTGACCAGTAGTCCAGCCTATGGCCGTGACCGGGGGCGGACTGGTGGACATATTATAAACGCGAATGCACGAAACGTGAAGGTATTAATGAGTGCACACGTTACATATAACCCCCCCCCATTCCCGTCGACAGAATTGTTGTAGGGCCGATGTGGGACGAATAATCCATGGCCAGTTTTGCTTCCCAATCCGCCCCTGGTAAATGATGACAGAATATACATTTTTGGGTGAACTATTCCTTTAACAAACGTTTCTTTACCATAAGACCATAAGATGATGTATTAAATGTGCACTGCAGTTAAAGGCAACCGTGTCATCCTGATGGAAACGCTCTACGTCTCTAATAAGTTGGGTTGAATGTGTTGTTACCAGTGCGATCTATAGTTTAAAGTCAACAGCCGCCTGAGCCTCAGTACATCTATGTTTAGAATGCCCTACAACTCTCCTTTAACGGCCGCATCAATAAAGCCATTCCGCTTTTAATCCCTGCTTTTTCCTCGCATGGATTTGTAATGAACTCTTAGTCAGACAAAGGCAGTGCAAGGTAAAGTCTCGGCAGCTCTGCGCTCTGACCCTGGATCTGTGACAGTGACAAAAAGAAGATAGATTGCACTCGGACCACGCGGAGGTGACCTAAACAGCATTTAACAGCAGCCACCCAAGGTGCTCCTAATGAAATAAGAAGGGACACCTTTTTCTGAGAAATGAAATTACATATCTGCTTTACATCTCAAACAGCGGTCGGGAAGGGCATTTATCCCTGGATGCCATTCAGGCGCGGAATGTAAAAGCTTTAGACGCGGCAACGTTGGTTGCGTTATATCCTTGTGAATATCCTCTTTATTAAAACAAACCCCTCTTTTGGCTGTTTGTGAAGCCACCGGAGCCCTCGAGAGCAGAAAAGCACACTTTTAACAAAAACCTTCAGGTTTTGATTAACCGATTGTTAACCAAGGCCTTTATCTCTCCCCACATTGAAGTGGCTCTCAAGGTGAACTGTTTACCACCGCACCGCACCGCAATGTTGATGTTTTTCAAATGAGCGATGTTTATTCAAACGGCTTGCTTAACATTGAGAGGCCGTGACTGCTGTGTTTGTGAGGCTTTCAGCAGTCTACTGTATGGGCTGATAACTACAGTCATCCTTGTGCTAAGGGTCTTCAGCCAGTGAGGCTTCTTTGAGTTTCAAGAAAAGAAAACGGGGGATACGTGTTACAGCGTTTGCCTTCTGTAGACCTGTAAAGTTACTCTACAGATGTATTCTACGGAGGTGTAGGGTCGTGGCTGCTGTTTACCTGCGTTTACCTGTGTTTGTCCTGTAGACCTTACCAGAACGTATTTGTCTGTGTATTTATATGAACTGTATGTGGAGATACATTTAACTTGACATCTTCCAAATCGATATCAACAGTGGAATGCACACAACCGTAGGGTTTGTGTATGAGGCACATTCTACGAATTGGATTCGAAATACATATGAGCCTTGGGAGGTAAACGAATGATTGTTTTTCTGTTCATTTTATGAGATTTGCAATTTTTCCAACAGCGTTACCAAAATCTCTAAAGATTTAAACACAGTACAGTAGAAAACCCGGATTAGTAAAGCTGTACTCCATAACTTTTGCCTCTATATCTCCATTTCTGTTAGAAATATAAAATGACAGGTTACTTCACACACTTATGTTTACGTGGGTTAGTGGGAAAGATTCAGTTCAGCCTCATGTTATTTCAAACCTGTATGACTTTCTTCTGCAAAACACAAAAGACATTTTTATAAAGAACAATATTGGGGCCCCATTGTGTATGGACACAAAACCACTGGGACATTTCTCAAAATATCTTCTTTTTTATTCCTCAGAGGAAAGAGTCACATACAGGTTTAGAATGACATGCCAATTTTGGTAAACTGTCCCTTTCAAAGCCATCAAACACATTTCCTGCAAAAGCATACCTGCCAGTTCAACTTATAAATCATTATAGCTTTGAACACTCCACAAAGGAACGCACTTTTTTGGAAATAAGTTAATAAGAGTTAATAAGTTGAGTTATACCGTTGTGGAATGTATTCAGCCGATCCGGGTCTGGCGATAGCACTCTTAGCATAGCTTAGCATAGATCATTGAATCCAATTAGACCAGTAGCATCGCGTTCAAAAATGACCAAAGAGTTTCGATATAAACTTCCTTGATTATTACGCCATTACGTTCATTTATTTTTTTACAAAAAACTTATGCTGGAATGACCTAGCTAACAATAAGGCCTATTCATGGAAAGAGAACAAGAACAGCTTTACAGATTGTTGTGGATGTTTTAAAGGTGCTTGGACCGCATGCTCCTCAGCTTGAGATTAGCTAATCGTCTTGTTTTTGTTCTCCGTGTATCTTCCATAAACATATCAGAGTCTCTGGGCTACGGACAGAATGTATCTGCCCAGGCCACTTCAGGCAGAATAATGCATTCAGCACACTGTTTTTTAGCTAGAAGCCATGATTAGATACTTTTATTATCAATCAGCACAGATTTGAGTTGGTCTCCCACTGCTTCTCAAGGCCCTGCGCCTGATGGTTTTGTAATGATAATCTTATCTAACACATTTGCCTGAATATTCTGTTACATATCAAATTCAGCCATTCTCTCATCGTTCTAGTGGCCTCAAGAAAATAGAGTCATTTGTGCTTTCAGCAATTATTGATTGGCCCTGAGCTCCAAAAGTACTGCCCATTACAGTTATGCTATCCTGGTGTTAAATTGAGTTTTAAACATATACATAAATATCACTTTGCAGTCGTGCACAATAGCCTGCACGTCTGGTTGATCAATGGCCTGGCCACTGCCACCAGTTCCATAAACATACGTTTATTCCGCCATCTATTTTTGGTGTTCCATGTGTACAAGGGTATTTGAAAGTCTTTATTACCGCTCGGGCTCGCGTGAACGACGGAATGAGCAAATATCATTGCTATTTGTTAGTTCGCCGGCGCTAAACTGCATTTGTAAATATCCAAATGTGCATGCTTCCACCGTAGTGATGGGAAAAACCATCGACATTTATAGACGTCCCCTTATTTTCTCGCAAGAACTACATTACTCTTTGATTCTCAAACAAGCTTGCTATGACTTTGAAAGTGCTTTGAAAAATCAATAAGGTCTGATCACGGCTTGTTCAGTAAGTCCTCTTCATCACTTGTGTACAGCCGACCTTTAGCCCTGGGCCTTTGGATCTGGCTACGGGTTCCCGTTGCTCCTTTCGCGCGGAGGGTCTGCGCGCACAGACGCAGCTAAATATAAATCACGTCAGAACAAACAACTGTGGTGTGTAAGCCGGGATCTGTTGATCAGAAGATGACTGACCACAGTCCGTGTCTCAGGTGGAAACGCAGTTGAATGGTCCCGTGGTGCCCAGGGGAGCGTGTCTCGTCAGAGTCTGAAGAGAAGGAGGGCAGTAGAGCGCCTGGGGCTAGTGCTCATCAACAGAGGGACTTTGGACAGAGAGCCAAGCACGCCAGACAGCACGGTCCCCGGGCTAATAAATAATATGGGTTTTTAATAATGAATTAATAATTACTTACGGTCTTTTATCCTTGTTGACTGAGGTGTACAAATTAACACAATCTTCACAGGCTCTCGTGCTTCCCGTGGAGAGGGAGCCATAGGCCGTTTTGGAGCCTTTAAGCTTGGCTTGGCACCGTAAGCCTGGGATGGCACGTGGGCAGTGTGATGGGGATATGTGGAAAGCACATAAGAGGGACAGAATTTCAGAAGGTCAACTTGGTGTACGCATCAGCTTGCTTATGGTGGGTGTGATGGTGACTGGAGTAGAAACTTTTCTGCGGTTGTGACGTGCATGTACTGTAATAGTTGGTGTCTAGACTCGGCCCTGTTTGACCGTGACCTTAACTAGAGTTTGGTGTATTTAAAGGGATAGTTCACTCAAAAAGGAGTTGTTCCAAACCTGTATGTTGAGCACAAAGAAAGAGATTTGTAAGAATGTTAGCAATTCACTTATTACAATTTACAATTAATTACTGTAGGCCTATATATTGTTTTTGTTCTGTTGAACAGAAAATGAGAAGAATTGAGGAAAGCAAAAGGATCTGGGGCACTTTTAACTACCATTTGATTTTTCCCTATTATAGTCAATGATGTCCCAGAACTGAATACATGTTTGGAACAACTTGAAGGCGAGTAAAACATTTTCGTTGAACTATCCCACTATTAGTGTTTTTAATAAGTATAGTTGCCATACCAAGTCTTTTATATTAAATAATAACATCAAGGGCTGTCACAATTATTACAAATAGTCTGATAATTGAACCTCGAATTGATTACTTATATCTACAAAGAATTTGTATGATTATTAATAGGAATATTTGCAATTGTTATTGATGATAAGTGTCAAACACCTAAAACATCACAATTATTTGTTGGACAATCATTAGCTAAATATCATAATTGTGATGTCCTCTGTAAAATCATTTCACAAATCCCACACTTGTGCCCTTCTTTGGTAAAATACTTTTAAACTACATGTCAACTCTACGTTATAAATTAAGACCCTCAGAGCTGTTCTCAACATATCTTTGTGCAGAATCTTATCAATCACAGCTATGTGAACATTTTAACTTATATTAACACTTTACAATAAGGTTCAATAATGTATTTATTAAATTACCCAATACTTGAAAATTATGTGGAAAAACCTGTTTGAGAGCAACATTTTAAATACATTAATATTTGTAAGCTATACTTATTTAATAACTATTTGTAATCATTAGCTAAAATAAACTACCTCTCAACAGAACGGCATTAATTAATCTTAGTTCATGTTAATTTAAACATTTTCTAATAGATTTTTTAAATCAAAAGTGGTATCTGTTAACATTGGTAATGCACAATGAACCTGAATACTTGTATTGACGTGAGCGAGAAGTAATAACTAGCAAATGCATTTACTAATGTTAAAAAAAATAAGTATTTAAATGTTTGCATTCAAACAGACAACAGTTTTTCAGTCAAGCTTTTCTATTACTGGACAATTTAAAGTCTAATTCTGTCTATCATTCTTTCCCATTGAATTGGTCCCTGGCTGAGTAATTCATCTCTGTGTACAGTCTATTTCCTTTGTCACTGCGAACTTATATCCGTGGGACACTGGAATTTAAACAGATGTGCAGGCGATAGAAAGGCGAGACATGTGGCAGCATAAAGGTGCCTGCCATGTTTAGTTGTTGACTGGAGATCTGGAATGCCACTGTCTTAATGAACTCTCCAGAGAGCCCGACTCAGTCGCAGCAGGTTGAGTCAGTGCTGGGAGAACGGCTGAAATTAGTTATTTCTCCAAATAACCTCTGATGAAAGCTTGCTTCTGACCGCCCGTCTTGTCACCAGCATCTCCAGACAATAAACCAATTAGATAAAGGCTGCATCGTGAGCCATCCTCCATGAACGGAGAAAGACGGGAAAATATGTAGCCTACGAATTGGTGTGATTTCTCTTTTTTGTCCTTTTTTTAGAAAACGCAACAATAACTCTACAATTCACCCCTATCAGGATGGTTAAAGCACTTTGCCGTTGGTAGAACGAAACGGTAAGGATTGCATTTCCAGTTCACCATGATTCAGGATGCTTAAAGGACCAGTGTATGAAATTTAGCGGCATAGTGAGAAACAAATTTAGTTTGTCCATTCAGGGCTACTGTAGAAACAACATGGCGCATTCCATGTAAGGGGACCCGCGGTGTATGTAGATGGCAAAGGTCATTCTACAGTAATAAAAACATAACGGTTTGTTACATACGGTCTTTATACACATCTGAAGACATAGTTATGCGTATTATATTGTATCGCTGTTATTAATATATTTATATAATGAAAGGTATTAGTTTGTATCATTATAGAAAAATATATGATGAAAGCATGTGCGAACACAAAGCTGGCATATTGAAAAACTTAACAAAACGAAGGTCATAGTGAAAGTTTATGAGACCGCCTTACGTGCCATTTTTTCCACAAGGTTGTATAAAAATGTAAGACTATTACCTTTTACAGGAATATTGAATTTGTTCACACTTGGGTCTTATTGAACAATTCCCTCTTTTATGTAATGAATGCAATGGATTCATCTGCTAAAAAGGACCAATGTCATTTCGACTGTGAATACAGAACGCAAGACTTCAATTAGCCGCTGAGATATAAAGCGTTTCTCCGCTCGCTTTGTGAAAAGGCACAGTTAAGCGTCAGAGAAGCTATCTGTTCCTGCAAAAGCCAAATGTCATTTTTTAATGTTACGTGGCATTTCTAACCCGATCTCGGCGCTCTAAACCGTCATCAAGCCGTAATGTTTAATTCCATTTAACTTATGACTTCATGAGGCGCCAAATAATTGCAGATATTTGTCTCCTGATGGGTGTATACCGTAAGTAATCAAGCATATTTATTCGGCCCGTTTACCCCAGAGACTCGCCAAGACGAAGGTGATGGGCCCCGGTGAAATAGAAGCCCTGAACTCAATCTACACAGGTCCCTGCATTAGCCTGGCCTTTCCAACCCTCAATATTAATGACACAGGGCTGGTTTACATATTAATGAGTCAGTGTAGTTTTTAATATGCTGTGCAGTAAATCACCCAGGCTTTAAATGCTGTTTATCTCTCTTGTGATGCGTTTTGAAATATAGTATGCGTGCCTCATCTTGCGACCCGAACTGTCTCCGATCCGTGCTCTTTATTAGACGCAAGGTTATTTTACGGTCCTAGCCAAATCCTTATAATTCCCCACACAAACAAAAATCTCAGGCCCCGGTCGTATGCGGCTTCTTCTGGGCGGCTGCATTTCTAATCGCCCAGATTTAATCTCGATTGGTACAATAATTAGAAAAATTCCCTCCGGCCCCCGCGCGACGTCCCCTCGTGGAATTTGCTTTAATTAAAACAGAGAAGCGACGTCCGACAGGGGAAATAAATCAGGGTTTGTGGGAGGATTTGAAGCCCTCTCGCTTTGAAGGATAGTGTAATGGTGCAAAACTTCTTTTAGGACTTAAAAGGTAAGTTGGTCTTGAGGCCAGCCGTGAGCTGCCGGGATCAAACCGTATATATTTCCTCATTACGCTGATTGAGAGATTATCCCCTGCTGCGTCCAGGAGAACATTTATAGAGCCGCGGATAGCATCTTCGGTAACTTTTTTCAGATTCTGTTTGGTTGTGTGCTTGTTAGCGGCGCTTGTTAGGGCTAGCGTCGCCAATGCTCAATCTTGCTTATGCTTGGGGTTCGAGTTTTTGCCATAACTCTTAAGATTGAACTTTGCCAGGCAACCTGCAATGTGAGTGTATAGACATAAATGATATCTGATGATGCTTTTACGTTCTATTTTCATTTGGGCCATAAGGAGTCGCTTGGCGACAGTGTTGGGTGTAACTAGTTACTAAGTAATTAGTTACTGTAATTTAATTACTTTTCCCTTGAAAAGTAAAGTAAGGGATTACTCTAATTTGTTCTGTAATTGAATTACAGTTACTTCTGATGTAATTGAGCTAAATACTTTGTAATATATCTGTGTGCAATAGTGGAATTGACATCGAAACTTAAAGTAACTTTAAAATCCGTGCTTTAATGTATAATTCTTACATTTGTAATACTTTGGTCAGTTAATAACACTACTTTATGTAGTTTTATATTATTTATTTGAATGAATTAAAAGAGCCGTTTCATGTCTATCCTTGAATCACTGAACTAATCAAGGTTGATGTAGGATATAGAAAGTAATCATTAATAAGTCATTAAATACTTTTTGGAGAGAGTCATTTGTACAGTAATCTAATTACACTATCGAATATGTAATAAGTAGCTACTAATCCATTACTTTTCCAGAGTAACTTTCCCATCACTGCTTGGCGACCACATTGCATACAATAAACACCTTAGCACCTGCATAGCAACACCCTGGCAACCACAAACAACACCCTGGTATTGTGTATGCAAGCTAAAATAAAATGTAGTTTTAACCCTGTATTAGTTTGTCTTACATTTAAAAATCTACCATGTATACATTTGGCTTTTATTTCAATTGACTTCAGCAATCCCCCGTGTTTCCGACCGGGATCGAACCCACGACCTTGCCGTTGCAAGCACACTTCACATGTTTCTTAATTGTTGTTTGTTCGAATGTTTATTTAATGCATTATCAAGCCTCCAATAATAAATGTAGTCCGCTGATACAGGTATGCAGGCTGCAGTCTGAAGGTGCGGTTTAGTCTGCCATTTCACAAAGCCATTTCTCCCTCTGACCTACAGAAGCCATTTCCTCCGCTGACTGCTTCCTGTAATTGAAGGTACTTGTGGTGATTTCACACAATCAGAGTCTCATATTCAATGGGATGAAAGTGATTCAGAGATGGGAGGCCCATTTGAAGAGCTTCATAGGAAATCGTCAATTATCCATACAATGGGTTACTAATACCTGTCCCCCATCTTTGTGCGCCGCCTATTTCCACATTATAGATTTATGGCATATTTTCAATCTATAGGAGCTGGATCTGCAATGATCTGACCCAAGCCCTCATCTTTTACATCTCTTGCAATGAAACTAAAGAAAATGTCTTCTGATGGCTTGATTTCCATCCGGGGCTCGCCGTGGTCTGATAGCACAAATGGTATAGATAACCTCTGCTGATGTGGTATCAATAATACTCCACAATCTGCCCTGAGAGGAAATGTTTGGAGATAGCTGGAGAAAAGAGTGCAAGTATTACCGCACGGCTAGAAGTTCAACACCTGTAAGAATTTTCTTAGCCAATGAGATTACAAATGGTGACTTTTTGCTTAAAAAATAGTTCATGCAAAAATGTCCGAACCTTTATAAGAATGTTGGTAACCGAACAACGGCGGCACCCATTGACCTGTACTGGTTTTGTGGCCATACAATAGAAGTGAATGGATTGCCATCATTCTTCATAATATCTTCTTTTGTGATCTGCAGAAGATAGTCATACAGGTTTGAAATGGCAAGCGAGTGAATACATGATGACAGAATTTTTATTTTTAAATCTCCTGAGCTGTAAAGGAGCAACCTCTGAGCAATAAAAACTTTCCTCCGGGAATCCATTAATTGCTTCATTTGCACACGACTACATAGGAGATGGAGGGGGGTTTAGAAGCTTGAGGATATTATTCACAACATAGTTATTTTGATGTATCGGCTCTGATGCTGTTGGAGCTCTGGAATCTGCCTTGGGAAGCGCTGGGATCACTGGGCTGAGTTCTTGAAGCGTAAACCCCTTTTTGAAATTCTGTTATTGGTTGCTATTGGTTTCGCTGGGAAAAACAGCAGATACCTTTACGTTGCATACCTGAGCCCACACTTCTACAAATAGGACTATAAAATGTATTGTTTATTTATATCACGACATTGAATACGTTTTATTTTGGGAAAGTCTCCTTTTTCATATGAAGGGTCGTCTGGGAAATTAAGTGTAATAATGAAAAGCTCTTCTCTCCTCGGTTAATATTAGCACAGCGTAACACAATTTAAATAATTCACATCTAAAACTCATTGTTTGTTAGTAGACGGCGCTGGAGAGGATAACGGCAGCGTGATGAATTACACATCAGGTAGAAAGAGTTTCTGAATGAATCATTGAAAGGGGCTGTTTAACATGTATTCGTGTATTTTGTTGACACGTATGTTGTGTTTGTTGTGTGGCGATGGAGTCTTTGTATCACCTCGCTGTGATGTTATTCACAGATAAGAAAGAGACCTCAGACGCTAAAGAATATCATCACGCTGAATTCGGTATTGAAACCTCAAGATGAATGTGAAATAACTTGGCAATATAAACAAATAACAGCGTGTGTCAGTGTTACATCATTGATTCCTCTTGAAGCAACAGAACGCTTACATCAAACATTAATATGAGAACTACTGTTCATACACTGTTAATGTTGGTCAGCAACAACAGTTAGTTTTGAGAGGTTGTTAAATGGGATTATTACACGGCTCGTTGGAATGCTTGATTCTGATTGGCCAGTCGCAAGATGTGCAGGTTCGTTATTCCCAAATAACAACCTCTCAAAACTAATAACACACGGTAACCCGGACGCAGCAAATCATTTTGACAGTTTTTTTTGACAAATTATATGTAAATATAGCTTTTAATAACATATATGATATTATACTTACAAATGAGTAAACCGAATTGCCCGTTCCAAACATTTGAACGTCGTTTCTTACCTTAAAACCGAAAGTAACGGCTTTGCCTCGCGGAAGGTCTGCATTCTGTAAAAATGAGCTAATAAAGTATTTCAAATTCACCTTTCATGTCCATTTTATTTCTCTTGTGGCAAGTAGCCGTGTAATAAGTGGGATAATATACAAGCAGCCAGCTGTTATCACGAAATAAGACACCTTCAGTGTGATACAAGACCCTCCGGGGCTTATTTTGCGATAACAACCGGCTGCCTGTACATTACCCCTTACATAACGAACCTGCAAATGTCGGACTGGCCAATCGGAATCAAGCATTCCAACGAGCCGTGTAATAATGAAAAATAGCAGATTCTGATTTTGTTGAAATCATGTTTATAATTGATAACTATTGACAACCAATCAAATCCATTCGAATTTAAGGGGGTCAAATAATAGAAATGCAAAACTTCAGCACGGAAGCTTACATGTTATTATCCATTATTGTGAGCCATAACAGTTGGTAGTTATCTCTATAAAGTGTTTTTGTTCTTGATGTGAAGTTTCTATTTGATAATGAGATACAGGTGGAGAGACAGGAAGTGATGCGATGTACCATGCGCAGCAACGAATCCATTACCTTCCCTTAACTATAGATCATGTTTAAAACTTTATAAAGCAGGGTGGTAATTACTCCTCTCTCTATGTGGTAGGGCTGCTTCACACAAAGTGTGTTAATTAATTCATTGTGTTAAGTTGTTTTATGTTAATCCCTGATTGTGAAACCACCACCAAGTGTATCACTTTAACTAAATGGAGAAAAATGCATTAAGAAACACATGTGGTTGCTGCAGGGTGATTAAGTTTAAGGCAATGATTCACTAAATATTTAACAGCTTTGTCTGGTACAAAGTATATCATGAATTATAGATTAGGAGAATTAGAATATCTTGATGTAGGACACTGTTTAAAGAATTAACCTACATTTGGGAGGAGCAATTACCGTTGTAATAAATGATTTTGCGAGTGAAGAAGCGGCTTTCATTCTTTATTTTTAATTAATTTCTTCGTATTATCACAAAGAGAGAGATTCTCTTACCTCATTAGTCTTTGCCACTTTCGGGCTCCTTTGTTTTTGATAAATGGGAGGCCGGTGTATAAAGTATTGTATGTGCACTGGTCTTTCTTCCTGCCTCCTTCAAACGCTTATATTACCTCCCAATACATTTCATTTGGAACTTGTATTAATTTCTCAAACATCATTTAGAAAATATTGTTTAATAGAACCGGTGGCTAAGACTGAGCAGGCATGCGGCGCATGTGCATTTGTGTCGGCCGATCTGTATGGCCTCTCCTTTGTGACGGACCGTAATGGGGGCTGTATTTAAATGAAGGTCATTCCCCTGTGGCAAGAAAGGGACGGTGGGGGATCATCTTAAGCAAACGGTCTGTCCAGAAGACCCTTGCTTAGAGGATAACAGTGTGGCCCTGTTTGGGATATGAATGGAGCAAGCTAATTGGCTTTCCCAAAGATGCAGGTTGAATCTGACCCAGACTGCTCTTTGTAACAGCGCTCTCTCTCTCTCTCTCTCTCTCTCTCTCTCTCTCTCTCCTCTCTCTCTCTCTCTCTATCTCTATCTCTTCTCTCTCTCTCTCTCTCTCTCTCTCTCCCTATCTCCTCTCTCCCCCTCTCTCCCTCTCTCCTCTCTCTCCCTCTCCCTCACATCTGCACCCTGGCCCCTACTTGAGTGCTGCACCACTGCCATACCACCAGCCAAATCTGACCAGTGCCGCCATCTGGGCTTGTATAACAAGAGATAATATGTATCTAGAAAGTGACATTTCAGACAGTACGCAATTAAACTGATAAGGATCATTCAAAATAAGACAGAACACCACACTCGAAGACATGATAAAATAAATAGATGTCTTTAATTTATTAAAATTAATATATTTATGAATAAATGTGATGTATTAAATAATATTTAATGTAGGGCTGTCAAACGATTAATCACGATTAATTGCATCCAGAATAAAAGTTTAAGTTTACATGATGTATGTCTGTGTACTGTGCATATTCATTTCGTATTAATAAAAACATACGCATTTATTTAAGAAAAAATGCAATATTAATATTGATAAACATTTACATATAATTTAAATTATATAAATGAATACAGGTAAACACTTTCTAAATATATACATGTTTGTGTTCATGTATGTGTTTATAAATACAAAATGAATATGTCCAGTACACAGACATTGTATTATTACAGATTATATTATATACCATACCATTATATAAACACAGATTTTATTCTGGATGCGATTAATCGCAAAAAATCGTTTGACAGCCCTAATGTAATGATATCAATAATTTTGCATTTGAATATATACATTAAATAATAAGATAATAAATATCTATATTTATGTTAATATAAATGCAATATATTTTAGTTGTTTCTCTTGGATCATACACGTTCTATTTTCAGCTATAATACTCACTTTAAAATAAACATGTGCATCATCCATCCCATGTAACGTCGACCAGTGAATCTGCGTTAATATCATACCTCATCCTTATTGTTTGGATTTCCTTTGAGAGCATCCGTGTTGCAAAACGGGACAAAAGCCCTACAAATTTGACACGGGACGTCAACGTTTGGATGAAGCTCATTTAAATTCTTGTTTGCAGAGGCCTGCGTGTCACGCGCTGTGATAGGGAGCTGTTTGGCTTTTTTGCGGTATAATTACAAAACTGTCAAATATGCGTCTCAAACACAGCCTCTGTGTCACGGGCATATGTTTCTAGGCCAAGTTCCATCATCTCCCATGGGTCATTATGATAGCGCTTATGTATTAGCAGTTAAGCACCTTTACATAGTGTAAAGAGAAACAACACGGTCAATCCAGCTCCTCTTTGTTGCTGATTATCTAAGGGCACATCGTGGCATGTCAGAACGGTTCGAGCGGTTCATCTGTGGTGCTTTTAAAGATTCATGAGTAAGCAAATATGTATTCAGAGCTGTCATTCTAAAAGATGAGGGTGATGCATTATGGGTAAGGATGTGTTGTTGAACAATGTAGGAGTGGCGTTGATTCCAAAGACCCTAAATTGTAAATATTTTTGTTTTTCCCCCATACAGTTTTTACTCCAGCCGCAAAATTGGGTGAAATTTCTGTTTCCTTTTGATCAGCCGTGTCCAACATTTCTGTTTGCGCGCCGTGTCTTACAGTGAGGTCGTCTTCGTGAGCTCGTGCCTTCCCCGGTTTCCATTTTCTATTGATGGTTTCTACTTATTTGATTTATTTTTTCTATTTGCAGGGCCGTAGGTGCAAATGGCAGGCACGTTAGATCCTCTTTTAGATGTGAGGTGTGAACCAGGCAACCTCTCGGAGCGTGCGTCCAGCTGACCACCCGCCATGCTTTGCTTCTGTTTGACCTTTGGTCAAATGCCGTGCTAAAGCCTGCCAACCTTTTATGTGAAATGTGTAGCATATATCATCACGTTCCCAGAAAACTTATTTGCCTCCCTCGGAAGTCCCCCGAAGGCTTATTAAACACGCGAAGAAAGGAAGGGAATAAATTCTCAATGTGTTCCTTAGCTGAATGATAATATTGTATGAATGGTATATTTCTTTAAAGGAAAAAAGGCAAGGATACTTGAATATCATTATAGTTCAATGTGGGATCCTTTGACACCAATGAACATCTCCAGCTAAGGCAATCTCCGAGGCCACACCAGCGGGGTGGAAAACACTACTGTTTGATGTTTTCAATCATTTTCCAGCCTTTGTGTCTCTTGGTCGGTCCCTGCAGGTCGACTCTCTCTGAATAACATGTTTTTCACTTTGTAAAAAACTTCATTTGAAAAGAAAGCCCGCTGTCGATTCTCTGCATGTTTACTTTCATTAGCTTCGGTCCTCCGTCCCTACAGAGAGTCACATTGGTTTCCGATGGATGGAGCCGAGGACCGGTCCCCTTTAACTGCAGCGAAGCCCGGAAAGCGGGGATCGTGTGATGTTTTGCCTCGTGCTGCGTGGCGGCATTCGGAGACGGCCACTGACCGGCCGGCAGGGTCGTCTGTTTGCTGGCAAGCAGATCCTTGCCCACAGCCAAAACGCAGCCCCTCATTTATGTGCTAACCCCCCGTAAACACGCCCTCGGTTATGTTGTGGCATTGACGGAGGCTAGACCGAGGGACTGTAGGGTGGCTGATATTCCTATAACCTTTCAACCTTCAGGGGTGCCCCGTAGGGTATGATTGATGGCGTCATGTCCAAACAAATGCAGGCTGACAGTTTTGGGACGATTAGCGCGTTTTGTCTGCGGCGGAAAGGCGCATTACGCGTCTGAAACCTTCACGTCGAGAAGTATAATGATGATTTGTGTGCAGCGCTGCAACAGAAGCGCACTTATTGCACGTAAGTGTTATAATTGGAAGTTTATTGCATTACCCGGCTGCACAGTGTTACTTCCTGCTATTTGTCTAATGCATCCTTAAGAATAGTAATCTAATAAAAATCATTAGTTTTTCCTGGGCTTTTAGACACTGCGAATGATTTAAAGGAAAGTCATTTGCAAAATGCGCCTAGCGTGAATTAATACCTTACCTTGTAAAAAAGAAAACGCTATTGAACAATGCAATTTCATAACAAAGCGTGTACATGCTTTTAAGATTGCCACAAGCTTGGATCATCTTTGATAAGTGGCTCCACTCAAACCTAAATGTGTTTTTGCTCGGCAACGCAGTTTTTCCTAATATTCATTTGAGTTACAAAGCTTCTTTATTAGATTTATCATCAAGGCTGTTTTCCGAGCTCTCTTTTTCATGCAGGATGCGTTTGACGCAGTCAACCTGCGACCCCAGAGAGATTCACGGGGTTTGGTACTCATTGTGTATGTGAGCGTCGCCTTTAAACGCTGGAATGTAAATACACGGCTTTCTTGTCTTTTTTCTCTATGCACGCGGACTTCACCCGGCGGCTGTCTGATGCTTCGCTTTTGGCTCAAGAGTGACAAGGTGGAGAAATGCCTGATTGTGGTGTGATATGATGGCCAGTGGCTTCTGTGTGTGAGAGTCTCAGCCACAGAACCCCCCCGTCTTCAGTACGCACACACAACCTTAGTCCGCCCTGTCTCCCCAGGGAAAGAATGGTCTGTCTTGCGCTTACGTAGAGACGAATAAAATAAAAATGAGATATTCAAGTGACAGCCACTGCTTTAAATGAGCCAGGCAAAAGCCATGAATTGTTAGTGGGTCTCTCTGCCCGCTTTGTTGATGAAATAAAAAATGTATCACCAGTGAGAATTTCTTTTATTTTGAGAATGATACGATTCGATGAGCGCCCCTGCGTGTCCATCTTGAATTTCCAGGGGACGCCTCGCAGACCTCCACGGTACGGTGAGCATTCGGGGACTGGTGGCGTTAGTCAATAAAATGTAATTCGGTTAATGTCTGTTAATTCCTATAAATCTTTTGTTGCGGGTGTCTGGCCTCACCTGCCAGAGGTGACCAATAGCTGCCCTCTGAACTGCCTCTGTCAAGCTCTGTAATTGAGTGCTTCCTTAATTTATGAGGCCGCTTCCTCCATTAACAACAAAATCTCGGGAATTAAAGAAGAAACGGACCTTCACACGCCCGCACTCTGCGGCGGCCGGGTAACCAGCAAACTGTGATAAATGACTGAGCCCATCTCCAGCCTTGACTTTGAAAAATACTATCTGTGAATTTCAGGTCAGACTATGACAACAATTAGGAAGAGAAGAATAAATAGACGATGACCCTTTTTTGCGGTTGTTTTGACGAAAGGGTGATCTTCAGTCGACAGGATGTGCATACAGTATGCAAAGGGAAATCGGTCGTAGTTGCTCTGTGAGTGATCATATCATTAAACTGCTAATTTTGCAGAACGAGGCACGTGGGAGCGTTTCTGGCATTAGCAACTGTCTCTTCTGTAGAGTAAATGTAGTGCCAAACATTCAGTCCATTCATTGCTTCTAGTGGCTGTAAAAGTGCTGTCAACATGATTTTTTTTTATTTAATTGACTTAATGCACGTTGGTAGTCCTATTGTAAACAATTCATCTGTGTACGTCATCCAAAAACATGTACGTTTATGACTGTAGGCCTACTATATATCTGTCGTTGTTTGGGCTGTCAAACGATTAATCGCGATTAATCGCATCCAGAATAAAAGTCTGTGTTTACATAATGGATGTTTATGTACTGTGCATATTCATTTTGGATCTATAAACATATACATGTACACAAACATGTATATATTTAGAAAGTGTAAACATGTATTTATTTATATTTGCCAATTATTTAAATTATATGAAAATGTTTATTAATATTAATATTTTATTTTTAATATTAAATAAAGACTCCTGAGATAGGCGCAGGCTCCCCGTGACCCGAGGTAGTTCGGACAAGCGGTAGAAAATGGAATGGAATATTAAATAAATGCATATGTTTTTATTAATATGAAATTCATATTCACATTACACAGACATACATAATGTCAAATTATGTTAATCGTGATTTGACAGCCCTAATATATACATATACATACACACACAGACAAATATATACATTATATATATACATACAAAATGTGTGTATATATATATATATAAATAAATAAATATAATGTGTATATATATATATAAATAAATATAATGTATGTATATGAGTTTAAATTATTACCTTTGTAATCTTTCTTGTCTGACACAAAATAAGATATTTTAAGAAACGTTGCTGTGGTTTGGTGTGGAAGTCAATGGACGTTTAATGTTGTTTGTTTACCAACATTCTCCCAAATGTCTTCTTTTGTGTCGTGCAGAAAAAGAGGTTTGAAATAACCTGATGAATTCTCATTTTGGGGTGACATATCCCTTTAAATCAATACCGATGTCTAAAATCATGTCCCATGTCTACCTGTTTTCTCCAAAACTTTCCAGAAATACTTAACTTTAAGGTTACTCCTGACAATTCGCTTTCACATTTTTCAAGTGATTAAACATTTCCCCACACACAAAACAATCTTCGCAGCCTTATAACGGAAGCGGCACGTTTTCATGCTTATGGGTTATGATGCATCTCTAATATTGATTCGGGCATATCTTGTGGGCTGCAACTTAATTCTCTCTCTCATTTCAGAAAATCCCCAAATTCACTGCTTACAGCAGCCTTTTACCAGCCTCGATCCTCTTCCTGAATAAATGACATGACTATAAGCTTCCCTAGATGCCATGGTGTAAATGTATTAGCTGCACTAAGAGACCTACTCCTCGTATAATTATGTTAGGAACCAATAAGACAGCTTGGAAATCAATATGCTAAGACAGACCGAGAACAGGGCACGGGCAGTAAACTGGGGATAGATTAGACTCGCAGGTCCCCGGCTGTGCGTCGCTAGCATTTAAGCTAAGTTAGACTTATCATCTCTCCGGCAAGGAAATCATCGGGGCTTTTTCCTTACAATACTCGGGGCGCTGGATTAGGTCCTGCGAGCAATTATCTTCCTCTTTTCTAATTACACGATTTCGACCAGTTTAATCCGGCTCATTTTCATTTGGCGGATTTTTAACTCCCCCCTCTTGTAATTTCAATCAATATGCAGTGTCAGTTCTCTGTGCGTAGTAAAATGTTCAGCTCCGGTAATTAACGCACGCTCCTCAATTACTTACGCGATTCGTCACTTTCAAGTACCTCGGCTCCAAAAACGAGCTAAAACTCGTAGATGCGATAAAAACAGACATTTTAATCGGACGTGTTATGATTTTCTTTTCTCGTGGCGGTATTTGGCTACGGGCGGCGAAATAAGTAGCGTGATGTGTTTAAAAGGCTCTTTGTGTAAACAGAGACAGAGCTGTAATTTATATTCAACTAGAACTAAAATAAAAAGCAGTAGCCGAGGAAACAAAAGGCGTCCCTTTCTGGTACAGTACATCTGCTCAAACCCAATCAAGCTTTCAAAGGCACGGTGGCGAACAATAGCCCCCATCAGGCAGGAACAAAGTCAGAGACATAAGTGGTCGGAATAAGTGTGCAATTTCTGCCCATATGACTGTCCTGACACAATTGCCCTAATTTTCTTCCTTTGAAATGACTGATAAAAGACTTAGGTAATTGCTATGGAGACAGCATTTCTTCTATCAGGGAAGGAGGAGGAGGGGGGGCGCAAGTAATCTTGCCTCCGGGCTTAGGGACAAAGTGTCAGTTTCGGCACAGTCTTATATTAATACTTGTGTCCTCTTCAGCCCCACTTCCCAAAGATCGTATTAAGTGATTGTGATTCGCACCGACGGTGTATCGGAAATCACTCAATCAAGCGAGCCGCCGACGCCAAATATACAAAAACATGCCGGTTTTGATTTTCCTGCGGTCACGTGACCGGACAATGGCGACGCTCTAATGCGTCGGCAGATGAAGCAAATGACTTGTGAATTAAAAGGGGGTCGACCCATCCGTGCAGCGCGATCCGCGAGATGGCCGATGCAAGTGTTTTGACCTGTGTCCATTCATTGCCTGACCTTGTCCCTTGAAATCAAACTCCATTTGTCGGCGGGATCTCCGATTATCTGGATATTGCACCGCACGGCGGCCCAACGGCAAACGCTGAGGAGGTTGAAACCTGTGCAGTGCATCATGGGAACACTGACATACAAACTAATTGCGGCCGTGATTACATCTGTTTATTGAAAAGGAGGCCTTTCCCTCGATCGTGTTATTTCCTGTAATATCCTTGTATTTCTCTTTGCAGAGTTTCGAATCAAGCAAATGTGTAGTTATACTAAGAATCTATGAAACACGCACCGTTGAAAATAACCACCATCCTCTTTTCCTCAAAAGTCCACTGTGAAGTAGATTTCAGACAAGCGGTGCTGCCAGCGGTTCCCCTCCTTTCCTTCGTCCTTTAACCCTGCAGGTTTCCTCGACGTGACTCGACGCCTCCTTCCTTGGCCTTCTCCATCTGACAAGTCCTAAGGTCCAGACTTTAAGCACAGCCCAAGCCCAAATCAAGTGAATAATACACGGTAATGAGTTAGTCAATACGTATTATGGTTTGGTTGGTCCTAAAGTGAGAACAGAAGCAGGAGTGCACAGTGGCACTAAGCAGTGAAGGGTTGGGATAAAATCAACAGCGCCTCTGCCCCAGGGATTTTCCCGTTCAAGAATCCAATTTACCATGCCTGATTGACACGGATTGGATCCCGGGGAATCGCGTAGCTCTCGAGTCCGTTATAAAAATCGAATGGATTTGTGCACATCTTGGATGGGTTTTTTAACTTTTAATAAACTACGCCGGTCTTCCACAATTAGGCTTCAATGGTTTTGTGGGTGATGTGGTTTGGTTATCACTCGTAGAGTTGGATGCATGTGGATAAGTGCTTTTACCTTATTAGGCCCACATGAACACAGTGTCCTTCTTAATGGTCTGAATGCACTTTGAAAAGCATCAGTCCTTTCTCATAAGCAACAACAGGCTTGTCCTAATTGCAGGGAGAGCAAATGTACAATATGAGCTGCCAGACATGGAACAAAGACTTTTATTATCATGGTCTTGTTTTATGGTCGAGGTCTTTTTTACTTGCCCCTCATTGAGTTTTTAGAGCGTAACTAGTTCAGCCCCAGATGGCACAGCCCCGGACCACCCAAAGTGTGTTCAATGACCCCACGGAAATATATACTGTATGCCACTTTCTTAATCCGTCAACTTTTAATCGATTGAGTGCATTTTTTCTGTAGTAAGGTTTCATTTAGAAATCATTTGTCACGCTGCCTGTGATATCCAGGCTAAAGTCTCAAAATCGAATAAAGTTTGATTTCAAGCGTTAATTTCACCAGGACTTTCTTCTTTGACATGTCATTACTCAGTCAATATTAAAGAGAACAGGTTTACGTAGGATGAGCTTAAGTAGAAAACTGTAAATCTAAAAATAAAATGAGATGGGTTTTTACGGGTAGGGTCACATTTATGCACTGTTAAAAAATAAACGTTAAAAACGTTACTTGAAAAGCAGCCGAGGTTAAACCAAATTGTCTTTTCAAGTCACTTGAATTTAAATTGTATTAAACTGAAATTGGACAAGCTATATATTTTAAAGCCAGTTTATTATAATTTAACTCTTGTGTGGTGTTCATATTTTTGTAACTCAGCCAGTGTTGGTGGGTCTAGTCGACCCGCTGCAGTTTGGGGGTTTTAACTCGACACAATCAAACTCTTCATGTTAAAATATTTAAATGATGTTTACTTCATCCCAATTACAAGCAATCTAAACAGGGTCATATATGCCCTGTACCTTTGTAAGATCACATTTATGAATCGAAGTGTTCTGCGGTTTTTACACACTCTCTCTCACACATACACACACACACAAATACACACATGTCTGGTTTACTATCTCTGTGGGGACAGTCCATAGGCGTAATGTTTTTTATACCGTACAAACTGTATATTTTATCCCCTACCCCTAACCCAACCCCTAAACCTAAAGATCACAAAAACCTTTTGCATTTTTAATTTTTTATTGCTTTTTTGACCATGAAGACCTCAATTTTGGTCCCCACAGTGACACGAGTCCCCATGTGTTGGTGTGCATTCAGGTTTAGGTCCCCAACGGGATATAAAAACATGTACACAGAAACACACACAAAACATACTAAAATGAAGAGGACACAATGAAGGTGCACAGAGCCTACAGTTTCCACAATTTTATAAGCGCTGGGTCCAGTGGACCCGAAAATCCTAAATGTAATGTGCATAAACGCCTCGGTGGACACAGCGCTTTACATCTGTGAGATGACTTTTGCTTAAATAGAAATACTGGATATATACTGAATGGATAAACCAAATACACATTGCCATTTTTTATGTTATTATAATTATGACATCAACACCGTAACTTTAATTCTACTAAACATAATGAAAAATATTTAATTTATATGAAAAATACATATATTTTTGATTATCAACTGATTAATGTAGGGGGCACGGTGGCTTAGTGGTTAGCACGTTCGCCTCACACCTCCACGATTCTTCCGACACTCCGGGTACTCCGGTTTCCTCCCCTGGTCCAAAGACATGCATTGGCATCTCTGGAAAACAAACTCCATCCAGGGTGTAAATGACATAGGCGCATGACCCGAGGTAGTTGTAGAAAATGGATGGATGGAACTGATTAATGCTGAAACATTGACAGCCGTTTACATTTTAAAGACTTGTGCATTTTAAATAGGAAACTGCAGTGTGCAAGCTTAGAGTCAACAATGTTATCATCCGTTGGTGTGAAGGCCTGTATAGTTATTATCTTTATACTCTAGTTATCTCAGACACCTTGGATATCTTTGTACTTTGATCCGTGCATTTTCCCCCCAAAAAGACTGCAAATCATGGTGGTGTTAGAAAGCCTTGTGATCTAACCCCAGGACTAGGTTAAGTCTAAAAGAGGAAGATTACATGCGTATATCTGAGGAACACTGCTCCTCACTTCCTCTGCAGACATCAATGAGTCTATCAGTTGGCCAACAACTAATCTCTGGAGTTTCTTGTCACTATGAACCGTAAAACATGTGATCACAACCCATTCTGCTGTCATTTTGGCCGGGATAGTGCAGTCCTGTTTTATATGTATGTGTGCATGCTGAATTAATGTTACGTCGGCTGGAATTTGAATTCTGTGTCTGTACCTCACTCCATTGATATTGTTTCTTGTTTATTCACCACAGTGCAACGAACGTAGCTCGGATTCAAATGATGGTGCCTTTCACATGATTCATGAGATACTTGGCCTTTGCATGGACGTTAGTGTGTTGTTTATAGTTTCCTGTTGTTCTGTGACAAAAGGGTTGGTCAGGATGGCATTGTGGGATTTTTTGGTGGTTGATTTAAACACGGTTTGAAAATGGCATTGTAATCATTGTATTTATAGCAAAATGGCCTGCCGTAGGGACGTTGGAGATGGAAGCACAGTCTGGGGTAGAGATGTAAAATAGGCTCCAACAAGTAATTTTATGTGCTACGTTGTAGCTTGTCATCACATTACTGGTTGCCGTGGTGGAAACGGTGGTGCTAGAAGTAGCCTATCATTCTGCACGCTGAGCTGGGAAGGCAATTGGGAGGGAACACAGCAGGAAGCGTTGATGTAGATTGACAGATTAATCATTTCCAGCGTCCTGTGTTCCTTTCGACCTTGACAGCACCAGAGTCCCTCTGAAAAAAAGAAATATAAAGGAAAAAAGAAGCAAAGGGGGGAATATATTCTGGTATTTTCATTTCATAATATCCAGGAATTAAAAGCAATAGAAGCCATAATAATAATTACTCGGTGGTCTCTCTTGGTATAGTGTCAGTCCATATGTCACAGGGGATAGGCGCCACGCAATGTGATGTTTTAAAGCCACGACTTCCTATAAGATTAAAACATTGAAAGAGAAAAGAAGGCATTGACATGCATGTCAGTTTTTTGCCAATGATAGAAAACATTGGCTGTAAACAAATGGCCATAAATATATCTTAATTAAAAGGTCATGAAAAAATATCTTGGTGTTTATCTTAGTTACATGCTAAAAATTCTCAGTGGTTGTGTTGGGTATAGTCAATACAATGTGTAAATTAGTATTAATTTATATAAATTATACTAATAAATAGTTTTGTATCTAAAACGTTATGAAACATCAGCATTTCTGTCAAAGACTTGTCAGGTACTTTTAATGTTTTACAATTTTTTCTATAAAACAATTTCAGTGAGCAGTGATATACATTGTTTTGTTGATGTCATTAACAGAAAAAGTTTCTGTCATTTCGTAAAACTGCACCTGTCACAAAAAAACTAAACACACAGCAATATGAAGAGAAAAGAGTAAATTAGAAAATACATTTAGAAAGGAATTAAGATGGCATATTTTAGCCCAACAAATTATTAATATTATAATTTACTCGCCTTCATATCATTACAGGTATATATGACTTTCTTCACCCGAAACCTTATTAAAATATCTATATAATCTATTGTAAAAGTAATCCATGTTAAATGGGTTAGTAAATGTAAAAAATCTAATATTTGCTTCCGTTTAGCTGTCATAGAGCATTTACAGTGGTGGCATTGCAATGGTCAACTCATGGCACCAAACCTGGGTTGGCATCGCCTGACATTTCCTGCATGATCCTCACTGCACCTCCCAAACCCTCGAAGTTACAGTTGTGCAACTGCAGCGTCCAGACTCAAACCTGATGCTTTGTACCACATCAAGAATTGTTTTAGACTGTTCAATTTTACCTATTTTAGTTTGGATCACTTTTGATGGTTGCTAATGCGTTCAACATGGATTCCATTCGCTTTTTTAAAGAAAAGGACGGCATAGACAACTGAAGGATGTCATACTGTACACTTGGGATGGCATAAGGGCGAGTGAATGAGTAAACATCTGTTTCTGGGTTTACAGACCTTTTATACTGTATGTGAGGAATATTACATGTGTGTTGGTAAACTTTCTAGATAGATTACGTCACTCATCATTCAGACGTTCGTTCTTACAACTGATTTAAACCCTCCCTGCATGCATTTCCTTAGAAAGTAATCAATGTTGGCACTTAACATTGCACAATTTGGACCCTTTTATAATCGTTATGTTGAAGCCCACCCTGCATGTTAAACTGCTATTATTTACTGTACCACACGCACGCAGCCCGGTTCATTTTGCAGGGTTTGTTTTAGTGACCCCGTTTGCACCCGTTTCTCTTACGGCGGGGCAACCTCCGGTGCCGTAACCTTTGACAGGTATTCAATAGCAATCTTTGAGAAAACAAGTGGAGGGGCATGATGCCGCTGGCTGGTGCCGGGCGGCTCTGGGCGAGCAAGATGTCATGTTCAGTTTGTGTTTAAGTAACCCTGTGCTCCCTGTTGTGATAGATGGCTCTTTGGGATGTAGACACATGCCAATATTAATGGAAAGCAGATCAAGACCCTTCGATGTGTTGGATATGTAAAGCCGCCGCGCAGAGTGAACTCATCAAGGTTATGGATTTCGGCTAAAGTGCGATGCTCATACCCTCGATTGAGATTTCGTACGATTTAACACGGCCCGTGTCAGACGTGTTGAGACGGATCTTTATGTGGGCCATTGATTCGGGGAAGTCAAACAGTATTGAGTTGTACACAATTCCTTGCGAAGCTCATGAATGTTATAATAGCAGAGCGACGGTTGAGGGAGAAATAAAGCCAAGAAAGGAACGATGAGCCATAATTGACTATTGCATTGGTTCTGGCCTCCGGTCTTTGGCTCTATCATTAAGAATCAGTGCATGTTAGTATCATTATGCAAAAAGCTGGCAGATGGCGGGTGATCACTGCCTGGTGTGTTTGCCCAAACAAAGAGTCTATTAAAGCAGACTAAATCACTCACTCACTCACTCACTCGTGCTCGCTGACAAACACACGGATCCTCCGAGCTGCCAGCAACAGCCATCACCCACCACTTCCTAGCTGTGATTCATAATCTATATTGATGCCTCAGAGACAGCAGGCTATTGATCTGGCCCTGTCTATAATCCTGTACCATATCCACAGCTTGTTAGACATCTGTGGGAATATAAACCGGGTTTTCCATGCAACTGGGAGAGCCCGGGCCGAGGACGAGACGCATGCTAGTGTGAGATGCCCATGCTATAAAAAAAAACCTATTTCAGGGAAAGAGGATATCCTCCGAAAGTCTCAATGTGCACGGATGTTCCCAATGAGTGAAAGTTTGATTCAGGAGATCAGAAGATGTATCGTGAAACTATAATGAGCAATTCAAAAGCACTACATGCTTTAAGAATGTCTGTCTATAGTTATAGTGCAAAGTCAATAAACAGAATTTGTGTAATATTTGGCGTGTCTGCTTGCACTAACCCCAACAGTGTGTGCAACCTGACAACGTGTTATCCAACACATGTTTGCGTGATTTTGCGTTTTGTTTCTCGCCGGTGTTTGTGGGTCTGGTGGAAAATTGATGTAAAAATATTTGACATGTTTACTTTATCCCGATTACAAACTCATTTAAAAACATGATTTATTCTGTGAGTGAATAAGCAGACTTATTCTAAATAAATATAAATGTTTTAATCATCTTTTTTTGTACATTAAAAATGGAAAAACACCACACGGAGTTAAGGAACTTTTGTTTGATGGGGTTAACATGTCCAGTGTCAAAAACGTGCTTGTTTACTTGCTGACTTACTGTAGAAATAGTGAGGAATCAATTTCTTATTCATTCTGCATCAAACCATTTCTTTGTTTTACATTTTCCAGACTAATGTTTATTCCCGGCTCTAAATTCGATTTTGAGTTTGGGAATTTCAATGTGGTCTCCGACTTCTTGTCCTGTACTTTATATCAATCGAGTCTATACAGAGTGATTTCATACCTTATTCAATTGAGCTGTGAATATCATCTCTATATTACTCTCCGCTATTGTGACATCTCTTCTCTAGTAATATGTAGGAACTTTCAATTATTCTAGCCACGTGTCTTGCAATGAAAAACTCTTTTGTGTGCTCTATTTGAATGTATCTGAAAGAAGAATCCATATTTGCGGTTGTTTTGCTCTTCAAAGGGTTTTGTCAGTGTTTAAAGTTTATTGCAATGACAGGTGAAGCGTTCGTCCTACAGTAGCAGGCGGGGTTAAAGCAAGCCCATTGTTCTTCTGCCAGATTGTAATTTCGTCAGTCCACTACAGTCCAAAGACAAATGATAGAATGGGTCGAACAAGAGTGCTTAACCCAATCACGTATAGAGCTCGCTAGAAAGAGCGACTACAATAGTGACCTTCATTAAGCGTACAAATAATTAGTTGACCTTAGCTAATAAGCATTTCCCAAAATAACTCGGGCTGTAAAGTCTGAAGTGAAAAACAGCCTGACAGACTGTGACATCAGTGTAAATGACCCTGTAGTGCTGACGCAGGGCTTCTGACCAAACACGAATCGTTCCTTAATATTTGTATAAAAACAATCATGATACAGATGAAAGAACGGTGAACGTTTGTTTGGTGTAGATTGAATTCCTGTATGATGGAATGAAGGGTCCTTGGAAACTTGGCTGAGTGCATTGCTTTATTTCACATGAGCTAAAGTCTCTTTAATTTGTTCAGTTTTCCTGATTCACAATTAGCCGCACAGACTTTACTTTCTCTTATCTTCTCAAAAAAAAAGAAAAAACGATGATTTCTTTTCCAGTTCTAGTTAGGTCTGACAACAAAGATATGAAATTGCTGGTTTTGGTCTACTGTACATTTGCTGATTCAACCTAAGAGCATCTGATCAAATAAAATGATATTTACCTCATCTTCTCTTACAAGCTTTCAAAATGACACGGCTTCGGGAAAAATCAATAGTAAACACCAGCTTAGCTGCGGATATATACTTAGGGAGCATGCTAACTTTTCCTTGGTTTGTTCTCAGACTCCTAACTTAGCCTTGCCCCTGATGAGAAGGGAAAAAAGGATTTAAGTCAGGAGAAAGTCAGCCGATAACATGTCTTATAAAGTACCCACGCTCTCCGGCGCAAACCAAGAAGCCTGTCCGAACGGCTAACCTTTAGCATGGGAAGCCGGCACTACACGTCTTTCAAAGTTCAGGCGGAGGAAGGGCTTCCGACCCGTTGGATGATTTGAAGACTCAAATACCACTTTCATTTATTATTTATCCCCGGCACGCCGGCGAGGGAGGGATGGGAGCATCATACCTGAGTTGGTAATGTAAAGAAATGGCCATTTCTGGGAAGATTGACCTCGGGGAATCAAATCCCGTTAAAGGCCTGGGAAAATTGCTTAATATCCAGGGCTTAAATAAGTTGAGGATCAAAACATTTGGCCGTGATGAAGGAGAGCAGGTCATCAGACACTAAAAAGAGCCAGGTATTTTTTTTCTAAACCTCATTGATATGCTGGTGAAGGAAGCTCCGCAAGGAATTAATTTGACGATTTTGGAGTCTGTTGAATATGAAGGATATGAAACGTAAAAAGTAAGCATTGTTTCGCGTCGCATCGTACCTTCGGCCCACGGGCACCTCTGGGTGTCATAAGATGCAATTATCTTTTGTCTCTCTCTTTCTCGCTCTCGTCTCTTCATGAAGGTAATGGCTGTGTATTGCGGCATGTATGATGCATGCATGTATGAGCCATGGCTTTGTGTTCGCGCTTGAATTTTTATCAATAAGGGAGATTGGATTAATATTTCAAACCTAATGTTTTTGTTGGGGACTTAAAAAAATAAACATGATTAAGTTTCACAGATGCTCGTGCAAAAATAACAGATCTTTTTAATTATACCCTTAATAGCTTTATAGATTTTTAAAAGATAAATTCTTATTGGCGTTTTTGTAATTATGGCTCTTTATTGCTTTTATGAAAATAATGGTCAAGGCTCATTCATTCTTTGTAAGTCCATGGGCAAGAAACATTGCCACGTCCTGTGCAAAAATAATTTCAATGGAATGATTTATTCGTACTTTTGAGGCCAATTTTCCGGCACTCTTCATATTACGAAATGTGTAAAAACAGTATTTTATTTAGAAAATCTTGCATGATGAATCCAATAAAAAACAATACTAGATTTTCATTTAGACGTAAACCGATTCATAGTCAAAAAAGTACGAAAATCAATACAATTTTGTATAACAGCAATGGATTTGTTTGAGAGGAAAGAATGCATTGATTTAGCCTTGATGAACTTGGTTTGGCCTGGCAGCGTGTAGATGTATGTGTGGTTTTCTTGCACAGTGCTGCGTTCAGCAATCACCAGGAAGTGTTTTAGACCATTATAAATAAATAAATGCAAATTCCATATTCTCCGAGAGAACATCTGGTTTATTTACATTTTAAATGCAGCCACGAACACATTCCTGTCCTTTTTGCACCCAAAAACGAAATCTGTGGTCAACAGACGTTAAAAGCTACATAACACCACCCGTAAATGATCCCAGTCTGTTCTTATAAGTCCACAGAAACCGTTTATAGTCTTCACGCTAAAAGATATGTTTTCCCCATAAAGCCCGCTGAGCACCTAGAACATAGCCATTTAATGTCCCCGCGAGACGTTTGCAGTGTTTTCTCTTTTTTAATCCAGACCGTCCTTCCTGAAAAGCGCCAGTATGCTCAGTTTGTTGTTTTTCGTGGGCTGAACGTATCCATGCGTACCGGCACTCCATATGTACAGAATGTATATTACATTTTTAGCCGAACGTGTTCAAATGTGCCTGGCAGATGTTTGCTGGTTCCCAGCGAATCGTTGTGATTGCCGTGGCCTCTGGAGGGAACGCTGTGCCATACAGTAGCGGCTACAGCCAACGCGGTTCCGTACGGGTCACGGGAAGGTTGAGGGATTGAAAGCCTGGCTACCTTTCATTTTATTTAACGCTTTACCATCCCTGTTTTGCTAAACAACAACAACAGTCGTTGAAACTCTCCCCTAACTTTTCCAAAGTGGTGAACGCAGGCTGTTGTACGTTTTCTTCGTCGCCGTGGCTTGAATGTGGAGTGAACTGTTAAGTCTACAGTGTAAATACCGCTTTGGAGTACAAATCTGTCCAGACCGCAGATCGTAATGAAAGAAATGTGCTTGAAAACGCTCTATAAAAAAAGACGCAGGGCTACATGTAAACCACTGGACTGTGTGGTTTGTTTTTCTGTTTCTTCCAAGAATTTTGAGTTGGAGGAGGTGGATTTGAGAACACACGAAATGTAATTGTTCTTTTCATTCCGCCCAGCCTTGTTTTCGTATTGGACTGGTTTGACTGACCCACGTGTTCTGTATAACAGCATTATGAGATTTGTATTCAATTTGGATCTGTTTTAATCAGAAACAGAATCTGGAATAACTTTTTAAATGGAAAATATGCCATGTGGACTATATTTTGGGATCAAGCGAGATGTTAAAACTGCATTGCGCCGCTAAAAGCACTGAATTTCAACATTGATAAAGGCTTTTGAACAGATAGTCTTACCCCAAACTTGGTTAAGCTACTTCCACCAAAAAGGTAAAGTTCACCCCAAAATAAAAATTCTGTCATCCTTTATTCACCCTTTTTTTTCTGTAAAACACAAAAGGAGATATTTTGTGAAATGTCTCTGTGGGTTTGTGTCCATATAATGAAAGTCAACGGGGCCAGTGTTGTTCGGAATATCTTCCTTTGTGTTCTGCAGATGAAAGAAAGTCATACAGGTTTAAAATGACAAAATAATAAGTAATCGGTGCAGAATTTTCATTTTTGGTGAACTGTCCCTTCCTCTGTAACCCATTTAGGCTGTTAACTCGAGAGCGTTTTTTCTTGTTTCGTCATCTGGCTGTCAAACGTCCATGGCTCATTCAAAAACAAGCCTAAAATAACTGTTTGCTTTCTGCATGTTAAATCTTGGCACAATCACAAAACGTTAGTTAAATATTGACATTGCACCCAGGTGACATGTGGACTTGCTTAAAGCGAGTCAGACCAACTAAAAAAATGTTCCGTGATTTTTCTTTTTTTAAGGCCAGGGTATTACAACCTGGTTTGGACTCTATTGTAATTGGCCCATTTGAAATATACGTCTGAATGCTGTAAGACGGCTTTGATCAGACACCAGGGATCATTTGTGACTTTTGCCTCTGTGGCAGTCACACCGTGTAAAGTGCAATGGCTTTATATTCCAGGCTTTACTTTTTAGATGGATCTCTATAGAAAAGTCATTCTGAACATGAAAGCCCCTGTTACCCGCCAATTGCGCCCATAAGGAATTAAAATGGTATTGCAATGTATTCGGGCTGAGGTTAGTGCTGGTTATTCAGGGCCCTTTCTTGTCTCGGGTATAGGGAATTTTCCCTTGTTTGCCTCTTTAAGAGTCCACAGCTATAGGGAGTAGATTGCATAGGGAAAGTGTTTGCTATTTCTGTAAAAGTGCAGTAACTTGCTTGCTTTGGGAAAAGTTCAACGAAAAATTATGATAGCCTATGATTTTTCCCCAATGTGGAAAGTCTCTCTCTCTCTCTCTCTCTCTCTCTATCTCTCTCTCTCTCTCAAAAAAGTAAACTAACTGACTCACACACACACACAGACGTTCATTCAATCTGCTGGGACAAATTGTTCGCGTAGGTCTCATTTGTTTGAGATCCATAATTCATTTGTATTAGCTTTGGACAATTTCTCTAATGAAACCTCTGCGGTCCTGAGGCCAACGGGGCTCCTCCGAGTCCCTCAGAAAGGCAAAGACACACCGACACTGAACCGTCGCCAACGCTCGAGTTCCTAATTGCCTTGTGCGCCTGGATGTATTTTGTCATTTAAATAACTGCTTTAGTAAGCTCTCAGTTAGTCGGGAGATGGGCACGGCACTTTTGTCAGAGATAAATGAGCTGATATATTAAATGCTATCCTTGGATGACAGAGGCTTCCCGCGCCACACCTCAGGACCTGCTGTCCATCGATTCTTGTCCTGGTTATTCATTTGGATCATATATCTGGCCCATCAAAAGCTTTTAGGAAAAATAACATTTTCCATCAGACTTTGTTAAAACTATCTGACCTTTCAAAGGTTTTTATTCTCTTTAAAAGCTTAATTAGGCTTCTTTTTTGGTAGGGCTGTCAAACGATTAATCGCAATTAATCGCATCCAAAACAGAAGTTTGTAGATATATTAGATGTAGATATACATCGATATACAGATTTTATATATTATTGTAATGTATGCATGTATGCGTACAGTATGTGTTTATAAATGCTCAATTATTACGCACAGTACACAGACACAAACTTTTATTCTGCATGTGATTAATCGCTTGACCGCCCGACTTTTTGGATATTAATTTCCTGCTTTGTCTGATTTCTTTTGATAAGTTTGTTTAGATTTAGTTATACGAGTTTGAGATAATAATTGCACATCGCTTGTTTTTCAGCATCGGTTTTGTACATTGATTTTAAGCATCTAGATGGAATTTGAATATTGAATAAATTTTGTGAACCACAGTTGGATATTTAGGCAGGGGTCGACTATGGTAGATTTGAACCAAAACATTTAACCGGGCTTTTTCACAACTGGGGCATGTTGTCACAAAAGGTGGTATTGTATTTGGTCCGCGATGGTGTTCATACGGTCAGCAGGGGTGAAGGCTGTAGGTGATAATGTACTTATGTAGTGCGACAGGTGAAGAAGTCATGAGATAGTCCGGGCCAAATATGCAGCAGGCCTCCCGACTCGACCTCAAGACCTTCCATGTACAATACACACACACTTTTCTAATTTTTCCACAAATAAAACGGTGGATTTATTTCGGATCTCAGAGAGTTCGGGATGTAATAGATTCAACAAAGCAAGGAGACTTCAAAAAGATCACACTTTTTTTCTGGCGGAGTAGCAAAATTAGATAGCAGTTCAAGTTTTATCGACTTTTCCATTGACTCTACAACATGAAGGGCAATAGAATCATGTAGTGTTGACTGACGCAAGAGCAAAACAGCAGCTCAGCGGGATGTCCAGATGAGAGAGACGCCACAGCAGGGTCACCATTTTATTACCCAGAATTCCCACAATTGTGGTTGTGATGCAACCATATGTGGAAACGTACATATTTGCATTGTAACAATTGAGATTTACATGACGAATTGTGTATAATGGCGGATGTTATGGTGTTACCCACCCTAAACTTTAGAACTCGGGAGGATGAGATTTCTTTTTCGTTGCTTTGCGGCTGAAAGCCAGTACTCCAAAATGTAATTTTCCAACAAAGAAAATAAGCCACAAGTAATCTGCTCTGTAATACCTTCCAGTCCTTAAACA
Organism: Triplophysa siluroides; assembly: GCA_006030095.1. Classification (NCBI taxonomy): domain Eukaryota; kingdom Metazoa; phylum Chordata; class Actinopteri; order Cypriniformes; family Nemacheilidae; genus Triplophysa; species Triplophysa siluroides. The sequence goes on along the minus strand of VCII01000879.1, from coordinate 553,359 downwards.
AAATCCCCTGTTTTTATGACATCAGCTAGACTTTTTCACCTTTCTAATGGGATTTTGAGGAAAATGGCTTTCTGGATCACCTCTTTCAGTCTTGCTTAGATATACTGTACGTTTTTATTGAGAAGTGCTTAATTGGCTTGAATGACTGATGATACATGGGTAGAACCTCGAGCCAGGTAGCGAGGTGGAGAATAGGGTCCGGCCGCTGTAGGTGGATGGTGATGCATGAGGTCCACTGGTCAATTTCTCCCTCAGTGACACTTCCCTGACTGACTAGATTTTGGCCCTGATGAATTACACTTGTCAAACAGCAGAGGGAAGATAGACCCGGAGTCTCGTCCCTGATTAAAAATGAATTGAATTATTCAGAGCCCCTTTACGAAATGGCCTTACTGGATTTGTCTTTGTCAATCCGATTTTTGCTGAATTTAATGCACAATAAACGTTGTCTGTTAGCACATTGTTTTGAGGACAGGCTTTTATATTCGTATTACGGAAGGAACATTATAGATCCGCTTATAGATGCTTGTTTGTTTCTAGGAACCTGAAAAATAAAGATTTTTCTTTTCGCGCCAAAATGAGGCCAAACATATAGATTTCAAATTCTATTTCGAACACGGAGCTAGTGGTCTTATGTTCCTCTACACCCCGAGGAGAAGGTGGAAGGTAAACCTTCATAAACAAGCTTGGTGAAAGCATAGCCGGGCCTTTGGGAATGCCATTAGCCTGTCCACGGGTCTCTGTTAGCATGTCATTCGCTCGTCCCATGTTAAGCCACTGTGTTCAGACAGCCGATGGATTGTGGGGCTTTTGGCACAGGAAGCAGGTGAGACTTTGTGCCTTTGTTCTGTCAGAAAGCTACGCTAAACTGTGTCTGTGAGGCTTTTCATGAAACCTATGTTGTTGAATATTAGAAATCGTTCTTCTTCCGCAGGTGCACAGTTTCTAGATTGAACAAAATAAACACTTTATTCCCGTGACATCGGTGAACGGAGCGTTATTAAGGGGAAAGAAGAAATTAGCATATTTTGCATTAATTCAGGCAAATTTGCCAGTGCGCCGTTTATTTTGTATGTATTTGTAGAATCCCAGTCTAGCTTTTAATATGTTTTGCATGTTTTATTAAAGCAACTTTTCGAAAACGTATAAAAGAGGTGGATTTGAGCTCCCCGCAGGCGTGTTGCTCGTGAGATTTGTCAGCGGTACCGCTACGTCTTTGAGATGCGCCGCCGCGTGTCTGAATCTATCTGTTTGAGTGTACGGACACTGTTTATTCTTTTTGGTCCCTTTTCAGGGAAATGAATTATGAAGCTAGAATCAGATCCACTCGTCCAGATACTCTCCTCAGAAACTCTGAGGGCAGCATGAAAAAGATCAAAGAAGAAGTCCAAAAACCTCTCTGCGAGGTGAAAGGCTTCAGAAACAAAATTTTCCGCGATAGGAAAAGTATATGAACATCTCTCAGATAAGTCGGAACAGGTGGGTGTACCGCTTGAGGTGGAACGAATAGTTGTTTTCACAAGGATGATTCACATGAAAGTAACTTTTAATCTTAAATAAATTGTATGCAGTATTTTGATGCTTTAATATTGAATGCCTGTTTTCCAAGACCTAAAGGTACAGTGTATGAAGTTGAGCGGCATCTAGAGGTGAGGATTGCCTTCTCCCTCCCTTTCATAGCACGCAATAGCTTCTTTGCTGAAGGAGATAACGTATTTACGAAACGCGCTCTGTAGAGCAATTTGTCCGTTTAGGGCTTCCGTAGAAACAACATGGAGAATCCCATGCGAGGGGACCCGCCGTGTATGTAAATTGCAATAGCTCATTAAGGAAATTAAAACGCAACGCTTCAATATGTAAGATCTTTATACACCTCTGAAGACATTGTGTATATTATATTGCATTTCTGTCAACAGATCCTCCAAGAAAAGTTCACCCACAGCAGAAAAAGTACTTTTCACGCTTTCAAACAAGGACACTTCATAGTGGCCCCAGCTGTTACGACTTCACCTATAGTGCGCACAATATGTGGATTACATTTCTAATTATTTGACAAGCTAACTATTAAATGTACTTTTTCTATTCATCCACAGACACATGAGAGGAAAAAAATAAGGGTGAATGTAAATAATAGAACTTCCACAGTAAGTAAACTGTTGTCTCGTCCGTTATGAAGTAGAACATGTACATTTCACCATGACCTTGAAAGAACAAAACACCTGTAAAACCGAAAGCTTATTGAGCATTATAAGGATCCAGACCACCTTAGGTTCTTGTTTCACCCCTCGGAGACGTGACCTTACAGGTCAAACATCAGCCAAACTAGCTGTTTATTGTGTAGACTATACTTTATGTACTTGTAGTATTGTCTATGTGTGGCTGTTGACTCTTGCGTCGCAGTTGATATCACATACAAGCATCCGGTCCATATTTGAAGAGTTTGGTTCCAAAATGAGACAACTTAAAAAAATCTAAAATCATGTTTTTTTATTGTGTATTCCAATTAATATCAATCAAACTGCAGTTGGTTTGTTTTGATTTAAGCCGTAATAAAAAACAATACAGCTACTAACACAAGTAAACACAATAAAACATGATATATTAAAATGTATATATATATATATATATATAAAATCTTATTTTTTTTTGTTATCTCATTTTGGAACCAAACTCTTCATTTTATAGTCACAGCAAACGCTGAATAAATAGGTGTTTGCATATTTCAATCCCACTTCATTTTCGAGTGTTTGCTGAGTGGTCATCTCTGGAACCCGTAGGTGGCTCCCGCTATACATTTCTATACGTACGAAACGTAATCGAGAGGAACAAATACCTCTGGACTATCAAAGAGAATCAAAAATAAAGAAATAAGAAGGCAATTTTTCACAGTTAGAATTGTCACACGGGCTGGAATTGGCTTTCGCCCGTTTCCAGGATGGAAAGGAGATCTGCGAGCAGACTGTCAGACATTTATTAATCCAGCAATATCTATTGGTGTGCGTGTGTGTGGACTCAATCAGTGTGACGTCTGTTACCATGGCGCTCGCTTACAAAAAACTTAATTCCAAAACGCTTGGAGTTGTGATGGCTGCGAGCCTGTGCAAAGACGGATTTGATGTTTTCAAGCCTGATTCTGCGTGTAGTATGTGCATTTTTTAATTCAACATGTTTGCGCATTTCCCCTGTTGTTGTATTCGTATTGTGTCACGTGAGATGGAAAAATGAATGAAATGAAATTATGCTAAAAAGTCCATTTATTAGATGCTTTTCATCTGAAACGGGATCTGTGGGTGACATGACTGTCCCAGAGCAACACATTTCATTTTCCCAGTTTGTGCGTGTCGCTCATGGCAACAATAACTGCACGGAGAGGCACGGGGAAGGATATTAGGGGTAACAGAAGCAATATTTGTTTCTTGGTCTCCACTGTATAATTATTGGAATATTATGAATGCATCTTGATTTAATGCTGTTAAATTCATATTTTCTTGTTTTACATTTATATTGGTTGGTAAAGGAATAGTTTGCTTAAAAAGTCATTATTTACTCACCCCCATGTCGTTCTGAATCTGTGTGGATGGCCACCTCGCCACTATTCATTTTTATTACATGGAGAAATGGACATTTAGATGACTGCGTTTGTGTATGTTATACGATTTGAAACGACAAGGCAGGAAATGATGACATAATTTTTGTCTCGTTTTAATGCAGCAAACGACGACCGTGGACTTTATTGGCTCCAGAAGGCGGCTGCGTTGTGCATGCGCTCTCCATGGGTACATCAAGCTTCGACAAATAAAAATCCGGCCCGCATAAGGTGACGTTTAGTGCGATCCGGCGCTTGACCTAAAATGGGTTTGACAAGCCCTGTTTATAGCCCTAAAATGACAAATTTTCCTCATATTCCCAGAGTGAGGTACATGACAAAAAGAATCGAATACGCCGCTGCCAAATTATAGAGTGAAAATTTGCTTACACGCTCAGACTAGTCAAAGCCGCTGCATTCCAGGGCCAGGAAATCTAAACAACCCTCAACCCAAATGATAAATTCTCCATGTTTCTCTTTGTTTTAATAACCTTAACAAAAGCCAGGCTCCTTCTGAGCAGCATAATAGACAGTCTGCTGTGTGGGATGTTCCCCCACCCCCTCCTTCTCTCTCTCTCTCTCTCTCTCTCTCTCTCTCTCCTTTCTCTTTGTGCCATTTTTAATTTTCTCTCGTGTTAGATTCGGCTGCTTTAAGCTATTTTGTTTTCCGGGAAGATCTGTGCCGCGACTCTCACCAGCCCAGTCGCCATCCATTTTCCATCTTTGCTCCGCTCTCATTTTCTGGGTGCTTCATTTTGAATCTCACCCCAGGCACGCCGCTGCGCCCAGAAGCACTGTCATTGCCGTTGGTTTATGTCCGGAGCTTTCTATTAGATCCCCGCCATGCTGCCAGATCCCCCTTTTTTATTCGCCGGTCCCCTCATTTACATTTTATTTAATGAGGGGCCTGATCACCTGAGCACATTCATCATTCCTTTCCACACATGGGACGTGCTCCTGGAACTGGTGCATCCCCTCCATAACTCACACGCATGCACATGCACATACAGCCCAGCGCCAGTGCACACGTCTCAACCCGGTTTTGTTTTGTAGGTCTGTTCAGCACCGAGGCTTTTATTGCAATGAACTGCACTTTCTAATAATGTTCTTTTACATTCATCCTTCAACCTCTGGGACTGATGAGCTAGACAAACCCTGTTTGTAACCAGACATTTGTCCAATGATTTCTAGCTTTCTTGCTATTCTCGTTTCTTTTTACACGTTGTAGCTGGGCCATCGTCTATGTGCGTCTTGGCCTTATAGAAGGTATGTAATATTTATGAAAACGGCTCGGCTTATACATTCACATTACGGGTGTCCGTCTCCATTTAGCTCATGTTGGATTTACATCAGTTCCTGGAGTCTGCAAAGTCCAGCGCTCCATCTGTAGATGCCGAGCCAGGCATTGTGTTAAATTAAATTTATGGATGCGAGTTGCACAGAAATCCTCACGAGAAGCTGCAACACTGTAAAATTGTTTTCCTTGGACAGCTTTCCATCATTTTCGGGTCTTTTTTCCCCAATTTTTCTTGGCCCACCTGTTTTTCTAAACCACTTATTCATGTTGTTTCAGACCGTCTGCTTTGGTTTGCGCCGCGGACGCTGTATTTCATGTCATAATGAGCAACCGCAAAAACGTAAGCCGTACGCTTGCGTAGAACGCAAGACTGATTCGCCAATAAACTGACTAAGTGTAATTAGGCAACGGATACCCGTGTTTTTGGGCTTTTTCTGTGATTGACGTGCACAGATCCATCTATTCCAGGCAAGAGTCAATTGCATTTGTAAATATAATCAAGTCGGGTCGTAATTAGCGGTGGCTTTACAAGAAACCCCTAACAGCTCCAAATGAGTTTAATGGAGGGGCTACTCGCTGCCTCTCTCTCCCATCTAAACCCCAGGCATCGCTTGCCTTGTATATATTGTTTTATCTGTGACCTGTGTCCTGTTTACCTGATGTAAGTGTAGTCTCTGGGGCGAAGATCCTTAAAAGTAGAGACAGTGGGAATGTTTGGAGGAACGCATCTAAACTTATTCCACATGTTATCGTCTGTATCCTGGTGAGGGGCGCCATGGTTACCTTGGAACTTTAACTTTAAACAGCTGGAGTATTTGGATTGTGAAATTGCATTGCGCTGCTTAAATTCACTTAAGATGAAAGCGCTCGCATGAACACGGCAGCTCTGTTTTCTGGCCTCGAGTCAAGCAATAATTTGAACTTTTTGTCCGTTTATGAGAAATGGTCTTTGCAGATAGCTTCTCAAAGTCCTATCAGATGAGATCGTGTAGAACGTAAGTGACCGTGTGGAGAGGTGGGGAAATAAGACAAATGCGAGGTTTACATTTTCCGGCATATTCTTTTATTCAAGTGACTTGCAATACATTTTGGGGATGTACAGTTTTTATTTTAGTATTTGTTTTGGAAATCGAACCCACAGCTTTTGTGTTGCTAACGCAATGTTCTACCAGTCGAGCTACGTGACACATTTTAAAGCATCTGTATACGCTATAGATGCTGAAATGATGTTAAGAAATAAATAAGTAAATTGATAAAAACGCTTTATATGCCATAGATGCTGGAATGGCCTAAAAATATAATAAATGAATGAGTAAACAATTTATTAATTGAGTAAATAAATAAATGAATAAATATAATAATGACATAAAAAGGTGTATTATTGACATACAGAATAAATTGTTTTGGGGAACAAATATGTGACCCAGCGAGTTATTTACGGTTTTCTACATAAAATCATTCAAATGAATCTAAAGAACATCTGTGATATCTTCATTATTGACCGACTAAGACCTGGTCATAAATCATACATTGAAATTAGAGTAAAATAAATACAATTTTGATGCTTTTTTTTCAAAATCTCACTGTAAAACTTTGCTGTAGTTTCGCAGCAGGTTTAACTTACTGTAGATTTAATCATAAGTTTAAGCATAAACGTACCTAGTTTATACATATTTTTCTTTCATAAAACAAGACTTAATATCTTTGGTCACTTATCTTGATATGTAAATGTATCGTAATTTAAGAAGTTTTAAATCTTTTTATAGTCTCTTCTTGCTCATTTTGAATCTCAAAGGTCAAAGTGTTTTAATTCTGATTAAAGTCATTGAAAACTAATCGGAAAGTATATGAAGTAGTAATTAAATCTACAGTAAGTTACCGGCAAACCTGTTTTACAGTGTAGATTTAGGGACTTTATTCTGGTTTTCACCGAATGCTAAAAAGTTGTATTGGGGTTTTACAAATCAGTGACACAGTTTGAACTTTTCCTTTTCCATCAGTCAGAATCGCTTTTAAGCACCTTTTGCGTCAAGCTTAAGAAAGCTAAAATAAAATGTGCACAAACGCTGCGGTTTCCCACTATTTGCAAAGACATCACAGTCCTTTTCTTACCCTTTAAGAAGCATAAAACCCTCACAGGTAAGCTGTCTCAAAGCATGCCTTCACGCCCTGCTGAGATGTCAACAGCAAGTTCCTGTCTTTTGAAATTCAACTCCCAGACTGGGCTAATATACTGGATGCCTTCATATTGATTGAAGGGGGAAGGCTATTTGACTTAAGTTAGGTAGAAATCCGCATGCAGGGATGACGCCTGAGCTCCAATCAGCCTGATTGTGATGCTGCGAAGCTCCGTACGGCTCTTTATTCCATTCCCATCAATACCCGATGGGCTTTAATCAAGCCTCAGAGGAAGCGATCATTACTTTTCGAATCAAACCTATGAAATCAATAATTTTAATGGCAGTGCGCTTATATGCGAGCACAGACGTGCGTAGCGTTCGATGGATAAGCAACTCTCGGCAAAAACGAGACTTTTAGAAGAATGCATTCATCCATTATTAGCGCTGTCATAATGGACCAAAACAGATGGGGGCATTGCAGCTGCATGTAAACAACTGCTCCTCCTTTGTGTCTGCCAAACGTAAATGTAAAAACGTCTCGATTGCTCTCAGCAGATGTAATTGGAGCTGTTTTGCAGGCTGTCAGGCGGTGTGAGGTGTTTGTTGCGGTAATTCGCGTCGTATCTGCCCAGCTTTCTGCCTTTCTGAAAACATTACAAACCTGGCATCAGAGCTCATGGAATGGAGATTCATTCCTTTGAAAATACTCTCACACACACACACATGCGCGCGCGCTCCTACGCATGCATGCGAACACACTCACGGTGCATTAAAATGGAGATCGTGACGCATGGTCTCCAGGACTGGAGGGAGCAAATATTTGTTTTTTCTACCCTGAAGTGCACTCCGTCACAATGGCCATGTTTACAATCATCTCCGCGAGGACGACCTGCGTGCAAAGAAGCGTGCCGAGCGGTTTCTCTTTTCCTGAAATTTTAATTAAATGAGCTCTGTTGCTGATAAAGGTTTATAGTTGCTCTACCATAACCGTGTTTGCGATAACAAATCATAGGCTTCATTTGCATTACAATTCGTGCTTTGTGGCAGGAAGCTGGTTTAAATTCATGAGGGTGTCCGGAGGACACAACAGCCGGTACAGACGGGCAGGCACGAGTCTGGGCAGCTGTGCCGTAATACAGCTCGCGTGCTGCAACCCTAAGGCCTTGGTACTGAACTGTTGCAGGCACGGTTTGGTAATGCGGAGTCACTTTAGATGGAAACTTTGTATATGTTCTGTGAAATGCATGATATGCGTGTTTGCCTTAATGCACTTAGAGGGATAGTTCACCCAAAATACCGATTGGTACCCATTGACGTGCATTGGTTATGTGCCTCTTCAATAGACGTGAACGGGTTCCGCCATTGTTCGGTCACCAACGTTCTTCGGAAGATGTTTGCGTTTCATTCGACAAAATGAAATGCAAATGAGAAAAGACATCAAAGCTTACCTGAATGTGTGTTTTAGGTCTTTTAACAGAGCGCCACACATTAGACATCAAGATTCATGTCTGGGATCCATGGTACTGGAAAACACTTCTCATTTCCCATAAAGTACTGCGAAAACGCATGAAGATTAGCTAAAATGGATGAATAGCACTGTACTTCCCCTTCAGATTTCAGCAGATCAATCTGTTGCCCTCGTGGCTGTTTTACACCGTTCAAGGTAGGACTAGTTTTACCCTCCGTTATTATCAGAAACGTACCACTCCACCTCCGGCCTTAAACCTTCACAATCACGTTTCTTGTTTCTTTTCTCCAAAGAGCAGGATTAAAAAAACAACACTTCGTAATCCCACTCTCGGGTACATATAATAGCTCCTTAATGTTGTGTATTGGGAGTTTTTGCTGTGTTTGAGCCTTGAAGGTCTCATCAGTGATCCGGGAGCATTCTCGGAGGGGTCTGATTTATCAGTTTACAGAAGGTCTCATGTGCTCAGAGTGGACCGAGCTCCATACGAGATAGCAAGAGATGTTTGTTTTGCTCTGCGGGACATCTTCGACTTTGAAGGATGATTTTGTAGTCTGCCGTCTATAGCATGCTGTCTCATCAGCCGGTATGGATGTGGTGAAATAAACATCCGTCATCCATCTTCTGTGGCGAAATGCGACGGTTGCGAATTCATCTCGTGTGAGATTACCTTGACACGCGTGTTGTATTTTGTTGCATTATTTGAGCAAACGTGATTATAGAATTTATTTTTTGATACGTACTGTATGTTTTATTGGCGAATGCCATGAAGTGAGTATTTTTTTCATTTGGATTTTGTATTTTGATATATATATATATATACAGGCATTCCCAGGCAGGTCATCGGGAGGGCAGATTATAGTGCATGCAAATGAGATGGCAATGCGAGTTTCTGCCTCCTTTATGCATATTGGCTTTGTGTCACCTTTTGGTGGCACCCGTATCGCAGACGCGTCACTTCAGAGCTCTAAATCCCCGTATTTACTTTGCAGATTTAGGTGAGGTACAATGTCTGTGGCAAAATCCCTGTTTTAATGAAAAAGATGATAGCTTAAACCTCACACTTTGATCTTTCAGATATTGACTTTCGAGTGTAGACATGTGTAAGCAAACATAACATGAATGAGTTAGGAAGATTTTAGCTGTTTTCAATGTCTTCCTTGGGTGAAATTCACTTGATATGATCCTAGATTAGGAGAATGGTTTGGTTGCTTAAAACGTACGCAATTAGCTTTCAAGCATTGACGCTCGAGAATGCAAAATTAAATATGATGCATAGACATTCGGGATTAACGTTAAGCTGTATGTTCTTCACAATATTTTCTTTACCGAACATGTACATTTTACGCGTGTGTGTGTTTCCCTCAGGTATTGAAAGCTAAAAGCTATAGAGCTAATAATGCACGTAGTCTCTCAAAACGTAGCAAGAGACTAGATGCCTATGAGCATTCCAGATACCCACAGATAAGTACAGGTCTCACATTGACGTTGTTTATTCTTTTAGTGGATCATTTTTTTCTCGTGGCGAGAGTCTCACCAGCTCTCCTCAGGTTGCACTTTAAGTCAACTTCCCTTTCCCCCCCACCTCCCCCTTTTGCTTTTCCGTCAAAACAAAACATTGACGGTGACCCTAACGTGACGCGACGTCGGCCTTTGATTAATTAATCTGCTAAAACAAATTTTTACAGCCTGTCTGTCCTGCCTAAAGGGTGTTCTTTGGCATTACCCATGCATAAATCAGGCAATTTGATGATTGCCGGCGTCCCGGCTAATGTTATTTCCCTGAAACAGATAACAACAATAATAATATGCACCTCATCTAGAGCTCATAAATATTGTGCTCAATCTGAGTAGAGAGGCTTCATATGCATAAAAGAGCACTTAAAAGATGTGTGCGGATGGGGCTGGTGAGCGGAAAGCCTTTTGTTGAGAGATGAGGGTTCAACGCCGTGACCCGGCGACTGCCTAGCTATGCATATAAAAACAGGAGCCGGCATTAATATCTTCCCTAATGACCTTGCAAAATGAAAGACCATTACTGAGATGATACCACCGGAGAGGCCTTACCGAACCGCAGGGGCGAATGCGTAATGAGAATGCATGCGTTGGTTTTAAGGTAAAATTGTGTGTTACTGTTTTTAAGCGAGCCGACGTGTTTTCCTCTCACCGTCACGGTAAATGAGACAATCTGTGGCATTTCATCTCACGTCTGTTTTTGTTAACACACAGGTGCGGTTTTTGCCTTGCATGACAAATGGTCTATTCTCTGCGGGACGTGAGGGGGACGCTACTCAATTGCGCGTCTGGTCGAGGGTTCGTAACTTATTTCTCTAATTCAAGGACACGCATACGGAATGAACGAGGCGGATGGACGTGCGTGCGTGCGTTAGCTTCTTCCACAATTCCCCTGTCTTCTTAAACATGGTGTGCTGTGTAAGTGACATTGAACTGGGGGACGGTCCACAGTGAGATGCAGCCGTTGATGAAGCCGTCATATGCGATCACGTTTGCATACGTTGTTTGTTTTGATATTGCAGAGACGTAGTTAGTGTTAATAGGTTATAGAGAGCAGTCGTTTTCTGCATGCGGATGCATGCGACTGCTCTCTCATTATTGGTACTTGTTATAATGACCTCTCTGTACTGATGACAGTCTGCTCGCTTTTCTTGTGCACCATAAACGAGCAATTTATGTTGACATGGCAACTGTTTGTCTCTCCGTGCACCTTAAGGAATACAAAATAATCACACAAAAACTGAATGAGGTACATTGAAAGGCATTTATTGCATTTTTGTGCATTAGTCAAAGAACAAAGCATACAGCAAACAATGTCAACATCTGCAGGGCTGTCATAACATTGATTACAAGACCTACCTTTATTTAAAAGCAGTTTTTTAATATCCAGGTTGCATTAAAGAAGATAAATTGCCATCCCGGTGCAATCTGACTGCTAACACAGAGACGATCTATTACAATATCAGCTTTTGTCCACGTCGCGTCTAATTAGATTCTCAAGCGGATGCCGAACCGATCAATAATTTTAATTTCGCCTGCCTCTTTTCGTCGCATATTTGATGTTGGTTTTGCGCAAAATAAAAAGCCAGAACAAAAGGGAGTAATTTATTCGCTAGTTCCCGTGGACGAGGTTGCAGCGCGTTGAGACCGACTGCGGGCTGTAGACTCGCGCCGATCTAATTAACATGCTGATATGCATCACCTCATTGTCAATTCAAATTGCGTTTCCCTGTAATGTACCTCAAAATTGTTCTACTTCAAACATTGCGTTTGATTTGCAAAGCCCCCTGGGCATTCCGTAATGTCTCCCTTTATCCAGACCACGAGACGTTTACCGAACAACACGCTCTGACTCAACTCCTCCGGTTTCTCCTCCCAGAACCAGCTAGATACTCTGGGCTTTGTCCTCTCCCGGAGTTTCCCGGAGTTCTGGCATCGCTGTCTGATGGCGTCCCATGCTGTTAAAAATGGGAGACTCCATTTCCATGGCAAGCTCTACCACGGGCGGGTGGGCGTCTGTCTACTCAGCACATTATTAGCATGCGTTGCATATCCACAACCACGAGTGCCAACCTCTCATTAGGCGAAAGAGGGGGTTCCCAGCGTCGCAATTGTCCCCCTTCACCCGCCCATCGGCTGTTTTGGTCCCTCCCCGCATATGGACGCATGCTTCAGCGTCAGGCGGAAGTTCTGGTGCTGTGGTTTGTTGTGTATGTAACTCACGTGAGGTGATGGCGGGGGGCCCGGCGGATGCAACAAGTGGCAGAGTGTGTGATGTGCAGTTATTTAGCACGTTCACAGCGCCAGGACTGGCACGGTGCCAAATCTGCCATCTGCTTCCTTTGCATGCGCTTCCCTCTTCCTGCCAATTTGCTCCGTGTAACGTTTCGTGCCTGTCATTCTCATTGCGTGTCGACGAGCGGCACGCGTCCTGCCCCCTCTGCGATAAGGGCTCTGGGGGCCAGATGGCACGTTGCCCAGTCAGCACTGGTGGCACACGCACAAAGACCAAAGATTGGACACGAGGTGTACAAATACATTTGAAGGAAGTGCATACACATCCATGTTTCCGGCTGTTGTGTTTTTTTCTTCTCCTCTGATGCCCAAAGTTGAGCATTTTTCCCTCTGTGAATGTTTAAAACAGATCCTGTCCTGATCGCATGGGAACTTTTCCCGCCTCTGAAGACCAGCATTGTTTTCCTGTCGGGATGCTGCGAGTGTACACGCTCAGCCACCGAGCTCCTCACGCGGTTGCCTGCTGTAGCCGTCTGCTTCCAAGTCCCAACAACTCTGCCACCTAGCCAGCCGTCTGCGTGCCTTCCTGCTTCCAGTCTGCCTTCCGTCTGCCCGGGAGAAGGAGGGAATGCTGTGGGATCGAAAGCGCACGAGCCGTATGAAGCTGCGGAAAAGTGAATAATCAATTAAGTATTGATTTCTTGTAAGATTTTGTAAATTTCAAGGCAAGACAAAGAGGATAGCTTAAGGGAAGAACGGCAGGGACTTGGCGTAAATTAGCCAACAAACAGCGCTGCGGAATAAACGAACGGCTCATCGGGATCAGTCTCTATTCGCTGCAGACGGAATTAATGCTAGTTTGCGTGAAGACAATGGGGCTTTTTTAAATGAGAAGGCTGGCGAACGAGACCTTAACCCGGCGGCGCAGAGCCGAGCTAATTACACTTCCCCGCACAATGGAGCTCATTTGAATGTGGCTATGCAAATCGCACGCGGCTCATTTTTATGGATCAGAAAGCCAGCCATGTCGGGATGAATTAAAGGCTATTATGCTGAAAAGCGCTTTATTATTTTTCTTCTCACATGAAAACGAGAGGGGAAGTACACTTGAAAATTAGACAATCATTGGAGTGGCGCCATAACTCAATACAACAGATCACAAGTGGGAGCTTCAAAGGATTCCTGTGTGTTGCTTTTCTTCAGGTTTTTTTGGCAAAGCGTGATCAAATATGCGACGCCAAGCCCATTAAGACAATCCGATAACGGTGGCGTCCTTTCCCGATTGGTAATTATCGTCGCTGGCACGCGGAGCCGCGCGGGTGAAAACCGAGAGGGAACATGTTAGCCGCTAATGATATTCAGCATGCAGAACATGGCATATGCATGATGACGACGGGCGATTTTAATGAAGCCTTCGTTTTTCTCCCCAGATAACCGGCGCGGACTGGGAGCCAGACGAGACGAAAACGAGCAAAGTTCTGCTTGTCTATATTCCGCCATAGATTACTCCTGTGCCACCCTGTTCTCAATGCAAATAAGCAATTCTGCGCTTAAAAAGATAAGAAAAAAAATGCTCTCGAGCCGGCCGGAGGCAATTAACAGGCCCGTGAGAATGAATCAATGTTGCCATGGTGGATACTCCTTGTAACTTCCACATAAAGGGTTTTGAGGAAGGTCCGCGCTGCTCTCCATCGGCTGCGGTCTGCGCGTGTTTGTGAATCCTCCAGCCTCTCAGCCCGGCTCGTGCCTCTGTTTTGCATATATGCATACGCTGTGTGGCGCCGGAATGAAGGGGGGCATGCTAAACAAGCAAATTTAAATGTCTACGTGTAATGGCAGGGGGCGAAGGGGAGGGCGAGCGCTGGCAGAGAAACGGGTGGAGGAGGGGAGGTACAAGAGAACGGGATGCAGGGGAACACCTGCGCTGAAAGATCTTGGAGGATCATGTAGAGGAACATTTATGACAAGCCTCTGACAGGTCTCCCCCCAGCCTCCTTCCTCGTGGGAACATACCAGGAGGTGTGGCATCAGTCTCATGACTGGGCTAACATCTCCCCGCCTTGCCCACGTGGAAACGCACCTCGCTGGCACACATTGGACGGCTCTGCCGAGCGCGCCACATGGCTCCCAGCAGCGCTCGCAGTCCTGTGAGAAGCTCACTGCTTCACGAGGAGCTTTTTTCTCTCCTGCTCTCGGTCTCGGTGGATGGATGTTAACTATGATCACCGGGAATGGACTTTTGATGGACTGGGGAAATCTGAATCGTCAAGAAGGAACTTTTAAGGACGTTCGCTTTGTACGCTCTTAAAATGGTTGTAAAAAATTAAAATGACACATCCTTAACTAAACACATTTCTGTGTTATTTATGGGACAACACGTGTTGTGTTACTTTTAACAGGAAATCGACACACAATAACAAGTAGTGTGTTAAAAAGCATAACAGTTTGTTAATTTATAGCCTATTTGAGAGTGTATGGTAATATGTTTCCAGTCAAAAGTGTGGACATATCTATGTTTCTTTTGAGCTTTCAATCAAAAGGCTTTATATTTAGGGATAGTTCACCACAAAAATAAAAAGTTCTGTAATAATTGATTGGAACACAAAAGAAGATATTTTGAAAAATGTCTTTGTGGTTTTGTGTCTACAATGGAAGTCACCAACTTTATTCAAAATATTTTATTTTGTGTTGTGCAGAAGACCGTTAAGTCTCGAAGGTTTGAATGACATACCAGTAACAAAAAGAAAGATTGTCATTTTGAAATGAAATTATTTTTTGGAGGGTGAACTATCCCTTTTTATGCTAAAAAGCGTTTTAGACTCTGTTTGCTTTGCCATTTAAACTAATGTCATGTTTAATGCACATATTTAATGTTTTTGGTTGAGTTAGACTTGAAAAGAGAGAGAGTTCCCAATCGAGCGAAACTTTTTCAACACTCCTTAACTTCTCAGGTGGCATACATCTGAGAGAACGGCGAGCATCTGCAGAGCTGATTTCATGCTAAATCTGGCAACTTTTAACGAAGTTAAAGTCAAATTCTTTTGTTCCCTGCCGTTGTTGTTTTATAGCTTTCATTGCAGTTGCTTTAAAATGGCGAAAATAGTGTTCAAACTGTGAGTGTATAAAAGGACTGTAGTATTACACATGCGACACATGAGACGATATGTGTTCAGTGCCATATGTTATCACACACTTGTGGTACACAGAAATGTGCGCTATACACTTTATGGTGCGGTCAAATTGTAAAATACGTTCTTAGAGGTTCCCGTAGTTCTGAAATGATTATACATGATTATCCTGGCTCAGATACACGTGAAAATGAAGCGATATGATCTTTCTTATCGGTTCATCTTTTTTCTTCTGTTCTTGTAAAGTGCTTTATGTTATTGTGGTCAGAGGCCTGCTGGATCAGCTGTCACTCTCGTCTCAACTCCAGCACTGGGAGAACTGGTTTTCTTGCTAGCAATTCCTTGTTGTCCACAATTATCTCAAAACCGATCGTATCTCCGGCTAATGAAATGCAATCTTAAGTCTCTTGCAATCACCTTTGTGAATCGATCAGTTTTGTGTGCAAATGAAGGTAATTTAAAGCATAGAGCAAAACATTAATGCCGATGTCATTTACAACAGACTCATTAAAACGCTATTATACGCAATTTCCTGCAACAAATTTCATTTCGAGAAAAACATCGCATTGGAAATAATAAACTAGCTTACTCCGCTTTAATGAAATTAGTGTAACGTAATGCCATTAGAAGCCTGAAATAGATGGCGTCGCACAGAAGCTCGGCACTAACCTCCGTCTAAATGAAAGAATATTAAAGTCAGCAGTGCTGTGACGTCCCTTTGTAATGGCCATGTCTGGGGTGCAATATGACAGCAGAAATATAATGTTTCATAACTGACAGTCTCTGGGTTTGTGTTGCCCGAGGTCGCATGGGGCGAACAATAAAGAGTAATTTGATTGATGGAAAATTGGAGTGGCCCATCCAACATGTTTCACCCGAGGCATCGCAATAGCATGTACACTGGCTGATGATGTTTCACGTTCTCAGAAACTCCATTTGTTTTGCTTGGATCTGTTTCTGTAACTGGTGTTGGGGTGGGTCTCTGATATGAGACTTTAATTGTGTGCCGCGGACGCATATTAGAGACGTAATTGAATGAAAGAAACAAAAAGTCGAAAAACAAAACAGAAGATGGATGAGCGGGGGGTGGGATCATCTCTCTCTCTCTCAGACAGCGGTGTTTGGACGCTCTGACTCAACTCTGACATCAGCAGCAGTAAAGAACCCTTGTGAGTGATAAATAGATGCAAATTGGCATGTCATCTCATCTCTGCTTTCTATCAGAGGAATCAAGCATTAGATGACTGCACGTTTGCATGAGAAAACATCTCCGCCCGAACAAAAGCTTTTTTTGAGCTTTATTTGCCAGTAAATATGTTTTTCATTCTGGGAGAAAACATCTTTCGGAGATTGGGAAACAAATGTTTAACCGACCACATGCTGCAGTGGAGTTTAGTTGGTGCTTCTTTGCAACGGTTGATGGTTTTGTCTTTCGCAATGATGGATTTGGGCTTCTGAGAGGCATCAGGCATCTTGTATACCTTAATATTATAAATAAATAAATAAATGATAAGAAATAAATAATAAATAAATAATAAGTAATGAATAAAACAAACCGGATTTTGCACAATGGTCTATAGAAATAAATTGAATCAATCTGAATTTTAATGTTCTTTCTTTTTTTTTCTCTCCCTCTCTCTCTCTCTTTCCTTCTTTCTTTCTTTCTTTCTTTTCTCTCTCTCTTTTTTATATTTTTACACACTTTAATGTTTAAAAAAAATATTTCTTTCTTCCTTCCTTCCTTCCTTCCTTCCTTTCTTTCCTTCCTTCCTTCCTTCCTTCTTTCGTTCCTTCCTTCCTTCTTTCGTTCTTTCTTTGTCTGTCTGTGTTCTTTTATCTCTCTTTCTTTGTCCTGTTATCTCATTATTTTATTTCAGAAAATGCTGTCAGTGATGACACTTTAAGCCACATTTGATTGCATGCACAAACAAAATGTTAGTTATAGACTAGATTTCTGTGAGAATAAGTTTTCCAAGTAGTTTTATGATCTTTATATAAAAACTATTGAAAGAATCAGTTTTACTGGGTTCACTGGGCTTCGCTTTGTTCTGATCCCATACTGAAATGAAATTTAAAATCATATAACTAAACAAGCTTTGTGGAACAACTAGAAATACCCGACACTTTGTTTTTATATTACAGAATGGCTTTTGGAGGGCGGTAGGAAAACAGTCTCATGATTTAAACCAGCATCATGCTGTATTTATGATGAGAGCTCTCGACTATGTCAGACAAGTAATGGGATTCTAGTCATTTTACTGTAGGATTAATGCAGGGACTGGATTTTAACAAGCAATAATGAATTGAGCATTGCAGAAATACATCTGAAAAAGCGAGACGGAGAAGGTCTTGTGCTTTCCATTTCTGCATGCTCTGCAGTTCATAGCGGAAATAAAATTGCTCACATGTGGCCTGCTGGTGTCATCCAGTGAGCTATCAGACGAAAGCTTAGTCGGCTTCGGAAACACATGCCATATTGTGTAACACGTTTCTGGCTTCCTGCTCTGTGAGGTCTGTAGTGATGGCAGATTTTCACTCGGAAAATCTTTTGTCACACCGTTAAGCGGCATTTGTTTCACAGATATCCAAAACTGCGGAGGGATTGTAAATGTTACATATGTTTATTGAAGGTTATAGAACCCTTTTAGAGTTCTTGTTAAACTGCTGAATTGTCCCACTTTTGATTTCAGGGGAAATAAATGACTTGGATCTTAAAACACTTTTTAAAGAATCGTTTTATTGTTATTTGTTTCAGTGAATTTAGATTCACAAAAATGTCACTCATGTTTGGTATTTAGAAAGTATTGAATTTGTCTTGAAAGATTTGATTTAAAATCCTGTCATCATGAACGATTTTCCGTCTCGTATATTTTGATCGTCTCGTCTTTTTAAATCTTTTCTTGTAAAAAAGATTTCTACACTAAAGCTACAAAAAGGAGAAAAAACAAAAACCCCTAAACTGAGACGAGAAAGTCACAAGATATTTTGGATGAAACGGGATGAAATTCATTACAGCTGAATTACCTTAAGGACCATTTTCTGATTATTTCTTATTTGAAAATCATTCATTTAAAAACTTTTTAACCAATAAATACAATCATTAATTCGCCTGGTTTTGTACAAAAACTCTTTTGACTCCACCCACAAGTTTACAAAAATCCTAATATGAGAAATAATAAGAATAATTTCACTGTAATTTTACCTTAAAAATGAAAACCATAGAAAGCCGTCGGGCTCTTTCATCCCATCACAGTGAAGGTGATTGGGACAGCTAAATGTGTCCACTCTCGCCCCTGATTGGTTGAAAAGTAGAGCGGGCATGTCATTCTGTCCTTAACCCGCCTCAGCTCCACTCAGGAATCTCTGACTTACTCCCTTCAACACCTCCTTTTGTCCGTGTGGTAAATATAGACTCTCAGAATGAAATGGCGATATCGTTGCATTATTCAACATGGATCTTTTAGGCGTGTTAGCTGTGGTTATTTTTAAAGCATCTCTCATAGCCATACCTGGAGGTGTTGAATTTTGGCTTTCATATTTGAACATTAGGTTTGCTCAGATTTGGTTGAATGAACACGTGATCGTTTCTTAAGGCCTTTTCTAAAGTCCTAGTAACAATACAAATAAAAATCAGGCTAGATAGGCTAATATAATAAATATTGCAATATGCTACTTCTCAAGATGTTTTAAATGCAAACAATAAATGGCAGACATTGAGTCTATTTATTATTTAAAATGTTCTTGTTTAATGCATGTTCTTCTTTATCATGAGATATTACATGCATCTCTGCGGTCATTTGTTCATTTTAGTCCACGGGCTCGCTCACAGACATTGAAGTGATGTGTTTATTATGCAGACAATATAGCGCACAATTATGCATTGATTATTGTACTTCATAAATTGAACAAAGCAGGGGCAATTAGTCTCTGTCATAATGAAAAGACAAAAGCAGATTGAAGCCACTTAATTGCAATTCAATAGTTCTTCATCAACGAAGAAAAAAGCAATATTTATTCATAATGAAGTAAAGATTCAATGCATTAAGCAAAGGCAAGCAGACACACTACTTTACATAACTCTAAAAAGTCAAAGTTTACTTTTTTGCGACGGATATTGACGCTTCCATCTCTATTTCTTCATTTTGCATTGCAGACTTGAGGCAGATCAAAGGCAGAACAGATCATGTTAAGGTGTATTTCGAGCCCATGTACATCTCGCTGGCAGCTTTAGCGGCCTCCTCCGGGACTCGGCTTTGACTCGGGCTTTATTTCGATGTTATATAGCAAGAATCTACCAAGACGCGCCAGTGTTCATATTTCAATTTGATGAGGGGCAAAAATACGGGCGTAATCTGCCACACAAAAGCAATGTCATTACAGATGTGGCACATTATTCCAAAGTGGCGAGCCGTGCGACGGGGGAAAGAAGATAAGGCGAAGAGAAAATATCAGAAGTGTTGAGTGAGCGCTAGAATTCGTCACGGAGAGATAAAATGTTGAAAATCTGGACGATGTGCCAGTGTTTCCTTTTTTCAGTTTTTTTTTCCATCTGTCTCTTACTTTCTGTCTCTTAAGCTTTATCTGAGACACAATGAATGCGGCAATTTTATCGAAATAGACAAAAGTGTGGCGGGATCTAGCTGCTTTCGGAAGGCTGACCTTGACGGAGGTGTTTCCACCCGTCTGTGCCGTAACCACATGCCGCATCACATTGGTGGGTTAGTTTCTCCCGTAAAAACAATACAACCACCGGACGATTTTACTCCAAAATAAGACTTTTGTTTTTGTTACCCAAGTGTATTCATTTTGAATTTAGTACTTTTTTGCTCACGGGGGGCTCACTCAGGGGGTTGTTAGCACCCAATAGCCTGTTTTAACTGTTTTAGCTCAATCAAATTCAGTTTATTTCTTATATAAAACACCCTTTATTCACTGTTCCAATGGACACAATTATGTTTACCTTTTTGTTACTTTAATTGTTTTTATTTGGCGCGTGGTGATGACGATCTAAGTTAACCTATAGAAAGAAGTATCAAATCCACAATACAAAGTTCACCGCCCACAGCCAGACTATTAAACGTCTATATTTTTCCAAGTATATTTTTTGTTCAAATGTCAAACACAGTTCATCTGACTGATATGTGGTTAATTTCATTATAAATTGACCTCATGTTGTTTAATAGGATAGTTCACCAAATAATTACAATTCTGTGATTTATTTTCCTGTAATCATTTACATCATTTTCTTTCTTTCGGAGAACACAAAAGAGGATATTTTGAGGAATATTGGTAAATAGTAGTACCCATTGTTCACTTTTGTAAGGAGACAAAAACAATGCAAGTCAACGCTGTTGTTTGGTTACCAACATTCTTTGAAACATCTTCTTTTGTGCTCTGCAAAAGAAAGAAATTCACACAGGTTTGAAATGACAAGAGGGTGAGAAAATGTTCAGTGTAGGGCGAACTTCAATCCTGTTATTTATGATAAAGAAAAACATTATCAAAAGTTCAAGCTAAACATGGGCCATTTTAGACAAGCACTTTATTACAGAATACCATTCAGATAAAAAAAACCAAGTCTATATTACAGTCAGCTAGACAGTACTCAGATCAGTTTTGAGATTCTCCATGTAGCCTACTAGAAGTGATTTTCATATGATTCTTTTCCTAAATTCTCTCTCCTGTGATTCCCCACGAGACACGTTGGCAATGTAATGAACGCGTGAAGTGCAGGCTCAGCATGCAGAGATTCAGATAAGCACTCTATTAAAAACTGACTCTCTAATTTATCGATCAGCGTGGTGATGAGTTGGATGTGATGAAGGGGGATGAGTGTGTGTAATATTTTTAATCCATCCTTCAGTTATTATTACTCATGATAGAGTTCCAAAGCACATTCTAACCATAAAAGACATGTTGGAACGAGCCAAAATCATCACGGAGCTATACTTCCGTGAAATCCTCTCTCTCTTACGCACACACACACACACACAGTTTCTTTTGCTGGCAATAGCGGCATCTTTTTCCACGAAAAGCTTTTATCTCGCTATTCATCTGAGGCTTGTTTATTTATTTGTGCTACAGCTTAATGCAAAAGATGAGCAAACGTGAACATACTGTAGCATAATGGTCTTTATTACATTTTTTATGAAAACTCAAAGGATTCGCACTACATGGTCAGAAACACTGTATGTGGACATCCCTTTCTAATGACTGGGTTTGGTTGTCTCAGCCATACCCATTACTAACCGACTGCCTGTCTGGAGCAAAACTAAGTGATTTAAACACCGCGGTGTTCTTGAGATATAGTAAATACAATCACCATAGACAAAAATGCTCAGTACGTTTAGGCTCTTTTCTGTTCCAGCATGCCAATGCCCCCGTGCACAAAACAATCATAAAGAAATGGTTTACTGAGTTTGGTGTGAAAGAACTTCGCCGGTCTGCACAAAGCCCAGACCCGAACCCCATTAAACACCTTTGGGAGGAACTGCGAGCCAGACCCCACCGCCTGACCTCAGTGATGCTCTTGTGTCTAAAACGGAGCAAGATTCCCAAAGCCATGTTCAAACATCTAGTGGAAAACCTTCCCAGAAGAGTGGAAGCTGTTAGGGATGGAAAGGGTGAGTTTTCTGTGAAATCCCATTTTGAAATGAAATGTTGTCAAGCACATGTAGGTGTGATGTCCAGATTTGTACGTGAATATAGTGTCACGCAGTGTTTGAAAGGTTTTTTTATGAATTTCAACATTTACACTTAGGACGAAATAGACGTCTAGTCTTATTTTTGCGGTTTTCCCATATGGGTCATTTTAAATGCTTTATTAGGATATTCATCTAATATTCTATAGCTTGCCAGACGCTTGAGATACAACCTAATATGTCATTTCAGAAGCCGAATAAATGTGCTTCCCATTGCAGGACCAGGTGTCTCAGACTCACGTCCGTCCAGATAACTGACAGGGAGTTTAATGCAACGACGGAAAAAATAAACAAATGAATAAATCGGAGCGGAAAGCATCACAGCATGCCCGGACAGGGCCGGTGGGCTCTGGTCTATCTGAGAAGTGAAACTAATAAGGCCTGGCAAGCCGAGCTTTACAACAGAGACGCATATCTACATGTGACGACAGAGAGGTCAGGCGAGGCCTCTGCCTCCTGGACTTTAACTCTCCGCTTGTGACAGTTCACGAAAGCGGTTTGTACGTGTAGCAGAGACAGGAGCTGCAGCCGGTAACGTGTGTGTTTTATAATGGAGGCACTGGGCTCGTTGCTGTTACGCGGTATAGCTTTTGAATCTCTGTAAGTTAAAAATGAATGAGGTTGGGTCGTTGGATTTTGAAGCGCTGTGTTTATGAGGAACTTATTTTTGCTTTAAGGAACCGATTAAAATGGAAATAAAACCTTTTATTGGAAACATTTGGTTGGAAAATGAGTAAAGGTAATTGACAAAATCCTGCCATCATTTTATTCAATCAAATAAAAGAAATAAAAGCAACTAATAGAATTTCCATTATTATTATGAATTATTATATTTAAACTATCATATATATTTAAAAATATATACAAAAAAATGATGATAATATGTAAAACAGTATAAAATGGTGCATTAAAATATACTACATGGTAAGATTGACGCACATGCAAAAACAGGAACCAATTAAAATAGTTATAAATTATTTTGTTTGAAACATTTAAAACAAATATAAGAATCGACAAAATCCTGCCAAATTATTTTAAATTTTATCCAATATAATAGATGAAAGTGACTAATGAAAGTATTGTTATATGTTTTTATATGTTTATTATATTTTGATAAATAATAATATTATTAATGATAATTAAACTTTCCAAAATATAATACATTGTAAATATGACACACGTGCAAAAACACGGAAACAATTAAAATAGTCATAAAACCATTTGTTTGAAATATTTGGTTGAAAATGACAAGAATTGACAAAATCCTAGCAAATTATTTAGAATGTATTCCAGTATAATAAATGAAAGCAGCTAGAACAGAATTAATTGTTATTATTATTATTATTATTAGTAATAGTAGTAGTAGTAGTACTAAACACTCTAAAATATAAACCAATTATAAAATATAAAATAGCCGTTGTAAAATATATGGCATAGTAAGAATAACCCACATGCAAAAACATGTAAATAGCAGTTGCAGCTGACGGATTAAGGTCTTATTTTTAATTTGCTACCAAATAAATTGTGGTCAGACTGGGTGTGAAAATTGTTTGAAAGAGTTGAGGATTTATGAATCGTCCTTCAGTACATGGTTTATTGTGTGCTAGCACTCATCACAGACGGCAACATGTGTTCAACAGCCTGATGGGTTTGAAGTTTCTCTATAACACACAGCTGCGATTTACCCTCAACATGGTTGTTAGAGATATGCAACAGGTGACTAATGGAGTCAGAATTAGATCCTAATTCAGTAACGCTGGGCAACCGACATCTGGAAGTTTTCCTCGACTGCGACTTCAGACCCGTTACGGCCTCTGAGCTCTTGAGAATGGATTTCATTCAGCCGCAAATCGGACAGCCGCGATAACATTAGGTTAAATGAAACGTGCGTTAATTTTGGAAGACTAGCTTTTCCGAAGCAATTTAGTTTTTTCTCTGTTTGTTGATATTCTTTTAAATGTGACAACTGTGACATGTGTTTCCACCCAGATGGATGAATGTGTTTTTTTCTCTTGCTCCCCTGAAATGGTTTCATCTAGACAGGTGCTTCCTGTTCTACCCTGACGTGAAATTAAACACAAGTCCAGATGTGCTGCCTGTAGACCGTCCAGAAACGTCGCGCTGGGCATTTAATCAAAGGGAGACTGCAGTAAAGCGCTTGCTCATGAAAGAGAAATATGTGTAATGCTGGTACAAGTGCACATTTGGAAAGTCAACTTTCTCTGAACCCCTTACGCTTTTGTTTTTGAGTCTGACACTAGATTATAAATACAACTGTCTGTGTTGGACATTAATAAGCGAGAGTGTGAAGGCTGGAGCTTTCAGTCATCAACTAAAACCATTATCATAAGTTAACTAAAACCAAAAACATTTTTTTTTTATTGTGCAAAATGGCAACAATGGGTGTTTTCAAACTACTAAAGTAGTACAACAATATTTCATATAATAGTTAGAATGAAGTTTGGTCTATTTCTTTAAAAAAGAAACTAATTTGTGTCATTTTGTACAAAATATCAGGTTTGCTTCCATTGAAGAAGACAAGTGGCCGGGATCAATGCCGGGATAGAATCACCAGTTCTACCACAAACTGTGCAGTTCATGTTGGCTGGAATACATGCTGACATTCAAGTGAAAGGAGAAAGAGACGAATACAGAAATGCAGGTACATTTTCTTAATTTAAAGAATCCTGTCCTCATATTCACCTCGAGTTGTTCCAAATCTGTATAAATGTCTTTGAACACAGAGAAATATATTAGGAAGAATGCTTGGAACCAAACAGTTCATAGTAGGAACATTTCTTTTTAAGTTTTTTTACTGTTGAACACAAAATAAGATATTTTGAAGAATGTAGGAAAGCTGTTCTGGGGCACTTTTGACTACAATTGTCATTTTTCTACTGTGGTAGTCAATGGTGGCCCAGAACTGTTTGGTTACAAGCATTCTTCCGAATATCTTTCTCTGTGTTCATCGGAACTGGAGGGTGAATATGATGGAATTTTTATTTTGGGTGAACAGTCACTTTAAGTGCTTATGCAGATAATATCATTTCTAATGAAAACATGAAATTAGAAAAATGCAGACTGGGTGGTTTTAAACCTTTGGACTTTGGAATGTTTACATATTTATTAGGGCTGTCAAAAGATGAATCGCGATTAATCGCATCCAGAATAAAAGTTTGTGTTTACATAATATATGTCTATGTGCTGTGCATATTAATTATGTTTTTATAAATACAAACACATACACATGTATACATATTTAGGAAATATTTACATGTATTTATTTATATTTACCAACGATTGAAATTATATATAAATGTTTAATAATTTTTAGATATTTCTTCAATATATGCGTGGATGTGTATGTGTATATAAATACAAAATTATTATGCACAGCACACAGATATATATTATGTAAACATAAATCTTTTGACAGCCCTAATATTTATATTTTTGGCATTTTAATGTTTAAAAAAACATTTAATGATTTATCTCAACTGACGTAACGTGTAAGTCTCTGATCGAATAAAATCGTTTTTTATGAATATAATTATTTTATACGTTGTCATTTCAGAGTACATCCGTTCCTTAATTTGCCTCTTTCTCTGCTGGTGCGGTGGAATGGGGGTCTTCAGATTTTCTTGAACATCCAGTAGCATAAGAAAGCTACAAAAGGTCAGCCGTGATTGATGCTTTGTTTGTCTCTGTCATTTTCCATTACTTGACTTTGTTGCTCTCAAATGAAATTGTCATATCCAGTCTTATACACAATTTTCTGCCTGACTGATATTTGCCCCGTTTGTTTTTGAACTGTGCAAAATTTAACCAGCAAAAGGGAAACTTGCGTTAGAGCGTTGGCTGCGTTTATACATTTGTTCGTTCTAGTCATTAGTGATCATTTGTGAGAATTACCGATGCGCTAAAATGCCTGGTGTACTAGAATTACCTTTCTGTGACTGCCTTTCATTAGAGGTTTTTTTACAAGGTGCTTTGCTAGATGAATGCGTGAGAAACGTGCCTGTTTGTTTGTGTCACAGCGATTCAGAAATGCGGGGTTGGGAATAAGACCACCTCTAAAGGACCATTTTAGGTTTCTTTTGTGCCTTTAAGTATCATTTATTTGCTCCATACCGTTCCAATGCACGAGAAAAATCACAAGCATGTCGAAAACGTGACGGTATTAGTCAGGCCGTTGGCGTGCTTCATGAGAGCAATTGAGGGATGTGAAGCTCTATTAAAACAAAGAGACCCGTGCCATTTGTGAAAATAGAGGTCAGGTGCGCTAAGGTTGCGTGATGGCGGTAAAATCAAACTTTTTTAATTACCAGCTGTAGATCATTCACCCCTCATGTGAATCTGTGACGTCACTTGCAGGTGTTTTCTAAAAGAAGCCCGATGGCTTGGATAAATGTTATATCTGATTTTAGGGAAAGACCCCCATCGCATGTATTATCTTTGGAAAATGTTTCATCTTTAAGCATTTTATTTCTCGCTGTCCTGCCAACATATTCTTTCTTCATGTCACCTCTCTCTCTCTTAAAGATACGTGTGATACCTCCCGGCGGCCCGGGCTAGTATTTTTAGCCCTCATTTGTTTGAAGGGTTTTTAATCTGAGGACGTTGAAAAGTTTTGCCCTCTGTGAAGTCGTCAATCATGCCAGGAAGAGAAGTGTGGGTTTGTCTGATTTGTTATCTTTTATTTCCCTTGCTGTGGAGAGAGAGAGAGTCTCTCGGTGCCATGCCTGTCCTTAAGGCCATCACTTACAGAGGACCACTGCCTGTCAAAAAGCGCCCTCAACTTTAAGGGCTGCCTTTGTTGGCTCGGACAAATGAGGGTGACCTTTAACAATAAAATAGACACCCACGGAGAGAAATGAAACAGCAGTTTAAATTAAGAGCACCAAGCGGTCATTTCAAACGCTTCCTGTCGAACCGTTCGCGGAAAAAAAAAAGAGTTTGACGTTTTGAAGTTGAACTTAATTATACAACACAATGTGGCCAGCAGCCGTCAATAATGAAATCTACCTGGTCAGATGTATTGATGAACGAGGGGAATAAAACTTAATGTGTCCTGAGGCGCTCCGGAGAGCCATCAATTATGAATGTTATCGACAGGGCACGTAACAAAAAAGAAATGGAATTATTGCGCTTAAAGGCCACGATGAGTCCGTTCCTTTTTGTCTCTCTACAGTGAATTGCAAAACGCTTCCAAAAAATCATTTATGAATATTCGAGAAGGGCAGATGGATAAAATAAGAAGCGACTGGAAGCTTTGATTTGGGACTCGGATTAATAGCCACTTCAGAAGGGCTGCGCTGGGTGGTGAGGTGGGAAAGTGATCGATTGTGGCCGTGTTGTCAGTATTTTGGTGTATTTCAAAGGCTCGGCCAGGTGGGCTCATCACCGACCCCGTAGACCGCTGTGGTGGTTTGGGGGCGGGGCCAAGCAGAGGTCACTTGACTGAGTGAAACACTGTTTTGTAGTATTTAGATATAGATTACTAGCTGTGAATTAGTATTATTTTATTAGTAAATTGTAAGCGTACTGTTGAGTTTATTTGTTAACATTTACCTTTAAAAATGTGCACCGATTGCTATTTGTACTGCCGCAGTTTATCTACAAATATCACGGTTAAACTATGGTTACTTGTTAAACCGTGATCAATTTGTGGTTATGGTTCTGCTAGAAATGAAACGAAAACTATAGTTAGTGAAGTTAAATCAAGTTCTGGTGCTAAAATTTCTTTCATCATTTACACCATTGGCCTCCATTGGCCTCCATTGTATGGACACAAAACCACATTACTCAGAATATCTTCTTTTGTGTTACAAATAAGAAAGAGTCATTGGGCTGCTGTCCTTCTTAAACCTTCATATTTTTAATTTTTTTTGCCATAAATAATTATTATTGCTCCCTTTATGTTTGTCACTGGGCTTATTAAATAAAAAGTATTTAAAGGGGATTTGCCTGTTTTTGGAAATCGCCGTTGTAAATTCCATCTACATTAAAGGAACAATTCACCCAAAAATGAAAATTGAATTACTCGCCCTCCTAGGTTGTTCCAAACCTGTATAAATGTCGTTGTTCGGTTGAACGCAAAGAAGATATTTGGAAGAATGTTAAGCAACTGACAAACTCGAGTCACCAATAACTACCATAGCAGAAAAATGATTGTGTCATTGATCTGTTGAACACAAAAGAAAATATTTCGAGGAATTTAGGAAAGTAAACAGTACTGGGGCACCTTTGAATACAATTCAATTTTTTCCTACTATTGTAGTCAATGGTGCCTCAGAACTGTCTGTTGCGAACATTTTTACAAATATCTTTCTATCTCTTTGTCCGAACAATGACATGTATATGAGGGTGGTTAAATGATGACAGACTTGTCATTTGCGGTGAACTATCCCTTTATTTATCGTTCTATAAGGCTCATCTAGTTAGGACACATGGCTGTGCAGACACTTTACATGTTTAACAACTGCTGTGTTCATTTTGCATTGGATCACAGCCCTTACCTCCTCTTACCTCCACTGCTTCAAAAAGAAACGGAGCAACAAAATGCACCTGTTTATAGAAAGCGCCATTACTAAAATGAGAATTTTAAGAAATAGTAATACTGCTTGGAGGCAGCCGTTGAGATATTTACAGTTGAAATAATGTGAACGGTTGTTCTATTTAAAGATTACATTTCCATGCTTTGTGTAATCCGTTCATTATTACTTTGTGTGGCTGCTGCTGTGTAATTAAAGCCTGAGAGATGTTTGCTGGTCGGCCGGCGGTGAAGTTGAGCTTGAATTCTTGAACACTGTACTGGAACAACTGAAGGGCTATTTATTGCCTCCTCTGTTTCTGCTTAACGGAGTGGAGGTAACAACCTCACAGGTCTTTGCTTCAGACCTCAGACCGTTTCTGTGTGTCTACATCATCTTTCCCTCGCAACTCTGCCTTTCACTTTTACCAGATATATATGATGAATTATTGAAAGCTTGAAGGTATCGGAAATCCTCTGAATTTCAAGCACCGTTTCCATCTTTGTCAACTTCAGAGGCCTTTACTGGAGCAAACTCGCATCTTTGTGTAACCGAACACTTTATGCTATTGATGTATGAGCATGTTAGTCCATGTGTGTCGCTGCTTTAGCCTCCAAAGGGGGTAAAACCGGTCGACTGAGCCTTGCTTGCTTATGTCCTTATTTAGGATGGGAAATGTATTAACGGTGTGTTATGTAAAGTGCACAAGTCTATAAAGGCTGTGAAAGTGCTCATCCTTATTCCAAATCTCTATACATTTCTTTGTTCTGATGAGCACAGAGAAAGATATTTGGAAGAACGCTTGTAACCAAATTGATCTTAACCACCATTGACTACCATAGTAAGAAAAAGTGCTTTGCACGTTTCTTTGTCCTGTTGAACACAAAAGAAGATATTTTGAAGAATGTAGGAAAGCAAACAGTTCTGGGGGACTTCTTACTGACATTGTAGTTTTTCCTAATGTGGTAGTCAATGGTGTCCGAACTGTTGGTTACACGCATTCTTCCAAATATCTTTATTAGTGTTCATCAGATTAAAGACATGTATAGAGCTTTGGAAGAGCTCCAAGGTTTTCCTTTTTCTTTTTTGGATGAACTGCTCCTTTAAATTTGATTTGAAAAAACATGTGAATAAATGAAAGCAAGAAAATCTGAACTGTTGCACAAATAGGTCGTGAACAAATCATGTTTTTTTACTCCGAACATTCAGGTTGTTTCCAGTCTAAATGAAATTTGCAATCTCAGATTAAAACGTGATCTGTGACTTTTGGACCCTGCCGCACGTGCAGCTGCGGCGTTGAGGTCTGAGAGAAATATCGTTAAAGTTACGATGTGAAATGACGAATGCACTGTTGGGATTCGGTCCATTTCACGCAGGCTGAGAGTGACGGTTTTAGAGGTGCGCTGTGACGGCGGACGGGATGATACTACTTCGCACTGTAGAATATTTAAAGCGGAGAGTCTCGGCGTGTGTGATAATGCTTTACTCATCTGTGAGGCTCATGGTCCTGGTCTCTGCCCAGCACGTCTGCATGTGCTCAAATAATTGAAAAATCATGTATGGGGTGCGAGATATGTGCAGCACGGGGCTGAAGAAATATCATCAGTCGCTCAATCTCTTTTTTTATTTCGTCCCCCCCAACCCCCACTCCCTCCCACCTTGCCGCGGCGTCCTTTGTCTGCTCTGGGCTGGAGTGCGCGAGTCTGGACGGATGGTAATCAGAGACGTAGTGGGTTAAAGGTTGAGTTTAATATAGCAAAATTAATTTACTTGATTCCTGGAGTCAGATTATAAATCTTACTTATGGTGAACTCCGCCCTTCTTTATCAGAGCCCGGGCTCATTTATCTATCCAATATAACTGGCCACATGTGTAATAATTCCCCCTGCGAATTAAATTTTCCCTGCGTGTTAATTGCGAAGAACGGTCTGGACCGGGTCACTCAAAAAACAAATCAATAGCACCCAAAGATATATTTAAATCTGACCCAGAAAAGCCTATTGATTTCGTATGTTGCTTTCTTTGCGCAAGATTATTTTATGTTAAAACCTGGAGCGAATACGTTCTCCCCAGCTCGCCGAGATTAATGCACGATGCCCTTTAAAAGCACTCGTGTGATTTCATTTGGTTTCCCGCAGTTCAGTAAGAGGTCGGTCTTTGTCTTAATCGTGAGCCAAATTTGCTTTAACGCATTCTTATTGTGTGTGGACGCTTGCCAAATAATCTCTTTTAGTTTCGTGTCCAGCGATAGTCTGGAAAAATGGCATTCTGTGATTAGCAAGATAAAGGTAATATCCAAGTCTCACCACCGCTGAAAACGCACTTCTGCTTTTATACCATTGATGGCTTGATTCGCATCTGACCCGCTAATACTTTTCGCAGCTACAAAGTCAGCAGTCGCTTTTTTGCCGTTCGTGGTTATAGTGTCGCTAAAGAGCTGTATCTAAGCCTGTATTGGCATTACGGAGCGTGATTATCCATGTTGGCAATCCCAGCATGCACTGCAAGGTGACCCACCTGGCCACGCAGGAGTGCACTCGTGCCACCTGGTGAAATTGTGCTGATGTGTCCGTCGAGAAAAGCTCAGCTCGGAAAGCGTATTTGGTCACACTGATAAGACAGAAAGAGGATAGATTGCTTGTGTTTGTCGTTGTAAATGGTCGTCTTGAAATAATCAAACGAGTTTTGTTTACGTCCCTCGCGGCTAATGGCGTTCACCTCTCACCTGTCAGAAACATCATTTAATCGTCACTCATATAACTCACAGAAAGAGAGAGAGGTGTAGTGAATACCTGAGCTACAAAGAGAATGACTTCATGTTTCTCATAAAACGGGAGGAGAGGAATCTTCCAGCCCAAAGCCTCTTGTGTATGTAGGATTACCATGATGGATAAGGTGATTACTGTATGGTTTGCCAATTTCTCTCAGGCGGAGCTCGTGCGAGGACCGAAATAGGATTTCCTCATTCAAATTGTTGTCAGAAGTTCTCGCCCCTAACCCTGAACCCCCGTCGAACTTTGGAACATCTATCCGATTCACCCTCCGAAATGAGATTTCCTCCGACTTGTTAATTTTGCATGCGAGTTTGGCCTTTCGTTCAGACCACTTAGACAGGGCTGTGTGATTCATTCCTTTTTGAGTTCATTTATCTCTCGCTCCCTTTATGTACTTTTGCTATCGATAATTTCCCTGTCTTATTAAAGCGGCAAACAGAAATTCAGCCAGCCGTGTCCGTGTTTAGCCTCCCTAGATAAAGGGGATAGTCCATCCGGGCGGTTGTGAATATACATGGGCCTCTTCCATCCGGAATGGCCGTGTATATTTGACTTCTTTCAATTGCAATTTGCCAGTGTATTTCTCTAGCGAGGTGCGTCACCTTGAAGAACGACTCCTGCCCCTTGGGACGGCGCCAAACAACTCCGTCATTCAAAATGATAATCAGGCGTCGCTGGAGAAATATCTGGCGCATACCTTTAATGGTCTTCTCTGATTAGGTTTGAAAATGAAGGATCATTTTGGCCATTTAAATGGAGAAAAAAGACGCAAGATTGGACGCTCCATTCACCGGCCGAACGAGAGGTCAAATAAATCAGCATTCCTGTTTTCCTTCGTTATGTTTTTTTTACATGCGCCGAAAATGACTTTTGGAATTAAAAGATAAACTGCGACGTTGTTGAGAGCGATCGCACGTTGTGTTTTCAAGGTTAGTCTAGCGCGCTTTTTTCCCAGAGTGCTCTTAGAGTGCTCGTCCATTAATATCTATTTACATTCATAGTGAAAACCCTCTTCAAGCATTGTTTTTGCGCAAATCCCTCGCATTTAATGCGTGCGTGTATGTGCGCGTTTCTCCGGGTGACAGATTGAACGAGAGCGCTGCGGGTTGAATGATGGGGGGAACATGACGATGGGGAGCGTTTGCTGGATTCTCATTCGCGGACGGGCGCAAGTGAGAAAATGAGGGCTGCAGCAGCAGCATTGCAGCAATATGAATGATACATTACATGATTGTCTTAGACTGAACCTCGAGAAGCATGCGGACTGCAGATGCCGACTTCCTCCTGCGGTGTCATTCTCCATTTTCAATCTCTGCGTCCAGCCTGTGCTGTGCTCTGGCACGACAGATATCTGATAACGTCAAATATTACGGAACGGCAGCAAATAATATTTACCATTATTTCTCATGCTCAGCTCCTGGTGGAAATGGGGTTTTGCTTTTGGCTGATCAGTGCTTGTTTGCTGTTGATATTTGGTAGTTCTTTAAAACCGATAAAACCGAAATCATTATTGGTCGCCAAGTCTTAACGTTTAAGTCCAGAATACGTTTATTTGCATTAGACGTGAAGAACGTCACTTCACACGCATTGTTTCTCTATAGAGTTTTTATTTGTATTCACAGTGTGCATTATAGTCCAGTGGGCATTATTTTTAAAACACTATTTATATTGACTTGATGAATGTTGCATGAGGTCACCAACAGATTTGTTGCTGTGTGTGATGCAAATATACGGAATATGACCTTGTGACAATGTTTTAGTGATTCAACACACAAGTCTCAGACAATAATCAAAATGCATCATTTCTTTATTTAGCATTTTGTCAGCATAACAATTAAAATAGTTAAAAGTATTTCAATGATTTAAAATGAATAAGACAAAATAATATTTGGTAGCGTTTGGCTATATTTTATTAAATTGTTAATAACATATTAATTATTATTTTCATAAATGTTTTAAATATGTAAATATATCATATAAAATATTCAATTTAATATTACATTTGGTCGTTTTTCCGCCTCTTAATGACGCCAGCATGCACAACAGCTCCACAGGTTTGTTGCTCAGGATGTAATGTCAGCATGATACTAAATGAATGTACCAAAGTTGACTGTTTTTCGTGTGCTTCTTGTCCTCTTGTACAAAGGTATATACTAACATGGTCGATGTCTTAAACTTTCTTGTTTGATCTCCATCGATCTATGTTCCAAAACCACTTATTCTCTGCGGGGTTGCAGGGAGGTCTGGGGCTCTTCCCATCATCACAGGTTATTTATTCTGCATGCCAAAAAATATTAAATATTTCATAATCGTGTTTTCTAAATGCAGTTTTTGTTCACCGGATTTTGAATGCCAAATTTCCAATGTGCTGTCAATCGTCCGGAACAGGTATAAAGATATTAAGTGCGGCAGAATGAAATGATTTTGTCAGAAATGGAAACAGGCCCATGTTAGAGATGCATTTCAAAGGTCTAAACAGGGCAAAAGTGCGCCCCCTTCCCCCTCCGCCCCCGGTTAATTATTGAGGAGATACATTGAGTGAGGCGCGTTTAGCTTTCATCACCGTAACCTTTCATTGTCGTCGTCTTCTTCTCTTCTGGTATTGCCTCATCACTGTGGTTAATAAAAAGCCCGGCCGGAGCTTCTAAAAGCCACCGCCGTAATGAATAGACCTGATTAGAGAGTCTAACCACTCAGAACTTTACATACATTTTCAGGCAGTGTCAAACAGCGGTGTTGATTGAACGCAAATATTCCTCGCCTTAATTTTTTCGCCTGCGTTACTGCGGATGCGTAAACGCGTGCCTTTCTGCTCGCCGAACGCCTTTTATCTCAGATGCGGCCTTTTATATTTTATCCTGGATTTCTTTTAGGAAGGCAAATATACGCAATTAAACGTAATTGCAAGAGACGTGCATTTGCGAAGAATGGAACTCGACGCCCTGTCAAGTGAACATAATAAAAATTGTATGTTTGAACATTTCAATGCTTTGGTTTTGTAGCTTATTAATTGATATCGAAGGAGTGATGGTAACGACCGTAAAGCAGAAGTCAGCCTGACAACGGACGAATATATTCAACGTGCGCAAGCGAATATTCTTTCCAAATGTTCCAATTTCCGAGAAATAATAACAGAGAGTAAATAGAAGCATTGTGTGCTCGCTCCCAAGGCTTTTTCTCGTTTCGGCGAATATCATGCTAGCGTGCTAGAAGGGTTTTCTTGTTGTTGTAACCCGCATCCACCCCCCACCACCATTTTTTTTTGCTTGTGATTGAAACCAATCCCCCCTCAGCCTAGCACATCATGCTAAAAAGAATGACTGCCACAGACTGATGACTTTCAATAAGCCTGCGTCTCCTGCAGTAGTGAGTGGGGGCGGAGGGGGTCAGCGGTAATTCATAACTGCTTTAAAATTGTGTGGAGCCCTGGCAGCAGCTGTCAGAGGGTGTGCAGAGGGTCTGAGTATGTAAATGTGCAGATAGGGAGTTCACCTCCACAGTCCCCTTTCATCCCGCATCAATCAGGGCTCCCGAATACATCAGGGGTATTTTCATTATACCCTGTTATTTACTACATCAGGACAAATTACCCTGGCAGGCCTTTTTCTGGGCAGCCCGGTGCAGCTGACTGGGCCTTAGCGCTGGAATCTTATTGTAAACATTACGGGATAAATCTCACGATTGAGCACATCAATCTCTCGCCAGCGTGGACGGCAGCCGCCAGCGCTGCTGAAATTGTTGGGTTTTTAAATATCTGTGCGGGCTGGATGGACAGTGCTGCTTTAGGTTCTCTCTCTCCTGTCGGCGTCTGTCCTCTTTCTAATGTTCACTATATTTCTGCTGATCTCTCTCTGTCTTCGTTATCTCGTGCGTCTCGTAGTATTGCAATGTTTTGTTCTGTGCGTGAAAGGAGCAAAAGAGACTTTAAAGGGATAGTTCGCCCCTTACAAGAACATTCTGGCATCATTTTCTCACCCCTGTATGATTTTTTTCCTGCAGAATATGAAAGAAAAAAAGTCGGTCACCATTGACGTGCATTGGTTTTGTGTCCATACAATAGAAGTGAATGGGGACCGACGGTTTTTGATTCTTCAAACATTCTTCAAAATATCTTCTTTCGTGTTTCGCAGAAGAGAGAAAGTCAAACTGGTGTAATGACGACTGTATTTTGGGGTGGACTATCCCATCAAGCTTAGATCTTTTGCTTCCTTGAGGTTTTTCCTAGTAATCTCTGGGTTCAGGAAGATATCCTATTTATTTATCATTCATTCACTCTCATGTCAGTCAAAACCTGTATATGAAGCTTTCTTCACTAAAGAAGATATTTCGAGAAGTGTCTCGGTGGTTTCGGGTCCGTACAATGTAAGGCAATGATTTCCCCAATGTGTTGCTTCACGGCGTTCTTCAAAATATCTTATCTTGAGTTTTGGAAAGACATGACAGTGAGTGATGGTTAAAAGAATTTTCATTTTGGGTGCGCTGTCCCTTTAAGTAACGCATAACCGAGTAACGGAAGAGAAACCTGTATAGCTAAACAATAACATTTGGTTCTGTCTTTCTTTGCTGTTCTTCTTCTCAGCCTGAATATTTTTTCTTAAAGACATTTCAAATCCCAGTTCTGTGGTCTAATCGAGAGGACCATGGATGTCCTCCCTTTTGGCTGATATGGGCTTTAACAAGTGAGGAGTTTGAAGCTTGCCTTCACATTCAATCCATTCGTCCTGTTTTAACCATCACTAGTTTCTATGCTCATTTTCTTTCCATCGCGAGAGATCAAGCAAACAGAAATGTAAAATGAGGCCGACTTATTGAGAGAAAGAGCTTTCTTTTTCATTCGTAGGGTGTGTATGTGACATCATCTTTCAATCCTTATCTGAGCCCAGATTTATAATCAAACCTATACCTTACTGTTGTTGTTTTTTAATGTGCTAAATTTCATAGATATTTAAATGTTAGGGATCTGTTAAATGTATTTATTAGACATAAAAGCTGGTTGCTTGTTGTCCTTAGAAATGTTTTTAATGCGTGTACATTGTTCTTGGTTCATTTTGGACATTACAAATGTATTTAGTCTTGCGTTTGAGCAAATAAGTTGACTTAACACGTGTCCACACACGACACGCCGCTTGTTCTAAGGTGATTGTCTTAAAAAAATAAAAAATGATAAAAGGTTTTAATGCGTTTTATTGTAAGGCGGAACTGACTCTGTGTATGTGTGTGCTCAATTTCACCCGCCTCCCTCATGCCGCTCGTGAATGTGTCTATGTGTATCGTGAGATAAATAAATGTATATTTTCTCTTGCCGTGATTAGTGTCCAAACATCTGGCGCTAATTGGCACTAAATTGCATCCCTAGTTTGAAATGAGGGGCAGAGATCTCACAGTCCATGCGGCAGGTGTCTGAGCTATCCCCTGATATCACGGGGTGGGGGCTCGCTAAGACCCTCTCGGGGAAGAGGCGAAGATGAGGGGATTGGGTAATGTCTAACGTGACATAATGAACACTGAAGATATGAGGAATACAGATGGTAGGAAAAATCAATACCAAATGCATTGGATTTAGCACTGCGCAGCTCGCTGTCATTAAACGTAAAGATTTGCTTTGCTTTGCAGTATGAGGAGCATTGTGTCCAGAAGATTTCAAAATGTCCACACTGGATGAAGGCCAGTAGTGTGTCTTGACTCTTTCTACTGTGTTGGTTCAGGTGTTTGCACAGTTCTCTGTCATGTAACATAGTTGAGTCTTTGTGTGGCATTCAGGAGTTCATTATAGGGAAATATTTTGTTTATTATACTTCGTTTGTTTTTAGTGAACGGCTTTTAAACTGCTGTGCACCTGAGAGAAATGTAGCTCTGGTTTACCGACACTTCCTGTTTTCATTATGTTTCTTTTTAACATATATAAGTAACTCTTTTAAGTTTAAGTTGAACATTTTTAATCAGTTCTAAATCTTATTTTGCTTGTGTTAAAAACACAAAACAGGGAGTGCTTCTGGACCAGTTTTGTTTACGTTTTGCCAAATGGTTTATCAATAATATCTTGTGATGGTTATATGTTTAGAAACACGTTGTACCCGAAATCCAGGAAATGTTCATAAAAGTGATGTTATCAAAACATTCTTGTCGTAGCAGTAAAAGAATATTTAATAAACATTTTCATTGCTAAATGCTCTCAAAGCATCGTATAGAAACGTTATTCTTACATTTTTAGTGAAACGTTTAAAAACACAAAGAATGTTTTCATAAGTTAATTAAAAAAACGTTCTTAGAAAATATGTTCGTAAGCTGGAAAGTAGCTTATTTTTGTTAGTAGCTGATAGCGTACCAAGTATTCTTTGTTCAAAACGGTCTGGATTAAATAATTGGGCTGGGGAAGCTTTCTCAACGGTTGCCGTCTTTTATTTTATTCATTTTTTTCTCACCGTGCGTCATCGCCCGATTCATTTGCTTGAGCCGCAAGCGTGTTACGCAAACTGTGAAGTAATGAAAGAGGGTCTTCATCACAGACAGGCTTGTCCCTCATGTCAGTTTGATTAAATCGGCCTTGTTTTGATGAATTGAGGCAAATTCATTAGCGTTGGGTGTGTGCCGCTCTGGGTCAGGGCCAGTCGTTGCAAGCAGAAGGGCGGCGCTTGGTTAGGTGCCGTTCACGAGAGGTCAAGGGTCGCTCGGAGAAACTTTCCTACTTCTTAAACTTAATAAATCCCGACAGCCTAATCATGGGTCCGCCTTTGTGGGGTTAGCCTCTGCAGATTGGGGAGCGCGAGATCCGGAGGGTCAAGGATGAGAGAAGAGGGAGAGATCCAGAGAGAGGCCAGCGGGGAGCGCCTTAGTGGGGGGGAGGGAAGGGTGTCACAGGCAAAGACCACGGGGGAGTCTAAAGCACTTCCATCTCCTGCCATCTCCTGCAGCTTGCGATGGGAGAATATGATAAAGCCCCTGCCAGGATAATAGGCCCCGGCAAATGTCGGGGCCTGTGAAGAACATGGGGCCGGATCAAGAAGCCGAAGCTAACTTCAGGGAGAAACCTGAAAGCCAGGAGCCGGGGCCCGCGGCTCGGCCGTGTAGGGGGCTCAGCGAAAGGGCGGGTGTGTGTATGTGACAAAGGCCACGGATGAAGGCGAGAGCCACCTACAAAGCCCAGGCTGTCTTGCAGGATTTGGGTGCCGTGTTGCTGGTAGAGATGATGCTCCCCTCTGATATCCTGGGGGAGATTATAGGAGGAGCGAGAAGATAAAAGAAATCTATAAACATGCAACTCCTCGTATCTGCGGCCGCACGTAGGAGGGAGAGGTCACGTGAGAACTTCTTGGCTATGACGGCTCACGTCTCTTCTCGTTCCGCCGGGTTCTTAATAACGGCCGCTCTCTGACACGGGTCCGTGGCCTCCTCGGTTACAGACTCATTTGTTTCCCACCTCCTCGATGGCTCCGTTAAAATATCTTGTGGGAGTCTCGTTCCGTTTTATAAGGTCTATTGATTCAGCTCTTGCCACAATCTATTATGCTATTGTCTTGCCTTAAGTGTCTCATCTGTACTATTCATGAACAGTTCACTATATATCAAACTCATGTTTGCTTTAGGACATAATAGATACGTTTCCATGTTCTTATTTATTTCTGATCTGTAATTCGTGCCGCGAGCAGACGGATTTCAGGAGCTGCTCGCACACTGACCGGACTATACAAGTTCTCCAGGGTCACCACTATAAGGAAACAGGTTTCCAAACAGTGATCAAGCGAGGCAGTCTGCACGTCTTGAACATTACATTTTACAGAAGACCGCCGAAAGGTTTAAAGGCCAAACACATCATCCACCCTCCCCACGTCCCTACCGCCGCTAAATATGTGTACATGCATCCCGTAATGATCACCTCCTAATCTATGGGAGGAAAATTCCACATTCCGGCGCATGGCTATGGATCATTTTGATGCTCTTCCTGAGGTGTCTCTGAAACCTAGATGTTCGAAAAGGACGCCGCCGATCGGACCTCTGTTTATTTCATTTACGGTGCTATGAAGCTGGAAGCGTTAGCGTGTCATGGTTTTTCTGGAATGTTAGTTGAGGTCAGGCCAGTGGAAAACAGCTCGATGGATGATGGCGACTGTCCACTTGATATCTCGAGCAAACAGCTCATTTGGACTGCCTTAATAAAAACCGCCGTTTAGAAAAACGTATCCCCAATACATTTCCCTGACTGCAGAATTCATAAATATGTGTGATGACTTAGGAACGCTGTGCATTAACGTCCACATTACTGTCGGATGCTAAAAGCGAATTATCGTCTCATCTTCTCAATTTCGTTCTCGGTAATTGACATGGCTCATCTCTAACAGCACCGCAAAGAGTTGATGTCAACGTTTGGGTAAATATTGCTCTCTGTGGCACAAACAACTTCTCGGTTACAACCCAATCAATTATAGTCTGGGAAAGATCTTGGATTACGGCCGGATGTGTCATCATGCTTTAAGTAAGCTAATAGCGGCTTAAGCATTTTGTCTTTTCATTAATGCTAATGGATCTCCTTTTGGTAATGTTTTATAGAGTGCATGCTTGAAATGGCTGATATACATTCCTGGGGATTAGAAATGTGAAATGTTACGTTCAAAACATGTTTTCCGTTCCAGCGGTGTTTTCTTACATGGTTTACATGAGCTGGCTTGGGACTTCCATTGGGCGCCGGATGGTGTTGACTGGGGTGAGGAGGGATGACCTTTCCCTCAGCACTATGTTTGAAGGCATGTCTGAAAATCAGGTATGATCAAAGTATTGATTGCCTTGAAGAATCACCTCAGTCAAAATTATTAATGAACGGGCGAGAGAAATCATCAATGAGGACAAAATACAGTGAATAAACCGCATACGACCTCCCCCAGGCATTATTAATTGATCCTCGGGAAGGAACGGAGGGAGAAAATGGAATGTTTGCGGGTGAGTAAAGACTGTGGTAGTATTAATGATGAACAAAGTCAGTTTTAAGTCAATTTTATGTTGCATTATAGCTTTTTAATACTTGTATTCTTTGCTGTAGGCTCATTTTTCAGATGTTAAAATAAATAAATAAAATCTACAAAAGTATGAAGTCTTATAGATACACAGTTTGTATTTTGTTCTTTAAAAATGAAATTTTGTCTTCAAGTGAAAGAAAACTAGGTGTAAATAACTCTACGATATTGAAAACCATGATGTTATTTGACAAAAATGATGATGTTGTAAAAAATTCATCATCCGTTTAAACGTTTGCCTTAAAGGGACAGTTCGCCCAAAAATACAAATTCTGTTATCATCTACTCGCCCTCGAGTTGTTCCAAATGTACACAATTTACAATGGTAGTTGCTCCAGAACTGTTTGCTTTTCTTCTTTCTTCAAAATATCTGAACAGAACAAAGAAACTTATAAAGCAATTTTTCCTACTATGGTAGTCAATGGTGGCCAAGAACTGTTTGGTTAAAAGCATTCTTCCAAATATCTTCGTGTTCATCAGAACAAGGAAATGTACACAGATTTGGAGCACCCTGAGACTTCACATTTTTGAGTGAGCTGTTCCTTTAAGGCACAAGCTGATTCAATATATCAGTGGCTCTGTAGTGACCGTCTGCTTCTCCGGCGTGTGCTCCATGCTGAGATCATGGCCTTTTAAGGTTCCTGTACGGTGTCAGTCCACCCTTCATTAGCCCTCTCTCTCCCCCATCTCTGATCTCTTCATGCTCGCTCACTTCTACATCCGATGCAGGGAATTAAAGATAGAGAGATTCTGACCGTTCCGCATGGGCCTTGACATGGCAGAGCCGAGGGATGAGAGAAGAACGAGAGATCGAGAGAGACAGGAAGAGAGAGAGAGATCACCGAGTGTCTCAATCCCCACTGTTTTCCTGTTTTCCCAAGAACTCGCCTCTAAGATCCATAGGATCCATAGTAGTTTCTTTTAGTTTCAAAGCTTTAGGTCAAAGACATCCTCTTCACTTAAAAAAACACCACTTAAGTGACGGAGCATGGTAGCAATCGTCAGCCTCAAAAATGCATGTTTGGCTGCATTTGGTGTTCGTTCGAAAGTGGAATTCTGGAGATTTGAAGATAAAACCAAATTGTGAAGTTTAATGACCGTAAGCTTTCATTTTATGACCTTTCCAAAGCCAGACTGAACGTCACAATCCTGTCATGAGCGCTTAATGCTTGCAATTCTATACATAGAAACGCCATAACATTACCATGGCCACTTCGAGCCCTGTGCTCACGACCATTATTCTTGGTTTCCCTGCCAGCCGTTCGGCGTAATCAAAATAATTCAGCAAATAAATATGGCAATCAAAACAGATGGGAGGAGAAGCACTCGGCCTTATTTTAATGCATATCAATTTGATGGCTTGGAATAGTAGAATATGGCAGTGGGGATAGAGATGTTTATGCCGAATATGCAATTTTCATTTATGTGATTGTGTTTGGTCCTAGCAACGGTTCCCGCTGGGTTACATGTTGCTGCACCATCACACTGAATCACACCTTCATCTATAGCTTAAACACACTCGCCGCTTTAGTTTTCACCCGTCGACGGGGCCGCTAGCTCACGCATTCACACAGCAAAAGCCAACCAGAGCAAGGTGTCAATACGGCCCGTGTGTGTGCCTGTCCTCTGCTACCAGCGTGATTTGCAGGGTTCATTTCATTTACGCGTTCCCGCTCTGAAATATAATGTATATACGGATTCCGAAATGAGAGAACTCCGTTTTACAAATGTTCAAAAATCATGTTTTTTGATTGTGGATTCCAATTAATATCAATCTGCAGTTGGGTTTGTTTTGATGCAAGCCACAATAACTTCAAAAACACAGCTAACGCGCACAATAAAAACATGATAACATAATAAAAAAGGGAGTTATCTCATCTTGCAACCAAACTCTTCATATACTCTCTGCAAATATCTACATCACATATTGAAGCATCTTGGGTATCAATATCCTCCGGAGATCGGTCCAGATACTCCAGATAAGGCAAATAGCCGTGCATCAGCTCCTCCCCGGCTGGCACGCTTTTTAAACATAGCGTGCTGCATAAATATTTCACTGATTTGTTTATTTATTTACTCGAGTCGTTTTATTAGAAGGAATTTTTCTTGGAAATGCCACAGCTAATTTCCTGGCGTGGGGAGCGAGATCCAGAGGCCCAGGCAGAGTTATGGCATACACAGCGCATTTGTGTGATGTGAGCCAACACATTAAACTCGCGGGAGAAACCGGCCCAGACAGACAGAGAGAGAGAGAGAGAGAGAGAGATCAGGGCAGAGTGACAGTAGCAGTGTATCTCTCCAGAGGAAATACCTTTTTTCCACTCTCATTTGACTTGCTAGCCTGCAGCTGTTTAAAGCATGACACAAGCAGTGTATCTGAGGAAGAGATATGCTTCGCATTAAACATACAAATCAACAGACGCTATTGCCTGAACCCATCATCGTCTGGATACCCTATCCCATGCTAAATTAAAGTGGATATTTATATATCCAAAACAGAATTAGTTTTCACTCTTTTCTTTGCTTTTCCTATTTTAAAGTTCTTCCCCCTGTGTGTGTGTGTGTGTGTGTGTACAGTGTGTGTCGATTACATATTCATTTACTTCTTCATGTGTCAGACAAAAACACCTTCAGCGACGTCAAAAACACGATCACAGGCTTTCCGTTTTGTTGTCTTTTTATTCTCTTTTCTTCCTGCGTGAAAAGCTTTTCTTTATTGTTTGGCAAATGTAATGTCATCTTGCTACAAAACACACTACACCCGTGTTTGTATCTGTCATATATCTTAAATGCGTGATCATGTTTTTACGCCTTGCTTTCTTTTATATTTTAAAACACGAGTCAATAGGTAACGTTCCGGGGGAGCGTGTTTGTCAATTTGCCGTCATGCTTATTATTTGGCTTCGCGTTTGATGTGGAGGTAGATGTGTCTTCACGAATTTGCCTGCAGTTCCCTGCAGTATACAGCTCTCACGGAGACTTACAGAAAAGTGATAGGAACAGATGCAAACTCAGACCATGTAATGCGTTCAGTCTTTTTCTTTGCAAATAACAGTTTGATGGTGCTGCTAATGTGGAAGAGGGACTTGACCCAACTGACCGAATGGAAAGTGAGCAGGGCAAGGATTTATAACTGTCCTATATTGTCTGCAGTCACCCACTGGCGAGTTTATTATTTCTAATTGGCCATGAAAGCTTATTTTGTGTTTTTATATATTAAGGTTATTTTAGTTTACTCAAATTAAAATATTGAAAATGTTTCTGTTCATTGAAATCAAATCAAATATTGAGCTAAAAAATATTGGGAAAGCTTCAACTAAATTGAAATGTTGCCTCAATAAAAAATGAAATAAGTTTAAAGCACTAAAATTATAATAATAAACATAACATAGAATAAAACTAATTAGTCTTAAATGCAACATAAAAAAATTAACTAGGGCTTTATTCATCCTGAATAAAGGTTTGTGTTTATATAATATATATATGTGTACTTTGCATATTAATTTTGTATTTATAAACACAAAACATACATATACTTGTATATATTTAGGAAATATTTAAATGTATTAGTTTATATTTACCAATAATTGGAATTCTAAATAAAAGTTTATGAATTGTTATATTTTTCTTAAATACATGCATTTATGTGTATGTGTTCATAAATACAAAATGAATAAGCACAGTACACCAACATATATTTTGTATACACAAACTTTTATTCTGGATGCGATTAATCGCGATTAATCGTTTGACAGCCCTAAAATAAACATATTTAACTGTTTCATCTATGTGATGCACTGTTCTG
This sequence comes from Triplophysa siluroides, assembly GCA_006030095.1. Classification (NCBI taxonomy): domain Eukaryota; kingdom Metazoa; phylum Chordata; class Actinopteri; order Cypriniformes; family Nemacheilidae; genus Triplophysa; species Triplophysa siluroides. Next base: position 509,192 of record VCII01000879.1, on the reverse strand, counting down.
TACTGTCTTCTAAAAATAAAGATCTGAAATAAAAATAAACAAATCAATTATAAAATGTCAAAAGCATAGACCAAAATTGCTAAAACTTAACTAAAATTAACATAAAAACTAATATTCTAAAAATAAAATCGAATTAAAAATATTAATAAAAATAAAATAAAACTCTGTCTCCTTCTGTCACAAGGCTTTTAGTTTTCCTTGGATATAATTAATAAATAAGAGTAAATAAAATGAATGTACATAGCTCAGTTAATATGCGTTTTTCAAAATTTGATGAGAAATATTTATAAGTTTACAAGTTTGTATTGGTAAATCTGAGTACAGTATGGGTGGTTTGCATATACACATTTTTCTTGGAGAGACATTTGAGATGACATATCTTTTTCTTTAATAACTTAATATCATACACATGCACCTGTCACAAAAGCATAACGACATAACGATATGATTGGATTCCTCATATTCTATATCTGCGTAAAAATATGTCCTATTGTAAATTTTCCCCCGTTCACGTCATTAAAAGATGTTTTTGTTAAAGAAGAAGGTTTAGGATCAATCCTGTCCCCTACATGAGCACAAAGGATGAAAGAAACATGGCCTGACCCGTAGGCCATAGCTTCAACAGACATAAAAATATGGAGTACATCATTGCATGTTTATCTTGTGAAAGATTTGTCAACAAGTTGAAAATGCTGCCATTTTATTTTTACATAGTGCCTCATCAAAACCATATTGAGAAAAACAAACAAACCACCCTTGCTAGGAGCATCACATTCTCAAAACGGCACTGTTTATGTCATGGAAAATGAAGAACAGGCCAATTTTGAAATTCTGCCTTTTTATCTTTTCTTGGCGTTGGGTGCGGATCTGCTTGTCAGATGCAATAGTTTGTCCCATTATTCTGTATGATCAGCTGTTTCTTCCTCTACCTTCAGGTGACCTGTTAAAAAACAGTTAAGATGCGTGTGTCCAAAGCCAGCGGAAATGATGCTTTGTGTTGATTTGAAGACCCCAGAGCGACAAATGTCCCCTTTAATAAAATAAAACTTTAAATTAGGACCGCCGCTGTATGACTATGATGTCTTAATGGGTGCACTGTCTCTTTAAGATGTGGCTTAGTTGATTTAGTCTCTAATCACAAAGATGTTAACACCCCCTTCTGATGTGGCTCAGACTTAATGTTCAGTGAGTTTAGTAGATCTCCTGCCTGCACATTTAAACACGACCACAACTTGATCTCGCTATAAATCCCCCCCCAGCCAAAGATGATATCGTATTCATGCACGGCGGGGTGCATCGCCAATCATTAAACTCCGTCCAACATGTGAGAAATCCTGGAGATGAATAACCGGCCAGAGAACGTGCCGTGACCCCTGCGCTAGAACAATGGACCCTCATGTGCTTTGCAGCTTAGCAGACGGTACGGAATTTCTGTTTGGAAGCAATAGCTACTGTCTCTATAATATTTAAGGCCTATTCACGGAGTTACTGGCAAGGAATAAAAGGGCTTCCGCTGCTCGCATCTGCTGGAGAAGGATGTGCTCCTCTGCCTTCTCCTCCTCTCCTGCCTCTGTGCAAATAGCACAACATAGGAGACAGTTGTTTCTGGCTGCCCCTATGCCTGTCATGGCTGTCAAGAGAAATCCCATGAATTATGACTCTTCCAGATGTAAGAGATTTCTAAGTTGCCTTGAACAGCCTGCGGTTTGCGGCGAGAGACAGACAGAGAGAGAGAGAGAGAGAGAGAGGGAGGGAGAGAGTCCATACGGTCTCATTTGAATTGCTTATGGTCCGTGTTTTTCTCTTTTCTTTTAACTCTCTGTTTTTTACAGATTTAAAAAAAAAATTTTTTTTTGTCTGTTAAACAAATCTTTTGTTTTGCACCACTTAAGCAAAGATGAAATGAGCGATACAGTTCAAAAGGAAGGGAAAAAACATAATCGTATAATATTACTTTATATTGTTTCCGAAAATTCTTTTATGACCAAGGGATGTTTTTCCTTTCATGGATGTTGATGGAAATGTTTGTTTAAAGAACATACAAACTGTTCATAAACATAAGATGTTTTTACACTTGTATTGCACTAGCTAAATAAAACCTTAAAATGTCAAATGTCTTTACTTTCTCCATTCATTCAATCACTCAGTCGTTTGTTCTTCCATTTATTCATTCACTCGTTCGTTCTTTAGTTTTTTTATAAAACAGACAGTTAGCTGGTATGATTTACAGTATAGTTGTTCTTTCTTTCTTTCTTTCTTTCTTCTTTTGTTTACTTGTTTATTTGTTTATTTGTTTACATTTTCAGTCAGTCTGTCTGTCTTATATTTATTTTTCATTTTTAAAACAGACAGTTCTTATAGGTGTTGACTTTATAGGTTCAATTTCATTCTTTCATCTTCATTTCTTCTTTCTTTCTTCTTCATTTCTTTCTTTCTTTGCTTCTTTCTTTCTTCTTTTTTTTTCTTTCTTCATTTCTTTCTTTCTTTCCTGTCTGTGTGTCTTATATTTATTTTTCATTTTTAAAACAGACAGTTAGCTGGTATAATTTACAGTATAGCTGATATAGTCATTTCTTTCTTTCACACATTTCTTTTCAAAGACACAAGATCTAAACATGACTCCTAACTTTGGCGTTTTGTCAGAGGTGCTCATTACGACGTTGAGACAGGACAGTTTATTTGAAATTATTAAAGCATTAGGTTCGCTAATGTATCAGTTAAAAACAAAAATCAATAAGTGAAACCTAATCTGACTCTGGTTGGAAACTCTTCTGGCTGGATATGTTTTCCTCGCTCTGCTCTTAAATGGTAATGCAATTTGCCATCACTAAAACCTTCTCTGTAATTGCTGATTGCTCTGCTCGGAGCTGAACGCACATATTAGATATGCTCTCCTCTTCCTCACATCACACACGCACACTTTGATCAGTGGAGCCTTCTCAAGCACCTGGACAGAATTATTATTTCTCATGCCTGCTGTCACACAAGTCCTTGCTGTTCGTCCTGACTCGATCTGCCTTAAACACTCTTAATGACGGGCTTAGCGAAGGGTTCTCCAGTCCTCACCGTGCACCCATCAGAGGGCCCTGCATGAAAATGAAATGGGCTAAATTAGCTCGGTTATGGGCTGGATGGTTATTTAACATCTGCTAGTGATTCCAGCGAGTTCGTCTGATCAAGGGTCAGGCAGAGGTATAATTGTTTTAATTCGGCAGTAACTTTACTGCATTGAGTGTTTATGTGTGTGTGGTTTCAGGGCTTTAGTACGTCAACCCCTCGGTGCTGCTTTACTTTCACTTCAAGCTCATATTGAGCATCCGAGCAGAGGAACTCACAAGCTATACTTCTGCTGCCTACATAGACAATTATAGTCATATGCTGTGTTTAAGCCACCATGGAAGCTCATATAAGATCATATTATAATATTTGAAGAGTAAACGTAATTTATTTTTACTTGCTTTAATTGCAGTTAGTTTTAAAAAATGTTAATGTTAATTTTAATTCATTTGTAGTTTATTTATATAATAATCATAATAATAATAGTAACAATAATAATATCTATGAATATGAATCACATAAAATGTATGGTTATTACACAAAAAAAACTGAATGTCACTGGGCCAAAAGTAGATCACACAAAATATATGAACGAGATCCTTCAAATCATACCAATGAACACCTCATAAAATAATTCGAAACATTAGAAATATATTGATACCATCATTTTCATTTTTAAAGGAGTAGTTCACTTCAAAATTTGCCCCCATTCTTTTTCCAGAGTAAGAATAAATATTACAAGTTTTTTTGTTTGTTTATGTCTGCAACTATTTTCTTGCTTCTAATCCGCCACCATAAATGTAATTTCCATCGTTTTTAATTTCGATAGATCTTTTCCATTTACTCGTAATGCATTCTGGGATTGTTTCTACCACAGACATGCAAAGCTGCCTAAAACAAGATGTATCAAGCAGCGAAAAAGAAAATAAGACGGAAGATCCAGAGGGATGGATATTGCTTTCATTTGATGGGAGCATTATGTAGGTCAATCATCTCCACTTTCATTACAGGTGCCACTTCCCTATTACTACATCTGTCATTGGCTTTTTTGTTACGAGTTCAATTCCACTGATAACAACGAGCACTTTTCTCAGAAGTGTTTAATATATTCATCAGCAACATATCCTGAAGCTGTGAAAGTAAATCTCTTTGTTCTACAGTATGTGAATTAAAGAAGCACAGATGCACAGCCCTGTTCCGCTGGAGCCTGAAATCCGGCATGCCCTTGAAAAACTCGACTAAATCAACAGGATTGTGCGCCGGTTCAGCTGAGGAAATGATTCTGACGCTTAGAAATTCAGAGCCATTAGCATTCCGATGGCGATGGCATTAACTTTAAGACACAATCTGCACTGCTTTCAAGTTGAAACGGGAACCCTGAACTGAAAAGCAGACAGTTTTGTGTAGCATTAGTGGCACCACCAGACAGCTTCACACACTTCTACTGGTTTTTCCTTCCTGTACATCTGCACTTTCTCAACGGCAAAAATGGCAAAGAAAAGTCTGAAATCTTTGGGATTTACAAGGTGACAAAAATGGCATTGCATTGTAGTTAGAGCACGTGTTTCTGCATTGCCTTAGACTTCCTAAGTGGACGTCTGGGAAATTTATGAGGTAATAGGATGGATAAACTGTCTCCTTGTGAGATGTCTTTGCCGGGATGTAGTCGGGAACGTGAGGTTTAAAATTTGACTACCAAATTGTGTTTAATGCAGACTGACTTACTATACACTTTGAGAGACTATGCAAAGTCAGTTAAACATGACACGTCCACCCCGTTTCCGTTGACTGTGTCCTGATGGTGTGACACGCTTCAGTCTTCTTAACTGCGCTTTCATTGTTCCACAGTTAATTACCATCTTGTATAATGAGAGATTGACTTTATGGCAACACTTAAGCTTGTCTTTGTACTATTCTCTCTTTCAGGATCCTGTTACTTAGCGTTTTTAAGTTCTGTTAATGAGTCCGAACACAATTTGACATCTTAATTGCTGCTATTTGATCCGGGAGATCGGGTTGCCTCACAGACGCAGCACTTAGCTTGATCCTATAGATTATTGCACCCGGAAGGTTGTTGCCTTATATATAACAAATAGGTTGAGAATTAGTCAATCTTCAAGGTTTTGTTTTGCTTCCAACCCGCAGAGAATTTTTAGGAGCTTTTCTTTTGACTTTTGCTTTGTTGTCATGGTGCTGTACCATCACAGTTGTCTTGGCAACATGTGTCGATTTTCATGGATAGCATATAAATGTCATTCAGAACTGGCTTTATACATTTCTTTGTTCTGTTGAACACAAAAGAAGATATTTCGAAGAATGCAGGAAAGCGAACGGTTCTGGGGCACTTTTGACTACCGTTGTATTTTTCCTACTATGGTTGCCGAGAACTGTTTGGTTACACGCATTCTTTCAAACATCTTCCTCTGTGTTCATCAGAAGAAATGAATGTACACAGATTTGGACAGATTTTTCATTTTGACACGAACTGTCCCTTTAAAAGTGTGAAACCTCTTTTGTCAGTGTTTGGCACCGAACCATGATGACATACCTATTTATGTTCCGATCAAAATTGCATTAATTGAATCTCTTTCAGCTACTTTCTCTGCTCATGATCCCAACCCCGTGCTCCCTTTCTACTTTCACACGGAGCCGGCGTGGAAACTTCTGAAAAGCTTGGCCGATTTTGCATAGTGTGCTTTTCGTTGTGTTCAGATTTACAATGCGAATGTGAGTTTGTTATAAACTTAATTGAAGTTTTTCATCTGAAATGCCACAGGCTTTGTTACATGTGTGTGATAGCTTGACTTATTGATTATGGAGCACGGTGTGCCCAATTTCAAAGGGAAGAGTAGCCGTCCCCATGTAACTTCAGAGAATTCATTTGACTCGGTAAGACCCTTCATGAGAAACATGTGTCTGTATTCTACTTCAGGTAATAAGATCTGCCTCCGCTTGTAATGAAAGGGCCCTGTAACATCCACAGACGCACATGCACGTGTTGACACACAAACACGCGCTCATACAAGTGCTACCCCAGAAAAAAAAGATCTTATATACCGGTGGAATGACATTTTTTCCCGATTGGACTCTGTTCTCTGTACTGTAATTGTGTGTGTGTGTGTGTGTTTGCTTTGGAGTGGCCTGGGACACAGTTATCTGTCTGCACTGTACAGATTACCATCCAATGTGTCAAGATGCCATACAGTGTATGGGAGAAACACTTGTGCTAATTTATCAGCACATGGTGCTGATTGACAATCCGTCTGCCCGAGGGCTGTGGGAAATGAGAGGGATTGAGAGTCAAAGCGTGAGAGAAAAATAAGAAGGTGCCTGAGCTGAGGAATGGCGAGAAATGGAGAGGATGAGTTAGCACGCAGACACCCTCAGGAGGCCGGTTAAGTGTCTTTTTTCCTCTCACCCTCGTCTCTAACCCCGGGACGACTGGGTCGCTGGTCGTCTTACAAGGCCCGGTTGAGTTTCAGCGCTCGTTCAGAAGAGCTGGGGCCGTCTTTTATTTTCTCTGAAGCGTTGTGTTCATAACAAGAGGTGTATGGCGTTTTCCTGTGGTGTGCCAAGTCATACATTTGTACGATATTATGCGTAGGGTGTTTTTACATAGAGCTCCCTTTCTTGAAGGGACTGAAAAGAGAGAAACCCGGTTCTGTTTGCGTTCACTGTCCCAGGTGAAAGTGGGTTCAGGTTTCTTTTGAGATGTTTTTAGGCCGCTTTAATTCACACTTTTTCTGGAATCTAGATACAGTACAACAATACGGCATTATGTAAATGATGGTATTTCTTTTCCTTTTTGATTTATAATTAAAACATTTGTTTAAATTACAACATTAATATGAAGTATTCATCTGAATCTCAATGTTCCAGATTTTTTAATGTGGCGTAGTATGTGGCCAGTTTAAATAACAAAAAACTTTCATTTTTGCTAAAAAACTGAAGAAAAATGCTTGAATTTCTCTGTGTATTTAATGTATTTTTGGGGGTTTGTTTTACAGACGGTTTCATTTGGCATTGGTCCGAAGTTAACTTAATATAACAATATAATATAACAATTTATGTTATATATAAATGATATTAATATGACTTTATATCAATTTTATTTGTATATTAATTTATTAATTATTAATTTATTAAATTAAATTAAAACTACTCAACAGTTATTGATTATTTGCTGAGGTCTACTGGAAACAGAAGGTTTGTTTGTTGTCACCAATGAAAGCGGCTATACACCTTTGCTAAATAATACATTTGATCAAAAAAATCGAACTGAACAAAGCTCTGAATAGGAAAAAGTCTGAATTTAAAAGGAAAGTATAAAATGTGGTTGTATCGATGTGTTTGTGTGTGTGTGTGTGAAGCAGTGGAGCTTGATACACTCCATGTTTAGAGGTCGAGGTGACAGGATGGCAACCTACTCTATCATGCTCTCTCGCCCTCTGATTTCTCTGCTGTCTCTCTCTCTCTCTCTCTCTCTCTCTCTCTCTCTGCTTTGGCCTCTAAAAGAGATGCTGGTGAGAGATATAAACCCTGTTTTTGTATGTGCATTTTTTCCTCCTGCAATTCAGCTGTGAGAGGCATAGAGAGTTACACAGCAGCCTGCTCTGTTGGCAGACAGCTAACCCTTCACGTTTCAACTTTAAATCATAAAATAACACAAGAAAACACTCAAAGTGTGCTATATACACTCTTGTGTCTGGGTAGAACGAAATGGAACTTTCTCAAGTCAAACGCTTTTGGTGAGCAAAACTTATCTGAGCGTTTATAACAGCTTCCTGAATCCAGAAAGCGAATCTCATCTCATTTGTTTTAACTTTTCGTGGTTGGTAGGTGAAAATGTTTCACTGGCTCACGATGCTTCTAAGGACAAACAATAAATAATGCAGCCGTGGATTCAGAGTAAAATATTTGAATGTGCAAATGAGGGCACATGTTGTGACAGCCGGACGTATCGCCAATAGATGTAAGATTCAGAATCGGTGTCCTAAAAGGGTGACGTCTCGGCTTCATTTGGGTTTCCCACCTTGTATGATAACGCAGAGCGGGATTAAAAATGTGCAGGTGAGGCGGCGCGCAGTAGCGCTCCCTGTCACTGCACTCCCTTATTAAGATAAATATTGCGATGGGGGGATTTTCAGCAGCGGCTGGGAGAAAAAGGACAGACGCATTTATCTTTCCTCTGTTGGTGTTTTGGGTTTGTTGGGGAAATAGGTTTAAGCCCCTTTAACTCACCCCAATGTATGGAAATGTATGTGCATTTTTAAAGCGGGGGCTAAATTTATTTTCCCCCTACACATCCGAGCGGAGAACTGATAGACCCACAGATGGCATGATAGATGGACATATACATATAGAAACAAACAGACACGCATACATTCCCTATATACCCCCCCCTTCCTGTAGCATCCCTATGCACCTTTAATATAATCCATAGTTTTACATAATGCTTCTGCTCTGTGCCTTCGAGATAAAGATTGTATAGGTCTGCATATATATGCAACAAAACTGCTGTTTAATGGGAGAATAAGCAAAGATTAAATCTGCTCTTTTTTCCTTAGCATTTCTCCCAGACATCAACAAAGATGTTAAGGTCATGTTTTGGCTTATACAGCCTCGTGGCTTTTTAAGAAATTAGCAGGAATGGTTATTATTTGCTGACTATTTTGAGGTTTGTAATGGAAACGTATTCAACCATTTGGGGAATTCAGCGATCGAACATTTATATTTGATTTTACGCAGATTTTGGCATACATTTGCAGAAATTGTTTACCAGCTAACAGACATATGTTTCAAAGAAATTAATTGAAAAACATTGTTAGGAAATTATCAGTGCATTTTCAATAAAAACCCAAAATGTATTTAAATATATATGAGGAGCATGTAAAATGTATTATTTGAAATATACATTTTATGCAATAATGTGCTGTAGGCGTTCACCATTGTCAAAGCATTTCTGCCTTTGACGCGAAACTAAAATATGTTTTCTTAATAAAAAACGGTCTTTGCAAAATAATATGCTTTTGAATTTGTCTCTTTGAATTGGTTTGAAAAAGCAGGATCAAAAAGCTCGTTCTTGCCATCTAGCATTGTGTTTATTCTAGACACATCTACAACAAACTAGTTTAATTTCATCTTTTTGCTCGGGGTGGGAAATATTTTCAGTTTTTATGTATTTCATGTATTTTGTTTGTTTTTCATTTCCATGCGGAGAGATTCAGGTTCTATGTCACTAGCCGATTGTCTGTCCTCCATTTCCACTCAAGTAAGACACATGATGTCACGATACATCAACGCTAAGACCGACGGAAAGCGCGGGGGGATATTTGCCCCCCGTCAGCAAAGACGAGGAAAAGAATCACCTTTTCTCCATTTAGGCGGGGAGGAAATTTGCAACACGGCAGAAGCCCCTTCTATAACCAAATGTAATGCTTTGGATTTATTTTTATAAGGTGCACACGTGACTTAATCCCTTTACCAAATGTTTATAGCCCGATGGCAGACTGGAGGTTTTTGGGTGAACGCGCTCAGAGGTCCTAGGAAATGACCTGCAGTCAGCCAATTGAGGATATCCTTGAACTTGACTGAGGCGGAGAGAGAGGGAAATGACAGGGCTGGATGAAAAACAAAGGCAGCCGGGCCTCAGCTGCCCACAGCCTCGGCATCGGCCTCCCACCGCAGGGTCGGGGGCGAGTCCCACGGGAAACCGCTATAGGCTGGGGAATCTCGTAGGTTAAACCGGGAGGGGGTGCGGTGCGGTCCACCCACAGCATTTTGTAGGTAAAGACCGAAACCACGTCAGGCCTCTCTTCTGACCGCATACGCTTCTAAACCTGTCCGGCAGAATGCTTTTAATAGCCCCAAAGACTGTCAGAACAGCAGCTAATTGGCCATCTAAGACTGGCAAAGGTCCTCCTTGCAAATTGGTGAGAAGCATCTGCCCTGAATTTGATAGCATCCTTTTAGTCGCACTTGTATCTATTATACAAACGCTCAAGCTGTAGACCAAAATAAGAAAGCGAGGAAAACAATGTGTGTAATTGTGACTTAGTTTAGCGAGAGTTACCGCTTCTTTTTTTTGGGACGCCGCAGATCTAAGGTAAACAAATTCAGTAAACGCATCACATTCTGTGTGTTTTATTGTTGCTGAAGCCTCGTGTATTTTAATACCGGTAAAGTCCCGACTGGATTCCAATTAAAAACAGGTTTTCGTACGCCCTGAGGGAGAGGGGCTAATTATTCTGTTGTGGCGGAGGGGGGTATATTAGCTGTACACAGCTAATGTACAGTATACTTTCATCTTTTGTGTTCTTGATTCAGTTTTAATAGTGTTAGCTCAAAATAATTGCTTAATTAGAGTAAGTGGGTAGAAACCCAATGCGGGTGCTTCTGTCTCTGAGGAGAAACCTAGAACTATGAGACAGACCCCGTGGATTTAATAAAACCAAAGCCCGATAGACAAGCTAACCTTGAGAATGTGGAATGATTATTCGTCATGTTTGGGTGAAGTACAGTGGGGTCCAAAAATATGGCTTTTTTTTCAAATCTAGTTTATTACAACATTTATAATAATACGTTTTGAGGGGTTTTTTAAATTACATTTCGTAAAAATTTCAAACAAAGACGAAGATGTTTTATTATTTATTATTTGTATATTTATTATTTCTTGCAACATAAGTACGACATACTACATTCTCTGTTTATGTCACTGTGTAATTTGTGACATTATCAATGTTAACATCTTTGTATAAAAGGTATTTTTTGCTTCTACTTTTTGGAATAATATCTATAATATTGTGGTGTGATAACATGAATGATCATGTTTTACATTTACATTAATGCATTTGGCAGACCCTTTTGCAACTTATATTGTATTATACTATAGTGTTTTACTCAAACTTGCGTATATATTAGAGCTGTCAAACGATTAATCACGATTAATCGAAACCAGAATAAAAGTTTGTGTTTACATAGTTTACATGTCTGTGCACTGTGCATATTAATTTTGCATTCATAAACACACACATACATATTCATAAGTATTTAATTTTATTTACCAATCATTTAATTTGTATATAAATGTTCATATTCTTAATAATATATGTATATGTTTTTCCAAATACAAAATTAATATGCACAGTAAACAAACACTTTACATTATGTAAACACAAACTTTTATTCTGGATGCGATTAATCACGATTAATCATTCAACAGCCTTAGTATATATACATATATATTTCTATCCAACTCGCTTAATACACAATTGTGAAAATCATGTTAATTTTCAATCAGCTTTTCGCTCAAACTGCTTGTGCTGATAATACAATTTTAATGATTTCATTTAATTAAAAAAATGCTAAACAGTAGCATGTTCACTAGTGGTCTCATGCTTTTGGACCCCACAGTGCGTCTCCATTTAGATTTTCCCTTTGATGTCTTTCATATCTTAATATATAGAAAATTAAAAAACCCAAAAAGGCAATCTTCAGTCTGAAAGCATTCAAATGAACACTCGTAGATAAGAAAGTAAGTTTAAAAACAGACCGTCTGATTTGCCACAACACAATAATTGCTCGTCCGGCCAATTGAGTGTTATACAATATGTAATATATGGGTATTTTGTACAGCCTCCAGCCACCAAGATGTTTTCAATTTAGCATGGCTCTACGATCATGATATCACTTTCACAGAGCCGTTCCAGATCAGGATGGCCACAGCCATCCGAGGTGATCACCTAGTCCAACTCAAAGCCTTTCTGCAGGAAGAGTAATTCCACAGTTGCTGATGTACTGAGAAAGCAATCTGCAAAATACCCCAGGGTCATGTCTTTGGTCGGATGATTTGTGTGAAATGTCATATATTAAATATAAGTTGGACATTCAGCCGCACACTGTAAAAACTGCTGTTTCCCCCCCAGTCGTGTTTTAGGTCAAAGCAAATGGTCACAAAGGAGACAGAACTCTTTCGCCGACGCACACCATGTACACACACTCCATCTATCCGATCCAAAAATGACACGCAGCTGCGTTTCATTTGCAAATGCGAGCGAAATTTCCTTTCATTTGCTTTCCTCTCTGTTTTTCCTCGGGAAGTCAGGGACACTTCTCAGGATGCAGGGCAATTCGCTTCAAATTGATGTTTTCCCCGCACCTCGGCTTTATCTGGTGTGGGTTTCGTCTGCCAAGCAGTGAGACAAAGCTTGTAACTAATTCATAAAGTCCAGCCGTCTCCCGAGAGCTGCCGGAAAACGAACGCCGTCTCTGGGGATGTCAGAGAGCCGGTCAAGCCAGGAATCCTACTGTCCATTCAACTCCATGAAATATGACAGAAGAGCTACAAAGCATGTCGTTCTCAAGAAAGACAATTGATGTTCTCCTTTTTTTCTAGCCTTTTTTCTTTTATTCTGTCTTCGTATAGTGTTTGTTTTTAGAGAGTGAATTTCTTTTTTTCTTTTTTTTTGAGAAAGTTTGCTCTTGAGGCGATCATAACGACCGGCATTTTGCATAGTTTTGAGCCCTCTCGATACTCCCGGGCACAATGTTGAAATCCATTCGCCTCATATTTTGAGTGATTATGCTTTAATATGGCTTTCAAGATATGATATAATGAGAGAACCAGAACTGTTTTTATGTTCGTTCCATGATATGATTTTTGATTTTGTTTGTTTAGATAAATATAAGGAAATGGATTTAGAGCCTCGGGTTGTTGTCGTGTAATCTTTCCAAAATCCAGACGATTTGCATATACAGCCTACATTGGACGTTGAAAGCAGACTTATTTATCAATTGAACCTTGAAGGTGTTCTGGCACAGGTGGTCCCGCGATGGAGCTTTGATCACATGTAAAGTACGTGAACACACACACACACGCGTGTGGTGAAACTTCAAAGCAGAACGCAAACACATTATCAGACTTCGCTGAAATAGGCATATTGTTCATTTGTATAAAGGAGGAGACGAAACCCATCATCAATTATTTGTTCGAAATTGTATTGCTCCCAACTAGACTTTAATCTTTCACTTGGACTGCGCAACGTCTAAATTCATACAAGGCGAATCAATCCCTACCTTGAGCACTTTGATGAGTGTGTTTTGCAGGATTTGGATGCTTCTTTATGCATTTATGAGCATTTTGAGGATGGGGAAAACACAAATATTCACCAGAGGCATGTGTGATGTGAGCACATCCAAGAATACATAATGGATCAGACAAGAAGCTCATTATGAAGATTCGCCGTGGGTCAGAGTCTTGGTAGCAAAGGATGGCGAATCTTGAACAATGGATGTCTTAAAAGGGAGGGAGATCAAAGGGTCCAAACAGGCCATCACAATCCAATTGAAATGTTTTCTGGGTATCATAAGGAGGTAATGGATGGACGCGCGGCAAAAAGGAGGAGGCCATTTTGAACGCGGCCCAAAATTACAGCGTGCTGAAGAGTAGATGGAAAATTCATCTGACAGATTTCTGCACTTCTCAGTCGGCACTGTGCTCATCCCGAAGCTGGTCATTATAGACGCCCGAACGCATTTCGCACACTTTCGTAATGAGCCTGAAATGTATTTTTCTGTTTTTAGGTATAATTTCTAGGTATCATTTTAATATTATTGCACAAAAATGTCAATGGCGCAGGTTTTTCTGTACTTAAGCGGTCTAGCAGGATTGTCTTCTCATGAAGTATTGTATGGTTATGTTCTGTTCTCTCCCGTGTGGGTTTGTGCAGGTGGTTCAGGTCAGGTTGATGGACAGCGGGGTGGTCTCCTGCCCCCTTTAGCCCCCTGCTTGTTCCGCTCTCACACCAATGATGAATATGCACTTATGCTTATAGACAGCATGTCAGTCACACGCAGAATCCGCCTGTTCAAGGGCACGCTGGGACCAGACAGGTACCAGAAGTATGTTTATGACATGCATCAAAGAAAATTGTACGTCTGACCGTGTTTCACTGCTGTTTTAAGAGCTTATTCACTGGATCGGTTTTGTCTAAAGTTGCAGTATTTTTTTCTCAGGTTGTACCAGTGAAATAGTTCACCCAGAAATAGAATTCTGTCTTTATTTACTTACCCTCGTGTGGTTGCAAACCCAAATGTCTTTCACGCAAAACCATTTTTAGATTACCAGTAAAAACAAATAGACCGTTTTGGTCCATTCCTCGCAAAGATATGAAATATACTGGTCATATGGACTTTTTTATGTTCTGAAATGAGCCTCACCATTAACTTTCATCATATAGATCTATGCAAAGAGGATTTGTTTGGTTAAAGTTATTTGTTTTACAGAGATGAAATAACATACGGTGGTTGAAATTATATGAGGGTGAGTAAATGACGCCAAACAGTACGTAACTTTTTTGGCTAAGCTATTTCTTTAATATGAGGTTGAAGGGTTCAGGACTCATTCTGTCCAAATGGGTGAGAGGAAATGACCGCTGTGGAGTGAGAGAGTCTGTAAATAGCAGGATGTCAGATGCAGTTCTCTGTTCTTAACATGCCATTTTGTACAAGTACGTTCGGTGCGTCTGAGAAACTATGAGACAATTTCATCCGACTGCTATTTCCAGAATCCCATTTTTCATGAAGAGCCACGACTGCTGATTCTTGACTTTTACTTTCTTGTCAGTATAGGTAGTGTTATATTCGATTTAATTGAAAACATTGAACTCATGTCTATGTGAATCGTGTCATTTTGGGGTACTCTACGAAGGAAACAATAACGTTTATAGGCAAAACATAAATGTACTGATGACATGGGTTTCCTACGTGTAATGTTAAGCAATTTAAGCATGTAAATGTGAAATTAGAGTAATTTTGCAAGTGGCACAGCATAGACAATAAAGTGTGTAAATTGGAGTACGCAAACATAAATAAATATATCTGTATCAGTTATATTCATTGACTGTAGAAATATCCATTAAGGGAATGAAGATGATATTGGATCATTGCTGTTGATCGTAATTGCTTATGTTTGCGACAGTATAGGGCTAGTTTTCACAAATTGTGAGTGTATATGATTGAACACAAGAAACCCCCATTTATTTACAATATAGGCACATGACAAGTCTTGAAAAATCTCATGAATTCATGAATTACTCAACCTAAAGTTGTTTCAAACCTGTATAAATGTCATTGTTCTGCTCATTGTTCAAGTTATTTGGAAGAATGTTAGCAACTGAGATTTCTGGGGCACCAAAGACTGCCATTAAAATAGTGCCCGTTAAAATGCCCCGGAACGCTATGTTTTCCTAAATTCTTAAAAGTATTTTATTTTGTGTCCAACGGTACAAAGAAAAACTATAACAATTCTTTCTACCTTGGTAGTCAATGGTACCTCAGAAATCTCAGTTGCTAACATTCTTCTAAATATATTTCTTTGTGTTCAACCAAAGGAAGAAATGTAAACATGTTTGGAACAATTTGAGAGAGAGTGATTCATAACAGAATTTTCATTTTTGGGTGAACTGCTGGGTAAACCCTTTAACTACTCGGCTGAAGTTTAGTCAACAAGATTAAATATTCATTTATTTTCACACACTTTGAAATTCATTGTTTTGGCCAACAAATACTTTCAATTATAAATCGTATAAAAATTGATACAAATATGTGCCGGTCATTCATAAAAAACGTCTTTGTCATGAGAACACCTTCTGATTAAAATGTATGTTTATTAGGTAGTTGACCCCTGCTTAAATGTATAAGTGTGCTTTTATTTCACTTGTTAAACAGACATATACGATATAAAAATGAGACTTTAAGTTTGGATAGGATGCACAGAAATGATTCAAATCTTAGACGGTTTTGACTTGGTGTTTGACCAAGAAGTGAAAAAATACATTTCTGTAACACGACTTTTCAAAATCATATTGATATATATTGAACGTACATTAAAAAAGCTTGAAGCATTTTTTATTTGAGGTGATTTTCATAAACGACAGGTTGGGGCAAGTTGTCACATGCGATGTTTTTATTAAAATGGTTTACCAAAACCAATGAGTTGCTTTTTCTGTTACCTTTGACAATGTCGTGTGTGTGTGTGTGTGTGTGTGTGTGAATATTCAGTCAGTGTAACACAGCCTTGTCATGAACGCATGAATTAAGTAAACCTACACTGAGAAACATTTACTGCAGTAAAAAGTGTGACAACTAACCCCGGTCACTTCTGCACATAGTTTTTTCTCTCTTAAGGCGCCAGTATTCAGCAGCTGTGTGCTCTGTAACCCTGCAGAGAGAGAGAGAGAGAGAGAGAGAGAGAGAGCCGTCACACTCATTCATTCGCCCTGTGAAGTGTTGTCCCTCTTTATAGCAGCTCCGAGCACATTGATTTTACTATAGTTTGGCATTACCTGCGGTAACTAATGTGCGGGGGTTTACCCTTCGGGAGCAGCTGGACCGTGTGCATTAATTCGGAGCCCCTGTTTGAGTACGCAACGGCATATGCTGTCTTTTGTCTATTATCCTTCTCGTCTGTTATTCCCAAATATTGACATCGGCCGTTTTTATTAGCGCTAACCGCTCGCTAGCCTTCCAGCCTCATGCACGGCTCTGTTTCCTACTATTGATTGGCTTCTTGAAGCCAGCAGGTAGCTGTCCTCTCCGGCTATCCTGAGGAATCACATCCAATGACTTTATACGCACAATTTACACGGTGCGCTTTAAAGAGAATATTATCCTCAATCCAAATCATCGCCGCCCCAACCCCCCCGACCTGGTCAATATCCCACAATGCCGCGTTTTGCGATCGTCATGCGCTTGTTATTAAAAGCAACAGAAATCGACGTTTCAGCAATAAGTCTCTCATGAAACGATGGTGGTGCGGACAGGCTGTACCCCGTTACATGTTATTATAACAGAGAACTGTTACGGCCTGTTTACATAAGCTGTTTTTGCGCGTACGTGTGTGGAGCGAACGCAAACAAGGCGCGGTCGCGACGTGTTCAATATAATCCGAACGAGAGTCTGAAATGTTTTGCGGTGTGGACTGTTTTCTATTACGATCAATCAGGCAACAGACAACAAAGACACTTTCATTTTAGCATATGAAGTGAAAATAAATGGCAGGAAATATTTCAGCTGGCACAGTATGATGTTTAGGATGCCAAATATGGCATTTTGTTTTTGTCCTTTCTGGGGTTTAAAATGGCGCAAAAAAATCGAGAAAGGTCAAAAGTATAACATAATTATACCGCATAACGGAGCTATAGGAAACATTTGCTCCGAATCCAGATGATTCTATAATAAACTGCCTTCAGAAGCAGCAGAGCAATGCATATTCGGACCAAAGCTGTTTTTGTGGAAAAAGAAATGATGGTCTGAATGTGTGTGTTGTTCGAGGTATGTCCAAAAAGCGGCCGAGAGTTTGTTTAATTTATTCAGCTTTCATTAAGCCCTGTAATTTGGGTTTGTTTAAGTTGCCTCCCGAGGAGGGTTTTGCTCACGAGCGAGTCGGCCGGTACAGAACCCACAAGCCCACCTGTGAGGCGCAGCCTAGGCCTTCGTCTACGCCCACACGGCTGAAAGATCTCTACCTTAAAAACATCTTCGGTGTTAGTGAACTCGAGCAAAATCAACGCCACATACCAACCACTTGTAATATCCACTAATGCCCGTGATAGCCGCCGCACGCTTCGCTGGACTACCTTAAGAGATTTTTGCTTTAAAAAAAAAATATTTGCTCTAGTGCTCATAAACAAGTTTCTCATTTCTCGCTCTCCCCTGAGCAGAAACGTGGGCTGTCACAAAAGGTGCATTCATGGGGGAAAAAAAGAAGAATCCCCTCACCCGGATCCTCAGCGGCAGGAGATGAGCTGCTCGGTTCCAGAATTAAATTATTTTTAAATGCAGCTTATACATTTTACATGACCTGTGCTTCTAACTCTCTCCCTCTCTCTCTCGGTCTCTCTCTCCACTTCCTCTTTTGAAGAGCACAAATGGTGGGAGTCCGGATATGAACCCCAGGAATCACAGACTTGCCGAAAGTTATCCATTCTGGCCTGCTCGTGCCGTGCTCCCGAGCCCACCTGAAAGCTGATTTCCCCCCGTAAAAACAGCCCATGGCGGACTGACCCCCCCTCCAGCCCCTTGAAAGGACTCATCGCTCCCCTGCAGGAAAGACAGGAGCGCCGGTCGACGCTGCAGACGCACAAAGGCAGGTGTGGTAGGCGAACGCTTTGCGTGTTTGTGTTTCGATACTGCGGTTTGCTTTCTGTGCAGTCGAGCTTGTGCCATGTGTGTTTGTCTGGGTTTCTCAGTCCCTGTACCGTGGGGGTGTGTGCATCTGTGTGTGTCTTTCTATCTATCCCTCTCTCTTCCTCAGTCTCCTACAGAGTGTGTGTGTGTGTGTGTGTGTGTGTGCGTGCGTGCGTTTGTGTGTGTGTCTGGGTTTAATGCCAGCAGGATAAAAAGAAGGCTTTGCAGACTAAGGTTTGATGTGCTGTTTGTCTTGATTTGCCACTCGCTGAGTGTTGTGAGGTGGTTCTTTTTGGATTTATCCGTATTTCCTATGTTCCCTCCTGTCGTGAAAGAGAGCGGAGATGGAAGACGGTCCCGGGACATTTCATCTTTAGGGAATTTCATGGCAGTTAGCGCTTGTCATCGATGGAGTCGAATGTAAAACGCTGGTGGTTCAGAGGTTTGGGACGTATGCGAGGCCAGATTTCTGTTTCCGTATGTCGTGCAGATAATGTAACATGTCATAGCGTTATCTCTCTTTTGAGGGAGATGAAAAAGCTCAGGCTCTCGTGGGAGACTTGAAGCTGAAGTTCGGGGGTCTTCGGTGCTTTATATCTGTTTATTTGGACCATATGTGTTGGGGTGTGTGGGTGAGTCTTGTTTACATGCGCGTGGACTGAACGTGACAATTTCCCCAGGTCTCTCTTTGACTTATTTTTTTCATTCCCATTGAATGTCAAGGAAGTAATCAAACCCATCAGGTCAGTCGGGTCTCGGTCCGGTGACAGGCGTACAGTCGGGGCCTTTCATTTCCACAGCCCAGCTGCTGCCACATTTGACATGACTGCATTAGTCCAAACCCTACATCTTTAAAGCCTTGTCCAAACATATTTTAATGCGGTTCATATATTTTTAGGCTAGGTCAGACTGTATGACGTTATTGAAGTTTATGATCTGACAGAAGGCTTTTCTCTCCTCGAAAATATTTTTTTTCGTCCTACAGCGTGCATATTAAATAAATCGAGGACAAGCGCTGATGTCAAGTAATAAGAAAACACGACTGTATGCACCGTCATCTAATATTAAATTGAATATAGAAAATCATTTGTAAAATAGAATAATCCCCCTTCCTCCCTACAGATAGGACTCTTAGGCCTTCATAAGTGAGCTTTAATATTTTGACAAGCTGCTCAATCAGATGTTTTAAGGACATTAAATGTGGCAGGCTGCCTGTTACCCAGGTTTCGTGAAATGGTGTATTTTCTTTCTCTTTCGTGACCCATTTTCCTTTGTTCTGCGTACGAACGTAAGCAAGGCACACGTAACCCCTCCTGAATGATGTCTAGAAGGATTAGTCCAGGACTGGGCCCTGACAGATATGTTCGGGGAACAGCGAAAGTCACCTATTTTACAAAATGACTTTCCTTCGTTCGCTGCATCCTTAACCAGCATGACATCTCATCCATTATTTTCATTTACACTAAGATTATCGCATCGCATCAAATCGAATATTTATGATTATGTTGTATGTGTTGCTTTATATGTAGCTGGTTTTTATGTTAATGTTATTTTTGTTAAATAAACCTTAGCATAAAGTGTTTTTAATTTGACTCTCCAGAGAGTTGGATTTTGCAGACGTTTTTAAAGTGTTTTTTTATTATTAGCTATTTTTGGTTTGCTATAAATGTGTATATGAGTACAGTGCATGCATGCTCTTAGTTCATCTGCTATAGTTCTGAAAGTATTTTTACAGCATTTTTATTATGTTTAAGTATGCAGATGTATGACCTTGTATTAGTTGGAAAATTCTACATGAAAAATATGTACTTTTGCAGAACTGAAAATGCATGCGTTCCTTTTAACAGACTGGGGTGGTTAAAATGGTGAAAATGAAATATTGATGCAGTGTAGCACATAAAAATATATATTCAGTCTTGTATTCGCATCAGTTTTTACCGAAAGTCTTCGTATTGATAAAATAACAGCTCGTGGACATGTTGTGCGTCAACACACAGTATGTATGAAGTATTTATGAATGGATGTTCATACACATACATACATTTGTGCATGCAAGTGTATGCATGCAAGTGTATTTGTGAAATGTATATGATGCACCCCACTTCTCACAGACAATAGGTTCTCCCTCAGCCTCTCAGCATCTTCTCATCTCTCTCTCTCCCTCCCTCTCTCTCTCTCTCTCTCTCTCTCTCTCTCTCTCTCTCTCTCTATCTCTCTCTCTCTCTCTCTCTCTCTCTCTCTCTCTCTGAGATGCAATCTGCACCACAACCTCTGTTCTGAGCCTGAGCAGGTTGCTGTCAGTTTAAAAATGACTGTAATAAAAGTGACCATGAAGATGGATCTTGTGATTTTGCGTTTCTAATCAGTCATCTGTGAAGAGGACTTTTGCTTTGATTCAGCAGTGCCCTGACAGGTCAGATTGATAGTGCACAGGGGATAAAAAAAAGAAGTAGAGAAGAAGAAGGTTATTAACTGTCTTGCCATTAAAGTTGGAGATCTGGGTCTGTGGCCGGTGAGACAGACGTGATTTAGGCGGAAACCTCTCTCAGGTGAGAAGAGAGAGAGACTCATTGTCCGGTTTCACTCCTCACACTTCTGCTCCAGCAGATTAGACTCAAATGATCTCCTTTGCAGCAGTGGCGGTGAGGAAGAAGCCCTCATATAGTGCACATAGGACTGCTTGCACGCGTATCGAGTATGAAAGTAAGGCAGACATTGCAAACCAAAACACTGAAGACACGTATTATAATTTAAATGATTATTTTCAATGAACTGCTGAGGAATGGTGCTTACTTTAAGCATAACACAATATGTGCCTATAAGGCCTGTACAGACTGGGGTACTAAATGTTGTAACAAATATAAATTATTCAGTTATGAGAATAATTCTGAAAACACGCATGACAGACGGCGCCGGCTGGAAAGGCGTCTCGCAAATGAATTCAAATCGCACAATGTGTTTTGTGCATCTGACATATCATAGGAAGAAATCAAAGCACCGAAATTGCTCGCTTTAGAAACCCAGGCGATGGCTGTCAACACCTCCTCGACATCAGCGCTTTCAAACAAAGCTCACGGACGGGCGCTTACCTTATGCATGACAATCCGTCCACTCTCTTTAACCAATCCACGGACGCCTTCGTACACCTCCAGCGTGAAGAGACACACGGTTTTTATTAGCCACCCCAACCCTTTTTTCCAAGTGTCTTCTGGTGCAAGTGTCCGTCTGGTTCTGGTGAAACAGCGGTGCAAACAGACTCCAGCCTTTTTCTAAGACACCAAGGAGTCGCTCTTAGCCGTCTGGGCCGCGGGTGCATTTTAAATGTGAAGAAGCTGAGAGGAGCTTGAGGTTCTTGTCCATGGGGCTCAGAGTGCACAAACCAGTATTGCTAGACACAAAGTAAAGATTTGTTGGTAAATACATAAATATGTAAACAACTTGATGCTTAAGAGAGTTTTAAGTGTGTTTGATGACAAATGTCTTTAAGCCTGTTAAATATGATATTGCAATGTGTGATCTATAAATCAATCAGCAAGCCTAACTGATTATTGTGATCAATAAGTCATCTGTCTGGCTAATCTCTAGCTCTGGCACTCAGACATATGTATGTTGCTTTTAATGAACTGTGACTCACCGTATTATGTAAGTACTTTCGCTTTAACTGACCTGTTTTCTGTGACATTTGACTCTGGGATTGAGTCATCGCTTTGCTCATGAATAGTGTTTTGCTGTTTATCTTAGATGTATTTTAGTTACCTTTTCTATGGGCATACAGGAATTGTGGTCAAAGAGATCTTTGTTGCCATTGCAGATTCACCGTTTAGGCATTTGTGGGTAATGCATCCTGACATTTTGTTTTTGACCGAGTGCATTTAATTTAAGGGCGTGACATGGATGTTACACAAAACGGCAGACAACAATCAAATGGCTTTGACAATTGAAATGAATCAGTGTTTGGACAGACGAGTGCATTTGTTGGCTAATTTGCAATGTAATTGAATTAAGAGTGTTTATTATTTATAGGATTGATTATGTAGATTTGCACAAAGCATTTAATAAACACACACTTTCTCTAGTCTCTCCCAGGAGTGTATGAAAGACAAATATCAATAATAATTGAATGTGCTCTTGTTTATTAATTATTCAAAATGATGTTTTTTAACTGTCATATCACAGGTTTCTATATTTATGATACCGCCAAGATTTAAAACCACATTATATGCCATTCATTCACCAAATAGCTGATGGTGTGTTTGACATCAAACATCAAGATTTAATGCAATCCAAACATTGCTTGCAGTTGCAGCTTCTTTACCAGTAAGGAAACAATGCCGAGTTTGTTCTTCTCCTAAAGGCGGTTGACCAAGTTGACTGTGTTATCATCCCGTTTGGCTGATGGGTCTAGAATCTGTCATGTTGCCATGGTTTTGCTCTCTCGCCTCTCCTGTGCTGACCAATGGTAACCAGGTAATCCGCTAAATAGAATGCACCACTGTGTAGGGGGGAGAGGGCAGCTTATAACCCCTGGAGAGGCAGAAGAAAACATCTAGCCATAGTAAAGACTCATTTGGACTGAAAAAGCTGGAAATGTAATTATCTTGCACACAAAAAGACAAATAATTTAATAAAGTTCGTAAGACGAAAAGCACGGTTTCTACTCTGCTTTAGAGCATTAGCCATAACCCAGTGAAATATACACTCTCCTGAACAGGGGCGATGGCTCTAACTGATATGTGTTCTGAATGATTTTGGTTTTAGTGTGTGTTTAAGTGCAGACTGCCCAGTGGGCGCTTTGGTCCAGAGGGTGTAAAATCTGTCATGTGGAGGCTGGATTTTCAGCAGTGTTACAAACAGCAGTGCTTGTGCTGCTAATTAATTAGATGATTATTGATTATTTCATTGATAAGTGAAATAGTAGTTTTTGTTAACGATCTTTAGTTTTAGATATAACAGTATTTAGAGGGTTACATTTATTGTAATTTATTTTTATTAAGTGGATACATTTTATTCTGGTTAACTTTTTATTTTATGATGGTTTTATTATTTTTAACTATTGTTATTATTGTCAATAAATGTCATTATTATTATTAGTGGTAGTAATTTTATTATCATCATCATCATTATTATGATTATTAGCTATTTGTCCGTCCAAACAAAGGAACAAAGAATGCAGGTGCATTTTAAATTAAATCAAAGTCGTGTCTTTCATACCAAATTTATAAGTTTTGGAAATACCTCACAATCAAATGATATGCCTCGTTATCAATAAACAAAACCCGGCTGTACATTCATGTGCACATTGGACGGACAGTGCCTGGCTAAAGCTATAGTATAGATGGCCGAAGATGCAACTCCTGGCCGTTTGTCTATTAAAGAGGGATCAACAATAAAAACCTCCGCACCACGAGGAGCAAAGGGCCAAGTGGGAGGGGGCAGTGGGGGTGAATGGACTCAAAGAGCGGACCAAGTATGTCTCTGAGAGTGTAGTTTAGTGTACATTTCCCGATGAGATCGACCAGCCAACTGAAGTCACTTTTCAACCAACCATTTTCCCCTCTCAAACGTCTCGCTAAATAGTCCACAGTCACTCTCATTGATTTTCTTTATCAAATAAACAGAATGGCACCGCGTGCCTGACCGCCTCCCTCATCCGTGATCCCGGGACCTGCAGCAGCTGAGAGCTCATGTGAATTTCCCAAATTTTAACAATCACCCCACTGACATCACAATATAAATGATCATATTGATGCCCGTCATTAAAAGTGTGTCTTTTCCACTACCGTGTCAATTATTGAAATATTCTTTAAGTGATCAGTAACGCTTGAACAGATCGTTGATTGATTTATTTCATTATTTTAAATTTAGTTTTGATAGCCTTACTTACAACAGCAATATGTTTTAAATTTGATTTGGTTCACATTTCTTTATTTGTCTATAAAGCAAGACGTTTTTCATTTATAGTTTTTTTTACAAGTGCGCACTATAGGCTATGCAGTTTCTAAAAGCAGTATGCTTTTCTATAATTTTGCATCTGGAAGTGCTTTTTTAATATAAATGTAATTGAATCGCTTGTTTCTGTTCTCACAGCTCTCGTCCATCTCATTCTCTTTCTGATGAAAGGTGAAAGCTGGGCTGATACCGGTCTCATGTCGTATATGGATTTTCGTTTATATAATCGATCGAAATGTCCCAATACATTGATCGAAAGTCCACTGTTTTACAAACAAGCATTTGTGAATCTCGATTTTGCGTTGAAAGTGATTTCACCACGACGTTATTCACATACACGCTGTTATTTTGACCATATGTAATTCTGTTTTTTAATAGGAGCGCACAAAAGCATTGCGCCCTTTTTATCTTATTTTGTTTTAAAGTCACGAGACCGTCGTAATTGTTGAAAGCTTTCTGAATTGTGTGTCATCTGAAGAGGCTTGCGTTTTATGAAATTAAAGTTAGATAAGTCCGCATTGAGGGAGGCAGCACCCAATCCCCAACTTATTTCCCATTTTCTGTTCCAGCATCACCGCGCAACGCTCTTTTCAATGACAATGTGCCAAATCTAGGCATTTTCAAAAGAGTTTCCATATGCTTTAAGCGGAGCATCAGAGACAGAGGACACCGGGATGCCCTTTTATACCAAAGGTAGAAGCTTTTTATTTTCACTTTTAGCTGTGCTGGTTATTAAGAGATGTTAATACAAATATATTTATACATCTTAAACAAATATTATGCGTTTACGGATGAAACATGTAATGTCGCTATAGTATAACTGTCATTTAAAGGACGAACTGATTTGGTCGGAGACAGATTACGGCGAATGTGTGTTTATAGTGGATGATTTTTCTTTCTTTTTTATGAGAGAATGTGAGATTCCACTGTGGGACACCTTCGAAACGCAAAGGCTTTTAATTTTGTTTGTCCCACTGTCTCGTGTGGAAAATAACATTGGTATTTTTTTAATAACTGAAATTATTTTTCTTGTCACATGGATTCCAGATTTTTGGTTATTTTGGGTGTTGTTGTTGTTTGTTGTAAATGCTCGACTATATCGACTTTATCAAATAATGTCACGCAACGCGATTTTACAGCTAATGAATTGCATTTTTATGCATGCACATGTTTTCTTTCTGCAAACGCATGTTTGGCTATTTATTATAAAAAGGTGCGATTTTCGCCTCCTCCACAAACAGTGAAAACTTTCAAAGTTTTGTGATATGTGTGTGCGTTTTATTTTTTGGTGATGGTGGCTGGCTTATTTCTGTGTTGGTGGAACATTTTTGGACGTTTTTTGCGGCTACTAAGGGTCAGTTACTGTCAAAACCTGACCTCTCAGACCCCAGAGGGCGCCAGGCGGTTTTGCCAAACCTTTCATTTCTGGGGCAGGACAGTCATTCACTCATACAATACAACCGAAAAAGTACCGAATACCCGCAAGTCATTGTTAGACATCATACGTTTTAGAAAGACGATTATAAGAAATCACAGATCGCGAATTGTATTATGATTGCTTTATTGACATTTCACTGAAATCAATATTCATGCAGTTTTTGGTCTCACAGACACGCTTCAAAATGTCAAAAAAGCGAACAAACATCGTTATAATATTTGTGCATATATTGAGGAAATTGCATTGCATTATCACCAATGATAAATTGTATACACACGTTATAGCTTAAAAAATATAAAATAACAAGACATTTCTCTCAAAAACACATTTAATCAAAGTCTATTCATTTTTTAATCATTTTGAATTCAATTATACAAATAAGATTCGTCAAACATCCTAAAGAGAAAGAACAGCAGAAAGCAGGCTAGGGAGGACACGATCAGATTTGAAAGTGCAGGAGATAAGCACTGCCAGCCTTTCAGTTCCGACTTACTTTCTCCATTTTACCGTGCAAAACAGTTCAAACGAGAGCACAGCTCTGCTAAAAGTACGCTAATTTGGCACACAGACATATCCGTCAAAGTATACTTGCATAAGAGGTGAAACCTTTAAATCAATAGTTTTAAAGTCCTCCGCAGTCTGCAGCCGAAATACAGTCGTCGGTGGTAAATGTGAGAAATAACCTTTACTCCGGCGCTTTTGCTTTTCCTTTATATGAAGGTAAAATCTGAATCTCCGTGTCCTGCCGCATGCTCGCCTCGCTCTTGTCTCTGTTCTCTCGTTCATTCTGCTGAAACACCACTTGGGTCTGGCAGGCACGAGTCCCCCGAGGACTAGAAACAGTGGATCAGGGGTGAAGAAGTAACGCCTCTGTTGACCACCTCTCGCCCATCCAAAGACCCACAATATCCAAGACATGCCAATCCAAGTGCTCTTGTTTTACTGCAAACACAGCTCTGGTATAGCATCCTTATCGTGCGATCCGGAAACAGAGGCTCGTTCAATTCAACCCCTTCGATTTTTTCATAAAGAGGAGCCGATCTCTTGATTTTCTCCACGATTAACATCTTGTCGGGTCTCCTTTCAATGTCGACATTTTAGGAGACCAAAACTAGCTGGTCAATCGGAGCACTTGCGTGCGATTTTGAATATGAACTAAATGCCTAATGAGGGAAATGTGAGGTTGTGAAGTTCATTTGTGAAATGGGTTATTATGGGCTTTAATTCCGAGGCCCATTCACTGTGTAGTTTGATTTTTGTTTGCCCAAAGGAAAGCTGTATTGTCAATATTTTCTTAAGGTGAAATTATCTATATATACACTAGTTATCTATTATATTTTTTTGCGACAAAACGTTACGTTTCGAAGTATTACTGCCATCAAACATCTTTTAGGCTATCTCTTGCTAAATCAAAACAATATTATGAAATCGTAGTTCTCTTACAGCGCAACGAAATAAATAAGTAAAAATAATTTTAAAAGTAATATCTTTTAACGCTAAAATGGTTGGTAGCCTAATATTTGTATTTGTTTATTTTATACGTGTCACGCGGATACCTGTTCTCATATTTACTCTCTTGTTGTCTTTTCTTCATTTACACTGTATTTCATTCATTCAGTGTTTACAACCGCAGCTTTAACAGAAATAGTCGTTTTAATCGCGTTGTTCTGTATCCTAATCATTAAAATGCGTTTGATAACATTTTGTTAAATTATATTTTACATTTATGCTAAAGGATGCTACTGTTATACTGCTGCTGCCCAAATACATATTTCTGTTGTTTGAAATCTGAACATTTTAATATAGCCTACCGATGCATTTATATCGCCTATCCGGTATTTTTATCTCTCTTAAATGTTCTTTATTCGGGCAACACTGGTAAATAATGCACTAAATATTAATAGATTAGAATATATATTTTACATTGGTTAAAAACGATTCCCACTTCACGACTGTGTTGTTTCGTAAATTCCTGCAATTGTTTTATTTGTTTGAAATACGCTTCGATCAAATATTACATATATAGAACATATTCTCCCATTGTCCCACCAAATGTTCCAGGCCTGTTACAGGACGTCTTGCCCACCGAAAAAGATTTTCCCCCATTAGATCATTGTAAAAATCTGGCCCGTTCAGCCCTTCGGCTCTCCAAGTTGAAACAGCGCGTCATTTGCAATGTGGAGACTGTTGATCACCTAACTAATTACGTCTCTCTCTTTCTGCTCGCGCGCTCTCTCTCCCTCCCTCACGCGCTCACTCCCCCTCTCTCTCTCCCATTCCCAGAGTGCATATCGAGAATAGACACACAAAGACATGCGCACTCAACTTAATCAGCCATTTTTTTAAACAGGGCTAAAACGATAATAATTAGCAGAATAAAGACATATCGGATTTTCATTTCCTTTCCTCCTTTCCCTTACCCCTCCACAAGCGAAACTGCTAGGCAGTCGTCGACACATCTTTTACACAACCGGACCCAAAGGATCGACTCATTCTCTTTCCCACTATAGTATTTACGTTTTTTCCAATAAAGTTGGAGGATTATTGTTATATTTTTTCTTTTTATCGTTTTTGTTACCTACTTTCGCTGTCATTGGATGTGATTTTCTTCAAAAAACCCACATCAAGAGAAGAAGCGGAGGGAACTGCGGGGGAAGAAAGTAAGTTTTTTCTTCAACTTTTATTGAGTAGTTGGTGTTAAATTTAGGTCGAGTATTGATTTTCTTTCGCGACCCGTCATGCCGAATCTGTGTTATTTCGCTTTCGGATTACGGCTTTGCGCGACGTTATTTCGACAAATGTCAGTCTACATATTTTCCTCTGTTTTGGAAAAACATTCGTTTTGTTGAGGAGCCGCGAACTGTCATGCGATATGCTGTTACACAGGAGGCGTTACCGTACCGTGTCCCTTTTAAAACCTTTTAAAACTTCTATTTCGCTTAATCTGGAGGTACAACACCCTAATATAAAGTTGAACACCTTCTGAGCATGTTTATTCGCCGATACAGAGGAAAAGTGCTCAGATTGTTGTGCTCGCGTCTGTTGTGCTCGCCACTCGCCTCATCACAGCGAACGCTACAGCGGGGCTTTTTTACATTTTAACAAATACTTTGCCGTATACCAAACACAAGAGACGCCATATAGTTCGTAAAAACCCCTGTTCTATACGGTTACCTGTCATTTAAGGTAAATATGTCCTCTAATACGCGAAGGCTATGCATTTTTACGTCGGCTGCCGTAGAAACCGCTGCGGACCGGCATGTGTTCCAGTAATGTTTTAAGAAACGGACAAGAAGGTGCACAGTTACCTCATATAGCGAAAATATGCTTCTTTACATATTTTACGATTACCTGCAACGTTTAAACGAGTCTTCACGCCGCGGCTCGTATGATGGTAACCACAGGAAGGACTGAGCACTAACAGCAGCCGAGGGTCCTTGCTGCCATATCCCCGGACTCCGTCATGGCTGTGGCCGTCGTGAAAACGGAATAAAAAGAAACGCGACAATTCGTATTTTCATTCAAAAACATTCCGTGTTTAAACGTCTTCTGTCTTCCGTCTCGCCCGTAAGTTTCTTCTCCTTTTATCCTCTTTATAATTTCCCTGAGCATTTGTCCCCGAGTTTATAGTGAACCGTGGGATGTCGGTAGATTCTTAAAGTTCAGAGTTTTATATATTTTTGGTGAAATGTTAACATTGGCTTTGAAGACCGTGGCGTGTGTAGTGAGCGCTTGGCTTTTGGGTTGATGCTCAGTGTGAGACAGTCTTGGCTCCGATTGGAACGCGACAGTGACAAGGGCATCGATCGCTTCCATTGAGAGCACAGAAAAAACACAGGCGGTGGGGAGGCAGAGCACAGAGCCGCGGCGCGTATCGCTGTACGCGCTCTCAGCTCTGTGTTCCAACAAAATCACCAGATTTTATACCACCCGGATCTCTATATTTGTAGGATTTTAAGTTGTTTTTGGGGTTACTCGGCATTGTTGGCAATTTATTTCCTTGTTTGTGTATTAAAATAAGCTGCTTTCGGGTCTTCTTCATTAGACAATGTGGATTTGTTGGCTTTTCGTAGTAATGCGATCCTTTGTGGATACCTGGATTTGTTTGCAAATCGGAATGGCATCGGACATCTGTGCAGCTTTTCTGGATGACGATTTTTTTGTGCACTTATATTATTTTAGGTTATTTTAAAATGTATTGTTTTGACTGTTATTATTATTGTTTATTAATTGTATTATTGTTTTATTACTATGCATAATATTGTTATTGTTGTTATTATAAAGACATGGCTGGCATTAGTGTGTTCTATATTTTCGTATTAAACGTACATTTGTCAAATTACAATTATTTGTGTTTCTATTTATAAATAAATATGTGTTTCAATTAGCAATTATGTTGCTATGCTGTGCTGCAACAACAGTAGCAGCAAGAATATTATTTTTAGGAAAAGAGACTCAGATCTACAGAAAAAGGCGTATTAGAAATAAGAGGTAAATGTGCATCAGTGTTTTCATTTGAGTCGTATGAGGTGTGTGTGTGTTTAATTACAAGTGTTCTGTAAACACTGTTATGTCTGTTTTTATTAAAACCCCGCACGTTGGTGTACTTGTTTTGCTCAGATTTAATATTTCAGTTGCTTTTTCTGTTTGCAGTCACAATTTTGCACAGCGTACAGATTGATTCTAGGCATCTCGGTATATCGTGAAGCCAACGAGAGAAGCCCTTAATAACTCTTGAGACTCAGACATGTTCTGCAGTAAGATTGGCTGAGGCTTCTCCAAGGGTCGACAATGTGTCATTTCCATGAAGCCAAATTGCCCACTGCCTATATGATATTAATGTGCAAATCAATATTTCAGGGATTAAATTTCCCTTCTTCATTTTTTATGGTTTCTACCTCAATAAGTCTCAAGTCTAATAGAAGAGGCTGGATGATTTAAAATCCGCCTCTGCGGAGTGGCTAGCTACAAGCCTATCACTGCGTTTTGCTGTTCACTACTGAAAATCCTATGGCAACGTGCAGGGGTTGACTGCCACTGCTTTGTGACATTAAGACACCCAATTTGGCTAAAAGGCTGAGAGATGACTGCGTGTTCGGTTGAATGCTAATTCGTGGTTATCCCAGTATTGATAGTTGTAAAAGAGAAGCCCGATTCAAATACACACACACACATTGGCAAGTCGTTGTTTGCATAAACGCATGCACACACACAAAATATATGCATATATTGTGACAGTGTCAATCATTAAAAATCTAAAGACATCTATTATTCGCTGGTTTTAGTTTTCTTTTTACCAGAATTCCTTCACAAAAGAAATTCCCTTTAAGGCCTTGTTCGGGGTGCAAACAGAGAAATACAGTTTTTATTTTCTAATGTGGCGATGTGAACCATTTAGAGCACCAAGAGCTTCAATCCTCTGGAGTATGGCTTTAGTCATGGACATTTATTGTTGATCAGTGATACTGAAGAAGCAGGACATTTTTTGATTGTTTGTTTTTTTACTGACATTATCATAGTCCTGTGAGCATTTTGCTGTCTATCATTAGGTGTTTGCTTTTTTTTATCTCGCACCATCTGGGCTGTGCTTCACAGGGTGGCATGAATTTCATATGTGATAAAACATTTTTTTCCATTTGGTCTCATCTCAAACCTTTGAACAGACCAATTTAATTTCGCCGGGAAGGAAAAAAACGTATACAGTGGAGGACAAAGGCCTTTTTAATCTGGCTGCGACTGTATGATTTCCTTTAAGATTCGCTGTCTATTAAAATTTCAAAAGCTGAATGTCATTTGGGTGTAATCTTGTCAATTTTTTGCTATCATTTTCGAGAGAAATGTTTTAGTTGTGCTGTATTCTTCGAATTTAAAACAATAATTAATCATTTTACCATTCAAGAAAAATTGTTGCAAGTCAGATTATTATGTACTCCTTTTCTGGTGCTTGTTGTGGTTTCCCAAACACATTAACTGTTTAATAACCTCCTGTGCTTGTGTGCTTGTGTGTGTACTCCTCGTGATTGCCGTAGATAGCATTGAGAAAATTGTCAGATTGTTGTTAGGGGAACTATAGGGCTTTTGTTGTCGGCCCAATTGAATTTGGTTCGGAGGATGCAGTGCTTGCCCTGGTCCGCAGAGCAGTGGGTGGAAAGCTGAGAAGTCAGGAGCTGGCTTAATGTATTAAGGGGGGCCTTTTTGTGTCAGCCCCAAGGCATTTCTGTGGAAGCAAGAGCCTCCCCTGCTTAGAGGCTTTCTGAAGGGTTAAACACTTGGATGGGGTTCAAGCTCCATTGCGCCTAGGGAAAGTGCATTTGAATATGTACAAGTTTCATGTAATTAGGACTTAATTTTATTAACATATGCAAATTGTCAACGCAGAGGTTTGTTCAGCTGGTGGTGATCAGCTGAGCACAAACGGCTTATTGTTCCCACGGCAAATAATGGATTTTGAGTCGGACGGTGGAAACGCATAACCAGCTATCTAATTTAAGTTGTACCATGGCAAAATTTCATTAGTATCCATGGAGATGGGGTTAATTGTGCTGACTAATGGCCTTGGCTGCGATGGTGGCCCCCAAAACAGAAATAGCATGCCAACCTACTTAATCTGCCACACAATCACACTTGTTTAGACACGTTTCCCTTATGTGGGAATTTGCATATGCAAATCCAGGGTCTTCCTGATCTAGTTCGTTGTGTTCAGCTGTCAAACACACGGAAAGACGACGGGAAAAAAAGAGCGAGGGCTGTTGCTGATCTCACCACAGAATGGACGGCATTATTTAGGCTGACAACATTCTTTCATAATTTGTTTCTGATTAATAGACCAGACTGAGGCTTTTTCTGTTCAGGCTTTTTGCAAAGAGAAGGTCAGGTCAGAAAAGAGTTTCCACAGCAACTAAAGATCTATTCTTTTCCCTTTGGCTAATTAAATCACATTCTTAAGGCCTCTCCACTTTTTTTGAGCAGAGTAGCAGAGGAAAAAAATACAGTCGCAGTTAATCTCTAGTTTCCTTCAGCTATAGATGGGGAAGCCTGCTCCAGTGCTAGTTCTCCTGCAGTAATCCTGTTTTTTGACAGAAATGTAAACTGATATAATTGCTTTTCAGGAAAGGGAATGCAGGGTTTGTACAAGTGTAAAAAGCATCGGAAAAGGATTAGCATTTTTTTGCATAATGCACGGCGGCTTTGAATGGGGCACTGAATGGTTGACTGAGTGACTTAGATGAAAGCGAGATGGAAACGGTGCCTTCTCCTCCTTTATTTCTAGGCCTCGGTTGTCCCCGAAGATGTTTGTCGAGGACTCGAGACAACAGGCGCAAGCTTCATATTTCTGAAGCCTCCCAAGGTGCCTGCAGATTTTGTCATCATGTGAAGTAATATGTATGATAATGGTCTCTCTCTCTCAACTGGTAAATAGCAGCCCCTATGCTTTATTCAGTAGCATTCGAGCACAATAGACGGGCTAGGGAGTGGATTCGGCAAAGATGAGATTTCGTTCTTTTCTTTGCTTTTTCGATTGCGGTGTCTCACTTTCAACAGGACGGGATTTAATTGCGAATGCTAAAAATGTGTATATTTTTATGAATTTTTTAAGTGTCCCTAAAATAAACCCTGAAGGGTATTGAGGACGCCAGGAATATGTATGTCATATTTTTTTTAATTTAAAAATAGAACATGGTTCATATATTATGGATGAGATGTTTTGGAAATGGTTATTGTGTCGGGGGGGTCGGCGTGACGTGAACACGGGATGCTTCGTGATCTCGGCGTCAGTAACGTCTCCACTGAACTGATCCGCTAAATGAACACAAGCTGCCGCGAAAGATACTTTCACATGTTTTGTTGCGTTCTATAAGACCTTGATCATCTTTCACTGACCTGTGATAGACTAGTGAACCTTTCAAATGCAAATGTTTAAGGAAAAGGAATCGTTGCTGGTGTAAGTGTTAGCAGGAACAAAGCGATTCCTCTTCTTTTCCGTCTCTTTTTCTAACCAAGGGTGAAAAGGAAGTGTAGCTTCGAGTCAATTGTGAAATGTGCCAGTGTCACTCTGTTTAACCCCGCCGCTAAAGAAAAGGATACACGCGGATGACGCTTCTCGTCTGTGCATTTCAAACAGGGCTCAGAGTTAGACAAGTCATGCTTTGGTGTCTGGTCGAATCAGGCGTGTACTGACAAGCTCAACCAGATGTTGATGCGGGCCCGGTTGCCAAGTGAAACTTGTATTCAGTGGATTGTCCCCTGCTAAACCACCCCCTCCACCCCTGCCGGCCCGCGAGATGTGGACGCTTTACTCTGCAGCTCGGATGCAAAGCCGAATTACACACGATCCCCCCATGTGTGAGAACACATGACCGATGAGGACATGGTCATTTCAAACAACCATAAGGCTTGTTATGGGAAGCACTTGTTATCGTGAGGAAATGTAATTTTTGTCCTCATTGAGAACTTTCATTTTTGTACGCAGTTATCTTAATGTTTTTGTTGCTCTTGGTTCGCTTCCAGTCGGGATCACGTTACTTTTACTGTCAGCTCGCGTCTCTTCGGAGAAGGGGATTTTCCCATTCGTGTTCTCAGGCCTTCTTTGGTTGTTCGTGACGCCCTCTCGACAGGATATTAAAAAAGGGAAAAAAGAAAATGGTAGTCTAACTGAAGCAACATTTATGTATCGCTATGGAACAACTGTTATTTTAAAAAACAGCAATGTATACAATTCAAGCTTTTTTAAGGAATAGTTATGTTTATGTTAATGCTGTTGCGTTCGTATAGCCTGTCAGATTTATATACTGTACCTGCATATTTGGGCTAGTTTTGACAAATATAATCCAATAAAAACTGTTGTGGATGTTGTTAAAGGTAGTTCATGCTATATGATTTTAGTCTGCCATATGTTTTTGTTTACATTTAACAGTATTGTAGTATATAAGTTGTAGTGCCTTTTTTTATTTGTTTATAGTTGTCCTGAACAAGTGCAATACACGTCTAGTTTCTTCCCCCATATGATGGGGTAAAGCTTCTCCATTCAAACATATGTACAGTCAGAAATATCATGCACACGCTCGTTGCCAATCTCAGTTGGATAACAAGCCCATTATTAGTTGTCAAGAGAGGGATGAGACCATAATTGAATATGTATGACCGGTAGTGCCTTATGTAAACAGATAAATGAGAGCCTGCCCTCATGAATATTCATGCAGCTTAGTTCATGTGGCCCTGTGATGAGGATATTAACATGGCTATTCCACCTGTGTGTGTGTGAAAAAAACGAGTTTTCCAGACATGACACTGAACCAGTGTTTGTGTTAGTCTAGAGACTGAGCAAAGCTGCTCCAGTCCCCAGAGAAGTATTTGGTTAATAGTAGACTTCTCATATCCTGTCTGGCATCTGCATTGGAATCATCTTTAATTATTTGCTTTAAGGGGGTTAGACTTTCCATCAGGGCAGATGAGCGGCAGCGACTGAAGGATCGTTTTGTGTGGGTGCTCAAGGTCCTAATTTGTGTCTCCTCTTTAGTTTTAACGGCATGTAGCAATAGAGCGACAAGATTAAATGCACGACACAGAGTAGCGGGCATGAAATGAAAAGAACAAAGTATCACATCGAACTGAGAAAATAACAGTGGACAAGGCACGAGATAACTGGCGTTCATATCCATCTGGTCTGATAGTTTGGGCTTTTGAAGAATCAACAATTTTCTGCCTCGACTCGTCCTCGTTTTGAAAATGTCTTCGCGTTTAACGTAGACAATAGGGCGCCTGTCTTGCCGTAGCCTTAACAATTTAAGTTATGGACAATCAAAGAAAGTATTGAAGGTGTAATAAAAAAGACCTATAGAGAGAGTATGAAAAAACCATTAAGGAAAATTGAGGTCCTTTGGGGTATTTCATAGAAAATCAAATCAGAGCCCTTTGCAAAGATCAAGTGATGCATACAAACGGTGGACTGAAGAGCTGTAAAATCTGACGAAGGATGGAGCGGGGGGAGACGGGCTGAGAGAATTTCAGAGAAAAGCAAAGATTATTTTCCATTTAATGCCAGACTCTGTGAGGTTTGTTGAAACTAATGTATATGCGCCATTTCATGCGCTTGCATCTGGGCTTTGCATTTCAAAACACTCCCTTACCACAGCTCTATGCTTATTACTGCATGGCATTTGATAGCAAAACAAATCATTCTTTCCCCTGACTATTACCATTCAGAGCTGTAGGTATAATGTGTTTCTTTGCTTTAATTAGTTGGCGGTTACGCTGATCCATGGCTTGTTTTCTCTTCTAGGTTGTCATTGACCTTAAAATACCCCCAGTGTCTCGTTGAGGCCGTAGCCATCTGAATGGCATAACACAATGTGGCCTGCCCCACTGCAGCCCGCCGATAATGTTACAACCGGGCCAAACCGGTCCATATAGGCTCTCAAATGGCACAAGTGGCAATAACCACAGACTCTTTTAATGTGTCTCTTCATTAGCGCTGCTCACGGATACTTTTCGGTCTCTTGCCCTTTTCATCTAAGAAAGAAACAATTTTTGGCTCTCCCATACCGTACCATTAAATTAATGACTTTTTTTAATGAGTTAGAAAGGGATTAATCATTTTAGTATGTGCGTCATTTTGTTTGGTAATTGTAGGAAGCAGACGGAGCAACTTGACTCCCAGATTCGTCGAAATTAACTTTGAAAATTGAATCGGTAGTTTGCGTGACATTCTGTTTATTTGATAATGGAATATCGTGGCCGTAATTTCGGCTCACTCTAATTACATCTGACAGTTGTTTGTTTGGAGTGAAATCCAATTAAAGTGTACACTTTTCGAGCCGAAGACTCTGGTTCATTCTTAAAGAAATAATGACCCCATGATGGCACTGAAAACAAATGTTTTTTCGTGGCCATAGAGGGTAAACTCGCAACAGCTGTCAGAACAGAGTTTGTTTAAAAAGCGAATGCCTTTGGTCTAAAGTTCATTTGGAGAGCGCACTAATTAAATATAGGCCCAAGCCTTAAGTTAATTAGTAATTCTCTGGCTCCAGAAATTAGGGATATCTGGAGCACGATCTCTGGGCCGGCCTTATAAAGGCATTCGTCTTGCATGGCAGATCTTAGTTAGCAGTAATTCATGCTTTAATAGATTGTTTGACATGTTTTGTTAAATTCCTGCGTGAAGAATGCCTGGGTTAGCACATCGCTTACGGCGCAGGAATGCATGCAGGGATACCTGGCCTGTGATTATGTTTATAATACTAGATAATTACAGGACTTGGAAACTGGATGCGCCGTCTTTACAGAGCAGCTTGAACTTTAAACTTTTATTGTTTCTCGGGAAGATGACAGCGCGGAAAGGTCAAAATCTGCGAAGGAAAAATAGGCTCTTGTTAGAAATGGCGTCTGTTTACTGCCCCTGGCCTGTACAGACAGGTGTCAAAACATTCATCAGGTTAATGTTAGTGAACAAAGGAAGACCATAGAAATACAACACCTGTTCAACAGGCTTAGCAGGGTATATTTTTAGATGAACCCCCCTGTCGTGCATGTGCGTGTTTAATTTTTGCGTGGTAAATATGTGTTACTGACCTGTGTTTGTGTCGGCACTGTTCTCAAGCTGGCCGGGGAATGTTTCGCCGATCGGTCATCTTATTTGCAAACATGTGATTTGAAGCACGAATATGTGAGTGCCACTCGTTCCAACAAATCTGCACAATTTTAATTTCCCTGTATTTAGTTAGTTAGTTTGTTTTCGTGTTGTATTGGAAGAGGGCAGTGAGCTTTTGAACAGATGTGCGTAAAACTGTGATTTATGTAACTGGTAAGCGCTTTCATATTGTATGTATTGTACTCTGCAAGAACATGTTTGACCAGTAGATTAATATTTATTTAGCACAGGGAAATCAAGGGATTAGTCAGTCATCATTTTAACTCTAATCCTGCCCGGCAAAAAAACTAGACAAAGAGGCCGATTACTGAACACGAGCTGGCAAAGCTACAATTAGATTCTTGGCTTTTCTTGTCGAGAATGGAAAAATGCACAGATACACACACATGCAAAGGAAAAAAGCAGTGAACTTTTTCCCCTCACGCCAAAAAAGCAGAAAGCAAACATATTCATCACTCGTGTTTGTGTGGACAGCAGAAAGATCACGAGATGAATTCACGTCAAGCCAGTGAATCAGAGAAAACAAGTCTAATTTTAGCCGGCGCGTCCTTTGAGAAATGCGCTGCTTTGCTTTGTTTCTCAACACTTCTAGTGAGTCTGTCTGCGTTTGCTCATAATCTCTGTCAATGTCTCTCTTTGTTTTTATTTGTTTGCATGATGTGTGTGGAAACATAAGTGTGCTTTACTTATTAGGCTGCAAGACTCACCACGGGATTCGGTCATGTTAATGAAACGCGCTCATTTGCATGCAGCTTGGCAAAGTACACAAGACTAAGATGGCTGATGCATCTCAGGTGGGCAGGCGTGGGGTGGTTTTCATTACCGCCCACTTTTAACCCCATCCGAGTTACGACTGGTGAAGTTAACTTCGCAAGGCCTCCCATCGGGGTGCAGATCAAAAGCGAGAGAGAGAACGGTGGAGTTTAAGAGATGATAAACCATCACGTGGACACGGGCACCAGAAAGAGAAGATGTGAAACCAGATGTGGGGTGAAAAAAAGGCTAAAGAGGAAGACTAGTGAGGAACCTGCCAGCGTATATTCCCTTTCCCCCCCTTCTCTGTTTCACAGTTGAAGAAGAATGTTAATGATTTTTTTGGCCCCCCCGTCCCACCCCCCGTCCTCCTCAGAGACACAGCCTCATTGTTTGTTGCGAGGACCTTTTCTTTCAAACTTAATTACCTTCTCCCCTTTTTGGTGACTCGGACTGAAAGTTTGCACTGTGTCAGGAGAGGTCGTCACACATTCTTTTTTACCGGCCTTTTCATTATTCCCGGGTGTGCAGGCATTTCTGTCCGTGCTGGGACGGCAGGGGAGGGAAATGGAAGAGCCTCCGAACTATCCGCAGGAAGCTTGAAGCCGTTTAATGCAGCATAATAGTCTGGACATAGACTGGCCTTTGTTTGTGCGGTTCATTTCGAATCAGGCGTAATTAACTCCAGAGTGTTTCCAGATTGTCAGCGAGGAGAAATTGCAGCTTTCCCTGCTTTGAATCGGGAAAAGACATTAGCTATGTAGATTATGTTTCCCTTTGATACCGGCCCTCCTGTTAAAAGTTTTCAAATGGGTGAGGGAGGCGTATAAACTCAAACGAGGCTGAGGCACAACATTCCTTTTTTCTTATTTAATAAGAAGGTCTCAAGTGAAATTAAAGTAACGTCTGTACAGGGATTTCGAATGTGAAACTAGACTTTTTTAGATCTCGTTTCCATAGTAAAAATATGTCTTGTCTAGGTAATTTGTACAACAAGATTCCGCAGCTAAATAGATGTGTTTTTGCCACACCCGACAGTAATGATATGGTGCGTATTGAAAATGAGGCCCTTAAATGTGGTTATGGCACAGGGGAGATCTCCTACTTCTACTGTTACACCTCTGGGCATGAACAGGGTCAGGAAAAGCCTTTGTGAAAAAAGGCTCATGCAAAACCGCATTTTTTTCCCCACCGCTCTTTGCGATTCTCTCTTTTTTGGACTTAAACAAGAAAGAATTAAGCCTCCCGGTGTCCTCGGAGTCCAGAGAAGCTCTTGATGTTTGGATAATACCACTTTGATGGATTTTTCGTCAGTTCTTTCTGCATGGCAACAAATAAACAAGTATAATTAGACTTGTGAAGACCCATTCATGGCTTTGTTAGGATTAGATATATGTGCAGTTTGCATGCTGTGCCTCTCTTTTGTCTTTCCCTAACTCGCTATGACATTTTGATAGAGGATTTGGTGTTGAGAAAAGCCCCGGCAGAGGCCGGGGTGACCTTTCCTAAATCGGATATAATTCGGAGAGGTTTCGCCTATTTTTCCTGGCTTTTTACGCTCTTGTACCGGAGTTCCACTTCACTGACACGGTACACACGTGTGCATGCTAACGTTTAACGCTTGTCTCAGAAAAAAAAACACGCTGAGAAACTGTTTAGGCAAGAAAGGGTAAGTGAAAATATTTTTCTTGGGGGGGTTGTGTGTGTTGGATCGGGGTGGGGGGAGGCACATTTTTTCCAAGAACTTAGCAAACCTGGCTTTCCCACTCCATTATTCCCGTCTCTTGATCAGATCAGATTCTTTTTAATCACTTCACAGGCAGCGTCTCCGCAGAGCACAGAGAGAGAAACCGAGACAGTCTTAATTAAAAAACAGAGGTAGAAACACTGTTTGCCGTCTTTTTCTTCTAATGGGAACGGGAGCCATATCCATGCAATAAGATCTGTCCTCATTGTTTTGAGAGAGAGAAAGAGAGAGAGAGAGAGAGAGAGAGAGAGCACTCTCGGTTCCAAGAAGGGAAGATCTTAGTATTTGTTTTTTCTTTTTGTAGCCTTTGCTTTTCACACCGAAAAGAAGTGGAAAAGCAAGACAAGAGAGACACACTGTTTCACAGTAAAGTTACACGTCGTGAAGTGTAGAACGGTTTATAGAATTGGTGCACATTGCTCAAAAGGTGTTAACAGGGGAAAAAAGCGGTCAAAAGAACATAGAGCCTCTTTTTAAGAGAAGGTATGTATTTGAGATTAGTTTCTTTTTTGGGAGGGAAAGCGAGCATGTTAACTATTGCGATTGTCTTCTGTGGCTGGTTTGAAGAGATGCCTGCGTGTAATTCTTTGAAAAGATGGAAGATGATGTAAAACAGTCATTCTTGCGCGCCCATCAGACATCTTGAGCGCTTGAGGATGTCTGGATAATACACCGCGGCTCGCCGTAGTAAGCAGTGATTTTTCGAGAAGAAATTGATGGGCACACTTAAGTTGCCAGGCTTCGCTGTTGATTGTCAACGAAACAGAATCTGATGCGGAATATCAATATGAAAGCTGGAGGTGCTCTCAGCATCCCAAGATACTTGCCTCATATCAAAACACACGTAGCTCTGAGCTGTTTAGCTCTTTTGTGCCTTGCTTTATAATTTATAGGCATGTAACGATTCACATGCATATCCAAAAATGCAACAGACACAGGCAGATCCAGAGAAGCCTTCTCTCAGCGCTTCAAGTGTCAGGGAATGCATAATTCATTTCAAATGGTGCGTTTATGTCCGCGCCTGAATGAAGTGATGTTGTTGCGAAGAACAAAATAAAAATTCGGAGGTGGCTGAATGAAAGGAAACGAATTTGGAAGCCGCTTCCGCATTGTATCGGTCTACGCTGTGTTTGTTGAATCTTAACACAAACAAATCACAGACAGCCGCTGACAAGGTAGACACATGAGGGGTAGGGTGTGTGTTTTGTGAATGTTGCTTGTTTTAAGATGTACGGTGGGTTTCGTGTAAACGACGGTGGAATGTTGTGCGCGGCTCGCACACTCACCCAGCGCCCACAGGCCCTGCAGGCACAGCTGCCGGCTCTGTGATGTGCTTTGTGATCTTACACCGGGAGAAGCAGAAATTATCACAGGAGAACATTGTAATCTAGCCATCACTTCCCTGCCAAATGTGTGTTTTTGGAGACGCGCATTCTTGTCCCCTTGCATAAATGACCCCCCACCAAACTACTCCCCGATACGCACACCTTTTTCTTTTTTATGTGTTGTGTGAAGCTAATTCTAATAGGTGCTAATTTTGTACTAATTGCCAAGCGGGATTGCTCTCGGGGCATTTATGGGCAATCTCAGGAATTTATTTTCACAGCAGTCCTGTGTGTGAATAACCCCCAGCCCATTGTTCATCACTAAATTTAATTTCCGCTTGATTACCCTGATAGTTTCTCTGCATTTTTTATTTTTTATTGCTATACGTTATTGGGCGGCATGCAGTAGATGATAAGATTACACTCCATTTGACTAGAAATAACAGGAATTTTTATGTGTGATATCCATAGGACATCCAGCAAAATGTATTTATCCAAGGGTTGTTTTAAATGAATCCCCAAATGCCATATGGAGGGGGCATGGCTGAAATTGTTGCTTAATTATGAATCGTTTTTCTCCCACATTCACATTTAACAAAAATGTGCTTTTCCAAATTGCATTGTGTTCAATAACCTATTATCTGATTTACTATATTTTTGAGAATAATTAGAAAATAAAACCTGGTGCGGCAGACAGGGGCTTCCCTTTTAACATTCTAAACCCGTCTTGAGTGCATTTCATTTTAATTGAAAGCACAGCAGTTGCAAGCCATCATTGTTGGCCTTTACCACAAATCTCTACTTATTGTGC
The DNA here is from genome assembly GCA_006030095.1 of Triplophysa siluroides. Taxonomy (NCBI): domain Eukaryota; kingdom Metazoa; phylum Chordata; class Actinopteri; order Cypriniformes; family Nemacheilidae; genus Triplophysa; species Triplophysa siluroides. The sequence goes on along the minus strand of VCII01000879.1, from coordinate 467,279 downwards.
ACACACTGCTATCACCCTGTAATGCAAATCATTTTGAGCAGTTGGGTTTCTGGCTAGTTTCTCTCCGTATGCTATCCGGGCCTCACTATGGTAGGTGCACATTCTCTGTTTTAGCATCCTATGTGCCGGGTTCCCGTCTTGGCATCTGCATTGCCAGCCTGGGGAATAAGTCTTCTGTGTTGGTCCCATATCTGTCAAGAAGAAAGATGATTGAAGGCATTTCATCAGAAAGGTGCACGTATGATTTGTGAAAGCCCGGAGAGACCCTGATTGAGGCAGTGATGGTTAGGAGATGGGCAGCCATCCAGGATAGATAACATCGCAATGGTATTTCAAATGGTTTGCTTTCTGTGCTAGAACTTTTTGTGAGCTGCCAATGATGAAAAATGAAAAACAAAAAGAAGATAAAAGAGAGAAAAAAAGAAATTGCTGGATGGCCCTCCTGGGGTGGCTGGTCTGGGTGTGCGAGATATTAATTTGTGTTTGGGCTGATTGTCAGAGAGGCCAAGGCGTGGGTTAGAATTTGGATGGCTGTTTAATCTGGGCTTGTTGGATACCTGCTGGGGGATCTCTCTAAGGGAAGATTTGGAATAAGCTGATTTACCGAGTAACATGGGAACCAAAGAGATATACCGCCTTTTTCTGTCAAAGTGGTCGTAATTTGAATTTGGTGGACCACCTCTCTTTTCTTTGCTCATTGTAATTATGTTGCAGTGGTAAAGCGGCTCACAGAAACTTGTGTGCGAGTGAACTGATTTTTAATGGGGATTGGCTGCTCTAGTTTATCTAGTTTACATTTTAAAATATCTGATATTTCAATACCTTATCTTTTTCACTGATAGCATGTTGGAAACCTCTTTTTACAATTTAAACTCTCCTCGATTGAAATCAATTGTGTGTCTGTGTTCATTTCAAAAGAATACAGCCTTATGCAGGGTCTTACCTGTATATAGAAAGATATCTGCTGCTCATTTTCAAGCTAATTCAAGCCTAATTGCTGTGTAGGAATGCTGTAGTATTATCAAGGACTGCAAACGCTGAAGATCAGATACGCTATCATTATACACATTCTAATGTCTTTGCTCTCTTCTGTTTTTTTATTCATGCAGGTCCCTGACAGGCTGGATGAAATGAGATCCCCATGTAGCGATTACCATGGAAACTTGTGACTCCCCTTCTCTCTCAAGGCAGGAAAATGGGCAGCAGATATCAAAGCTACGTGAGACGACACATCTTGATAATGAGGTGCCAGAGAAAATCCTTGGGATGGAGACTGACAAGGAAAACAGCCCTGCGGATGACAACCTGAGGACGGAGGAGAGCCGTCGAGAGATTGCATCGGGATTCGGCGTGGAGAATGCAGTAAGCGCCACTACTAAAGAGATCCCCTGCAACGAATGTGCCACTTCCTTTTCCAGTTTACAAAAATACATGGAGCACCACTGCCCGAACGCTCGCCTTCCTCTTCTGAAGGATGAGAACGAAAGCGAGGTCAGCGACCTCGAGGACAGCGACGTCGAGAACATGACAGGAGAGATAGTTTACCAGCCCGATGGCTCAGCTTTTATTCTTGAGGACTCCAAAGAAGGTGGCCTGAATGCCCAGTCAGGGGTCAAAAGCCTCTTTTCCCCAGCACTGTTTTCAAACTCCCAAACTGCTGCTGGGGACAAGACTGAGCAGTCTGCCACAGCCCCCATGTCCTTTTATCCACAAATGATCAATACTTTTCACATTGCTTCATCCCTCGGGAAACCATTTACGGCCGATCAGGCTTTCCCAAATACCTCAGCATTAGCAGGAGATGGTCCTGTGTTGCACAGTTTCCGTGTCTACGATCTCCGACACAAGAGTGATAAAGACTATCTTACTTTTGATGGCGCAGCCAAAAACTCCTGTGTGTCCAAAGATGTTCCAAACAATGTGGACTTGTCGAAATTTGATGGTTACATTAGTGATGGGAAAAGGAAACCTATTCTGATGTGTTTCTTGTGCAAGTTGTCTTTTGGTTATAGTAGGTCATTTGTAACCCATGCTGTGCATGATCATCGAATGACCCTCAACGAGCAGGAGCAGAAGCTCCTTAGTAATAAATATGTCTCTGCCATCATACAGGGCATTGGTAAAGACAAAGAACCTCTTATAAGCTTTCTGGAACCAAAAAAGAACAATTCTGTGTTACCCCACTTTTCTACTGCAAACTTCATGGGCCCTGATCCAGGCATGCGCAGTCTGTGGAACACCTTTCACATGGAGAACGGTGATTCCCTACAGGCCGGTTTCGCCTTTCTGAAAGGAAGTGCCAGCTTGGCATCTTCTGCAGACCAGTCGCCCAGGAGCGCCCAGATGCCAAAGGCTGAGCTGAACCTGGGGGGTACGGCCACCTCGGTACGTAAATCCCCCGTCAGCTCTGTGACTCTCCAGCACTCGTCGCCCGGGGCTGGGTGTAGGGATCAGGAGAGCAACTGTGAATGGCAGAAGGACGTTAGCACTTTGCATGCGAATGGCGAGCTCCCCATCAAAACCGAGCCCAGAGATGTGGCTGATGCTGAGGAGGACGATGACACGTATTCGAATGATCTCGACGACGACGGTATTGGTGAACTAGGCGATAGTACCAGTAGCAAAGATTTCCCTCTCTTAAACCAAAGCATTTCTCCTTTATCGTCCAGTGTGCTAAAATTTACTGAACGGGGTACTACTTCCTCTGTGACTGTTGCCAATGACCTCGAGAAGACAAAGCAAGTTGCCGCCTGCTTGGACTACAGCAATGACTCTAATAGCGGAGGCAGCAAAGACGGCTGTGACTCCAACGGCGGTAGGGATGGCACGCCGCCATCACATGACCTAATGCGAAGGGATGACGAAAGCCCAGGACCACTGCACCAGCACGCTGCCACGCCCAGCACCCCCGGCACCCCTGGTCCGGGAGAGGGTTCTCCTGGAAGCGGGGTGGAATGCCCCAAATGCGACACTGTCTTAGGTTCCTCGCGTTCACTCGGTGGTCACATGACCATGATGCACTCACGAAACTCCTGCAAGACGCTGAAATGCCCCAAGTGCAACTGGCACTACAAATACCAGCAGACCCTGGATGCCCACATGAAGGAGAAGCACCCAGAGTCTGGAGGCTCTTGCGTCTATTGCAGCACAGGTCAGCCCCACCCTCGACTAGCTCGGGGTGAGAGCTACACCTGCGGCTACAAACCCTTCCGCTGCGAGGTGTGTAACTACTCCACAACCACCAAAGGCAACCTTAGCATACACATGCAGTCGGACAAGCACCTCAACAACGTGCAGACGCTGCAGAATGGAGGAACAGAAGCCATCTACAACCACAGCGCTCCCGTCTCCAACACCAGCCTGAGCGTATGTGGCACGCCCTCACCCTCCAAGCCCAAACAGAAGCCCACGTGGCGATGCGAGGTGTGCGACTACGAGACCAACGTGGCGCGCAACCTGCGCATTCACATGACGAGCGAGAAACACATGCACAACATGATGCTTCTTCAGCAGAATATGAAGCAGATCCAGCACAACCTGCATCTGGGCTTGGCGCCGGCCGAGGCGGAGCTCTACCAGTACTACCTGGCCCAGAACATCGGCCTGACGGGGATGAAACTGGAGAACCCGTCAGACCCACAGATGATGATCAACCCGTTTCAGCTTGACCCTAGCACTGCTGCAGCTCTGGCTCCTGCTCACGGTGAGTAGTTTTCCATTGGACATGCTCGTCAGTCACGTTCTTTTGTTCTCTGTGTTTTGTCTTATCGCTCCTGTCATTATTACATCCGGCCGCTGACCTGTTCTGTGATTAAAAAACTGATTATGAGCTGCCACATGAGAATAATTCGTTAGATCTCGTTCTTAATATTCTTAAGTCAGTTTAATCTTCGTCTTCACGAAACATGGGAGCAGATTGCTTTGGCGTTTGAGCAGTGACCTAACACACAACACCAGCAGCGTTTTGCTATCTCACACACAGTACACATACATTTGTTTTTCGAAAGAAAAAAACAATGCAGGGAACAAATCTGACAAAGTGCAACATTTGTGTCTCGGTGTTATTTCTTACATGAATTTCTCCGGCTGAGGCTATTTCTTAACCGTGCAGAGATCAAACATCTAAAATACAATTAGATGTAAGATGATCTGTTTTTTATTGTATGAATATTTTCGACTAGTGGAGCAGCAGGCTCTTTTCATATCGATCACTTTTCGCGTCATTAAAGAAAGAACCAAAAAAATGTGCCCGCGTAAAATCTCAGGAATGTCTGGTAGGAGTAATTAAAGCTATCTGATGAGGGAGTTTAGAACTTGAAAGGGATGATTGTAATTGATCCCGATTCAATCCTATTATAGCTTTTTATAGTTAAGGCTTTATAAAAGCCATACTCCTTACTGAGGCTTTATTTTATCAAATCCTTTTGTACCGGTGCCCTACACCAGCTCTTTTTAAATTTCATTGAATAAAACCCCCTTTTCTCCTCCCTGTGTCTCTCTGCTCCACCTCTCTCTCCCTCCCTGCAGTAAATAATGAGCTGCCTGCAGAGCTGCGTCTTGCGAGTGGTCAGCTAATGGGTGATGACCTGTCCGTTCTCTCTGCCGGGGAGCTGTCACCTTGCATCAACGACCCGCTGCTGAAACTCTACCAGTGTGCGGTGTGCAACAAATTCAGCTCCGACAGCCTGGAGGCCCTGAGCGGGCACGTGGCGGCGGAGAGGTCGCTTCCGGAGGAGGAGTGGAGGGCCATGATGGGAGACGTCTACCAGTGCAAGCTGTGCAACTACAACACGCAGCTCAAGGCCAATTTCCAGCTCCACTGTAAGACCGACAAGCACATGCAGAAGTATCAGCTTGTGGCCCACATCAAGGAAGGTGGTAAATCCAACCAGTGGCGTCTCAAGTGCATTGCCATCGGCAACCCGGTGCACCTGAAGTGCAATGCCTGCGACTATTACAGCAACAGTGTGGAGAAGCTGAGACTGCATGCCACCAACCAGAGGCACGAAGCTGTGCTGAAGGTCTACAAGGTCAGTAATGCTTTAGTTTACGTCATGACCTACTGTCCTAGTTCTGTTTGTAAACATTGGTATTTAGTTTCTTTATTATTTCTGTTACAGTTCATATAGTTTAGGATGTAGAGGGGATAGACTGCGTGGATTAGATGGATTCAGTAACTGCGGTCAGGAGAACATACGTTTTCCCGCACCTTGGTTTTTTATGATGTCAGATGTCATTGAGGTCAGCTGTAAATTCGATTTACCCTTCCATCCTCAGCCTTTTCCCAGTTTCTCTCTCTCTCTTTCCTGTAAAGATTCTACAGACAGGAATGCGCCAGTCAGCCCTGTTTACATGATGCCTTTCAGAAATCAAACGTAATTGAATTTATGTCAGAAATATCAATATTTTTAACAGTGAAGTTGGCTGGTGTTGTAGCGCTTGGCTGAATCTTCACCTAAGAGAAAAGCTGCCGCGTCACCCAGCGGACAACAACAAACATCATGTGAACAGCTAATGAATTTTGAACGCGTGCATGCGTGAGAAAATGAAAATTTCGCCCTGCTTTCTGGAGGGTTTGTAAGATGGAGAGGCAATGTTCCAGACATTCCTTTTTTGATTCGCGGGTCATATTTTGCCGCTTTGTTTCAGACCCTGGGGCAGATAACTGATCCACAGTGGTGAGGTGGGGTGGAATGGGGGAGTTGAACAGAGGCCACTGTAGCCTCATCCTGTTCTTAAGTGCATTTGGGTGTTGACTTACTGGACTGGTGTGATTGCCTGAAACAATAATACTAACATCCTGAAATCATAGACCAGCATCACATCCCAGACACATTAGTGGACTCCTCTGGATAAACTGTATTAACTTAATGAGGATCTATTGACCAGCATTAGTCACTTTTGACTTGCGTGTGCTCGTAAGCCTGAGCTGTATATTTAGAAAAGTGAATTTAGCAGCTGACAATGGCTAGACTGCATGCGAAATTGGCAGCCCTGCAATGACAGCCATAATAAAAACAATTCATTACGTTGACCCAAATGAGCAAACGGTAGTTCCAAGGGGCTTTTTAGACCAGCTTCTCTGGCTTTCACACTGTAATACTTCTGAAAAGATTAGAATATCAACCAAAACACTCACAAAGGGGTTCCAAGAATAATATAGGATCTAGTTCTGCTTTTTTAAGCTCGAGGAGCTTGAGCAGCTCTACGTTATTAATGTATTCAAACAGCGTTCGAAATACAGACCAAGTTACTAAACAACAGAGCAAATCTTGCTACGGGTGAAGTCAGCATGAGGCCAGCGAAGGGCTAAAGGAATCGCATGTGGTATTTGAAGGCCTGGCATTAAAGACACGGTCCATGGGAATGTTTTAAAATCCTCAGCAGTTTAAAAAGGGGTGGGGGTCAGGGGGCTCGACTAATTCTCTAAGCAAATAAAAAAGGCTCCATGGCAACAAGAGCATTTCGGATCACGTCGAAAGACAACTAGATTGAAGATTAGGAAAAGAGAAAGGAGTAGCTTAGCTGTGATCTTAGCAAGTCTCGCAGAAGTCTCGCATTTGTTTGATCACGTGCTCCTGCGAATGGGTCACTGCCTGATTATTTATTATCGATATACGTCTTTCTTCGTAAACCAGCATAACATGCTAAGTTAACGGATTCCTGAATGTTTGGTTATTTCCGCTGGCCTCTTACAGCTCTATTTGACAGAAGAGTAAAGATTGAAATGAGATGGGGTGAGAGATGGGGAGCAGGAATCAAGTGAGGACCACAAGCCCCGATTTTAACTGGAAGAACTATTGCGCAATACGTCAATGCACCGTCCACTTGGCTGTTTTTGCCAAACTGGACATTTAGGTCACGTTATGTTCCTATACTAAGGAATCTATTTTTAACATTTACAATTGCTCTGATTTGTGTTCTCTACAACTTTTAAGATTCTGCTGTAGAGCTTTTCAGAAATATGTAATGTTTATAGAATATAAATGATGTCATGATAATATAAACAGTGCTGATCTTTTAGGTTTTAGGAAAGCAAATCTTTCTTTGTATCCCTCTTTAAAGCTTGAAAGGGAATGATCTGGTCAAAGACAGACACATTTAATAGAAGCATTTTCGTAGGGTTTTTATGAACTGCCCTACAGTTCTTGTGAAAAAGAAAAAGCATTAGTACTCGAAGGGATGCGCCCCTTTGGGTTTTACTGGCTCACACTTTAAGAGTTGTCAGAGCAGGTGATGGTGCACAATTTTGATGGAGTCAGAAGGGTGTACATTTGACCCAGAGGGGGTGAGGGGGTTCGGTCTAGCTTTCACATCACGCGCCCCCACCTTAACTCGGGGAGGGTGAAATCTGTTCTGCAGATGCGGCTTCTAATGCTTTTGGCAGGAATCAGGCCTTTTCGCTCATGTATATTTGGTAGTAAATGTTGGGGAAAAAAGACGTTTCTTTATTTGACCAGAAACACACCTCTTCTTTTATGTTTTAAAGGTGAAAGGGTGGCACGCCAGAGAACAAAGTATTGATGACCTTTCCATATGAGCTCGGAACACGAAGTATCTTCATGGCCAATGATTGAGAACGCAAACAAAAAGCATATTCAGTATTTTTATTGCAGCTTCGTAGGCTAATTCAGTTTTTCCAGACCCAAATTACATTAGCAGTGCAATGTTTCTTTCTTGTGAAAGAACACAGAGTGCATGTAAAAAGCGGCACATTAAGTCTTTTTTTCCACCCTCATGAACTAACTCCGCTATTAACATAAATACAGTGCGCATACTTGGCTTCTCATAGTATTTAGCTTTAGTGTATAATAATGATGTATTATCGTGATACAATTATCATTAATAAACACTGAAATAAACGCAGATGTAGTCGAGTGTAAATCTGTCAAGGCCATTCAAAGACGGCGTAACGCTTGATTAAGAATTGGTGAGAAATGTGTGCGGCTCCAAAGAGCCAATTTGTGCTGGGCACTTTGGGTCATTTGGAGCCAAGAATGTTCATGGTCAGTGTGTCAGAAAGCCTGAGCGAGGGAGGGGGGCACGCAAGTAGAGATCCGCACCTGTTCACCAGGTGGTCCCCGCTTTGCCCATCTCGTTCTCCCTCTCTGTTTTTCTATTCCCTTCCGTCTCCGTGCTTCCTCTCCGGAGGCTTGTGTGTAGAACATAAGGACGTCCAGCGCGTATCCCCCAGTTGCGCGTCAGGAGCTATGAACTGCTTAATTACAGCAGCCAGCTCCCTCCCAGGGCATCCGTCATCAGTCAAGCAGAATTTTCTGTCTGTCTGGAGTCCAAGGCACCATTTCCATATTTGTATTTTCCTCGTCTCCCTTTTCTACCCGTTTCGAGCCACAGGGGCCTCGGCACACATAATGTTTCTGGTAGAGGCAGGCTGGGAGATGGAGTCGCTGCGACTGGCTCTCCGTGCCCTCGTCCCCAGGGAGCGGCAGATAGCCCATCTCATTATCCATGATACGGATGGCAACACCATTGGTCAGGGCAGGAAAATGAGAAGGGAAATTAAAAGAGGACAGAATGTGAGAAAGAGAGGCTGGAATTTCAGATTTATCAAAAGACTTGTTTTTTCCTCAAACCGGTATTCTCATCCAGAAGGTCAGTGCATCCTGCTCACCCCCCCCCTCTCTCTCTCTCCTTTTCTGTCTTTAAAACCAAGATGGCGGGACAGGCACATTATTATGTCGGCGGTTATAGCAAATTCATTACTGAAGGTCAGCCTCACTTCGTCTCATTTGAAAATCAAATGGCCCATATATATGCAGCCCAAATTATTGTCTGTCATTTCACCCGATCTCACGGTAAAACGGACAGGAGATTGAGTCGAGGGTATTTGCATAAAAAGCCATTGTGCCAGAGAAAAACATGGAGGATCTATTTTGCACACCGCTGTCCTATAGCATCATCATCAGTGTTGTTGTTGTCGTCGTCCCGTAGCGCATATTTCTGTATTTTGTTTTGGTGAGGATGGATGTTATTAAAACCGGGGGTACTGCACAATGGCTCAGTGTGGTCGGAGGCCACTGCTCCGGTTCCCTGAAGTACCTCAACATATGTTGTTTTGACAGGTTTGCTTTGTCTTCGATAGCTAGTCAATACCAATTCCGTGACCGGACGTTATTTTCCTTCTTTTTTCGTGCCGACTCTTAGAGAGAGACGTCTAAACCAGGTAGGAAATGGGAGAGTGAAAGATAAAGAAAAGCAGACGATGTCTGGTCTCGGCTGTTTGTCAATAAGAGTGACACAGCGGCAGCGCCGGAGGACTTTGCTCGGGTCCAAACAGCATTATATCAGCCCTCACTTTACAAACGCAAACAAAACCACGGCCGCACAAATGCGTCAGTTTATCCACTTACTCTCTGCAGGCATAAAAGTATGTCAGCACTCTTTCAGCCTCCCGCTCTGACCCAACAGAGGGGCCAGATTATTCAGACGCTCTCGTCTTTCACCTGCACACGGATTACAATGGGAATCTTTCAGGGGAGGGCGCGGGGGGAGGGGGTATAATTAAAGCATACAGACAGACGAGTGTGGGTGCAAACACAAAGCCAAGGCTTCGGCTAGGCCCTGCTGTCATTAATCCTCATAGATATTAATAGGTATTTCTTCCATCCTGCCCTCCCCGCTCGTAAGCAGATGGTCATCTCCACACCAGAGCTAACATTTGCTGATGGAAACCTAAAGCTTTGTGTCGAAGCGTGGCACCCCCGGACACCCCGTTTTGATCTGCGCCCCCCGCTCATTTGCCGGCTCATTCTTTTATTAGTAGTTTTGTTCATTTGTGTGCATGCGTCTGTCTTTCCGCCCGTCTTTCTTGCGAGATGAGTGGGGGGGCCACCATATGAGGATGCTCCGATATTAATAACCAGATGTGATCTTCCTGTTGGCCCTGGGTCAGGGGGGCCGGCCAGGTCAGCCCATTTGTCTGTGTGCAGGCACTGTGAAGGCTATTGAGGCTGACAGGTATGGGAACCGTAGCAGGGGAAATAAGACTTACCGAGCCCCAAAAGGGAGCGTGGCACTCCCAGGAACAAAGAGTGGCAAGAGTTTGTCATTTTTTACCCCATTTCTTTTCTTTCCTTTTTTTCTTCCTTTTTTCACCCCCCCCCCCGACCATCCATTTCTCATGGGATCCGGGCCCAGCTTAACAAAGGATGACTCACAGTTGTCTGATAAGGCCAACAGTGGAAGGACTTGAATTGCAATAATATGATATTCTTGGTGAAATAGCTGGCTGGAGGTAATTAGCTTTGTTTTTAAGTCTCCAGACACAGGCGCAGAGCAAACATGTGACTTCGCCTGGAAAGCGTTATTGGACGACGCGCGTATGCCTGAACATCACACGCACCCACGAGATCTCGCCTGTAACTCCGCGGAGATTTTTCTTTCACCGCTAACCTTTATTTTCCCGGCTGTTTATTGAAGTGTACACACGCAGGCAACGGCCGCGCATGCTTAAAAAGAAGCTGAAATATTATCGGGCCCGGTCAACAATTAACAGCAAAGGGAGAGTTTGCAGAAGAGATTGGAATTAAGATTAATATTGACGTGTGTCGTTTAATAAGACCCGCGGCCCAGAACAGATGCCCGGGTGTAGACAGAGCCGCAGTCATGGGTGGCAGTTTTTGCTCACATTAACAGACCCGAATGCAAGAAAGCATTCCTCAAGTAATTGATTTTAAACATTAGGTGCTCACTGAATAGATAAGTAGAGTGTGATATTCGATTACAGAGCAAAGAACTCATTTAACCTCCTGTTCTCTCCTGGCCAGGATTTCCAACACAATACGATTTACCTCCCCTTAGGTTCAGCAGGATTAGTCCGCTACTAGTAATCCTTAATGCTTTGAAATAGACCTGATAGAAGTCCCACTCACTTGTTTGGGATTATGCTCGTGGTTTTTCCACATTTAGATGAATCGACCTACTGAATTATTATTTTTGATAATTGTTCCAAGCGCTTCAAATATGTCTGTGCATCCGAATAGATTTTCTCCGTTTATTTAGTGTAGTGGGGAGGAATTGCAATTTTCAGAATTTCCGTCGTTTCATGGAGCATCCCACGTAGTTCATGTTTTAAAAGCACGATGGTTCACCCAAAGGTGCAGCCAGTTTCAATGGAAGGCTGCCTGGACTTTTTTTGATTCCCCAAAGAGAACAAAGGCAAACATTTCAGTAATCTTCAAAGTGGCCAGTGGTATGTCGAGTGGACCATGGAATGCAGACCATGGCTAGCGCTTTTCAGCGAAAAACAATGGCTTTCCTTTTATGGCTTGTAACTACATAAACTGTGGTTGAACCATTAGCTTGTATCAGTCATATTGACTTACGATAGCACAATTCGAAAGTAGGGTTTCAAAAACCTTGGCTTAAATTGATGTTTACATGCATTAGAAGTGCATTTATGTGTGTATATCTCTCTGCGCGTTTGGATATTCATACATCTCTTTTATACAGCGCTGTCTTCCCTCGATGTGTGGGTAGTTAAGAGCGCTATTTGCTTCGGCTCTTTTGATAAAGCGCAGGTTAAAAGCATTGGCCCTTACAGACTCGACTCCTTAAGATTTTTATAGGGAATATGCAAAGCGTTCGGCTAAGCACTACTTCTATTGAGGAGCGAGAGCAGCAAAGCAAGAGGCAGGGCTCTTTAAACAGGCTCCTCTCCGTGATCCCCGAGCGACCCCCCACCCCCAGCTTCCCCTCCCTCCTTTAATAGGATGCAAATCAGGAACCCTCCTCTATGTTGTTGTGGAAGGCTAAAAGGCAGATGGAACATGAAAGAGTTTAATGTTTAAAAGTATGAATAGGGAGGGCACGCAGCCGTGAGCCGCGGCGCCTTTCTCTCTTATCGGATACACGAGGTGGGAGATGGGCCCGTTTGACAGGAAAGATTTCAGCCCGGAGATCACGCATCGGCATGAACTTACAGAGGTCGCTTGCGTAGGGAAAAAATCTGAATTCAGGATATCTGCTATCCGTTGACATTAGAAAAAGTCTTCGTAGCATACAGCCATAGAAATATGACAAACAAATCCAGTTTTAGGGATAGTTCGACATCGGGATGTTGGAGTCTCTGGTCTTTATCACGTCCTGATGGAGACAGGCGATGCTTTTAAGGGTAATGGTGAGGTCAGCGGATTTAATGGGAGAGAAGTGTCCAGGCGACAGATTTTAAATCACCATAATATAAATACACCTCCATTTTCGTAGGGAGTTTGCTTTCTTTTATGGCAATTTGAGAAGCAGACGAGTGCTCGTGTCTGTTTTGGCAGGAGGAAGGATTAGAGGAGTGAAGATTAAGAACTGCTTCTTAATCTTCATATCAACTGCAGAGGTGAGAGGTGATATGCAAATAGATTTGCTGACGCTCATGCCTCCAGTCTGCTCATTTTGTTTATAGAGACAAAATATTGTTTTGTATCCCCTCCAAAAAAACGTATCTTTGTATACCGTGGTAGGCTTTATGAGACCGGTTTTATTGCACTTATGCTTTTTGTCGTCTCCAATTGCTTCCATTGTTTACCTCATTTGTAAGTCGCTCTGGATAAAAGCGTCTGCCAAATGACTAAATGTAAATGTAATGTAAATGATTTCCAAGAGGATGTCATTGCAGGAACCTGTAGATACTAGCTATAGCATTTCCGGGCATCGTGGACATGTTCCTCTGTCTTTCTCTTTGTCTTCTTGGAAGATATATACATCATAAGCTGAGATCTTTATTAGAATATCCTCTGTCCCATTTGCATATGAGCATTAAAATAATAATGAAGGATTACATGGGCCGTTGTATAGTCGAGATGCCATTTAGCCCACATAATTCTCATGCATTAGTCTAGAGTGCAGTAGGGACCTCCGGTTGACCTTTGAAAGAGTCAGACGCTGCAGTGGACCAATAGGAAGAGCATGTTATTAAGGAGCACCATTGCATGCCAGTCTCACTCTTTCTGCTTTACTTCACAGAAAGTGGCAACGTGTCAGAAGCGGCGGCGTGGTCTCCTGCACATTAAAGCCTTTCAAGGTTCCATTTGCTCACATTCATTTCCTTGTTGTATGGGAGCATTATTACAGGCCTAATGATATATGCCAGAACAACAAACATTAGCGCCACATGGAAATATTTCTCTCCGAGTATCCCTCTTCATCTATTTACCGTTCGGCTAGGGTCGTATGAAGCCGCGGCATATTTGGTTCCCAAAGCCCCGAGCGCTGTTTACTTTAATATTGAGACGACAGGAATTGGCGCTAACAGCAATCAATGAAATATTGCGGCGCGGATCAATCCACATATTAAAATGCTGTTAAAACACATTTCTCACGGTCTGGTCCACAGGCGGACAGGAGAGTAAAACATGCGCGCAGACGTTGACGTGATTAATATGAATGTAAATGTACGCGAGAAGTAAAAAAAATATTTCTGGAGAGACGCGCACAGAGAGGTCTTTTAAGACGTTTTGCCAACCCCATGTCGATTTGAAGATTTATTTGTTTTTAGTGGATTTTGTTTGGATCGTGCTTGGCTTGCCAACATTTGCATGAACGAGTCGTGGCCCAGTTAAGCATGCATTGACATGCTGAAGGGAGATTCGAGAATGTCGTTCTGATGTTCTTCTAACCATGTTGTAGTTCATCAAGCGGTGTCCTGCATTGGTCCTGGAAAAATGGGCGTGTGCCGCTCCAGATCGGTCCTGCTTGTCCGAGAGCGATTACAGTAAATGAGAGACTGCGGATGGATGCTACAGTAGTTGTGGGTTTGAGTCGTCTCGCCGGGACCCCGGGGTGTGTCCCGCTCTCCTTACTGCGGCCCCGCGAGCCACTTCAGCGCTTGTGAAAGACATTGTGCTAATTCACTTATTTAACTTGGCATCCATTTGCAAGGATGATTATTATTATTATATGACCTAAGCAGCAAACCATACGGCCATGCGCTGGCGGAATGTCCTAAGCCATAATTACATATGATGAACCAGACGGAGTCAGAGAAAAAAATAAATAGGGGAGGTAATTTGGGGCACTTTGATGCATTCCTTTGGATTTGTTGAGGTAGGGAAGAGAGAGAGAGAGAGAGAGAGAGAGAGAGAAGAGAATAGTCTTGTTTAGTGCCTGTAGAAGACATGAACGCGAGATCTTCAGATGGAATGGGGCATACCTCTCTCACAGGTTGCCAATACCTACAGTACCCATGATATAACATTACATTTCTGTCTCCGGGCTCAATAGCGGTACCTGGTAACATGTGTTTGGGTGGTGTCAGCATTGATGGAATCGTATACCTGGCTGGCCTCCAAGTACTGTAAGGCTGGAATGCGTTCAACATGCTTTGAGGAACAAAACACGCTTTTGTTTATTTTCTTTCTTTCGTTCGTTCTCGGGGGCCACCGGAAACGGGTGTCTCTTCCAAAGCATCCAAACAAGCAATCGTGGCTAATACGAATTGGTACAATAAAAGTTTGTTATTAAAAAGGAGCACTTCTACAACTCATTACATCTTTGTGTTCATTAGCACGACTTGTTTTACTGCTAATGACAAGAAGAGCGCTTTTAAACCGAATGACCTAATTCGTCTATTAGTTAGGGATGATGCATTTTTCTCTGTTCTTCTTTTTAACCTTTAATTGTTTTCTTTTTTACTCTAAAGTAGTCCCATCACCCAACCAGAGCAGGGAAAATAAACATCTTCTTATTGTGAATGCCACTAATGAGTGTTTTGTCACTGCGGGCAATACAAACGCTGCCAACAGCAGTCGGGCAGAGGGAAGGCAAGCAGAGGTGTTTTGTAATCATTGAAGTCAGCATAAATAAATAAGTCTCGTCAGGTTGGGGAAAAAACACGCTCCCTGGGAATTGGGGCCTAGTTTGACAGGTGAAGGGGAGTCCCTTGTGCTTTGATTTGCATTGTTTTGGCAGCACGGTACGGCGGTGTCTTTGCTTAAGAGTCGCCCCGCCTCATCCCTGATTAGGTCCTGAGAGCCCAGAGAGGGACCTCAGCATCTCTCGTGCGGGGTGGATGTGCCTTTTGGCATGCCAAGGGGCACCCAGGGACCACAAGTTAGCAAAATGATTGGACCCTGTGGGGTTTGAGTTCTTGGTTGCTTGCCAAATGCTAATCTAGAACAATTATCCATCAAGCGCCTGTTATATTGTCACAGATAGCCTCTTCGCCACCCACTACAACGGTGACTGGTTGCAGAGCTGTGACAAGATTTATCCGCCACGTTTGTGAGAGGAACCTAATAAATAGGCTTTCAGCATCCTGAATTTTGCGGGGAGGAATGAGAAACACAATGGCACAAACATTTTGAACTTTGTAGGTTGTATATAACTGTTCTCCAAGTGTGGCAGGACTAAAAATGGTAAGCTTAGACCTCATAAATCAGAAACCCAAGTTTCGGGTCTATGAACAGCTCGCACCATTGCCACAGGGGTCTATAAAAGAGGGAAGAAAAATACTGGATTCAATATAGGTCTTAAACAAACAAAGCAGGAATGCTGATAGTGAATAAATTAATACATTCTGCGCAGTTTCGGCCCCATACTTTGAACGTTAGACGTGTCTGTTTGTATTTTATTAGGACCTTAAAAATGGATACTCGGCTGCGATTGTGATTCAGAATCATTTAAGCCGTGCGGTCAGCTCCGTGCACATGCAACACAAATCTAAATCATATTAGTATGAAAATGATCGAATGGAACTCGGATATTGAAGATTTCACGAATAGCTTTCAAGGAAATGCTTGTTTATTTGCAGTTGTTATTCATCCTAATGAGGTTTAGTCATCATGCGGGGAAAGCAACTTATATGTCTGTTTTCTCAGAAACAGTCTTAACCGGTCGAAATGGAACGTCCCGTGTTTGGTTTTGCTTACTGTAAAACTAAAAGCAAAAACGTATTTGCGATTCAAAGGTTACGCAAACATGCATAACATTTGAATAATTGGAGTTTAAGAATAACCGTAAGTAAATAGACGAACAGATCAAAAATTCCCCTGCAGATTGAAGTCTGTATGGTTACAAGTAGCAGTTGTATAGGAGGAGGAGGGGGGCGAGAACTGGGTAGGACTCTCGGAGAGGTTTATGTGTTGTTTAGGGTCCGCGGGACACAGGCGAAGGCGGTTCATACAAACAACCTTGCATGTTTCTGAAGGACTTCCCTTTGGAAAGAAACAAATATGGTGGTAATTAATGACCCTGAATCATTGCCAAAAAGGCTTTCCTCCAACAACTTCAACTTAATTAAAGCTTAAGACGTTTCAATGGTCACAGAGAGCCCCTTACGGGCGCGAGTCCTGCAGACTCGTGAGAAAATTCTGCCGAGTTTATGAAAGAAAAGATGTGTGTTACTGCTGGTGCCATGACTCTAATCCCTGACAGTCCAAGAATCTATTTAGTCAAAAGGGCTTTCTTATAGCTGTCTCACACCTGCAGGCATGCTGGTACTTCCTTTAGGCCTGGAGAAGGGTCGGTTTTGTGTTTTAGCGGAAGATCAGATAATGGAGGCCTCATTCTGGCTTTTGTTTTTAAGCATTGTCCATTAGGCCGCGAGTACTGTAGGCACACTTGATATGCTTGGCTTGCCTGGGTAATGGCCGACTGTTTGTAGGATGGGGGACATTGTGTGTGTTTGTGTGTGTTGTAGGCCTGGCAGCTCTCGGTGGCCTTGCATGGTGCACCGCTGCACAACTTTAATGCAAAACTTTAGCCCAAATTAAAGTGCATAATTGTCAGGCGGGATTGAATGCAGGAGCCCTGCTGTTTGAAACACATTGGAGCTGAATAGAACAATGCGCGAAGCTGGACAGTTCGGATTTCGCCTGCAAAGCACTGTTTTAAATACTCTCTCTCTCCTTCTGTGTCCAAACCTCCGCTTGGAGTCTGTTGTCAGAATTAACAAGCTTAGGAAGCCCCACCAGCTCAGTGTGTGTGTGTGTGGTTGTCCCTAAAAAAGACCAATCCAGTTTGGGGATGGAGGCTGTTCACCTTATCCGCACCA
The DNA here is from genome assembly GCA_006030095.1 of Triplophysa siluroides. Classification (NCBI taxonomy): domain Eukaryota; kingdom Metazoa; phylum Chordata; class Actinopteri; order Cypriniformes; family Nemacheilidae; genus Triplophysa; species Triplophysa siluroides. Next base: position 450,277 of record VCII01000879.1, on the reverse strand, counting down.
GTTCACCCAGTGGAATCCAGAATGCCAGGAGAAATAAAGCGTTTAGGTGCAGTTTAATAGCTGTAAATAGTGGTGGAATTAGCATGAGAATGGATCTGCTCTTCTAAGTTTAAGAGAGTGATGTGTGTGTAGCTGGGTAAGGCAGCTATTACTTTTTAGAATATTTCATATGTGTTTACCAGTTTCGTGAATGTAGAGTTTCAATATTTTTGTCTTTTTCTCCGAAGTTGGCTAAAGTTTTTTTTTAAAGACAAAGGTTCACGCAAACAGCCAAGTCGGTTCAACATGTTTACTGTTTATCACTAAGTTCTTATGCACCGATGTAGCAATATTTATGTATTATGTACAAAAGCTCATCCATGAACATCTTGGAGTGATTATTGAATTTATTAGAATCGTATTATAAATAGGGCTGTCAAACAATTAATTGCGATTAATCGCATCCGGAAAAAAAGTTTGGTTGACACTTTCCTTGCATGCATTACAAAAGTCGTTTTAAAGCGTTGCAATGCACCTTTTAATGCATTGTAATGTCTTATAAATAATTGTTATTACAGTTAATACATTACAACACTTAGCAATTCGTTGTTACACTCCACATTTTAAATGGGTTATAATTCATTACAACACACATTTTACCCTTTAATAACTCTTTATAATGCATTATACATACATGCTTCAAGGAAAGTGAAGTTTGTGTTTACATGTCTGTGTACTGTGCATATTCATTTTGTATTTATAAACACATACACACATTTAGTGTACATTTATTTATATTTAACAATCATTTTAAATGATATGTACATGTTATTCATTTTATATTTTTCTTTAACGTATGCCGTGCACACAAAGCTGCATGTGAGCCGATACGTGTGTATCTGTATATTCCTAAACGGTTTCCCAATCCTCCGTGGGCCTTTATGAGAGGTGTGGAATCTGACTTAGCCCCTCTCCTGAATGAAGTTGCAGACCTGTGGTAGTTTTATTGGCCGGCCTGGTAGATTTGTTTTCTTATCTTTATCGCGACACAGATAGTAAATTACCCCCACCAGATCCCATCTTGCTCTCATCTCTCTCTAAAGTTGCACAGTCCAGACTTAAAGTAAAGCTAGACTTCTTGTCGCGGTAAATTACTTCTGTGTCCTGGATTACGTGATGCCAGGCAGAGACACTTTGCCTTTTCTCTCCGTCTGTCTTTTCTCATTGGGCAGGCTCTTTAAAGCACCCGGCTTTGACAATCTCTCTTTGTTATCAGTATTTATGTTTGGGACAAAGCTTGAAGGAATGCATTTCATGTCACGAGATTATTACGGGGGAAAGGAAGTATCTGTTTCACGCAGGTGCTGTCTGGGCCGTGAAACAAATGACGGCTGTAATTTCATGTGAAGCGAATTGTCCCTAATGACTTTTTCTCTCTCTCTTTTTTCTCTCTCTCTCTCTCTCTCTCCCTCCGTTTCCATCCCGCAGCACTTGCAAAAGCAGGAGAGCGCATGTAACTCAGAGTCTTGCTACTACTACTGCGCGTTGTGCGACTACTCCAGCCGAGCCAAGCTGAACTTACTGCAGCACCTCCGGTCGGTCCAGCACCAGCAGAGCGAGGGACTCCGTAAACTGCAGCTGCATCAGCAGGGTTTTCCCGCGGATGACGACAACCTCGCCGATATTTTCTTCGTGAAAGACTGCCCTCAGAATGAATCCGGTGAGTGCACCTTTTAGCTCCTCCTCCCGCCAACCTTGGCCCACCCTCCTCCTAAGCCGAAGGACGTCTTCTCCCGTTGTCAAACACGCCAGCTGCCTAATCTCCCTAAAATGAACATGTTGTTCCCATTACAGCCTTCTTTTTATATCAGTACCACACTCGGCCCGCTACGCAGTGACATCTTTAGCAGGCATGCAGAAGGTTATGAAACTCTACCTTGGGAGGATCTCGCAGTGAAATTCTTCCCCCCGGAGTGAGCTTTAATTTCCTTTCTCATGACCGAAGCAATTTGGCTTTCATTTAAAAGTTTCGGCGCTGCCAGAAGCTAATACGTGCAACAGAACTGTAAAACATTCAGAGACACAGAAAAGGGGGAGAAAAAGATTCATCGTTTTGTTTGAGAGCGACCTGTAATTTAAAACATAAGACCCAGGGTCCGTCATATAATAATGCCCACGTTAACATCCAAAATGAACGCTTAACTTGTTTTTGCTTTGCCTGACCTGGCCGAGCGAACTGACTAACGCGTTTTGAATGGCATTCCAAAGCCGAATTAATCTCTGTTCCCCAAAGTGTCCTGTTTATATATGAACTCCAGAACCAGATGGGATTAAACGGAGAACCATATGTGAAACCCCCAGCCCCAAACTACCCGTATTGGAAATAAAGGAGTGTGTTTTACATTTGGCATTAATTATATCTGGATCAAAGGTGCTTCGGAGTCTGGGTGCACCAAAAGACCAGTTAGATAAATCATTATTTTGCATTTAGAAAGACAGCCTACCTCTCTTTCTCACACACTCCCTAACCTCGTTCTTTGCAAGCAAATACAGTACGCCATTACCTCTAAAAGTACTACGTAATATATATGATTTTTTACACACTTCAGTATTTTTAGAGCGCGTGCTGCTAGTAAACAGTTCATCGTATATGTTTCTTTCCAGCATTATTTTAATTGAGAGAACTGCATCCCCACTCCCCGAGTGTACTTCTTAACAGCTTTTATATTTACTCCAGCTACATTTACAAACTCATTCAGAATTTATGCCAAGCGTTTTATGGCCGTACGTGGGACAGAGTACATTACGAAAGAGATAAACCTATTGTCATTGTTTTGGTACTCTTGACAGACTCTAGAGCAGCTGTCTCCGCTCGCGTGAAGCCAATGTTTTGATTATACACAACTACGCCGGCTCCGGTTGAAGAGTTGCTAGCTTTATTAGGTCCAAGCCTCGAGCACGGCGCGTCAAACTTCTTTACAACTCCGATTTTTCAGGTAGTTTAACCCCATAATCCCTATGTTTGAAGTGTTTTCAAACAGGTCCAACACCAGCGAGGTTAAGGAAACGGAACGCTGGCGCCAGATAAGTCGGCGCTTATTTTCATGAATCGTTCCAACTGGCAAAGCAAGTGCAAGAAGTAAATAAATAAACGAAACAAAAGTTAGCCAAATGCCAGCGGAGGAGAAAGGGCGAGATAAATTGGCAGGGTAGCAGGGAGCCTGCCCTCCCCGTGACACAGTGCCCACTGCGTTCTCAAGACCGGGCCTGATGCCCGTGTGTGTGTGATGGTAATAATTCGTGTGTCTGCTCCAGGGAAAGGTTCTGGGGTAAGCAACATTTCAGCCCTCGCTGAATTACAGCTCTGTGTTAAAGGGTTTGCTAGGTTTTCGTGGGCATAACTCCTTAGTTTAGCATTTTCTGGTCATTAGTCAGTTTCACGAAGAGAGAGGGGAGAAAAAAAAGCAGATTTATTTAACTGCTGACCTGTATCTTTCTTTTAAAAGCGGCGGCGTGGCGACTGGCCAAATAATTATAAAACCATTTGGGAATAAAGGTTAGAACGCCATTGACTTCATGTACATGTGAATGGATTTTGTTAAACAATTTTGATGCCATTTTTAAGGCGTAATTAAAGGGAGATTTTGTGGCGCTTTCCGTGGTTAAATAAAGGAGAAATGCATTAGTGACAAAAGCCACACTCAGCAAACTACAGCCATGAACGGAGCCGCGGCATGGCACGAGGGCCATATATCCGACTGCTTGTTGTTTAATTAGAGTACAAAGGCACGACGGAAAGAGTTTGCGCTGCAGAATTCACCGGTGCTGTTTTGTTGATATAAACACAAAGAATTAGACAATTGTGCTGCTTCTTAAAAACAGCATTATTTATACTGGATACAAAAACCTGTAAGTGCCTGACTGCAGTTTTGACCTTTATGGACTAAAGGACTTCGCTTTGAAGCCATATATATTAAGTTGACACATCAACATTTAGCTGATATATGGGTAGTTGTACCGTCAAAAACAAAATGTTTATATTATTAACATTATATTTATTTTCATCGTAATTTTTTTCTGCATTTTTGTCACACTGTTGGACACACTTACACGTTTATTTTTCAACTACCCCATACGCATTTAAAACTCCCCGGGCGACTGTAATTCCCTGTGCTCGGACCCAGAAGGCTCATCATTTATACAAGGTAAACATTGTGAAGCTGAGCATTTGGGAAGGCATGTTTTTGAAGTGGCGGCCCTCGTTTGTACCACAGAAATGAAAAACCGACGCATGTGGGCAAACTTATATGGCGGTAGAAGTGTAAAACGCAGTGTTTGTTAACATCTAAAGTAGATTTATTTGGGAAATAAGTACATGGCTAATATTTCCATTTTGAAAGTGCCTTTGCTTTTCTTACGAAGCCAAATCGATATCCTAAATAAGGCTATTTGTATTAATCATTTATTTATTATGGTTTATGGCTCTGTGTACGGCTCTATGTTGCGTTATATTTCGACATAAATATTTAACGCGTTGATATTCGTGATTAAAAGGTTAAATAACACTAACAATGCCTTTGTGTGTGTTCGCTCGTGTTTTATTTCTCCTCAAAGGAAAAGAAAGCGAGAACTGTAATTGCGTGCGTGTGGAGTGAGACCCATTTCCCTGCCTCGTAGCTTTGCCTGCGAAACGCCTGATGGGCTTGTTGATGCATAAAGGGCTTTTTTGCATCCTTGGGTTGCTTCTCCATTTTGTCGTAGCTCTAGGAAAGGAGATGGGATCTTATGGAGGTAATTACCTCTGAGGGTCTCCCCCGCCACACTTACCCCCCACCCTCCGCACATTTTAAAACTAGGCAAGAAGAGCAGACCTTTGTCTGGCTGGGGCTTAAACAAAAGGTCTAGCTGACTTTGGAGATGAACAGGTCTTTAAACGCTGCTGCCGGATGAGAGATGAGAGGGCCCTGCATGTCCTGCTCTTTTGTTTCTTCTGAGTCATAATGCTTCAGGAGGTTTGCATCCAGGACCAAATTACCACCAGCGCAGTGAGAACCATTTTCATAGCAGCTGTAGGCCAACAACGTACACTAATGGACACGCTCTCTGGTTTTTGAGAGCATGCACGGGTTAGCACGCATTCGAGTGGGGTTGGCGGAAAAAGAAGGACACTATTTTTGTTTTAGCATCATATGATTGGGCACGTATGAAGGAGACGGTGCGATTGTCAAAGCCGCTCTTTGTTTTCCCCGTGGTCGCGTTTTTTGTCCTCTCGCGTTTCAGTACCACGAGTAGATATTGCAAGGGCTTTTTTTTCTTTAAGGGCACACAAGCAATTATAACAGTTACTTTTCAAGATCACCTCCCTAGACAGTGTTTCCTTGGTTTGTGGCTATAATTTGTAGCCATTACATAAACTGAAATGGGAAAGCAGTGAAGTGAAAGATATGACATACAGCCAAATCGGTCTCATCATTCTGTTAGCCATGGGTGATGTACTAATGCAAGGCCATCCATTTTCCTTTGAGTCCTTACACAAAGCAGAAGGCGCAGAGGCGGCCACATTCCACTGTGATTAGACAGAGATGGGCCCGGCTGCAGGAACACAAGCCTGCGGTCTTTCTTCACTCACTTGCTATCGTACCTGAGGACATTTATATAAAAAATATATACATGGAACCTCAAACAGTGAGCTGAAAAATGATGTTGCTTGGAACCGATTCAGATGTTTCATTAGCGCCGTTCCATAACAATTGGCGTAGTCAGATAAACTTTGCGATTGCATTCGGTTTAAAAATCACGTATCTTTGTTACATAAAGAAGAAACAAGGCTCGCTTTCTCTAAAAACACAGGCCGTCCCAGTGAAACCGAATCCTCTTCACACAGCCGTCGCGTCCGCCAAGAGAGGCTTTTTGTTGATGGACGTAAATTGTCTCAGGAGATCCATAGCCGATCCCGAGTTTATATTGCTGTATCATTAAATGGAGACAATACTGCTTGAATGTTTTTTCACATCAAAATTAAATCGCTTATGCGTACGTGTTATTATTTTTGCAAAGAGTAGTGATTTTACCAGAAAAGCTCAAAACCATTTTTCAAATGGCAGGCGCTCAAGATTGAGTCATTTCTCAATAATTCCGTCCAACGCTATCATAATTATTCTGCGGTTTCTGCGTGCGGAAAGTCCAAAATTATTTTCGAAAATAGCCAGTTAGTCGCTTAGTGTTTTTGAAAAGACATGTTTAGGACTGTCACGCTTGGCTGTTTTTCTTTCAGCGAGATCCTCCTTGGGAAAGGAGTGATACAAAAGCTAAATTGTTACCTCATGTTTTCACGGGCTGTTGTGGCCACTGACAGTTAAAATGAGCAGAAATTGCGATGATTATTCGCATTAACATACCTGACTTTAAACCATTACAGCTATTTGCGACACACAGCCCTTCTTTTCATCCTGTTTTCTTTGCATAGTAATGTGTATTAATTCGTCCAAAAGGAATTTTATTTATTTATATAATTTGCTTAGCTTTGTAGCTGGCAGGTAGTCAACATGCCGGGATGTGATACGTTTAGAGCACCATGACAACATACGCTTGAAATAATAGAGCCTTCTTAGTTCATCCTAAACAACACTAATGAGCCCTGCGTAGTGAGCATGCCAGGTAGGCGTGTTTCAAATCTACAGTACACATGACCGCTAAGGTGTAGACTGACAGCGTAGGGAGACTTGATCTGGTCTTAATTCGAACATGGAGAGAGAGAAATTGCTCCGCAGCTTCCTCATTGTGTGGTGATCTCACTGACACTAACCATAGGAGATAGCACAATGGTCTCTGTCACAGGGCATTAAGGGAAACAAGGCATTGTCAAAGCTCAGAGAACGTCACAAAGACAGGCAGCACACAGCTCTGATAAAGCGGCAATTAACTAATTGCCTCAAGCAGTACAACAGCAGACTTGTGTTATTATTAATGTGTGATAATACGGACGGATCCCCCACACGAGTGCTCTTCCACCAGCCACAGTTGAGATGAAACTGCGGAAGTGTGACGTGAATGGGTTCGTGTCCAACACCCTTGTCATTAGCTATCATCTGTAAAAGAACGCCGGGCCCCGAGTCCTTTCACTTCTGATTAGACCACAGGCCGGTGAGGACTGGGGGCGTCCAGGTGTCAGGGTAAAGCTAGTGACCCCGTCCTCTCCGGTGCATCTTGCCTGCAAGTAATTAGTCCTGACTTGAACCATCCCCTTCCCTCGCTCTCCCTTTCCCTCTGCTCCCATTCCTCTCTCTCTTTCACTTCTTTGACCTTGCATCTCTTCTCTGTCTCGTTCATTTTGTTTACGGTGTTTATGTGTATAAACGGATAAATGTACAGACACATATTGTGTGAGCATTTTATTACAGATTGTATAAGAGCAAAAACCATCATTTGAGTAAAAAGTCAACATAATATAATAATAATAGGGCTGTCAAAAGATTAATCGCGATTAATCGCATCCAAAATAAAAGTTTGTGTTTACATAATATATGTCTGTATGTACTGTGCATATTAATTATGTTTTTATAAATACAAACACATACACATATATACATATTTAGCAAATATTTACATGTATTTATTTATATTTACCAACAATTAAAATTATATATAAATGTTTAATCATTTTTAGATTTTTCTTAAATATATGCGTGGATGTGTATGTGTTAATAAATACAAAATTATTATGCACAGCACACAGACATATATTATGTAAACACAAACTTTTATTCTGGATGCGATTAATCGCGAATAATCTTTTGACAGCCCTAAATAATAATATTATATAAATATATTATAAATAAAGTTTATTCATTTATTACTTTTTTTGTGTTAATTTACTCGATAGTTTATTGTTTTTTATTATTATTAATATTTATTTGTATTTCTTTTCATTTTTATTTATTTGATAGTTTATCAAATTATTTTTTTATTGCAATTTTTATTTATTATAATTTATTAGTTTAGGTTATTCATTTAATTTGTTTTTCTCCAAAAACCTCAAATATTCTAGGTTAAATAATAATTGTAATCCCACATTTCCAGTGTGTTTTCCGAATTTTTGACCCCGCTACGCACACACACAAACACCTGTTATATTTATATTATAATTTTGTCATCCAATTCCGATCTTTGGGGTTTAGCGTGCATAGTGCACGGGTGGCTCTCTCAGAGGATCTGTTTATCTCTCTCCCCTCGGCTGGCTCTCTCTCTTTCTCTGATAGAGTCTGCTTTCTGCCGCTTTTCCATTCCCGCCTCATCCATCACAACAAAGTATGGAATTGATAGCTGCTATTGATTATCCATAGTAGTGCCTAATCGTGGCTAACCGTAGGAAGCTTTGCAGATTTAGCCAGCATCGGGCCAGGTCCAGTGATAATGCAGATGGACTTAATACTGTCATCATGTTCTCATACAGCCTCCGACCGCCGCCTGCTTTTTTCCATCGTGCGCTGTGTGTTAGACGCCACCCCTGTAGCTTCACCAAATGGAAGCTTGATTGGCTGTGATACGAGTGGTCATAATAACATGTCACAATGAGACCAAGTACATTTATATAGAAGGTCATTTAATGATTTTTTTATTTCGTGTCACGTCGGCAACACTTTACAATAGGGAGCCTGTTCATTAACATTAGCATCAGAGCATTAGCGAACATGCTAACAATGGACATTGTATTTTATAGCATTTATGAATGTTTTTTAATTAGTTGATACATAAATACAGTTGTTCAATGTGCAACAAATGCAACCTTATGTAATGTTTAAATTAACGCTAACAAGTGGAGCCTTATTGTCAAGTGTTACCAACAGGAGATAAATGACACAACAGAACTTTCAAACAAATCTGTTTCAATCCAAGCCGCTCACATTAGCCTCCTTTTCCTCATCTTTTTTCCACGTCGTCTTCTTGCACTGATGAGTAACTCTCTTTAATAGGCTTCCATTATGCAGGCAGATTGGGAAGTTGACTGGGAAGTGCTCCTAGCTATTGCTGCATTTGAACCCTGTTAATATATGCAAATTAAAAGGAGTCGGGCCCCGGGATTGGTCCTGTTTTAAATAAAACGCGAATCTGATCAAGGCAATCTGCAGATGGGGTGCTATCAGAGGGAGCTCGGAGCAGCGGTTGATGATTCCTCGCCTGTATCTCTCTCTTCCATCATACCGCACCGCATTAAAGAGACATGATTCATCAAGCGCAGGCACTAGTATTTTATGAAATTTCGCTCTCCAGGGCAAAGGCTTTTTCCCTTAATCAGAAGACATTGGGCTTGCTTAAGTGGAGTGCTCCACGCCGCGTTCATGCCGGATTTGGATTTGATTTGTTTGTGCGAGGGAGGGAGGGGCTCAAGAGCAGGTGTGTGTTCTGCTGTATAGTGCATGTGGCCCATTATGTTTTATGGTGCATAAACTTTATATGTGCACCTGTCGGTGAACGTGTCGGCGGCGAAGTTTGCTTTTGAAATGAGGGCTTTTCTCCTCGCCGTTATTATTTTTTGATGTGAATGAAATACCTTAGACCCTTTAAGACACCAGTCAGTAGGGAGCGTTAAGTGCCGTCACTAGGGTGAAGGCCAGCTGAGTGTTCATTGGCGGGTTGCATTTGCATAACGCTCATCTGTAGCTTTCCAGCCCTTATCATCACCACCAAGGATACCTGAAGCCACCGCACTGTAGGCTATCTTCCAGGGCTCGGTCGTTTCTTTGTGTGCAAGCTTGAACGTGTGGGTATCTTTCTTTTATTTGAAGATGCTAAGAAATATCTTCTTCACAAACCAATTAACTTGGTCTGAATAATTCATCGTTCAGAGGCGACTCCGGTCCAAAACGGAACAAACGGATAACAAGCCGAGTCCCAATAAGTAGGGCAGCGTAGACGCCTAGGAGTCTTCAGTGTGCATGAAAGATCAACAGAAGGTCATTTCCATCTCTTCCTCACATGCGTTCTGATAATGCGACGTACCTTTCACACTGATTCTCTCCGCTTTAATGCACCTCATGTCTCGGTCTGCTCACTTTCCCATGACCCGTGCCCCAGCGTGGCACAATAAAGTCACTTTAAGATGGCTTCCGCTCCGCCACCGTTACATTCTTCCCAAAAATCCCTTCGCTTGTGACGTAATTAGTTATAATTTTGAATGAACAGCAAGACGTCTGCTGCCGTCAGGTGATTGGGGCGATAGTGGAGGGATGAGGAATTAAATGGATTGATGTGGCGTGAGTCCGTCGGACATTCCTGTGTGAGAGGATCATCTAACAGCTGAAGCTCGTAATCCAGCCCTGTTGATAGAAAATAAAATGGTCATCTTTCATCTTTCTCCCCCAGAGATGCACCGCAGGCAGATTGTATTGCTGTGAGGGGTAGGCTTTCTTAAAGACCCCATGAAATTGCTCGGTGAGCTGGGGTTTCTTTCTTGTTTTGACATGTTTGGGTGGGTGGGAGGTGTCAAATAAATTGTATAGAGCTTGTGATTGGGCCACGTCAAGTAGTGCAGGATGAGTCATCAAGGCTTTTGCTCGATTTTCGCGAAAACGCAAGATAACCGTTTGTCAGCACCTAGATAGACATGGACTTGAAGCTGTGGAACTCCATTTCTAAATTTCACCAGGAATCTTAAAGATATTGCCGAGCTTGCTCGCTTCCTCCATGTTTTTTCTGCTGTTACTCCCCGCCTTTCTGGAAAAGCTATTAAGGCGTTGTCTCGAGCTTGTCAGATCATGGCCGGGCAGAGGGGAAATATTCTATCTGAGCGGCACAGCGTCTTCAAGTGCGGCAATTAAGAGTGTCAGCATGCGGCCGCAGTCCTGTCTGACTGCGAGGGGACAGCGGGGGGGTCGCCAGGCCCGTGCCACCGAGTGGAACCGAATAGCCCTGCCCTCCCTGATATGGTAACGCCGCTCTCTTGATACAGGAAAACAGAGGATTCGTGCAGAAAGCGTGTAGAGCGTTGAGCCAATGAGACTCTCTCGTGGGTCAAGTGCTGCATTTGCATTTTGATGGGATGTTATCGAGTAATTAATGCACTAGTCAGAATGTATTACACCAGGAGTGAATTGAAAGGTTCATTACCAAATCGCCCTCACTCCAGGAATAGGTATTTCTCCAGGCGTTTGCTTCCGACATGATGTTGTTCTCTCTCTCTCTCTCTCTCTCTCGCTCTCTCTCTCTCTGTAGAGGTGAACAGTGCCTCTTAATAAGGGCATTCACTTTGGAGAGCGCTCATCATAGTAAATGTACACATCAGGGCCGTGCCTCCTTGTCACTTTAATTGCTTCTGGAGGTTCTTAACAAGCCTATCTTCATCAGCCCAGGCCATGTTGTGAATAACTTGGGGCATCAGAGGAATTCATGCTTAATAAAAGAAACCCAATTTATAAAAATGGAGTGCGTTGTTTACAAAGCACACAGCGAGAGCTCTCCAAAGCTCAGATTGTCCATTAAAACAAGAGGAAGCCAGAGAGGCGGCCACTCATATTCGCTGAATATATGCAGCGCAATATATTAGTATTAGGCTGGGCGATTTGGGCTGTTTAAATAAACTATGGTCTGTGTACTTATGAGGTAGCTCTTGGGTCAAATCTTGCTGTGTTGAATCTGTAAGAACAACCAACCCTAATATTAAAAATGGGTCTTTTTTTGGCACGTTTGTTTTTAGGTGTGAATTGTTTAGCATACATTATGAGTACAAAAGATTTTTCTGGAAGTCTATGTAAAGCAGAACATTACTTAAGCTAAATTTGCACCGGCGTCGGGTATATACTACCACCTAGCGTGAAGCACAGCTGATTGTATACCGTCACAGAATCCACAGTACACCTCTAATTTCTGTCTAGACTCACTTATTTGCCCCCCTCGCCGAAGCCAGCAGCGTACAGAGGGAAATTCGAGTGTACTATAAGATTAAAGGCTGAAATCAGGACCATCAAATCCTGAGAACATTCTTTCATCTTCCATTCTTCCACCCTAATGCTAACGGTTTCATGTCACAACATTGTTGTTGCTTTTATCATTCTATAATAACTCTAGGACGAAAAAGAGAGGGAGATAAGAAGAAGAAGAGGCTAAGGGAGGCCTGTTCTTCTCCGCAATCGCTGTAAATTTACACAAGGCCCTTCGGTGTCACCGGAGCCGTTCCCTTTATGTTAGCGGCCTTGTCTTTGGCTTGGGACTAAACGCAGAAATATCCCACCGCAACATTTATAGCCATTGTTCTGTTTTCCATAATGAAATCGAGTATTGTTTTCTGCCTCGCATGGTATTTTGAGGCAACAATGGGTAAGAGCGGGTGTCTTGTCATCGTGTTTAGCCGCGCTGGGGACAAAATGGCGACCGGGTAGGAGCTGACAGGCCCGTAAATCCCTGTCTTCCACTCCGTCAGCAGGCCATCAACGACGCCAAACTGCAGCCCATCTCCCGGCCCATCAGCAGGTCTCACACGCCAGTGAATCCGAGCCTTTTGTTCCCACGTGGGCTGATAGGAATGAGAAGGTAGACCACGGAAAAGCAGAGCAATTTTCTGCTATTTAGGCTTGGAGAGATGCCGTTCCTTGGAAAGTGTGTGAGTGTGTCTGTGTGTGTGCAAAGGGGGTCCGGAGGGGATTGGTGTTTGTATGGAGTGTGGGTCAAGATTTTTAGATTTAGGCATGCATGGAATTGAGGTTGAAATCTCAGATGTGAAATTGAAATGTGTCAGCTAGCTGATGCTTTCCCAAACATTTGAGTGACTTTCACAGACAAACGGTTTATGACATCCACAAACCAGCATTTTTTTATAATGTGCACTGCAAATGATCATTTTAGAGATGTGGAATATTTTTATGTTTGTGATTCGGCTCTTGAGGCAAGAGTAGGATAGTACACACAACGTAGTCATTTGTTGGCTTGGCTGACACGCTAATAGAAACTGATGTTTGTTTAATTGCCTTACGAACAATGGCAAACCTAATTACCAAAAAAACAGCGGAACATACGCTAAGCCTTTTTCCCTGTAGCTATGTCAACAAAGCCACTAAGAGGGGCCCTTATGAAGTATGTCATGTTGCATTATTTTAATTACTCCGCTTCGGTGTCATTTTGCTATCCTTGATTTTTTTCGTTTACCCGAGGTTATATGTGTGCTCATTATCAATCGTATTTATTTGCTCGCCACGTGACGGCCGAATTCCTGCCTCCGATGACAATTGCAAACAGTAGTCTCCTTTTAAAGGTATAATCAGCCATCTCTTCTAATTAGGCGAAGAATGCGTGCAAATACAAAGGCCTCTGTTAGGATGCTGCCCCGAGCCAGCGATAACTCCTGCGCCTCCCCGCAGCCTGATCCAGGATCAGCTTTAGGGAGGCAGTATCTGACATTAGATTAAGGAAGGTTATTTGCGGAGGGGGAGTTACTCAGGTTACATTCCTTAAAGGGAAGCGGCTGGCCGGCCGGCACCCTGTCTTCATTTCACAGGCCGGTAAAGTGAGCAAGGGCCTCTCGTATTATTCACCGGGGCAGACTGATCGAAGCTCGGCTCGATAGCACTAAACCAGCTCATGCTCCGAAGATTTGTCTTACAAAACCTTGAAAACTGCTCTGAACATCCATACATTGATTTTTGTTGGCGGGGATCTCCGGGGCTTTCATGTTGAGGCAGGATCCGGCGGGGTCGAGGAGAGGGCTTCCCCCGTCTCCAGCGTGAGCGGGGATTCCGTTTCAATGACCCGGCCGGAGGAATTAGAAACACGGGGTCGTGTTATGTTAAAGACTGCTAGCCGCACACTCAAACACACCCACCCCACATGCTTTTATAACCACTTACAGCATATATCGTAAGTTTTGATATTGTCATACATTTGAACACAATATGACTGTAAAAAGGTTCACATGCCGTCCCTCCACTTCCTGTTAACATCCAAGTATTCCGTTTTTTTTTCTCTCTCTTTTGTTCTTTCCCTATCTCGTTCTCCCTCTCCTTCGCGATTAATTCCTGTGCCTTTGATGTGATAAGGAAGTGTTAAATCAAAGTGAGGCCTAATTACATATCTTGGGACTGGCTGTTGTAAAGCATTGTTCATATTGTTAGAAGGGTAGCGAGAGCCCGTGTAAGAGGAAGGGTGCACGCGTGTGTGTGTCTGGCTGGCAGCTGCCAGCGTGCGTGCCACCTGCCATACATCTCTCCATTAGCATAATCGCTCTCGAGCAAATGGCAATAATAGTGTCATGCACCTCGCTGTAATTGCCGCTGTCATAATATGTGGCTGACGATTGTGTTTTCCGATTCGACGCGGAAGGAGCGGAGATCTCCGGTGCCACATTCACACACTGAAGGTGCTTTGATCTGACACACGGGAACGGGGTGCTGCAAGGACATCCCTCTCTCCGTCGCACCGCCGTCACTGTGTCAAATGCAAATTAGAGAGGATCCTATGATAATATTTCGCAAGGCTAAATGAAACGCGCCGCTGCTTTTGTTAATATCACAGAACGATACGGCTCGTGATCGCAGGGATTATTAGAACGGCAAGCGTGCACGGGCTGGATTGTGGGTGTTAGAAATAAATACCTCGATATTTGTTTTGTATGTGTATTATGTTTCCGGCAGTTCATGGTTGAACGTGAGATTTAGATCTGGATACTTGTTTGTACCGTGAAGGCAGGAAAAGAGGATGAGAAATGGCCAGCTTTTCTCACACTGATGTTTAACATAATTAGCCCACTCGCATTGCGCTTAAAGGGACAGCTAGGGCAAGCAAATGAATAGCTAATGATCGCAGCGGCCAGGGGCGGCGAGGTCCGAGCGTGACTGACAGACGCCGCAGCCATTGTGACTAGCTCGGGGCTCTAATTGGACCGGGGTCTGGAGAAGAAGGAACATGTAGGATGGGGAAGGGGGGTGCGGGTGAACCGCGAGCAGCAGACGAGTCAAACTGGAATTCTAATAGATTGCATGCTAGGCTTGCTGACACCTCATTGCATCTAACATGGCTATATTTTGCAAGGGTGGCAAAAATTATGCATTCACTAAGATGGCGCCTGCATGTATTTTTCTCCATCTAGACAGGGTGCGGGTTGCGGTTAGCCGCCCCATTGTTTGATGTATGGCAACCGAACCGGGCATTTGGCGTAAAAGCGTGCTCTCCTAATAAAAACGGATGAAGTTACATTTTTTACGAATGATTTACTCCTTTCGGCTTATTTGAATGCGCTGGCGTTCCCGATTCAAGGACGTCGGTCTTCCTCTTCGTCCCTGCCGCAAAGGTGGATGATAAATTCTGAACAATCCCTCCCCTAATCGTTCGGAGCAGGAGGAAAACACACAGCCTTTTTAAAGCATCTGTGTCTTAAACTGTCATTGATTAAATGTTAACTGATATACTCCAGTTGGCAATCTTGTTAGAGCTTCCAGTAGCCAAGATAGACAGTTTAGAGTCCCGGCTGATCAATATTACAGATAAAGATTTCATCCATCAATGAGCTCCCAAAACAAAAGGTGTCTGTTACCTGATTAGGCCGGCCAGAAACTCTCCCCCTCCGGACTGCCGACACAGCACAAGGAGTTCCATTCGATCGGCTACAAACATGGAGCCCGTGTAATTACAGCGCCAAACAGTTCCGCAGATAACATGCCTTTGACTTAGCTCTGGATAAAGGTTAATCTCCCTCTGTCTGTCCGGCGAGATGGGTCTGGGCTTTATATATTTATTTAAGTCTTTCACCGAGGCCAGGGCCAGCGAGGAAAGAGTTAGAAGCCCCTGCATACCAATGCCAGCGCAAATGACCGAATCGATGGCGGAATGGCCACCGCTGTTTAAGAGTATCAATAAATGTTCCCTTATTTTCTCCTCAATGGCTAAGTGTTGTAGTTAAAAGTCCAACAGATGTCTTAATTGAAAGTTGATTTTAAATCAATGACGGGAGTCATTTAAATATCGATCGGACTCGAACTGGAACTATGCTGGGCCATCCCCGCATCATTCCCCCATTATTCCCCTCACCGTCTTTTCCAAACAACTTTGTTCAGATCTAATCAATAAGCCACAATTAAGACGTTGTGAAAAAAGCCATTGACACATCCTAAAGGCCCGCTGGGTGCGTCGTTGTCATTTCTAAGTAACACAGATTCACTGTGCACTTCATTGCAAATTGCCAAGTTTTAATCGTAACATATCATCGTAAAACCAAACGGAAGCTGGAGCGTGTCTGTTTAATTCAAGAGCACGTGAAAACATCCCGGTTTTGATCCACATCGATCTCCATTTTGTAGAATCACAGGTTTGAAGTTAAAGCACACGCTTATGGGGCCCGAACGCATACTTCTGATTTCCTCTGTAGCAGACAAATGAGGGCGAACGACAGGAGCTGGAAGGAAAAATAAACAGGGAGAGACAGAACAGGGAACATTGTCAGAGGCCTCTGTCTATCAGGGTAATCTTATTTATTTAAAGCATATGTCTGCTGGTACTCCTTTGTCAGGGACTATTAGGGGGCAGCGCAGCCCATATGACATTGTTTAGCGAGTAATGAAATGGACATTTTTTGCATGTTTTTATAGAGTTGGAAGGGAGAGGACAAGCTCATTCATTTCCTCCAGTGGATGCCATCTCTCAGCCATTGTCAGAGACTTTCTCCTTGAGCCGCGCTGCTGTTGTAAACCCCGTTTCCATTAGGAGATTTGACCGAGATGTTGTCCAAGCGGCCTCATTACGTGTGGCCGCTGAGATTATTTTTCTTTGTTCTCTTTAGAATTACAGTTTTCTGAACGACACCGCTGGCCAATCAGAAGAGAGATCTATTTATGATCAAACTGCATCTGGTGCTGACTGTAACCTTTAAATGACCCCAGATGTTTGATTGATAATAATAATGTGCTCGCAGAAAATACTGTTGTAGGCCTTCTCATTTGTCAGTTTGATATTTTCCAGTTCACTTTTTTGTCACTCTGTTTGGGTTAATGATGTGATTTTTCTCCATATTCATCATTACTCTGAAAACAGTGAAAAATACAGTTTGTATATACAGTGACAGTGTTACCTATTTATGATGAGCTTTTTTTTAGTTTTTAAATGCTTTTGTGTAGCGTAAAGGAATGTCTGGGCTAGTGAGTGTAAAAATATATTTTAAAAAATTTGATTTATTTTATTATTCAATTTTTTCTAAAAAAAAAAACATTTTAATTTTAAAATAATCCTAACAATGTTTAATATAACTATGTTATGATGTATAGTTATAAAATGACAAAAATAGATAATATAACATTTTGGAAAACAATGTAAATTGTTAAAAATAATGTTCTGTGCGCTTGCGTATATGGAAAATTGTTTCATTACGTTTTACTTGATGGTTACACCACTTGACATTACTAAATCAAAATATTTTTAGAAAATGTTTTTCAGAGATGTATTAAACATGAATACACAGATTACATTTCTAAGAACTTGGCACATGTGGGTCAAACAAAATGTGTGTTTTTATCCTATCTGACATCCTTATTTGTCATTGACCCGTATGTATTTCAAAAATCTGCATGCACGCCAGACCACGATTCGAGCCGTCCGCATGTCTTCACTTTGCGCTCTTGGTTTTCGTCCGAGGCTTTCTGGGTTTTCCAGAGCAGACCTGCACAGGGGTGACAGATTGGTCTTATTTGTCTGATAGAGTTGAGCAAGAAAATAGATCTAGAGCTGGTTACTTCATTAGGTTCTCTCATTGATTGAACCCCTGCTGAAGTGATGCTGCAGCCTGCACTGATAACTGCTGGTAATAGAACAAAATGAATTCTTATCAGAGAGATTGGAAAGGCCAATAACCCCGGCCCCCAGTGCTTTTCAAACGTCACCGACAGGAAACCGCGTGTTGCGCAGGAGGAAAAAAACGCCATGCTCCGTCTGAGCCGAGGTCATGTTGGCGGCCATGTGTGAAATTTCCAGCCCTTTTGGCTCCTGTGTAGATGAAACGGCTACCCGGGCAGATGTTTATAATCATGTCTTGAATAAATATTGGACGGAGAATAATAAAAAGGGAAGAACGGAGAGAGAGGGGAGGGTTGAGGCGACCAAATGAACAGGAATCTGTTTATATTATTTTCCAATGCCGAAGTAAGCCGGACCGCGGCGCCTTCTTACGTTTGATTTTCTCTGCGTGCCTCAGGTGATCCAAGTGGCACGGACACAAAAGCCTTTTTGTGTACAATGCAGGTGCTCGGGGTTTGTCTGCGGAACCCTTTGAAGATGCATTCTTTAAAAGATTTAATGCTAGTTATTTGGGACCATTAATATCTCTTATGGAGGCGGCTGCAGAAGTCTGCAGAAATTGAGAGGGTGATTTCTGTTGGTGCAGCAAAAGGAGAAGCTTTAATCTTCTTCATGTTTATTCATTTGATGGAGTTGATTAATGGTGATGAGGGCATCATACATCCTGAGTACATCACCGAGGAAATGGTAGCGCAGGAGAACTGTCTTGGATGAAAGCGACTGACAACAACAAAGAAGATTCGGCCGAGTGCTGATAGGAGTTTTTTACATTAAAAGGCATCTGTAGCAACAATATCAAATAATTGAGTTTTGCATTATCCTTTTTGCGGTTACGGTAAAGTATGCATTAACTGCCAAGGAAAATAAACCTTCAGTTTGCCATGGAATCAGTATAGAAGGTTTTTAAAAGGTTTCAGTGCGTCAGTTTGGTCAAAATGGCACAGTATATATAAAATACGCCGCATTAGTACAATCGTCAAAGTACTGCTATTATCTGTTATTTGAGCTGTTTACAAAAATCTAAACAGTCATTCAAAAAGGGTTTATTCTTTAAACCAACATTACAAAATATTGGAGGAAATTTGTCTGTATTCCAGGTTACCCGCAGGGCACTTTGAAGATACAGCCACAGCAGTCCCTACAGCAGCTGAGCATGTCTGAATGTGCCGGGCAGCTTTTGTGTCTCTCCGAGATCTGCTCCCAGCATCAGAGGCACATAGGGAAACGGGCCCGATCTCTGCGTGGATGTTTAGTATTTTAGACATGGTACATTAACGGCATCTGGTTAAGATCTAAATGCTTGTTAAATACACTGAAATTTGGAAAAAGAGGGCGCAAAGAGAGAGAGAGAGAGAGAGAGAGGAGAAAAAGATTTGGGTTGGGGGACGGTGGATCAACAAGTCAGTAAAGCTTATTATCCTGAAAGTATTACAACTGGCCCTTAACAAAGTAGTACAGGGTTTAGAGTTTCAAAGATTCCTTTAAAACGGAGCGACCCAAATGAAAACCATGGGGGGAAAGAATGTGACATCATGAAAAGCGTGGGCCGCTCAGAGCCAACCTGTGGCGTTGTGGGAAATTAGTGTTCCTTACACCTCAACAAGAGGAGACGGCAATTATAATTGCAAGCAGATCGTGGATTTGAAATAACAAAAACGGAAAATCGAAGATAATATTTAGTATTTTTAAAAACATGCTTCCTTACGACATTGCCTTACCTCAATAACAGGACGTGCTGGTGTTGTTTTGTTCAGAGACATAAATAAACAGTGGATCATAGTTCGGAGGGGGACACATTTTAATGAGCCCAATCATTTTTGGGGTATCCTTCGGCGTGTGCAGCGGGCGTATGTTTTACCGGCCAGATAATGACCAGACTGAGGTGTTGAGAGAGCAACCCACCCTCCACGTCCATTATTATTCTTTCTCCACCAGTTTTTAATGAAGAAGTGTCCGGCGACACATGTATAAATTTGCACTTCCACCTCCTCTATCTCTCCATGTAAAAACAACAATGCACTAGTTACCGTGGTTGTAAAAGGGTAAAAACACAGCGATAATTGTGACGCCTCCTTGACCCCGAGCTCCCCCCGGCACGCTATCATCCCACATCAGAACGTGTCTCGCGGGACGTTTAGACTGTTGAGCGGCAAGCCGTCGGAGATGTGTGGTTGACGTGTTTGCGGGTTCGCTTGAAAGAGACGGCGGGGGCAGTAAAAGTTGTCTACGGCTCTGCTGTTTGCGATTAAGTTTGATGGGCAGAGAGTCCGCCCCCCGTCCCCCCCGTCCCGCTCCAATGTTGCTGACACATTGCCTCTGTAAAGCATTCAGATTACTCAAACTGTTGCCAGGGTCAGGCACAGTGCAGACACCGCTGTGATGTATAGGAAAGCGTGTCTGGGAGTATCTCTCGCTCGTGAAATGCATACCAGAAAAAGTGCAGAACACCCTACTTACAGACGAGGGAGAGAGGGACAGTGGAAGGAAAGGAAAAAATGCCGTCTGATGAGACCCAGATGATAGCAACCCGTCTTTTTTTCTCCCTTATTCCTTCTGTTACTACCTTCATGATTCGCCCTTTTCTTTTTGGTGACACTCTTATGTTTTATTAATACATTCCACGATCGCCTTAAAAATTTGATGCCCCCTCGAGGTAGAGACGCTCGCTAGCACTCTGACACTTCATTTCCCAGCTAGGGGGACCGGGTGGGCAAATCTAGCCGACCGAGGAGAGCAGCTCACGTTGCGGACGGGTGCTGGAGGAGGAGGGGCGAGGGGGCCACGGGTTTGCCCCCATGCCCTTAGGGTGTGACATTGTGCTGTGGTGTTTGTGTGTGTGTGTGCGTCTCCTTTATTAACCGTCCTGAAATCTGGTCATGATCACAGACCTCCAGCTGGTCCTCAACCCCCAGCCCCCCCGCCCAAGTCACGCAGATTCTCATCTGCCTACTGAGGCTAAGCACTCTCTCTCTTTCTTATTAGCCCTCTGCATTGACCCTGGCTTAAGCTCAAACACAACCTCCGTCCGGACCCCTTCTGCCCCAAAACACCCCCTTCCCACACACCACTCACCCCTAGCGTTGCTTTAACTGCCTGTCTTACTATAATAACTGAGGAGCACTGACCCTACTGCTTATGTGTGTGTGCTTTTTATAAAAAGCATTTTATTTTTATTTTCATTGTCTTTATGGAATTTAATGTAAAGAAATGCGTACTAATATTTGTATGTGATTGGGTTGGGGGGAAAAAAAACCTTCGACACACACATACACATACACCAGCTTTCTTGTTTCCTTCAGAAATGCATGTACATCTAAAAAGACCCCCAGCTATCTTACATATACACATACAGTACACACACAGCCTTTGTTGCGGGGCGTACTAGAGCCCACCGTCACCGCGTGTGCGCCAAAATAGCAATTTTTGCAGCCGGCTGCCAGCAGTGACAGGAGATATTTCATCCCGTTGTCAGAATATTATTAATAAAACATCAGGACTAGAGTGCAGCACAATTTTGCCTTTCAATCACTCTCAGCATCTGCCATGAAAATTTCATGCTGTATATAATTTCCACTTAATGTATTGCACTTAAAACGTCGGTGCCAGCGCTGTGTGGGGATTTTAAGGGGTTAATTATATCATGTATCCGCAATGCCGGGGCCCCTCTGCTTACCAAACAATGACTTGAGTGATTGTATGCAAATGTGCCGGTGACCTCTTTGCCTCCCCGTGGTCAATTTATATGGTTATTAAGGTTTTATAAAATGGATGAGCGCAGCACTTTGAACGGCATTTTCCTGCCTCACGCCGTCCTAATTTATTTCATTTCTCGCCGGCTCCTCCAAAATATGTTTATTTCTCCCCCTCTCGCGTTCTCGGCCCGTTCCGTCTCTCTCTTTCTTCCCCCTGTCGCGTGCCATGTGATGGAAGCTGCATGGGGCGGAGGGAGAGAGACAGGAGTGGTTATCTGGCATTACTCAGCCTGCTAAAAATTCATTAAAATGTGACATCAGCACAGTGAGAGACAAATGCTCTCTGGATGAAAGCGAACAGTAGGCCTTTCAGGGATTAGAGGCACATGGCCTCAACCTATCACCTAACAGCATAAACAGATTAATCCACTGGCAGCGCTGCAAAGATACACAGAATTATTAAACGCGGGCGGGGGGAGCTTGAGCCTACGGAAAAATTTCCATGTAATCTGCCCGGCGCTAACAATCTGGGGAAGGCTGTAATGTGGACCCCAGAAGACGATTCATATTTCAGAACGTCCTGGGGTGTGAAACCAGACGGACCTCCGTGATCTCGACGTGCACGCCAGTGTTAAACTGTCGAGGTGCTGGTCATCTGTGGCATATCTTGGGTTCAAAGATGATTCGCACTGAGCTCCAGTGGGTAACCGAATGCCCTTCCTGTCTTCAATTGTAGAAGAACCAGGCGAAGACAGCGAGGAATCCCCACGAGCATCCTCATTGGCCGCGGCCGAGGACAAAGACTCGAGCGGGAGGGACGCCATAGAGGGCAAGACGACCGAGAAGGACTCTAGTAAGACCTTTAGTTTTGGTCTTTTTCCCGGCAGCCTCTTTGCAACACACGTTTTTGTTTTTGTTTTTCTCACCTTTATTTCTCTTGCATTAATAGCTGCATGTGTGAGTTGCATGTGAATTCTCTCGGTAGCCTCCCACTGACCCATTTTAATCATAGCCATCTGAAGGCAGAGATGTGGATAAGGCAAAGAATATTCCACAATGACCACCAAGATTATTTTTTAATCAAATCAGTTTGCGTGCTTGTAATTTCTAAGCGCCTTTCATTAATCTTTGCTGTTCTTGCGATTCCTCTGATGACATATTCATTTCGTGTAAGCACAGGATTAGATGGCGCTCGAGTTTTTTCTCTTGAAAAAAATTGCACCCTTTCCCTGTGTGTTTTCCCCCCGACGTATTGGGCACCGCCTATCGGAGCCTTCAGCGCAGAATAACTGACTGGTAACACATTAGCAAGGGCAACAATCCTTACAAAACAGCGTTGTGTTGAGATCAGGAAACAGCCCCTGGAGCTAGCATCTGGCGTCACTACCTAAGGCTCTGTTGTATTTGATTTGCCAAATAAGAATTCATATGTGCTTTTTTATGTATGAGATGGAAATATATGGTGGAAATGAATATTACATTAGACGTCTTTCCATGCACCCCATACCTAGCTACATAATGTCGGGTTCAATGGAGCAGAGGAAATGCTGAAACAGGACAGAGCCTATTAGTTTAGCCAGTCGTTTATCTTTTATCCATATAACCATGACAGGCCCGTCTGAGGCAGCTCGCACTCAATGCATTTACATGAACTATTACATGCAGCGTCATTTAATGCTGTGGCCGGGGTGCAGATATTACTGAAACTGGTGTAATGTGAAAAAAAAATGTTTTTAAGGCTACATCTTTTCTATTGGGATTACAAAATATCCAGCGGTGGTTTTGATTTTAGAAATCCATTGCTTCCATTGAAAGGGCTAGAACGGATTTTAAGGCTTGCTCCGTTAAACCCATATGTTAAATATCTAAAAGTGAAATCTCGAATGTGGGGTTGAAAATATACATCCCGCATATTAAAGATGATATAGAGAGATATTCAGTGTTTTTGTAGTTCATCTTTACAGGGAAGATATCTCAAAACAGTCCTCATTTCTTTTTAATTTACCGTCACTGTGGATGAGTTATAATCCAAATAGCATTTTCCATGCAAATGTCCTAATCTGGATCAACTCCTGATTATTTTGTGCTCTGTTTAGATGTAACATGGAAGCTTGTCAGGGTATTTGCTTCAGGGCGAGAGATTTAGAAAACGCAGCAAAGATGAACATTAGCTCTCATTATTGCTAAGAACATTTTCTGCACACCTGCCCGTAAATTAGCAAGGAAATGAAACCATTGTTCACAACAGTCGTCTTTCAGATCGGTCGCTCGTGCGATTTAAAAGAATGCAGCCGATTGAAATAAAATGCAAGGCAGAGCGAATGCTGCATATTTAACGCGAGCATTTGCATTATTTGCATCTTTCCAGCTCTGAAATGAGCATTTATTCAATTGCTGTCTATCTAGATATTAAATTTCAATAAATTAAAAGTATTTGCATATTTCATTGAAGGCCTAGAGCTATGAATTCTGTTACTGACTAAATCAATTCGGAGAGACCTGTAGGATTTGCCAAATATGACATCCGTGGGTTTACGCCTCGTCTGAAGCGCGATGATAAAGCAGATGGACTCGGATGCAGTGTGTGAGAGCAGAACGCTGGGCTCCGGTGTGCAGGCGCAGAATTCACAGTGTGCTATTCTAATGTTATCTGCTGAACTGTAGGTCACACTAATGCGTAACCTTAACCTCGCGTCCTTGTAAATCACTGAGGTTCTCCGAGCGTCCCAGGGCCCGGCTTTATTTATTGTCCTGTCACCTCGGCCAGACTGGCTGGACTGGAGACCAGTAAATTGAATAGTAAATTTATGATGCCTTTATCGGGCAGGCCTGTGTAATTGCCGTTTGCAGGGGAAAGAATTCGTGAAATAAAATTGCTTTTTATATAAGAACACACTGAGGGTTTACATGTCGGAGGCATCCACTACTTTGTTGTTGTTTAATGTCATCCGGAGACCAAGGAAGGGAGAAAACCCCACGTGAAATATTATCACGACCCCTTACGCGAGGAAGATTAGATATCTGTAGTTTCTTCTTCTGAAAAACAGTTCGGTTGAATTATCAGAGGTGTTTAAAGAAGCGCAGGTTGCATGGTTTTAAAAAGGCCAGTTATTGACAGTTGTAAATAAAGATGGGTGGCCGGTCTGCAGCTCTGCTCCGTGTAATGCAAACAGCTTGAATGTCATAAATCACTGTTTGATTTATCTAATCAAGCAAGGTCCTGCTTCTCTAAGACATTTGTCATTGGGATGGAGAGGGGGGGGCTGCGGTGTCAAAATTATTTTCTCTATTGCTTCATTGCACCGTGTGCGTGTCTGTGTTTGAAGACAAAGAAAAGGGCAGTTTCATTTAGTATGAGCTACAGAATACACAAAGAACCGAGCCATTGAGGCCAGACACAATGGAAGATAAAGGCTATTGTGTGGAGGTATTTTCATTTTTTATTTTATTTACTGTAAAGATTTGACTAGTCTTTTTAGCCGAGTTATGCACGGCATGTGTTTGGAGACGTGGCGGCGGCTTTTCTGGCTTGAATTTTCCCTCAAACAGTATTGTGTCCATCTGCAATGTCCTTAAAATGTTTATGAAAGCAGAGGTTTGATTAGGAAAATAAATCAGAAGGATGGGTACTCGTGTCGAGAAGATTAGCAGCCCCCGGACCATACATTTACATTCAATATGATGGCAATCAATGCACGGGCCTCGTTGCATTGTAAAATACATTTGCACCCGCTTGTCCAGGAGTCGCCTTCTCACCCGGGAAATAATTTAGTTGCAGATTGACTGGGAGATGGCGAAAATTGAAAGTTAAAATTAGAAATCCTCATAATAAACAGGAGAGAGGGAAAAAAAGGTCAGACGGTGCGGTACAGCAATGAGATTGGGGAGCCTCGCAAATGAGGTTTTCTGTTTGTCATGAAATGCATGTGACACCCCCCCAACACAGCGGGGGGAAATCAAGGCCAGGAGAGAAAAAAGATTACCTAGCTGTTTGAGACTGCAGACCGTACTCGGATGCTCTTGGAAATTCGTATTGCGCCCTTGTGGTTTTTACTCCTCCCGTGTCACTTTCTTTGGCAGGCTAATATGTCAGGCTGCTGATATGTAAGACCGCAATAAAATGAGCAGAAGTCCTTGTGATGCAAAGAATTAACATGCATGAGCGCGCGGCAGGTATTGAAATACATTTTAAACAAGTGAGCAGAACAAAATACATTTTTTACAATAACGGCTTTTTCCCCCATCCATTGTCAATGCCTGCCTTGCTAAGCTTTGATTCATAAAAGTAATACACACATTTAGCCTAGAGTGACCAGATTAGAATGAAGAACAGCGAGCAAGGTTTCTTTGTGTGCAGCATATGCAGCGAGAGGATAAATTGCATTGACTGAGGAGGCTGGGACACTGTCTGTATCTGAGGATACAGGGGTAATGAAAGATTTATCACTCTGTGCAGCATACTCTAAATACAACTGGGGGCTGATTTGCTGAATTGAGCTCAGCTGAAATGGAAATAACATGGCAACCCCCCTTTAATACAGAATATGAGGCATGGATATTCAGGGGGATGCGGGAGAAGGTGATTCGGCTGTCTATACCCCCAAATGAACTGCATAATGGTACTCTGACCTGCAATGCAATAACAATGAATTCAGACCTCGGTTTATTTACGAATATCTTCATAGCAGAAATTGCTTTGCGAATATAGATTTTTGTTGGGTTCTCTAGTGTTCACGCTCAAAATCAATATGTGCATTTTACATGCATTGCAATTCACTTTTTTTTAATGAAATTTGGTGCTTTAGTTTTTTTGTCACCCCAATAACCTTTTGTGAGATCTTCATTCCCAATAAGCGTATGCTACCCAAATGTGACTTATTAAAGTGAGGGTCATTATACCCGTAAGTAGATTCTCAGTATCAGGAGTCCAGAATAAGCTCGTGACAGAAGATATCTTATCTGTTTATTCACAGGAATTAATACACTGGCTAAGGAAACCCTTGGGACTTCTACAGCAGGCAAGCGGTCGCTTCAGCCGGAAAAAGAAAATGACACTCCACCCAAGAGGCCTAAATCAGCTGATGACCAGACGCTGTCCAATGAACAGGTTAGTTACATTGATCTGTTTTCAAAAATTAGACGGATTGTATCCGTTTGTGTATTAATAGAATTCTTTTTTGTATTATATTAAAATGCATTTCGTAAAAATGTTACATCAAGACGGGCAGTGAGACTTTTCAGTTTAACCGTACACCATGTAATGAGGATTAAGCATAGTCTGGAATGGTTTACGTCCACATCCTTTGTAATCTTGTGATGAGAAATTCCAGCCATTCGTGTGTTGTTAATTAAGTCACTTGAAATGAAGAACTCAGTGAATTAGAGGAAATTAGGTTGGATAGACATTATAAGGAGTCCTACTTGTTTTGTTTGGAATTTGGTTAATTTCCCTTGGGGACTATCTTGTCATTTACAGCACAATCACTCATGTGATAGTTTACAGCAGTACTATAAAGTATGGCAAATTTATGATCAACCTTGTTCTTTCAGGTGCAGCAGTGCCCGTACTGTAATTACAGTAACAATGATGCGAACCGTTTACAGTTGCACATCATGTCCCAGCATTCCATGCAGCCCATCATCAGCTGCCCACTGTGTCAGGATGTCCTCAGTAACAAGATTCACTTGCAGCTGCATCTCACTCACCTGCACAGCGTGGCCCCAGATTGCGTGGAGAAATTGCTTATGACAGTATGTACTGCATAAATACTTGTCATTTATTTTATTTAAATGCATAATACGCTGAGAACTACGTTTTTTAAGCATTTTCCAAGCACTTAACCTGCTCTTCTCAATTAAATTACATTTTGTGGCTTTGGTTTTCATATGTATGTTTTAATAAAGGACTGATATGTTGTTTTTTAGGTTGCGGGTCCAGATGTTTCAGTGCCCAATAATTCCCTGTTGTCTGTATCATCACAAGACAAAGTCCCATCTTTGATGGATTCTATCCCAGAGGGAGCTGAAAAGCACATGGGTAAGCACATTATGCAGCCACAGTGTCCACTCAATTGTATGGACTGCACTAGAGAATTCTTCAAAATATATCATAAAATACAAATCCTGTAGAACAAATCTAAAATCCCTGCTCTTTTTTTGAACAGGAATCGGCTCTAAGGATACGAAAAGCAGCACAGGCCAAGACAAAAATGAGGTTGAACGTAACAATGAGGACCTCAAGCCACCCAAGGAAGCTATTGATGCCCCTGACTGGAAGAAGGCTAGCAGTCAAGACAGGAAGAGCCCAGATTCCCTGCAGGAGCATCTTAGCGATCAGCAGAAGCGGCAGCAGCTCTCAGTTTCCGATCGCCATGTCTACAAATACCGCTGCAACCATTGCAGCCTGGCTTTCAAGACGATGCAGAAGCTGGAGATACATTCCCAATACCACGCCATTCGTGCAGCCACAATGTGCAGCCTCTGCCAGCGCAGCTTCAGGACATTCCTTGCTCTTCGGAAGCATCTGGAGACTGGTCACCCCGAGCTAAGTGAGTCCGAAGTGCAACAGCTCTGTGGGAGCCTGCCTCTAAACGGCGACATTGTTGAGAGTGAGATGAGGGCTCTGGAAGAGGCACAAGCCTTCGAAAACGAACTAGACAAAGAGGATGAGCTTGACCAAGAAGGAAAGGCCAGTCCCACTGGAAGTGATAGCAGCTCCTTGCTTGATGACATGGGTTCAGAGCCAAAGCGTACCTTGCCCTTTAGGAAAGGTCCAAATTTTACCATGGAGAAGTTTTTAGACCCCTCACGTCCATACAAATGCACAGTATGCAAAGAGTCCTTCACCCAAAAGAACATTCTTCTCGTTCACTACAATTCTGTCTCACATTTACATAAGCTAAAGAAAGTGATCCAAGAAGCCTCAAGCCCAGTTCCCCAGGAGACCAGCAACAATGTTGACAACAAACCATTCAAATGCAATACATGCAACGTTGCTTATAGCCAAAGCTCAACCCTGGAGATCCACATGAGGTCTGTGCTTCATCAGACAAAAGCCCGAACAGCCAAAATGGAGTCCAGCAGCAGTACTGGCGGTGGGAGCAGTGGAAGTACTTCAGCTAAAAGCCCCGTTCCACTCAATCAGGGAAACACAGATTCTGCAAGTGCACCAGTATCCTCTAACAAAGAAAACACTGTAGATGCCAAAGAAGTTACCATGAAGCAAACTACTGATCACATCTCTGTGCAGCACGCCCACCCACCAGCTCAGTCACCAGCACAGCTTCAAATGCAACTCCAGCATGAGCTTCAGCAGCAAGCTGCGTTCTTTCAGCCACAGTTTTTGAATCCAGCTTTTTTCCCCCACTTTCCAATGACACAAGACGCCCTGCTGCAGTTCCAGCAGTTCCAGCAGCCCCAGTTTCTTTTTCCCTTCTACATTCCCGGTGCTGAATTTAACATCAGCCCTGAGCTTGCATTGCATTCAGCTGCATTCGGGATGCCTGGCATGACAGGATCGTTCCTAGAAGATCTGAAGCAACAGATGCAGCAACAACACCAACTGGGCCAACAGCAGCAGCTTCAGCTCTCGCAGCAGCAAGCCCAACACCAGGCCTCCCAGTCTCAGATGCAGCAAAAAGCACAGCATCAGAGCCACAGGCCTAAAACTGAGTCCAACCACATGGGTCTGTCTGAGATTCAAATGTCTAAAGATGCTGAGGAACATTTAGAGAAACATGAGAGCAAAGCAAAGCAGGATATAGCTACTGATGGAGATAGCACAAAAGAGAATAAAGATTCCAAAAAGCCTACATTTTCAGAACCTCTAATTCCTCCACCACGCATCATCTCAGGAGCTAGAGGTAACGTGGCCAAGGCACTACTAGAAAACTTTGGCTTCGAACTGGTAATTCAGTACAATGAGAATAGACAGAAAAGCCAGAAAAAGAATAGAGAGGAAGTGCTGACAGAAAAACTAGAGTGTGGAGTGTGTGGGAAATTGTTCTCCAACATGCTCATTCTTAAAAGCCATCAGGAACATGTGCATGGCCAGTTTTTTCCTTATGTGGAGCTCGAGAAGTTTGCCCAGCAGTACAGGGACGCATATGACAAGCTGTACCCCATAAACCCAGCATCTCCAGAAACTCCTCCACCCCCACCTCCCCCTCCTGCTCCAGTGACTGCGCTCCCTGCTTCCTCATCAGTGGGGAGATCACAGACACCATCACCTGCACCTCTACAGACCCTTCAACAACCACCGCCTCCCCCACCGCCCCCACCACCTCCATCACACACTGCACCTCCTCAAGTCCAGCTCCCTGTTTCTCTCGACTTGCCAATGTTCCCACCACTGATGATGCAATCAGTACAGCACCCTGGGCTACCCCCACAGCTTGCGCTGCAGCTTCCAACAATGGACTCTTTATCTTCTGACCTCACACAGTTATGTCAACAACAACTGGGACTAGATCCAAACTTCCTGCGGCAGTCTCAGTTCAAGCGTCCTCGCACCAGAATCACAGACGATCAGCTGAAAATCCTCCGCGCTCACTTTGACATCAATAACTCTCCCAACGAAGAGCAGATTCAAGAAATGGCAGACAAATCTGGCCTTCCACAGAAGGTCATAAAGCACTGGTTCCGCAACACACTCTTCAAAGAGCGTCAGAGGAGTAAAGATTCCCCTTACAATTTCAGCATTCCACCCATGACCACACTGGAAGATATCAGACTTGAATCCCAAGTAAACATGCTGGAGTACTACAGAACTGATGCTACGGCGAACAAAAGGTCATCAAGAACACGTTTCACTGATTATCAGCTACGAGTTCTCCAAGACTTCTTTGATACCAACGCTTACCCCAAGGATGATGAAATCGAGCAGCTCTCCACTGTTCTCAACCTGCCGACACGAGTGATTGTGGTGTGGTTTCAAAACGCCCGGCAGAAGGCCCGAAAAAGTTACGAGAACCAAGCCGATTCAAAAGACACTGAAAAAAAAGAACTTACAAATGAACGATACATCAGGACCAACAATATGCAGTACCAATGTAAGAAATGCAACGTCATTTTCCCCCGAATTTTCGATCTCATTACTCACCAAAAGAAGCTGTGTTATAAAGATGAGGACGATGAGGCTGGAGATGAAAATCACTCCGAGGAATCAGCAGAGAACAATGAGCAGATTTTGGCAAAGCATACAGAGCCATCGAGACAACCTTTTATAACAGCAAGCAGCTCTGGCTCCAGCTCCCCTTTAATGCCATCACCTCGACCTGATGTAGGGAAAACCTCACCCAAACCTGAACTTCACCATGAAAAAACAAAGGTTGGAGAAAATGCCCTTTCGCAAAACCCCAAAAGCTTGAGTGATCTAAAATCTTCCAAGGCCTCGACCCCACAGCCCCCACAACAGAAAGTACCACAAATATCAAGACCCCATTCACAGCCCCAGTCTACAGCTGTCCCTTCAAGTCCTCTGTCCATTGCACTGTCTTCACTCAACAACAGCCTCCCCCCACAGATGCTACAGTACCACTGTGATCAGTGCAAAATTGCTTTCCCAACCGTAGAACTTTGGCAGGAGCACCAGCACATGCATTTTCTGGCAGCCCAAAACCAATTTCTTCACTCCCAGTTTTTAGAAAGGCCAATGGATATGCCCTATATGATCTTTGACCCCAATAACCCTCTTATGACTGGTCAGCTTCTATCCGGAGCCCTGTCGCAGATGCCAACTCCAAGCAACTCTGGCCTCGCCTCCGCTGTTAGCTCTAACGCCATGAAACGTAAATTAGAGGAAAAAGATGATGGATCTCATGAAAAAGATAGCATTAACAGCGGTGAAGATCAGCACAGAGATAAACGTCTCAGAACTACTATTACTCCAGAGCAACTCGAGATCCTCTATGAGAAGTACTTACTTGATTCAAACCCAACACGAAAAATGTTAGATCACATTGCTCACGAGGTTGGGCTGAAGAAAAGAGTCGTCCAAGTGTGGTTTCAGAATACCCGGGCTAGAGAGAGGAAAGGCCAATTTAGAGCACTTGGGCCTTCCCAGTCTCACAAAAAGTGTCCATTCTGCAGGGCGTTATTTAAGGCCAAGTCAGCTTTAGATAGTCACATTCGTTCAAGACACTGGCACGAGGCTAAACAGGCAGGCTTTAGTTTGCCTCCAAGTCCAATGATGCCTCAAGATGATGAAGGTCAAAGCCCTCAAAAGCACAATTTTTCTGACTATTTACAGATGGCCACAAAGACTGAGGTGAATGATAGTGAGTTTCCAACCGCATCCTCCACTCCAGTCAAAACGTCTGAGCTGGCGCTAAGAAACCTATTGAACTTATCTTGCTTAAAAACAGAAAACAGTGATGAACTTGAGGGGCTTAACATGAGTTCCACAGATGCCTCTTTTGATGCCAACAAAATTGACTTTGATGAGACGTCCTCAATTAACACGGCCGTAAGTGATGCTACAACTGGAGACGAGACCAATAATGAGGTTGAGAATCTCACAATTAATGGAAGTGAGAAAATGATTGAGAACAAAACAAACCAAGCACAACTCATGGAGCTAAATGAGGACAGATTCCTTTTCGACATGGTTAGCCCATCGCTAAGTTTCTCTGGCAAAGACAGCGACTACTTCTATTGCAGAGAAGAGGACTTTGACGAAAATGCAGACAGGAGCGAAACTTCAAGTTTAGCAGATCCAAGTTCTCCCAGTCCGTTTGGATCTGCCAATCCCTTCAAGTCTGCACACGGCGGCGGGGAGAGACCGGGCCACAAGCGTTTTAGAACCCAAATGAGCAACCTACAGCTCAAAGTCCTCAAGGCTTGCTTCAGTGACTACCGCACACCTACTATGCAAGAGTGTGAAATGCTGGGCAGTGAAATAGGACTCCCAAAACGTGTTGTGCAGGTTTGGTTCCAGAATGCCCGCGCAAAGGAAAAGAAATTCAAAATAAACATTGGAAAGCCATTCATGATAAGCCAAGGTTCCCCAGATGGGCCCAGGCCTGAGTGTACATTATGTAGAGTGAAGTATACAGCCAGACTTTCGATTCGTGACCATATATTCTCAAAGCAGCACATTGCAAAGGTGCAGGAAACCCTGGGGAACCAGGTGGATCGTGAAAAAGACTATCTAGCACCTACCACTGTCCGCCAGCTTATGGCTCAACAAGAACTTGACCGTTTGAAGAAGGCAACCGATATACTCAACTTGCCAGCCCAGCAGCAACCCTCAGTGGATAATAATGCACTTCATGGCCTTAGCCTGCCAACTGCCTACCCGGGAATATCTGGTCTCCCGCCAGTACTACTTCCTGGTGTCAATGGGCCATCCTCGCTTCCAGGTTTTCCACCAAATACACCTGGTGAGTTAGTATGACAAAAATAGTGAACAATTTATGCACTAAATGCCCCACATGCTTGTGCTGTTAAGGACTGTGACATGGATTAAAAAAAATACATTTAATGCATGCATTCACTACAGAGGAGTTTGGGTGTGATTGCTACATTTGAATTGCTTTCATGCATGTGCTTTTCTTTTCTTGTTCATTATTTGTAATCGTTTTTATATAACAAGCCTGTGACAGTTTTGATCCATAACTGTAATATCAGAGAACATCTTTGCTTGCATAGTTTAGGAGTGATTCTGCAGTCAAATATTTCAATATTATCTATACCACTGTATTTCAGCTTTAGCGTCTCCTGGTGCTGGCATGCTTGGGTTCCCTACTCCAGCCACCCCTTCTCCTGCCATGTCTCTCAGCAGTACCCCAACCAAGCCTCTTCTTCAGACACCTCCTCCTCCTCCACCCCCCGCACTTCCTCTTCCTCCTTCTCCTTTGGCAGCAAATCAGACTGAGCAGCACATAAAAGAATCCGAGAAAGACAAGAAGTTTGAGAAGCCCAAGGTCAAAGAAGCCAACACTGCCCGCCCCGAGACCCCCATCGTTAAGAAAAGGGAAAAGTCCTCGCAGATGATTGGAAAGCTGGGAAGTGAGGCTCAGATGGACCCAGCACAACTGCAAGCACTTCAGAATGCCATCGCCGGTGACCCAGGCTCCTTCTTAGGTGGACAGTTCTTGCCTTATTTCATCCCTGGCTTTGCGTCGTGTTTCTCGCCCCAGCTTCCTGGCGGAGTACAGGGGGGATACTTCCCTCCTCTGTGTGGAATGGAGAATCTGTTCCCCTACGGTCCCGCTATGCCCCAGGCGATGGCGGGGCTTTCACCAACTGCCCTGCTTCAGCAGTACCAGCAGTCCCTCCAGGATTCCTTACAGAAGCAGCAGCAGCAGCAGCAGCAGCAGCAAAAGCAAAGCGAACACAAGCAGAAAACGCACCCTATGAAGTCGCAGCATAGCAACTCTGTCAAACCAAAAGAGGCTATCGAGAACAAGGATGATAAAGGCTCTTCAACAGAAAGCACAAACGGAGAACCCCAAACAGATACCAAAAGTCCAGGCTTTCCAGATGCGTTTATCGTTCCGTCCATCAAACACGAGTTTATATGTAGAAAGTGCCAGATGATTTTCGCTGACGAAGACTCGGCGGCTCGCCATCAGAAGTCCTTCTGTTATTTTGGTCACCCGTTCATCGATCCGCAAGAGACGGTGCTTCGGAAGGCAGTGAGCAAGTATAACTGCGTAGCCTGCAAGGTGTCCGTCAGTGGGAACGAAGCACTTGGCCAACACCTACAGTCCAGCGTGCACAAAGAGAAAACAATCAAACAAGCAATGAGAAATGCCAAAGAGCATGCTAGATTATTACCTCACTCAGTCTGCTCCCCTTGTCCTAACACCACATCTACCTCGCAGTCTGCAGCTTCTTCAAATAACACCTTGCCTCATCTCTCTCACTTGTCCATGAAGTCCTGGCCAAATATTCTTTTCCAGGCCTCAGCCAGGAAAGCTGCTTCCTGCCCATCTGCTTCTCCTCCTACCCTTTCCTTGCCTTCAACGGTTACCTCAACTTCGTGCAGCACCTCAGGGGTTCAAACCTCACTACCCACCGAAAGTTGTTCAGACGAGTCTGACAGCGAGTTAAGCCAGAAGCTGGACGACTTAGATAACACGTTGGAAGTGAAGGCTAAGACACCGTCTGGCCTAGATGGCAATTTCAATAGTATCAGAATGGATATGTTCAGTGTGTAGGAGTGAAAAACGGATCCCTTGCTTAAAAGACAAAAAAAAAAAGACTTTAACCGCAGTTCCAAAGTTTCTCTAACCCAAAAAGTTACAGTACCAAAAGATTGACTCAGGATTGTTTTTCCCATATTGATATGCTGGCAAGATAATGATTGATTTTTGTTATGGACAGAACTGTTGCAGATGCTTGACTGAGCTTATATTGTATACAAAAAAAACATGGAATAGGAAAACTTTCACAAGTTCTTTCGGAGCTTGATTCAAGCCAAAAATTCTCACGATAGCAAATTGCACCTCCGCTGGATTGATTTCCAAATGCTAGCATGTACTGTATGGGATAATGATCCAGAACTTTCAAAGAGAATTTCTCTTAGTTTAGTTAGGTGTAATTCAGTAGCTTTAAATTCTCAGGTCAGAACATAACATTTCTCATTTGTTGAAACAGCAACGAAGCCTGCTTATAAATGGCTTTTACCAAAACATGTCAAGCTTTATTGGAGGCGTTTCCTTGATGTGTGTAGTGTACCCAGAGACAATATAACTGTTCCAGGACAACGCGCATATCCTTTTAGTTTGCCCGAGTATGAATTTTACCACTGAGGGAATTTAGAACGGTCAAGTAAAATGTGTTGAACGCTCCCGTGTTTGCCAGTTTGTATTGCCACAAGCTGTATTTATATACAACACCCCTTTTCTTGTAGAATCTACTAATAATCTGTGCCAACTCTTACCTTCTTTCTTTTACCTCTCGTCACACCCTTTTCTGAAGAGGTAATAATTCTAGTTTTGATAGACTCTCTTGCAGATTATGTGAATAGGACATTTTTCATTTGTGAATTGCTATACTGTTACGGTACTTGCTTGTGTCTGGACTATAGTGCACTTATTTTGTTCCTCGTTTTTTTTCCTTCTTTTTTTTAAGGTAGGCCATGTCTTAATTTAATAGATATCAGTTTTTGGTGTGTGTTTGTTCGTTCGTTTGTTTTAATTATTATTTGTGTGTAGGTCAGCAGCAGATTGGTCCACAATTGTTAGAAACCTTTTGACACCTAACAATCCAGAGACGTTCAATTGGTGCATCCATGAAAGTAGTACTGTATACTTGAAACTGTAAAAGTGCAAGTTGGACAAAATAAGTTGAAATGGTTGAAAAAAAAACAAAGCTGCTTTAAAACGGGGCAAAGCTTTTGTTTTATCAAATGAAATTATTGTTTTTCCTATAAGACTGAACACAGTGTTACCCCTACACACTGCCATATAGTGGATGGGCCATTTCTTCCATTTTTCTCTGGGCACTTCTCTTAATGTCACCATTTTCCATCATGTTTAGTGATACAAGTATTATCTTACAACGTTTTGCTGCTACTGTGTAAATGTGTGTTGTCTTTTTCTTTTAATTTTTGTTTTTTATCGCTTGCCATACATTTCAGATTCCTACTAGACTGACTCATGAATTACATTGCTTTACTGTTTTCGTTTCGTTTTCGGCTATGTCACTTAAAGAATGTGAACGCTGTCAAGGGTGTTTTATTTTTTACGGATCACTTTCCGGTTTTCTACAGTAGGAAAACGTGATTCATTCCAAAGTAACAGAAGGCATAATGTATGAAAGTAAAAGGCTTGTGAACAAAGAAAGCTAAGCTGTTGTACATATTCGTAGTTGGCTGTGCATGGTACAAATTTATTATTATGAAGAAATGCAAAAATGTATTGCTTTTGGTATTCCTATTCTGAGATGAACAAGTAGCATGTAATGCAACTGTTTGACAGGTTAAATCAAATCATGCTTAAAAATTGTTTCAAACGATGAAATTAAGTAACATTTCATTTTAGTTTTTATTGCTGTACAGGTGATTTCTTTTGTTAAGATAAAATGTTACACTTTTTAATTCTTTTTTTGTGGACTTTTTAATGTTCTTATTTGGATTTTTTTGTAATATTTTAACGCTTATTTTAATCCTGAAGACACTTTTTGATTGTGTTTCTCAAGAGACATCTTGGCCTCCTAAGGTGCAATCCTGCCTCTGTCCAAAACATGAGCGACTGTCCTGATTCCAAAGGCTTTTTGAACTTTTGAGCTTTTGCCTTTCCCTGAATGTGGAACAGCATTTAAAGACTGAACTGTCAGCTGGCACTGTGCGCTAAAGTGTTAGCTTGAACCAGAATGCTTCCCACACAAAGGAATGGTAAAGCAAAAAACAAGAAAAAGAAAAAAAAAATCCCCAAAAAACAAAGGACGGTCCAATAATGTAATTGTACATAAACTGCACAGCAGCCAAAAAACCTTTCTACGGATGGATAGCGTGTCAAGCATAGGAGGACAGCCTTCTAAAGGTTGATATTAGGATTGTTCTTCTGGATTTCAAAGGGATGATCGAGACGTAATCATACTCTACACAACACGTACTTTCAACGCCTGGGTAACATAGGAAATGCACCCCAAGGTTTTAATAAAAAAAGACGCCCCTATGGCTAAAACTTTAAATAAACTAAACCAAAAATGTTATTGATGTTTTATATATAGAGAGTAGTCTCATTAGTTTTTGTTACTGTAATGTTTGAGGTCTCAGCTGTACCGTATTACGGTAATAACATGGTTTTGAAACTTTTTTATTTTGTCACAGACCTGTTGTCATAGTTGAAATGACGTTTATTGTAGATGGTATTTGAACAACTTCTTCTGGAAATAGTTCATCAAGTATGTTTGTTGCTCATTGTTGTGATACATTAAAAACTGTATCTGCAAACCAATTTTTGGCGTGGCATCACTGTCCCTGCTTCCTTCCTGTTTCCCTTTGAGAATGTTCAGCTTCACGGCACTGCATCCCATTTTATTCAAAGATACGGACAGTAAATCAAGGAGACGCTTTTCATTTGATTCTTTTTCATTTTTTTTACATCAAGCTCTCATTGCAAGTGAGGTAGAGGTCAAACCATCCCTAAATCCATACTCGGAACATTTCTCATTTCACGTGGAATGCCTTAACATGTTATTTGGTTGTAATCTGGTTTTAGCCACATGCGTTGGATTATGGCTAGAAGTGTCAATCTTAAGAGTCTTTCTGCAGGTATTTGTCTAAGCTTCTCCCACGGACGAGATAATGCCTCTATAATGGATTATTCATAGATCTACTGAGCAAATCATCTAGCCGTGAGAGTTTTAGAAGTTTTCACTTTTCAGCATAGCCGAAAAATGCTCTTACCCAATTGTGTGATAAAAGTAAGATGAACGAAAAAATCAATCTATGTATTTTCTGTCTAATCAACTTTTTTTATTCTTCAAACATCTTCTGGAGTCCAAATAGTTTTACCGAGCACATCTGATTATTATTTGTATGTTTGTCCTAATATCTGTTTTGTATTCGAACAGATGTTTCCCACAAATCTCAGTGTCGAGGGACATGTGGATGTTATTCCTGTTGTTTTTCTGCGTCGGGCTCTTCCGTAGCGTTAGGGTCAAAGTATTCTGTGATTGGATAGGGTTTGACCTTTGGAAGAACAATAGCAAAAGGCATTCCAGTTCTGCCCTCTTTCCACACCTTCCATCTATCTTTCCACAGTTGTTTGCTGACATTTAAGACTCAGGACCTATCCCAGTAGTTCCGTATGTATCCTGTGCTATGTGATCTTGGCAGATCATGCTTTTGTTTTCCTCTGGAGTGAGAAAGGACATCTGATGTTAATCCGCAGACACACACAACCACTCGGGGATGTTTTGACACCTGCTCTTGTAAATGGAATTCATAACACATCATCATCGTCATTACTGGATTATTTCTTTAGATATCGGAGGGCGTTTAACGGTCTGGAAAATAATCCGCAATTTATTTGAATGTTTATCTGTCACGAAGGGTTCCTCAAAATACGTGGAAGTTCAATATCGCATCAGACTAGCAGATAATTAAATCTGTCCTTAATGGGATGTTTGTTGTATAATGGCAATACTTATACCGTCAAAAAAGATGATACGCAGCAGATGTGTCGTATGCTAATGTTTATTGACACGTTTATGCTTGATATTTTCTCAAACCATTTGTCAGGTCTGGGGACAGTAAACTGAATAAAAAGTGATTGGATCTTTGTCTCTCCCGCCACTGCAATCCCAAGTGTGGAATACTAATTCCTCTATTTGGTCCCTGAACTCAGGTCTTTCATTTTAAACAGATTCCGCTATAATTAAATTCTGCACATGGGAATGTATCATTACTGCACGTTTGCCTAATTTACTGTTCCGAATATTACAATCCCAAGAAAATGCATTAGCCGAAAGTTTTTTTCTTTGTTTTTATTGTTCTCTATCTTTGCCATGACTCGTATTGTATATAATGACATTACCAATTTGGAGAATCAACAGCAGCATATGGTCGATCTTAAAACGAAAAACGTCAAAGCACAGATAGAGATTTGTATACATATTATTTATAACTGGTGAACTACTATTATTGTTAAGCTCATTTGTAAGTCACTTTGGATAAAAGCGTCTGCTAAAATGTAAAGAAAAGTGTGTGAAAATGTAATTCATCTTCATTCAAAAGATCCAATTACATTCATGTTCTCGGAAGCTTACAACTCTGTTTAAAATAGAATAATGCAATATAATACATTGAGACGTTTCACTTGACCTACAGGAAAAAAAGTATTTTTACGAGCACACATCTCAGTTTAAAAATTGATAGTCTCTCAAATGATGAAAAAATGACTTTTTATGTATTGCTTGCTTTTGAGGCTTCGGTTTTTCCACTTTCGTTTAATCTTTCCTTTGTCTTTTCTCCTGCTCTCACCACTGATCATAAGAGCTATTTTCGAGTTTCTTCTTTGATTCATAAACCTGCTCTGTTCCACACACCTGTGTTTCATTTAGCACGCTGCACCTGAGCAGCCCCACCAGATGTGTGTTCATTCTCCGGGCGAAATTGCTCATAATTTATGCTGCTCTGACTTTAGAGGCCTTGTATTAATAGAACAACTCTGGATTTATGACATAGATCAATTCCCTTATTCCAGTTTTGCATTCATCGTCGGTCTTAATAATTGCCTTTGTGCCTTTACGTTTGATTTCAGGTGTTGAGCTTAAGGTTTTAAACTAAAAATGGATACATTCTTAATTTAACTGAACGACAATGGGTTTTGTTATGCTAGTTGTATCTAAAATGTTCTGTAACATAAAGACCAATGTAAAATGATTTGCAAGTAACAAAAGAGACGCCATCATTCACTCCCAACATCCTCCTTTAATGTCAAGACTTCAAACTTATACAATACATAAACTTCCCCCTCATGATGTAAAAGAATGGAAATGAAGAGTGATGGAAAAATGATTCCATTCTGTGAGTCCATTCCAAGTAGCCAATGTGCTCAACACAAATATCAAAGGAATGGGAGAGTTAGGAGATATCTAAATAAGCCAGAGAGCTATACCTTTGAAACAAATGCTTGCAAAAAAACGATGGCGTTTGGAACCGCTGGGACCTTCCAGGGAGATTGTTCTGTTCTGTTTTCCGCGACGCTCAGCAATCCACTCCTCCCTGATGGCTTGAGATGAAGGTTGGGAGACACTATTGCTTAAGACGGATAAAACTTGTTGTGTGATACCATCCCTCGCAGAGAAATGTCTTATTTCCTTCTTGCAAACAAAACAATATTTCTCGGCTGATGTTCAATGCGTTTTAGTTGAGGCCATACATCTGAAGAAACCTTGTGAATTGCTGAACACCTGAGGCATTGACAATGTTTAAAGAACACGGCTCAGTTTTGTGGATTTGATATCACAAAAGAAAAGCTTCGGTGTTTCTGCTTTCTCTCTGCATGTAAAAATCTAGTTTAGAACGTCTGTGTTCTGCTTCAGACTACGTTTATTTTCTACCTCAAAGTACACCTTCTGTTCGGAGCTCTTAAGATCGCTGAATGGGAAAATGGCTTTTATAACTTTTAGCTTTAATGTTTCTTAAATCAACAAATAGTCGTGGGGATTTCAGCTGTGCGCCGGGAACGCTTTCTTCTAGTGGGCTGAAATGGCAGATGCTTTATCAAATCCATCAAACCCGAAGTCTGTTTGAACGCGAAATCTGTACACTATACAGATAGTCTGTATGATGCAAAAACAAATGTCCAACATAAACATCCACTAGGAATGAATATTGGCTAATGTTGTTTTAAGAACTTTGTTTACAAACATTGCTTGTGATGTTATAAGTGAGGGTTTGGGATGAGAGATCTACTTGGTGGCTAAAGCCAAATATTACATTCAGATTTTTAGCCCTTGGATTATACTTCGCTCTACTTACTATGATTTATAAAGACAGATCAAAGTTAAGAAAAATCTTATATACACATTTAGGAATTCATTTGATGGTAAGACGTTATGACTTACAGTAAAGAATGTCAGCAAAACAATAGTGTTTGCTCATAATGTTATTTACAGTTCTTAAAGGGATAGTTCACCCTAAAATAAAACTTCTTTCATCATTTATCCGCCCTGGTGTCATTCCAAACCTGTACTGGATGAATTTCTTTCTTCTGTGAGAAAGTAGACTGTAGAATGTTGATAACCAAACATCATTGGCCTCCATTGACTTCCATTGTATGGAATCGTTTTTCTCTCGCCTAAATGTAAA
Organism: Triplophysa siluroides; assembly: GCA_006030095.1. NCBI lineage: Eukaryota > Metazoa > Chordata > Actinopteri > Cypriniformes > Nemacheilidae > Triplophysa > Triplophysa siluroides. The sequence goes on along the minus strand of VCII01000879.1, from coordinate 409,069 downwards.
TGCACCAACCCAGACATCCTTTTTCACAGAAGGTCATTTAGTGTTCACAGGTCATATGGTTTGAGTGACATGCAAGAGTTTTAGTTGAACTGTCCCTTTAAGATGCAATTCAACCTACAGCTGTCACTGCTTTCTAAAATGCACTTTTTACATCTGTCTTTGATTTTAGGGAATGGTAGCACCTCCTTGAGTCTCTTTAGTAAAAACGTATCTGCTAAGAGCATTACATATAAGTGTGAAGTAGTTTGGATTTGATTTTGTGAAGGAAAGTGAGACAAAAACCTAAATCCTTCTTTTAATTTTCTTCCAAAGCACGGACCGCTGGGACCACAGTGATCTGCGTTTGAAACGGCGCCATTCAATATTTGTATTTAATTGTTTCTTACACTGGAAACAACACTATGGCAACCGGAGTAAACATGTCATCTTTCATCGCGCTTGAAATATATTTTAAGAAGTATTTAAGCAGAGGCTTGAATTTTTATGTGCGCTGGGTTGTTTTCGGAAATGGAGCTAATATCGTACTTAGTGATGTGAAGGTGTACTGGGTCCTGCCCTCGTACCGCAGGCCCTTTTAATGTTTGGGTTATTAATTCTATTATTTAATAAATGCAGAACAGGGTCACCAATTATGAATCAATTATTCGTTCTGAGTTTAAGATCTTTTTGATGGATTGATTCTGGAGTGATGTAAATATTTGACTAAAAGCTGTTGTAATAGTCAGCACCCCGTCTGGTTTTCCGATTCTACACATCTCATCTCGGAGCAGCCACATGCATGTTACTGACTTCTTCTGGCACAATGTTATTCATTTATTCATTGCAAAGATGTCGAACAAGGGGCCAACCATTGTGTTCCAGGAGAGCCGTTGTGTGTGTTTTGGCAGCGTCTGTCTGGCGTTCTGAATTCTCTCTGCATATTTACAAAGAGCACAGCCGTATGTAAATTACAAAGCAGAGCATCACACACGCCGATGCTACACAAAAGCCGCTCTCATTTCCAAACATGGAACTTGGATTACAAGCATTTTCCTCTCTTACCTGTTCACCGCTCACAGAGGGCGTCTCAGATCTGTAGGATGAAGCAATCACAGAACGTTCAGATTTGCTGAGCTCAAGTGATGTCATTAGTTAGCAGAGACCTTTTGCCATCCTTGTGAAGTATTCATGCATTAATGCAGATAGCATTTGAAATATTGATATGACGTCTGTCGGTCCTATTGGTTGAGCTGCTGACACGTTTGATAGTTCTTTTAGACTTTTAGTAATTCCTTTCTTTATTTAATTCTGTAAAAAAACTCTTTAAAGTGTTCTTTTAAAATTCAGCTTAATTATTTAGTCACAGACTAAATTTGATTTAAATATTGTCAGTTCTATAAGTTGTAAGCTGTACGTACCACAAAAAAGAAAATGTTATATAACATTTTTAATGTTTTAAAATAACTTGGTTGTTTAAAGTTCAATTTGATTTATGCACATTTTGTTTATATTAATATTGCGATACTATCGTGAACCCAGTGTTGTGTATTTTATCAAACCATGAGCAAAGATATTGATTGTTACACCCCTAAAATTATAAATTAAATTAATAGAATTAAATTAATAGAAATTGATTAAATTAATATAAAATATCATTTATAAATATCAGGACAAAATGTCTTTTTAATTTATACAATATTCTTTATTTTTACACTTTATTTACATGTACATTTAGTCATTTAGCAGAAGCGACTTACAGAGAGTTCAGGTAGCAGTAAGCAATATTTTCATACAGGAGCAATAATACAATATGTTCTAATACAAAGTTACTAGTTTCAACAAAAGCCAGACCACCACCTGTTGAGAGAAAGAGAGAGGGTTAGTTTTTATTTACATTTTTATATAAAATGCAAAAACATTTATCACAGAACAGTGTAACAACTTACCCCAACCTTTCTTATTTTTGCACCTACGGCTGTTTCTTTTGAGTCTGACTCTCAAGTTTGACGAGAATCCTTTATTAAAGAGGCAAAGGTTTGTCTGCCGTCTCATCTGTGCACCTGTGAGTCACACTGACTTCCTGTTTACATCCGGACAACGTCATTAATGCACCATTTGAGGTTTATTTTTCTGAACGTGTCCACATTCTGTCATGACTGTTTCTTCCACTTCTACCCTTAAAATACATCTTAATCATTATATGGAACTTGACTCATGGTCACACAGCTAGTTGTCAACACCTCTGATGTGTATGCGGTGTTTACTCAGAGGATCGTGGGTAATGCTGCCCGTGCCGTACACTCATTACAACAGCATTAGTCTTTCTGGAGCCCCGGCCTGATCTTGTACACATCAAGCCAACACATTTGCCACTGATTGCCATAACAACCCTCACAAACCCTGAGGTCCTCTCCGGCTTTCATCATCTTCATTATTTTTCTCTTTTTCCTCATGGTGTGTGTTAGAGCATGTGCCACACTTGCATTACAGCTTCACCGCAATGCACAACACATACGGATCTTACATAACCAACAAAAGTAATGTCTTGTTTGTTTACAGACTGACATACTTTTTTTCTTGAGGAATATATTGCATCCGTGAGATGTATTGTTTTCCGTCACGATGTTCAGTATGGGCTGAAACGGATAGCTGAAGTATAAAAAATTGAGGAAAGCTACAGTGTATTTTGATTCATTTTACATCAGAAAGGAAATATCTGTAGAAGCTGAAACTGATGTATACCCGAAAGTACATCCGACTTAATAACGCATCAGTATTTAGACACCTGAAATGATTTCAGTGATGGATTCCTGCTGGCAGAAATGCTTTCAAAAGAACAGGAATTCAGACTGAAATGAGGTTTCTTTGGAAAATGATGGTATGTAATGATGTATGTCTGATTGAGAAAAAAAGGAAACTTGTTGATGGTTTTTGGAATTCATTTTTATTCGTTTTAGACTGTTGTTTATTGGAAGCTTAAATCTAAGTCACTCTGTCAGTGTTTTGAACAGTGAGGTACAATAGCTGTATGGTGAAACAGCATCATATATTCAGAAAAGTGGCTCCGGCAACCAAAACAATAACAGTTCATGGCTGTCTGATGTCAACAAGATGGCAAGAGAACAAAAGTAGTAAAACAAACATTGATGTCAGTAGACGACAGCTTGAATGCCAAAGAATGATATAAAAAGATATTGTGATAACAGAACAAATGTAGATACTTTCTACAAAAAAATCACATTTTTACACAAAAATAAAATATCTTTCAGCATTAAAATATGTGTTTTCAAACATGGATGTACAATATATACCAAATATACAAAGTGGTTTAGCAGATACTGTTTATATTTTTGTAGATATAGATTATATATATGTATATGTACATCCAATAACATGTGTACAAAATTGAATTTTTATAAATATAAAGGTGTTATGAGAATATTAGTGCATTTAGAGAGTACCGTTTTTTTATTTGTTTTTGTTTTAAAGCGGCCCTAACACACAGGGTTTCTGCCAATCTCATATTAATCTTGAGTATCTATAGAGTAGTATTGCATACTTTGTATCTTAGAAGAGTGTTTAGTTTGATCACATTTATAAAAGATAGATACAGCTGTATGATCGTTTCCGAAATCATACGGCACGTGCGGGGGGGAGGGGTAGGCTGAACTAAAGCACATTGCCAACAAGTCAGACATCAGTTTTACTCACCGCATGCGGTTCATGTCTGGCATCTTTTAGCGCTGGGACGCCTCCATATATCAGTTTCAAACCATCTCCAAATCCAGCGTTATATCCACCGTTTATATAACATTCATCACCCAAATGTAGTGAACAAACAAACACCTAAACGTATGCTCTCTCTCTCCAGCACACAAGTGAAAGTGACGTCTGCACATGCTCCTTCTCCTGCTCTCCTTGCTGCCGAGTGCTTTTCCGGGAGGATTGTCCAATAAGGGACTAAGAAAAATTGTTACGAAACAGTTTTTTACGTTCGAAAAAAACTTTCCGAAACCTGTACGATCGCTGAGGGAGTGTATCGAGCACAGAAATACTACGTAATAAGTCCAACTCGTTATTTGGCAAGTTGACCATGTTAAGCATGAGAAGACAGCACGTTTAACATTGTGAAGAAGTCAGACTGCATGAAACACCGTTGCAGGGCCGCTTTAAGGATAACATTTTCACCAGATTTCTAGAAAGAGGGACAACGACATTTTACAGATCTGATCATAATTCATGCTGTAACTTGCAGTAGATTCGCTGACATTGAATGAATTTTACCATCACGGTTATAGGCCCATTTCAAGGACGAAGGACCAGTGCATCTCTTGAGAGTTTCGCTTTATATTTCCGCACAACTCGGTTGTTCTGAAAAACACGCCCGGCTCCTTCCTCAGCTCTGTTGTTGCCATATTGAAATATTCATTGTCAGGACTACCTGGTGTCAACGAGAGGATATGGAGTAATTGTTGCACTCCATCTTGCTCAGCTACCGGGTCTGTGGAGAAGCGTGGTACTTCACCAACACTGCATTACGACTGAACAGGTGAAAATAACCATTAAAATGCAAAATTACTAGACACGCAACCATGGCATGGTGAAGTTGGCTCTTTGTGATGGAGCACCCGGCCCCCCAGAGCTGAAATTCACAAATGGCCTTTCGCAGGAAAGATGGTGTGGCGTTGTGGGCTTGGCTGGGCGGACGGCTATAAATCACCAAGGGGTAAAGGGTTTTTAATGCAGCACTCTGCGCTCGCTTCCTCCATTTTCTGTCACGGCACAGTAAAAGATGAGAGGCCCGAGGGAATACCAGCCCCCGAGATGCTCTGAGCAGAGCTGTAGGTCATGCTGTGTGCCTCAATGGATAAATACATAAATACATGCAGCGATGCAACTCGGGACATTAACGTTGCTGCGAAATATAAATGCACACACATTTGTAAAGTTTCTTAGAATCACAATTCAAATCTTTAAGATGTGCACTGGAACAAAAGTCCATCATTTCGTATTTACATATTTGTAATGTCTTTGTGATGCCGCAGTTCACGGTCCTGTTATAAATGAACGTGTATGACATTTGGTCAAACTGTACAAATATAATGCAGATCTTTCAGAATACAACATCTGTTTCTAAATCAAACACAGTGTAGTCTAGATGGGCACACGGAAAACTGAAAGAATAATTTTGTCTTTTAATACGGGCAGAAAAGATCACGCACGGTCCCAAATTGCTGCAGAGCCACAGCTGTTGTGAATGCAAAGCAATCACCCCGGGCATATAGAGGGCGGCCAGCTCTCGTACAAGTGCAGTGTCACCGCTCTCTTAAAGATGGGCCGCTGCTTTAGAGATGGAACGATATGTTGGGTTGACTTTCATTGTGGTGTGTTGACAATGACCTCTGAAGAAGCAAGCTGTGGACTGAAACACATGGGAAGGTATGTCATTCATTGGTGAATAGAAAATATTTTTTCCAACATTGCATTATTATGGGCGATAAACAATGGAGGGAAATAAAATGCAAAGGTCCACACAGTCAGTCTGTGAATAGAAATGATAACATGCATTAACATCAATCGCCGCTCTTCGCCTGGGACTTTTATGTTTAGTGCGGAATTTGCAAACACAACAAATTCTGTTTCGGGGTTAATCTCCGTCAACACGTCTGCTTCTGTGATTCCAGGTGAAGTTCAGACGGATTCCTTTTGCAGTATGGTTTCCATGGAAACGAGGAAGTGATTTTCCTGGCCAGCTGCATCGAAATGAACATCTGTATGTTGTCATTACCGCTCAGGTGATTTGCACGTTAGATGTATTCAGCTTATATGTGGCAGACGTATTATAAACAGCATCATTTACGGTCACCTCCGGCATGTCATGCACATTCTGGAGTTATAGAAATATCACATTTTGCTTTAAATATTTAGTTGCATTTCCGCTTTGTAGAAATTGTAGCGTACAAGTTTGTTATTATTACTTTACTAATTAATTCTCGTAAAAGTAAGTATTATACATTTTAAAATGCTTTGCATTTCCAGCTGTAGGAAAATTCCATTTACAGTATAAAATGTAATAATTGCTTATCTTTAAGAGAGGTATTACCAGATAACAGTGTCTGAAGGTATTATTTTGCCTTAAAGCCCCGTAAGATTCCCTCGAGATGGCATGACTGTCATTAGGGCAAAAGTTAAACATCTTTAGATGCCTGCACGCCACATTCTTCCATGTGCAAGGTTTCAATCAAACTTGCTATTTGATTATCAAAACTTTCAAAGCACGTTCGATTCGTCCTAAGCCGCAGGAAATTCAAGGGGACATCTGGAAGGATGTCTGTAGATTATTTGCAATTTTGTGTGTAGTAGACATCAATGAGAGGCCTGCTCAGACTTTGGCTGGAACCCGCCTCACCTCAGGCTCATTACGGCGCAGACTTGCCCACAATCCCCCTTTAATCCTCGTTGTCGTTCATTCTCGCTTTAAGACACTCTAGTCCGGCACGGCCGATGAAGCACACAGGTATTGGCTTTTCCTCCAAGGCATATATGGTCTGTCTTTGTAGTTCTTTACATGAGTCGGTGAGGCTATCACTTACCGTGCCAAACTCATTCCCTTCACCTCATACGCTACCAGCAGATAATGTGCCAGGCTTGCACTCATTAGCATCAAGCCAAAATTGAGAAGCTTTGCAAGAGAGAGAGAGCGAGGGAGGACCTGGCATTGTCCGTTTCAGAGCGTCTCTTCAACTGGTTACTTTTATTTATTTTGTCTTTATTTTTGGATTATATTACACATTAAAACGGTCCTGGCTGTTTTTAGTATGTCTTTACTTTTTTAATGCATTTAAAAACCTTTTATTCATTTGTTGCTTGTCCAGTCCATAATAAGACTAATTTTTACATGTCAAAGACTGAAATAACACTTTAATAGTGTAAAATTATTTAAATATTAGTTTCTACAGAAATGTCAAATGTCACCGAGTTCAATAAACCATGATAATTCATATATTGTTTTTTATATATTACATATTTTAACAATGTAATTTTTATACATTACATGATATTTATTAAAAATACATTTTATTTCTCAGAAGTTAGAAGACATTGAAAAGTACGCTTGCTACATGTCAGCTATAAAATTAGCCCAAGCAAGACATCCATAATTTCCACCACAGAATGAATTGTGATTTCAGATGTGGTGGCAATGACAAAAATGGTTCAGTGAAAACAACAACAAAAATGACGATTCTTGTGATTCATGTCCAGTATGTCCACTGTTGCACATTGTTAGAAGACAAAACTAAACTAGTAAAAGTGCACAACGTTTTTTTTATTTCTGAAAGTCCACAGGGCCAAAAGTTCCTAAAGAAACGCCCTTAAATAAGACCCGGGTTTATGGTGATGCTTCAATGCATTGACGCATTCTAAAAGCATCTTCTAATGGAGTTCAGCAGATTGACAGAAATCACAAACTGAATCAATTATAGCAAGAGATACAAATTCCTGTTTGTTCCGCTGGTCCAAAGTGATCCATTTATGTTGAGAAATCAGTGGGTGTCGGGAAATATATAAATTTTGTGTCTCATTGATTCGCCGCATGCCCAGTTTAGAGTGCAAATGCTCTTCCAACAGTGAAGAAACCCAGATAATTGGCCACTGTTGACAAGTTGCGTTAGATTCGCTTTTTAACTGTGAACTTTAGGTGCTCACACTTAGTTAGGAGTCGAGAGTAGATAGCCAAACATAGGAATGAACTGGCTGAAGCATTTTATGTTTGTTTTTAATGACTTTTGCTGTTCTCGCACGCATGCAGACACAAAAACCACCGACGACACGATCACTGTATTTAAACCCAGACGGCCAACTTTCAAAGACATATTTTAGTATGCCGTGAGCTTCTATTTCATTAAGCAAAGAATGGCTACAAAGTCTGAGTATTAGTATTATGAAGACTAAAATAGAGCTTCAAATCTATTAATCAGAGAAACCAATGCCCAACATCAAAGGATAAAGAATGTGGATCGTAATGAGGAGAACTCCTCAAAGTGTGAATCCTGCCACGTCCTCTGTAACATCCAGTCCGCCTGTTAAAACCATATGGACAATTTGCAAAGTAAATGGCGTCACAGACAGAAGATTTCATAGCTGATTGGACTATGAATGAGATTTGGAAGAACAGTTTAACTAATACAAAGAGGGTAAAATGCTTACGATTCAACTCACTGTGTCTATTTTTATAGCTGCAATCCATAATCTTTGCCCCTCTATCACCATCTCAACCTAAAACAAAATCGCGGGTTACTTACATGGGCTAAAATGACATCAAACTGACTCTTACAGTAAGATCATAAATTATAAACCAGTATTACTATGGTGAATCAGGCTAAGGAAACAGTTTTAAACATAGATTTTTTGTTTATTTCGAAACAAACACAAAACAACAAAAAAGCCACAGCTTTATATAGCTTTGTGAAATGCACGCAGAAAGCAAATCCAAAATGTTATATAAACTTGGCAAAGACTTCAGCATTGTGCATGTACTTTTGATCTTAAAAGTAATGTTCGATACCGAGCTCTCAGTTTTATTCGTGGACCTGCCTTAAAAAACAGAACCATATGTCGTGCATATTGTAAATATGCGACCGTTACTGGAGGACATTTCCAGAACAGTGGCGGCTAATTCCTTTAATCCCGTGAAACAAAACAAAGCTTGTGAATCTATTCTGTTTCACATTAAATATCTTTTGAACCAAGTGCATGAGTAAACTTGGATAGTAGAGTGCGAACTAGACTTCTTGGTGGTCCTGTGTATTTGACGGTACGCATAACATCAATGAACACACACGAGGGCAGAGTAGCGTGCCACGTTCCCAAAAATTTGTCTTTTTGCACTGCAAACATTATTAAAGCGATTACAAAATATAGAAAACCACAGGACCCCAAGAAGTGACTGATTGCCTTCACAATGGGCAATTAAGTCAATGTGGTCAAAAAAAAAAGCGAAGTGAGAGATTCCGGCAGGCCTGAGCACATTTGGATGTGTTTGGCCCGAGGCATGGCTCAATGGAGAGGGTTAACATTAGAATAAATACCCATCTTTGCCGTCATTATGAGGCTTAGAGCATAAGATGCCTGAAATGTGCATTGGTCCTACTTGGGTTTGTTACAGTTTACTGGCGTATTAAGAAGGGCCAAGGAGATTATAATGGAACGTCTGTCAATCTGCATCCAACCCAACTACCCCCCTGGTGCTATCACGGCCTCTCCTTGATCTTGTGCAAATTTTTCACTTCATAGGGGATGAGGGGAATTGGATCGTGCAGGCAGTTGAGCAAAGGGTTGTTTTGATGTTTATTCATTTGCTCGGCGTTCCATCGGAGAACGCAGAAAAGTGGACCTCTGATAGGCGGTTTTCATCAAACTTTAATGAGGATGAATAAATTAGCCACACAAATGATGTTGTTTGAGAATTTTACATCATTAAGTTTGTCTCCAGTCAGTCTTTGTACAAAACCCTGCATATTTCATGGCAACAAATACTCTCGTTTGGAAAAAAGGCACGGGACGTACGCTTTCATCAACCAATCTCTGTGATCGACTCAAACGTTCGACTTGAAATACACATGCGGCGGAAGATCCGAGATCAAGTCAATCCAAGGCGCTCCTGCGGGAACTCAACTCTGATGCAACTCAGTCATCTCTATCTGAAGCGCGACCGGCTCCATCGTTGCCGCATCCGCACCACATTTAGGGCAGGTGTAGGAGATGTCGGAGATGGTGTGGCTCTTAAGGCAATAGTAGCAGAACACGTGGTTGCAGCCGATGGAGTGGGGCATTGTGGGCCACTCCCTGCAGATGGCACACTCCGTGCAGTAGGTGACCTCTGAACGTCCCTTCAACTCATTCAGAGGCGAGAACATGGATGACACGTAGACCTTCAGCTTCCACATGTTAACAAGAGGCAGCAGGAAAATGAAGAACTCCGCAAACCCGTGCCACAAAAGCTCCCGGTTGAGAAATTGGAAGTTGACGTCCCTTGGTCCTTGAGGTCGGATGAATACAGGCTTCACTCCCAGCAATCTTTCAGTTAGGGTAGGAAAGGTTCCTGTCCGAAGGAACAAAAGAAAGTTGACCAAGCTGGCCGCTTTGGTGAGCCCCATTGCAACAGACAGCAGTTTGCGTGCTTTGTGGATGCTGGACTCTGCAGGGTGGTTAAGAAACAAGCTATGGGAACGTTCCTTCAACCATCTTTCGCCAACAGTGAGCAAAGCAAACCAAAGCTTCTTCTGCCGGCTCATGGGCCTGTATTTATGACCCGGCACACGGGCATCCTTGTATCGTATATTGAGCAGAGATTGGCCCACGGTGGCGCTGTTGGAGTAGACGGTGAACCTCCAGAGGAGAAGTTGTAGCAGGGCCTTCAGTTCTGGTTCTACGGGGGTTAGGAGCCCGGGCTTGAAATGCTGGAAACATTGGGTGAACTGTGACCAAACGAGCTGTTCCAGTGCGCCATCCAGTTCAAAAGCATCCAGCTGACTTATTCTCAAAACCCGAGATAAAGGGCTTGGGCCGGCGGACGGCTTGTCACCTCCAGCTCCAGCTACAAGCAGAAGAAGCAAACGGTTATGCGATTTTGCATTTCAGTTTAAATCACTTTTCACATGTAAAACCCATCCTAAATTCTCTTTTAGCTGCGCAGGGCAGAGGCACAGGAGGTGTTACGCTGTTCCCCCTTGAGATTCGGTCCGAGGACAAATCACATCACAGGAGATTATCCCAACAGCACAGGCTGGGAAAGGCAGTAAACAGCCGCTATGTGGAACTACTTAACTTTGATGGCTTTTATATGGAATCTAAGAATTGTGACGTTTGGCGATTCTTCACGGATTGCGTTTCTATCGGGCTAAGTTTATCTCTTTAAATGCGATGGTTAAAAAATGAGAGCCAGGGGCTGCGGTGACCATCTCTTGGCTTTCAATGTATCGGAGGACTGGATTTGGACAATATGTGAAATAAACTGGCTCAAAGAAATCTCGGAGAAAAGTCTTTATTTCAGACTTTGGGCAGCATTCGTATCTAATGCATTCGACTGAAAAGTAATTAAAAGTTTCTCGTCACTTTGTTATGAAGTCATAACCGGAACAGACAACGAAAGGGTGCAAATATTTACGTAGGGACTGTAATGTCATATAATTCGTTCTTAATGTGCTCAACCTCAACGTCACACCATGTGTTTCACAGGAGCCGTTTGACAGTTTCTCAGCCCAAGAAAAACCCAGCACTGCAAAGCGGCACTCAACCAGGTGAGACAAATCAAAGCGGCGGCCACACTGGGGATACGGATTTTCCGTGTTCTCTTCACAGGCTTTTATTGAACAGTTTACAAGTTATGAATGAATATGTTTTATTTGAGAACATAATATTGACAGCAACTATCAATAGTAATGTGACTATTGTCAAGGGGCTGTCAATAGTAATGTAATTATGATTTAGAGGTCCACACAGATGTTAGCTCGGGCAAGTAACATCTCTTGTAGGACTGCTATCAATATCAGGATTACTATTGACATGTTCTTTCAGACTCGAAGTACTTGCCAAATATATAACAACTAGACACTTTTGTCAATGTCGACTGCCTATAAAAATTAAGCTTTTGAATGTACAGGGCTTTGACCGGAGAGCTGAAAATCTATGCGTCTTATGTAATCGGCCAAATTCGTAATCAATGACTGTGTTTACCGCTATTGTAATCCGAAGACCTGGCCTACCCGGAGCGCTGGGATTCATATGCATTGACATACAGCTTAGCTAGTTGCGATAGCATGTAAAATAAAGATGTTGATTTTATACTTATTTGTATGGTAGTATATTCATTTTATGTATAACTAGCTGAAAATAACTATATATTAAAAATATATATATCAATATATGTGTGTATGTTAAGGCAGGGGTTTTCAAACTGGGGTCCGGGGACCCCCAGGGGGCCTCCAGAAGGTTGCAAGGGGTCCCCCAGAAAACCAATAAAAGAGTACAGTGTTTATCTGCTATATTTGCTATTGATAGTTTCCAGAATTGTTTATATTTGAATATTTCTGGTGAGTTTTTCTCACTGTGGTTTCTTTGTTGGGACTCAAAGTGAAATTGCTGCCGACTATGTAGGTTTAGAAACAATGTGTTGTCTTTATAATATCTTATTTACTATTTATCTAACACATTTTAAACGTTTCTTTACACAGCAAAAATATAGATTCATATATAATTTAGAAAAGGGGGTCCCTCATGAAAGGTTAATCATACTTGGGGGTCCTGGGCATCATAAAGTTTGAAAACCCCTTTGTTAGGGCGTTCTTATTTGCTACATATATTTCAAGAGAACATCCCCGCTTTGTTATTTATGATGTTGAATCAACCTCCCTCCGACAAATAAGCAGAATTTTCTAGTAAATCGAGCTCATCTTGGGGCTGCAAAATGGATGGGGAACGCGCATATAAGGTTATATCAGCCGAGTCAAGGTCCTGACAAGCAGCATTAAATGACAAATGCCTGACACCAGCACGGGCTATAAAACATGTTCTCCTGAGGCGGCCCACTGGAGGCACAGGCCTGCAGTTCTGCAACTGATAAGCTGGGTCACAGTGTCACCTTGGGCTTAGCATTACAAGGCAGCAGGCCATGGAGATCTTGCAGCCAGTGGACATTTGGAATACATTTTTTAAAGAAAGCCTAAGATTTTGTGACCTTGCCTTCGACCGTGCCATAGCCTTTGCACCTTTGGGGCTTGTGGGAGAACCTTATAAGATATAGATAGACAGATATTATACAATTATAATTAGATTAAATTATAATATTTATAAATTATAAACCACCAATAAATAAAATCCTGAAGGATAGGATTAAAAATTTCATAAAAATGTAATATTCATGAGTTCATATAATATGCTTTAGGTTGCCAAATAAATTGTATTTATCCTTTTATATTCAATACAATTTATATTTGATTCCTTTTTATTTTGTTTATACTTTTTTTTTACAACTAAGCAACATAAAAACTCTTAACCTTGAAGTCTGAAGCTTCCTCTGCCGAATCATTCACCTGATTTAGGTTACTGAGCTCCCGGCGCCATTTTCAGCTGCCAGAAGAACGAGCCAGTCTCCCTGTCGTACGTTCAACTTCTAACTCCGTCCCAGAAGTATCTGTTTTATTATGAGAATTGATGGGTATGTCAGTTCCTGAATTTTAAAGGTGATGTCATTCTGAAATGGGATTACAGGACTGCCAAACTAGCCGTCCTGTGACCGTTCTAATTGTTCTACGTCTGTATCATAAAATATGAATGTCTGCAAAAGCACTCGAGGTTTAAGGTCCGGCCTAATGATTGCCCCATTTCCCTAATTACCAATGAGTCGCAGGAGCCACGGTCTAACAAAACTTCAAGTCTAAGAAACATATTTTAAAGCACGTCTGACGCAAAAATATGCGTTGCTAAATCTCGTTCGCGCAAAATGTTAATTATTCAAAAGAATCAATTGAGTTTGCGAAGTACGAAGGTGGAAGATTTAAAGCCTCGGGTACGAAGTACAGAGTTGGGCAGAAAAAAAACAGCTTAAAATCTCATGAAACATTTAAAGGCTGAGCCAGCAGCGACTCAACAGTTAATAAATGAGAAAATTGTGAAGATGCATACTGCAGTGTACAGAGGGCAGTACGACGGTGCTGTCCACATAGAGCATCTGTTTCAATACACTTTTCCCACAATTTTTCACCACCTTTATAAGATGATGCATTTAATAAAAGACATATCATTTATTAACAAGAGGTCCTTTTAGAGGCGGCCACAGCAACACACCTTTTTTAATCAATGGCACCACATCCTAAATCACATCTTTCAAACCATTTTTGAGAATCGCTTTTCTTCTCACCCTCACCCAGATTTAGTTGACCACATTAATGTAATATCATATTGAAACAAGAACTTATTTTATCCATAAATGTCATAAAGAGTTAAGCTCAGGTTCACATTGGCAAAACAACCTGACAATTGTCTGCTTTTCAAATCTTAATCTATTTAAACGCGACACCGGCACAAATCTATAGACGACCTTTTGACCTGGGCTGAGATCATGCTGCAGTCTGACTTGAACCCCATTCATTATCTTAAGTGTGCTATGGGCACTTAGACCTCCATCAATACCACCGTCCTAATTCTGCACCATGACGCCATCTCTGTGACTTTAGCATGCAACTATGTGCCACGGTACTGTAACTTTAGTAACAGGGGAAATGACAGAAACTGCTTTTGCTACAGTACAGTAGCACTGCTGATACATTAATATGGGATCTCATTCAAACCTTTAAAATAATTACGTTATTTTAATTGTAATTCGGGCCATTTATTTATTATGACAGTGGTGGCACATTATATTTTTCAGATTATAATAGCTCAATTAATTTCGACCATCCACCTCGTGAAAACTAACCAGTGTTTTATTATAGTAAACCTTTAGTAAGGATGTTTTAATCACCGTTTGTATTACCACAGTTTTTCTACGAATGTGATGACTTATAAAAAACTAAAACTGTAGTAAAACAATAGTTGAATTTCGTATGTAGAACAATGAGCAAAACACGTTGATTTGTGTGTGTCATGAACAAAAGCACGTTATTATATAAATATAATAACGTGCAGTTTTTTAATAGGATTATATACCTTCTCACAGAGCAATACTGACATTAACAACTGCCAGTATTAGTTTAACTAACCGATGAACGCTTTAAAATCAGTGAAGAAAACATTACGCGTAACGTTAAATCTATTATTATACTAAATCCAGAGGAAGTTGTTCCCGTCCTGCACTTTTAAACTATAAACAGCTTTATAAATGTCTGAATTAGCGTGAGTTTTTATATAGGAGTCAAATGTAAGATAGTCACCCATGACAGTGTATGCTTCCTCCGTCGTTTCCGGGTTACGTTGTTAGACCACGCCTTCCTTGAAGCAGATGAGCCAATTGCAAATTGCATTTTCTCTGCGCCCTTGATCACATGCATCCAATCGCATTCTGTAGCGTTAATATCTGCTTCAAGCGAGGCAAACACGAAACGCGAACTGCGTGCGGGGGGGAGTTTCTTGACGCAACCCAACGCGCTAGAAACGCGCTGTCCAATCAAAAGCTCAAACGTTTGAAGGACCGCTTGCACTGACCAATCGTTTTAACGAGGAGGCGGGCACGGGTGAGCAGCACGCGTCTGGCGAAGCTGGAGATGTTCGCAAAAGAGGAGGAGTGTAGGAGAGCATTCACAAAGATGAAGACGGACGCAGACGAATTAGTTCATGTTTGGTATTCGGCGCAGTGGTTTATTTGCACGTTTTGCATTACTTGAAGAGAAAATGGGTTGAACGTTAAAGGGAAAAGCAGCTTATAATGTGTGGTTTTCTCATTGAATCTTAACCTAGCAATTGACGCACGTGACGTTACGTGTTTGTATACGTAAGAAAATTAAATTCCATAAAAAATGAAACAAAACACCTCAGTCAATAAGATGCAACGTGAATGTGAGAATTTTGTGTCTAATCACGTTATTATAATATTTGTAGTTTAATGTAAATTGATTGAAAGTTATCTTTTTTTTAAAGACAATAAATTATTAGACGGTTTTGTTGACAGAATGATACATGTACATGGGTATAATAATGCTTTTTTACTAAACCGTATTGCTTTTAAACCCCATTCTCTTTTGTGTGCACATTTAGCTGTATTTATATCTGCTGTGCTTGTACACAGACCACAATTGTGCACAGTTTACTGATTGTTGATCAGGCTTTCACACACTATTTCTTTAACATGTTTACACATTTGAACAGAAGGTTGTTGACTATTGTGTACATGACTCTGAATCCATGGCCTCTTAAACCCCTTTTAAAGTGTTCTCAAGGTTTCGGTTTTCATGAAGACAGTCATAACAAAATCATTCATGGGTTCACATATTGTAAGAATAATAGGTTTCTGTCTGGTGTACACCTTGATAAAGACTTCAGATTTACCATGATTTATATATATATATATATTCTCTGCTGAGCCCATTTTGCACAAGTGAAAAGTTGGCCTTCTGTCAAAATGTGCTCTAAGATTACCAATAATTTCTTTAGTAATTGGGACAACAGGGTCTGTAACTCAGTCTCTAGGTGAACATTCGCATTACCCTCCTCAATATGCGCTAACCGCTATTAAGCATGTGCCTCGCTAATAGATATTTTAATAATTGATCAGTATGTGTTGTGAATGATTTACCTCTCTGTATGGTCATTGGTGCCATTGAACCTAACCTAGTTTAAAGCCGTTCTCACAGCTAAGATTGCCAATTCAGGCTAAAGTAGGTTTGCTTTAAGTTATCCCTTTAGCCGGTGTCTTATGCAACAAGCTGCGCATTTGGTTAATATTTAGTCTAATGTCAATATGAGCTGTTTTTACTTTGAATGGGCTCTAAAACTCACAGAAAAAAGCACATGTTTCTCAGATTACTATGGAGTTCATTAGCTAGACCACATAATATTGATGACCCGGTTGTGTTTGAACTCTATTTCAATCCTTTTATGTTTTCAAGAATCAGCACAATTAGATTGAAGACTGCATCTCGACTCTCCCACAGGCATATTGTGCTGTTGTCCCTCGACTGCAGTAACCATTGTTCTAATGTACATAATTGGCAATTGAATAGATTCAGAGCATTAAAAGCTGCTTATTTGCCTCTCGTAATGTAAAGAATGCTTCAAACTTGGTAATACGAGCACCAAAATGTACTGATTGAATGGTTGCGATACATAACCAGATTTATTAAGCCATTTTGTAGGATTGTAATTGTTTTAAAGAAATGGGCCTTTTAAAGCACCGCTGCCTATTACAATCAGTTTACGCATAGACATGATGACTGTTTCAAACGGTTAGGGATGGTTTCGAGTACAGAGTTCATAAAAAAACGAACGGTTCCAAGTTTGTTTGGATTTAGAACAGTAGATCATTTTGTGAATAATGTTTCCTCCTATTTTTAAAGGTTATAAACCATTTTTACCCGCTTTTTTAAAGGGATTCTTCATCCAAAAATGAAAATACTGTCATCATTTACTCTCTCTCAAGTTATTCCAAACTTGTATATATTTCTTTCTTTTGTTGAACACAAAGAACGATATTAGGAAAAATGTCAGCTACTGACATTTCTGGGACATCATTGGCTACCATAGTAGGAAAAATTATTGCATCTTTTTTTGTTTTTTATGTTGAGCACAAAATTAGATGTTTTGAAGAATTTAGTTCTATTTCAGTTCTACCTTTGACTAGATTTTATTTCTACCTACTATGCGAGTCCATAAAGTCCCAGACGTGTCAGTTGCTGACATTTTTCCAAATATCTATTTTTGTGTTCAACATACTAAGAAATGTACGGTGGTAATTATTGACAGTATTTTCTTTTTTGGGAGTCTTTGCCCCTAGTTGTGCATCACTGGTTTAGAACACATCGAGTGGGATTTGAAACTTTTTTTAAGATCTATCATTTATCCACATGACCCCTAATTACTTGGAGTTATATCCATGTTGTTGTGTTTTATCAGTGTGCACCATACATAGGATTAATCAAACCCGGAAACCTCGTGATAAGCTAAGCTTATGGCCAAGAGGTCTCCTACAACCAACCAGGAGCAGATGTTCCAAAGCTCATATCAAAGCTCAGGCTAAAGTGTTCGTTTAGACAGATTGGATTTGCAAAAGTGTGGAGGGGTTGGAGATGTTGCCTTTGATTTTGGCAGGATTTGGACCTTATGCCTTGAGGAGAACAGCAGCTGTCTGCGAGTCGAGATCCAGGAGCTGAAAACTGACATTAGCTCCTCACATAAGTGATCCATCGCGCTCAACACATGCTTGGCCTGGATGTGAGTCATATGCTCGTATTCCCCCGCTTCATTCTCTCGCTCACTCTCTCTCCCACCCCAAAGTCACGGGACGGTCCCTCATTCATTTTTCAAAACTCATTTTCCGCCCTTGAGCTCAGGATTTTTAATTCTGGCTTCACCTTGACTGCTGGCCTTTGGGCATGAGGGATCAGCGGAGCCGGGCTTTGATCCAGCACGCCGGCGTGGGACTCATTTCCAGGCCTGCCACACTGATGCGACTCAGTGGGTTCCACTTGACCTCGTGGTTCCTTTGAGCCCCTCTGGCCACAATTGACGAGACCCGGCTCCCTCCTCCCCTCCATGCTGAACACCTCAAACACTTTTTCCAATCAAATGCCACTCTTTTCCTCCGCCCTGCGTTTGATCTGCTCAATATGCCTTCTCTTCATCTATTTTCACAGTTTACCATGTCAGGTCTGAACGTTGAGAAGATGTTGTAGGAGGTTAGCACTGTATCATTTTAATTTTAGCTCTTATCTACTTACATAGTCGTGAGGCATCCAAAACTGTTGGTCAGTACTATTTTCATTAACATTGTTTTAAAAATGTATCGGCAATTTTACCATTAAATGGGGTTCTTTATGCCTAAATAGTATTTTTGGTCATGCTAATGCCCATTCTTGCTTTTGAATAAACAAACGAGCTACTGTAAAGGTATGTTCAGCCAAAAATGACAATTCTGTCATTATTTACTCACCCTCTTGTCATTTCAAACATGTATGACTTTCTGTCTTGTGTTTTAAAGAATGACGGTAACCAAAATGCTGCGGTACCCATTGTCTACAGTAGCATTAGTTTTGTGTCCATACAATAGACGTGAATGGGTTCCACCATTGTTCGGTTACCAATATTGTTCAAAATATGTTTACTGCAGAAGAAAGTCAAACAGGTTTGAGGGTAAGAAAATGATGACA
Organism: Triplophysa siluroides; assembly: GCA_006030095.1. Lineage (NCBI taxonomy): Eukaryota > Metazoa > Chordata > Actinopteri > Cypriniformes > Nemacheilidae > Triplophysa > Triplophysa siluroides. The sequence continues at coordinate 390,233 of VCII01000879.1, read as the reverse complement.
GAATTTTAATTTTTGGCTGAACTATCCCTTTAAGCTGATATTTACATGTATGCATTTGGCAGATGCTTTTATGTGTGTCTTACAGTGTATCCAAGCTATATTTTATCAGTACATGCATTTCTTAGGGATAACATCTATTTGTGTTGCTATAAATCTATCTGTGTTGGTGGCCTTGTTTCTTACCAGCTACAGGAACATATGCTGTATATACATACAGTACAAGAATGGTTAGCTCCTCCCCCTAAAATGTCACTGCTAAAATGCCTTTACTGCTCTAGTCTCCTCCGTACAACACGCCCGTGCCAAAGTCCCGCTGCTACACCTGTAGCCGTGACAGCACTCAAGTTGACCCCTGTGCCAGCTGTGCCAGCTGTGCCCGCGGGGCGGCTTCTGTAGTAATGAGGGTTGGTGTGTGCGCCTCATCGGCGCCCCACACGCCCCCATTGTGGCTTCGATGAAAACAAGACCCCGCTTTCCTGTGTCAGTGTGTTTCGCTGGATGATAAACACAGGGGAGGAAACTGGCTCGTCGTAGCGCAGAACAAGGTGTAGCAGCCTGGCGCGTGCACTAATCGAAGCTCCTCCAGGCAAAGCTCCCATTAGCTGCAGCAAACTCAAGCCCTCTGTACAGCGTGGGCAGGAGCGATGACTAGCGCCACCGGAGGGGTCCTTCAGGTCACCGTCGGAGGTTATGTTAATTCGTTCGTTAATGACTTCCTTTTGAGTGATAATTGATCGGCTTCATTAGCATATATGTGTGTAATGCTATGTGACTGAAGTAAAGCCCCCTGTAATGAATGCTCCGTTTGATTTTTCAAGTAATGAACTAATTAGACTAATTAAAATCAATAAAGGTGCCAATACAAGGTTAGGCATCGGCCTGCGGTCTCTATCTATGCTCCGCCCGAGTCACCAGCTCGGTTAAAGGAACCTAATGCTGATTTATGGGTCCTTGATGGTCATTAGTTGGAATAAATTGCGCTGAGGAGCCGAGACAGCATTATTCAAGTACAGGATACTAAGTGCATTGTAAGGTCAGCAATAAGGGCAAACCTACATATGTAGTCCAATGGCCTTGTAAACCTACGGTAATATATCAGGTCGGGATGGCGATGGATGCTATCACCTGCCTTTGAATGCTCTCCCAGCGCCGTATTAAGTCAACGTAAAAGCTTCGCCGTGCTCGCAAGCCGTTCGATATTTCAGTCCAGGCAACATGGTGTGAGATTCAAATGACAGCATATTATAAAGGTGTTCTTTGATTTTTACAGAGACAACCGTGTCGGCAATTATTAAAGACCTTCCCGCAACAAGGTCGCAAACAATATGTTGTGATTGCATCAGACAAAGCCACGGCTTATTGCTCTTTCATTAGTTATCTGTTTTCCGTCGCGATCGCCACAGGATTTCTTTTTTATTGGCTCACGCCGCTCTCGGATGCCATATTTAGGGCAGACGCACCCCACGTCTCCAAAACCTTAATAAGAAGGTGGAGAGTTATGTAAAATCCTGACTGTTTCTGACAGGGCCAACATGGATTGGAGGGCCGGCGCTGACCTAAATTCTTGCATTTATCTCCGACGTCAGTGGCGCAACCTTGATGGTTCATTTTTAGCCAGTAAGCCTGGTTATTATTCCTCGTGTTGCCGCTTTGGGCGGTGGTCTGATCTCTGACGCCTTTTCCAGCTACTTGTTACATTTTCTGCTCTTATTTCAACCATATTAATGTTCGAAATGGTCCCGAAAAGTAATTTGTGTGATGTGACATCCATGTTTCGCCCTGTTATATATCAGTGCGGCTTTACTGGGCTTGTGTTGTGCGCTTTTTTCTCTGCAGGGTAGTTGACCATTACTTTAATAGTTTTTCCCCACACAAGCTTTAATGATTGAGTAGTGTTTGTGCCAGCTTTTGCCATTCCTCTAACAAATTAGTTTACTGTGGTCATAACCTTCAAAAAGCTCATTACCATAAATTGCATGGCTTTTCATAAAGGCTGAGAGCTGCATTGACGAATCACAAACAGGACCTTTCTCTGGACACTCAGTATTGCTACTAAATTAGAAACAGCACTTCCCCCCCAACATTTCTTAATCAGCTAATGTTTTTTATTTTCTTTATTAATCTTCCCATTTTCTGATTCCTCTGAATACCTGTACTACACTCGTTTATATTTATCGTTATATGTTTTTACGTGGCTTCTTTTTTTTCTCATTTCTGAAGGAAACAGCCTTTGGTTCAGATGTTGCCTGTTTATGAAATGACATCAATGGTGTGCTTTATATGTCTGGTATTTCCTGTCCTTGGTGCTTGGAGGGAGAGGACTTGAGTGGGAAAGTGTTGCATGTCTTTTAGTTGATTCATGGTTAAAAGAAGACCTTGCTTGCAATTAAGATTTTCTTTCTCTGTATTTGTAGTATTTGTAAAAGGCCGCTGATCTTTTCTTTGGTTTTCCATATTGTTGCATTAAGTTACCAAAGGTTGCTATCGATACGACTCCTGTGGATAATAGTTTGTTGCCATCGTGCCATACATTGTGTTCAGGGTCAAAGGAAAAATTTATAAACGCAGTCAACCTCTGAATGTGGTTTTAAAGGTCCAATGTGAATTTGTATTAAGATCTTTTGACAACAATACAATATAATACACATAACTATGTCTTCCGAGGTGTATGAAGACCTTTCATAATGAAGAGTTATGTTTTTATTATCTTAGAATGGGCTTTTTCTATCTACATACACCGCGGGTCCCCATACGTGGAATTCTCCATGTTGTTTCTACAGTAGCCCTAAACGGACAAACTGCTCTACAGAGCGTGTTTTGTAAATATGGTATCTCCTTCGGCAAAGAAGCGGAAACGTGTCGACTTGTTTATTCTGTGTCAGCCATGGTAGTGCTTCGAAAGGGAGGGTTGCGATTAGAAACCTCACCGCTAGATGCTGCTAAATTTCACACACTGGCCCTTTAAACTATGTCTCTTTGTTTTCATTGGCTGAACTGTGACTTCTGAAAATGACAGATGCGTACAATAAGAAAAACAACGCCAAATGGTAGGGTTGGTTTGATAAACACATTCTTAATCAAATCGCACTTTTAAACATGATTAAAAAAGCGCTAGTGAAAAGCCGCCACACGCAGCCACTTTTTAAAGCAACCGATATAGCAGCCGTCTCTCCCGGGGCTCAAAGCGAGAGGCTGTATGGAATTTAATTTCAGTTATTGTCTGTTCACGCTGGACAGTGAGATTTTTCAGTCTGAGATGTCGCACATAATAGGGGGCTCTTGAGCTTCCTGATCAGCCTTCCGTTTAGTCGTTTAAGCAAGTGCTCCACGCATCGCTCTTCCAGCTCGCTTTTATTGTTTTTCTCTTGCAGTTTAATTCCCCTCAATGCATGCCGGTGCGGCCACCCCATCCTGCTTTACTCAACAATAATATCAAGCGTGCACCTTCAATGAGCGAGCTGTCCCGCGGCTCAGACTCTCTGCTTAATTAGCCTCACGCGCAGCCGCACGCAAGCTCGCAACGGTGATACAAAAAAATGATGACACACACACACACACACACACAAGCTCACCTCATTTTCCCCTCAGTTTCCATTTGGTTGTTAGCATTAATCTACTTAAGGGAATTGCAAAGTGCACCGAGCAAAGCTAGTTTTACTTTAATCTTTTTCCCTTATGAAATTGAATAGTGGAGAAATCCTTAACACGGTTGTTTGCGGAGGTAAATTTGTGCTTTTGCAGCCACGCCGTATAATTGGTAATTCCTCCTGTGTTTTTTCTAAAGTGCACGAGATCCATCAGTGTTCCTTCTCGTTTGTTGACTTGTGCATTAGGGGAATCTTGGCTGACCTAAAAAGCCAAGCATTAGAGCAAAATAATAGCAAAGAGTTTTATCTCTGGATCATGCATAAAATATTACCCTGCCTTTAATGGCTGTATCTTGACCCCTGTCTTTGAGCGTCCCCCCCCTCTTTCCTAAATAAAAACAACTGCGTCCATGTTGGCTCCCCTAATGCACTTGATGGAAAGAGTGCTCTAGTCATCTGGAATTCGCTGAATGGCGTCAGCTGCCGTGGCCGTAGGGCGAGTTGGTGTAATCTGTGACACTTTTTACTTAAGTTGTCCTCTAAGCAAGGAGAAATACCAAAAATGTACGTATTTATTTTGTTTATAATGTTTGCTATCAAATGACATTAATGTGCAAAGCCTTGTAACAAAGGACCATACAATACCAACTAAGCATGTTATAGGGACAGTTCACCCAAAAATGAAAATTCTTGAATCATTTATTTAACCTCTTTTCATTTCAAACCTGTATGGCTGGCAACCAAAAACCCTGGTCCCTATTGACTTATATTGTATGGACACCAATGCAAGTCAACGGGGACAAATGTTTTTTTGATACCAACGTTCTTCAAAGATATCTTCTGCTGATATTTCTCACAGATTTGGAATGTCAGGAGGGTGAATAAATGATTTGGATTAATAATAGTAAGCTTTGGCCACGAAATGGAGGAATTATTATCCACATAAGTTTAATCATTTTTGAGAAATTTGAAGCGGCTCTGCTGGCGTTAGTCAGAGATCTCCATTAAACCAGGTCAGGGACAGAAAGGGCCATGTGGTTTGGGGACTTGACCTGTGGGTAATTAACATCAACATTGATTTCCTTTTTCCCAAGAGTGAGGCCTGTCGCTGCACCCTTCAACCCCCCCATCACCCCCTACACACAAATACACACTACATTTCACCTACATGGCCAATGTCAAACCTTAGCTTTCCAAACAACACCAAGCGTGGTGAGGAGAGACTAATTGGGTGAAGTGTTTGTCTGCTGTGGTCGGTTTGTCCGTCTGTTATGAAGTTTTCAGGCGTGTTGGTCGTCTTCACTGTTGGCCAGAATTCACAATATTTCCCTGTACAGAATTGTGTGTACTATAGTGGCTGTTATGAGTGTATAGTGAGCAGTGATGGAACAACATGCCCACCGTAGACTCTTGATTTTGCGTTTTATAAGTGTAGTTTTTGACACTGTAGTCTTTTGTGTCTGTGAATAACCACATGGTTGTTTAAACCATTGATCTGTTGAATTCACAGCAAAACAAATTTCAAGGTTACCGTATATAATGTCGTGGTCATTCCACCCACTCCTATACAGTATTTGCTTTTAAAGGATATATTGCATTTGCTCATAATTGACAGTACCCCTAGTTTTATGTTCATTTTTCCAACTATAGTAAAGAGTATGCTGGGTGAATGGTGGAAATCATGCGAGTGATACTTCAGTAGTTAATAAAAAATAAAAAAGACGCTATTCAGACTTTCAGAGCTGCATGTCTTAAAAGGGCTAATATGGCGCGAACCAGTGTTTTTCTGTGTCTTTGGTGTGTTATACAGTAAGTTGCCCATGCATGTATTGGACACGTAAAATTGCAAAAATTTAAGTGTGCGAACAAAAGCTGCATTCTAGAGCGAATGCTCACCCGGACCTGCCTGAAACGCCTCGTGTAACCACAGCCCCACAAATCTACATCAGTTGGTGGTATAGACCGCCCAGATGTATACGCAAGTAAGGTGGTGTACCTGTCAGTACAATTGCGTTGGAACCTGATGTTCCAAATATGGTAAGAGGCGTTACATTTCCGTCACACGCTTGCCGTATTCCACCAATCACTACGCACTGGATAACTGGCCAATCACAGCACACCTCCTTTTCAGAGCCATGAGCTTCGTCAAAAATCTTGCGTTTCAGAGAGGCGGGGCAAAGAGGAGATACAAACATGCACTGTATGTGGAAAATACAGCGTTTTTGTAACCAAAATCTAAAACAAGAGTTAATATTCGTTTGAGCCGTGTCATATGACCCCTTTAAAAATTCATGAAATGGTAGTGTGGTACTCACCGTGTTTATACAGTTTTTTGTAATAATGTAATCATTTTTAGTGAAGTATGGTATTTTCCTTTGTGCAGTGGGTCACAAAGGTCACGTTTGGTTGTAGAATGCCAAAGGCACTTGAATCCGCCTTTGCTTCATGTGCTCATAACTTCAGTTGTTTGGTTTTGTTTACCTTATTAAAGTGTGTAGTTGTTGTTTTATTGGTCGCATCACATGTGCTTGTGGGTTAATAAGTGGTTTCAGAAAGGAACGTGTTGCTGGAAGTTGAAAGGTCTGCATTCTACACTGTGTAGACATTCACTCGCAGCTGGTTTCAGGTAGAGAAATGTAATGTGAATCATATACATAGTAATATAGATGTTTAATGCTATAGCTCTGGCATCAGATCATGCAAATATGAAACCGAGGCAGATCCTGCCACCATCATCAACATTAAAGGAAGCAGATTGAAATGATCCTTGGGGGCAGTATCACTGTTGGTGGGTGATGGAATTCGATCTGGGTTTCTTTTTTCCTGTTTGCTTTATATGCAAATGTATTTATATATTTACATGTCATCAGCGTAACTCGGAATGGGGGAAAATGGATTTTATTAATCTCTCTCTTTCCGTGTCTCTCATTCTCATTTTTTCGCGTTTAAAAAAAATAATTTCCAGCTGAGAGTGTTCAGCTACATACAGTAAACTAGCGCTAACTAAAACTCATGTTAAACAATACAGTCTGTTCAGATATCTCAGGATTGCCGTGTACTGTATACAGCATCTGACTTTCTCCTTTTGTAAACCAACCTGTAGAATTAATTGTCAAAAATAAAGAAGTAATTATTTTTAACATATCATCTTTATCCACTTTTCTTCCCCCCGTCTTTCTTCTTTTTCTGTCTTTTTCCACACTATTTAGGCAACAAGCAGCAATGCCTTTGAAAGAGTGAAATTTCACTTTTCAGAGAGCTTTGCTTTGGGGGCGGACAGGATTTTTTTCTTTTATTGACTTTTCCAGGTTCTCCTCTTCTCCGCTTATTAGGGAAGCAAACAAATCAATATACTACACTGTGGCTGGAGTGCAGACATGAGATCTCCGGCCCGCTGTCACTAACAATCCAGCCAATCATCTGCCTCGCTCTATAGACTTCCTGTTCGGCCATATTTGCATTCCAGAAGTTCCTCTGCAGTAATTCTGCACAGTATCTAAACTGAGGATAACAGAAAGACCATTTTTCCGTGTGTGAGAACAGTATGACATTCAGCATTTTAGAACACTGTTGCATTAATAATGGATGCAAAAAAGCTCTTCGTTTCTTTAGCTCCACATGACTCGTGTTTACAGCCGTTTTCATTGGTTGCCTGTCAGATGTTGTTCATGTTCAACCCAAAGCAACAGATCCTATAGCTGTTAAGTGCTGTCACTCATAGGGAGCAGAACACCCCCCTCCCATCCTCAATCGCCCCATCAGTCCTCCCCAGCTGGAGGGTTTTGACATCTGCTGGTTTGGGATGCGAGAGAGCAGCTGTCAGCAGCAGGGGAGCCTCTTTCAGCGTCAGTTGGCGGGATGGCCGGATGCCAGCTTGTGCCATCTGTGCGCCTGACATCTCCTTCTAATTAACAGAAGGGTTAATTGTTGTGGCAGGCTCAAATGCAGTGTCTAACATTACCCGGGGGAGATGTGTACAAGTGACAGAGTGGAAAGGTGGCGGGGAGAGCTTGGTTAACGCCGCCCGCTGCCACCGTAACACTCCGGGTAACAGTCACCGATTGGTTACCCTGGTCGGGCGCAAGCAATTGGGCCAAGGTGTTTTTCCCTGGCTGTTTCTGATGAATTATGCCATGCCTCTGTAATGATGTAGAAAGAATTGAGTTTAGAGAGGCAAAAGACCACTGCCTAGGGGCAATTGGAAGGGAACGATTTGCATGTTATTACTGCATATTCATAACTAATTGTGTTAGGCTTCGCTAATAGAGCAGAATGACGGATTGAAAAATTGAAAAGTTGTTTTTACAGCCAGCAAAACACACCCGCATTTCTGCGCTGAATGATCATTAAGATACTTAGCTGCTAAATATAGCACCTTGTTCCATTTGTCAGCCTGACATGATGTAATCTGTTTAGCGCTCTAATTTTATCTTAGTACACGGAAGCCATTTTTTACCGCGCTTTACAACGGCAACGTTATGACACGTTCATGTTTGGAAATTGCATTTCACCGCCGTATATTAAACATTAACATATGTGAAGTTTCCGAGCGTAATTACGACACGGCTGTTCCATGCAGGCGACAATTCTTGCAGATAAAAAAACTCCAGGAATAGCTCTCTGTGATCTCCAAGTTTTTGTTCGCATGCGATGTTGCGATTTTCTGTATCTGTGCATTCTGTTTGGCATGTATTTTTGATACAGTAAACGTAACCATATGCATGTCACGATGAATGATTAATCGCATATCGTTTTGGCATCAAAGCCTGCGCGAGGGCTGATGCACTGACACGTAAAGGGGGTGCGGTACGCTGGGCCTGCACACACACGCGCCCCTGCACACACACACACGGCTGTAGTGAAGGGCTAAATGGATGCCCTCTGGGTTTTGGAGTCTGAGAGTGGCAATTTGCACGCCTCCCTTGGCCCCTGTGCATTGACTGGTTGTCAGGGGTGTGCGCCGAGAGAAATCTGGGCCCCAAAGAAAAGAGACAGGAGCCTTTTACCCAGCATGGGAGAAGCCGGAACAATCCGGCAGTGGAACAGGCTGCTTTTTGAAAATGTCTCGGAGAGGAACTGGGACTCAAATTGACTGCAGTTAGTTACCTTTCAAAAACCTCTCCTCTATTCACAGAGCTTTCATTTTCATCTCGCAGCTCAAAAGTTTTTCCATGAATGTCGGATGATTGATATTTGGCAAGCGGCACTAGATAAAGTCCTCGATTCTGTGACGTAATTTCGAGTAATTGAAACAAATCAGACCTGTGCTGGAAATGTGCTGGTTAAAAATGGGCCAGTCGGTCTGTCAGCTGACTGAGAATCATTTTATAAAATTCTTATCTAAGATCCGCAGGGAAAATGGACAGTTTTTGGATATTTAAATAAAATGTGTGTTCGATGCGTTTATATATATACTGTATATATACACAATGGGTACACAAAGGCAATATATTTTGCATTTAACTGATTTAATAAATTGTGCATTAATAAATTAAATCATTACAAATTGTCAGTCTAATAATAGGAATGTTATTTAAAAAGGATTTTTTTCTTTGAATTATTCATTATTTACTACATCGCTCTCTTGGTTTAATGATAGCATTCACTTGAGCAAAGCCTGTTCATAGAAACCCTGTTTTCTTTATTTTTGTATCAAATTAGTGTCCATATTTTATATCCGCGTCTAGTATTATCTTATTGAAAAAGTTTGATCCATGTTTTGTTCCTGCTGTTCGGCAGTCAATTCCTGACTCCCTTCTCTGTGGTTTCCGCATGATGTAGTGAACACACACTCCCCCTCTTAAGCACCTGATTCCACCATCGTTTCACACATCTCCTCACGCGTTTGATGACACGGGACAGGGGAAAAGAACATTTGCGTTCACATCCCTGTGTTAGTTTTCTATAAAGCCGGCATTTACATATCCAAATGTTAGCGTGGGGCGGATGATGTTTTGCCGTGGAAACATTAAGAAGCAATATTTATAGGATGTGGCTAGGATATCAGTCGAGAGGTGGTTGATAGCATGGCGCTTGACAGCTGTCGCTAGCAGCTTCGCAGAGCCCGTCAGGAAGCCTGCACTGTCTGCCCGCTATGTCAGAGAAGTTTACAGTGTCGTGCTGAGCTGGAGAGGTTCAGGGAGCCGAGCTCAGTGTGAAGGAAGTGCACAGACTTCTCACTCCTCCAAACCTCCATCTCATGCTCTGTCACATCAAGCACCTTCCCTGCCTCCCGGCCCCTCCGGATCGCCTGTCCAAAATCTGCCAAACCTCAGCCTCTGCCTCTCCATTTCTCATCGCTGTTGATAAGTGTCATGCTGGTCAGGGCCTAACTGCTTTCTGTTGAGCGCAGCGTGTCTTTTGTGTATGCGGATGCTGCTGTGCCACCTGAGTTATTGTTTCTCATAGCATTTTGGATAGAGGCCTCGGTGCGGTTGCTTTTCATTTAGATTTGTTCAGCCGGCAAATGCTTTTTTCAAAGCGACTTGCAGCGCATTTATAGACCACTTTGCGAGAAATGGAAACACGGGTCTAGCAGCACTTCCTGTTCTCAGTTTTTTTATTGTATTATTCCTGAAGCGTTCTATATTATCAATATGTACTCAAACGCATGACTTTAGAATTAACTTTTGGTTTATTCTTGGTCATTTTCCAACTCTATCCATGTTTGTGCTAAAACATTGACATAGCGCACAGTTACGCGTAGGGCTGGGCGATATATTTCGCGATTCATGCTAATTATTATACATGTCTAAATCGATTCTGAAATCGATTCTGTGTTTTATGCACAGCTCTTCCATGAACTACGGCTGTTTGATCAGTAGGAAGTAGATCTGGGCGATTAATCGTACGATTCTTATGCTCTTAGCTTCTCAATGACTTACGGTTAAACGCCGCCACATCCTAAAGACAGAGGGAGCTCTTGCGCAGAAACTCAGAATATGGGAAACAGAAGAGAAACAATTAGTTCCAGGAAATGCCAGTGTTCATATTCTATCGCTGTTCTACAAACCTTTTCAGGCATTTTCATGATAATAAAGTTGATTTATAGTAGTGATGATAGACGAGTGTTGCTTTTTCAAATGTATGATGTAAACGACTCAATCTCGTAGTGATTTTAGAACGAGCAGACGAGCAGTACTTCCTACTGATCAAACAGCCGTAGTTCACGGAAGAGCTCTGCATAAAACATCGAATCGATTTCAGAATCGATTTAGACATGTATTATTAGCCTGAATCGCGATATATATCGCCCAGCCCTAGTAGGAAGTACTGCTCGATCTAAAATCACTACGAGATTGAGTCGTTTATAACGTGTTTTTGAAAAAGGTACACGGGTCTATCATCATTACTATAAATCAACTTTATTTTTTATGAAAATACCTGAAAAGGTTTGAAGAACAGCGACAGAATATGACCATTGGCTTTTCCTGGAACTAATTGTTCTTCTTCTGTTTCCCATATTCTGAGTTTCTGCGCAAGTGCGCCCTCTGGCTTAGGATGTGGCTGCATTTAACCGTAGTTCATTGGAAAACTGAGGGCATAAGAATCGCACGATATATCACCCAGCCCTAGTTACTTGGAGAATAAGCTACAGGTTACACCAAAATACTTGTTTAGTGCATCCGTCCCATGTGAGTTCAGCCATTGTCTGCTAAAATAATGACTATAGAGCGAGCGGACAAATATGCTGTTTTCACAGAGAATTGGTGCTCCGTATGCGGTGGAACCTCGATTCCGCTGCACTCCAGGTGTGCGGTTGAACGCCCGCCCCCCGGTGAGTGACAGTTTGACAATAATGATGCAGAAAGGGAGGGGAGTGAGACCCACAGGCCACACAGAATTAAGGGAGTAAAGAATGCCCTACTCACTACATAGTAATTATGGAGCTCACCGGGGGGTTCCGAGGAGAAAGGAAGGCGAAAGAAAAGAGGAAAAACTATACAAACTATACAATGCAGATTGGGAGATTCATTAAGACTTTCTCATTAGAGCCCCATTACCTTTGAAACTCTAACAAAGCCACAGAGGTGCCATTAGGAGGAGAATAGTGTCTGGAACAATTTTAGTCAGCTTTTCACAAGAACAACTAATGGCTCCTTATAAACGTCTCAAAATTGCGGGCATCTTTAGAAAGAGTGCGTGTTGTTTTTACAGCTCGAATGCAAGTATATTTTAAGCATTTTTGCTAATTTTAGTCTGCAAAACACGGACGTAAGAGGTTTGCTGTGTAGATGTTTTCATAAGCGAAATCCAGGTTGTTTATGTCTCGCATTGTATGACAGGGCTGGAAGTTCCACTTAATATTCCTCCTGGTCTCTCATTCACAGTCCAAAGCTAGAGGACCTTAAGGCTCAGGTGGATGATCTAAAGAAACAGCTCAAGGCCAAGAGCAGGATTATTCAACGTCTGAAAGAGGAAATTAAGTGTCCTTTGTTCCTCAGAGTACAAAAGAGGAATTTAGGTATGGAGACGGCGAAATCTCTTTTCCCGTTCTATTTCAAATAAGTAGAAACAAGTTTGGGATGCTTTTGAATGAATCGTATTGCTTTGTGATGCTGCTGTAAGCCTGACATGTGTTGTGTATTAGATGGCGCTTTTGTTCTGTGACAAAAGGCAAATATTGTGAACCCTGAAGCCTCGGTATGGCATCTCAGCTGAGGCTGGCTTTTACTGCCTCCCCTACCCCTCCATTTGAGGTGTCACCAAATTAAAACCACTGCTGTTTTATTGTCTGTGGGTTTGGCTTGACAAATTGATGGCTGTGGTGAGCCAAATATAAACAATGTGTTTTTTTGTCACACATGGTACAGCCATGTGCGAAGAGCCTCAACATATGATTGTATCCTCAGATGATAGAACATATTGATTATAATTTAGAAATGTGTTAAAACATGCCAAAGTATATTTTATGAATGAACAGAATCAAGTTCTTATTATAGTTTTGGGTTATTTCTAGTATCTAGTACCTTTTTATGACTCCATGCGTTTTATATCGGATGAACGTAGTAGCTTTTATACTTTGTTGTGATGTTGTTTTAAAACAGGAAAATGAAATATTTTTAGAAGTATTTCAGACTCTTTCTTATTCACTGAAAAAAATACCTTGTAGAATTGACTTAATAAAATCCTCAGAACAAACAGAGTAAAATTTGCTGCTATAATTCAAGTACAACTTACTAACCAGAATAAAGTAAATCTTACTTATTAACTTACATTTAGATTTTGTTCAAATATTTAGTAAATGTTACTTAAAGTAGACAAAACAATTACGCTGAACTAAATCATGTGTCTAACTCAAACTTCACGTTCACTTACTTTCATATTGAAATATAAAACATTTTTAAAACAAAGATGGTCACATGAGAAGAGACTGGTGGTCTCTGTACTGGCATTAGCACAGTTACTGTTTAATAAGTGAAATAACACACTTCATGATTAATATCGTGCTTCCCTCAGCCGAGGCACAAGCACCGCTCTTCTGAACAACGGTCACAACTTGAAAACTTAATAATTTCATTTTTATACTTTTATAATAAAAATTGAATAATACCAGAACTCTACTAAATCTCAAAGATAAATCAACAAACAACAAATCTTTCTTTTTACTGACAAACACTTAAAATGATACAAAGCATGCTGGGAACTACAGATCAACTGCCAAGGTAGTAATATCTGCAAAAAATATTTATGTAGACTCAACACAAAATAAATAAGTAAACGTAATTTGACCACTTTAAATGGGTTTAACATAATACTATTAATTTGTCCAAAAGAAACTACTTAAACAAAATAATTCAAATCTAAACGACCCAAATTAGTATATTTTATTCCCAATATTTTTACATTATTTATACTCAATATTATTATCTTCCTGCTTTAGCAAAAAAATAAGTATATTTTAATCATTAATTTTCATAAAATCTACTAAAGCACAAAATCATTTTTTTTCAGTGTTGTAGTGTTACAAAAAGACTTATTCTTGTGTATCCCTCTTACAATATATGCAATGAACAGGATAACTAAAATGAATTATGTTTTAGGTGTATTCATTTATTTACATTTTAAGATGTCAATCCAAGTGAGGCTGTTCATTCATTCATTTCTTTATTGTGTGATTCAATTGTAATTCATATTTATCTCTGTAAAGTTACATTTAAAGGTATTGTCTACTTAAGTAGCTTAAATGTGACCCTGTCTGTGAAAACCAAGCTCAAGTAATTTTTTATGACTTTGAGTTTTCTACCTAAAATCATCCTACCTCAATGTAAAGAACATTCTGTATATAACCTTGATACCTTTAATATTAACAGAGTAATTAAATGTCAAAGTTTGAAGTCATAGTAAAACGAATGGTTAAATTTGATGCTTGTTTTCTCAAAATCTGATTATGAGTCTTCAGCCTGGTTTTACAGGGCAGGGTTACAAATGTTGTTTTCTACTGTAGTTAAAATGAGCTTTATCAATACAGCTTCTCCATCAAAGCGGTTTTATGATAGTGGTTGCCTTCCTCTAAAATATTCAACCTGTTTGATAAAGCTACTTGTAAGCTGTTGTATCTCTCAATCCCTTACAGAGCGTTGGTTAACATTTATTTCTCTTCATTCATTTATCTGTGCTGTAATGATGTACAGTGGAAATACACACTTTCTGAACAGGCGGATGTGTTTAAAGCAAATATAACCATCCTCCTCCTAACCTTTCAATGTATCACACAGTGACATTAATTTGCTGCATATCCCAAAATTGAGGTTTTTAATGAGAAACTCACAGCAGGGTCACTGTTTGGCTTCTGTACCTGAACAATGAATAGACCCTCTTACAATGCACGGCTGTAGCCAGTACTTAAAAATAAAAATCCTTTATTTCTGACACCGAGTCTGAAATTGAAAAGGTATTATACGCAATAAACCAGTATGATGAGAAGTGAATTAGCTTATCAGGACAATGATATTGTCAGTTTGTTGTGAACGCGTTTCTAAACGCTGTAGCTTTTACAGATGAATCTCGGCTCGGCTCGGCAGTCGTCTCCTTAGCAAAAGGTTTTATGATACAGGCGTCACCTGCAGGGATATATCAACGGGATATTAAGAAGCCCTTTTCCCTTCCTAATTCTATTTCGGCGCAGCACCTCTGTCATATAATCTTTAATTGAGGATGGATTTATCTTTGTGTTTGCAAAAGCAGGGAGATAAACATGCTGATATGACATCAGGCCAGTTAATGGGGGCATCACAAGTGGGCATGAAGGGAATTATGTAATGCAACTTCCTGTGACCTCTTCGTTTAGAACCATCTTGTAATAACACTGTAGACGGAAATTATGAATGATCCTCACTTTTTAATGAATATAGTGAGGTGTTGACTCGGACAGCATTAAGAAAATAACATTATTGTGGATTTAGGAAGAATTTGTGTTGTTGGGTTATATAATGTTTCCAAATGTGGTTTTGAAATGAAGAAAAAATGCACGGCATCTTACTTTGTTATAGTGTCGGTTTGATATCAGGTTTTTAGGATCTAGATGTATCATATACCACACAAATTGAAATGCATTCTTACTGTATTTGACACACTTTTGCAACCACACTGCAAAATAGTAATAATAATTAAATAAATAAGAAAGTAAATGTACATAAGTCAAAGAAAAAGAAAAAAGTCTTATTTAAGGTTGTATAAAAGTCTGAACTATGCTGTCCTTCTTAAAGGGACAGTTCACCAAAAAAAGGACAATTCTTTCATCATTTACTCACCCTCTTGTCATTTTAAACCTGTAGCCTATGACTTTCTTCAGCAGAACGCTAAATAATCAGAATCAGAAGGAGCTTTATTGCCAAGTATGTTTACACACACAAGGAATTTGACTTGGCGACAGGAGCTTAGTGCACATGGTGCAAACATAGTGCAAATATACATTAAGATAGAAAGAATGAGAAATTAAATAAAAACAATAATGCACTATATACAAAAAGTGAAAAAAAAAAAAAAACATAATTAAAAGAAGATATTTTGAAGAATGCTAGAATTGATTTTCATTGTATGGACACAAAACCACCGAGACATTTCTCAAAATATCTTAATTTGTGTTTCTGGTCTTGTACAGGTTTTGCACAACATGGTTGTGAATAAACGACGACATTTTAGTTTTTAGCCATCCTATTTGATTAAGGATGGCTAAATAAGTTCGTATTCAAACACACTGCAAGAGTCATTTGGTCAGTACACCGCAAATGATTTGTCGAACAGGCAGAGTATGTGAATCTCACCACGCCTGCCCTTTCACAGAAGACAGGGTCGTGTCTCTTAGCTTAGGGAGTGCTGATAGAGCTGAGCAGATTTGTTTCAGCTGTTAATACCAATCAGGTCAACACTTTGAATGGATGGGTTTTATTCCCAGAGAGTCCTTGAATGCCAGTAAAACTTTAAAAATGCATTAAAAACAAATTTGTGCGCCACAGGGTTCAAACCAATTGCACGGCTTGTTCGGCTACAGTCCCCGGTGGTGCGTCTGCGCTTCGCAATAACAAAAATTCACTTTTTTCCTCGCCAAGGTGATTTTATTTGTTTATCTTATATATTTACTTGGAGAGCTAATTCTTGGCAGACGCTCTGTGTAGAAAGCTACGAAAGCACCCTGTTCTGGATCCCGAGCTGAGATCCGCTTACACATTCATATTGCAGCTGAACCTTGCAGATTACTCACAGAAGTATTGATTTTCAAGCGGTAGCCTATCTGTCTGCATATTAATATGAAAGTCTTGTCTTTCTCCCCGTGTTTAATTTCTTTATATCTTCATAATTGATTAATGTTCTTTTGTGAGGAACCGAATGAATTATTTATAAACCCAATAGCCTCTGGCTAATGAGAAAATGCTTAATTTCGCTAAACGTGTCTGTGTTGTAGAGCCCCGCTGCTGTTGATACTTCACAAGAACACTCCAGCAACCTCCTGGAATAAGAAGCGAGCTGGCGAGGGCTGCCAACGGGATGATTTCGTCTAACTGGCATAATGCTAATGAAAGATTTAAGAGGTCTTGTTGAGAAAAAGCACCTGATTGTTAGCATCTGTTTTACAGATTTGATGAATGCATTTTTAATCGTCTCTACTCCCCGACAGCTTGTCTGCCGGAGTCCCATTGAAAGTGTGCCAGCTACAGAATGAGGCGAATTAAATGAGCAGCACTTATCGTTAACAAGGAGCGTAATTAAATATGCAGATAGGTGCAATAATATCATTAACCTCGGCGCTTTCGTGTTTGCCGTGATTCTGCACGTGTGCTGATCAAAGCGGGTCTCTGTTACGAGTGCCTGCTGGAGATCTGCCAACTAGACGTCTCGTGTTTGTCGCCGCGTTATTGTCTGCATGTTAATGAACTCGTGGTTTTGCTAATGAGTGCATTATGCGCCGAGCTGATATCCGTACCTCACCGTCATGGATTATCAAAGTAACAGGCGCAAGATACTTCACTTCCCTCTGGTGTCTATGAAGTGTCAAGCTGTCAAAACAAATATTTACTTTGTGAAACGCTCTATGTGAGCATCTGTTCGCCTGGCACGTGTTGATCGTGTGCCAGGGTGGAGGGGTGCCGCCTCCCCTAATTACCTCATAATGTGGGATATTGTGATAGGCAAATGTGCATCGGAGGCGTTTACCCAACCGCAGTTTGACACCGTGCCAACCGTGGCTGGCATTGCCGCGCTCCGCTCCTACCACCTGCTCTGTGCGGGCGGGGACACAGATGTCCTCTTAAGAGCCGGAGAGAAACCCTCACTTGTGTTTGCTAACTGACTCTAATGTGCGCGGCAGGGAGAGCTAATTGTATTTGCATCTAAATGGGAGTTGTAATTCTCATCAAGCACAGGAGCAGCGGAATAAGAGGCCAAAGCACCGTGTGTCTTTATAAGGCCAAGACACTGTGACAAAGCCCTGTCTGCCACCAGATTTAAGTGGCACCATGACCATATTTATTCTATTAACCAGCAGCCGGCTTACATTTCTATTTTTGTTCTCTCGAGCAAGGCTCTGGTTTTGGATCGCGCTCGCCGCAGCTTTAAACATCCTCGTTCTGTTTCGCCGTCCATGCGAACGTTTATATGGCTTTGTGTTTTTCTTTCAGCCAGGTCTGCTTTCACAACTTTCTTGAATTGTCGAGTAAGGTGTACACGGACGGGACCAACAGTCTGTGGTACGCGGATGAGGTTATTTAATACGGCTGAAGTGGCTGCTGTTTATGTAAAGATTAAGGGCAAACGGGCCCTAATTGTGCGACGTATTTCCTTTAGTTTCGTGGAGTGATTATTATTGCATCTGAATATATGAAAGAGACACTGTTCCTGGTAAGAAAGAGCGGTCGGAAAAAGATCCCGTTTTGGAACCAGACCGCAGCATTTGACAAGTATTATGAATGTGGAATGAAAAAAAAAAAAACAGCCGAGACAAGATGGCTTTGTTGCTTGTAGGTGGAGAAACCCCATTCCTTCTTCAAGTAGGAGGGAAGACGAGTTTCCACTGTGGCGGACTCATCACGGTTCTCTATGGTGTTAGCATGGCATGGGAAATGTGGCGGGTGAACCACAGGCGTCTACTTAAAGAGACAGTGGTATTGAGGGGAACCCCGGCGAAGATTTATGCTTGACAGGAACTGGTCGCGCCTCATGCCAAATGTTTCATTTGCAGCGACACTAAAAGCGCGGAGGATAAACGCATGACGTGTTTACAGCGTTTCCAATTAAAGACATTTGGAGATTGGTTTTGTTTTTTCCTTTTTGCATCGTGTTTTTCTTGAGGCTTTGTGTTGACTTTTGGTGTATAGTTTATGCGGCCTTGTGTGTTTGGACTACAGGCTGCATGAGCGAGGAGGTCAGGGAAGTTTTATTTGTGGTGCGAGCTTGCCAGTGTTCTTCTATGTTTTATGTGGACGGTTTAGTGTTTGTCGAGCGCAGTTGAGTCATTTTCAAACAAATTTTAGGAGGTCTGATTTGACAGTTCTTCAAGTGCTAAAATAAATGTATAAGGGGTAGTTCACCCAAAAAGGAAAATTCGGCCATCATTTATTCACCCTTTTGTCATTTCAAACCTGTATGACTTTGAAAGGCCAACACAACATCTTTTTTTAAAGAATGTTGGTAACCGAACAACGCTGTTACCCATTCACTTCTATTGTATGGACACAAAACCAATGCAGGACATTGGGTATTTTCATTTTGGGGTGAACTACGCCCTTAAAAAGTTTGAATTTTGTGGTTTTGTTCTAAACACATTTGACAGTAAGTTGTGCCTGGTACATTGTATCAAATGTATTAATTTTATGAAAACTCTGACTGTTTTTAATGAACCCATTGCATTAAAGGGTTAACTCAAATAATTCTCCGACAAATAATTCTCCCATCTCTAAGAACCTGTGATGGCTGTGCTGTCGTTCTCTCCATCATCATAATCCTCGCTCTAAAATCCCCAGGACACTAAAATGCAAAGCAGCAAAAATGAAACTTAGTTCAAAGTCATTAGAGCATATTAGTCGAGGTAAGCGCGTTCCCAGAGGGCCTCTAAAACACAGCGTGATTAGGCGACGGCTTTCAAAACATCGTTGTTCTCTTGGAAGAGCGATGCGAGAGAGAGAAAGTGAAAGTTATGTCGCCCGTCCCGCTGCGTTTCCGCCGCTAAATCTTGAGGAGTTAGCAAGATTTAATCCCATTTTTGCCACAGCGTCCTCACTCGCGGCCACTTTGCATAAGAAGTGTCCATTACGCACGCTAATGGGAAAATGTGCTTTGAATTGAGCTGGGGGTCTTTGCATCAAACTTTAAAAAGCACGCCAACACGCAGCCCTAATGGGAGTACATTGCCATGAAAAGATAATTTATCAGATTCGCTGATTCACCAGTCCTGTGCCCTTGTCTGATTGTGTAAAATGATTTGGCCTCTAATTACAATCCATCCCATCAGAATTGCAAATAGCGGGGTCCATTTGGGATGGGGGGCGGTTTTAGGGTAGCAGAGGTAGAGATAATAGATTAACTTTAAATGTCGTCATATATCGGTAGAAGATGAAGTAGCATTCAGGAGACACGCATTAGTCTAAATGATTTACTCGCCAAACGAACCTAATGTCTTCCTTTGATCAGATTATGGAAGTCGTACTTTGATTTATTTTACGCCGGCCTGCTGGTACATTTGAATGCTTTCAGACTGGTTGACACCCGCTTTCTGATTAAAAGTGAGATATTGTTTCGTACGTGCTTGTTGATAAAAGACATTGACATTTGGGTTTGCACCCGGAGTCAGTTTGAAGGCCAGTTTTTAGGGAATTCAGAATGATGGTGTTAAGATTTGAGAAAGTAGCAGCACATGAGTTGAGCAAAACCTTAATTAAACAAACACACTGCAAAAAATGACTTTCTTACTTAGTATTTTTGTCTTGTTTTCCAGTACAAATGTAAAAATAAATCTTGAATCAAGATGCTTTTTCTTGATGAGCAAAATGGACAAAAAATATGAAATTTCAGTGATTTTTTTGCTTAAAACAAGTTGTACTGGAAAACAAGACAAAAATACTACGTAAGAAAGTCATTTTTTGCAGCGTAAACAGCCTATTTAAAAATGTTACAGCTCATTTTGTGACTTCCCACATCCGTGGAACAGATAATACATTCTGGTCGACCAAGACATAATCCTTTGACTGCTCTCAATAATCAACAACACCAATTTGAGCCCCCAATTAAACGTAATCTTGCATTTTGCACGGCCGGGTTCACACACGTATCATTTTTAGCTTGTGTTTGTTCCTGTCTAGATCTTAGCTTTCAGTGTTAGCTTGGTTGCTATACGTAGCAGTACATGATGTCCGGGTCCCTTGGACCTAATAAGTCTTTTATATACTATACTCTGCACATAAATGTTTGAAATGTCTTGTCATAACATCCGCTAGCTTACACATGACAGCTGCTATCTGTTGCTGCATATCTGTCCTGAATATTTTATAACCACATCTCCAAACCAAGAGAAATCAATCCCGGAAAGGCATTTTTTTTTCTTACGGAGTATCGAAACAAACTTTTTAAACTGAAATCAAATGACTATTCTGAGCTTGCGGATCTTCGGTTCTGAAGATGAATGATGTTTGCAAATTTTGATGGTCAGGTTTTGAGATCAGTGATTATGTTTAAAAGCAAGAAACTTTACTTGATGTAAAATGAGGAAGGAATATTCCGTTTGCTCTTTCAGACATTCTCAAGTTTCTAAAGCGATAACATGGATCGACAGATTTTGTGCAAGTTTGTATGTACTTAACGGTCATCATTTACTCACCCTCTTGTCATTTTATGGGTGGGGGGGCCCAGAATGGATCCAGGGGGGACACAGAGTTTGTGTCATTTTATGAAATATTATTTATTTAAAATATCATCAGATGTGTATTATTGGTAATTATATTATCGTCAACACCAGTATATTGTGACATTCCTAATATACTGTTTACACACACATGTGATAACAACAAAAATAAGTCATTCATCCATTTTTTTGTGTCTCTGCATCAGGCGTCTCACTCTTGACCTTGCATCCATGGAAAAGACAGCTCACCATGGTAACCTGGATCTCCCGTCTTGGCGTTTAGTCCATCATCTCAGCCCTCTCCATGTAGTTATTTTATTGGCTGCACAATTGAAATGTCATGCTTGGCCAACAGAGGAGCCTGTAATTTTTACCGCGTGATTAAACCATCCCAGCCAAATGGAAAACACTGCTGGACCAGACAACAAAATCGGGAGATGAGAGCACGGAGGTACAGGCAAACGGAGCAAATGTGCTGCTATCTTTATAGACGTGTAAGAACATCTCTTTTGCATATTCGGGCACAGGGAAAAGTGGCACTAGGGCGCACGATGTGTCGCATCAGAGCCTGAACGTGTCACTGATGTAAGGAAACCTGGTTCAAATGAATATTAATGAGAAGAAGAATTACCTCTGGGAAATGTTGTCTGCAGCTTAGCTTTACTAACATGCAGCTCACCTTTGGCTCGCTGGCTTCAGAGATGGAATCCCCAGCAGGCATCACTGCTCCGGCTGCTGCTGTATTTGGATGTCATTTCTGCCCTTTCTCTTCGTCTGTCTCTCTCTCGTTCTCTTTTTCATATTATAAAGGAATGTGTAAAAGGACATCTCATACTTGCAATATGTGAGGATTCCAGAGCAATGTCCTGCGTCAGGTGGGATTTTTTTGTAATACAAACAGGAATATTAACACAACGAAGTAGGGTTAGTTTTTACAGGAAATGCATGTGCAAAATATGTCACCATCAAAACTGATTATTTGTTTTGAAGGGAAAAGTCAAAGCGAGGAATACAAATTCTGTCACTGTTTGCTCACACTCATGTCAGTTTTCAACTAGTTTGATTCACAACTGTTTTTTGATCAACCAATTTATTGACATAACACGTTATTCACATATTCATTCGACTTATTTACATTGTGATGGATTTTCTTTTTTGAGACTATTTTAGAAAACAAAAAGGGTTTATTAACAAAGTCTAATGAAATGCAAAAGCATAATATCTCAGAATGCATATAGAACCTTTGAATTCCAAACCAACAATATCAAATCCACTAAATATCCACTAAACCCACTAAACTTTTTCTCATTCACTTAAAGGGAAAGTTCAACTACTCCAAAAATGAAAATTCTGTCATAATTAACTTTGTGTTACAAACCCATATACATTTATTTGATCTGATAAACAAAGATAATTATATTAAGAAGAACGTTAGCAATTTTCAGTTCTGGGACATCATCCGCTACCATAGTAGGAAAAAAAGATTGTATTTTTTTGCCCTGTTGAACAAAACATTTGATATTTTGACGAATTTAGCACAACAAACAGTTCTATGGCACCTTTGACTACCATTTAATTTCTTCCACTATGGTAGTCAATGATGTCAATGACATTCTTTCAAATATCTTTCTCTGTGTTCATGAACAACATTTATACAGGTTTGAAATTACATGAGAGTGAGTAAACGATGACATCATTTTCATTTTTGAGGAAAAATCACATGAGCTTGGAACTACAACTATGAATGTGAGGTTAATTATAGTTATTTTAAAACTTTTGTCTTAAAGCCATACAGCTGTGAGATTTCCCTGCAAACACACAGTTATTAAAAAAAATATGATTGCACCTTTTCTAATAAAGTACCCACTTATAAAATGTTGCAAACTTATTCTACTTTCAAGTGCACCGCTGGACCTTTACTTAAGACTGTACGCTATCGAGCGGCAGAGATTAGCTTAGATCCATTGATTGAACTTTAAAAGAACTCTCTGCACACAGAAGAACTCAGAGGTGACTGGAGTTTAATACACAGCCCTCTCGCTCTGAGCTTATACCTACACGTTTCTACACATTTCTCCACCTTCAGCTTTAGCCAGATTCCCACTTTAATGCTAATGCCAGTATGAGCTTTATATCAGGATTAGAGACTGGTTTCACCTTGAACATTTGACTTGTTTTAAAAACTTCTGACTTACATTAAAAGTAGTACAAATTTTAGTTGCGTGTCATGGTTTTGGGGTACTTCCTTTAATAAAAAACTTTTTTACAAAATAGATTTATTTGATAAACATTGGGTGTGGATTATCGAGCCAGCATATTGATAATAAAAGCATTAGTCTCTGTATGTTTACAGCTCATATCAAGTGATAGAAAACGCCGTATGTGCGTTAAATCGACAGGCCTTATTGATTTATCCAATTTCGGATTTGCCTTGTGTTTTGCACATAAACTTCTATACTGTTCATATGGGAATGGCGGCATTGATTTTTTTAACTTGAGACCAAATGCTAAAGATTTTTGGATAAGCTTCCTCATTACTTAAGCTAAAATCAATAAGGAAGAGCATCTTTTAATGAACGGGCAGTTTGTACAGCAAACTGCTGAAATGGGCCACCGTTCATCTGCTGCCTGGCCAATCGATCGTGAGCGTCTTTAAGTGAGGTCCAATTGGTTGACATTGTGGTTTATCCTTTGTCAAAACTCAACAGGAGCTTCTTCTTTCCAGCCGGTTCCTCCGCCGAAGACACGCAGCTTTGCACATGAGGTATGAAGCCCCGGTCAGAGGGACCGTTTGTTCATCCGTGTGCTGCGAGATCATTTTCGAAATTGTTCTTTCAGATTAAACATATCCTTATCAATTTAACATACTGTGTTTTGTCATCAGTTTTGCATTGGTGGCCTGAATAAAGTGTGTGGTTTTGTGTGCGCGTTTATGTTTGGGGGAGAAGTATCCGATGGTTCGGATCAATGAGGAGACGAGAGGAAAGGAGGCATTGACCTCCCAGATGGAACACACACTGTAAAGTGTCTGCCAGAACAGACTAGACGTCCAGCTGTGTGCTTGAGATATCAGGTACTCTACATTCACACACATATTTATATTGTTTATGACGGTTAGGATGCAAATACACTATATTTAAATCCGTTAAAACACTCGGCACATGTGTTTCTCTCATGCATGTTTTCTCTTCTCCTGTCCTCTCTAATCTGTCAATGTCAATGTGGCAAGGGGGGCGTGGTTTAGTGACGTCTGTATCGGCCAGGAGAGACACGGGAAAGACGGTAAGCAAATGAGCCGATTGCAGATTAAGATCACCTGCATCTCGTTACAGTGATTGGTGAGGAGACAGCATAAAAAAGCTCACACTCCTGTGGATCAAAGAGAGAACTGGGAGACGTGGACGAGTCCTGTGGACCTAAGAGGAGAGTTATTAGCGGGAAAGTCAAGTCGTGTGGACTGTCTATCACCTGATGTGTGAAGCGCCATTGCGCCATTTTGTTTTTGAGAATAAAAAGAATCTCACGTCTCCCAAAGACCGCCGACCCCGTGTCCTTCCTTTGATATAGAGATATATGTTGAACCTTGTTACACTGGTGCCGAAACCCGGGATAAAGGAAGGACCAGAGCCGCCGCCATGTCTCAGCCAGGATCGCCGTTTGCGGACGTTATCCAATCCCTCGCTGGTCTGCACAGTCAACACCACCAGGCGCTGCTGGGTCTCCGTGAAGACCAGGAACGACGCTTTCAAGCACTCGTCCAGGCCCAGCAAGAAGACCGCGAGGCGTTACGGAGCTGGTTGGACCAGGAAGCCACCGCCAGGTGGCCAGCTCCCCAGCGATAAGCCTGCCTCTGCATAAGATGGGGGCTCAGGACGACCCGGAGGCTTTCCTGGAGCTTTTCGAGAGGTCTGCGGAGATTTCTGGCTGGCCACAAGACGACTTTGGTCAGCCCGGCTGATTCCCCTGCTGGCGGGAGAGGCGCAGTTAGCCGCCCAGCACCTGCCAGTCCAGAATCTCCTGGTATATGCAGACCTCAAGAAAGCCATCCTCCAGCGAGTCGGACGGAGTCCCGAGCAGCAGAGGCAGCGGTTCAGATCTTTGGATCTGGGGGATGCAGGCCAACCCTTCGCCCTGGCTCAACAGCTCCGGGACGCATGCCAAATGGCTGATGGCTGATGGAGGCGACGTCAACAAGATCCTCGATCGTGTGACACTGGAGCAGTTCGTGGTGCGGCTTCCGCCGAAGACCGCACAGTGGGTCCAGTGCCACCGACCGGCGTCGCTGACGGAGGCCATCCAATTGGCTGAGGACCAGATGGTGGCGTGCCCCGGGGTCGGCGTACCCCGTTCATCTCTCTCTCTCTCTCTCTCCAACCTGTTCTTCTCCCCCTCCCCGACCTATTCCCTTTCCCAGGTCTCAAGCGTCATTCCTACCCAGGCCCGCACCCAGGAACCGAGACCTGATGGGGAACGGTCGAATACTTCCGGGGACCGGGTCGATACATGCAACCTGCCGTCTCGCCTCCTCCACAAGCCTCTCCTCACCAATCCGTCGGCTCATTTCCTGCCGCTAGGGTGGCGGAAAAGTCTGGGCCGACCTGTTGGCGGTGTGGGGAGCCGGGTCACACGATCGACCGCTGTCAGATGATGGAGGTCGGGACGATGATCCGGGTCCCCGACGACCCACAGGTTGCCCTCGATTCAGCCGGCCTGTATCAAATACCTGTGAGTATCAAGGGGAATACATATCAGGCCTTGGTGGATTCAGGTTGCAACCAGACCTCCATCCACCAACGCCTGATTCGGTCCGTGGCAAAGGATAAGAGCCGCATGGTTAAGGTACGGTGTGTACACGGGGATGTGGTGAACTATTCTTTAGTGACGATGCCTATACAATTTAGGGGTCAAAAGCATAGAGTAAAGGTGGCGGTTAATCCCCATCTCAAACATCCGCTAATTTTGGGGACGAATTGGCCGATGTTTTCTGTACTATTGGGGAAATTATGTGCGGATGTTTCCTCGGGAAATCAAGGGCGACGGAAGACCGCGGTTTGCAGGCGGGGGAAGCTGAGCCGGAACCTAGAGGGACTGATCCAGGGGAACGGTACCGTAGAGAGACAGAATCTCTCTCGGTGTGATGATTTTGCCCTGGAACAGTCTCACGACGACTCGCTTAAAAATGCATTTCAGCAGGTTCGTACCATCGACGACAACGTCTTCACCCTGCCACAGCCGCTTGTCTATCCGTATTTGCCATTTTAAAAGACAGGTTATCGAGTGACCCGACACTCAATCAAATGATACAATTAGTGTCCCACAGAGCCGCCGGGAAATGCTTTTCCAGACGGCTCACCGTAATCCAATGGCTGGTCACTTAGGACAAATAGCAACACTAAACCGTCTAATGGCCCGCTTCTTTTGGCCGGGCATTCATGAGAACGTGCGCAGATGGTGCGCGTCTTGTCCTGAATGTCAGTTGGTAAACCCACCGGCCACTCCTAAGGCACCATTGTGTCCCCTTCCGTTGGTTCAGGTCCCCTTCGAGAGAATTGGTATGGACCTGATCGGGCCATTAGAACGGTCGGCACGGGGACACCGTTTCGCATTGGTCATAGTAGACTATGCGACACGATCCCGAGGCAGTGGCTCTCCGCAACATTTCGGCTAAAAGTGTTGCGGACGCCCTGTTTAGCCTTATCTCCCGCGTGGGAATCCCGAAAGAGATTCTCACGGATCAAGGCACGGCGTTTATGTCACGGACTCTCCGCGAACTATACGGATTATTAGGCATTAAAGCAGTCCGTACCAGCGTCTACCACCCACAGACGGACGGCTTGGTCGAACGCTTTAATCGCACTTTGAAGACTATGATCCGGAAGTTCGTACACGACGACGCCAAGAATTGGGATCGGTGGCTAGAACCCCTATTATTTGCGGTACGAGAGGTCCCCCAAGCCTCCACGGGGTTTTCCCCCTTTGAGTTACTCTATGGACGCCAGCCCCGTGGGGTTCTGGACGTCCTAAGGGAAGCTTGGGAGGACGGACCCTCAGACAGCAAAAATCAAATTCAATATGTCCTGGACCTGAGAGCAAAACTCGATACACTGGGGCGGCTCTCTATGGAATTTGCTACAGGCCCAGACAGGCAGAGTCGGCAGTATAATAGGGGTACTAGCTTACGTAAATTTGCACCGGGAGATAAAGTGCTCATCCTACTCCCCACCTCGAGTTCTAAATTACTCGCAAAGTGGCAAGGGCCGTTCGAGGTCACACGGCGAATAAACGATCTCAATTATGAGGTAATACGGTCGGATAGGAGCGGAGCACATCAAGTATATCACCTTAATCTCCTTAAAAAATGGAACGAGGTGAACCCGGTGATGCTGGCGACGGTAGTGAGCAGAGAGGATGATCTCGGACCAGAAGCAAAATATCCACTTCAATCTCTTGCCCTGGCCCCGGGGGGAGACCACCTCTCACCCTCCCAGCTCACCGAGGTAGCCAAGTTGCAGGCAGATTTTGCGGATGTGTTCTCGCCCCTACCCGGTCGTACCAATCTCATCGAGCACCATATTGAGACCAAACCGGACGTAATAATTCGCAGCCGGCCCTATAGATTACCTGAACATAAGAAAAAAGTAGTTCAGGAAGAATTAAAAGCAATGCTTGAGATGGGGGTAGTAGAAGAATCCCATAGTGATTGGGCGAGCCCGATAGTTTTGGTCCCTAAAACAGACGGCTCAGTCCGGTTCTGTGTGGATTATAGAAGGGTGAATGCTGTGTCGAAATCGATGCATATCCGATGCCACGGATTGACGAGTTGCTGGATCGGCTCGGTTCGGCTCGTTTTTTTTCGACACTGGATTTAACTAAAGGGTACTGGCAGATTCCCCTATCGCCTCTATCCAAAGAGAAAACCGCCTTCACCACGCCGTTGGATTACACCAATTTGTAACACTTCCATTCGGGTTATTCGGAGCTCCGGCTACCTTCCAGCGCCTCATGGACCGCCTGCTGCGACCACATGCGGGGTATGCGGCGGCATACCTGGACGACATTGTCATATAGCAACGACTGGGAGCGGCATGTACAACATCTAAGGGCGGTACTGAGTACGCTGAGAAGGGCCGGACTGACGGCTAACCCGAAGAAGTGTGCAATTGGGCGGGTGGAGGTAAGGTATCTGGGCTTCCACTTGGGTCATGGGCAGGTGCGTCCCCAAATTGATAAGACGGCAGCAGTTGCAACCGCACCAAGACCCAAGACCAAAAAGGAGGTAAGACAGTTCCTGGGGCTAGCGGGATATTATAGAAGGTTTGTACCTAATTATTCGGACCTCACTAGCCCGCTGACTGATCTTACTAGAAAGGAGGCACCGGATACCGTCCAGTGGACGGAGCCATGCCAGCAGGCTTTTACCAAGGTGAAGGCTGCTCTCTGTGGCGGGCCGTTATTGCACTCCCCTGATTTTTCTCTTCCTTTCTCGTTACAGACGGACGCGTCGGATCGGGGCGTGGGGGCGGTTTTGTCCCAGGAGACGGGGGGTGAGGAAAGGCCGGTGCTGTACCTTAGTCGAAAGCTCTCTAGGAGAGAGACAAAGTACAGCACCATAGAAAAGGAATGCCTCGCAATCAGGTGGGCCGTGCTCACCCTCCGCTACTATCTCCTGGGGCGCGAGTTCACGCTCCATTCGGACCACGCTCCTCTCCAATGGCTCCACCGTATGAAAGATACCAACGCGCGGATCACCCGTTGGTATCTGGCGTTACAACCCTTTAAATTCAAGGTGATCCACAGACCGGGGTCTCAGATGGTCGTGGCCGACTTCCTTTCCAGGAGGGGGGGGAGGCTACAGGCCGGATGGGGCCTCGGCCTGAGTCGGGCGGTGGGGGTATGTGGCAAGGGGGGCGTGGTTTAGTGACGTCTGTATCGGCCAGGAGAGACACGGGAAAGACGGTAAGCAAATGAGCCGATTGCAGATTAAGATCACCTGCATCTCGTTACAGTGATTGGTGAGGAGACAGCATAAAAAGCTCACACTCCTGTGGATCAAAGAGAGAACTGGGAGACGTGGACGAGTCCTGTGGACCTAAGAGGAGAGTTATTAGCGGGAAAGTCAAGTCGTGTGGACTGTCTATCACCTGATGTGTGAAGCGCCATTGCGCCATTTTGTTTTTGAGAATAAAAAGAATCTCACGTCTCCCAAAGACCGCCGACCCCGTGTCCTTCCTTTGATATAGAGATATATGTTGAACCTTGTTACAGTCAACAAACAAACACAAAAGCTGGAAGCCACATGCAGTTCACCTGTTAGTTTCTTGGCACACAGTTATGAAAATGAGATTAAAAGATAATACTGTCAAAGTGACTGGTAACAGAACGATCACGGTATCTAGTTCGGCTATATGTTTTTTTATGAACAAATAATGCTATCAGTCAAATGAATCTCATTTTGTTTTCTCATTTTTTGGCTAAATAATAACACTTAAAATTCGAGTTCAGATACTAAAAAGACAGTTTGTAACCATCGTCGCTCTTAAAACAAAACTTTATCAGGTGCAGAGTTATGATATTATCATGTGTGTTGAATTAGAAGGTATCGAAAAACAATTTTTTTTAATATCATGGTTATTGTAAATACCAGTATATTGTGACACCTCTAACAAATTTGAGGATTTAAAATGTTTTACTGCTGGAGAATAAACTATAAAATACCCCTGCAAGCTTTTACTCCAAAGGTGTCACAGTTTTAAGGTCATAAATATGGAAACGGCATAAGTTCACAGCACGGAAAAGAATCAAAGCCTATTGTTGTATGTCCTTTTCTCGTGTAAAGTTTGCTTTAAATGTCACACATTAGCATATGAACTTTTAAATGAGCTTGTTTGCTCAGTAATGCTGGCATGTAAATACCGATATTGAATGCATAGGTTGAATAAGCGAGGTCTGGGTGAGACTTTGGTCCTCCTGATGTTAATTAAGGCACGGCGAGGGATCTCTTCCCCGCGCGATGCTGGGATTGGCTGGCTGTGTGGGGTGCTACAGAAGTGCTTTCAACTTGAACATCCAATAGTTGAAATGGAAATGATCTGTGCTGTCTTGATTTAGCCAGACGTGATTGACAACCATCAATCCCAATATAAAATACTTCATGCATTATGCAGACTCCCAGCCATCCCTTGTTGTGGAGTGTTTTGTGCGCGCGTGTGTGTTTGAGGTAGACAGAGCAGACACACAGCATCTGGGGACCAACAATGGTAACGGATAGACAGATGGTGAGAGATCGAGAGAGAGAGAGACAGCTGTGCACCGGTGGATATGAAAGAAATATGAGTTGATGAGAGATATCTGTGTGTTAGACACAGTGTGTACACATGCAAGTTGCACTTTAAACAACTACTGTTACGGTTGCTGTTAATAGAATTATAATAATTTACTGCTGTTGTTATTATAACTATGAAAACGAGTAGTAGTATTTTTAATAAAAATGTTGTTTTTGTGTCTAATATACAGCTCTTTGAAGTCTATTAATGGCATGTTGTCAATTTCAATTTGTAATTTCAATTACTTTTTTTTCATGAAAACAATAAAAAACATGATAACAATTATAAAACAGTATTATTTAAGTTTTGAACATTTGCATGCTATAAAAACAAAAAAAAATGTCATGAACTGTCCTCCCCAACTATGATAAAGGAAATTGAAATACCTTATTTAATTTAAAATTAATCATATTTGCAATAATTCATTTATTAAATTAATATCATTTTTATATTATATAAAAAATATGAAATATATATTTTAAAATGTTTAAAACGGTCAAAGATGAAAGCTGATTCTTTATGTCTAAGAGGCTTTTTTAAATGAGCTCTTATATCACGAAAGACAGACCCTGTTGTTTTAAAGAAGCACTCCTCTTATTGTTATTTTTGCTGCACTTTATCTTGCTGTTTCACAAAACATTCTGTAAGACCTCTAATAACTGTGCCACGATAAAACTTTATAACAATACAATTTATAACATGATGTCTAAATGGAAGAGAGCATGGAAAGCAAATGGACGCAGAATTCCAGACAGATCAAATTTTTCTATCTAATTATTTCTTTGATTCTCTCTCTCTTTCTCCATCTCTGTATATCTTTCAGAGTCATGTAGTGAGGGGAAATGACATTATGTCGGCCATACCTTCAGTACATAAAAATGATTTAATATGTACTCTGCTTTCAGCATCGAGCAGCAGCGATGTCACTCCCGTGGCGACTCTCCATTTTTTTCCTTTCCCCGAAGTGTTTAAACGTAAAACTGTGGTTATAAAGCAATTTAGGATGTAAAATACCCCAGTCGTTCGTTACCTGGAGCAAAGCTTCCTGCTGTCATTACTGTCAGACTTGAAAGACCCAGTAGGCCCGCATGATAAACAGAAGGCTTGATCAGATGCCGCGTGGCCTAATCATGTTTGTAGCGCTGAATTCCTTAACCTTTGAATGACCTGACAGAATGCCAGTGACCCAATCAGAAAAACCTAATTGAATCATACCTTGTGGTTGCGCGATTTATGAAAAAATGAAATTGAAGCTGAAATATGTATGCGCCCGAGCCAAATACCTTATGAATTGCTCTGTACTGTCTACCTATTACAAATATTTATGAAAAAAAGCACGGCCGGCTTTCTCATTACCCTTCAGATCCTTTGTAAGGATATTCCTGTTGAATAATCTGATTTATTTGCAATTTTCTCTAAACCGCTTAGCGTTTACTTCTAAGATTAATTTTTGCAGTGTTATTAATACCCAGTTGTAATTATGACAGATAGAGATTTTCGTTGTTGTTGTTTAATCTAGAATTCCACTGCCTCCTGCTTTAAAAATGGCCGACCGTGTCATTATGTCTCGGAAGATGGAGGTAAAGAATGTGTTTCAGATGGGGTGATGGAATGAGTGAGAGGAAGTGAAAAGCATTCATGAGGTGGACTGTCACGCTTTAGATGTGCGGCTGTGATTGGATTTGAGGAATGTCGTCATTCATAAACAACACAAGCCCAGTGAGCAGAGTCTTCACACCACATCACATATACACATATACTCAAGCTTTTTCAAATGCTTCATTAATCTTGGAATGTGTTGATTTTTAAAATGACCACACAAGTAAAAATTTCACTTATAAAAACATGCTCAGAATTTTGGTGGCCTATGCTGTTTTTAACCTCTTGCTTGATTTGTCTAAACTTCTAAATTCAATGCAGTTTCAGAATTTTTGTTGAATCGGTTATTGTGCAAATAGTTTTTTTGCTCAAATTTCCTATTTTTAATAAAATATAGGTTTGTTGATTCGTTTGTTTTTCTAAACTGCCAAACAATCAATTCTAGTATCAAAACCTTTTTCTGAGAAAGGCAAAAGTCTGTTGACGTGCGAATAGTTTTTGTGCTTAAATGTCTGATTTTAAATCATTTTTAACCTTTTTTTATTTGGTTGGTTGTTTCTTTGTGTGTTTGTCTACCAAAGAATTCATTTAAGTATCAAAACCTTTTTTTCTGAGGATGCCAAACATTTGAATCACTTGAGGTTTGAATAGTATATAAAATCTACTTCTAATAATTGTGTATACTATTAAAATGATGTCATCTCTGTAAGGTCCATCACACTGTCATTGTAGTGGATTGGTGTTTTATGTTTTCATGTTAAAATGTTTGTGTTGGACATGCTTTGAACAAGGATTTTTAATAGATGCTAAAATATCTATTTCTCAAACACTTTTTAGCTGCAGTGTTTTGTCTTTCGTGGATGCTGTATTTTCTCCCCTATGATTCTTTATTGAACCAAAACCGTGATGTGCATCAGCCCCGTAAAGACTTGAACGTCTTGATGGCCTAACTGTCCTTTCATCAGCCATCGGCCCCTCTCTAAACCCAGAACACTGCTCGGCAGGTGGAATATCAATGGCAGGAGTAGACTCCTTCTCTCGGTGTTTTGTTATTTCAGTAAATGGCCTGCAGGAGTGCTTTAGCTCAGAGAATTTGATCTCAGGCGGAGGATCCCCGACCTGCCGCTTGCTTCGTAAATCGAAACGTTCTCTTCTGGAACAGAGGTTCCTTAGAACCCGGAGCACTGGTAATGAGGAAGAGGCTAAAGCCAAGTCAACGATGCTAGCAGACTCACCTTATTGAAACGTTATTGATGTCCTGCCACAAGTTTTTTTTTTTTTGCAAATGAGGTGAAATATTCAAGGAATAAAAGCAGCATTTCATGAATTAAATTATTGATGTGGCTCGCACCAAATTAAACCGCTTTCCTAAGTTTGCTCTGTCAACCTTGAAATACGATGTTTTCCTTTTCTTACATCCACCTTGGTCTCTGCCATCCTTTCATAATGCATAACGAATCTATATGCTGTTAGCTCATTAAGCCCGGCTCTGTTTTCCCACACGCCAGCCAAGGACAAGCAGCCTGTTGTTTGGCTCAAGTCTAAAAACAATAATCATCTCTGTAATAACACGGCTAATGACCTTTAATTGGAATTGAGCTCAGACTTAATGACTATTAGCATCATTTGACATTACGCCTACTCCCCTGGGTGAGCATGCGTGTGCGAGCGTGCACGTGTGTGTGTGTGTGTGTGTGTGTGTGGGCTACGCGGCGAGGAGCAAGACAATACAGTAAATAGTGAATTGTGAGATGCAGCCAAGCTTGTAGAAAATAACTATTTGAGGGATGGCGCATGAACTGAACGCTGTAATTTTGACAGCTGGCAAGGTGTGGTGAGGCGGGAGCCACGGGTGAGACCCCGTATCTCAAAACCGTTGATGAATGACTCTAATTAACGGATGAAATCAACCATGTGAAGACAGGGTATCGCTTTAGGTCGCTGTTTGGTAGTTTTCTGCTCCTGGTACTGGACTCATCCATCTAAATATCACTGTTCTTTGCTTTTTCGGAGGGCGGGAGGAGGGGCAGAGAAGCTGTGATGGGTCAGAAGAGTCAGGGATGGACATGAGGTCACGTTTCAGAGTTTCTTCAGCGTCCCTTAGCTGGATGCCTCCTGTTTCTCTTCATTCTACCCGTCATCAATTCCATTTGATGTATGTTCACTTAATCTTTGTTTTGCACAATATGGTTTTTCGGTTTGCTTGTGCGTTTCTCCCTCTGTTTCTGTGTACTTGATATTTTCTAGCCTCTCTTTCTCTCTCATTAAATAGCTCAATATTTTGTTATACTCTATCATTTGAGTCCTTTTTGCACGGATATCATTTTTAATTCGACACAAATTTAATTATAATAACGTGCAGAATGATCATTAGGCCAAACTTTATACAAACGTTTAAGCATTCATCTATCGAATAATATATCGGTAACACTTTTCAATATGGTTTTATTTGTTAACATTAGTAAATGCATTAGCTAAAATGAACTAACAATAAAACAAATCCTCCTAGAGTATTTATAATTCTCAGTTCATGTTAATTTTAGCATTTGTGAATATTTTTTCTAAATCAAACATTGTAACTGTTAACATTGGGTAACGCACCATGAACTAACAGTATCAATTGTATTAACATTAACAAAGATTATTGCATGTTGAAAATCTATATCGCACATTGATAGTTAATGCATTTACTAATGTTAACAAACGCAACCTTGTTGTAAAGTATTACATATTAATGTATATATATATTCGTTAATGTAAAATCAATCGGTGCATATCTGTAGTAATTTGATTGACAGGTTTAACACTTTGCAAAACATACTGTATCTGCCTACCTAGACAGCAATTGAAGGCATTTCAAGGCCACAGAGGTAAGCAGCATAAATAAGCAGTCTACTTTCCCCCACTAAATTTTAAGCAGCGGCCTGTGTATCCTTTGCAGAAATCCCACAATGCATTGTGCCAGAATCGCTTGCGATCAGTTAGAATGGGGCTTCGCAAGGCAGCATTTCAGGTTTTGTAACATTTTCTGTTAAAGAAGAAGCGTCTGATAATGAGACGTGTGCCGGCGGCGGCCCTCAGAAAGACCTCCAGACCTTCATCAACAGCCAGCGGAGGCTAAATTAACCGCTCGGCTCTCCGTTGCCCTGCAAACAAAGCTGCACACACAAACAAAAGACTGATGAATAAAACAGGTGACACATAGAGGGTTTAGAGGGGGTTGAGCCGAGCATTGGGACCTTTCATCCACCAGCAAATGGCGGCCTTTGTTAATGAATTCAATTTAATGTTTACCATTCTTGAATCTCTCCTACCTCATATCCTGGCAGACTGCTTACTAACAAGACTGAAAGTCTGGCATTACGGCGTCCAGCTAAACAGGTCCCCCAGGGAGTGCAGTTTTTTTCTGTCCTTCTCTCAGTCCCTCTCTTCCTCTGTTTTAAAAAAAATATACTTCAAATATAAGTGCGCCATTTTTGCATCATGGTTTTTAAGCAAATTCAAGGAGATTTTAAGTCAAAATAACAAGAAAATCTTTGTTGCGTTTACACAAATATATGATTTCACGCGACCTTCTTTAAGTTCAATCAACTTACAGCGCTCATGTAGGCTGTACTTAAATATTAAATTCATTTATCTTAATGTTCACATAGCAAAGTGTAGTATACTATTATAACAAATAGTATTGAAAAAATGTATGACTGCTTTGATGTCATCATTGAATGATTCTCCATAGAATCACACAACATGCTGCATTTCTGATGTGTGTCTTCCTTATTGTGGTAAGAAATGCGATGGGTTGAACACGAATCAAACAGAACGGTAATTTCACAGAAAACAATTATTCACAACAAAACAACATCAATAATACTAAATACATCTTATTAACATCTATATACATACCTTAAGTGCTTATTATTAAAAAAAGCATGAATAATCAAACTTATAGGTATTTCTCGCAGCATTTCATTGCACTGGAAATGTATGTCAGGTTTACTTTATTTTAACTGTGGTTTGCACAACTCAAATTTTTCCATTTCCTTCATGCATACTTTTGAGCTTTTCTTGTCACTTATATATTTGTGTTGCATGAACAAAGGATTTCAAGTTAAGCTAAAAATGTAATAAATTTGTATATTTTTTAAGTAGAAGCTACTTAACATAAAACAATGTTGTCGTTGAGACAACAAATCACTTTTTAGAGTAAACTCTACCCCTCCCTCATCTGGCCATGCATTAGAATACCTGCTCGGTCAGAGAGGGAACTCTCTCTCTCCTCTCTCTCCTCTCCTCTCTCTCTCCTCTCTCTCTCTCTCTCTCTCTCTCTCTCTCTCCCTCTCTCCCCTCTCTCTCTCTCTCTCTCTCTCTCTCTCTCTCTCACTCACAGCGGTGCACATGGGCAGAGAGAGCCACCAGCTGGAGTTTCCTGTGTTTAGTGACTCACTGTCAGGTCCATCTCCTCCTTCTAACTGCGTTTGCATGTCTAGAATGAATAATTGACCGGCTTGAACAAGCCCAGGACACAATTTAAAGCGCGGTGAGAGGAGATATAAAAAAGTAATGACTGCTAAACTTACCGGCGGCGTCTAATTTCTGTAATTGCGTGCTGCCTGAATGAGGCTCGATTCTTTTTTGTGTCTTCCGAGCCGTCTCCGCATGCACACGTGAAATAAATAAATAGAAAGAAGTTATCCTTGTAACGCGAGTTTATATGTTGTTTTCACAGTAAAAGTGTTATCACGAGGGCGTTACGGCTCGTCGTATAAGCACGGCGCTGCCCTGATTTATGCCCCTTTGCCTGTCTATTTTGCTATACTAATATTTATAGCCGCATATATGCATGTATCATTAAAGATACAGGGGCTGATAAATTAGTTTGCTGATGACTGTTTTATATCACAAATCTTCTGAACATTATAGCCTGCTAATGCAAATCCTCTCTCTCCCGCTCGCTCGCCCCCCCCTGACACCCAGTCAAGCCGCGTCATTTTAATAACGGTCATTTGTGCGATTATTTTAAAGCATCCGCAGCGCGGAGGAAAAGGGGATTTCTCATCGCCTCCTGCCCGTGCGTTTGCGGCATTACTCAGTGTGAGCTATTGCAGGAGAGCTCATTGCTCTCAAAAATCAAAGTTAAATGGGTCATCTATCATCTGAATTTGTGTCTGGCTGACTTGTCTGAACATCACAATGATTTATGACTCGAATTGGAGAAGTCAACCATGCATGTTTCTTAGTTTATCGTTTTATGCTGCCTTCAATTAAACCTCTATAAACAAGATGATGGCTTCACAACGTTGTCCGGCAATGAGGGCGATGGAGGTTTGCATAGGGAGGTGCATAACCTTCTGATGTATCCGTGACTCCCTGTTTGAACATGGGCACATGTTTGCCCTCCTCTGACCGTTTGTCATTAACTAAGTCCTGTAATTTGATCATCCTGTGATTCGTATGACACTGTAATATCATCAAAGCCTGATTTTGATCATTTCTTGCTTGCATCAACATGCAAATGCCACCCTAATAATGTGCCGTTTGCTTATTGTATTTTCCCTTATTATTTCCCATTTCTCATTATTGCCGTCATTTTTCTAGATAAAAGTGCATACAAAAATTCAATTTTCCGAATACGGGATCCAGGGGCGATAACACGCTTGCAGATTAGAACCTGAATATGGGCAATTTAGCATGGCAGTTGAAGAGTAAGTGATGTTTGTGTATGTGTGTCTCTGTGCTGCACAGGCAAGACGTCGGTCTGCCAACACATTGAATAGTTGACGGCTTATACTACACTAGAGAATCATGGTTATTTTACTCACTGTGCTTCCTATAGATGGTTTCATCTGACACACACGCCTGCCCGAAGTCAGTGTTTGTTGATCGGTCTGGCTAGTGGCTAATATTATAACTATTTATCTTTTATTTTATTTATATTAATATTTAATTGTATAATGATTGAATGAAACAAAAATGTTGTTTTGAAACAAATTAGTTTTATTAAATAAACAAATTTGTTGAATGGGTCGTGTAGCTTTGTCGCATTTATAAAATAATACATATGCTGCTTTCCAATTCGCATACTATCCGTCCTAAATGGTATTCTAAAATAGAATTAGTATGTCTCAATTCGCAGTATTTTGAAAAGAGTATTCCACAGATTCCCGGATGGTCTACTACTTCCTGTCAAAATTCGAACCATGCAAACTCTAACGGCTAATATTACCCACAACTCACCGCGAGTAGGCGGAGTTAAGTGATGCTCCAATGCATTAATAAATTAAATAACTGATGCGTCACTAAATTAATAAATATAAGCACAGAGTTGACATTACATGTGAAACAATGAATGAATAAATACTTAAATGGAAAGAGCTGTATTTTTGCGCAGTAACGTTTGTTTATGTTGTTGCTTTAAAACCGTCTATAGACCACGTCGCAAGATGTAAACACCAGAAGGTCCAGAAGCATTTCAAAATTTGTATTATTATTATTTTTGAAACTTTAAATATATAAATCATAAAAATATTAGTTTAACCTTTTGATTTGGTTTTAAATGCTCTGTTGGTTGTATCCTGTTCAATCATTTTTGCAGTGTTAAAAAACGGTAACAGGAAGTTCTTCTAGACCAAATTTCTCGTGCAATACAGCGATACGGGAATCAAAGACTGTTTTCTGAGAATCTGTGTATTACAGACGGTTTGTTTGAGTTTTATTTATATCTTCATGTATTCGCAGCTCTGGTGTAACTGGCGTGTTTATTGACACGCATACCCAGAGAGATTTGGAGGGTACCAAATTAAAAGACTCAGTTATCTATGTTTATTACAGAATGGCTTTCAGGCTCTGAAAAACACTTTGATTCTATGTGTACTTTTTGTGTCAAGGCAGTTCAGGACTTGAGAATGTTTAAATAAATAAAAGATTTGGGGGATGTGCTCAGCTTTACTATGCGTGTTATCTTAAAAAACAAGTGCGCTAACTAGCGCAGGCAGCGTAAAACATTTTGTATACTTTTGTTTCTCTTTATCTAAAGCTGTGTAAGCTTTCGACTCCTCTGGAAAACACATGGGGTGAAAAAATGGCACAAGGTCATTCAGAAATCTAAAAGAGCAACTGATTTAATTTTCACCCGTAGCAACGCCAGGGAAGGCGTAGGACATTGGCATTGGTTGAAGAGGGTGAAATTAATCAGCATACCATCTCTAGTGAGCGCCAGTTAATCACGGGCCTAAGCGTTTTATTAACAAAATGATATATCTGCTTCAAATTACCATATTAGGAAAACTTCCTCCCCACACTTTTCACATTTTGTCGTTTAAAACGGGACCTTGATTAACAACATTTTTAGTCAAGGCTGTGAGGAGAGACACTGTGATGCTAATGGGGAAAAAACATAAATATAACATGTATTTTCATCAAGGTCTCATAGCTGACTACAAATTTGCACAATGTTTTGATTGTTCAATGCACATCTGTGAGAGAAGCTAAGTGTTTATATTGTGTTTACGCTCATGCATTATCACTTTTTTTTTTACTTTCTGCCGCTTTGAAAGACATTCCGTTCACATACGACCACATGAAAGATGAGACCGGTCTCCATCTGCGAATCTGATGAAAAATACCGCTTCTTCTTAACTTTGATTTACTAGCTGCATCACTGCCAAGAGACAGACCCCCACCTTCTGCCCCATTGCACTCTTCCTCCTCATTTTCACCACATTTGGCCCAATTGTTCCTGCACTCGGAACCCTGCCGGGCCCCGGTGCATGCTGGGATGAAGGTGACGGAGAAGAGAGGGTGGTGGGGGCACCTTGAAATTGATAGAGTGCTCAGAGCCCCTCCCTTTTTTTAATAATACAATGTTTGAACACCCTTTGCGTTGGATTTCTGTCTGCGCAGACCGGAAAAGTCGGATTCCAGTCTGCGCGTTTGTAGTTGGAGGCAGTGAGCGATGGCCACAAGTCCAGATGTGCATCGTTCTCAAGGGGACGCAACAGGAAAGAGAATCCGAAGAATCATCGGCCCCTAAATTTCATGCATCACCATTCATACGTCTGTGAACGTTGTATATGATATAGAGTCGCCCCATGTTGGATAAATAAACCGCAGATGGCCTTCAGATCACAGCGAATGGTTTGCGAGGTTAATATGTTTTCTTTTCCCATCCTGCTTGTATAATCTTTCCGTTTCACCGTTTTCTCTCTCATCCCGTCTTGTTATATTTGCTGTTGACATTATGACCGCAAGTTAATGCAAGCACTTCATTTGATATTGTTTTAACTAATATATGCTGGCCAGTGTCGCCAGGTTTGTTTCCGTTTTAGGGCGTTGTTTTATAACCCAATGAGTTACTTTAGGTAAGTTAATAAAGAGGGAGGCTGCATGTCAACATAAATTAAATATCTTAAAATCAAAACACGGGACTTGAAACGATTCTGTTTATTTCTTTATCTTTTTGTTATCAGGACTGATATGTTACACATATAAAAGGTCTCGGTTTTATTTATTTTTTGGTTAATATAAACTGCGATATTTAGTATTAACGTGATAGTTAAGCCAACATTCTGTCATCGTTTGCTCACCCTCTTGTCATTTCAGAACGCAAAAGAAGATATTTTGAAGAATGTTGGTAACTGAACAGCGGTCGTACGCATTCACATCTATTGTATGGACACAAAACCTATGCCAATGGGTACTGCCGTTGCTCGGTTACCAACATTCTACAAAATATCTTCTTTTGTGTTCTGAAATGACAGATGGGTGAGTAAATGATGACAGAATTGATTAAAGTGATATAAAATGGTCCATCCACAACTAATGTCCAATTTTGGATGAATGAGGGTCTGGCTGCATCAACGGAGCGACTCGCGGCAGATGCACATGCGGTAGAGTCATCCTGCAGCCTCTCTGAAGGAGGCAAATGCCTCTCCTCCCCGCACGCAGGGCCTTTGATCACTGCCTGTTGTTATACATAATGATTTTGCCAGTGTCAGAGTGAAATCAGGAACGAGTGTAGCTGTAGTTCATTATAAAAGGCTCATCGATGCCGCGCTTGCATCAAGCCCTTCATTGGCATCATTCTGTAATGTGTGATTTATTTTATCTGCTCATTTTCTGCGGTCGCGTGTGAAGCTTGGGCTTTCAATGCGAAAGCGGCCTTTGAGGAAACCTCTCATCTCGAAATGTCAGAGCGCTCGCGCACACACGCACACGTGCACTTGATCTGCATATGAGGGTTTTTGGGGGCTTGCCAGGGTTTCGCTGAAGAAGACATCAGAGATGAAACCGAGTGGTTTTTCCCACCTGGAGCCAGCACTTATTAGCCCCAGAGCAGCGAGGGGAGGAGGTCTACACGAACAGCTGTGAAATTACAACCTGCTTAATTTAATTACCAGCGCTAATTAATTCATATCTACAGCCAGAGGAAAAGGACTTGAGTAAAGAAGTCATTAGCCTAATTACTTAATGAATTGTCTATGGCACCCGTCTGAGCTGCGTCTTCATTATCTGATGTTTGGCCTTGGCACCAGTTTAGCGTGTTTGATGAAATCCGGTCTCGGTGATAATTTCTCCCCGTCACGCTCTCTTAATGAGAGGTGTTGAAGCTCCATATGGCAGCGTTTGTGCTCGAGTACCCGTTGAGAATGTCTCTTCCCGATGCTAAATCACCCGGTCTTGGAATGCCTTCGCGTGCGTCGCATGAGGAGTCCTGAGGTAGCTGTATAATTTAGACTCGTGTTGTGTGTGCATATATATATTTTTCCCTAGATCTGCTTCAGAGATATAGGATGTTTATTTTCAGTGTGACGGAGTGTGTGTGATCCTGAGAGGGTGCGTGTGTGTCACCATCCATCAGTGAGCTACGACTGCTGCCAGCCTCCTGAGCTCTTCTATCTTTCGACTCGCTTTCTAAATGTCTGTCTCTCTCTAAATCTATCACTCCACTTCAGTCCCACAGATCTGCCCTTTGCCCCCCACCACCACACGCATTGTCTTCCTTACATTGGCATGTGCACACATGGCAATTAAGTGTCTGCAATACTTTTGTAAAGCTAATTAAAAACGAATTTTAAATATGTAAATCATAAGTGTTTCTGTGTATTTTACTAATATTTTGACAGTGACGGAAACAACTCATCAGCCAATCAGAATTGGAGAAAATGAAATTGAAGTAAAATGATTTTTTTTCCAAATTTAGTCTCAAAATATATTTATACTGTACACCGTTTTATACAATTTTTTTTTTATCTCAAAAAGTGTTTGTAATTTTATAGACAATGCTTTTTTAACAGTATATCGCACTACTTCACATCGCATTTAAAATTCGATTAAAATTGCAAACTTGCAATCATACCACGTGTTCTGATTTATTTTATAACTTTATCTTTCTATTTCTATTTCCACCATCTATATGGATGCAAAACTGCTTGGCAACAATGTCAAATTGTGACAAGCACTATATAAATGTTAAATGACTGTAGCACTACAGTGAATACGGCGTAGATGGCTTAAAAACAACTGCGATCAGATCTGTGCAAAGAAGGGAAAATTTAAAT
Organism: Triplophysa siluroides; assembly: GCA_006030095.1. Taxonomy (NCBI): domain Eukaryota; kingdom Metazoa; phylum Chordata; class Actinopteri; order Cypriniformes; family Nemacheilidae; genus Triplophysa; species Triplophysa siluroides. The sequence goes on along the minus strand of VCII01000879.1, from coordinate 347,836 downwards.
CAATTTTATATACGGCGACTGATTACATGCGTTTCATCTGTTCACCTCGTTCTGTCTCATAAAGATAAATTTTCATCGCGCTTCAGCCGAGACTAACCCCCCCGCGCTGTCATTTAGGACGTTAGCATACTTGATCGAATTGGGTGTATTATTATCCAGAGAACATTTGGCTAACTGCACTTTTATGACCCCTGTTTTGGGTTCTCGGGCAAGCAGGGGTGGCGAGGGATGTTTTACGCTGCTGCGGTGACTTAAGCAATTGGATAGAAATTGATTGAGAGCGTTTGTCCAAAGAAGGCCTGGTTCGGGAAAAGCTAGATATAGGGCTTAATAACCAAGGCTCTGGTTCCAGTGTCAGCTCAGATTATATTATATATTAAAGTGATACCTAGTGTTTGTGCTGAAAGCTAAGAAGCTTTTTCTCCCTGTTCTAACACTATTGGCTGTGGTTTCTGGGAAAGCATTACCTTCATCATTTATAGACTCTAAATATTCGCCCTGAATAATCCACATTTTATCCTTCTGTGCACGCCGAGCTAATGGATCGCCAAGCAGTCAATGTGGTCATGTGTTTTTCAGGATACTAAATCGGTTATATTGTTTACCTATATAAATATATATGAAACATGCACCGCATGCTTCTGTTAAATTTCAACAAAACTCAGGAGTGGCACAAAGTCATCCATCGGCAATGTGACACAAAACTGTGATAAAAATTCTGTTTATCACCAGGGCTGGACTAGGAAGAAAAATCGGCCCTGGCTTGTTTGGCCCTGCATGGGGGTTAGGAATGGATACGTGCCTTCTGCATTCTCGTTGCGTGAAATTGCATTTATAATACGTCCGTCTGAGCGGCCCAAGCATCCGGCCCTATACGTTGGCGGCCCACCAGGGAAACTTTTGGAACGCCAGATGGCCAGTCCGCCCCGGGTGACCACATAAAATTGTATACATATGTGTGAACTTTCCTGAAGTACATTTACAAATATTAATGTTACATTGCTTAAAAGTGAATATTAGCTTGTTTTTTCTTTGCAGTATTTGAGGTGTGGACAAATATAGAGCACCTTTTCTATTATTTTCATTTTTCATTTTCTGCGAATAAATGCAAATAGTCAAAATATTTTTATTAGAAATTTGGAAGAAATGTTGTTAGTAGTTCACAGAATGAAACAAAAATGATAATCTTACCTAACCACAAACACAAATAGTAAATTCAGAAAAACGTAAAATAGTTTTGAAATCCTCTCCGCGGCTATATTTAATAGGTAAGTGTAATGTTAATGCAGGTAGGCTATAAAATATACATTATATATTAGTATATTTGCAATGGTTTCTGTAAAAGCATTACCATCATCATTTACAGGCTCCATATACACAGAGGTTATAGTACCATATATACATATTGGTCTGTATATGTGCAAGCTTCTGTATATATTTGAAGTGAATGCCTATTGTGAATGAAACATCGTTTTTCCTCCTTTTCTTCATCAAGCAAAATAAGACATGAGCGTGCATCCATGGAGTCCACTTTGTAATACATGACAAATCACGCTCTCTCATGTATACACCTGGCTTGTGAATGGGAGATTGATTACTCTCCCTTGAGGCAATCACATAATACACTCCACTCATCTCAATGGAACTTTTCTACGAATGTCATGAGTGAGGCTTTATCTTAGTTATAACGGGGTTGTTGATCATCTTGCGTCTTTGCGCATCTTTAGCGGGGTCACAAAGCACGTGGATGCGAACGTTTTGACCTTGACGACCTCTTGGGCCGTGAAAGCCCAGGTGCATGATGGGCTACATTGACGCCGCCATTGAGACCCGAGTATTCTGTAAAGTGGAAAAACATGAGAAATTTCAATGGTGTAATTACTTCGAAGGATACCGCTTTATGCTCTGCCAGGGTAGGAAGGTTATTAATGATGAGCTGTGTCAAAGATGAATTGTATTTACTTCTGTGTATTGTGTAGACATACTGTACAGCGACAGAGCCCGTGCACAGTATAGTCTGGAAAAGTTGCTCTTCTGAAAGTTTTTAATCTCCGTCACGGAGATTCAAAATCACCCACCGTCCTCTGTCACTTTATACTTTCGCTGTCTTTGAGGAACGTCCTTGATAAATCATTTTATTTCATAACATGCAGATGGATCTAAATCCAGTCTAACTAGCACATTGTCCCGTTTTCTATCTCAGTAATATCTGGAGTGTAGAAAGAGCTTTGGCCAATCAGGGATTAATGCAGGCGGGTTTCTCAGCCAGAGGACTCAGTATTGGACTGAATAGGACAGAAATCTCCGGGGGGACTTTGATTGGCAAAATAATTAGCTTATTACGTCCTTTCCAGACCGGTCTTTTTCTCTATCCAAAGCCCTTCTGAAATAATATTTAGGTTTAAGCCCTCATTTCACATTGAGCAATTTGATATTCTATTTGGAGCTCTTTCGTTCAGCGGGGGTCAATTGAGACCTCAGAAATTATAAAATGAAGTTTTCATCATCTGATTTCCCGGTTTGAAGACTACGGCCTTACGCGGCCGTGCCTTACGCAGAAGTGAGATCCTAAACGGCTATCAATTTCCTCCATTGAGTCGGAAAAAGCGTGAAATTTACTGTTCTTTTCACGTGACAATTTTCACACAGTCTTGCTCTGTCCTGGAGATCTTTTGGAAATTGAGACTGAATGGAACAATGGAAACGATTTTACGCAAATGATCGTGCTGCACTGTAGAAAAAGCATTGTCAGTTAACCTACAAACGTGCTTTTTGTGGTGACGTCTAAATTGTCTGCTTTCATTCAAGTCAAGATTATTATTTAATGTTCCTGTATTAACCTGACAGCACTAGGTTATGCCAATTTTTGTTCCTTAGCTTACAGGTTTGGAATGATATGAGAGAGAGTAAATGATGTAAATGTAAAAAACATTCTTTTATCTTTTAATCTTCGCAGTCAAACATTACTTGCTCTATTTGTCCAATTTGCTTTTGACGGGACTATAAAGCAGACAATCGAAGCAGACCCCCGGCCACAGAGAAGAACAGGCGCATCTCCTTACAAATCAACAAACCGTTTGAAGTTCTCTACCTGCTCCACTTGTCTCCTCCCCGGCAACACTCCCACACTCTTTTTATTGCAACTTATTCCGACCCCATTCACAGATGCTTTCAACTTTGCACAAAACACCGTGACCTTCCACAGAGAACAAACTCCACCGCCTGCAAGACGATGAACCAGAGAGCAGAACAGGACATGGACAAGGTAGAGTCGAGATCTTCATCTCTGTCATTGACACACACTTTTATTTCTCCAAGATTACGAACGTAACTCAGAACATCTGAGAGATTCAGAGTCTCCACTGGCATAGAAATGGAAAGTGACATTAACACTTTTTATCCGTCCTGTCACAAGACGCGTGTTGATGAAACCCTGGGTAAAAATGACAAGGTACGGGGGGTTTTAGTTTAAAGCTCTTTCACGAATGGCTCTAATTGGCTTGCGATGGATTGAGATCGTGGCAGTGTTTCATCTCTGAGGACCGTGTGAATTCACGAGGCCATCTGGTTTGTGTTGTACATATGTGTTTATGTTTATCTGTCCTTTTTTGGAAAATACAGTGTCCCGTTTTTTAGATAAAATAAGAAGCGGTGCTGATTGGTCGCCTATGACTGGGGTTTTCCTTCCTTAGCTGGTTTATTCTCGGCATGCTAGTGAACCCCAGATAAACCCATTTAGCATATGTGTCTGTCTGTGTGAGGGAACATTAAAAAGTCCCTTACACATCCCACGTGCCTCAGAACGCTGTGAACCTCTGGAGTCCTCGCTGTCGTCTGCTGTGGAACCTCCTGAGGCCACAAGCGCTCCAGACACTGCACGGATCTGCTTTGTCTGCCAGAACTTTCTCTCTGTTGTGGGAGCTCGCTCAGCAATATGACAGGGCATAATGACACGCTTTATGGTGAAACACGGAGATGTAAGAAAGATCAGTAAGCAGACATTTTACGGATCGCATTTTACACGAATCTTTGAATATTTAGGTTAAGCGAAACTGGGTCAACTTTACTACGCTATATACAGTGTGTGTGTGTTATATTGAGGTATATATGGGTAGTCGACAGACTAATATGCAAATTTGTCCTATGTTGTGACGGCAATTTAGGAACAAACTAACAAGGACAGTAAATCTCTATTATGCGATTGTATACGATAAATATCAATAATATAAAACAATGTCATATTAACAGTTTGTTTGCTAAATTTTGCTGTCAGACACCTGTACGATTACTACCCATATACAGATATTGGTATAATAATCAATTAATAATTAAACAATTTTTAAAAACACCTTTTTTAATTTACACCATCTGTTTTAAACTAACCCAATATCATTTAATGGCAAACATGTTCTTTCATCTTGTCAAGCATCCTGTTAGTTTTCTTACCGACGTGTAAAGTTATAATGAATAAAATGTAATTGCCTGAGCTTTTAGCACATAGAGCCACAGAAAGGATTTAGAGACCATTCCAAATTTTAGTTTAATCAGCATTTCCAGATGTATTGTGGCCAATTCAGTCAATTAAAAAAAATTAAACCTCCGGATTGACATGAAGTCCAACAGCAATGTGAACGACTGACAGCTTGACAAGACACACGAAAACTGAGATAAAAATCCAGGTTATCACATTAAAAAAAACTTTTCATGAACACATATAGAAATATTAGTGTTTTAGCCTATTTCTTAAAAGTGAATATGAACTTGTTTTCTATGCAGCATTTGAGGTGTGAAAAAATACAGAGCATCTTTTCTGTTATTTTGACCCGTTTCCATTTTCAATTCAAATAAATGAAAAACAGGAAGCATCATTTTATTTGAAAAGAAATTTGGAAAAAATATTTGACAGAATGAAACAAGAATCATAATTTTACCTAAACACATTCCTTTAAATAGTAAATTTAGAAAAACTGAAAATCGTTTATACCACGGCTGAAGTGTATTCGTAAAAAAAATTGATTCACTTAATATGTTTTCCACAGATTAGAAGGATAGTTAAATTAATTGATTATTATACCAATATCCGTCAACACCAACATGGAATAACACCAATGAAAGTCTCCGTGCATTTTCAAACAAAGACAATTTAGTTACTTTATAATCTCTTTTTCGAAATTACAAGGTCAAAGATAATCTGTAGAGTTTACCAGGACCACACACTTAAATAAACACACAATCTAAAGAATGTTACAGGGTTGGGTTTCTCTTTGCTAACCGTCACATACAATCACAGCTGTTTACCATAATGAAACGGCGGCCATTTTGGCCTCTCTCAGTTGTGACAGAGCGATGGCTGTATGTTTTCTGACAGCGTGTTAAAGACAACTTTTGTCGCAAATACAAATCCTGAACTTTGTATTAGTAATAGACGACTTCTAACACGTTCCCTTAAGTGTTGTTTTTAATGGACCACGGAGTGATCCGCGTAGCTTTAATCTCTCATTCCACATAGATGCGCTTGTCATCGGAGCAGACTCTCAAGGAAGCTGAAGGAGCTCTCACGAACTTAAAAGAGCCAGGTGTTCAAAATCGTTCATTGTTGTCAAAGACGGTTTGGGGCTTTAGCTATCGGAAGAAGTATTTCTCCGAGTTGAAGCCATTTGAAAGCTGAAATTTCTCTGTAAACGCGCTTCCTTAGAATTCCCAGTTTGCCTGCTATCTTAAAAAAACATTCTGCCTTTGTGTTTTCTCTTTGCGGGCTACAGACCTGACAGTCTGAATTTACTCATGGGTTATTTGTCAACACGCACCGCACGTGTAAACTGGTGTCAGATTTCCTTAATCTGAATGGTGGCGAGGTTTTCAAAAGTTTCTTGAGAAGAGGGTTTACTATACCGCGTTAGATTTTCACATTTATTATATTGCAAACGACACTCTTAAGTCCGCTCCTATAGATTTCATCTCGGGCAATACACAAGAACCAAGAGCCTTGGTCGCTTCTGCGGTGGATTGGGTTTGTGCGGTGCAAATGAAGGACTTTTTCTTCATTTGAATGTCATTTTGAGCGGAGATGTGAAATAGTGAATTTAACGTTTTATGACTTCCATTGAATAATAAATGAGAACATTAAGGAAGCATACTAATGATGAATATAATTGGGTTTGGATTTTTCCTTTAAGCACTTTTTGCCGATTTTCCTCCACCGGTGCATGATGGGATAACTCATTTAGAGTAGCCAAACATTTTGCCCTTGAGAAAACAGAGACGCTTCATTTCAGCGGCTAGTTTCTGATATCATTGTCTGACCTTTAAAGTTCCTGAACACACCTGTTCATATTTAATATTTCGCTCGTTACCTATTCACGTTTTTCGCCAGGGTTTTGTTTTAATATTAATCACTAATGTAAGATCTGAAAGCAATCAGAAATTGGTGGATCCGGTTAATAAATAATGACGATCTTTAATAGTTAATAGCTGTCAGAATGGATAAATATCAAGATGGACGATTAATAATTTGCAATGAAGTATTATCAGATCAATAGAAATGGGTTTCAGCAGAATTGTCCCTCTTATTGAATTCTTGTTGTGGCTGCAGAGTCCATGTAAACCTAACAGCGTGTACAAGCCTCTTTATTTGCCCAGGCTTTGTGAACATGCTGTTTATTGATAAAGAGATGTTAAACACTCAAAATTAGAAATCTATACATTGCACTGCCGTGTCTTCCTCGTCCGTTTCCTGCTTCCCAAGAAATGCAATATTTTTTGTTATTTTTAATAATTTATCATTTAAAAAAAAGCATATGCATTTACTCTACACAGCAAATTAAATTAAATTGAGAGATTGCTGTTTAATATCACATTTTAAATATAGAAATATTCAACATTTTTATTTTTGGCATTTTATTTTATATTACAAGAGCTAATTTTAAAGCGATAGTTCACCCAAAACTGATAACTCCGTCATTGGTACTCACGCAGAACACAAAAGAAGATATTTTGAAAAATGTTGGTAACCGAACAATGGCAGTACCCATTCACTTCTACCGCAGGGACACAAAACTAATGCAGGTCAATGGGTACCGCCGTTGTTCAGAGGGAAACGATGACAGAATTTTCATTTTCGGGTAAACTATCCCTAGAAAGGTCCAGTGTATGAAAGCTGCCTTTCACAGGCGGGGATGCACAGGGTCAGAGCCGGCACAATTTCCCCCCGGTACATCATCTGTGACACGCTAAAATGATTTTTCACGTTGACATTAAGGGCTTTTAATTTCACTCCTTTTCTCTCTGTATCTCTGCTTTAGTAGCAGGCCAGCGTGGAGAAAGTTAATAGCTCTGGCTTAGAAGTCGTACCGCTCAAGTCCAAATTACAGGAAAGACAGAACCATCTCAACAGCTGCAGGATCAAATTCTCAAGCAGCAGGAGACTTTAAGTAGGGCAAGCCAAACTCTCAAAGACACCAAAGCAGCTGGCAATAAGGTAAAGAGAGTCAACTCTCTTTCTCTCTCTCTCTCTTATTCGCTTGCTCACTTTCTCATTGACTCCCCCCACCCTAAGAAAAGATGTTTCTGATCTCCTCTCCTTCCCTGTGATGCTCCATCCCCAGGACATGTTGTTTGGGAGAATATGGAGTCTATGAGACAGATTTTACAGCGTCTTATCTAAATTTCACCAGTCAGAGATGGCTTGTATTTGTGTTGGCATTGGCTGATACATGCATGCTTCAGTATTTTTATAATCACAGAGGACTGGAAAGAAAACAGAGCTGCTCTGTCGAAACCTCTGGCGAAGGACTCTGGGCTTTAAGTGTTTTCTCTGCAGAGCGAAACTGTCGTCTTGTTTTTGCTTGAAATGAATTTCAGATGAAGATGGGGTGGAAAGTGTGAAGCTTTGAACGGGTTAACCTAATTTTCCCTGAGATGAAGTAGATGTTTGGTGATGTACGTTTAATTCCTCCGCTCCACAAACAACCGTCTATTTAACCTCCTAACCCTGGCGAATAAACGTGCGTGTAGCCAAACACAAGTGCACGGGATGGGTTTCAATTCATCTCCTGGACTTTTATCTTCAGATTTGCAAGGCAAACAAAACAGACGTTAAGTTCTGCTCGGGTCCTGTTACTGTTTCACATCTGGTTCTGCTTCGCTGTGAAAACCTTCTCTCTGATCTCATATGTTGAACTACTGTAACTTCGCCACTGTCTGTTTCCTGCTGGAAAAAAACGAGAGGAGGCTGAAAAATGCGCCGAACAATAATAGCTTTTGTTCCAGAAAAGTTCCTCCGTTAGCGCAGCTGAACAAACAGTCTTAACAGTTTGGTTTGAAAAAAGAAAACCTCCTCCCATTGCTGGTGTTTAGCAAACGTTGTGATAATTATGTTTTCTACAGAGCTGGACTAAGCCCTCCATTTGTATTTCTAGACCAAGAAAAAACTGTGTTTTTCTGGATTTGTTTGAATAGATTATCCTTGCACAGTGGTATGAGGTGCGGGGGGCTTGTGCCTATGGCTGGATTGTCCAAATGCTACTAAATAAATAAGACGTCAGAGACAGCAAACCCAGTGGCCTCCATTAGAGAGAAGAAATGGGGGAAGATAATTTGTCCCTGTGAAGTTAGTGCACATCAGAGGAGAGAGACAATTACAAAGCCCTCTGCTGTGGGGGCCGTGATACATTCCTGCCCGTGCACTACCCATCAGCCCCGGCTCCCGGCTGGACGGAGTGACACGCATTACTGTATAGGGCTTTGGGATGACTTCTCATCAAATGTCACAATCACAGCGGCTCATACTCTCTTGCTGTTTGAATGTCCTTTAAGAGATTTCTGCTGACGGCCGATGCTGGCAAAATGACATGACTATTACACTGCAGGAAAATTACTGTTTTGCTTTCGTCGTATTGGGAACATTTCTGGCATTTACTAGTCCTTTGAACGTATTGTTTTAAGTTTGGCCACTGGTTAATTGATATAACTTTAAATTGAGTTGATATAACTTAAACGTAAATTGAAATTGCTTCAATTCTTTTGATTTGTTGTTGTTAAAAAAAGCTGAAATTACTTGTAAGGCCAAGTTGATTGTAGCCAGTGTTGGGCAAGTTACTCTGAAAAAGTAATGGATTACTAGTTACTAAATACATATTCAATAGTGTCATTAGATGACTGTACATATTACTTTCTCCAAAAAGTATTTAATTACATATTACTAATTACTTTCTATATCCTACATCAACCTTAATGAGTTAAGTGGTTCAAGGATAGACATGAAACAGCTCTTTTAATTCATTCAAATAAATCATATAAAACTACATGAAGTAGCGTTACAAATGTGAGAATATATATTAAAGCACGGATTCCACTATTTGACACATTTATTGCACACAATATTTAGTTTAATTACATCAGAAGTAACTGTAGTTAAATTACAGAAAAACTAAGAGTAATCCCTACTTTACTTTTGCAAGGGAAAAGTAATTAAATTACAGTAAATAATTACTTAGTAACTAGTTCCACCCATTGAATCATTTTTTACATTATTATATTGACATAATATTTATAACTAGCTGTGATTTGTATTACATTGAATGATCAATTTTATTAAATTTTTTATTTAAAGCTCCAATCTGTAACTTTTGTCTCCATGGCACTATCTTTGATTTAAACATAATATTACTCAACATTACATGAGTCAAATGATGTCAAGCTGAAATCGTTCTAGTCAATATGCTGTACAGTAAATAGTATAATGATGATATATTTGAAATTATGAAATAAGATTACATTTAGAATTCACACTTTTTTAGGACATAGAAGAAACACTGTGCTTTTTAAACGATAACGCTGTCTTGTTGTCAAAGTTGAAAAGCAATTTTCAATCTTTTTAATACTTTTTATTGTTTAGACTTCTGGAAAACCCAGTGACTTAGAGGTTTCGTAAGGACAGCAGCAATATAATATTTTACAAGCTCACCATTGTGAATGATTTTTGAACACAGATTTTTACAGTTTACTGGTTTATTTTGAACCAAAAACCAGAAGTTACGGATTGCAGCTTTAAACAACTTTTTCATAAGTGTACTTGGCTTCCTATGAAGACAGTGTTGTACCTTTTTTGGCACAGATTTTTGTCCAACTTCTTTTGTAAATGTACTTTTTCTTCGAGATTGTGAACGCTAGCGAGTTGGTGCCCTGCGTGAAATGCATAAAGGGGACGGCGGCCCTCGTTCTGTTGACAAAGTCTCAAACTAACTGACTTTTTCTTTTCCGTACGCATTGGATGCGTGTGTCAGTCACTCAATTTGTTTGTTTGTTGGTTAGATATATCACTCTTATTCCCCGCACTCCCTCTGTTCTCTGTATAGGTTGTCTAAACGTCAGTTGGGATCGTCTTTCTCCATCAGCATTTGAAGCCGGGGAGCGTGTTGAGGGGAGGGGCCATGGAGATGCAAAAGGTAGTGATTGATTTAAAAATACCTTCGCTTTGATTTCAAGGGCTTCTTGTCCATAATGCACAGCTTAAAGTTCTTGTCTAAAACTTGTGAGTGATTGACCCAGTTGGCGGCAGGTTTGAGCTATTTGCCAGCTGGTTGCGACTTGCCTTTCTTTGCTTAATAATCAACAAAGGCCCGCGCCTGTCACAAAACGACAGCGGCACGACTTATCAAGGCTGAAGTTTATAGTACTTCACATTATTTTCGTAATACTTTTTATGCGTCCCCTCTAATGCACCGTAATGCAATTCCACATATTGTTGACCTTTATATTGGGGTCAGCGTGCCACGGGCTCATATGAGATGTGCTTCGATTTTATTACTCGGATGATCTGCCTTCATCTACTCTCTTGAGTTTTTTCCACACTGATAGCCGATCGGTCTTTAAGTTATTTATCTGATGGTCCAAAATGAGCCCCTGTAGTTTGACATTTAATTTGATGCTGGAATATCACAAAGGTAAAATGGAAATGAAGTGTATAATAACAACAAGTACAAATGACATTGTTTTGCTACCTCCATTCCTGCATTTCTAATGTGCTATAAAAGCTGATTTGCTATTAATGTTTCATGAGAAGGTTGCATCCCTCTTTTAGGAGAGATGCTCTCACGATGCTTTTTTCGGTTCTTTTGTTTTTTCCTCCTGTTGCTTTCAGATACGGTTAATGTCAGTCGCTGTGCAGTGAAGCACATCAGATGTCAGGCCTGTGAAATTGTACTGCAATGAGCCTGTTAAATGTGCTTTGGAAGGGTGTAACGCAATATATTATGCATGCATGAAATGTACAAACACAATGAAATTATGCAGTACAGATATGATACAGTTTTCTCAAGTCTCGCGAATGCATTCTGTGATACATTTTAAATGCAATTTTTTTGGCGACCGGCGAAATGGTGCTGCTGTCTAATGGTGCATTCATGGACGTGAGAAACTCACTTAAAACGTTCGGCCGTGCATTGAGTCACACACACCTTCAATTTCGTGTGCAAACTACAGATGTCCTGCAAGTCTTGTGGTTACCTACAGTATATTTCCAATAAAAGTAGATATTTTTATGCACCTGCACATGTTTTTTTATTATTAAAAATAATAGATTTCAGATATGATATGCAGATACAGCTTTGCTGCTCTTCAAATGCCTTTTAAAGATGTCTTAAAATGTAAGGAAAAAATTAAAACAATAAGTAATTAACAAAGTCAATAAAAATATTTACTGTCTGTCAAAATAACACAAATGAAGAAGTTTTTCTAAAGTTTATTCACTTGTTTACTGGGAACTCAAATTGAAGTTTCAAATTAAATGAGACGTGATGAAGACAAAAAATATTTCATTTCAAATGTTTTATTCCAAAAATATTTTAAATGTAATTAATTAAACAAATAAGTAGGTTAAGATGTGTTGGAATTGTTAAAAGTGCATTTAAAAGAATAATTCACCCAAAACTGACATGTGCAAAACACAGAAAAGATATTTTGAAGAATGTTGGTAACTAAACAACATTGGCCCCCATTGACTTCCATTGTATGGACACAAAACCACTGAGACATTTCTCCAATGATCTTCTTTTCTGTTCAACTGAAGAAAGAGTTTTTCCATGAGGGTGAATAAAAGATGACACGATGTTTATTTTGGGTGAACTGTCCCTTTAACGTGATTATTCTTTGAAAAATTCCTCTGGTCATGCATTGTTAAAGAAACAACAGTATACATTTGTATAATTTCATGTTATGCTGATTCTGTACTTTCTAAAGCCTTTCGTTTAAAGTCTAAGTTTCCGTTTTGAATGGATTTTGAGGGTTTGAACTCAGACCAGACATTTTCGTCACGTGTAATATCAGCTTCGCCCTGAAGTGGACTGCTTGTCCTTGCTTTAAGCTAGAATGCCTTTGTTACTTAGTTTCAGAGTTGAAGGCATTAGCCACAGACAGTTGGCCAATACAAAATTGTTTAAGCGCTGTTTCGATTGATCCTGACTATGTTTGCATAGGCCACAAAAGCAATTATTCTCTGAATATAGCTTTGAAAGGACAGCCAAAAGCAAACAGAAATGCGGGAATTACTGCAAATTGGAGACATTGGCGAGCTGTATTGGATGACAGGTTAGCCCTTAATGAAGGGGAAACTGAGGTAATTAAATCTCAGCCTGCATTTGTGTGGCTCTGCGCTGTCCAGCCCCTGTGAAAGGCAGCCGGGCGAAAGTGGCGAGAAGCGTTTCAGTGCAACGTTGCCCGATGCTCCGTCATTTGAGACCGTTCTCCACTCGCGCAAGGTGAAGGTCAAGGAGGTATCTTAACTCCATCAATCCTGTGGACAGTTACAAACGACCTTTCACGTCCCATAAGATGCTCTATATTCTGAATTGGGGGCGATACATATTTCTGTGTTTAGGCGATGGGGGGGTACGTGAATGCCTGTCGCGTTTTGCGGGGAGCGCCCGAGCGTGGCGAGATCTCCAGACACGGTTCGTTCACCTCACATGGAGACTGAAGCTAATGCCTCATTTAAAGAAACAGGCCGGTGGTACGACGGCTGAGATCGAAAATGTTGTTGAAAGCAGAGATGAACTCTTTGGAATATAAAGCGACTTATTAGTCCGCACAGTCGAAATGAAAGACAAAGCGATCAGTGAGAATGTATTAAAAATGTAACATAGCCCTAATGTCTAATCGACTTTCTTAAAGACAACAGCTCGAAAGCTTTAATTATATATGCAGTTTGAGATAATAGCTTTATTAGACAGTGCAATAATATAAAAGCATGAAGCGTGAAGGCAGAAACATTTTTTAATAATATTCTATTGAAAAAATTAACAAAATTATAATGAGCGTTGCAGACGTACTTTCTTTGTTAGTTACACATTTCCTAGAGCCAATAAACAAACCAAACCAAACCAAAAATGCCTCAAAGGGATTACAGAAGACAAAAAAAGCAATTGGATTTATTAAAGGAGTCAGGTCTTTGTACAATTATATATATGTATATGTTCATTTATTTTATATGACTTTTGTAAATGTATTTGCCAGAGTTACTTCTTATGTTTACATCTGTTGATGGACACCGAAACGTCTTGTCATTCTTTTGATTTTAATAGAGAGTTTGTTTGAACATGTTGTTACCTGGATGTTTTATAAAGTCTAGATTTACAAACACATAGAAGTATTGACCACTTCGCAAGATGTAAACACTGGTCCAGAAGCAATTCCCTTTTCAGTTTTCATTTATTTCATGTTGTTATTTCGTAAATTTTAAGTATATAAATAAACATAGTAACGATATTCGTTTAGCATTTTAAATCGGTTATAAATATTCTGTTGGTTTTATTTTGTTTAAACGTTTGTGTAGTGTTACAAAACTGAAACAGGAAGTTCTGCTTGACCAGCGTTGAACCAGCGTTGTTTACGGCATCTAAAGTGGTCTATATCATTTTCTGTATTATAAAAAAAGCCTTTGGTCCTACACAGCATCCTTTAATGTTCAAAACACTGTAATAAAGATTAGTTAGCTGTTATTTTGCCATCTTATTTTACAATACTGCACCGTACTTCTGTTTTGTGATGTTAAAGTTTGAACAACTTGGGTAATTAAAGCTCTTGTTTTCTTGACAATGTTTCTTGCTTGCCTTCAGGAGAGCAGGTGATGTTCGGATAAGAAATGTAGACAAGACTTCCCAGGATGCACAGTAGGAGGTGAGGAAGTAAACGTTACAGTAATGACCTGAGACAATGCAAATGTTTTACTTTAATGACATAATCCAAAAGAAAGACCGGAGACTGGTTTGTAAAGGATCGAACCCTTTATTTCGTAGGTGCATAAATGATGTGGATTCAGAAAGCACAGAATTTAAGCCCTGTAAAAGAAAAGAAGCACTGTAAGGCCGGGATGTATGTGTTTATTAAGACAACGCATGTGTTTTTATTACACTGAATGCCACTTATGTCATGATTCTGTCCCACTTCATATGAGTTTTCTAGTTCTGTGGACAGAGTCGTGACAGTACCATGTCTTTTGTGCTTGTCGTGTTGTGTGTGGAGACACGTGGCCTTTGTTGTGACTGCGCCACCAGTCCTCCAGTCGCGTCTCTTAGCCACGCCCCTTTTCCCCGTAATCTCCCCCTTAGTATTGATTCCCGTCACCTGCCCTATGTGATTTTCCCATTTAAGTCCCTCTTTCTTATCGTCCCGTGCCAGTTCGTTGCGTAGTATTCATGTCTTGATGCTCCCTAAGTGATATTTCGTGTACATCTTTTGCCCAGTCGTGTCTTTTTGGATGGTATTATTTGTCAGCCAGACTTTCTTGTTTTGCCCCCTCGTGGGCTTTTTCTGTCTTATTATTAAAGGTGTTTTTTTATCCCTACCCGCTGTCTGCGTCTGGGTTCTCTGTCCGAGCATAACCACGACAAGTTACAAATGTGTTCATTTTATACAATGTTGGAAGTCTATGATGTAGAGTGCATTTTGTTTCAGTAGATGTTTCGATAAAAGGCCCTTCATGCATTTTTTCTGTTTTAACAAAGGTGCTCGGAATTGTGTTTGTATTGTGCTTTAGCTCTGGTGTGTGTGTTTGGAGTAGAAGGTGTGTGTCCTTCCTGACCCCTTCCGCGGCTCTATCGCCACCCATATGTTTACTGACTCATGAAAAATTCATGAGTGTGTGTTTGGGAGCAGCAGAATAATTTTCAATATTTAGCCAGGCTATGAATACAGATGATGTTGAACTTTGGTGTATTGCGCCGGCGAACGCGAAGGTGTTTGGACTCGTATGCGTGTAGCCGGTTTGGCGGCAGGCTGAGGTTAGCGGGCTTAATGAGGGGGTGAGGAGGCTGCCGGTCCACGCGAGCATGTGCTGAGTGAGACGTGTCTCCAAGGAGACGTGCAATTGGACGGGAGGGGTGAAGCAGACGGAGACTCAGCGGCCAATCGCAACTGACGCTGCAGCAGGTTAGCAGCTGCTGTCAGTCAAACGCACCACGCAGGAAACACAAAAGTCAACCGTATGTCATTCGATTTAAATGTGTAAGTATAAATGTAGAGTAATTGAAGCAAATGAATAAAGCCAATGAACATTTTGAAGCTTCAGGCTGAAGGTACGAAACAGCTGTGGAGGGAGAGATATAACGGAAGGACGTGAGTGCTGACATCAGAAAATCCGGCTGTCAGAGCTACGCCTGGCACACACGCTTACACGTTTACCTTGGTAGCGTACCGGTGAAAAAGGCACAATAAACAAAACTATCCCTGGACCTGATAATACTGTGCAGGTGCGCTGTGAGATTAATTAGGTTTCTTGCAGTGAAACAAAAAGGAAGCTTGTTTGTTTGTTTATTGCTTTGCATTTTAAATCAATCTAAAGTAGGATTCTCTCAGCCGATCTTAGACTGCAGGTGCTTTGTTTACACTGTTTGGAGACTATTTCAAATGGACTAAAACGTAGTGCATAAAAAGCTGTAATCTTCACTTAAAAAGAAAAGTTATTGAGCAAATGCATAAAAATAAATACTGTATTTGTGTGTTCCGAAATATTTGACCCTGATTCACAACGTAAGCTTTGAATACAATCTTTTTATTTGAGCTGTCGGGTAAGGTTTCACGGAAGATGTCCGATTTATATTAAAAAACAGAAATGGCGATATAGACCACTTCAGAAGACGTTAGCAACGCTGGTCCAGAAAAACGTCCTGTTTTGCACAAACGTTTGAACAAAATGCAACCAATATAACATTTATGACCAAATCAAAATGTTAAACAAATATTTGAATTATATATGTGAGATAAAACTGAAACCGGAAGTGCTGCTGGAACAGTGTTTCAGGGATGTAACTATATTATCGATATCGTGTTATGGAAAATTGTCTCAATGTTATCGTGGTCACATGACTGAAACGAAAGGTCTTCCGGGCCTAACATAGAGAATGTTAGGAAAATAATAGATGTTACCTTTGGCCCCTCTGGTGCAATTATTTTATTTCATAAAAGGGATTTTTGGTCGTTTGACCCATCTCGTACTATAACTCATACCTCTAAGCAACAGTTCTGATTAGAGAATAAAGAAAAGCGGATGCTTACGGCACGTTTCTTAGTCATCATTTGCCATTGTAAATATTGCAATAAATACGCACCGTGGTTTTTATACCGAGGTATTACCGTACAGTGAGATTTTGATCTTGTTACATCCCTATAGTGTTTACATCTTGCGATGTGATCTATATCTAAAACTTTGCAGCGCTAATAGTTTTTTTACAGCTGCCATCTTTAAGCCAGCTTTTAATAGATGACATGACCGTTTGTCAGGCCTGCCAAATAAGAAGGAGAGAGGTGCTTAAAGATTAAAAGCTTGTCATCATCACAGATTTGAATCAGTCAGGGCAAGAAAACAACATCGCTTTCACTCACGTGTGCGGAACACCACCATGTGATAGATGTTAAAGATCAAATATGCCATGCAGAAAATTTGACACAGCGGCTTCAAGGTCACTGTTGTCTGTTAACAGACCTTTGGAAATTGGCGATATGACCACAAGTTTTAGATTACAGTCATAAGAGCAGCGTTGGTAATGTCATTTATCATGAAAGAAAATCATGTAATGAAAGAAAAGCAAAAGAAAGCTCTTTAAAGCCGCAAAACTATTTCTAGAATAATATCGTAATCTCATCATATCACAAAACAGGTCTTTCATGCAGACCGCTTGGAATGTGTACTCGTCAAAACGAAATTAGTAAGCAAATAAGGCTGCGGAGTATTTGATCAGGATTATTGGGTTAGACATAAATAAGCTTTAATTGTGCCTGTGTCTACCAGAGCTTTCAACGTTAATTTGAGGTCACATAGGATACATGATGCCGTTTCACATAAACCTTGAATTTAACAACAGTGAATGCATCAGTGAAAAATCTCTCCTCCCTCCCCGTGTCTAAAGTCTGTAACTCCATGTGATTTTACATGTATTCTCTCATCCTCACCCAAAATAAGTTGTGTGTTCTTCAGCCAGATTAACGTTCACTATTTACTACGCTAATGCATTATTTTCACTTCGTTTACATTCCAGAAAAGAAAGATTTGCTTGTCTGCTGTCCGTTTTCACTCCAGAGGAAAGTATGCAAAATTCTTTGTTTTCTCGTAATGTGAAACAGCACTGCACATGTTTTCAGTGAAATATTGTTTTTTACTAACTACAATTTCCATTGTTTAATACGATGAGTAGGAATGGATGATACAGCTGTACATAAGTAAGATTTGATCACACACTATTTAAGACACAACCTCGATAAAAACTTTACAATTAATGAAAAGACTTCCGTTTAATTTGTTTGAACAACTTTTACTTCGTGAAAATAAACAAAATATTTGACAAACTTATAATTGCCACACCGAGTTTTTGCTTAGTGTGAACTCGGGGCAGAAATCCACGTTATAATGTAACTAGTGTAAGTTATTTTCTATTTTATTCTACACAACTAGTAGCTGTTTTTACACAAAGCTTATAATACATTTATGTTACTTTTAATATTTCTAAATGACTATACAGATATTTCTATTTCAAAAAGCTATTTTATTCGAGGATCGGTTGTGTTGATACAACTTTAGCATTAGAACTATCAATATTTAAAAATCCATCCACCCGGACACCTGGATACAGTGAGTACTGTTTTATTCCCTTATTTCTGGAACAAATGACTTCTTCTGATCATTCTTTGCGTGTCTAGTAGGTTCAGTGCAGGATAAAATCTGTGGATGGGAAGGTGCCCCATATGAAAGGAATTCCAAATGGTGAATGAAAGTTTATGACATTAGTCTCAAATTATTATTGCTGCGTTCAAATGGCATGTTGGCTCTTTGAAACGTCGCATGCTAACTACATTACGGGGTTCGATCAAAGTGCATGCTCGTATTTTACAACTTTTAGGGTCCCTGTCTCCGATTAAACGTACCTTTGGACAAATTTACTATGGTTCTTGCATGTTAAAGCTCAGTACCCAACATACAGTACCAACGTCCAAACACCGTAGTTAGTAGGTTTTTTCATACCACAGTTACATTTCATTAGGGTCCTGGCTAGCTCGCCACTGCAAACCGCCACTGACATCAGACGGAGGAAATTAAACGAAACGACTTACAGAGACGAAATCAAAAGCCATTAAAAACTGTTTAAATTAAATTCCTATGACTATGGTTTTAATAAAATAACCTTCGTACAGTAACTATGGCAATTTGGCAAAAAAATAAAGTCATCATGCAAGACGCTTCGGTTTATTGCTTTTTAGAAACCTTCCAGTTTATTGTACAGAGTTTTCAATCAAATGTTTGTAATGTTTTTTTTTTCAGTAATGTTGTGTCCTAAAGACCCAGGTCGAGGTCTGAAGCGTTTTTGAGAGCAGAAATCTGCAGCTTAGAGTTTGGCTATGAAGGGAAAGTCAGCCGAATGGAACATTCTGAAGAGGCAATGGAGCAGCAAACAGAAAGCTCGGAGCAGCCCTGGACAATCTGAAACGCCGAACAGGGAAAATACACCAGTGCAGGAAAGAAATTGAGAGATTAGGATAGAAAGTGGACAGTCCCCCAAAAATGGTTTGTAATCCATCACTGCTTCTAAAAATTAAAAAAGCAACCTCTTTATTCTCAGTATTTTGCAAGCTCTGCAGATCATACGCCAGATACATTTGTACATTTCTATGCATTATTATTCTTTCAAGGTGATGTGTTTATTTGTTCTCGCAAGTAATATTTCACATTTTAAAGAAACGTCTATTTGGGCCATACACAAAATGTACTAATATCTTCCAGCATTATCCTTGCCAAGCCATTTTGTGCCTGCGTCAGGATTCATTAATACTGGTTAGCTGAAGTTGCCCTGTTCGGGGCATCCTGTGGTGACAAATGAATCAGGCACCCCTGATGTCACTTTGCTTTTGCAATGTCTGGCAACAAATGAATCATTTTTATTGCAGAAAGATTTAATTTGTATGAGCTAAACTGCATCCTACAAGGTCAGACTGGCGGAATATAATTTTAATCAAATCAGATTTCATTTGAGCTTTATAAAAGAGTTACCGATTTGAAGAATGACTGTATTTTATACTTTGTTACATTCAGTAATGTGACTGATATGTTTCTCTTGTTGTACAGCATGTTTTTGTTTTTGGCTGTGCACTAAAAAGTCCATTTTTCTGTGATATCTGTGCTATGGAGTGGTCAATGTCACTCCTGGTTATCATTTATAAGATCTTTTCTGCACAATATGCTCTCTGACTATGTTATTTTTTTCTTGTGCTATTATACACAATGGGGTCCAAAAGACAGAAAGCACTAGGATTTGTTTGTGATTTGAGGATTTTTTTTATTTCCACAGATCATGCTGGGATAACGTGGATCATCAGGTCGTCCCAACAAGGAATGCATGTTGTCATGAAAATAAAAGGGGAATACGCCAAATACTAAGAAGTTCAGAAAAAGAAATGCAATTTAAAATGTAACTTCTTTTACTGATTATGCCACTTTTAATAGAAACAAATATATAAATCAGAATCATAAAATGCCATTATATGTTAATTTATATTTCCAGACACCTCACAAAATCATGATTATTTTATTGAAATAGTCTCATAGATTCAGAAGTTTTTATTCTTTGGAGGAAAATTCATTTAGCAATACACACACACCTCATCTCTTGTCTTCTTCTGTAGGAGAATATGAGGCTCGGTGCGATCTGTAGCAGTGAGTTCGCATTCATTCTTGTTCATTTTCAAGAATACAAGGACGTGATTTTTATAATGCGCAACGGCGTGGAGATGAAAAAGATTAGGTTAGGTTTTAAATATTAATGTATACTTTATGGTGGAGTTATCACAAAAATATCTTTGATAATTATACAGTACTCTAAGATAGTCTAAAAATAAAAAAAATAATATGGCACTATACCTTGGGATAACACACGGCCATTGAAAACAACATGGTGTGACCATTCCGGAGAAAAGTTTTATTGCTCAGCTCAGAGATTGCTCTTTTGTCTCTCAAGAGTTCTTACTTGTTTTGTTTTTGTTCTCCTTAAATTCCTAAAGAGTTAACAAAATGACAACAGTTCACAGACAGTAGAATCTCAGATTTCGGCTGCTTGGCACATTATTGAAATCTTCTGAAACGGCAGACAGGAGACACAAGTGATATAACATCTTGAATATCTCATTTGTGTTTTTCACCTATTGCTCCTTTTTTCATTTGTGCATAAATAAGAAATATGCCTGTTTATTGTTGCTCGGTTTATCTGCTGTAATACGTTCAGCTTTTAAGCTTGTTTTAAACACGTGTGTGGAGCCAACGGTGTGCGGGCATTATTTGGATGTGATTGCAGGAAATATTGGTTTCCTCTGTCTAAACAGTTTATGCAGCGTATACAGCCCGCTGCCCGAATTTATCAAAGATTTTATACGCTTTTGAATAGTTCAGATAAGACGTTTAGTATCATCGTGAAAGAATGCATTATGTCATCTTACCAATAACATACTGTCTCTGTTTGCTCCGGCAAATTGCTTTGCAGGGAATGTTATGCTTAGTAAGCCCAAATTCAGGTTCACGTGCAAACTTACATTCTTAACGGGATAGTTCGCCCAAAAATGTCCATTTTGTCATCATTTATTCGCTCAAAACCCATTTATGACTCTTTCTTTTTTTGCACACAAAATAAGATGTTTTGAGAAATGTGTCCATACAATGGAAGTCAATGGGGTCCGTTGTTGTTTGGTTGCCTACGTTCTTCAAAATATCTTCTTTTGTGTTCTGCAGAAGAAAGAACGTCATACAGGTTTGGAATGACATGAACGTGAGTAAATGTATAGTTGGAGTACTTGTGCAATGATGGTGATGGTCACATGGTCAATAATCAAGTTTCATGCAAACAACTGTAACTCCGCCACGCGACATTCCACATCTGCTGGTATCAGTCATTCCCTCTCAACAGCATCCATCTGTCTCGTTCAGCGCTCATCGGTTGCGTCTTCTACGAGCGCTCCATTGAAATGTTCGTTTGGCTAGCGACAATCGCCGCCAACGCTCCCTGTCGCCCCCTTAAAACCTCATTCATTTGGCCTGCCTTACTCTCAGCGCGTTCGCAACAGCGATGCACAAATAATTAAAGGCTTTAGTTAAATACATAGTTGGGGTATGTGGAGACTAGGGGGATCTGTAATAACATTTGCCATTATTCACTCAGGCTTTGATTGCCTGACAGAAACAAATTAGGCCCTAGGATTAATTTCCAGCAAAACGTGCCAAGTGAATGCAATTGACTCCAATTAAAGCTTGAAAGGACACTAAATATTCAAATCAGCCGAGCGGGTGATAGCGGGCCGATAAAGAATGGCGTGGAATTGCGCCAAGGGAGAAAACCAGCCATTTACGGGCACCTGAGGGAAAATAACAGGGTCTCATTCAATAAAGTGTAGCCGGGGCAACAGACATGTGTTTCTGCCGTAGTACATGCCCCCGCCGGCGTGTTGTTTTTGTCGGGTCACGTTCTGTGTTTTCAGCTGATTTGACTATCAAGGCCACATTAAGACACCTACAGTAAGTGCTTATGTATAATACATGCTAAGTGCTTGTTCAGGTTTATGCAGAGGCGCGTTTTGTAATAGGCGGGGTTGTCACATACATGAGCGTAATTAAGGTGATTAAATAATAATGTCCCAGAATGCAAATTTTAGGCTGATGGTGGCATCTGTAATCATAGCATGTGCACCGTGGGATTGCTTGTGGTGTACGAGAGGGATCCGCAATGGAGATATTTCATCCGAATTGTAGTATGCAACATTGGTAACCTTCAGTTCTATCACGATTATTGATCGACATCGAATATATTTTCACGGCTTTAACCATCACTGGTGTATCTCAGCAGGTTCCTGATAGGCTGCTGAGGGTCCGAGCGGAGGTCGAGCAGGTGCAGGTTAGGTTGACCCTCAGAAGGTGGCCGTGGATGGAGTGGGTACGAACTTTGAAAGGCTGAAAGAGTCATCGAACACAAGAAGATCAGGCCTTGAGGAGCCCAGCTGAGCCAACAGCTACTTAACAACCCCGTTAACACAGACACTGGTAAGATTCTATCATAACTAAAAAAGCACAAAGACTGGTTGTAGGGAAAGGGCCCGGAGGGTAAATAAAGCACCAAATAAATATTATTTTCATGTATTTCCTGACGGGAAAATGTTCAAAACTGTACCTTTTCCGTTGGCTGGCGTGGTACCGTTAAAGGTTCCTTTTTGTACCTTTTCAGAGAGTTTCAAAGCAATAACATAAACAAATGTTTCTGCTCATGCACGCTTTTGTGGCCCAAACTTAACTTCTGGTAAACAGCCACAAAGAATAAACACCCTATGCATTATTTCTTAAAACAATCAATAGAAAAAACAAGATTATTCTTTTTTTATTGATATTTTACCAGAATAGTCCCATTGAGATGCAAATCTCTTCTTCCAGGGAGTCCTGGCCAAGATGACAGCACAAAAAGTTCCATATAAAACAACTACAGACACAAACAATTAGTGCATACAAGAGATCAAAGAAGTTATTTAAAATGTTTCCCTTAACTTGGTCCATAAAATATTTTTTAAAACATTTAGTGAAGGGAGTTGTTCCAACATTAAATTAAAAGTTTCTCTAGACAGTGTTATTTTGGGTTACCGACAGAATTGTGTTACTTGGTGAATCTTAAATGCGTTACACGACCCATTCAACAAATGGTTTATTTATAAAATGCAAAATAAAATCATCAAATAATTTATTTAATACAATAATTATTCAACAACATATTAATATATAAATTAATTATAATATAAATTAAATTCAAAATAAATGATTAGCCACTAGCCAGACTGATAAACAAACACAGACTTGAAGTTATACTTCGGGCCAGGAGCTTATAAAACATGTATTGAACTGATAAAGGTACACAAATAGGGAACAAGTTTTCTCAGGGTAACTTTTTTCCACTAACGGTAAAGGAACAGTTTTGTACTTTTTTCTGACTGTGTAGACTGGTGCAAATCATTGTATGATATTGTCACGGTGTATTTAAAAACGAAATACACCCAACAGCAACAATTTGTCGTTTTTTTAGATCCAATGAGAAGTGCTTATTTGTGCCTGAGAAAACCAGCAAACCAATGTCCCTTGTGTGCGCAATACACACACATACTGTATGTAGACACACTCACACTCGCACACACGTGAAGCGAGGAAGTACAGCTCACCTTAATAATAGTCCATGTGATGGTAGCTGTGTGTGTATCTGGTAATGATGCGACGCAAGCTGGGCTGTCTGTAGAGAACTACTCATTTGCAGTCTGGGAGGCCTTTGTTGTTTTGTGCAGACGGTGTTGTTACGCATGCAGGAATGTCTCATTAAGAATTAACGTGGGCATCCGCAGTAGCGACCGAAAGCGAGAGAGATGCGTCAATCCACACCCCAAAGCCAGTGGACCCTCCAGCTCGAGCCCCTTGATTATTAGGAGTCATTTGAAACCACCCTGTTTGTCCACAGCGGGCCGGCTATGATGTCACGCTGAAGCATGCGGCACAGACCCTCGCACTGTAAACGCCAAACATCTTCACTGCTTATTGTTTTATTGCTCCTGCATATCGTTGATGACTCGCTTTGGATAAAAGCGTCTGCTAAATGACTAAATGTAAACGTCCTTCATCAGACGTCCTCTGCTGATAAACACCCGTCGCTTTTTCTAGCACGGCTTCAATGCATCTTACGTTGGCCCGTGTTGCCGTTTCGATGCATGTTAACGTGCAACATGATAGTTGTGTATAAGTCATTTTCCACCCAGATCGTTTTGTGTCAGACAGTAACGTCTCATTCGAGTGCTTTTGAGGCCGGTCAGGTTGCCGGGGACAACAGCGTCTCACCCGTGCCTAAGATGGGTTCGTGGTTTTATCACCTTGCCTGTGTTCATTCCCGGGCGTCACGGCAACAGTTTGAGTTGATGAGATGAGCGAAGATCCTCCGCAACTTCAAAGTCTCCCGAGGAGCAGCGCGGCGTATCGATTTCCCTGGCGTTTAAAATGTAAAACGTAAAGATATCGGTGCGGTTTGATTGGAATTGGTGTCGACCGGCCAAAAGTGATGGATTGCGTTTGAAAATCTCTTCCTCGCGGCTGAACGAGGGCAAAAATTAGAGGGACGAGAAGGATGCATCTGTGACCATGAGAGTTCAAGTGGGTGATTGAACCGCATGAAGGCAGCTGGACCGAATCAAACGGGAGAAGAGAGAAACCCTCGCGGACCGGAACAACACAGGTGAAGAGAACGGCCCCGCCCCCTTCCCACTTCACGAGATTGCCACGAGCCCTTGGCACACATGAATGGCGTTCTTCGGCGAATTTGGGCCGCTTTCTATGGTTGTTTGTCGTATTCATTCACTTCAGCTCTCGAGTGCACCATTGTACCGATGATCGATCGAGGACCTTCTCTTTTAAATACCTCATATACACATATACAGTAGGTAGCCCATTCTGAGCTTTTGCTGCCACAATGCTAACGTTAGGCACGTACAGTAACGTACATGTTCCTCAAGCAAATATTGTCGGACAAAATTTTATCTGTGAGTTTATCGCAATGTAAAGCCTTGAAGATATGTCACAGTGAAGTGCTGGTTTACACGAGTTTTCTGACCCCAGAGGTTTGGCGCTGTTAGCGGAAGGTGTTTATTCGGTTGCATTAAGGCCGCCCGGGCCTTAAAATAAGCTGAGGAATAATACATTACATGCAGGAATATTACGTTGTGCCGCAGACTGCGCCTATCCAGCAGAAACGGCAGCCTCTGATTGGCTGGCAGTGGCATGATTTATGATCCTGTTTTGCGCATCAGCGGCGCAGGGGTTGCTGTGGCGAGGGCCTGCTGGAAATGATACATGGCATTCTAATTGAAGAATCCTGGCCGCATCCTTCCTACAGTGGGAATGTTTACATGCGAACGCTGTTAATTCAGAAAAGGTGAAAAATCGCCGCTTAATGGGGTGAATGATGGAGGTTGCGAAGCCTGCTGTAGGCAGCGCTCATGATGCATGTAAAAATATTACTATGGAGGAGAGCGGGGCGCCCGCTCTGAGCTGCATCAGTGCATTTGAATGGAAGGATTTAGGAAGTTACATTTAGCTCTGAGACATGTAAAAAAGATCCATGATTTTTATAAATGCAAGACTAAATGCAGAATGCACGTTGCGATTCCTGTAAGGTACATTTACATTGTTTTGGCTTGCAAGAAGTGCGATCCTGTCCATTTCACCGCGAGTTACACATTTTAAATATGATGGAATTATCAGTTAGCTCCTCAGACGGGATCCCGGGAGTGGGCCGGTGCAAAACTCTTTTCCAATACAACCAGATTACAGCAGATAATTGTGTTACACAGAGTATTGATTGAAAAATGGTTGTACTCCGGAAACATCTAAACACACAATTTCTTCGCTCTCTTTATTGCTCCGTCCTACAATGGCGTCTGTTCTCCGAGACGCACCTTGCAGTGATCAGAAGAAATATGAATTATATATGTATTGCAATAAAAGAAAATGGTGAGTTGAAACATCAGAGAAATTACTTCTTCACAAGAATCTATTGATCACTTTATATCAAAGGGGAATGTTTGACACAAGATTACCTGCCAGTTTCAACATTAGGTACACAGCGTTATAGCCTTGGGCCATTGTACATCTGCCAAGGGGACTGTAAATAAGGTAGAAGCTGTAAGTGCCTTTGGTTTGGGCTACAGTTGATTCCGAGCCAAAGGTAAAGAGAAATTTTGATTCCATGTAATTTTTAACCCCACGCCCGTTGGCCCCCATACATCCGGATGTATGTCCGAGATTGAATTTGAAAGCCCCCAAGATAACCGAGGGAGGTTAGGATGATGACTCTTGTAGGGGCAGTTTCCCCTCCGGACCCCCATTGCAGCCCCCTGGGATCAAGACCACAGCGGATACGAGTATCGGCTCTTAAAACATTAGAATGGGTGAAAGCATATTATGTTGATTTTCTACGGTTTTGTGTTTTGTCAGAATTAAATCCAGATCAATGATTTATCTTTGCAGATGGAAGACCCTGACGCTCTTATATCAAAAGAAACAAATATCAAAAGGGGTTAAAGCGGCATCCCGAATCTATACTTTGAGCCTGTTTTGGTTGGTGAGACAAACAGACTATACGCAATTCTCTTACTTGTTAACTTTTAGGACTGGACGTACTTAAAGCTTAAAGTAGAACTCGTGTTTTTAATATTATTTTTCACCGAATTTTTAATTACTTTTTCCACCATCTCTCTCTCTAGCACTGTTTATTGATTAATCAGATTTTAACAGCGTTTTACCTTGAGGTTCTGAAGTCTAGTTGAGGCGGACAGAACGAGGGCTCTTGTGTTTGTGCTACATTAAATATTTAGGGATTTTATTTGGCTTTTCAATTTCCTATGGCTCGAGTTTAAACAATTTAGACCCAGCGAAGCTATAAAATAATCATTTGTGGCCATGGATTTTAGTATGCAGTTTTTAGCTGCCCCTCTTTGAAACCTTCCCCACCCGCCACATCTGAACGCGCAGACATGCTCAGAAATGCACTATATATATTTACTGCCACTCAGTAAACCTCAGACAAAAATCATACTCGCCCTGAAATAAACCTGTACTGTTTTTGACAAGAGAATTACTAGCTAGACGTAATGCGTCTTATCTGTTTCTAATGGAACAAAAAATCAACACCATTTAAAAATATTTGTCTAGAATTATATGTGTTGTTGGCATGCTTGCTAGTGCTGCATTAGATTCACAAAATGCAGACCAGTGTTTTGTTTCCTGTCTTGCTGGGGCATGTATGTCAGGTACAAAGCAAAGAGTGCCATCTATTGATAGAGATAGGGATTTTTTATGTGAACAAAAGATTTGTGGTCTGGACTGTCTACAGTGTTTTGCAAAACTATTGTTGATGTAAGACCACTGAAATTAGTTAAGAAACTCGTAAACAATGTGGCACAATAACGCTGTCAAATGTATGTATGTATCATTTTCTCGAAGACATATATACACGTTTTTAACACATTTTTTATATTGATTTGTCAATAATTAAATTAAATAGTGGAAAGCAAGCATCTCTCTCGCTCTCTCTCTATGTGTCCAGGCGTGGCTTCCATTTTGGGCATCAAATGTCCACATACAAATTATACAAAATGACGCTTATTTGAAAATGTAATGATGTGTCTTTGAGGGTTAGGGGTGTGGTTCGCTCAATACCATCAGGTCAGTATAAAACAATAGAAGTTTATGACACGTCTATGTGCGTGTCAGTGTATGAAAACATTACAAAAGATCAGATCGGAGCCTCAAGCTGTTCTGTACCACCCGGTTTAACTCTCCCTTACAGTAAGATATAGATTTTTCCCTTTTACTGTTGCTTTTTGTTATTGCTGAATTGTGTTTTTTCTGTGCAATATGCATTACCAAAATAATTGCAAAAAAAAATAACGTTGCTGTTTAAACAGGTTTTCCCAACACCCCTTCGTCTGCCATTGCTCGACGAACAGATATCTCTGCTTCAAATTCACAACATTACAGAAGTTAAAAACCAACCCTCTCTCTTTCTCTCAACAGGTAGTGGTCTGGCTTTTGTTGAAACTAGTAACTTTGTATAAGCACCTATAGTATTGCTCCTGTATGACAGATCGCCGATTGCTCCCTGAACTCTCTGTAAGTCGCTTTGGATAAAAGCGTCTGCTAAAGGACTAAATGTAAATATGCAGTGTCACGGTCAGAATGCTATAAATTCAATTTCTATAGCACCACTGTGTTTAAACGTCTTAGATAAATCAACGTACATCCACCAATGGCATACATATAGCCGTCTGTGCAATTATGAGAAAAGTATATTAACATGAGGCCGCTATTGCACGGAATGCATTATACTGTATGCTCACATCACCACAGTAAAATACACTCAGACGTATATTGAAAATGACCCTTTACTCTTCTGTAAATACATCTTACCACACCTACAGCTACTGTTACATCCCACTTCTTTACCCCCACAGCCCCGCCCCTTTCCTGTTGCCTCGTCTGTGTTTTGCGTGTGTTGAGACAGTTGTATGTACACAGCATCTGGGTGTAATCTGCGTGTGTTGCGTCAGTTTCAAATCAGCATGCCTTCCTGTAACAAACGCTTTGCCCTTTGCAGTATTTAGTTCGATCTGTGTTTGCCAGATGACTTAATCAGTCTAATTTAGGGTTTCGTAGCTTTTTTTGCAAGCTGTTAACATGCCCAACCATTGCTTACAGACCGTAACCCTGTGTTTTGGCACAGAAATGGTCATTATTATCCCCAAGCTTGATGCCAAATGTGTTTCAGCTGTTTCTGGGAACTCCCTTGTTCTTCGTAGTCGTTCTCATGCCCCGCCTTAGAAAATTAAATCTTTATCATTTTGTAATAAAAACAGTATGGGTAGTATGTTGAGTATCGCCGCCGTCCTTCTGAAACCTTGGATGTCCAAATTCGCAGGTTTTGAGGAAGTGGAGAAAACGCTGGTCTTTTTAAATGATGGTTTTTTTTGTGCTTTTTGGATGAACTTCTAATTTAACATTTAAAATTGTGATAAAAAAAGATTGTAATAATATTAACAAAAAACATTAAAATAATATTTACTATATTCAATATAATATTTATATTTCAAGATTTTAAAATATAATAATAATATTTAAATACAAAAACAACAATAATAATATGTAATACATTTATCTTAATAAATATTTGTTTAATAAAAATATGGTTTAATGTTATCTGTTTTATACTCTATAGATATTTAATGTTTAAATATCTTTCTATCCTGGATATTTTTTTCTATCCTAATATTCGATATATATCCTAGTTCCCAATTACTCATGACTTTTAGCTGTTGTGTAACCGTGTTGCAAAAGTTGTGTTGTAACACAAGTCCATATGCAACAATCATGTTTGATGTCATGTGCCACTCTCTCTCTTGGCTAAACTCAAACCCATCCCGGCGTACTGTTTTGTGTCATTACTCTCCTCTCCACGTCCTGTGCAGCGAGTGGACTTACCTTTCAAACCCTTTATTAAAGCCATTTCTGCACAACAACCTACATGCACTGCAATTATTCATAAACCATCATTCAAACCGCTGGCGGTCTTTTGAGCTCCATCATATCAGCTGACTGATTGTGGCTGAATGGGCATTTGTGAGATGTGTGTTTAAGTCTACTTTATTTTTTACCCCCTGCAATTTGACTGCACTAATGTGGGGGAGGGTGCGACCGCACACGCGTTCGCGCCCCACGGAATGTCCAGTGGAGGTTGTGGAAATTGTAATAATTTGTTGTATTGATCCCGTTTTGCCACGGCAGCCAGTTCCCATTGTGGCCAAGCAGAAATAGACACTTCATCGATTTCCTCTTTATAGCCAGACTTCCAGGCTTGGGAACGGGGGTCCCCGCTGCTGCCGGTCCTATTGTCTCCCATGCAGAGAAATTTGAATGACCTCTGATAAAACCATCTTAACGCCGGCCCCCTCGGCGCGAGAGGACCGCTCAGCCTTAATCCAACTCCTCAGGACCGCTGCCGCGTGCTCCGATGAAAGATTAGCGCCTGCTACCTGGCGTGCTTGCGAGGGGTGTCATTATGGCTGATTTAAGATGCCACGGTTACAGTACGACTGGAGATGGATGTCAGAAAGCTTTCTGTGAATGACAGTGTTTGAAACCGCTTTCAAGTTTCATGCTAATGTTGCTGAATGAGAGTCATTATGGGGCACTGTGAGAAGGGATCAGAATAACAGACCTTTACGTTTCTGGGAAAAGATTCATGAGTCATTTTGCACATGCTGGTGTGCTAAATGCTCGGCTATGTGTTTGACTGTGAAAAGGTTTTGTTTGTCTTTGGTTGGTGACATGCTGAACCTGGGTGCTCTCTCTCTCGGTATTCACATAACCAAACTATGAAGTTATTTAAACGTTGTGGTTTCATTTGTAAAATCAATTGCAAAATGTTTTTGCTTGTTTTGTAGAATAAAGACTATTGAAATTTGAATCGGTACAACGTGAATCATACAAAACTGTCCAAAAACTACCCATTCCTTAACATTTCTAGGTGGGAAGAAGATTGTTTAGAAGCGTTCAAATGAGATTCTTTTAAAGGTTACCCCCCCTTTAAAATATCGCTTCTCTCCTTCTGAAACCTCGTATCTCCATTTTTTTTGGCCATTAATCATTATTTTTTTTCACGGGGTTTTGCAAATATCTTACCAATCGAAAGGATCAAATAGTGTCTGTCAACTTGACAACACAGTATTTATTCATCTAAAAAGAACAGTGTTTTTCCATTTCCTGAAAAACAAGAATTTGGACATCCGAGGTTTTGGAAAGTACGATGACGACATGGATTTTAGGATTTCAGGATTTTAGAGGATACATGAGTTGTGACGATAATCAAAAGCATTTGTCGATGGTAATTAATGATTTTGGAAAGTTATTTCAATTCTACATGCATTATGCATCAGCTTATGAATTTTATTTTTTACAATACCTCTTTTACAATAAGCTTGCATTAATTATTCATAATGTTTAAAATTATATTATTATTACAAAAAAGTACTTTTGTTACATTACCTTTACGCTACTTCCGCTTGAACATGTCACATGTCGTAATAATGTTTCCCAGTTCGCATGCACATTACTTAGGAATTGTAATGCGATTGTGTTGGTCTAGATACAAACACACTCACAGTCACACTTACACTATCCAAATATGACTCCCCAACATCCATAAAGGCCAGCAAAGTCTGTTCCTACACTTCTCACTCACAACCTTAAAGGTCAGCTAAGTCGAAACATTTACACACGCTCGCACCTGCCGACCGACACTCGCACACAGCCGCATTAGCCGTAGGGGCCGTGACCGCCAGTGGTTTATTTATTTGTTTATACACTTGAAGGTCCTGTCAGCAGGTTGGTTCTCCTCAGCGGGAGGTGAACCGGAGGATTTGGGATGTTCACGGCTCTGATTAGCAGGGAATGTCATGTGACAGCACGAGGATTATCTTGTTCCGGTATGAGAGGACTAAGTGTGGAAAGGTACTTGAGAGCCTTAATTCCAACATGTAATATTTCATAATGTCGTACATGCGGGTCTCAGATTGGATAACTGTTGTCAGGTAGGAGAGAGTTCATTAATCCAGGTCTCTGCGAGTTCCTTTGAAATCATTTAAATTCCCTTCAACCCTCTCTGTCTTTTCTGTGGTTAGAAACTTCCAGTGATAAATAATGAAAGCTTTTTCTTCTCATTCCTCTCTTTCTTTGAGGTGTGAGGTACGTTAACTACACCGATGGGTTCACAAAGGTACAGCTTGAGGTAGCTTAACCGTGACTGGGGGAGATCGGGATCATTCTTATGTGCCGTTTGCTCCGTGATGGACCCCGCGAACGCTGGCTAATTACAGCGGACTGAGACAGTGTCATATCGACCGCACGGCGCTCTCATCACCTCTGTGAGAGAGAAATGAGAGATTTTTAATCAGCTACCTCACACATTCACTTCACACTTCTCACACAGTAACACTCTTCCATTTGAGAAAAAACAGGTATTTATTTACCTCATTGGTTTTGTTTGTTAGGAAATCGTTCGCTGGCTCCTTATTCAAGCAGAGTTGTAAGTGGTGCACATTTATTTTGTTAAAAAGGTGCAGTATTCATAGTGTCCACATTAGCAGAGTGGCGCTGTGCGGGATCAGCGTAGCTTCAATTTATAGTTTTACTTGCATTGAGTATCACAGAGATTACATGTTTTGTTTGCAAACCCCGAAAGCACTTCCGGTTCCATCACCCCAAAGTCTTGGGTTGAGTGGTGGAAATAGAAAAAGCTATTATGGCCTGTCCACGCCAACATAACTAAAGTATAAATATCCTTGCAAAACAAAAATATATGGAAATATCCTGGAAATTATAATGCAATATATTAAAGAATAGATTCCTACATAATGCTTATATATATATATATTTAAAAATTATTTTATTTTATTATTATATTAACAATATATACATTTTCAAATATATATAAAATGATTAATCGTCTTTTAATATGTAGGGACATTTTTCTTTGCGGAAGGAGATAACGTTTAAAAAAAGGTACATTTCAGACTATACGACTGTATCAATAAAGAAACAATACTGGAATAACTTTCTTCAATCTGATAAATGCCAAACCATTGTCAGCCAATCAAATTGAAAACATGAGGTGTGAGGTACGTTAACTACACCGTGTGCACTACACAGTAGCTATCATTATAGTTCAATATTCAACCGTATAGTTATCAGTCTTGGTGTGAGAGATCCTTTATTATTCTGAACTTTGGGTTGCTAAAGAGGGTACTCAATGAAGGAAATCACTTCATTTTTTTTATAGATCCAAAGAATCGCTGTCAGTGGAAACCGCAGTTTTCCGGTTTCAAATATTCATCTTTAAAACCAAAGCAGCTCTGGATTAAGCTCTTGTAAATTTGACACCGCTGGAGGTGTCCGCCACAGACAGGCCCCTCCAAATGTATTCAATCCATTTGCTTCCTCTTTTATTTCTAGCGATCCATAACTGTGTTTATTTGAGCTAAAATTGCCACCTACATTGCAAATGAATCACGGCCTCGAACCCTTAAAAAAGATGAAGCATCTCCGGTTATCCGATCAAAGCTTTTAAATAGTAAAAACAGCAGCTGGCTTTGTCGGCAGCCGGGATAAATCCATATTACAAATTGCTTTTGTGAGAACTGGATGAGCAGCCGATTTTTTGTATTGAACTTTTGTCCTATTCAGTGACCACAGTGGGAAAAGGATACTGATCCGACTGCGGATCAATACGGACCCGGAACGCTCTCAGCTCTGTATCTCTCTCATCCTTTAGCACACACACAATGTGTGGGAACGCCTTAAACGCTCAGACGGGTGAGATGGGCAGGTGGTTTACCAGACAGCGTTGAGTGCACTTTTTTAGTCTCGTGTGAGTATTGTTGTGCAGCAGTCATGCTAGTAGACGTCGGATAATGCACGTCATTTTAAACATAATCATTTCCATTCATGGCCAACAAAGTATGCGGTTCACGTGTGTCGCCTTATTACGTGTAATGGCTTGATGAGATGTGTGTGTGTGTGGATTCATAACATAAAAATGTCAAAGAATTTAAAAGAGCTTCTTCCTTCCTGTGTGAAATGAAGCAGTTTTTGTGTCCGTCTACTGTTGCTCTGATGGCATCATTACTCCTAAGTGCCCACCCTGGCGCATCAGATGTCAAATTAGCAAGCTGCGTTTTAATGATTCACCTCATCTACCAAATAAAGCGTGCCCATTGGCTCATTATTGATCTTCATTTACTCTGATTGGTCCCACTCTCCGAAACGGTAGAGATTAAAAATCCTTTGGAAACGCACAGACGGCGGAGAGGCAGAGAGAACGAGGCGAGCGGGCCGGGGGAGAGGGAGGGGCAAAGACAGCAGCCGGCTAAATGCAAACATGATGGGCATGTGCCTGGTCGGTGTTCTGGCGTCACGGGATGCTTTGCTGTGTTTCTGTGTCCTTCAGGTCTCTATTACTGCGATGGATGCAGTGGGCTTATGGCCATCATAAAACCACAGTCCCTCACCTTAATGGCCATTGACATTGTCAACACACGTCCATTATATGCACCCGCACCGCAAAAACAGCCAAATAATCGCGACTGACTTTGTACTTAATACTTTGACTCATTTAAAAGCTTTTAAATGAATGCATTGTACGATTCCAGCTTTACGATTGTTTATTTAATTATTCAAATGAATATACTTCTGAAGTACAGTAAGTGCAGCTCTGCATCAGGAGATAAATGCAAATGCACCTGCTTTGCAATAATGCTGATTTAATGCGACGCAACCACTGCACGCGCTAAATGCAGCCTCAGCAGACTGATGTGTTTTAATGTGCGCTTGCATTTTCCGCAATATTGCTCATCTAATGGCAGTAGGAATGGGCCACACTTCTTTGCTTCCTCAGACACTTTAATTAGTGGCTTCCATTAAAGCTAATACACATTTGCCGTCCGCGCAAGCGAGCTCGCTCCTCTCCGCCATCACATGCTTTCCAAATGAGGTCCGGAAAAACGACAGGGAAAGAGGTGAAGATGGTTCAGCGATAGCCAGACCCACAATCGTATGCATGAAAATAAAGTTCCCGATGTGTTTTCCAAATTCATTTAATGTCACAAATCTCTCAAGACGAGAGCAGATGTTCCCCTACTTGAGATTCACCTATGGGACCAGTGTTTTAATTTAGTCTGACTTTACTGTAATACACTTATATCGGTCTTTTATTAAATATCAATATTAGACTACCCGTCACCCTAGTGTAGGTTTATTGAATGATTTTAATAAGCAGTTATCAGAAAGTTTCTTCCCTGGTATGTTACTTACAGCTGCGTTAAATATTACATATATATTACATTTACATTACATTACATTACATATATATCCACGATTCACACTTGTTTTTCACCGCATTACTGTGTAAAATAAATAATATATATTTTGTTATTTTCCTGGGAGTGGCGCAATTGAAATGAATTGGTTTTTCCTTATTTTTATGTTAATATGTTGACATATTTATTTTTCTTTTGTTTTCCTCCTCAGTCTGTAATGCACAATGTCCTGTCAGTGCAAGAATGGGTTTTTGATAATTGGCGGTCAGTGTGGGTAGAGACAGGGTCCATCTGGAAAAAAAACTCTCTTTGTTCCCGTGCGTGTGTGTGTGTGTGTGTGTGTGTGTGTGTGTGTGTTTTTTAATGGAACATTAAACTTCCCTCCTCTAGCCTGCATTGGAATATGGAGTCAACCTGCCAGAGGATTATTATGGCTGGAGAAATAGTCAAGCTTGATGAATCTGAAGGAAATTGGCTTTGAAACAGCCTCATCTGCTTGGGTCAAAGCCATTACTTGCTATATCTTTTAAGTGGATTTTGAGTGTTGCAGAATTAGTTCAGAATTACCTTCGCCGGACAGACATTTTGCCGCCTGCTTTTGTGAAACCATTGCAGAATGAAGGCCGTTTGTCAGTAATTGCAGAAGTGATATTTTAATTATCCGGACACTCTTGCATGTGTATTTTCGTCAGGCTTCTCTGTGTCAATGTGGTGGACTGAGAGGACATTATCTGAAAAGAGATTAATTATCCTCTCTGTAGGGCTCGCGCTAATACAGACAGCCATAAAATTAAAAGCCTGTTTATGACAGGACACGTACACACAGAAGCCAACAAATAATGTATATACTCTATACAGTATGCATGTGCTTATATGTCAATATCTGTTTTTATTCACTTATTTTATATGAAGGGATCGTTCACCCCAAAATGACATTTTTTGTCATCATTAACCATCTTGTCATTGCAAATCTGTATGACTATTTCTATCGCAGAACACTAAAGAAGATATTTAAAAAAATGTTTGTAACCGAACAGCTGTGGTACCCGTTCACTTGCTTTGGTTTTGTGTCCATACCATAGAAGTCAATGGTCATCACGTCACTTTCACTTGTGTGCAGGAGAGAGAGAGCAACACGTACGCGAACGTCAGCTGTGTTTATATGTTCACTGCATTTAGGTGATGAATGTTTTATAAACGGTGATTTGGGGATCATTTGAAACTGATAGATGGAGCTTAAAGATACCGGACATGAACCGCATGCGGTTATTTAAATAAAATAAAAGTGAATTAATCTTATATGGCAAACGTAAAAGGACAAAAGCACATATCAAAACTTCTTAAAAAATAAAACTGTAATGAATATAAAAGTATGGCAATATTTAAAACATAACATTCAAAATATCACTAAAACTACATGAAAGCTCAAAACAAAATAATAACTCTTTTTTTAAAGTTGTGCGCTGCATTTTAAATATGTACGCTCTTTAAATTCGATGAATTTTGATTGCTCTTCCATGTTTTATCCTTCATCTGCAGGAAAAAAATTGCCTCTGAAAGTGGTCCCAACGATATCGGTCTTCTGAATGATTTATGGCTTATGTATGATTTAAAACGTTATTGCAATTGTCGTTGTGTGAACGGGTCTTTATACTTAAGTCTGTTTCTAGCACAAAGCTATCATGTCACTTTAAAACTTGGAATAGTGCATAAGTCGTTCAGACTACTTTAACGAAACTAGGAGCTTGACATCTCTTGTTCCCCAACCACTTTCATGGTGAAGAGAGGGTAGAATGAACATTCTTCAGAACGTCAGCTTTTGTGTTCCATTGAAGAAAGGATCTCATACTGCAATGAAACAGCAGGGGGGTTGTTTCCGTTGAGTAAATGTTGACAATTTCTCTTTTTAAGGACCTATCGCTTTAAGAGATAAAACCTTGACTGTCTTAGCTCATCGTTTCAATATGGCAGCAAAATGGCTTTTTTACATAAGAGACTGACATGACTTTGTGTACCTGCTTTAAAACAGGATAGCACAGTAGGCCCTGTCCCCTTTACCTTGCTTCATCCCATCTGTGGCTCCCTGCTGTTTTGACAACGGCATCGAATGCATACTCGCATTCATACACAGACCTGATTATCTCCTGCCTCAGAGCTCTGCTTAAGGTCCTCAGACAGGAAGAATTATTAAATTTGTTGTTTTGTTTGACACTGTGGCTAAAAGACTGTTGTGCAAGCTACAGATGATGGCAGGGGCGGACTGACCGGTAGGACATTCTGTCACAATCCAGAACGGCCGTCCCACCGACGGCCTACGGTCGTGACCAGGGGCGGACTGGTTGATGTATTATAAACGCGAATTCACATGAAGACATTAGCGAGTCGGACACGTATGTGTAACAGCTCTATAGTGTGGTTAACTATGTTACAGTGACAGGTCGCTCTAAGGACCTGATGTTGGACCAGTGTCTAGGTTCGGTTACAGGAGGGTAAGAATCAAAACACTCAAGACACAGGAAATGACCAATTATATGAATGTATTTTGATTGGTGCAAAACAATGATAATAAAAGCAAATGTAACAATCACAACAACAATGAAATAAAAATAAATCAAATGAAACAATTGTCCTTTTCAATCCTTGTTCTTTTAGATATCTTTTGAGCTCTGTTCACTATTTAAATAGTTTTCTCCTATTTACTTCTAGTTATTTAAGTTATATTTTAGTCGTTTAGTTTCTAATTTTAGTTATAGATATTTAGTTCCGCTAACTTTTAGTTTAATAAGAGCTTTTGTTATTTTGGGGTTTAGTTCCTCTTCACTCTTTTAGTTCCCACTCATAAAATGATTAACCAAAATTAAAACAAAATATGAGAAAGTAAATTACATTAAATCACAATAGACAAATCAAAACAAATTGAAACAATTAAATTTCTCAACAGTATAATAGTCGATTACTCCTCAATAGAAATGTTCTTTTGTCAATCAAAGTGTAAAATATGTTAGTGTGTGCAAAGAGTCTTTGATGAAGGTTGTATTGCGACAGTCAATAGTGCAAAATGATCAACGTCGGGAAAAGAATCTGATCCTTCCGATCAGAATGTACTCAATGAAAAAAAACGGATTCCACCTATTTAGTTGGAAGCACTACCGGAATCTTCCGTTTGCGCTTCTCTCAAATCACTGTGGTTCGGGTGGGTAGGCTCGCCATCTCGATGTCAAAGGGTTCATCCAATCGCACAAAAAAACCTGACCTGTTCACACAAACAGCGTCTTAAGCATCATACACATTTGCACACTATTTCTTTTAGAACAACGCAATATATACTCTTTACATTCATCAATCAACCATCTATATATATATATGAAAATAGTATTTAAATACTCTTTTTCCTCTAGTCATCACATATATAACATACCAGAATATGTCAATTTGTACAATATAACATTTAAGTGCTTAAATGGAATATTTTATCACCTTTCACACTTCTTCTGAACTATTTCACACTTTAAACACTTTCAGAAAACATTTCAAAACCTTCAATAAACAAATATAACATCCAGTTTTCAGTAAATTGAACAATATTACTCAAAAACTCACCAAATCCGGGGGTATTATATGTTTGACACCCGCATGGATTTACAGGGGTTCGAATCAGAAATCGTCAGTGGTAATATCGCAATCTCGTTCTAAAAACAACCCAATATAATCAAATAATAGGTCTACAGCATAATATATATCATATTATACAGATATTAGAAAGGATTATTTAGATATTTGCCTTGGATTGATCTTGGATTTTTTCTCTCGCTCGCGATCAGCAAAATGCGTTCGCCTCTTACTGCTCCCGCGTCTCGTTTCTATGACGTCATGCGCAGTCGCAGTTTAAACTGAATATATCATTTCAGCATTTAGTCGTTTTATTATTTATTATATAAAACTGCAATGACTTTAAGCAACATTCTATTTAATCTTTTTACAATATGTTAGAATTATAATTATTTGAAAATTATATTATTTTCTTTCTGTTTCTCATATAGCAGGATTCTAACCTGTGTTACATATGCATGTAACGCAATGCACACGTTACATACAACACAGCCCCCCCTCGACAGAATTGGTGGAGGGCCGATGTGTGCTGAATAATCCAGGGCCAAATTTGCTTCCCAGTCCGCTCCTGGATGATGGAAAGGGGTCTGTGGCACTTTAACTGGGAGCCAGGCGTAACCAGAAACATATTTAACAGTCCAAACAAACATGGAAGGAGACAGGAACACAGCAACATCCGTATACGTAAAACAATAACCAACAAAAATCTCAGGAACAGACAGGGCTTAAATACAGAGGGGAACATAATCAGGGTGAACAGAAACAGGTGCTCGACTGATGAACTAATAATGAACACAGAAGACAAAACCAGACCACAACATAAGACCAAAACAGACTGAAACTGAAAAAAAGCATCTAGTGGCTTAGCCTTTCACAGAACCTCAGATAATGGTTATGTCTAAATGAAAAAATGGAAGTAACTTGTGAAAGTTCAAATAAGAAGATGGAGGCTCATGGGTTAATACCTACCTTTGGTTAGCCTTATTGTGACGTCATTGTGATGTTTGGGTCGTCCAAGTCATTATTTTAATTTAATTGTCTGTGGTTACTTCTTCACATCCAGTCTGTAATTAAAGCCGTAATTTCTTAACCAGTGAAGAATGTGCTGTACTTGGCTTTGTTAAATATTGTTTGGCCAATATGCTCTGACTGCGGTTTCTGTTGTGCCAACCCACTGTGCTATCATTTAGATCTTAAAAACGTTGTCTCAGACCCGTTTCTACAGCATCATCTTACAAAGTGCACGTTCTGTGGTATTGGAGGCACCGAAACCTTCATGTGCCATTGTTCTGCCAAACAGCATTCGTTTAATATTGATGGGAAAACCACAGACATATGTTATTTTATTTTTAGTATTTTTACATGTTTTGTTCCATTTTTATTTATTTAAATTATTTTTTTCCAAATTAACCTAAAGTAGATAAGCATTACGAACAATTGCCTCTGCACATTTGTCCAGGAAAGGATTGGAATGGATAGCCATGAATACAAGTCACGCACGAAGACCGAAGACTAAATACTACAGTATGTTCCAATAAGAACATTAATGAAAGTAAAACAAAAATTTGTCACCCTATTTAGTCCAATATGAGGTGTTAGTATTGCGAGAGCGATCATTGTGTTCCCAGCATTCGTCTGTGCTTTGCTGCAGTCCTCTGCATTTACCCGATTAGGCACTGCATTATAATGATGGAGAGGAGACGTCATTGGCGAAGAAGCGGAAGAAATCGGTGACGAATCCTGCTAAGCAACTGGAGAACTCCGAGCAAATCCATATTGACCTTCAGTGGCAGCTCTACTCCTCACAGATGCTGAAACACTTAGTTACACATGTACAATGGCCTTTCATCTGTTCTTATCGTCCTCCTCCTCACCTCTCCTGTCTCCACCTCTCCAACGCACACATTCATGTCCGTCATCTTCATTCAGAGGTGTCATGGTCATCTAGTCTTAGCTTTGGCGCGTGTTTCTGAGCTGCACATTCGGTTTTTTGCACGAGTATGAAAATGCGGACTTGTCTACTTTTAACAAAGTATTAAAGTCCGGTCGCTTCAGGCAACCGAATAGGAGTTTCAATGAGAACGACTGCACCGCAAGACGTCGCCACAAAAGGCCGGTCACACAGGTCACGCACAACAGCCGTGTCATTCTTCAGCGCCCCCACAGCCGAGAACCCAAGCACACGCCTTCGCCCCATTGTGGCGCAGGGTCACGCGGACCACCCCCCTCCTTGCAATCACACATCAGCTTTTACTGAAATCTATTTACCATCTGCCCCTGATTGAAAACACTCATCCGCTCAGATTTAAAAAGGCCACATATTTCAAGATGGAAAGACATTCCATGCACGGAAGCTGATTGGCTGAGAGGAAGAGAGCCCTACAGCACGCTTTTGTGAAGGGCATATTGGATCCTGCTTAATTACTTCCCCCAGCCCTGTTTTAAAGCATCTCTTGTCCTGTTTCTCCATCCCACCAATTATTCATCACTGGAGTGCCGTTACTAAAGCATTAGGTGGTCGCCATGAAAATCGTCGCTGGTACTGGAGCAATTAACGAATCCATTAGCGTTATCTGCAAGGAATCGCGTGCACTCCGTCCACTTCTGGTTTTTAAAAGGCAACTATGCCAGTGCCGCGAGGGCAATCGCGTTAGTTCACAGGACGAGCTTGTTTCTTGCTTGTCAAGCGTAGATGTTTAATTCAGCAGCTTGTCATTACAAATGTAACTATTTAACTAATTCATCATCTGCGGAGAGTTTTAATTAGTGGGGAGATCAATGTTTAATGTTGTCTTTAACAATACATGTGTGCAGTATTTTAATGCGTGCCATTATGCCTTCCCGGTGCATGATGGGACCCGGGGCGTCTTATTTCAACTTGTGTATGTGATTAAACATTTTAATGCTGAACATAAGCAGACGTGTGACGGCGTGTGTTAACCTGTGGTTTAATTTATATGCACTAAATTATACCACCATCAGCACTATCATGTCATTGAATCGCTAAGGCAAGCTTCAACATGGGCGCCCCAACTTTAAACGACTCGTTCTGTTAGTAAGGCACATTCAAGTTTTAAACTTTTATGCAAATTCCGTCATCATTTATTCATCCTGATGTCCATTAAAACTGTATAGGACTGATGAACACAAAAGAAGATAGTTTGAGAAATGTGGTTTTGTGTCTATACAATGGAAGTCAATGGCGCCCCAATGTTGTTTGCTTAACAACGTTCTTCAAAATATATTCTTTTGAGTTCGTCAGAAGAAAAAATCTCATATCGAGAGAGTAGATGATGATTTTTTTTGGGTTGAACCGTCTCTTTAAATGTCCACATGAATTATTTTCTGTCTTGTTCATCACCGTTAAGATTCTAGGAAGGGATCTTAAACTAGAGACCCCTTCACGCACGCGTGCATTCATCCATCCATCTCCAGTCTTAATCTATTTTTTTCTTTCCTCATCTACCGTATCTGCAGGCCGGGATTAGAATAATTCTCGAACCCGTATCTCTAGTGAACACGGAAGCCTTCCCGTTTTCGGGCATGCGGTGTCAATAGCTGCTGTTTAATCCCTGATCCCCTGAGCACCAGCGCTTGACGCATCATACAACAGATGTGTCTTTATTTCAGCGCCGGAGCGACATCCCTTCCATTCTGCGTGTGTCTGTCTCTAATCCATGCAGATGTGAGACCATTGAGTCCAAGGTAAAAGAAATTGACACAAATCACTTCTGGATCTGCGTGTGTGTGTCGCGGGGGGGAAAGCAAAGAGACTGATTTACAAGACAGCTAGAATCTGCATGGTTGACATCTTCCGTGTAAAAGAGGTTTAATATGCATAAAGGCAGCGGTGGGTGAATGTGGGAGTATGTGTAAGCGAGTGAGAGAGACAGAGAGGGATTG
Source organism: Triplophysa siluroides (assembly GCA_006030095.1). NCBI lineage: Eukaryota > Metazoa > Chordata > Actinopteri > Cypriniformes > Nemacheilidae > Triplophysa > Triplophysa siluroides. The sequence continues at coordinate 305,362 of VCII01000879.1, read as the reverse complement.
AGTGGTTTAAGGAGCAAACAGCCATCTAAAAGTGCTTAACACCTATTCAGTGCCACTACCGAGATTAAAAAGCGCCGTGTTCGGATTCCCATTATCCCATAGATCTTCATCTTCTTTCTAAGTCAAGCGTAAACTTCCATTTAAATGTTTACTGGAGACCTCTTTGATGTTCACTTGCATTTACTTGACAATAATGGACCACACTTTTTGAGTCTTCAGATGTCTCTCACGTTTAGTTTAGTTGCACGTGAAATGTTTGTAGTTGGCCTAACGCATATTTCTGATTTTGCGGGTCTAATGTTTACATTTTGCAGACACTTTTATCCAAGCCAACTTATTACATAAGGTGCACATTTTATTTGCATGTTTGTTTTGTCTTGAACCCACAATTCTGGTGTTGCGGGTTCAATGTAACAGCAATCATTTTGCACTTGTGCATGCTCATTAGATTGTCACAATATTGATTATCAATTTTGATATTGTTGTGATATCTAGGTAAATGAATAATGCAAGACCAGTGACTTGAAACAACTCTTGGAGGATGATTTATTGTTCTTAAGAATTCATTCAACTTACTTTGCCTTGCGGTGCCATTTAGATTGATATACAGTATCTACAGATAACATTTATTTCGCACTGTTGAAATCTCATTAGACGGTTGCCATGTGTGTGGCTTCCTGCCTCTAAAGTAACGCCTTGTATCTTATAAGCGTGTGTGCGTGTGGCACAGTTTTGCAAAATATGGGATATATTAACAAAAGAGATTTGCCCGCCTTTGACATACATTAGACGAGCTCCTCTGAGGCACTCGGTAGTGTGCTTCATACAGCCGTAATTGACACACTATGGTGAACACTGTGTGTGTTTCCTGTTCTCCTAATCGCCTTTCTTTAATCTCTCTTTTTCATTCTTGATGTCTCTCTCTCCGTCTCTCACTGCAGGTGCGCATACAGAAAGCCACTTATTGGTGGTTACGCAGGAGTGGATTTGGGTGTTTTGACTTTGATGAAGCAGAATAAACTGACAACGTGCTAAATGCTAGATGCTAAATCATGCTGAATATACAAAACCGCACATGCCTCACCTACAGATGTGGGATGAAAGTCATCCACTGCAATGCAATGTCAGATGTGTCCTGCAGAATCTGCGCTCGTCTGTTTTTAGTGGACACCGTTGTTTTCTATTTTATTTTATTATACGGCACTCCACTGCCCTTAAACACACGCAGCCGTACGCACATATATAGCCCACCCCCCTATTAGAAGAAACAATCTAAATGTTAAACAGGTTTCTCCTGAAGTGGTCCACATTCCCCTTCCTTTGAGAAATTTGGCCTGTGGTGCTTTTGTCAAGACGCCATTGTTCTGTCCGACACAGACGGAAACAAAAGAACGATGTGCAATTTGGACCTAATCATAACATCTGTACTTCACTGCTATTTACATTTTCTCTATCGGGGCGGAGTAGAAATGTTAATTTTAGATGGGTCTTTTTATGAGCGGTAATTACTGTCATTAAGAACGCTGGAGAGACTCCGGGGGAGCCGGCACTGAGATGTGGTTTGACGTGTTGTATAATTAATACTGAATTAATGTCTTACTTTATGAGGTGGGGAAGAAAGGCCCATTACAGCTTTGAGAGGTGGCTTGTGCCTTTTGTGGCCGCGGTATACTTCTAAGAGACCGCAACAACACGCATGTTGATAAGCACACACACATTCCCACAGGTTCTGTATTGTGAGTCGTGGTGGTGTTTTGATGAGTTTGTCAGGACGAGACCTCACCGGCTGCTATTGTCTTGTTTAGCTGTTCCACATCTACATCTAATGTTACTGTATGACGAGCGGCTGTCTGACACATTCACCTCTGGATACTTTGAACAACTTGCGCTTACAAAATGATACGATTATTTTAGTATAGTAGGAGTGTAACACTAACTGTTTTCTTACTATGGTATTTTGGCCGAGATGTTGATTTATGATTTTAAGGGAATTTACTTTATTATAACTGTGACATCTATAGTGTTAATAGTAGCATAGCCTTGTAAACAAATTGTTTAAATGCTGTCCAACTTGTAAGTCGCTTTGGATAAGAGCGTCTGCCAAATGAATAAATGTAATGTAAATGTAAATGTATGTACAATGTTAGTTTTAATAGTTTGCAGCAGCCATCTGCATTTATCTGCCGCCATTGTTTTCTTGTGTAGAATTACCAGAATTAAAGAAAAAGTTTACCCAATAATGAAAATTCTGACATCATTTACTCACGCTCAAGTTGTTCCAAATCTGTATACATTTCTTTGTTATGATTAACACAGAGAAAGATATTTGGAAGAATGCTTGTATCCAAACAGTTCTTGGTCACCATTGACTAACAGCGGGAAAATTTGCTTTATTATTTTGTTGTTCTGTTGAACACAAAACAGGAGATTAAGTCTTTTTTTTTGCTTTGGATAAACGCGTCTGCCAAATGCATAAATGAAAAATGTTACGCTTACTTTTCTGGGGCACTTTTGACCACCATCGTCATTGTCCTACTAGTCACTCGATTGTGAGTAAATGATGACAGATTTTTATTTTCTGGGTGAACTGTCCCTTTAAGCTATGATCATTTTGCAATAACTATTGTAAATCTTACCAAAGGTCTATGAAAGAAGGGTTTTATGAAGTTCTGGTTGCAATGAAAAGTGTTGTGAGAAGTTCAAACCGAAGATTTTAGCCAAAAATATTTTGGGGATATTCTCCCCAATGAAACGTATTTGACAACACACTGTTCAATTATTTCAAAATACACTTATTGAAAATCATTACGTTTTGGGGGATACATGGCTTCCGCCCGACAACGACAATATGTCAAATCTCACCCAACTAGATTATGTTGTCAGAAATGATGGTTCTATAATAATTTATCTCTTCTTCAAAGATGCTTGCTAAAGCTCACACAGCTGTGAACTGTTATGACATTAAAATCAGAGAAAAAGGTTATACAGATATACATTCAGATACACGGTATGTTAACGTTGGCATGAAACAGAAGTTGCGATAGTGTGTTCTTTCTAATTGTGACGTATATATGAGTGTACGCCTTCTTAAATCAGAAAAATGTAGGGCGGGGCTTGACTTCGTCCTTTTGGGATGGATTGGATTTTTGGAAAGTGGACGTCTGGCCACAGAAAAGGTGCCGTCTGAAGTTTCTGATTTTGATAAAATATTTTGCAATATTACATGAAAAATAAGCTTCACCCCAGGAAAATAATGCAGCTAAATACTGAACGCCTGGAAAACCTGTTAGCAGACGTTTTTCATGACAGTCGTCGCATGTTAGAATACAAGATCAGATGCACGCGCAGATGTCTGTGTGCTGTCAGGACCCGAGCTTCTCTGAACCAGCGTTTCTTTGGTGATGACGGAGACGCGACTACAGCCGGCGAGATAACTGCCAAACCAAATGCACATGCTGATAACCGAAATGACTTAATCTCCATTTTAATCATCTCGAGCTGCCCCCCCCATCCCCCCTCCCATCTCTGCCTGTTTTCTTTTTCTATCTATTTCTCTTTTTCTCCATCTTTCTCATTTTCTCTCTCTCCGTCTATCTATATAATCAAGGCACATAGTGCTGGATGTAGCATATATTCATAGAACTGCCCCCGTTAACTTAATCTGCAGAAGGTCCAGAGCGTTCACACAGCCTCCGGCCATTAGGCTGGAAATCATGTAAAAGCATTTGACACGCAGCTTGAGAATAGCCACATTATGGGAACAAAATGGAAGGAAGACAATGTATGGGCGACGGAATTGAGTCATCATTTAAAGCTCTCCGCTCTCCTCGTGAGGGTTTCGAACTGCGTTATTCCGACAAGTGTTGTCTAGACAGAGTATGTAGTGACTGTCTTGGCTTCGGGAGAAAGAATTTTCTGTCGGAGTCATGAATCATTTTGGCACACGGCGGTGCTTTATATGCATACCATATGGCTTACAGAACATTCAAAGGGGATTCTCTCTATCCGTTTCACCCTTTGACTTCCTCTGTATCTCTCACTTAGTTTTTCTTTGTCTGTCTGTGTCTCTCGCTCTTTCTCTCTATCTCTATTTTACCCACTTTAGATTGGAAACACGCTTAACCGATTAAAATCCACATTACATCATAGTTTTCACACAAGCTTTCAGAACATGACTTCTGTCTTCCATTGTTTGGACAAACAAGGATCGTCCAACGTCATTGGTTGAGCTGCTGTTGATATGCCGGGATGGTCGGGATACAGAGCAATGTTTTGTAAGCACCACAACGCGAGTACAAAATGCTCTTTTGAGGAGAATCTGTCATTTGATGACTTGCTTATCGTTGCAATAGGCAAAACGTTTTTTTCCCTACAAACATTACCCTCTTCACCTCTAGTGTTTGCTTTCAGTTCTTTCTAGCATACTAAATGTTCTGTATGTATATATTTCTGCTTGGCTGCTAAAAAACACTGAACATGGAGCTAAAGCTGCATACATTTGTTACTCATTAGCCTGTAATACATGCCGTCTGCTTTTGTTTTAGGTGGGGTCCCCCTGTTTTCATTAAATCCAGTTATGAACTTCAACCATCGGGGCAAAATGTTTCATACACGCATGCCTTCTTAGAAAAAGAAGTGGGTGGAATAAAACATACCACTCCAAGAGACAGAAGTTTTAAGCGAGTTCTCAGTAGGACCTGTTGTGTACTCGCAACCCAGTAGAGAATGTGAATCAGAAGCTCCGTAATTGAATTCACCTGATTAGAATTCCACCCCCTTGAGAGTGCGGGAGTCTCGAGTACGGTTAGCATAATAAACAAGAAAATCTGAGACATGGGAATGTGGGAACCACTTCTTCCAAGCATACTGAATCAATTAATATCATGTAGAAGGAAACCCTGATTATGTGAGCTGAGAGGCAGGCCAGCGAGAGTAGAGACTGGATTCCGGGCCGAGGTGGTTATTATTAGTGATGGAGAGAGTGTGTGTTCATATAGTGTGTGTCCGTGTGTTTTTTTGGGTGTGCTTTGATCCCGTCTCTCCCTCGCACAGCTGCGGCGGTTAAGCTGGCCCCGGAGGAGTTCCACATAGGCGGCGTTCACCTCTGCCAGGAGTGCACACCGCTGGTCAGTAACCTCAGACGCTGGATCAAAGACCAAGAATGCGTCGAGCTACCTCAACTTGGGCGCGCTTAATGCACACACACACCGATCAGACGTTTCTCACAGAAATATCGAAGTTTCCAGAATTCTCCAAGAGCCTGGGTCACATACATGTACATCAGTGTTTGGAACTAAAGCAGAGACGAGAAGTTTTTCCATTTACAAGCTACTTTTACCAACAAGTTAGTGGTGTAATCAAATGTGCTGTCTTGACATTTTCGCTCTTCTATGTGTCGTTTGTTTCATTCTGGGAACTGCTAACAATATTACTCCAAAATGTAAAGATTGTTTCTTTTTGCAGAAAATGGAAACTGGAGAAACAGGTCAAAATAACAGTAAAGACGAGTTGATTTTTTTAGACCTCAAATATTGTATAGGAAATAATTTCACTTTTAAGCAATATTTGTAATCTATGTAATTAGGAAGTTCAAATATCGTTTTTTATTATGATTTTCATCATGCCTTGTCATGCCGTCAGTCTTTCACATTGCTGTTGGATGACTTTATGTCCCTCCTGATGTACACTAGACTGAAATGGCCACCATGCATCTAGAAATGCTGATTAAATAAACATTTGGAATGGTCTGTGTGTAAAATAACTAGGCAATATACTGTATTCCAGTCAGTCTACAAAATAGCATATCTTGCTTAACCTATTTCAGCGTTTCTCATCCAGGCCTTTAACAAACTTCAAGAAACAAGATGACTTACAAATGTTTAAAATAAGACCTAAAACAACTCAAAATCAAGATATTTCTTAGACTGTAAAAACATCCAGTCCTCATCAACTCAAAATCTTCTATTGACTTGCTGCTCCCTGCCAGACGAGTCCCATAATCGAATTATGAGAAAACGGGCATCAAAGTTTGATCTCAGTCATTCATTTCACTTTGACATGGTCTTACTCAGTTAGTATCAATGAAATATATCGACATTATATTTTCACTCTAACTTATATTATGTAGATTGGTGTTCATGCAAAAAACTATAAATCACCAAAAAATGACTTCAGCTTGGTGTTCACAGACAATTTCGCACATTTTCTCTAGACTCACATTGTAAATTTCACAAACGCCTGTTGCCAAAGCGATACATTTATGAAACCTCAACTGAACGTTGGAAAATTGATGTTACCAGTCACTAGGAAATATAGATTTAAAAAAAAATGTAGTTAATGGTTATTTTTATGATGAATATACAGTATACATCTTTCTAGTAGCGTAAAACTCTAGAATGTTATATTAAGTAGAGATTGTGAGAGAGGGAGCCTTCAAAAAAAGTTGTGGACAATAAGGTCGTTGCAGTCAAAAGGTTGTGATCCTAACGTCTATCCAGCACAACTAACCACCTTCACCACTTTCACATTTCCTTTTGATTTTCTTTTCCCATTTTCCCCTCTTTTCCTCCCTTGCTCTCCCCTGGTTACTATTAGCATTCATATTAAACACTTTTGCCTTCCAAGCACATCCACAAAGACCTCGCTGCAAATGAGCTTCATAAAATCTCAGCCCATATTTCATATCACTTTCGAATGCTGAACAATGGCTTTTTATGGTGATGTCTGAGGTAATGCTCGTAGAGGGGTTATTGCCTAATGATGTGCGGCCCGGTGGCACGGCAGTGCTCTTGGACCACCCACATCTTGTGGTTTGGTTGAATAATAAAGTATTACATTAATTTGGCTAGTTAATTAAGAAATGTCAAAAGAAAATATCAAAGCCCCCATGAATCCCCATGCTGGCTTTTTGAAGAGCAGGGCAGGTTATCTTTGGAGGTCGACCTCGCTTTTGTTCTTTATTTCAAGTCTGCGCTGGTAGAGGGCACATTTGCTTTGCTTTGCTTCCCTTTGTATCTCTCCCTCGCTCTGATTACAACTACTGTGTTTGATTTGCAATTTAAGCCCAATCATGATACAATCAGCTCTGATGAAAGCCATCGAGTCTCGGATCATTGTTGTTACATGCTGTTTAGTAATGCTTTATCGCCCACAATTACCTTCCCGGGGACAAAACTCCACAACATTTACGCATGCTTATTGCGTTCTATTTGCGTTGCGTTGTTAAAAAATGTAATGACGTTGGGAATCCTGATGTTTAAAGTTACACAATTCACAGTTATAGGATTTAAATCCGACGTAATCTCAGACCTGGGGTGCTTCAGGCCTCGGTCCGTGTTTGTCTCAGCAATAATGTCATTTAGAGCAAAGGAACATGAATGCGGTTAAGTTCCCAGATAAGGTCCTTGTTGACACCTCAAGCTGAACTCTAGCACCCAGGGAGTCAAAGTTGGGTCAAGTTGAGCTTTTAACACATGGAACGTGTTTCTGCTTCTGTCTTTCATTTAACTACAAAGCGCTATGCTTATGCTTGAGGCTTGTCAGAATTTGTGTTTTGGAGCATTTTAGGGCTTCTTGCGCCAAAGTTCCTAAACGCTAGTCGTCAGGGACATTTTTTTAATTGTATGATTTAGTTGGGTTAATTCATAATGTTTGTCTTCCAGAAGAAAAAGAGGCTCATTTTGTGCATACAACTGCTTGAAGGCTTCTACTTTTATGGAATATAGTTGTGTTGTATAAAGTTTTTCACTTCATTATTTTTGTTTAATTCATACGCCCTCGTAGTCTATAATCAAAAACGTTGACCCGCCCCTCTCAAAACCACCTCTCTCACCTTCAGGAATGGTGCGACGGCGGGGCTCCAGTGACTGACTGCAAAATGGCATTCAAATCTGCCTCTATTTTGTTAGCAACGTCCCATTTCCAACGATCCATCATTTCTCGAAGGACAAAATCAAGTCCCGCCCTACATGTTTTTCTCATTTCAGAAGCCTTTTTTTGGAAAATTCTTGGTAACTGAATCATATAACACAAAATATTAAAAAGCATAGGAACTGATATAAAAAATCTCCTGTTATTTGTTTTGTCTACACTGTAAAACTTTGCTGTAGTCTTGCAGCAGCTTTGCCAGCTTAACTTACTGTAGATTTCATTTACAATTTTGTTTTAAACATAAACGTACGTTGTTTTTTTATAAAACAAGCCTGAGGTCACTTTTCTTGTTATGTAAATGTGTTAAAACGTTTTCAATATTTTTACTAGAAAGCAAGACAAAAATGCTTAGGAAGAGTGTCATGTGTTCTGTGTTAATGCCAGTCTTTTCTAGCTCATTTTGAATATCAAACTTTGGTTAAAGTACAGTGGAACTCAAACAGTACTTATAGGAAAGTTTATATACAGTAAATTACTGACAAACCTGCTGCAAAATTTTACAGTGTATCTTTAACTCTGATACTTATAAACATCAAATTCATAGACTGCACTTATTGTTAGCTCATGGACAAATGTTAAACACTCTCTCATTTGTAAATCACTTAGCGTCTGCTAAATGAAAAAATGTAGGTGTAATGAATAAATGAGGCACAATTTAATCTTCCATTCCGCTTTATCGGGACTATCCATATTCGCTTTTATTGCACGCTTACTAATTTGATTCGATTAAGTGCATTTTTTTCATTTAGATATTTTTTTCATTTGCTGGACAGTTAGCGCATAACATGCTTTGTCTATGTCTATTGATCCATTTCACCTTCACTTATCATAAACAGCTCTCAGACTTATTTCAAGTTTTTTTTTATTCGCTTTCACCTTCTCACATACAAAACAATCGAACTGTGCAAAACATCCTTCCATTCAATTTACAGCTTTCTGTTAAGCATGGCAAGCTTGAGGACTCTATGGAAGTTTGAATCGTTCTCCGGTTGGCTAATGGTGGACGTAAAGGGCCGTTCATTCTTTGCTTCACGCCATCTTGTCAATTTGGCTGAGGGTTGTCTGCTGCTTTCAAACAGAATCAAAAGGCCCGAAAGCCAAGTGGTTTGTTAGCTGTGTGTTGGAGCGATGCTACTCTTCACCCCTCATTTAGATGGTCAAGAAATCTGACACAATGCTGAGCTCGCGTAGACCTTAGTGCTTACTGGTCGGGCTCGCTCTGAGCACCCTTAGCTCTTCTCACGCTGCACCAAATGAATGACTGGCTGTCATGTGATCTATGCGGTTAGCTTGGAAATGGGGATTTGGAATGGCCATTATTGGAGCGAAGACTGGAGGGAAGGAAAGAGAGGGATCTGCTTGCATTTGAAGATGAACGTATCATGAATAATGCCTCTATTTTCTATTCAATTCCCAATTCCATCTCTCAGCCCATTGTCACGGTCGCTTCCATTACCGCCTAGATTTTCGGCCCCGAATTCGATATAGGAGAATTTACCTCGTGTGTATTTAAAATGAGATTGTCTTTATTAAAACCGATTTCTTCTATTGAGATAGTGAGTCTCATCTTTGGAAAACATTAGCCTTTGTTGAATGAAGTGGTTGGGTTAAATCAGAGCCGAACTGCTGAATTGCCTGATGACTTGATTAATCAGACTTCTTTTAAAGGAAAAGAATATTGATGTCTGCTACCAACTGATTTTTCTCGCCCTGATTTTATCTCTTGCTTATGTTTCATTCTTCATTTTTTCCCTTTGCTTCTTTGCATGATGAAGAAATCGCAGCGTGGCATAATGTAAGACATTATCGCTTTATCTGGTGCTGGTTTCAGACAAGAACGTATCGGCTTTACTCAATCATTTTAACAAGTCCATCTGGCACAGCTCAGATTTTTTTTACCTCAGACCATAGGGGTGGATAGAATATATGTATAAACAGTGTCTTGTTGGTCAGGTGATCACAGATTTCTGCATCCCTGCCCGTAAAGGATGCAAATATAAATAGCTGTTTCTTTCCATTAGGTCTATTGAAGAAATTAGATGTTTGAGAGTAGTCACAGCAGACCGTGTTATATAAACGTTCCATCTCTAATGCATTTAACTTTTTCCCTCTTTTTTTCCTCACCATCAGATGGGAATAATTTGTAACACATGAGGTCTGAGCGTTGGAAGAGAAGCAGATGTCATGATATCTGGTGTTTACGTTGTCTACTTCTAGTTGGAACATTCTACTGTCTGAAACTGGAGATGACAGACAACTAAATCAGTATGTCTTCTATACAAGCGTTTTGTTAGTCGTAACAATAATCAGATTTTTGTCTCTCAGATAGTCGATGGATTTTTAAGTTGCCGCTAACTTTATCCATCAGCCTGTTAAATGATAGTTTAGATGTTATTGTACTGTCTGTAACTCATTTCTGGTGTCACATTTGCTTTATTCTGATGCTGTCATCGCTGAATAACTAACACACACATATACAGTATGTACTAATATATAGTCATCACTACATTTAGAATTTATTTTTGCCATCTTATTTTAAAGAAACTATTTATCCAAACATAAAATTTTGTCATCTTAATGTTTTGTGTTACTTACTTTTCGGGCTGTCAAACGATTAATCGTGATTAATCGCATCCAGAATAAAAGTTTATGTTTACGTAATATATGTCGGTGTACTATGCATATTTATTTTGTATGTATGAACACATACACATAAATGCATATATTTACGAAAAATATCAAATTTAACAATTTTATAAACATTGATATAGACTTTCAATTATTAGTAAATATAAATAAATCTATTTAAATATTTCCTAAATATATAAAAGTATGTGTATGTTTTTGTGTTTATAAATGCAAAATTAATATGCACAGTACACAGACATATGTTAGGTTAACAAAAACTTTTATTCTGGATGCGATTAATCCCGATTAATCGTTTCACAGCCCTACTTCTAACACAACTGAACTGTCTTCCCTGCTGTGGAAAAAAACAATAGAAACCATTAAAATACCATGAACCACTATGTTTTTACATTAAACCATACAAAATTCCTTTTGTGGTGTGTTTTGGGCATTACTCCAATAGGATTAATCTTCCAGAACACCCCACCAATAGAATCCATCACACACCATCAGTTTCCATTAAAACCAATACATTCCCGTTATAACAATCGAATCCATTACCGTTTCTATTGTGTTTTGGGCAGGGTTCTGTTGTTTTTTAGTAGGGTGTAATAAATATTGCATTGTGTGATTGGTCCTTTACTGTATGTGGTAGTTGACAAGTAAACCGTAGATGTTGTTAGATAAAATTTAAGGGAAAAAACTAACAATGAAGATAAATCTCTCGTAAGCTATTTTATTTTATAAATACTAACACGATAAAATAATATATATTATAGATACATTTCACACCATAGGACACATGTACGGTATATTTGTCAACTACCCATGTGGTGTTCTCCATTACTTACTGATGTTGGGTTAATGTTGACTTTCTACTGTATAAAGAGAAACTAATCTTAGAGTTTAGGTTAAAAAATACAGTGTGAAAGATTTAGGAGCACATGTAGGCCTACATATGACAAACAAATCGCTAATAGGAAGGTTCAGACGCTGTTCTCAATTCCCCATTTGCTTATCAAAAGTTACATTGTTCTCTTCCAGTGCTACAAAAACTATGCTAATAGTTCTGGTTATAAACTGGGTCACATTTATCCATCAGTTAGCGTACCTCTCAGTCACTACTAACAGAGATCAGTATCTCTCCGCACTGAGTGTGCAGAACGGGAACTGTCATCTACTTCTGACACACGTGTCGTTTCGTCGAACAGCTGCGACACGTTGCGCCGTTCCCTCAGCGTGATCAAAGCTACGTGCCGAGCGCCGGTGTCAGGCCGCAACGTCCCGTGGTCTCCGCGGTGAGACGCAGGGAGCACTGGGAGTTTTCGTGCCGTCACATCTCGCCTGTCAATCTGCACCCCGACTGAAGACACGGATTGGTTCGGCGTATAACGCGTTGGGCGCCATTGATGTTTTATTAAGCTTGTAGGGGTTTCTAGGAGGATGTGTTTGAAGGTGGGATGAGATCTTCGATCAGATGCCGAGGAATGTTGACTCCCATAAGTGACTAAGACCATGGTGAGGCTGTCAGGTCAGATCATCAGATCAGATCAGATCAGATCATGAGCTGAAACAGCTGAGACAGGTCCCACCTCAGTGCAGTCGAGAGTGATAGCATCTGGATAATGTTTGTAAGCATCAGACTGATGATATCTAGTTTACTTGTAGAACGTGTTGAGTTTTTTATCGTGTGTGCCTTGCCAATGGCCGTTCGTAGTCGGCTGTATGAATACATCTGGAAGGTTTTTTCAACGTCAAAATACATAAAGATAAATATGTCCCGAATAAATCTACATTAAAACTTAAAACACATTTAAGCTAGCATTTAAAATGCATTCCCTGTGATTCAAACCCATGACATTTGCGCTTTTGCCCGAAGGATACTTCAAAGTTAACGTTCAAGCACGATGTCTTTTTAATTCGGAAAATGTATTTGTATTGAAAGTGTATTACATTTATTTTTTAATTCGAAAAAGACTATGTGCTGTGTAACGTTTCTGTTTAAAATTTACAATATTTTGGCCATGAATAAATGTTGCCATATGGGATCTATGATGTTATGAGCCACACATGTCTTTTATAAATGTCTCTTCAGAAATGTTTTTAATGCTTTGCGTAAAGCTTACAAATATTTGTAATTCATGCCAAAACTTGTAGTATACATACCCAGTCATATATTTATACTCTTTGAATGTGCACTGTATATCTAATGCATTGTAAAGTTTGCTTAACTTCTGATGCTGTGTGTGTGTGTGTTTTCTCTGCGACAGTCATCTGGAAGAAAGCCGAGATGCCTCGGAGGTGGCGCTGAGGACCCTAACAGCTCCGGCAGTCTGATCTTTCACCAGCTCCATCAGCAGTGATTTCATTTCTAACAACTTTATGTGGGGGATTTGATCTCTGTCAGATCTCCTAACCGTGCATGTAACTGGTTTTTTAATAAATCCTAAACTGTATATGTTTGCTTTGAGATATGCCGGCGAACTTGAAAAACTGATATTTTTCTCGCAATGGTTTCTCGCGGATGATATCGGTGCATTTTGCTGTCCGTAAAGTTGACGTCTGCATCAAACGACAGCCCCAAATGAGAAATGTCACAGGTGATATGCTTCGTGTCTTCATAGGATCTGTGATGCATTACTCTTCATGTGTATGCTGTATATATTATTTGTATGTATATGCTAAAGAGTTAATGAGCTGTGTGAGGTCACACTGCTGCCCTCTACAGGACCATCGTACACACAGTCTAGACTGTTCCTCTTCTCTGATTGGCAGGATCTATGAGTCTTGTATTGCGTTTCATCTGTCAATGCACCGAGGGTTAATAAACTTCCCTTCCTCTCATTTCTTTGCTCTCTTTCAGGCCACCTCCAGTCAATCCGCTAATCAGCAAGCACTTCTTAATCAGCCGCAAGGTCTTTCGGAGGTGAGTATCGCACGTATGTATATGCGAAAGATGATAGTCACTTAAGAACGTTGCGATACATGCTTGTATAACGCTTTTCTCAGAGGTTCAAATATAACAACCTTCAATCCCTCGGTTTTGCAATTATTCAGTCTGGCCCCTCCCCTTCTTCACATCAATGACATCAGAGGCTTTAATAAAGACACACCTCGCAACCTCATCCCTCTGTCCATCAAAAATGGAGCCGTCACATTTATAAATAATGCACGGCCCGGCTCCGGAGGAAATAAAGAGAGATAAAAGTCAGAACTAATACTTCCCCGACTCTGTCTAACGTCATTAATCAACCGCAGCTCCTCCATTAGTTTCATTAAGTCAATAGGAGATTAAAAGGAGTGATTTGATGAGATGGAGAACCTGCCTCCAGCCGTGATCCACCTAAAGCCTGACCCTCATTAGGGCTCGTGAACTGCCCTTATAATGCATCCTTAATGACCCACCTGGGTTTGTGTGTTCATACCCTGCCCGTTTGTTTTGCTGCGCTCGGCTGTCAGTCTGTTTAATGATGGAGTTTTGGAGGCTGACGGTAAGATGAATAGTTTCCTTGTCTGGTTTAATAATTGCCAAAACGGTATTCAGATAAATCTGTCGATCAGATTTTGTGATAAAAGCGAATAAAATCGAAATCCAGCCTATAGGGCGGTTGAGGGAAAGTGGTTGGTCTCAACCTTTTTGATTTTGAATTTATAATCCGGTGCGTGTTATACCCACATCTCTCCTTTCTTGCTTTTTAAGTCACGCTTGCTGTTCATTTATACAGTGTATGTGCGCATACGCGTGCCGAGATAAGTCACATTATTTGAATGGGTGTCAGACTCAAACATTGGTTAATGTTATTGTGCAATTTGTAAATATTAATCCCGTCACATTCATAAGAGCACTAGGAAGGCATCAAGAGCGATTCGAGGGTTGTTATTAGATATCTCTCAGGCTTGTCCTTTTGTCCGCCTACATATCCAGATGTTCATTCATTTTTTATATCTATGCAAATGAAAGCGCCTATATTTGAGCACAGCCTAGAATTAGCTGCTAAAATTAGCTACTAATCAGCACCTTTATTGGAGCGAATGCATTATGGATGAGGCACTCGGGGGCGTCCAGACCTGGCCGTACATCGGTGGTCATCTGTGTGGGGCCTCAGCTGTCTCATTCAAAAGGGCAGCTGGCAAACTCAGAAATTATACTCGCTAGAGCGGATTGTTTGACGTCGCCGCCGTTATTATGGTTTTATATTGTTATGTAGAAAGGCTCGGAAAACAAAACCATTACATTGCGCGCGCGCCAAGATAATAGAATCATGCAAAATATGCCACGTGATGTCAGGGCGACATATGGTGAAACCTTGTTGAAAAATGTCCCCGGTAAATATGTTGAAATAGGCAAATTGCTACGTCCCATAATGTTATTTGGAATTTGTGAAACATAGCTGCGGTTTAATAGTCGCTGATTAGAATGACAACATGTGTTAGGAAAGCATTCCCGCACAGATTGGTGTTTATATACAAACTCATCTCATTTCCCACCCGAACCTACCAGCTGCCTTCACCGCCACACGCCTGCAACAATCTGTCAGCAGCCTGCAAAGCGCTGTTAAATCAAGCCACAATTATCTGCTCTTAATTAGCAAACGGAAGACGATTACGAGCGTGGATTACGATGAACACAACTCCAGACGCGTTAGACACCAAAGAAGCCATCGGCCGCTCTGTAATCCAGTCAAATTGTCAACAGATCGCAGGCCAATTAGTGAAATTACAGGAACACAGATTGGGATTTGGAAGTGGAAGTGGAGAGGCATGTGGGGAGGTTTAGTAGCTTTGGTAAGTATGAGTGATTGTATTGGGTGAGAGGTGTCAAATTTGGTGTTTTTATCTTGAACATGAGCTGCTTCCAAACCCGGTGAATTTCCAGTGAATAATAATATTTAAATGCTTGTTCAGAGTCTAGGCCCTGTGCGTCAAACATATGAGGGAGACTTGAGCTAGTTGTCACAGCCATCTCCAGTACAGTGGCTTTAAGTTCAAAAGTCCTGCCTACGAAAAAATGGAATATTTGTGACATTATTACCCAGAGGAAAGCTTCATTAAACACACGAAACGTTCTCTGATATCAGGGTATGTTATCAACCTATGGGGCAAGTGGTTACATTGCGAACCTGCCATTAAACAACCTTGATTACACGGCTCGTTGGAATGCTTGATTCTGATTGGCCAGCCGCAACATGTGCAGGTTCGTTATTCCCAAATAACAACCTCTCAAAACTAATATCACACGGTAACCCGGACGCAGCAAATCATTTTGACAGGTTTTTTTGACAAATGAAATGTAAATATAGCTTTTAATAACATATATGACATTATATTTACAAATGATGAAACCAAATTTCCTGTTCCAAACATTTGAACGTCGTTTCTTACCTTAAAACCGAAACTAAACGGCTTTTCCTCGCGGAAAGTCTGCATTCGGTAAAAATGAGCTAATAAAGTATTTCAAATTCGCATTTCATGTCCAGTTTTTTTCTCATGTGGCAAGAGGCGTGTAATAAGCAGGATAATGTACAAGCAGCCGGCTGTTATCTCAAAATAATTGTACATTATCCCTTACTTATATGCTTCCTTTACATTTAAATAATAAAACAATTGTGGAACATGGCTAATACAGTACAAATATATGAAAACATGGCTTTTCAATTAATACACTCTTTAAAAAAAGTGCTTCAACGGGTTATTTACAGACAGTGATGTCATAGAATAACAATTTTTGGTTCTCAAAGAACCATTTCCTTCTTATGGTTTAATAGTGTAAAGAACATTTTCCCACTTTAAAGAAGAAAGAAACAAAAATATTCTTTGGATGTTAAAGGTTCTTAATGGAACCATTCAGCAAAAAATATATTTCTATAGCAGGGTTTTCTAAACTGGGGTCTGGGGGCCTCTAGAAAGTTTCAAGGGGAAAAGATAAAACTTTATTGGTATAATAGAGTGTTCCCACCAAACGCGACTTTTCGCGAATAAATCGCGTAATTCGCGTGTAGTTGGACGCATGAACATTTTGAGTTTACTCGCTTCATTTGCGTGTGAAATTCGCTTCATGGGAGGGGCTTCTGCCAGGTGGCTCCAGTCTCGTATATATATATATATATATATATAGTAAACAGCGTTTTTTACAATTTACCAGATTGTCTGAACTCCTCACTCACTTTCTTCCAAGCAAGATCCTATTTATTCCTGTTTAGATATAATAAGAAGATGTATCGTACAGCTCCGGGTATCCACATACAGCAACGATAAATTTGTCCTCCATTTTTGTTTTGGATTTCTGCCTCCGTTCTCTACGTCATAATCACGTCACTACTAGAGCAAGCTCCTGATTGGTTAACATGGCACGAATTTTCGCCAAAGTTCAGATTTTTCAATTTGCGCTTCAAACGCCCGAAACGCTCAATTCGCGCCTCCTCATTTGCGCGAATCCCACTGCAGGATGTCCTATCGCTTCTTTGCATTGAATTACCATGTTAATCACTCGCGCTTCATTCGCATTTGGTGGGAACACAACATAAGTCTACTGAACATTTTTTTTCAACAAGTGTTCATCTCTTTTTTTTGCTACATGCATAGTTTTCAGAAGTGTTTATTTTTGTATCGTTTAGTGCTTTACTATATAGTTATTTTTTCACACTCAAAGTGAAAGTTGCTATAGTATTCAAATTGAAAATCTCTCTTCGGGATTATAGACATCCAACAAGTATACTGTAGCCAATTATTCAAGTTTGAAAGAAAGTACAAGTATGTTGTCTTTATAATATCACATTTACAATTCGGAAGAATTATCCTAATTTTCTTTTGACTCTGATCTTATATTTCCTGTGATAAAGCCCAGTCAACAGAATTTTATATATTTAATGTTAAATGTTACGTGTACGCAATTACTCACTAAAATTGTACTCAGTTTCTTGTGATGTTTTGCTTTTATGAATTTCTGCACAAAGGGTTTTAATTAAAATACAATTTGATGTGATCAAACCAGAGGGATCAATCAGGCTCAGTCTTGTTTATTAGTAGCTGGCATTCGCATGCAGGAAAGACGATGAATATCTTGGCTTTGGAACGACTTTGCTGTCCTAATAAAGCGCTCAGACGTACTGCTGTAATATAGATCAGAATTAGCGTACGCTCGTTCCCATTCCAGAATGCCACAGACAGAAAGCAGAGAAGGTGCAATTAGTCCTTTATTAGATGAAACTTCATAGAGTTAAACAATATGTCTGGCAGAAATGTTACAGATGTTAAATATTTGGCTGGTGAAAGCTTGGAACAGTGTACAGTTCTGCCCTTCTAATCCTTGTCTGACTTTCTTTTCGTTTTATGAGATCTTTTTTAATTCCAGTCTTTCCTTTAGACATGCAATTTGTATGCTAGGAAATGGGGTCTCATTACTGCGGGCCACTGCGAGTCCTGTGTTATTGCAGTCTTTATTAAGAAAAACTCTTGATGATCTTGTTTTTTTCATGTTCATGCGGACTGCGGTCTTTAATATCGATTGATTAGATGCAGTCTGATGAAAATGACCCGACTAGATTTATCGAAGACAACCGTTCTGAAAGCTTCATAATTGGCTCGTTGCATCTCAGCCTTCTTCGTGTTGTAAGCCTTTATCACTAATAGGATATAACGTTTGTGTGAGGGATATGGAATTCATTAGAGATGAATATGTTACCCAAGCATGATGCTACTCTTCCTCTTCATTGCTCTTTACAAAGATGGGATGAAAGACTTGAGTTAGTCAGTACAAGGAAATTAAGATTAGAAGTGCTTTAATGGGCACTATAGACTGAGCTTTTCAAAAGCGTTCATAAAACACTAAAGTATTTAAAAAGTTGCATCCTGCCCTCAACAATACAAGGTCATTTGGGCATAAAATGAGATATTTGGAAGGCTGGAAGAGAAGGTTGTGTTCTGCTCCGTGTGCTGTAGATGGTTAATTAGGCTGAAGACTCCGTTCAGAAGACTCGGAGATATAGAAGAGATGTCATTTTTAAAGCATTTTAATGGATAGTACATTCTTTAAAACTCCCCCTCACATCGGACATTTTTTCAGGTCCATTTGTGACCTCTTATTGAATCTTCGTGATATTTGTTAATGAACTTGTTGGACTTAAACAAGGTCATATTATTAAAATAACATTAACTATTTTATACAAACTATTATTTTTATAAAGCTATTTCTATTTTTAAGGAATTGTTATTTAAATGGATAGTGCACCCAAAATAAAAATAAAATCATCATTCACTCGCCCTCACAACATTTCAAAACTTTAATATTTTGCAGAACATTTTGAAAAATGTTGGCAACCAAACAACATCGGACCCCATTGACTTCCATCGTATGGGCGCAGACTTTTCTCAAAATATAATATTTTGTGTTTCACGGATGAAAGAGTCACATATAGGTTTGAACTCAATAAGAGTGAATAAATGATGGCCGAATTTTTATTTTGGGGTGAACTATCGCTTTAAAAAGGCTTTCTGAATTGATTGTAAAAAGGTTTTGACATAGTAAGTAAATGATGACAGAATGTTCAGTTTCAGGTGAACTACATTAAGTTTGTAACACAGCTGTGTGTACGTTCGGGTGTCTTGTTGGATCTCTTTTCTCATGTACAGGACTAATCTGATTGACTGTAATTCAAGCATAATTGAGGACGTTTCATCAAAGTGAAATCCAATATGGAGGCCGTTAAAGAGTTCGTAGACAGCAGGTATGTTGCAAGGTCTTCATGATGATAGTAAAGCACATGCAACTAAATCCATTTCCCTTGCGCACAGTTGATAGCTCAGCCGAGCACTTTAGCCATGCCATTTCACCCTTAATGCCAAAGTGTAGTTCAAAAACCCTTAAAGCAGTAGATGAAACTCTTTTCACAAAGAAAGTCTCTCAGTTTTCCTGACAAAGCCCACACGACCCAGCGTGAGAGCGCTGGCTGTCTTAACTAGCAGGTGAAGTCACTCGGCTCTTGGTGAGTCCACCTATCAGAACGGCACGCTCTGATGCTCTACCTGCTGTCTGATTTCGAAACCATGAAAGACTTCCACTTGAAAAAGCAGTTAAAAGCCGTTTGCTTCCTCAGATAAACGGCAAAGGCCCCAAAATAAAAAGAGAACAAATCTTATCAGGAAAAAGTAAAAGTGTGACATTTTCCAGTCGAGTTTCCGGTTTGATAGAGATGCATCAAAACATACCTTACCCAGCATATACTGTTTTTTTTTCAACAGGGATAGTAGGAAAAACTAAATAATGTTCTTGTTTGGTCCACATTCTTCAGAATATCTTCTTCTCTGTTCAACAGAACCAAATGTATTCAGATTTGGAACAACTTAAAGGCGGAAAAGATGATTTGTTAAGATGCTGACTTTAGCCTGCTAGCACTGAAATCCTGATCCCACCCTCCATGCAAATCGCCGACAAAAAACATGAACGCGCAAAAAAACCAGAAGCTCTTGGAGCAATTCCAATTAAATCATGTCTCATTCACCAGTGAGAACATGTCATAGAACAAAGTAAATAACGTTACTACAATAGCCGAAACCGCTAACATAAACCACAGCTTTAAAACGGGATTAGATGCAGCATAGTTCCCGTTAGACGCTGGGTAACGATCTAATACATAAAGGTCCACAAACTACATAATCAACATAATCAAAACCCATTAAAATCGAATCATAACATGTTCAGAAGTTGCCATGGCTTCATCTTTCAAACCCTTGTCTCCCGTAGTTGCTCCCAGCGTGGAAAAGCAACACCGTTTATAAAGTGAAATGGAATTTCTAACGAGAAAAATAGTGGGCGTGGCTGTCATCTTTTTCTTCGATTTGATTGGATGTATAAAAACGTTAGATCGAAGTCGTTAGATTTTGAAATGGAATTTGCAGCAGACTGACAGTTGAAGGGGAGGAGTTAACAGATGCCCCGTCCAAGCCGTCTAACTTACGTGATTTGATATGGATAGTCCTTACAGGAAGGAAGTTGATCTTAACTAAAGATTATGAGTGCACAGAAATTATAAAATGAGAATTATTTACAATAAATGCTGCAATATTTCATGAAAAAATTGCCATTGTAATTTTTTATTTCACTGGGACTTTAAGAGACTTCCAACCAGCTTGACAAAAAAACGCTTATGGACAGGATTGCCTACCCAGCCTTTAAGGGTGTACTGTCCCTTTTAAGAATGAACAAAACAGCCTAGGAGATTTTATTTTTATTACTGCTAATTGAAATAAAGAAGAATTCATTCTGTAAATAATGTGAAATTTGGTGCACATCTAAAAGTGTGAATATTGAGCACTAAATTGAACCAAAATCACATTATGGACCTAAGGGCAGAAATTTCAAGAACTTCTGCTTTTTAACTTATTTCACATTTTGATTCACATTTTCATTCTAAAACTGTAAACTATGTATATTTTCTTTGTTCTGAGACAAGCATATGCGGTTTTAGGTTCGGTTGGCTTTCCCAATTCAACATTTTAACACATTTTCGATATTTTTGCAAAGCATTTATATAAAGAATATAGTCCAAACCAGAGATTTTATCAGGTGTGCTCATTGTTATCAATCAACATATTATCACTTCATCATTTACATCTCTGATGTAACAGTTCGCTTTCAGCATCTCATGAATGTTTTAACCCTTTACTGCATGAATCATTTCTATTCATAAATAATGCATATATTAGATGCCAATCATTAATAACATAAATATAAAGCAATATTTTCATCATTTCAATTGAATGAGCAAACATTATTCTTAAACATATAGAGTGATATAAATGAAAAAGTGTTGCTTAGGGGCAACATTCACAAGTGTAGACAATGGATATACGGCAGCTCAGCTGTGCAATATGGAACACATGTAGCCACTACAGTATATGGAGAATATATCGTTTTTTGCAATATCGGTCGCTGGTTTATTCCTTGCTCCGCTCTTTCAGATTGCTTTCCTGACAGTTGCAAACAGCGTTATATCGAATCTCCTTGAAGTGGTCTCAGACTGATTGCCATGCCCATGTTCATATATATGCCCCCACTAATTCCAAAATAAACTCTATTCCCTCTCCTTTAGGGCTATGACATCTGCCTGGTTGTTGTGATCAGATCTACTTCCTCGGCTTCAGCCGGCGCATCTAATGAGGTTTCCTCTTACACAAGCTAATCAGGTACGGCGAGACCCCGCATTTCTTACCGCCGCGGTTCGGCCCTGAGTCCGGTGTCATTGACTGATAACTGCGGACAGCTCTGATGAGAACAGGCGGTAATTACCGCACCGAAAGAGAGAGAGGGAAAGGGGGCGAGAGAGTAGATAGAGACAGAAAGGGAAAGTGGAAGTCTTGTGAAATATTCTCATTACAGGTCACCGCGGTAATTACCTGACACTTACAGATGGAGTTGCCTCTTAATCAAAAGAATGAATCATTACTGATATTGATTCAAACTAAGATGTTGGAAGTAATGACCGCACTAGGGGTGTAAAAAAAATAAATCAAGTCATTTTCAGCAAGTTTCCCAGCCGTCATTCCCGCTCTAAATAATAATGCAATGTCTTACTTCATTCCAGTGTAATGGCAGGAAAATGAGCATGGCAGCTGCGACTAAATTGCTCCTGTCTAATCTGCATAGATTGCAGGGCAGGAATAAAGTCGGACAGGATTTGATTTCTAATTTCTGCGCTTTCTATTCATAACAGCCCGTGATTCACGTCCTTTTAAGAATGAAATGAGCTCGATTGAATGCGGTCAGAGCCAAACATATCACGCTGTTTACTGACCATCAGTGATTATTTCCTTTGTTTATACTTCGGTGATTAGACTCGGAATGAAATTCGTTTCAATGTCCCTTGTTAGATTGTAACTTTTAATTGAACACGGCCTGTCAAAAAGTAATTGGATGTCACCTTGATTTTCTGACGTTAAGAAATGAGAATTAACGTTTTACAGACGGTAGTTTGTGAGGCCAGTCTGTTCTCAGCGCTCGTTTCCACCTTGATGTGGAAAATTACACTTAACAAGGTTAAGCAACAGAAGTTAGTTAGGGGAGAGACCTCTGTCTCTTTAAATTGCCTGGGTTAATGTCTGAGGATGTTTATTAGCGGGTTTATAATGAGGTGATGTTCCTATGAAGCTGGGAAGCGTTAAAATGCTCCGCCTGAATGCAAAGTTAATTAGAAATTCCTTAAGATGGGTCAACCAGTTAAATAATTAACGTCTCTTGGGGAGAAACACTTGGGTCATTCTACAAAACGGCTTCCAGTTATGTTCCTGATATATCAGAGTAATGTCACAGTGATTCAGAAGTATTCTTACAAGGTGGCTTATTTGTATGAACATGTAAATTGTACACATTATTTTTTATTAAAGCAAGAGGCTAATGAAGCCCCATCCCTAACCATCACTGGGGGAAAAGCAAGTATGGAATCATCTGGTGAAACCGTCACCAGGTAAACGCTTATGTATTGGCAGGACATCGTTAACTTTTACCCTTAACATGTTTCTTAAAAATTTTTCATAAGCAAATCAACAAACATTTATCTTTATTATTATTATCCTGTACAATCTTAGTACTTGAATTTAAACTAGAAAAGGACACTTATTTCCGAGAATGATCTTGTTAAAATGTTAAAATCAGACGTGCATGTAATGAAGTGACCAAGAAAAGTATGAGCTCATAAAACATGGTTCTGACTGAGAGGAACTATGCAGATGAGAACCTCATATGATTATACTTCATATACTGCCAAGCTTCCACTGGTGGCCACTCTATTGATTACTGTTAGATGGGCTTATAATCACAGAGCCTCCAGGCCATATGATTAGATAGATAGTCTGGAGTGTGATGCATATCAAGTTCATGATGAGAGGCTTTAATATGATGGGCATAAATCACAGTGTGAGGTTAATGCACCTGCAGTATCAACTGTTATCTGAGAGATTTGATTGGAGGAGGAAGAGGTTTCTCTGCCATTACACGTGGCAACGTGCCTTTATCAACATGCACGCCTGCAAAAATGTTCTCTAGAATTGCTGAGGATTGTAATGCTATTTGTCGTGTAGTGTTTGATTTGGTGTAGTTTTAAGGTTTTTTAGAGACTGTATGTTCCTCTAATCTTTGAAATGATTCCTGTTTTAGCAAAGATTGAGCTTTGTTTACAACATTGTTGCCATTGTGTTGATTACCGCACATAGCATCATCCCTTGTAGTTTTCCTTCAAAGGTCCGATGTATAATTTTGGAGGATCTATTGACAGAAATGCAATAATATCCATAACTATGTCTTCATAGGTGTATGGAGGAGTGAGCGGTTGAGTGAGCCGTTGGTTGCAATTCGCAACCTCGCCGCTAGATGCCTCTAAATTTCGTACACTGTTACTGTAACTAGTAATAGTAAACTAGACCAGGATCTAAATGCATATAATAATAATAATAATAATAATGATCATAATACATAATATAAATTAAAAAGTTAATAATTATTAAGTTAATAAATAAATTTATAAAGCACAAAATAAATAAAAGCTTAGATTTTACTTTAACATTTATTGCAGTTTCTTTTAGTTCTATTGTTGGATTATTTTTTGGTACAACCTTTTTTACTGTAAACAGTGCCTTGCAGATTACATTACATCCATTTCTGATATCATTGTGTCTGTTGTTGGACAGTTATGATTTTACTGGCATTATTTCTTTATGAAAACTAAGTTAATTGATTGTTAAGTCAATTGGTTTGTTTAACACAGCTGTCATGTCAAATTTGTAGTATTTAAAGTCTATACTTAAAGATTAAGACTAAGATTCCTGTAGATAGAATTCAAACCCCCAAAAATATATTTCATATTCATAAATTGTAGTGGTTAGCACGTTCGCCTCACACCTCCAGGGTTGGGGGTTCGATTCCCGCTTCCGACTTGTGTGTGTGGAGTTTGCATGTTCTCCCCGTGCCTTGGGGGTTTCCTCCGGGTACTCCGGTTTCCTCCCCTGGTCCAAAGACATGCATGGTAGGTTGATTGGCATCTCTGGAAAAATTGTCCGTAGGGTGTGAGTGCGTGAGTGAATGAGTGAGTGTGTGTGCCCTGCGATGGGTTGGCACTCCATCCAGGGTGTATCCTGCCTTGATGCCCGATGACTCCTGAGATAGGCGCAGGCTCCCCGTGACCCGAGGTAGTTCGGACAAGCGGTAGAAAATGGAATGGAATTCATAAATTGTGAAATACTTAATGATACTGGTATGTATTGGTGTAAGATGTTCTGCATCATATCTTCTTCTTCCAGGATGGTTTATTGACACTCAGAATGCCATATAAATGGTTGATCCGTGTTCTCTTTGAAGTGATTGTCTAATCACGTTTAGATGCTATTATTTGTTTTGTTTCATGGTTCAGCCTGTAAATCGGCTGTAAATTAACAGCTCTAATCTCTCAAATTGGTCATTTTCATGTGAAAATTGCACCATTATATCCCGCCCATGCGTAAATACAGAACCCGACGCGACCAAGACAACAGATTATGTATCCCATTTGCATTTTCAAAGCCTTATGTGTGAAACCAGCCATGAGAAATATTCCTGTGGCATAATGGTTGTCGATTAATGGCTCCTAAATGTCACGCGTGTTTATTCCGACATGTTTAGAAACGTTCCCCCCGAAGAGCCTCCTCTCTCGAGCTACGAGTGGCAAGGTCTGGCGACGTTGATCAACAAACCAATGAAGCGAAGCAACAGTGTTGCGATTTTCATTAAGTGTCCCGTGCAATTTGGTGCAACACATTGGGCGCGTGCCCCAAATATTCACAGCCGAGCTGCTGAACACCAGGCTTGTATAAATATTGCCTTGTTTCCCTTAGTGGATTCTGACACGCATAAACACACACTGTGAGCTTAATTAGACCAAATGTGCTATAATTCCACGAACAGTGGAGGTAACGAGGAACCAGTGCAAGTCCCTACAGCTGTGCAACAGAAAGAAAGGAGAAGAACAGGAGGCGGGAGAAGTGGAGACCTCGACAACACAGCTGGAACGACAGATGTTATAGGGGCAGTGCTCCATATTAGCCTTCACGTTCCTCACTTATAAGCTTTCACACCCACACCCCTCCTAATAAGCATAGCATACACAAAAATGAGCATTTCTTCATTATTTAATCAACGTCGTGTCGTTCCAAACCGGTGTGGATTTCTTCTGCAGAGCACAAAAGAAGATATTTTGAAGAATGTTGGTAGCCAAACATCACTGGTCCCCATTGACTTCCATTGAATGGCCACAAAACCACTGAGACATTTCTCAAAATATCTTCTTTTGTGTATCAGACGACTTGGAATATAACCAGCTTGTATGGACCACTTTTATGATGTTCCAGTCCCCATTCACTTTCATGGTGTGTTAAGACTGTCTGTAGTACATTCAGCTAGAGCGCTCCATTGTGCTTTCTCGGGTTAAAACAAGAATGTTTCCTTTTGAGTGCAGCATCCCTTTAAATTTCATCCCAGGTTTGATTACTATCTCAATAGTCACTAAGGTGTGTGCTGCATGTGTGGATGCTTGCATGAGCTGTGGGCAGAGGTCTGAGGCCATATATTTTTACTGAGAAAATG
The DNA here is from genome assembly GCA_006030095.1 of Triplophysa siluroides. NCBI lineage: Eukaryota > Metazoa > Chordata > Actinopteri > Cypriniformes > Nemacheilidae > Triplophysa > Triplophysa siluroides. The sequence continues at coordinate 279,201 of VCII01000879.1, read as the reverse complement.
AGCTCTCATCTGTGGCTAGTGATTCTGCTCATAAATAAACAAAGGCATGATTTCACTCCTTGCCCGCTCTGTGTGTTAATAACACATTGTTATTTTGGGCCAGTGTGTTTCCACCATGGCCAACAGCTTTTCTTCAGCTTAAAATACCTTTTCCTCTCTAATGAAGATGTGTGTGGTTATGGTGGTGGTTTAATGAACATAGATGGTATCGTTTGGCCATGCCATACTGTTATTATGACCATTTTTGCCTTTGAAATGTTGTTTGTCCCTTAACCGCAACACCCTGGGAACCATATACAGTACAACACCCTAGAATTGTCTCAAAAAGGCTAAGACGAAGAATCTTAAAGGTGTTAAAGGCTGGAATACACTACAATACTTTTGCTCAGATACTTTTCAGTCTGGAATTGTCACTAGTCTGCAGATTTTATCGCGTCGTGTGTGATGCCCGGTTTTTCTCTGCAAACTTTTAAAAAGTCTGCAGGTGCATGTGATGTCTAGCTTTAAAAAAATCTGTTCTGATTTTAAATATTGTGTAGTGTTTTGCAGCCTTAAGGTGTTCCGAGTGTTATTTGGCACATATTTGTGTGGTTTGCTTGTTTGTCCGAAGATACTTCAGTCCCTCAATGACTCAAATATGGTTTGTTATGCAGTGTAATTCAATAGAATTGTTTTGTTTGTTTTGTCTGCCAAGCAAAAATCATAAGCATGTTAGCTTAGAGAAGTAGTAGCCCACTTTCAACAAGCCGCCTCTGTCGCAGTTTACTTGATGCTTAACTTAACTCTTTCCCCAACAGCGTTTTTTCATCATTTCCACATAATGTTCATGGTCTCCAGAATATTGTCTTCTTGAATATATGAACATACACTATGAAATGAGAGAAAATAGCCAAAAAAACATTTTTCAGAATTTTGATCTCTTCCCGAATGTGAAAAATACCCAGAGAAATTTGTGTTTTTTTCAAAGATTTAATCCAGATGGGATTTAGAATGAAGATTTGAAGGAATTTGCTTTTTTGGGATCTGTAGATGGTGCACTCTTTCGGACAGAGTAGACATGGAAATGTGGGAAAAACTCAAAGTCTTGGCATACTGTAATGATGGGAAAACTTGTAAATGGCAAGGAACCCTGTGCCATAAATGACAAATAATCTTGTAAATGGCAGTTAATGGCAACCTTAGGGTTTACAGTGTAAAAAGTAAATCATAACATGCTTCTGATACTGTACGAGTTCCTACAAGTCATGAAAACAGCTTCTTGCACCTCTGTTTGAACATCCAATGAGCTTCTTTATGTCTAATTCTCTCTCTTTTCACACACACACATACGCACACACTTAAGTAGAAATGTGTCTCAAATGTTGGTGAAGGCCATGGAATAAATAATAGCCCCGAAACTAAAAAGGACCAGTCTGTGTTGGCTAAACAAATAGACCTTTAAGACTGCTCTTTGAAATGGCCCTTCTGTGAAGAAAAGAAGCCATTTCTCTGTGTTAATGAGGGACTGTTTGGAGATGCAGGACTCTAAGTGCGGCATTCACTATCATCCGCGAGAGGCGAGCAACATTAACCAACTGATATTTTTTTTTAACCCAAGGATTATACATTTTAATGAGGGAAGACATGGCTTGTTAGTGGTATTAGTCATTTGCAATGTCACAGTTAAAAATACTCCTTTTTAATGCATGCACACACATCTTAGCCTCACATCCATGGCATAGTCATTAAAAATGAAACCACAGGCTTTTAGGATTCCAAGCCGAAGCCAGAAGTACTGTGAAGAAAGAGTCTCTTGGAAACAATGGTGTGGAATCATCATTTCGCTGTTGTTTAAAACCCGGCGAGGGCTTCGAGGTTAAGCTGGTTTTTGATGTGTTTTTAACTCATTTTAGCCTAGCTGGGGGATTAATTTTACCCCCACCTAGAAAGAGCAAAAAACGGCTCGGATGCCTCATCCGAGCACTACAGTTATCATATTTTATGCGGCGAGCGCTCTTTTTATTCAAAAAAGAAACGAGACTGGTATCCTCTCCTTGACTTCCTGCCATAATTTGAGCTAATGAAGATGTGGTCATAGTGCGTGTGGTCCTCTGGAAAATGATGGCAGCACAAAAATATTGCCGCTCAGTACTTTCGGCCTTCCCAAAATGAGCTTTCTCTCTATGCAAACTGTGGGTGCTCTCTCCAGCCAGGGATGTTGACAATTACCCGTGAGATTATGGTGTATTATTTTATTCCACCACTGGAAATGAAAATAACTCTGGGCTTTTATGTCGTACGCACACGTAAACGCATTACACGTGTTCATATTCTCACCTTGAACTCTGCTTTTTAAAAATGGCATTAAGACGAGCTCACGGATGATTGCTTGGCTGTACATTTCTGCTGTTTTAGGAAGGTTACTGTGTAGTGCCTAACCAATGACAGATATTCAATGTGTTTGTATGATGGAAATTTCCACAGTGTGGATTTAGCATGACAAACCATAGTTCTGTGCTCTGACTTTTATTTTTGCCATGTTTTATTACTCGGGTTATCTTTTTCAGTCTCTAAAGCAGCTCTGTCTTTTTGTCTTTGCTGTGTCTTTATTGATAGTTCACCCAAAAAATCAAATGTTTTTGTTTTTTTCACCTTTATGTATTTCCACTCCAAACCTGCTTTCTGTCTTACTGTATCATTATTATTACTTTTACTTACATATTTATATGAGATGGGTGATTCGGTTGATTCAGATCCACACAAAACCTGTCTGCATGATTCCTTCAAACATGTAGTTCTCATTGACGCATTGATTCAACAGTTCACAAGAGGGAAACATTATTAAAGTCATTAAGAAAGGACTGCAATTATGGTCAGTTCCTCACACAATGGTTATTATTTTCCATCAATCCAAAATCATATGGTATACGAAGAAATGAAGGGTGACTTATGACCTTTTCATTTCTAGGTGAGCTCTTTATTTAACTGATATTAAATATACGTTTACTTTTTTTTTAAGTGTTCATTATTACAGTGATTATTTTCTTAAACAGTATGCAAAATCTTTACTGTAGGTGAAGAACAGACTCACGTACTATAGATTCTTACTTTAATGAGACACCTGAGCTTGTTTGTCCTTTCACAAGTTTTGACAGTTGACAGAAACTATCCTGTTAAGATGTAACGTTTATAAGTGATCGTAACGTTTATTTCTGAATTAAATCCCATATCTTGATTTCTGTTTTATAGGTTTAAAGGTAAAGTGTGGAATTCATGCCGCCAGCATCATCCAAAAGAAATGCAAAAATAATAAAAACAGGTTTGTCAAACATTTTCACTTACAGTAGGATGTATATCAACAGATGAAATAACACATTTCACCTCAAAAATGATTATTTTTTACATCTATAGCCCTAGCATATTTTACATGGTCATAATACTACGTAGATAAAGCTTTTTGGAGCGTATATTTGAGTGCTGAGCCTGGTCGACGACGGCAAAGGTGCCTTAAAGGCCTTAAACTGCTCGAACCCCGGTAATTGCTGCTTGCAGCTATAATAATTTTTACTTTTATATCCCTACCATATTTTATATGGTCATAATAGTACGTAGATAAAGCTTTTGGCATATTTGATTTAACATGTCAAATCATTAGAAAATGAATGTTTTAAACAAACTTATTCTATTGGAACATTTGTATTGCATTGGCAAACCAAACCTGAGCATCGCTCATTAAATTGCCTTATACGTAAAAAAAAATGCAGACAGATGCAGGGCACACATACCTGAGTTGACTACAAATGAGGGTAGAGAGATGTCTGTCTGGGCCACGCTGGGCTTAGATTGGACCACTCTATGCTGATTACCAACTGCAGCTTTACGGTATCTGAACGTGAACTTGTATGCGAGGTCATGAATTCTGCTCATTTTGAGACAAAGAACGATGCATGGGGAAGCCTAACTAGTCCTGATTAGTGGAGAGAGGCTGGGGAGAAATGTAAAACCACTCCACGACCCTGCCTAGGTCAGAGCCGCCCGTTGGGGGCAGGGGACGGGTCGGCTTATTTCACCTTCCCGCGCGATGTTGAACTTAAACGCGCGATCGCTGGCAAAGACCGAGCTCATTCAAACGGCTCTCGGAAATCAGCATCCACAATCACGGTAGTCCCAAAAACACACTCCACCCATCAAGAGAGCGTTAACCCCTCCCCGAGATCCCCTTCACTCCCGTCAGCCCGAGTGGAATGGGAAGGGTTAATCCAGAGAGAGAGGTGACCTTTATTCCACCATACTCAGTCTCCTCTTTTTATCAAGGCTCACCAAAGGGACTCATCATACGTGAGGCTCCACGGAGCGAGAGGGGAGAGCATTGTCCTTATCACCTCCGCCCAGAAAGTGGAGAGTAATAGGACTTTGTAAGGAGAAATGAAGCCGGGCCCGATGGTAGCTGATTAAAAATTGACTCTGCCGCATCAAAGCCAAGTTGAAGGTGAAAATGATGATCACTTCCTTCTCCCAGGGACCCACCACCAATTCTTTTATTCAACCTTGAAAGCTTCCCTCTGAATGAGAAGATCTCCCCCGAGTCCACTCATTGGAGATGGAAGCTGACGAATGAAGATCAGTGAGCTCTTCATTCTCCATATTAGAAAAATCATATTTGAAAAATCATAATTCAATTTTTAGCTAATGACATCTTAAGACAGGCGTGTTTTTGTTATCAGTGCAGAGGAATTATTCCAGGCCTGAGTCTGCACTTACTGTAGTCTAATTGGTTTGGGTAAAGGAGAGGAAAAGTGAGTTTATATATTCCTGCATAGGCACATTAGATGCTTGTGTTTTATATATTTTCACATTTATTTTTTATATATTTTGTCAGTCAGAATATAGATTAATAGGAAAAGCTATTTTTTCAACATTAACTGTAATAATTAGGTGTGATTTTTCTATTACTTTTCTATGAGATCTGATGTGAAATAAAATACTTGGATGGCTATGAATTTATGCAATCTCATTTGTATGTTTCAGTTCAATCAGCATTCACACTATGTTCGGTTAAGTTTATACGTTGTTGCTTTTTTCTTATAAAGATTTATTTTGTACTTTACATGTCATACAAAATAAAATAGTAACAAATCATACAAAAATAGTTACTAATATTTGTGTATAACACTACTTGTGTATCACATAACAGCACAGCTCCCATTTAAAACCCCTCTTGTACAGTAGATGAAACCACTGGGTGCCATTGTTCCCGTGCAACCACAGACACCATTAGCATATATAGTGTAAGAAATCAACGCCAATGTAATCTCTTCCAGTGAGTGACAAAATGAAGGTGTCACATGAGGTCAGAAGCTTCCAATGGCAAGCTAATGTGCGCCATGTCAGAATTTGACAACAGTGAGGGAGCTCATGCGCGTATGCGGTGAATCAAGATGATCCTTAATGGAGGATGACATATCCAAGCAAAATGCTAAAATACCATTTGACAGGCTCACAATAACAGCAGCAGCACTCAGACACACGGAATGTAGTTAAAACGGCAGCAAAACCTTCATGCGTGACCCATCTTCCCCCAATAATTGTGTTTTGATCATGATTGCTGTAAAAACACTGTTTATAGCACAGCTAAGAAGCATATATTGCGCACACACGTAGGAAAGAGGTCCTGATAGGGTCGGATTGATGCCAAAATGTTGGCTCTGGTACTTCAGTAGTAATACTAAATCAATAACAAACTTCAAAATTCTGATCAAATGAACTAGGTTCAATAGATTTAATGGGATGAAAATGTTTTATAGTTTTTTGGATTAGAGGAATAGTTCAGTCATCATTTACTCACACTCTTCGGTTCAAACCTGTATCATTGTCTTCTGCAGAATAAGAGATGTTTTGAAAAAGGTTGGAAACCGAACAACTTGCATTGGTCCATTAGAAGTGAATGGGTTCGGCTACCAACGTTCTTCAAAATATCTTCTTTTGTGTTCTGTAGAAGAAAGAAGGTCATACAGGTTTGGAACGACAAGAGGGTGAGTAAATGATGACCGAATTCTTTTGGGTGAAGTATCCCTTTAAGTTCAAATGGAAAATTAGTTTAGTCTAATTGTTGGGTTGAGCGATTATTTAGATGTGTGTGTTTATATGTGCATAAAGTATAGATCCTGGACAGAATGTCTACGTAGCCTACCCGTCTACCCAAGTGAGGTACTGAAATCTGCTGTACGTTTTTGGTGTCATATTCCTTTTTTTGGACCACTGCGCATCCCAACTTTCTACTTTTAAAACTCCAACCCTGAACTCTTTTTCTCTTTAAGAGACAATTCACCCACAAATGAAAATGCTGTCATCATTTACTCTCCCTCTTGTCATTTCAAACCTTTATAAATGTATTTGTTCTGCTTAACACAAAGGAAGATATATTTGCAAGAACGTCAGTAACCAAACAGATCTCATCGCCCATTGACTCCCATAGTATTTATTTTCCCTACTATGGGAGTAAATGGGAGATGAGATCATCTTCCTTCCGTTTTTAGCAGAACAAATCTAACAGGTTTGGAACAACCTGATGGTGAGTAAATGAAGACAGATTTTTCATTTTAGGGTGAACCGTTCTCAAGACTGGAACATGCAGCCCTGGCCAAACTAGGACAGTAGACTCACCAACGCCAGCGCTTGCCACGTGTCACATACTGTATTTCCAGATGCAATTACTGTATGAAATTAAAGACAAAGCAATCCAGAAAGACAGTGTGTAGAATTAAAACCAAACTTGTTTCTTTGAAACTTTGCACCATTGAAGCCTTCTTTGGCTGGCAATAAAAATTTCACACCTATTAAGTCGGTACGTCTGCGCACCCTTCCGCTCTGTCATCGTAATGCGACTGGGGACATTCAAATGGATTTATAAGAGAGCGCGAGCGAGATAAAGTTCTCCGGGGAAGTCAAACTACAGCGCTGTGAGTTTGCCAGTAACAGTGGCCCTGTCATGGGTTTGTGAATTTCACAGTTTAGTGCTAATAGGCAGATTATGAAAAGAAACTAACCATGTCCACAAATCCTTTTACTTTTCCTCCGCTCTATGTTGGCAGTTTCAAAAACGGAATATTAATTCTTGTTTGTCATCTTGTGAGTCTTTTCCACGCGAGTAACCTACCGGTGATCTCTATATTTGCATTATTTATACACGGCCGTCATTATGCATGCATTAAAGCACATTAAATAAATGAAGTTTAGCTTTAAACAGATTTATTTAGCATTGCTGTTTAAATGGTATCGTGCCAAATCCGAGCTCATGATCTTGCTCTCTCCTGATTTCTTCTCAGCTCACGGGTGAGAAAACGGGCCGATAACCATCTCATCTCCTCGGACTTTCCATCAGATGTTCACAGGAGATGATAGCTGACGCTCGGGCCCCCTCGCGCTCGCCGTGACCGAATATCAAACAGGTTTTCTGACTTTCAGGTTGGCTAAAATAATCTATGCGGGGCTATTAGAGCAGTTTGCAGGAAGATGGAGTGTGACCCTCTCGGTGCGCGTCTTCCTACCGTAGCGGCGACTAGAGCAGTGAGGTGAAAAAATAAATGAGTTCATTTAGACAGCTCCATCAAAACAGGAAGGGAACAAGAGACATGGCAGAGCCTAACAGAGAACTCCATTTGGGGTAGACAGAAGTTATCCGAGGGCCAATCAGGTCCCTCATTCATTTCCATTTCATCAATCCAATCTACCTCTCTATCTTCTCTATCAAAAGGAGGCCGGGGATGGAGAGAATGTCTGTTTCTGCATGTTTAAGGGTCGCGATGGCATCTCCATACAAATGTAGGCGGGCAGGGCGCGAAGCCGTAGATAGACCGGTGAACGATAAGAATTTAGAGGACCCTGCAGAAGCCCTCTGTGGTTTTTCCGCTACATATCAAAAAGGGCATTAGATTCTGGCATGCTTGAGAAGTTTGCCTTGGCGGGGTTCCAGGCTGTAATAGCTGGGGATGTGTAGGTTCTGAATAAGGTGCACTTGTGCCTCCAGTAGAACAGGGGGGATAGCGGTTTGTGCTGGCAGGGCGCCTGACCACAAACGCTGCAATTGTCCCTCCTCATCGCCTTTCACGTTTGTTTCTTTCGCACGGGCCGCTTTAAGCGCAAACGTGAGCGTGCCAAGATCGTTCGATAGATTTAGATGAGCTCCATGTAGAGTCGAAGAGAAATGCCAGAAAGAAGAAAGGGGGGGCGTTGAAAAGTTTGTTAGCCCTGGGCTTCGGTGACTTTTTAACATCGTTTTCTAGTATTTTCCTCTTTTCCTAACCTATTATTTTTTGCTTTTCCTCTCCCAACCCCGTGCAACTGTCAAGTTTCAAAATGCACCCGATGTTTCTGCTAATTTTAATTGGCTCGGTAGGATTCATTTCCATTGGGGATTAGCGCAAGCTGTTCTAATGTAAGCTAGGATGGTGTGTGCGTTAGCTTGACTGCAGGTCAACTTTCAATGCCCAAAGTGGAGCAGGTTGGCAGGTAGATTTGGCAGGGCAGAAGCACGTCCCCGTAGACCATCTGCCTGGCGGAGTTACTTTAATTACCACACTTTATGAAATCATAATTACGATAATGCAACATGTAATATAACATTTTTAATAAAGAACATCACGTGCATGTTTTTGTACTCTCCAAATAATTCTTAGTCGTGCCACAATACGCGCTTGAAATGTCTCTAGTTGTGTAGCCACAGAATAATTCATTAAGCATTATTACAAAGGCTTCCACTTAATTGTGGCCGATAGTAAAACATGCAATGCACCGGGATAAAATATGCATGAAATTATGTAAATCACATTAGTGGGGTGGAAAAAGACTTCCAGCTATACTTTGGGATTCCTGACAGATCGCTGAAATTTAAACAGGAGTGGCGTTGATGGGGTGGTCGACTGCCCGTTGCTTTTGTTTTGTTTGTAAACAAAGAGAAATCATGGCAATATTGTGGTGTAGACAAGTGTGTTTTTCCGTCAAAAAAAATACAGCAAGCAATTTCCTGTTTGCTTTATCATTTATCTACGAGGAGCACACCAATGCGAGGGGGTTGAATCCGTAATGTTGTCAGGCGGCCTCCTCGCAGCCCGTCTGTCTGGTGTCATTATCTCCATTTGGACATTTCACTTCATTTTAACAAATGGCCTCCGTCGCCGCTCGTTCAGGGTGCAGGGAAGAGGCGTCCATCTTGAAAGGGAAGTGAATGGTGAGACGCTGTCTTCATTTTTGGTTCGGTGGATCTGTTGTTCGTTTGTGGTCTGGTGGGTTCTTTTCATCCCTGTGTTCTGGGTTCGGTTATAGGTGATGTGTTTTCTGTTGATGGCTCAGCATCAGATAAACACTGGCTTGGGTTTGTCTGACATGAGAGACGTGAGGAGTGGATGCTGAATTTGCTAGAAAATATCCCAATCTGACATTTTTATTGCTGGTTGATGTAAAAGATTTGCATGTTGGGATGTATTATTTTACTGTAACAATAGACTGTTCATGTCAAAACCTTAACATAAAGTACATGTTTCCCTGACATTGTCTGTTCTCGCTCTCTCTCTCTCTCTCTCTCTCTCTCTCTCTCTGTCTCTCTCTCATATCTGCTGCCCTCTATTGGCTCTTGAAACAAAACCCAAGCACAAAGAGCTCTGCATGTTTTTAGTGTGTCTGTGGTCGTGAACATCAATTTTTTGCCTTTGAATTAAACGCATTCCATATCTCAGATTAAATGTCATTTATTTTTTTATTACCTTATTACCCTCTTTTCTACAAGAGAAATGTCAAACATTAAAAGGCACATTACTGTAACTGGATTAAACATGAGACATGTTGTTTGTTCACTCCAATGTCTTGATAAAAGGTACGACAGCCGTCATACTGCATGTGCAGACGGATAATAGTCTCAGTTAAAATGATCCTCAATCACAAACTCAACCCCTGTCTGACATATTACTCCTCGCTGTAACAGTTCACGGTTCCATTTCAAATCGACATTGTTTATTCATGACATCTAATGTGTTATTGCATTCAGTGTTTTACAGATGCAAATCATTCGTAATCATTTACATCAGAAATGGTCAAACAGTCATTGTGCAAAACGCTGACGTGTGTTGAGTGTCGCGTCAGGGAACGAGAGTGGATCGTGAGTGTTTATAATTATATCCCATTTCGCTCCGGACTATGAACTGAAATGATCATTGCGGGGATGGTGATTTAAGCTTGGTGGATGTGTTTATCTCAGCTTGAATATTAATTAAAGACATTATTTCCTGACACTTTTTTTTTTATCTCTAATGGTGTAAGAAGACGCTGGGAGTCTACTGGAGAACGTGCTGGGCAAATACTTCATTAATTTGTATGGTGAAAACTATAATATTTCAATTACGCTTTCTTTATCAGAACATGACTTTGTTAAATTGAACTCTAAGTGTGAAAACATTTTAAATTGCCATGATATTCAGTCAAACAGGATTGCGGTTTTATACTCCATTAGGCGTATGGGGCGTAAAAGAATAAACTGGAATTAGCATGTGTGGGTTGTTTTTAGAAAAACTCATTGTGTGTGCTTACAAACTGGCACTTAAGGATGGTTCACCCAAAAAGGAAAAAGTCTGTCATCATTTATTCACCCTCTTGTCAAACCTCTATGACTTTCTTTCTTCTGCAGAGCACAAAAGAAGATATTTTGAAGAATGTCGGTAACCGAACGACGGGGTCTCCATTGATTGCATTGGTTGTGTGCCTGTCCGTTCACACAACATTCTTCAAAATATCTTTTGTACTATTACTTTAAAGCCAGAGCGAGAGATGTATTTATATTAACAGATACCTTTTATACAGACATAAAGTGATATGCTACAGTATATGTTACCGAATGATTTCATTTTGATGCCATTACCTATCATTGGCACTCTGTCGTGTTGAAAGTGAACTATTTGGATACAAATAAATACTGGTTTGAAGCAGCAGTAATATAGTCACAGCTAAGTACAAATGATCACACAGACATACAAATTATAGCGATAGCAGCAAAAGTGCACAATTTGTTTTTATTAGACTGGCACTTTGAGAGCACTGTGTAAACCGAGCAAGTGCCCTGTTTTTGAAGACTAACATAAGCTTGTGTGAACCAAGATAGATCAGCCTTTAACTTACATTAAAGCCATTTCTAATGTCAGTGCCTGTTTGATTACACATTGCAGGCAGGTAAATATACCAGCGACTACGCGTCGAATACCAAACGCTCTTAAAGCGGAAAACGGCTGCCTTAAATAGCATCCGTTCTCTTGATTATACAACAACCTTCCCACAAATATAAAATAAAATATGCCAGGCCCTGTTTGAACGGCTGTGCCCTGCATAATTATCAACCTGAATGTGCTCTCGGGCTATCTTTGAGACCGCGTTTTCTCACTTTGTCATCTGTCGTGGAAAATTACAGTACAGCTGCCATACATTGAGGAATTATGTCATATACTGGCAATTTCCTGCCAATGTCAGACATTTTTTACTTTAATGTGACTGCCATTGCTCGTGACAAAATGTTCACCGCTCATATACATCGCCTCTACGTCCCACAGTACCCCGTGGTTTGCTCAACACCCTCTTTAAATATTTACCTCCGCTGAATGACAATGGGAGTTGAGGAAAATAAGCTCCAAATTGTGAGTCCCTCTCTGGCGCTTATAGTCTTAAGCAGTCGCGTGGAGAGCTTAGAGACACCGCACACCAGAAAATGGAATTTCCTATCAGTTGATCAAAATGCAGCATGGCCGCCGTGTGTCTATAATTCACAGAGGCACGCGGCGGGATTGTTTAAGGAATCTTAAATTAAGAGAGAGATAGAGGTGCTGTCGGGAAAAGCAATTCCCACATCAAAAATCGGCCCCGAATGTCCGTCAGAGAGGGCGGAAGGACAGCTGGCGAAGAGGCTGGGAAATTCAAAGCGTGTCGTTTTTTGTGCGGCACGGCACATCAGACCCCGATAATGAAAGACCAATCAATATGGCAGAGAAATACATTCCTCTCCGTAGGTAGGGATGGGTACAGGGAACTGGCACTGTTTTTGGACCGGGACATAATTGGGTCGACACCAGAGTATCGATAAGCTTCATGACAAACGATACTGTTATCGGTACTTGCGTTGTTTTATCTCTGTGTGTTCGGGTGTTAAATGGCGGATTAGAGACTGCTGCCTGTCATTTTCCATCCCTGAATGATGTCCGAGTTTGCTCGATGTATGTGTGATATCTAGGGCCATATGACTTCCGCGATATATTTGTAATCTGCTTGTTTTGAGGAAGAGTGAGGAATGAGGAAGCTTCCGTCAAACACCCCTGTGTGGCAACCCGTCAAAATAAAAGTCCTTTATTTGAGAACAAGTTATACCATTGTTTTGAATAAAAATGTATTACGAATTGCACGTCAACTTTGACAACACGGTATTTAGTCATTTAAAAAAGAACAGTGTTTTTACTATTATCTGAAAAACAATAAATTTGGACATCTGAGGTTTCGGAAGAATAGTGGTGATGTAATACAATTGTATTTAACTGTATATTATAACCTTTATCAGCTTTACATGTCATTCTGTCGCAATTTGATATCGGCCTACAGTATTGCTCAACCTTTAACCTCATGTTCCTCATGTTTGCAAAGCAAAAGTCTGTAGTATCAAATCTAAAATTTCACTATAAATCGTGCCATTCACACTCCACCATCATTCACATCATTTGTTAATCTGTTCTCTAGACCTTCGGGACACTTCTCAACATCACCCCAACAGATCTACCCAGATACGCGAGAGCAATTTATCCATTCCCATTTTACAATCTGAGCATATTTACCAAGATTTTTTGAGAAGCCGAGCTATTTTCAGAAGGGATAATAGATGCTGCTATGCTGCGCAGAGTTTTAATGACTTTCCTTCACATTAAAATAATCTGTCATTTCAATTAGAGTCCCGTCAGCCGCATGATGTCTCCCCGCACCTCACATATCGTGTCAGCGCACCGCTTTCTCCCTCCGGAGGGAGTTCACTCAAAGCCCCCCTAAAAAACAAAACGGAGTTTCGAGGGAGATTGTTTGACAGCAGCTTAAAAGCGAGTCAGGAATAACTTATCAGGTGAGGGCACGTGCTCATATTAAAGGGTCATTTCATTAAGATCAAATCCTTTACCTTTAAAGAGAGAGAGAGAGAACTTAAGGAGAAAGTTTTTTGAATCGCTTAACTTATTTTGCTCTTAAACATGAGTTACTCTCACTAGATATACTGGTTTTATGAAGGTAAAGACGTGTGTGCCATCCATATAACATCAATATCTGACCTGCTTACAATCTTCTTGAGGACCTTTTCCATACAAATACGGAAAGAGGGATGTATAGATTTTAGAAATTGAGGATGGGCTTATCAAGACTGGTCGCCTCCTTTGTACTCAGTTTGGGTTTTGTTTGGCGAAGGGCTCTTGACCCACTTTCGGTTCATCCTTTATTCAATCTAATTAGTGTCCTTAAAGAAAACAACAGCGCTTTTGCCATCTACTGACCTGAAAACAGTCCTAAGAGTAGGATGTAATGCACAATGTTATGATTGCTTACTATAAACTGACCCCTCGCTGTTAAAACGGCGCTCTGCTCTGGTTTTCGTCTTGTCTGTTTTTAGTACATTGGTGACTTTATGAAATGTAGGTTCTCTTAAATCTGAATTTGTATCCTCCAAATGAGAGCCAGCTGAAATCTGCTTCACATTAGCTGCCCCCGGGGCTGCTATCTATACAGTACTGAGAACACCTTACCGCTCTGTGTACTGTATGTATTAGTCTGTATGTGGCTGGTTTTATGGGCAGACTTTCAGAAATATATCCCCCTTTAAATGCATTTTACTGAAGTCAAAGTAAATTGGTTTGATGTGCGTGATAGTAGGATGTATAACACTAAAAGATCGTATTTTTGCATTTGTTTCTATTGACTTTATTCAATATTAAATTATAATATAATATAATATAATAAACATTATATAATAAACATTAAACAACTTTGTATTAGCTCCTAGTATTATTGCTCCTGAATGACAGATCGCATATTGCTCCCTGAACTCTTTGTAAGTCGGTTTGGATAAAAGCGTCTGCTAAATGACTAAATGTAAATAATTATATTTAAAAAGCATGATCATTACTTACACTTTTGGGGATGAAAACACATTTTTGAGGCAAAAGAAAAACTAGTCATAATTGGTGTAAAACTCTTTGTTAACTGTGTCTTTTGTTGCCAATAGTTGGAGATATTACATTCTTTAATACATGTATTGCTTTCATAATCCCAATATAAACTTCATATATACTCTCTGGTCTTGCTGAATCTGTTCTTTTCTTTAGCCTACCAGTAAAAAGAAACTGATATAATGAAATGTAAATGGTTGACTCACTTTCTTCCCTCTAAAAGCAAAGAAAACAGGAAGCCGAGATATTCAGAAAGCTCTTATATGTTTATTACTGCGTTCACACAGTTTCTGTAATATAAAAACCACTGATATAAAGAGGATTAGAGCAGCCTATATATCAATAAGACACTTTGGCTGGAATAATTGCATTAGTATTTACTTTTCTCCACTTCATCTCAGCTCTCGCCTGCGACCATATATCACTGCCTGAGACACAGAGAGAGAGAGGAAAAGAGAGACAGAGGAAGAGAAAGACAGAAAATTCCCTTCAGTCAACACAAAACAGCATAAAGGATTGATAGCAGGATGGAAGTGTAAAGAATGAGAAAGTCAAGACGTTCTTGAGTGAAGCCATTTGGTTTGTCAGCGCATGAGCTTGCGCAGGACTGAACGCTTCTGTTGGGTGCCGTGTGTTAAATAAACCAGAGAAAATGAAAATCCTAATGGCTGTTTGATGCATTCCGGTTGGGTTTTTTTTTCCATTAGGGGAACAGGTGATATGTTTGTATTATTTGTCAACAGTGGAGAGGAAATGAGCAAAATACTGACATTTTCATTACGACTGTCCTTAAACTGTATTCGCAGCCCTCCGTGGGAGGATTTCATAGGGACTGTGAATTGAAAATGTTCCGTTCGTATGCTTGTTTTGTGAAAAAGCATCGGTTGACAGCCATCCAGCCCAGTGGTTCTCAGAAAATGTCTTCAAAATCAAACACTTCAGTGATTTAATATTACCATGAGCTCATAGGCCCAAAATATGTATAATTATTGAGTGCTTGGTTTCTAAATGTCAGTTTCAATGGCAAACAATTTACAGCATAAAACCCACGGTGGGCCGCACAAACCACATTCGTACTCATTGCATGAACCCGTATTTAATGTAGTCTGGGTTGTTTTGTTTTGTTCGTGGTTTTTCTGGATAAATCATATCATGTAATCGATCCACTGAACTTTCGGCAACCTTTAATTATCAACAATAGAAATTACGGAGCATCATTTTTTTACGTATACCTACAGCTCTACTGTTATTTATTAAGCTGTTTGTATTATTTTAAATAGATGTTCATCAATTCTTTAATAAATGATAAAAACCTGTTTGTGGGTTTTGACCACTAAAGTAAAGAAGTAAAAAGCTAACATGGGGTTATAGACAATATATGGTCGCCCGATATCAACGTCACCACCACAAAGCCTTTTTTAAAACTTTTTTTAAGTTATTCCTCCGTGAATGAATCCACATCCACGTTTTTAGAGATTTGTGCTCTCGTTGATGTCTACTGTCCCCGCCAGTCGCTTTTAGCAAGTTGTTAGCAAACGCCATTTTTATGACGAGATTTCAAAAATACAAGCAGGTTATAACTGGTGCGTTTTCCGTCACAGATTAAAACGTAAAAAAAACCATCCTCATTTCTTTCACTTCATGTTCCTCTTCCAACCTCTGACAGTTTTCACGTGTCAGTTGTGTTTTCTGTTCCCAGTTTCCTCCTCTCCGGCAGTCAACCTTTACAATGAACGCATTAAGTTTCCAGCCATTAATCGGCTTTACTTTAGGCAGATGTATCGCCCTACATTTGCCGCACTTAACATATTTAAATTTGGCAGGTAATACGCATCCTGCCTGACGCATTATGTTTTTATACCTGTTAAAAACACTCTGAACGTGGGATTTCACCCGCTATGGGATAGGAGGTCTGATACTTCAAAGTAATGCCTGCTAAGCAACATTAACAGGTGTAAACAGTGAGTCTGAGGCAGTTAAGCTTGGCATGACGCTTAGGTAAATTCCACTTCATTTGAAAAGCTTTTTTCGGTAGAGGCCAGCCATCACACGCCCCCCCCCTCTATCTCTCTCTGAGCAGAGTTATCACATTTCCACTGGGAATGCTGTGTGCATGATTGCAGACCTGCCTTGTCAAAAATCTGCCCAGTGTTTCTATATTTCTTTGTGAGACATCCTACTGCTGAATAATGCATGAGACCTACTCTCATTACATTTCTTTCCCTCTCTCTCTCTCTCTCTCTCTCTCATCCCGTTGGTTGAGCTTGCAGAAGCGACAGCACAGGTAGGGATGGTCACCCCCATCCCAGCAGTCCCTGCTTCGGCTCTCATCAACTCCGCTGCCCACTGCTGACAAAATGGGCTTATTTGACTCCTCACCCCGTGGCACGGATGAATAATTCACCTCGCCGCTGCGCTGCTGGGGAGGCGCGGGCAGGTTTGCATTTGACAGAGCGTGGACAGTGGATTATGGGATTGTGCATTGGTGCTCCACTCCCTGTCCGAGAGAGAAGACTTCAAACTGGTGCTGGCCTGTTGAAGCTTGGATTTGGCAGGAATCCCGCAGGTACAACAGCAAGGATTTCTCCTAATGTGTGCCTGGCAAACACAGATCAAGTGCTTTAGACGAAAACAATGGATATTTTTATTCATTACACTTCATTGGATGTTGTTATAGCCTACTGTATTCCAAACATGATGCAGGACTTTTGAATCGCAGAATGACCCCTTTAGTCTAATACAAAACATTTAACATCATCACATTTAAAGTAGTCCATAGTCATTTTTATTCCTACTATGGACAGTCAATGGTGGCTTATTTTAAAGTGAACAACTCCTTTAACATTTTTGTTTTTTCCAAAGTATTTCAATGTATGCATTGCATTTCTATAGAGTGTTGCTTTACCAGTTGAGCTATAGGTCTCCAATTCTGCAGAGCACAAAATAACATTTTTAAGAATGTTGGTACGATGGTACTCATTGACTTGCATTGGTTTTGTGTCCATACATTGGGAGTGAATGGGTAATGCTGTTTTTTGGTTACCAACATTCTTCAAAATATCTTCTTTTGTGTTCTGCGGAAATGATGACTGAATTGTCATTTTCGGGTGAACGATCCCCTTTAACTAAAATCTGCTTTGCAGGTCATTCCAACGTACTATTTAAAATGTTGTCACGTGAATAAGTTGATAAAACTTATAATAATAAGTAGGGCTGTCAAAAGATTAATCGCGATTAATCGCATCCAGAATAAAAATGTGTGTTTACATAATATATGTCTGTGTGCTGTGCATAATACTTTTGTATTTATTAACACATACACATCCATGCATATATTTAAGAAAAATCTAAAAATGATTTATATATAATTTCAATTGTTGGTAAATATAAATAAATACATGTAAATATTTGCTAAATATGTATACATGTGAATGTGTTTGTATTTATAGAAACATAATTAATATGCACAGCACATAGACATATATTATGTAAACACAAACTTTTATTCTGGATGCGATTAATCGTTCAATTTTGACAGCCCTAATAATAAGTTAAAATTGCAAACTTACGTTGATAAGCTGAAGTTATGTTAATACATTAAAAAACTTAAAACAAGTAAGTTGCAATGACCTGTCAGGTTTAGTTGATTGCACTCAAAAGCTTAAAACAGCAAGATACTTCACAGTGCACTGTGTCCGCCAATGCAAAGCCAAAATGCCCCTAAAACAAAAAACATGGAATGAGTAAACACAGTAAAATCACATTTGATCTATTAGCCACCGATGTTTCACCTACTTTACCAATGGACCAGTGAAACTCCCCTTGTGTATCTATTAAATCTTTCCTGAAAAGCAACAGATAAATAAAGTACCACACAATATCACACTCCCCTGGTCCGCCGCAAAATGCTTTAGTGGCCCAAACAAGTCAAAGTTTATTTTCTGGTGGTAGAAGGACACCGTAAGGAGGTCAGCTTGCCTTTTTCGTCTTTGCAATAAGGAGAAACTCTTTTTAGACACCCATGCTCTAATTTCTTGCAGTCCGTGTCAGGCAAGTTCAGGCCTTCCTTATCTGTCTTGTAAAACACAGACAAAGGAAGGACTCTTTTCTCTTCTCCTCCTGGGGAGACAATAGCCAAAGTAGATAACCTAGTACTCCGGAATTAATTATCTGGCCTTTTAATTCAGGGTCATGGTGATTAGCCCACCGTGGAAGCATTAGCATAATATTTTTGCTATCTCCCCCGTGCTGGGTCTCCTGGACCTTGTCTTTTTCCCCCCGGTGGAAAACCCCACTCAGCACTTCCCCTGCTGTACCTGCCGGTCCCTGCCTATGAATGTGATTTGAGGGAAATGAGATTTCCTCTTCATACCAAACGGACTGATGACATTTCATTGCAGGGGGATAATTATAAATGTTTTTCGGTATCGTTGACTGCTGCGATGGAAAAAGCGATGCGATGTGTTAATCCAGACGTTTAGCTCCATTATTCCACATAATAAGCGGAGTCACCGCGTCACTGATTAACTCTTCCATCAAGACGGGATTTCGCAACATGCTGGCTTAGCCAATCAAACACATGCTTTCAGACGCATCGGCATGTGGAGGACAGAACCTCAACCGTAACGGCTGGTCCTGAATGCCAAAGAAATGTGAATGTGAGAGGTAGAGGTAGAGAATTTTTTAACCCTTTTCTCTCCATGACTTTTCTAGCACCAGACTCATTCCTCTACGTTTTGGATATTGTACGCACAATTGTTTTGTACATCATTTTAATTTTAGTTGAATTGTAGTTATTCAAAGCACTTGATAAACACACTTGATGAGAATTGGCTGAATAATAATTCAAATATATAAGCTTTCCTGCAGCTCAATGGTAAGTGCATGGGACGCCAAGGTCGTGGGTTCGATCCCAAGGGATTGCACATACGTAGAAACAAATGTACAGGATAATGCAATGTAAGTCGCTTTGGATAAATGCGCCTGCCAAATGCATAAATTAAAATTTATAATAATAATTATAATACATATTTTATTATTAGTTTTTAATTGCCAGTTCTTATCAAGTGTGTTTTTACATCTTCGATTAACTACAATATAAAATACGAACGAACCCAACGGTTGGTTGTGATAACTGAACAGCGAATCCAGATTTAACTTGCACATTCCCCGCTAAATTCAATTCGTACAGAATCAAGAATCAAGTAGTAAAGTCAAACTTGTCACAATTTTTATTCAGTCCAATTTGCCACCAGTCCACCAATGTGCCATTCTGGCTGTTCAGTCCGATTTGAAAAGGAAGGTGGAACTTATCACATTGTCAAGTGATGCCTCCTGTCACATGACTTTGTGTCTGTATGTCACAGTCTCCCATCAGCATCCTGCTGTAGAGCGACCAGTAGTCAAGTGCAGAAACATTGATCTTCCTTCTATACCCTCCAACGTACTGCACACTCCAACAGTGCTGCCCAGCATCGTCTTCTTTGACTCCGAGTTACACATTCTTTCCCACAGCCAATTCAAGTCAATCGTGACACCAAGACTAACCGCTTCTCACAAAATAGGATGCTAAATCGGCCGTATCCTCTGAGTTTAGCTATATGCACTGAGATCAGATGAAACCAAAAGTGTATGCATTCACTGGGGACTGGCACTCACAGACCGAACCCTAGCTGCACACCCTCAGGCTTAATACCAGAGAAGAGGTGGAGGCTGTTATCTGCATTACAATATCCTGCTAATCAGCTCTTTTCCAGAGAGGAGAGGAGAGGACTTCCCCTGAGGATGACAGAGATTTCTGCTACAACTTCATTTTTTTAAGGATCAAGTGAAATAACGTAAGAGCCACCCATGCACCGAAGCGTTCATTTCACATTTTTTATTTTGGAAAGTTAGAAAGCCAGCGCCAAATTACTTTCCTAGGGGGGATTATGAAATTAGAGCACCGTTTTGAGGGATTAGGCTGGTTTTAAACCAAGTTTCAGGCGGGAGATGAAGAAGAAGCTCTTCTGTAAAATGCAGGCGTTTCCCCGAAACTAAAAGGCATGGAGAACAAAAGCACTTTAAAACATTACTTGCAATAAAAAACGGTTTAATACATGAGCACTTTTAAACTGCTTAAGAACCAGAGGGACCGATAAACAAAACTGCAGGCAAATCCTCCATCTCTGCCCTCAGTAGATCATTATCATGTGCAAATACTATACATGGCTAATGCAAACGTAGTTTTTTCCGCTGTAACCATGGATGAAGGACAAGTGTAGAATATGTAAATGTGCAGAACTATTAAGAGTTGACTGCTAGTTTATTCAGTAAAAAAGTCAACTTGGAGATTTTGATTCTTTGTTTTAACTAACAACTTTTGAACATTTTCCCGCCTTAAGTCTACCATATGAGCATTTTTTGTTTGTTTAGTTTTTATTCTTTTTTTTTATCAAACATTTATCAGGAATTCAACGTGTTTTTAATTACTTTTGTACTTGTATGAAATCCAGCGGCATCTAGCGGTGAGGTTGCGAATTGCAACCAACGGCTCGCTCCACCCCTCCCTTTCCAAGCACTACGGTGGCTGACACAGAACTAAGATGTCGTCAAGTTTTCGCTTCTTTGCCGAAGGAAATAACGTATTTACGAAACGCTTTGTAGTGCAGTTTGTCCGTTCAGGGCTACTGTAGAAACATCATGGTGAATCCCATGTACTGTATAAGGGGACCCGAGGTGTTATTCTACGGTATCAAAAATATAACCCTTCATTATGTAAGGTCTTATGAGGACATCGTATTATGAACATTTTGCTAAATGTGTGTTGCTTGAAAATTAAAATATTTTAAAGGCACTCTATGTGCTAATGCCCATCAATTGAGAAACATGCGATGTGAGATAAAGAGTGCTGCATTGCATTATGGGTAATCCTATCTAAAGACAGCACAGTTGTAATGAGCTAGACATCTGCAGACAGGTAGAAGACGAGGTCTCCAGAATGTGAGATTTTAATTCTCTAATCCTTATAAGTGCATGCAAGCGAGGTTTAAGGAAGAATTAAAGGCGATAAAACTGCAACTTGGGTAACAAATGATTCATGAGATACGCGACGTGACTCCTCCTTTATGTGATGTAAATGAAGACTGTTAAAGTCTGACATTTGTGTGTTTAGCTCTGCTCCGCTTGCCTGAACCGGTTAGTATTGTTTGTACATAAATCTAGGTGGCTGTGCATATTTGGATATCATTTCTGATCCTCCTGCGTGCGCCTAGTGAATTTTATTGGTCCGGATTCATTGGACTGCTGAGATATGACACCTCATTCCCGGCGCTCCACTGAGAACACAAGAAGATCTCAGCTGCTGGGCTTTAATGCACTGCTAAAGGTCAGGTCATAATCACTTCTCTTTAGTCCTGCTTTCCATTTAATTGACTGTCTTCCACACATTAAGTCCCCACTTCCCACTCTCTGATTATTGCAGCCAGCGGATTCATACACGAATTCACGAGGTCCTACCCAACCGTCGGTCTGTTTCCAACAAGACCTTTGGGAAACGTCCATCCAGCTTAATTTGCAATCACAACCTGGAAGAATATTAATAGACAGACCATCCAGAATTGCGTATCAGCTTCGCCTTTGTGAACCATCTCTCATGCAAACCTCTATAAAACATCCTTGATAGAGTCGGATCTTCTCTTCCCCATCAAACAGAGAAAAGCAAGTTTGTGTTTGAAGCTTTTGTCTGTGTAACGGCACACAAAGCGTACAAAAGGTTATTGTCCCTCTCCAGCTCTGGAAATATTTCCTTAAGCTCACCTCAGACCAGGCAATTTCTTCTCTTTTTTTTCTCTTCTTGCCTTTGTTTTGAAGACAAAGGTGATGAATTTGGAGCGTGTGTGAAATGCCAGGCAGACGACAGCGAAAAACGAAGTGTGTCATTTATTTTCTCAGCAGGTGTGACGCGCTGGGCCCGGTGTGAGCCTCGGTCCATTGTCCTGCCGCACACACGCCCGCTCCCCAGAGAATAGCCATCTCTCCCTGGCCGCGCCAATCCCAGGACGGAAAACTCGCAACAAAAGGTGAAAATGAGTGTAAATTGCAGTTATTTTTCCATCCTTTCCTTTTGTAATTTGAACACGTTTTATCTGCAGGAACAATGCCTTTATTTATTTATTTTTTCTGGAGAGGAGCTCGCTGACACGTTATTCGCAGGTTCTTGTGACAACGCAGGTACAGTATATGATTACTTCCAAATGGTGTTACAATGAAAATCATGAACTTTGATCGGTAGTGCAGTTTATGACTTCATCATGTTTTTTTTGTCTTTGTTTTTTTGTTCTGAATAATTGTAGATTTTGCTTAAATTTGCATGGACATTATTGTAATTATTTTCAATAAAAGGCAGTGTGTACTTTTGCTGTATGTAAAAAATGCAAAACAAAAAAACAAATAGAAATATATATAAAATAACTACAAATATGGCTTCAGTGTAAGTTGTAATTTAATAACCTGATTACGTCCTTGAGATTTGGATGTTCGAGTGTTACAGAATTAGCTGCACCAGTTACAGCATATGGAAAGAAAAATATCGAGGAAGTCTGCTAAATGACTTACAAAACACTGGTCCAAAAATATACAAAATTTGAAAATTTGCATTGTTTTTTGAGGAAAGAAAACAACAGTCCAACATAGAGTTGTGTCCAAAACCACACTCTCGTTCACTGTTCCCTTGTTAGCGAATAACATCTGAGTCCACTCTATGGGGATGAAGTGGACGGAAATTGAGCACTGACTATATACCCATTGGACAGCACTGTCGCTGACATGATGCTTAGCGTACATTACACCAGTGTGGCTTTATGAATGGTATTTTAACATGGTAAACGTAATTTTCTCACTGTTTGTCATATTTGTCACGCTTATTGTAATATTTGATAATAAACTAAACAAAACAATCGCTTGTTATGTTTATTTACTATCAAAATGTTTATTTACTACATATTTATTATATTTTATAAAATATTATGTAATAAAACATTATTAAGAAAATATTTAAAATAAATACTATTGTCTATCTAATGTCTATTTAACCTGTTCATTTTTATTTGCCGATAGTAGAAAAGTCGGCAAGAACAGGCGTTTACTGTCTGTGTCCTCCAGTAGATTCTAATTAGATGGTCAACTTGTGTTGTACTGTTGGAAATACTGAGATAGGCCTGATTCACATTTTGCGTCTTTTCCGCGTGCAAAGTCGTTATTTGTGCGCAAGTAGGGGCGCAGATTTTTCTAGGCGCGTCGGCGCCGCAACCAGATTAAAAAGTTCAACTTTTCCAAGTACTGCGGGTCATTTGAAGAGAGAAAACGACGCGGCTCCTGTTTTGCGAAATGCGAATCGGGCCTAAGCCACTGTACATCAGACGTACACTCAAAATCAGTGAGCATTGCGTGAAAAAAGTGAACAAATGTAGGGAATAAAGTTATTCGCTTAGGTGTCGGACACCACTACAAAATGGTGGAGACACGATGTAGTGCACCATAGGTGATGGACAGGTATCGGTTACAGCAGAGTACTGTATAATATCCTGTAAATTACTGTATAAATAAATGTACTATTTTTTTATTTAGTCTTTGATGACCATATGTGCGTCAAACATTTAGTTGTGTTTTGATATTTATACAGACCATGTGGGATTCAGCATGTTTTCATAAGTTCATATAGAGTATGGTCCTGTTATGAAATTCATCCATGTCATTAATGTCGGGCCTTGTAAAGTGATTCGTGTCTTATTGGACGGTGTTAATGATGATGACCTGATCTAATTATGAACAGGGTGGCACACATACCCGCCCCTGGCAGCCGTCCCTCACAGAGCAACATTCACTCCCTCGTGTCTTTTAATCAACATGAAATATATTCGGCGCTTTTACCCACTAACAGCATATTATCATGTCGGGTCACAAATTAAAACGGCATGCCGCTAACTGGCCGAGGGTTGGGAGGGGGAATCCGACGTCACAGAAGTCTAATTGTTCCCTTGACATTTTTCTTCAGCGGGACAATTAATTCGATGGCTCTACATAACCTTTTCCCCAAGTACCGTACAATGGCATTTTTAGTATTCATTATGAATGGACTATGAGTGAGAGAAGTGATAAAGCAATCATTACATTATTTAACAAACGTATTTAATTGGCTTGGACATGGGGAGCGACGGGCAACATCGATGTGCTGTCTGATAATTCAATATTGTAAATGGGATTGTTTTGGACAGAGTACAATCATCAATGCATTACTTTGCTGGGTGTCTGCATGTAAACGTCTTATGTTCGGCTTCTGGCCTCTCACCCGCCCCTCCCTCCCGCCACCCTCTTTTTCTGCCTTTCTCAGACTTTCAGCATCTGGTTTAATGAAAGTCGAGGCTGAGTTGCATTTCAGCGCAACCGAATTTACGCAAAGCAATTTACAGAAAGCCGGCACTCGTGGGTCGGTGGAGTGCTCGACAGCTCACTTTGGCTACATTAGAGAGAAGCCTCCATCAGTCCGGGGCCCTCCGGGGACCGAGAAGGTGCTGTGCATCCGTGTCTTAAACTGAGGTAAAACTCCTAATTTATTAAGTATTGATCACCACAAATGACAGTAAGTGCTACAACATTTAGTGAGCAAATAACTGACAAATTGACAGACAATTTTCTTACATTTGGAGTCTTTAATGGCTTAAGTACGCGAGAAAAGACTATAAAAATATTATCAGCCATAGACCATGAGAAAAACAAAAATCCATCACAGCTATTACACGATCCTCTTGACATTGCTAAATTACCTTAATGCCTTAAACAACGGACGTTCGGGGCTGTAATGATGCATTTGGTGAGTGTTTCATACTTTTTGTCCAAAAATTACATAGTTTTATTTGATTTTTTAAATGCAGCGCGTAACGCGATACGCATGATGCGCGCTACAATGCCATTATATACTGTTAGCAGAAAGTACCTGAGATTGTATTGAAGTAAATGTGCTTAATCTAGGAGGCCTTAATCTCATTTTGATCAACAGCCGTCTTGTTCCGGGCTGTGAGAGAAATGTTAATGTGACCTCATTAATCTATTAGGCCTGATGCATGCTCGCTGAGGTTCAGGCGGATTGACATAAATAATGCATTATTTTCACCGGTCTTGGCCTGCTGGAACCCGCGCACCTCCAGGGCAATTAAAAGGGGTTAGAGTGCCTCCGCCGTTCGGCTGTGGCACGAGGAAGCCCACGCGCTTCAGATGAATATTTGTGAGTGATAGCGGTATCTTCAGCTCCTCTAAGACCTTATTAATAACGCCAGAAACCCATCTGAGCGGCTTTGACCTAAAGACTTGTTTATCCCTGTGGGGCCGCGCGTGCGCGCAACGGAGGGTAGGTTATTCCGTGCCGAGCGGTGAGGGAGGCGTGGAGAATGTGGGTGAGAGGTTGTTCGCTGTTTACCATCGAGAGCCCTACGGGAGGTGTCGTGCTCCGTGTCGGGCATACGGCGCAGCCTCGCTTTGTGCGGACCAGATCGGTCGAAGCATCTCCATTATGTCAGGGCAAGGGCCGTCGGTACTGTCGAAAAAGGCCCTTGTGGTCAGATGCTTTGCATATGGCATCATGCGAAACGAGGGATACTTTTTAAACCATGGAGCGTTTTAAGAGTTTAATTCGGATGACCGTGTCCATTTCATTACCCTGTATTCCAATTTCGAGAGATAGAAAAGCACAGTTTTCTTTTTTAACCAAACACGCCCCATTTAAAATGAGGGCTGTGTTGCCAAGTCAGACATCGGCGAAACTTCCAAGCTTAGCTTCTCAGTAATTATAGCTTAGCTTTCTATGCTTATAAGATCTACTGTAGGAAAAGTTAGAAATAAAAAGTTGGTTTTAGCGACGTGTTCTCTTATGTTTTACTCCTCAAAAGCTGCAATTACTCTGTGAAGATCAGGATTCGTACTTGGTTATCATGGGGATCGACTTCACCCCTAGAGAGTTTCAACCTAACCCAAAACTAAAAGATAAGCAGTGCTGTTTCTCTCCTTTTTCTTTATGAAAGAATAAAGCCTGCGTCTTTCAAAGGGCTCTGCCATTAATTTGAAGGAACGTGTTTAAGAATTGGCAGTTTCTCACTCTCTAGGAGGTCTTAAACTTGGGAGACCTCATTATGGAAAGCTGGTATTGTTTTTAGTTCAATTAATGCACTTTTGCAACCTTTTAACATGATTCTGTAATTATAATAAAACAATCTGGGAAATCACATTTTTGTTTACAGTGGGTTGTTTATATTAAAAAGCAATGTTCTGACTTTCTGTCGTCTATTAAACATTTCTGTTCTTTTTCTCCTTACAGTGAAAGTAAATGCGCACTGAGACATTACGCCTATAACATCTCGTTTTTACATTCCAGAAAAGAGGCGTCATACTATACATGTTTGGAGCAACATGAGAAATGTAAATATATATTTTTTATAAATCCCAACTCGAAGATGCTGGTTGGTTTAAACTGCAGATTAGCGCTGCTTTACTTACTCACCATGAGTTCATTTGGACAGACAACTGCACTGAGACTGATACTGTGATCAGAGCCACTCATATGAACCATATAGGCACTTTTTGGAATCCAATCAGCGTTTTCGCAATGCCCTGAACTGTCCATTCAAAATCCCACATTGACTCCAATAACACTTATCTCAAAGCGTTTCTTTAGTCCGCCTTCAACACCCGTGCAAAATATCATTCAACTTCAAAATTGCATTGAATACAAAAATGAAAGTCCTGATAATGTCCTTGACTGGAACAAGGGAGGGATTTTACTGCACTCGGGTCACTATATTTGAATAACATTAGAGAGCTCAGCGCTCTCCAGCCTCATTTTGCTTGATTCTCTAACTTTAGCTCTCCTCTGGCCAATTTAACTGAGCCGTACAATAGTGATTCATTTATCTTCATGGTAAGTACATGCCGTCTCATATAAAATCCCAAACCAGTCATCAACAATTAGCTTTGGTCTCAAAACTTCTCCCTAACATTTTCCTTTCTCAGTCTCACCACCATCTTCCAACACAATCCAAGAACAACGCTCTATTTACTCCGAATACTTTATTGATTGTTTATTGTTACTTTTTGTTGCCTACCGAATTGTATTCATACGTAATGTTTAATTCTGGTCCTCTTATTCTGGTCCACCCGGGCGCTGTAGTGATGCTGCTCCGGGTGGACGTGTGTTCATTACTCTCTGGATGGGTTTAATGCAGCGGTCACATTTCGGGTATGGGTCACCATACCTGACAAATAGGTCACGTTCACTTATCTGATTGGATGAGAAGTAGGGCCTAAATTCTGTCTTTATTTACTCATACTCAAGTTGTTACAAATGCGTTTACATTTCTTTGTTCTGATGAACACAGAGGAAGATATTTGGAGGAATGCTCGTAACCAAACAGATCTTGGCCACCATTGACTAGAAGGTTTTTTTTTATTTTATTTCTTTGAACACAAAATATGTTTTGAAGAATACAGTTCTGGGGCACTTTTGACTATAATTGTCATTTTTTCGTACAAATATCTTTCTCTGAGTTCATCAGAACAAAGATAGATGTGGAACTCGAGGATGAGTAAACGATGCCAGAATCTCATTTTTGGGTGAACTGTCCCTTTAAGTTTCATTCTCATAGGTCGCATTATTTTTCAAGGACTGTGAGAATAAACTCATTTTAATTTCGAGTTCATAAAAGTTAGATTTTTTAATAACTAATTTCACTGTGATTTCAATCATGACCTTACGCAGTCAATATTTATTAAGATTGCACGGACTGTTCTTTACATTACAAATGTAGGATTTTATGTAGAAAAAAAGACTTTAGCTGGTTTTCACGGACAGGGTCACAAACGCTAGTCCTGGACACTAGGAAGTACAGTAGTAATAAACCCCAACACTCAACACAGAGACGAGGCCGGCCGCAGTAAATGGCTTGAATAATTGGAAATGAGTCCAAATGCGTTTCTGAGAAGAAGGGGGTGGAGTGTAAAACATTGATGACATTGGTCTGCCACATTGACTAAATACATTACACAGCTAATGGGTTATTTCAGTGCACACCAGGGTCAGAGGTTCAGAGGGGGGAAGCGTTCAGACAGAGTTTCCACATCATCTGTTCTGCTGGACGGAGCCCAGGCACGGGGCCAGTGGACTGTCCCTTATGGGGGACGATCTGCGCCTAATTTGCTCCCCTAAACACCAGTGAACACGCCTGCTGTCCCTCTCCTCCAAAAAGGTCTTTTTTTTGTCTGGGAAGAGCAATAACTTGCGAACTCGTCTCGTCCAATCTCGTCCAACTTTTGCATTGTGCCTTATTGCGCTTAAAGCCATCCTTAAATCTTTTTTAGGCTCTCTTTTTAATATATCACGGTTATATATTAACACTGCTGTATGAAATGTAGAATGACATTGGAACATAAATTCGGTCTTTTGGCGCGCGGAGGTTTCAACTAATCTTTGATGTAATAGGATTTTTTCGTTCTCTGTACTTTCGTGTTTGTTCGGGCTATAATTTGGCCGCCGTAAGTGTCACAATTTGGAGGCTTTTTCTCCATGCAGATGGCCCATGTGTCTGCATTAAGTGCTGGGGGCCCTGCATCGCATTCACTGGTTCCGTCTAAGATTTTTATTATCATTTTCAAAGCATCAAAGGTTTTCTCCATCCGAGCTTAAAGAGATGAAAGTTTGCCTTTGTTCCATTCCCACGACATCACTACCGTGCATTAGGCTCTTTTTATATGTGAAATTACCTTTTAGATTCTCATTGAAAGAGCCGTCTACAATACTGTACTTCCCTCTCACGTTTTTATCAAGTAAAATTGTATTTTTCCACCTCCTCGGGAAGGATACAATTCGTTTTTGATTTTTATTCTCTCGCTCTCTCGCTCGCTCCCGCGCGCTCTTTTTCTCTGCTTTTCTTTGAGAGATTCATATGGCGATGCATTTTATGGTCACCACTGCCTTTGATCGGCTGTATTCTCAATGACAAACACTGCCTTGTTTGTTTCATGTGTCAAAACCGGGCTGTCTGCTGACTGATATGTTTTTGTTCTTTTTTACCATCGGGACAGCAGGAATGGCCACTTAAAGCACACTTTGAAGATACGAAAATAGGAAAATGCACTTTACTTAAAGTACTTAGTCCAGAAGTAAAAGAAGCGAGGGAAATAAAAGCATGCTTTATAAATACAAGGTTTGTTTTGCCTGATACCTTTTTTACCTCTTTGTCGTATGCTTCGGTTTATTCAATGGAAGGACTTGTTCACTTATGAAAGGTCTGTTATTGTTTACTCACCCTCCTGCTTTTCCAAACCTGTATTTTTTTTTGCCATCACATATTTTCACACGTATTTTTTCTTTCCAAAAAGAACAAAACAACTTTATAAAAGGACTATAAAAGTAGTTTGTGCAGCTTGTGTGCTACATTCAAAGTCTTTTGAGGTCAAACAATAGGTCTGTGAAGAACAGACTGAAGTACAGGTTATTTCTCTCTGATAATGTTCGCCTGTGCTGCATCTCGCTAATCCAGTTCCGTGCCTTTGTCGTAGTTTCGATTGCACAAAATTTGGTTAAAGTGGTTTACCCCAAAATGAAAATTCATTTAAAATCATTTATTCACCCTGTTGTAACTTTCTTTCTTCTGCATTGTGTTCATACAATAGTAGATGGGTACAGGCGTTGTTCGGTTGCTAACATTCTTCAAAATATCTTCTTTTCTGTTGTGTTAAAGAAAGAAATCTATATTGGACAATGATGACAGAATATACATTTTTAGGTGAATTATCATTCAAGAACTGATGTTTACTGTGTGCCGTGTATTGGATTTAAGAGGTGCATCACAGCTGAAATTTAACATGGAGGGGGGCGTAAACTGCGTATGAGTTTGAAACAACGTATGTGTGAGCAAACAATGACAGAAATACATGAAAAACCCTGCTTAATACGTTCAGTCCAGATTCAAAATCATAAGTAGAATCGACCGGCTTGTTGACGTAAAGAATGTAAAACGGGTTCCTTGTGCTTTGTAATTCAAATAAACAGATCTCTGTTGAATGCCCTGCGGATGATATTAAAACAAGGAAATACAAATAACTCGGATTTCATTCCCTGCATAATGTAATTAAAAGCTTTTTATCCATGTAGAATTTTAAATTAAGATGTAAATCGGCCATTTAACATAGCCATAGGATTCATAATCCCGATCTGTCAAACTCAATTAAAGCTTTCTCGGACGCACAGAATTTCTATGAGTGCAATCAAGATAAATTCCAAATGACTTTGGTGTCTGTACGGATGATGAAATCGTCCACTGGGCAAATCCCCAGCGCGCGTGTGTATGATTCATCATTACCTGCATGGTTGAGATCATCATGGTCGAGTCAATTTTCTTTTTTACATATGCAAACAGGCTGGCGTCCCCGACAGTTACTCATTCTGCTCTTTCGATCACAGAGGCTTTAACCAGCAGATAAGCAGCAAATGAAAGGAATGTTTAAGCGAGGCGTAACATTTCAAGAGGTGCCTTAGATGAGGAAGATGCAGCGGTAATGTGTTAATCTGCCTGTGTTGGATGAATCACCTTGATCTGGTGAGCTGAGATATGAGATGACAGACACCGAACCACAGAACCTGTGAGTACACCTGTGCAGGCTCATGTATCTCGCTGGACTCGAATGACTGTGTGGCCAATAGTTGCTTTGAAGATGCTTTAGGTTAAAAATGAGCACACTTGTGCTAGAAAATAATGTTAAAGTAATAGTTAACCTAAAGTTGAACATTATTTTTCTCATTTCATTCTAAACATGACTTTCTTTCTTCCGCACAACACAAAAGAAGATATTTGAAAGAATGTGGTAACCAAACAACACCGGACGCATTGACTTCCAGGACATTTCTCAAAATATCTTATTTTGCATTCCGCAGAAAAAAGAGGCATATACAGGTTTTAAATGACATTAGGGTAAATAAATAATGACTGAATTTAAATCTTGGGATGGATTATCCCTTTAAGATTTCTCTTTCCCAACCTCTCGTGAGGCATCATCATTCCTGTGACTCGTTCTGCATCAACCTAGATGTCATTCTGCTGTCATGTTCAAGGCTTCCGTTATATTATAAAATCTTCAAGGCTAACATGAAAATTACGGTTGAAATTAAAATTCTGCAATTATTTATTCCAAATGCTTACGATCTTATACGGTTTCCAAAAATGACAAGAGCACCATAACTGTAGTAAACGTTGCTTTCATCTGCCGCTTAAATCTAATTTTCGCATAAATATTATAGACGCGTCACACCTGGTTTGACATCCATGAATTGAACAGAAAATGTATCTATTTAGATTTCTCTGTAAACCTTACACAAATTTACTGTACACTATCACAAAACAATGGTACAATAGCTGTCACTGGGATAGTACACTTTAAAAATGTCCTAATATGTGTCCCATTTTCTACAGATATATATACATTCGGTACCAATATGTACCAAAAGGTACCAAAAGGCACTTTTTAGGTGCAAAGATGTCATTTTTGAAAAGGGACCACCTGATGATAGTTGTTTTTCAAACAGTCTATGACGTCAGAACAAGTGCTTTTGTGTCATTTTTGTCTTGGTTTTTCTTTTTACAGAATTCTCCCAAGTTACATGTCGATGTTACAAGAACAGCGTCACAGTTTTAAAACCGTTGAGCTCAACTTAATTGTAGCAGAAGAACTGGAGTAAGTTTTGATTTATATCATTAATACACTTTTGCAAAGTAGTCACGTAGAAATTGTTTAAATGTCGGTAGTGCTTTTCCTCTGAAACATCTACATCACTCAGTGAAAACTCAACAAAGTGGCCGGGCACTAAGAGTCGATGGGGCCACTCATCTCGTATTGAACTTCCCATGGCAATAAGCTTTTAAAGTGAATTACAGCATGAGGCCCATTTAAAGGGGCACCTTCATGGAGTCCTGCTGTATCATATTCAATTGTATGATTCATTGACAAAATGCTTTTAAAAGTTCCTCACACTTTAACTTATTTTTCCCCCCTTTGTTCATTTGCGCTCCCAGGGGCTCCCTTTGACATCTTTATTTCCTGGCATAAACATCCAGAGTAACATCGGTTTTACGTAGATTTAGGGAAATGATGGCCGTTCGAGAAACGGTTGGAGTACTTTTCTATCAATTTGACCATTTCAGCATCGACTGCGTGGGCATCATTCTGTAAATCTGTCTAATACGGTAACGCGCTTGTAGCTTTTCCCCGAGCGTCGGGAAAATTGAGGCCTGCGAGCTGTTTGTGAGCGCGTGAGGTCTGTTGCTAATCAAGCAAAACTTTAGTCCACTATAGGCCACAGTGAGTCAGTGGTTTGTGGCGTGTTTAGCGTCGGCATGGCAGGGGTTCGCCTCTGTTGGCTCATTAAAAACATGCCATTAATCATGCACCGCAAAGTATGTTTAGCAACAAGCCATCATAACACTCACATCAGGGACCAGAGAGGGAAAAAACAGACTTTACAAAGTTGCTAATAGTTTAAGCATAAATACAAAACTTCCCGTTGCAACTTGAGAAGTTAATGTTATTCTAAATGGCGAACATGAATACGCGCCGCAAAATGAAGCCAAGAGAGCGGCGTTCCTTATTTGCATGGAAAGCCATTTGTAATTCTGGACTTCAGAAATTCCTGTTCAGTGATTTAAGACCTTCAAAACAACAGCTCATTTAAATAATAACGCTCATGAACCATCGCCCAAAGCACTTCGGGTGTACATCAAACATCGCCTTGATAACATAGTAAACAAGAAAACAATGATGGCGGGCCACTTAATTTATGCTGGAAGTATTTTGGTGTTATGTCACCGCGCTTTTAATTGACTCTACAGGCATCCCGTATTTGAGTCGTCGTTTGTGATTGATTCCGTCTTTACGAGAACAACATCGTGACGGACAGCAATATTCAGACCTCCATTAACCTCACAGATGTCTGAGGTACTCAAGTATGAACGCATTTGCATTTCTCTTTGGTTTGAAAAGGCGTCTGGAGCCGCTAAGACAGACTCCTTCTATTAACAACATGAGACGCTTTCTACCCACACGTGGCTGCCATCAAACAAATCAATTCATGTCACTTTGATGCCATTATGATTGCTTGACATCAAAAATGTGGCGCAATTAAAATGGAGAGAAGATCATCAGGCGTGTGTGCACTTTGATGCTGATTTTTTTTATGTGTCGGCCTGTAAGCTTACTGACCTCAAACGTGAGTCTCCTCAGATGTTGGATATTCACACCTCCCCCAAACCAACAAGTACACGCGTTCATCTCCAATGTTCGGGTTTGTTAAACATTGATTTGAGTGCACATCCAATTTATTGATTCCTATTTTTGCTTTCATCTTTATAAAACTTTGTTTAATGAATTACTTTATGGTTACAAATAAATAGACACTGCTTCAGAAAGCTACTTGCTATTCATACTATTATTCAAACACATAGTCGTGAACAGCTGAATTTTATACATTTTTGACTGTTATTTTCATATCTATACAATTGAAGTTGTATGTTACAAAGTGAATCCAACGAATCAGTAAGTTTTATTTATTGACAACCATTTGAACAAATCGATTCCCTAAAATGAACTTCCTTGCGTTAAAAAAAGATTTCTTACATTTTAGCATAAGTGTGCGATTATTAAGTCAATTCGTCGAGCTCTAGATCCGCTTATGCAATACGATGTGACATAAAACCAGCAATGTAGCGTTTTGTCACCAAAAAAATAGCTTGTTACTGTGCACTGTTTTGAAAACCGTTGAGCTGCTGTCATGCTACTGGAAAATGTAGTTAAGTTAGTAGCATCACTACTTTTAGTTAGTTACTCCCTGCATGCAGAAATGAATTGTGAACAGTGAGACGCATATGAACAGCCTCCAAAATACAATCTGCAGTATTTTTGTGACAGAGCCCAGTCTGTCCTCCGTACAGCACCTGGTGAGACACGGCCAAATAGCAGGTGTCTCTCTGTTCACTGCACCGAGAGCTTATCAATCACAGCCAATATGACAAGCAAAACCATTTCCATTCTGCTCTCTGCATGTTTTATTCACACATATCCATATGTGCCCCTCCCTCCGAAAGCCCTGCATTACTGCCTCTGTCATTCAACCACAGGCACCCGTATCTAAAGTGAAACTATGCAGTACATCCTTATGTTTATGATCTTATTATGAAATTTTAATGAAAGGAAGATATTCCAACATTACACATTTACCCTCGAGAGCAGTGTTTGTCAAACTGGGCGTATAACCTGGGCAGAGATCTCTGGGGGATCGCATAGTTGGTATTTTAAGCTAAAAATGAGATAAAATTATTATTTGCGATTATTGTCACATTTAGTTTTCTCTTCTTCAGCCTAAAAGTCAATCAGCCATACTTTTTTTGTACAACTTTACTCAATATTTACTTGTTGGCCGGTAATACTTTATAATAAGTTAATGTATTAACTAACATTAATAAATGCATTAGCTAACATTATATAACAATGAACAATTCCTTTTTCAGCATTTATTCATCCTTGTTAATGTAAGGTCATGTCAATACATTTATTCATGTTAGTTCATGGAGCATTAACTAATCGTAAAAGTGACAACGTTTGATTTTAACAATGTATTAGTAAATTCTGAAATCAATATGAATTAATCGTAATTAATCTTTTAACAAATAGCACCTTAATGTAAAGTGTTACCTGTTTGCCTACAAACTCCTGTTGTTGATACTTTTAAAATGCCAAATTAAATGATTTATTCTCCATTTGAATGTGCATTTGTTGAAGGTGTAAACTCAATCTGCATTTTACCCATTTTACTAGATTCTCCTTTCAGTCTCAGGTCCCCTGCTTCTGGGTGATCATAAGCTTACATAACATCTGAATGCGCATTAGCATTGTTCCCAGAATGACAACCAGCAGTCTATGCAAAGTGATGTAGATTAATATTTAAGCAGATCGTTTGCAAGATTGGTATAATTAGCAGGACAGGATTCATGTATTCCATATCACTCGGGGACACTCATTTAAATAAGATCAACATGTCACTGTGGATACGAATGGACAAAGAGTTTACACATTCACATGCATTATCAGATACACAAAGCATGCTCTGTAAAAACATAAGCTGTTTTATAAGCTTTATTTTGATGAAAAACGTAATATTTACATGAGCGATGCATATGCCAGACAGCTCACAATCGAGGTTTCAGTATTTTTACTGTTACACACTGCATCTGCATTGCCAGACATGGCAAAGCTTTCCTGTGGTAACACAGAACGTCTTTACAGTTGAATAGGATCTCCCCACCAGGCCATTTTTCTTAAATGGCAGATTCCTTTACACATCAGTGTACATTAAGACACGGCCGCTTTACAGAGGACCCTGCCAAAGATATAATTCCTGCTTCAGCTTCTGGAAAACATGCAGACCACAGGAGGTGCTGCTATTCCAGTTCATTGCACATTGTTTCATTAAAGAGTCTGATAAATGCATTTAAATGTTTTCTTATTGGTGAAAGATTGTGATGTTCTTTTGCTAATACAGTATAAACTCATAGATTCCTGTTTGGAAGATGGGGCACCATAAGATCTAAACCCTCGGTCAGAGGAACTTCTTGTGTCATTCATTCTTTATACCGCGTGAGCTAGACAAGCAGATATGTACTTTTAGTAAATCTTTGTTTACGGTTTATAAAGCGGTCAGTTCTAAGCCGTTATACCAGAACTGACCGTTTAATAATAAAGCAATAAGCCCCAAGAAGCAGTGGGTTACAGTGCATTTTATAACAGCTTAGGGCTTTTGCGTCATGCCTGTTATAAAATGCACTGTAACCCACTGCTTCGTGGGGCTTATTGCTTTTATAAAATGGTTATTCCATATGCGTAGCAAGGTTTCATAAAATAAAGTCAATAAAATGATGTTTAGGCTATGTAGTCTACTGTATTTTATTGCGGTTTATATTTATTCTTAAATGTCAATATTTCACTTTATGTAACTTTGCACTAAACATACATCTCACTTTTTTACATACAAATTTGCAATTACTAATGGGAAATATAAAAACAAATTGTCAATAAAAAAAAAAAAGAAAATTGAGAGATAACACTTGAATGTATGAATGCACTTTATCTTAATACTTTAATCTATATATAACATTGTCTTCTCTTAAATTAACATTACTTTTTTATTTGCACTGTTATATAGTGTTATATATAATAAAAATTTTGCTTTGCAAATACAAATCAATGCTGTCCTTCTGAAACCTTGTATGTCTTTATACTTTTTATTCGTTACATATTTGCAAAACCCAGCCGACAAAGGGTGATGAATAATAATGATTTCTGGCAAAAATGATCAAAAATCTTGAAATATGGAGATACAAGGCTTGAGAAGGACGGCAGCGAATTATATGTTTAAAATTGAAATCGAGAGACAGGTTGAGAGAGAAATGTTTACATGATTTTATACATTGTGTTGATCTAATATCTCTATAAAGATGTTAAAAGTGTGATCCACCTATGGTGTGGCCATGCCAATGGTCCCTACAAGACGAATTGACGTTTTTAAAATGTTTAGAAATTGTGTTTAAAAGTGTAATAATGTAAAAAGGTGCGTGTGAGTATTAGGGAATGAAATATACAGTTTGTGCTGTATAAAAGTCATTATGTCCATTGGAAAGTCCCCACAATGTACATAAACGTGGGTAGACGCTTGTGTCTTGGGGGGTGGGATAGGCAGGACACTAAAGGTTAGCTGCATGGCTAAAGGCTAATATCTGTGTTTATATGACTGCTCATAACCTGATGTTCATCTGCAGACAGAGCTGCACATCTTTAATGCATTACGCCTCACCAGTGGAAACGTCTATTGCCAATTAGTCCTCTGGTTTACCTTGGCTCTTCCAGATGACTGCAAAATGAAAGGTGAAGGCGAACGAGAGAAATGCAAGTTAGTCATTATCCAGAGGTTTGTGTGGAGGCGGCAGAAGGCTGCAACGTGGACGTCCACCACATCCTCCAGCACAGTGTTGTGCCTGGGCTTTTTCCAGCCCCATGCAAGGCCCCACCGGCAATCATCATCCGGACTCGCTAATTAATTTTCTATCATTTCTGTTTGCTTAAGACATTCCGGCCTTATTTATATCTCCCCGGCTCCGGCTGAACATTTTGACTCCCACCACCTCCAGGTTATATTTACTCTCCTGGTTTTGACGGTGGCATGCGAACGCCGCAAAGGTTGAGCAGACGTCGCGCCTCGATCTGAGATGCTGAGAAGTTCTGTGCTCTGGAAAAGACCACCCTGTTTGTGTTAATAGATATTCGCACTAAAGCAAGTTACATTCGTCATTGCGCATACCCAAGCAGTTTTAAAGCTTTTAATAAAACCACAGAATCGATAGAATATATTTAAACCCCCAAAACTGCAATCTTTTCACTTTTTTCTGAAAAGCTCGAATTAGAGTCCTAATTATACAACATCTCTCAGACAGCTGATGAATTTCTGTCAAGTTCCACACAGCCTGTCAGAGAGGCGTTTTTGCCTGTCTAATGCTGCCCCCCACTGCTTCAATGCTGAACATTTATTATCCCGTAATTACCCGGGGCCCGCGTACAAACCACGGACAGGGCCGCAAGGGTGCGCATCTATTATCCTCACCTGTTAATTCATTTGGTGTGACGTAACAAGCGCTCCAGAATAACAAATGTGCCAGCCCTCGGTTTTGGCAATTAAAAGCAGCAGGGGGCTCCTATTTTGATGGTCGGGATTGTGACATCCATCATAGGACACAAGCAGGACACGGTAGGGATGACAGATGCCACCCTGATGGCAAGGCTAACTAACTGCCTGTCCCATTGAAATAACTGTCCTCCCCCCACCCACTCCTTCCGAGTGCAGCTGCAAATTATCTCATGAAGACTGACCCGGCGGATCGGGGCTCGTGCCGTATCGAGAAAGAAGCGAGACCGAAGGCTGATTCATTTAAAACCAAACAGCCGAAGATGCTATCTGAACCCCTAAAACCCATCTCAGGCTCACTGCCAGGCAATAACAGAGGAGAACTTTTAGATGTAGGCGGTTGCTGATGAGTAGGATGTGTGTGTGTGGTTTAGTGTGCACACATTTTGTTCCGCCGTGTGTTTGTGAGACAGTGGCTCTGTGTTTTAAAAGCAAGAGAGATGCCTTGCCTCACGTATTGCCAGCATGTCTTAATGTGCTGCATTGTAATAGTATGACAACTGTCATTTACAACACTTCGTAAACAGCATTTCTAAACAACGTTAGCACTTTGGTACGTTCATGAAGCATACAAATATATACCCCACATACTTTTTAAATCAAATTAAATAATTTGTACAACGTTGTGTAATTTGCATAGCCTATACATTATACTTTTATATTTAATTGTTCATTGTATTTACATTATTTTGGTAATATTATGTATAATTCACTTGTTGCAGTGCATTCTGGGATATGTTTCTCTGCGAATGCTGTGTTTCAATTTGGCCAAAACAAGGTATCTTACGAGGCTGTATATTAAAACAAAGCTACCTTTTGAAACATTGAAACCGCACCTGTGATGCCTTAACACGCTGCCTGTATAGCCAGTTGACTAGGTTTTGGAACAGCCGTGTGACGGTTCTCTCAGAGGAGGTGGAGGCCTTAGGTATAATTAAATAATGCGCGTGTACATTATATTTTTTATTTGATTTAATTAACTTTTTATGTGTAATCGTATTTTGGTATATATTATGTAACACTTTCTGTAATGTCATTTTTTTGTTGCAGTGCATTCTGGGATCGCGTCTTCTGCTAATGCTGCCTTACAATTTGGCCAAAACAAAGTTATCTCGAGGCGGTATAATAAAACAATGCTACCTTTTGAAACCAACACATGAACACGCTGCCTTCACGGCCAGTTGACTAGGTTTCAGAACAGATGTGACCGTGTGTTTGTTCTCTCATAGGTAAAATTATATAATGAATGTATATATTATATTTTTATCTAATTTATTTGAATAAAATGTTGGTAATATCATGTAATATTTTCTGTATGATCTTTGTGCAGTGTGTTTGTTCTCTCAGAGAGGAAAGTGGAGGCCTAAAGGAGAGATTAACTCATTTATGTAAACACTATATTTGAATATTTTATTTTATTTTTGTAATGAACTTTTGGCAATGTTATATAATATATTCTGTAATGTTTTATGCCATTATGTTTTATTATTTTATTTCATTTTTATTTGAAAGCTACCTTTTGAAACCATCACATCGAAACCGCACCTGTGATGCCCAAAAGAACCAGTCGACTAGGATTTTGGACCCGACCATCTGACCGTGTTTGTTGTCTCCGAAAGGAAGGTGGGGGCCTCGCATCCCTCTCACCGCTTTTTTAATGCAAGTCGTCACATTTGTTCACACGTTTGCGAGTGTGATTATACACTTTCTTTGCTGGGGGCCTGTATGACCACACTCCAGACAGGAACAAGCCCTGCTTGTTAATGAGCTGTTTATCGTGGCCATAAGAGAGATGTCGCCACTTAAGACCGAGGAAACAAAAAACTTGTTTCCATACACAAGGAGAGAACAGTCCGATCAAGCAGGGAGTGAATAACTCGCGTTTTTATATTCGTTGCATGGCTGGGTTGTAAAAGTCATCGCCTCTCAATTGAGCGCAGGGCAAAGCAGACATACGTCGTGTGCGTATTACGCACTAATACGTCCTGAGCTCCAGATCCTCTGTAATTTACTTCTATTTCTAACATCGCTTATGTTACAGTCAGAGAAGAGACCGGGCACCCTTTTATATCATGTGTGACCTGTAGCAAAAACAGGAAATGAGTTTTAGTGATTGCGGGTCCGTAATGACACTCTCTTGCCCCGGAGCCCTAAGGACAAGGGAGCAATTTAATATGTCTGGCACAAGCAATAAACGCCACTTTGATTAATTGCACAGAACATCATCATAAAGCTCGGCGTCGAGGCCTCGGAGGTGCGTCGACTGGGCCGACTTTGCGAGGATGTTCACCTTCCTGATCATTAAGATCAGGTTTGGTAAAAAGCGGGTGGCGTGGGGGACTGAACATTTGACATGATGTGAGACCCAGACATAGTTGGTAAATAAGACCTGCGGATGTGCGCTCATGCGCCGGCTCTGACCTCATTTGCATTGTTGGCTAAAAGGAAAAAATCCATTGTTCTTGCGTTCTCTCACTTTTAAGGGTTCATGCAGCAATTGGGGAGAAGACACCAAGGAAGAAAGGATGGATGACAAATCTGTTCTCAGGTCCTGTCTATTTTCTTTCAGCGTCCCCACAAACACACCGAAGCCCATCCAGACATTTATGTGCTCCACACAGTCTACAAACTCATAATACGTTGCAATTACAGTCAGGGACGTCCCCGATACTTTTAAATATTAACATTTCTCATGTACGGGTGATAATTTTGCATAAATTTATACGGCTTTCCAACATTTCTCAATTAAATAATTTCGGGCAATCCTGTTACTTCTCTTATTTCCTTCATTTCCCCGGTGCGGCTGCTGAATGATTTTTATAACCCAAAAGTGATTTCTCTTCCCTGCTTTGCAATTTCATCTTCCTTTGTTTCAGCTGTTCCTAGGCACCCATAAAACCTTCCAGCGCCGTCATTTATCATATCGGTTAGTATTGTACCGGTGCCCCGTGGACATAATAATCATTTGTGTTCTTTAATATGCAGTTTTCTGCATATTGTGTTTATCATAAAGTTGTCAGGGTTCCTGGTGCGAAAGGAGTTTCAGAGGTGTTTTGGTTGCTGCGTGCGTGCGTGTGGATGTGTGTTAGTCCCCCTGTGGCAGGCTGTCAACTCTCTCTGATGGATGGGGATAAAAGGAAAGCTTTGGGTGCTTGGGAAGCCGAGAAGGTCCAGGATACGAGGCCATCACTACACTAGGTTAAGAAATGTGTCAGTTATTGTCTCCACCGCCTAAGGGCACTGCTGGGCCCCGGCAGCCGGAGAGAGAGACCAGCTCCAGCCTCCCCTCCCCTTCCACCGCTCTTCATTACTACTCTCCTATCTTCCCCTCAGTTTTGTTTCTGCTTTACCCCTCCGTCCTTCCCTGCCTTCATCTTCTTTACTGAAAATACAGATATCTGATAAACAGGGTTGTGTGGAGTGGGCCGGTTTTAATGGGAGCGGGGGGAGGACGAGGCTTGTTTTCTTTTATTATGTCAAACTTTGAAATCTCCGACATTTACGGAGATGCTGTTGTATCCCCTGCATGCACAAGCTCATCACTCTATTCTACTTAAAGGACCAGTGTAGGACATCTAGCGCCGTCTAGTGGTGAGGTGGTGAATTGCAACCAACGGCTCAACCCTCCCTTTCAAAGCACTACGGTGGCTGACACACAGCTAAGATGTCGTCGCGTTTTCGTATTTATGAAACGCGGTTTGTCCGTTCAGGGCAAACAACACGGTGATTCCATGTAGATAGAAATAGCTCATTCTAAGGTAATAAAAGCATTGATTATGTAAGGTCTTTATACGCACCTGAAGACACAGATATGTATATTATATTGCATTTCTGTCAATAGATCCTCCAAGAATATTACACACTGGACCATTAATTGAAAAAAATAAAAAGTGATCACGTACTCTTCATCATATCTGGACTTTACATTCTTAGTAGCATGCAACCGTCGTGGCTCACTAGTACTGCCTTGCGTCTCAAGGAACCTTTAAGATATAACAAACAACTCGCGCGTTTTCCCCCGAGAGCTGCATCAAAGGTGCACGAATGCCCAACGAAACTCCTTCGCGAGTTCAGTCTCATTTGTGTATTTGCATGTACGCACGAGTGTGTGGCTAACCCATGCAAGCTGTGTTTCTGACAGGCTGTCACACCTGCGAGGAGCCAGCCCTCCTTTAGTCGCCCCAGAGGACGCACGCAAGAGATTGACTCCTTCCGGAAGGCCAAGGTCTATTTCTTTCATCGGCTCACAATGAAGTCTGCTCCCTCTTGCTCAATGGCTCCTCGGGCATCTGTCACGAGGAACCTGGAATGTGAGGAGAAATCTTTCAATTAGCGAACACCGTTCCGTTTTCAAGCCCCTTCTTTTCGCCGCCCCCTCCCTAGACAATTAAAGCAGTCATCTTCGGTGACAGCTGGGTTCATCTCCTCCGCTTCTGAATGAGTTCACTATGCATGTTGTTAATGAGGCTTCTCATGGTGCTCGAGCAGGTACACAGAGCCGCTCCTGACGCTTGGAATTCGTCTCTCCGCTGTTTCATTCCGTTTCGCGGAAGCTTCGGCG
Organism: Triplophysa siluroides; assembly: GCA_006030095.1. Taxonomy (NCBI): domain Eukaryota; kingdom Metazoa; phylum Chordata; class Actinopteri; order Cypriniformes; family Nemacheilidae; genus Triplophysa; species Triplophysa siluroides. The sequence continues at coordinate 236,633 of VCII01000879.1, read as the reverse complement.
GATAATAATTCCGAGTCATTTTTGACAGTCTGCGGTTCTCTTTTCAGAAATACACGGAAAGGTGGGAGGGGGGTACATATGCGTGTGGGCCTCTCCGTGCCCTGACAGCGTGTGGGGTTGAGTGCATATTTGCGCGTGACATTTTAGCATCCGAGTGTTTGCGTGTGGCTGATGACAGAGGCATTGCCGGGTCCTTATAGAACCACAGTCGGGCCCCTATAGAACCTGCCCTTTCCACATACATCAAGCTTCCAGCTCTGACACTCCATCACCCCGAACTCTGACAGCCTCCAAATTGGAAGCACAGGCCCGACCAAGAAAGATATATCATTAACACACATACGCACAGGGCATATCACTTTATCTGTCTCCTATCTGCAGCACACACAAGTTTATAATTGAGCGGATGTATTTTTCCGGAAATATGAAACACGAAATCAGCACTGTTTTGGTTTTTAACACATTTTTTCCAGCATGTGTTCATATTAGGTGTCGCCTGAATTTCTCTCATTTTTCTCTCTTTCGTTTCACTCGCTCACTCACACATGCCACGCTCTCTTTCACATGCAAAAATCAATAGTTTTCTTCGGGAAGATTCATATCAACACACAGTATGTAAAGATTCATCTTCTGTCTTTCTTCGCATGCTCACGGGCTGTGTTGCTAATGCATACGACACCGTATACTGAATACTATTTCATATTTTTATTAAATATTACACAACAGTTAACATTTTTTACACAGTTTACACACATATCCTCATTGTTTATGTTGTTTTTTAATTATGTAAAAATGTCTTAAAGGGAAAGTTCACCCTGTCATCATTTACTCGCCCTCTTGTCATTTCAAACCTGCATGACTTTCTTTCTTCTGCTGAAACAAAAGAAGATATTTTGAAGAATGTCGGTGACTGAACATTGCCAGTACCCATTGACTTGCTTTGGTTTTGTGTCCGTACAATAGAAATCAACAGGTTACCGCCGTTGTACGGGTATCAACGTTCTTCCAAATATCTTCTTTTGCGTTCTGCTGAAGAAAGAAAGTCATACAGGTTTGAAATGACAAGAGGTGAATAAATGATATCAGAAGTTTCATTTTTGGGTGAACTATCCCTTTAAGACTTAATTTAATCTGATTCAACAATGAACCAAAACAGAGATGTCATTTGTCACGCATGCATTGCATTGTGGGATACAGTCTTCCACACAATGTATTTTTCATTATGTGTTCATAGATGGGTGAGGGTTGCGGTCATTGCTTTGGGAAGGAACACGCTCATTCTTTAAAGTACTTTCCTTGCTTTCCTTGTTTTTTTCTGCCTCTTGACATGTGTCACGTTTTGGAATTCTGCTTTTCCAGGATAAATGCCAGATTACATGGTGTAGTATTTTTATCCTCTCTACATTAAATGAAACAGCTTACAACATCAAAGAGGAGACACATCACACACATCAGAAAAGAAACGGAGAAGGACCATAATATGCTTCCTTTGATCTTCTCCTGCTAATAATTATCCCGGCTACATGCAGGCATTCAAAGTCAGATTTGAATTAATAAGGCGACTGAAGCCGCAAAATGAAGAGACGTTCTTTAAGTGCTTATTTGAAGCCATCAGCTCGGAGATAAACTTGATTATTGACTTTTATGCTTGGTGTATTTTCGGGGAACCAACATGAACAAGAGTCAATTTATTTCTGGATTTCGAATAAACGTTTTGTGTCTGGCTGCTTCGTATTAACTGTCGATTGCTTTTACAGTATCGATGACGTTTAAAAGATCTTTTTTACCGTACTTTAAATTCTTACACGGTCAAAATGATTTTAGCAAGAAATAATCATTTCATTTTTTAAGTTATTTTACTTGCATCTATCGTGCAGAGATGACAAAACCAACCTCTTCTCACAGGTATTCGTAACTATTTTATGAGGTGGCTAATTTGTATGAATACGTAAGAGGTAAAGAAAACATACGATTATTAGATAAGAGCAATATTGAAGCCCCTCCCCCAAGCCCCACCCCTAAACCAAACATCACGCGTGAGCCAAATCACACCAACACGTATAAAAAAGATCGTAGGAATTCATACGAAGAATTAGCCACCTCGTCAAAAAGTTACGAATTCCCATAAGATTGTGTTGAACAAAACAGCACGATCTCATGGCACTTCAACTAGTACATTATTTTAAGAGGAGGCTAATTCATATGAACTAATCAAATTATTACATTTCAGTATGATTACACATGGGATTCACATCGTACGAATTCATACGACATCGCTTTGTTAAATTTTCTACATTTTCCCTTTGAGATCAGGTAGTAACAGCGGCACATAAAGAGTTAAGTTTGCCTAACTAAACTCAATTTTAAACTCATTTGATTCATCCGTTCAATGCAGAAATAGGAATTAACTGTGTTGTAATGACTATATTCAGCAGATAATAATTAGCTCGACATCAAAGCTTAGCTGTGGTTAGCGTTCGGAAGATACTGTTGGTCTTTCCCTTTGGCACTGAAATGAAAGCTCACACAGCCAACCAAAACCTTTAACCATGCAGGAAAAAATGCTTCTGTTTGGATGATGGTGATGATGTGATTGATTAGTCTTACATGGAGACTCTAGTCAAATGTCACTATGTGGCCTTACGGAGACCCCTCTCGTCTTAAATAGCACATTACTGTTTGTCTCTGGCTAAAGTAGAGTCTCTGTTTACGCCCCCATCTTAGGCACGGTCAAGCAGAACTGGAAAAATGTTATACCGGCTCTGTCGGAGCAATTGAGAATCAATACGCTTATGTTACCAGTCTAAACTCAGACCTGAGAGGCGTTGTGTGGGGTATTTGGTTTCAAAGTGCAGTGTTTGGTTTCACAGAACGGGGTTCAATTATCTCGTTTCATTGTAAACCCGTATGTCCTGTGTGCTTAAAACAATGCAGTTATATGTACTTACGTTTGTTCTCACTAAAGCGTGTGGTTTGAAAATACACTTTTTTTAACTCAACAGGTTTTTCTCATGGTTTTAATTGTCTTATTTGGCAACTTGTCAGGGCAGATGACATATTCTATGTGCTCAGAAGTGGTCCAGTATTGACTCCAGATATTGTTTTGCTGTGAAACTCATTTTGTTCCTATTAAGATTATAAGGGATTACGATGATTAGCCTTCCTGCTGCTATACTCTACTTATTTTTAAATGGGTTTTTTTTCTCCAAAACCTCAAAATTACAAATAGATTTAGGTTGTATAATTTAATAGTAAACATGGTCGAAATTCCTTGTTGCAACATAGTGTCTGCCTGTTTTCAGTCTAACCACGGTCTCCACTCATCACCACAGCGGTAACCCCAAAATGATTTGCTTTTAAATCTCCACATAACAGTCAGAATAAACACTAACAGGTCTTTGTGTTACTTATCTTGTCCCAAAACACATTAAATAATGAATTTTGAAAGCAAGCTGGGAGCTGATAGTCTCCATGCCCTGTTTCAGTGATGCTTAGCTAATGTTGTTTCTGTCAATTCAGTTGAAATTATATCAAACTAATTGCATTGAACTTTAATTTGTCTACTTGAAACTATGTTTATTTCACAAGAGTCCACTTACGTTTTTTGATGAATTATTTACTTTAATTATTTACTTTGAGGATACTCATGTTGTTATAGTTTACAGTGTTGTTTAGATTGAACCACAGGAATTTGAGGATTCATTGTAAACACCATATGAAACACACAAAATGCTTTTAATCCCCCCCGCTTTCCGCTTAAAACTGAGTCATGAGTTTTTTTTAACATTGTAAGTTTATGCAGTACTTATTTTCCTATATGCTAGAGGTTGTGAGCCTTTCTCATTTCATTGCGTCGGCACGTGGACGATGCATTTACACAGACAGCAGAATGATGCGATTCAAACCAGCAGCTAGTAAAGTGACTGAGATTGCAATGGAAGATGTTGGGCTTCTTGTTTGTAAAGGTCTTATTTGCTGTGACCTATGTATAAAATGTCAGGAAAGAGGGCATGTGACATTCTCTTTATTAGCTCATATAGGGAACGGGATTCAGATATCTAAAAGCTTTAATCAAATAACCATCAGATTGAGGATCATTCTAATATGTGCAGAGTTCAATGTTGGGGGTCTTGCGTTACCAGTATTAGGTGGGACTCAGGTTAGGACGGGCAGATTACCAGACATATTAAAAATGGAAATAAAGGAATAGTTCACCTACAAATAAAATTCATAATTAAAATGTCTTTTTTCTTCATACGACCTTCTGTCTTTGCGACACAAATAAATATGTATTATATTTATTTAAAAAAAATCTAAACAATTTATTTACTTATTTATTAAAATGAATAAAAAACAATAAATACTTAAAAAATAATTATATAAGAATTATTATTTATTTAAATAAATAACAATAAAGTATTGTTAATATTTAATAAATATTAAATAGTACATACAATATTTCTTGAATGTGTTCATTAGATTTTTTATTCATTTAAATTAATTAAGTTTAACATAGCCTTGATGCCCGATGACTCCTGAGATAGGCGCAGGCTCCCCGTGACCCGAGGTAGTTCGGACAAGCGGTAGAAAATGGATGGATGGAAGTTTAACATATTTATTTATTTATTATTAATGTAGGTATTTTTTTTCTATTAACATAAGTAAAAGTATTATTATTATGAATTGATAAATATGAAATGTAATATTTCTCAAATGTATTGATTTTAATATTTATTCATTTAAATTTAGATTAACATATTTATTATTTATATATATTTTTAGGTGGTCAAATTACCACTTATTAGCATTATGTACAGGTCTTTAAAAGCTTAAATTTAGACCAGATGTCATGATGCTATCCGAAAACCTGGCTACATGAATATTACTGCATGTTTTTGATTGCACAAACAAAATCTCCACGGATGGTTTAGTCTTTGTCAACATAAAATTACATGCCATGAATCGACCTCCCAAAAAGAAGAGGCCATGTTGAAATTGAATGGAAATGTGATATTACTACTATGAATTGTATTATAAAGCTGCACACTTAGGGTTTTGTTGTTCTCTGTTCGCTCTGAACTAGATCACAGCAGCCTGTGCTTTACCGGACGTGAAACCGAACCTCCACTGCTGTAGACAGTTTGAACCACACAGCATTCCTACATCAACTGGAATGTAAACACGGAGCTCTCCATGTGGTTTTGGCTTGGTGGCGGTCTGCTCATTGCACACTTTGATCATGTAAACCGAGAGAATGCAATCGAACCGTTTCCTCCGCTTGTTTTCTCCCTTTAGCTCAGCCGGCTCGTTCCTTGTACTTAAATAGGCAGCATATTAGCATAAATTAGACTGCATGAATGTTTTAAAACCGCAGCGTGTCGCCGTGAGGTTGACAAATAGTCAAGTCAGGTGATTTAAAACCTGAGACTGATGGACCGCTGGCATGAGCAAAGACAGCGGGGCGTCACGAGCAAATGGGAATTTCAGCAAACAACATGACGACCAGTGCCGAGTAATGATGAAACAGAGGGACAAGAGCCATTTTCTTTCATTATCTCTGTCGCATCCAAGTGTGGGCGAATCTTACAAAGCTTTGATAAATTCAGAGGTGTCGGTACAAATACATAAACATGAAAATGAAAATTGCCAAGCATGGAAACAGTCTCTGGCCCGCACAAGTGTCCTCGACATGGTCCCTTCTGTTGCTCGAGTGAGCGAGTCTGCGTTCGAGTTTGTTTGCGTTCACGGGGGGTGAACCTTATTTCCATTGTGCCTTCACATTCAATGTTATTTCTTATTCTCTGAGTGGCAGACCGGGTATCCAAGCCTGTTTAGCCACAACACACTGTAAATGTATAAGGGATGCTGGGCCGGGCGGTCGCCCACTGCGAACCAGCTGCGATTTTTAGATTGCAATTCTCCCGCTGCGCCGCCCCATCAAAATCTGCTCTTTGTTGTTGAAAAAAGTGCACATCCATGAAAATAGAGCAGAGCAGACCCCTTAGAGAGAGGACAAAGACAAACCGGTTCAAAGTTTGAGTCGGAAAATAAGAGAGACGTTCAACCTTTCACACATTCTATTTCTTATGTGTATTTGTGTGTGAGCGTGAGGGATTACGGCACTCGAAGCAAAATGGCTTCTCTCTGTGTTTCACCTTCACAAGCCTCGCAGCGCACCACTAACCGGATTGTTAAAGCATTCGTACTGAATGCTCAAGAGCTGACCTTTGGGGCCAGTGATCGATACGGGGATATTTTGCACGTTCAGTGGCGGACCTCTGAAGAGACCGCCGACTCTCGGGTTGGGGGGGCAGGTGGTTCTGCCAGCCCGAAGGTCTGAGGAATGAAGAGGTGGGGGTAAGTGGAGCTATAAGAGAGAGACTGATTTCATTCAGCTAGCCTTTTAGGTAAAATCAATAATGATCTATTCATTGAGTGTCTTCCACACGATGTGGGCTGCCTTTTCCAATAATACCTGACAAAGAGCAGGAGGCCTCTAAACACAGACCAAGTCAAGCTGTAATGAAACCTGCTCTCACAGGTCCTTAACTGAGGCCGATATTAGCTTTGTGTAGACGGCCGTGCTTCAGCGCTCAGGGCTGACCCGGGCCCTCGGGGAGCCTCGGGAGTCATACTGACTCAATTCAGCGCTTACTCACACTGACTCAGCTTTGAGAGTGCAACCGGTTAAGCATGACACACTTAAACTTAACCTGACCTTATTTGGTGCTCGGGAGTGTTGACTGTTAAAGACTCACTTCATTTGGAGGTGTGCACCAAATAATAAAGTTAGAGACTCTTTCTCTGGTCTCTGCTGTCGGGCTCTCGCTGTGTCCCAGATAGATAAATAGATGGAGGGATGTATGGATAGATGGATAGATAGATGGATGGATGGATAGATAGACAGATGTAAGGATGGATGCATGGATGGATGGATGGATGGATGGATGGATGGATGGATGGATGGATAGATGATGGATGGATGGATGGATGGATGATAGCTGGATGGATGGATGGATTGGATGGAGATATGATAGATGGATGGATGGATGGATAAATGGATGGATGGATGGATGGATGATAGATGGCTGGATGAATGGATGGTTAGATATTGAGATAGAGAAAGATGGATGGATGGATGGATGGATGGACGGACGAGCGGGTGTGTGGATGGATAGACAGATAGATAGACAGCTACAAAGGTAGAGAGATAGAGAGAGAGAGAGATAGAAAGATAGAAAGATCGAAAGATAGAAAGATAGAAAGAAAGAGATGGGTTGGCTGATGGACGGACAGAGAGACAGACATACAGACAGACAGACAGACAGGCAGACAGACAGACAGACAGACGTAGACGTAGACGTAGACGTAGACGTAGACGTAGACGTAGACGTAGAAATTGAAATTGAAATTGAAATTGAAATTGAAATTGAAATTGAAATAAAAATAGACAGACAGACAGACAAACAGTTTAAAGTTCACAGAAACTTTTGCATTTTTTATTTTTATGTTCTTCAGTTCATGTTTTGTACTACATTCTTCACAACAGAAGGAGCATCAGTATGCATTGCGTTTTCATAAAATCTTCATAATGCCCTTTCGGTCCAGCCATGCCCCGTCCTCAATTAAACATAATATTCAGCCACAATTAATGGGCTTTAGTGCTTCAGTTTTTCATTAGGATCTGGATTTTCTCATTTTCGCGTGTCCACACCACCCGGTTTGAGCGTAATGTTTTTATTATGCCTCCCAGTCAGCCCATTTCGTGCCTGTACTATTTTAATTGTTTCACTTAGATGGTGCATTACATTAATAATTAAGTCTAAATGTGGAGTGATAAGAGTTTTAAGACCCTTTAAGCCCACTGGCTCTTTCATTACAGTTTGTAGCTCTGTTTTGAACTAATTAATCCAATGACTGTGGTTTTACACACACACACACACACACACACACACACACTCCCGCTTGAAAGAAATCTAGAAACACCAACTCAACATGGTAGCTTTTGGGCCCAGACACAAGGTCACTGACAGAATTTATTTGGACTTGTGTGTGAAATCCAAAGCGCACACACTTTCAAATAAGATACAATTATTTTTTTATAATTATATTGATGGGCTTTTTCAATGCCTTTCTTCAGAAAAGCATTGGGTGAAGGACCCTCTGAGACTGGAATCAAACTCTGCCCATCACGAGCACACTTACATGTCGACACAATGACCACAAGGCTATCGGCGCCGACAGAAAGAATGACTTTGAATGTGGAAGTAAATTAAACTGTAGACTGATAGTCTTTTAGCTTGTTATATTATTGTGTAACGTTTCTATAGTGAGGTTAGAAACAATAAGAAGTGTCATTGTTTGTCTCGGATGTTTCCAGTAACTCTAATCCTGTACTATTTTTGTGTGAATCAACAAATATTGCTAGTTTTGAGCTCATCAGAATGTAGCCGATCACACAAGTCAGAGAAACGACAAACTCTTCCACTTCATACCGTTAGACTGTATCTGAAACCTGCAATTTGTCATTTGAAATGAGTAAAAAATATTGCTGTCGAGTTAAAATTACTCGCAAAGAACAGTTTTTTGTCATTGGCAGAACCTATTTTAGATTCTCTTTTGATGACAAGCCTTTCAAGGAAAGTTTGCACGGAAGATTCATGTGGATGAACCGAAACCTTCTACCGTTTATCCCTTAAACACTCTAGATGAGTCTTGCCTTGTTCTTAAAGGCCTAAAGGCAACTTTTTCTTTGATTGGATATCTATAATTGCACAATTTAAAATAGGCCACAGGATGTGATTTTTGTGGTAGGTGTAGGAGCGTGTGATTCCGTCTTAACTTAAATGGTTCACTTAAGCAGTCGGAAGATTTTTCTTCTTTAAATATTCTCGTCAAATGCTGCTGGGGAAAGAGAGGTTTATTTGATCTGGTTTTGAATGACCTAGCGTGTGTTTTTTCACATTCAAGGTATGCGTTGTTTCACCTTTTGCCAGGCTGCTTTTTTTCCGGTCACCTTCTACATGAAAGATGTTTATCTAAGGTTAATGTCATGAACACAAAAACTTTAGGAGGAGTGAAATTGTTGGAGAATTGCTGCTAAACTGTGACCGTTTTATATATTTCATTGAAAATGGAGATGTAGAAGGCAATGGCTATTCCTTTCACCACCTCATGTTTGTTATTCTGTTCAAGACGGGGGCAGGACTCCAGACATGACAGCGTTTGACACCTTCACTGGATAAAAAACTTCACATATAGATCCGAATAAGAGCAAATTTGATCCACTGTATCTATCTACACTATAGTACATGTGTGTAAGGCATAACGTACAATGGATCAATCAATACCATGACTGGGTTGTCCATAATAACATATTCCAGAGGGCTATGTAATATATGTACATATACTTGTGTGTTTTTATCCTTTTCATCATTTGCAACTGATGCAGAAAACCCAGTTTTTTTTAACCAAAAAAGGTCCACGATTTGTTTCTTTGCCCATTTGAAATGGAAAGCAGTGGGAGGAGGGAGAGGAACAGAAAAGGGAGGGAAAGCGTGTTTGATGAAAGGCGAAAATGAAAGCGGCGTGTTGGTGGGACACCATTATATTTTTTTATGTGGTCTAGCACACACAATCTGTTGTGAGATACCGCTGCCATGGCCAAGCTTTGACCAGGCCATTACAACACAAGCTTGCTGTCTCTTAATGAGCGTGGCCTTGACTCACACACAAAACTGGCCGTTCTCTGGCACGGACAGAGTTTTAGAAGCCTTACTATAAAGGATTATTAAATGGCCATGGCTTTTAAAGCACAAAGAGAGAAACATATGTGAAATGATCAAAAAAGATTACATTGAAATAATAACAAGTTGCTTAAAATAAAAATTTTCAGGAAGCCATCAACTTGGTTAGGAATTAAGGTCTTTGCACATACAGTTTTTTCATATTTGGCGTTCGTTTGTAAGATGTCTCTGAATTGTGAAAACGCCTCTCAAAATGCTTGCTACGGATGCGAAAAATGCAGAAAATCGAACCCAGTCCGAATTTTTTTATGACGGATGAAAATATATTTTTGAACGTGCGGAAATTTCGGACGCAATGTGCAATGGCCTTAGACTGGAAGTTTTGTATTTTTGATGGCAAAAATTACCTTTTCCTTTGTGCTCTTGAAGCATTTTATCTTCTTTTTGGTGTTGAACTAAACTCTTTTAGCAGGGTTTTGAAAAAAATATGAGTATCAGCCGTACTTGTTAAAATTAATTTTCCAATATTTTGATTTAAATGTATAGTTTTACTCGCTCTTTCTTTAGAGGTCGGTGGTCTTAAAGTTCTAATTTAGATTAGAAAGATGTCAAGATTATATTTTCACGTCACGTTCTTTACATTATTTTAGGTGTTGTTATGTAGAAAACTGTAAATCACAAAAAAATACTCGGCTGGGTCACATTTGTGTCAATACTGGCAATAAATTGTAATGTTTTTAAATTGTTGATAATATTTAATTCTTGTCTTTAAATCTTAGAAATAATATTATTTTATTCTCATGCTTCCATGTTTAAATCTGTAAAAAGAAAAAAAATCAAGACTTCACTACAAACTTCTCACACTCTGTTTAGTTTATGTTAAGTACGTGATTTCGGCTGATAGTGACATCTTTTGTCCACAGTTTTTCCAACCAACACTCACAGGTCACTGACCCTCCTCATTGTAAACTGTGAGTCAGAGAAGAAGCGGAGGTACGCGAGGAGCCATGCTGATTTGGTGGATGAATCTTTAGGTGAGGCAATCTGTGCCGTCCAATCAAACGTGTGTGAAGACCACTAAAGCTGAAATGAGGTGAGGGGGCCTCCTAATGATGAAGACGTTATTTTACACAATTTTTCATCGCAAATGAAACTCGTGAATTCATTAGAGCAGATCCTCTGAGAACCTTTCAAGATTTCTGAGAAAATGTATTAGTATCGTGTTTTCATTCAGCCTTGAACATATCATTAACAGACAGCCTTGGAAAAACAATGTCTGTTAGCGTCTAGTGATATGTCTCATTGTGTTTCATTTAGATCGCACTATATGGAGTCCGATGGCAGCGAACCTCTTTAATGGCGGAGAGAATTAACCAGGCCTCTCCACCCCCATCCACTTCTGCCAAACCTGCCTTACAATTGCCGAACAGATGGATCACAAGATCCACAGAGATAGAGAACAAGAGGGTCAGTCCGCCCTATCACTTCTGTTTGAAGAAGGAAAGAAAGAGTAAAGAGTCCAGGGTGTACTTGAGTGTAGAATCACATTCTGATGTTCTCGGTAGCCTCCTCTTTTCGTGTACCGGAGTAAATTAAAACCTCCCTCACTGTTCCCTTCAGTCAGATACAGATTACGATCCCGTTCGAGAGCTCTGCCGTCTGATCGCTCGCTTTGTTTACGGGTCAACACATTGTCTCGCCCGCATCCTCCATCTCCGTCCCCGTAGAGCATCTTCCAAAGGCTGACGCACTCGATAGGCATAATAAGCAGCATCTATCTGCAGATCGCCTGGTTCCTTTGAATCGTACCTCAGCCGACGCTTTCTCAGTTCTTAGGTCCTTTAGAAAATGAAATAATTGATGAGGGCCTAAGTGTGTTTTCTAATGCTGCGCTCATTGAGGGGATCAAATGATCTTTGCATGCGGGGCTCGGTGGAGAGGCCAAAGTGATTTCAATATCTCCAAAAGGTTTTCTGCTAGATTCAAGTTTGGCATTTAGCTTGAGAGCATTTTTCTTCCATTAGTTGCTTCTATTAAAAGCAGGGCGAGAGATACATGGACATGGACATTTTGTAGTCTGAGAGGAGATGATGTTTATCAAAGTAGCTTTCTCTTTCAAAGGTGCACTTAGTGGTTTCGTCCCATGTATAAAAAAAAGTTTTGCATGTAAAGAATCGAAAAGTGGTTTAGAAATAAAAATGTTTGAAAATATGCACTCACATAATATAAGACGCAGACTCGTATCAGAAGCTAAATAAAGTTGTTGTACTTTACATGGAGTGGCTCTCATCATGGAGACGGACCTGTTGAGATTAGGAATTCGTAGCTATTTTCTGAGGCCAATTCGGTTTAATAATAGATATGCAACAATACAACATCTCTCCAACGATACTGCTGATTATTGTGATATCTTCCGTAACCGATTCTTAACGTTAAATTCATATTTCTTAACTTTCTGAATGTTAATTCATCAAATGATATATAAAATGTTTCTTAACATTTTATTTATACAGAGCACATACAATTCATTGCATTTTCCTGTCCTCTTTTGATTGACGGGATATGTTGGCCCTGATCTTCGTCTGTTTTTAAACTATCGGCCGACCGTGTGAAAAATAGCTTTTATCTTAAAATCGCACGAATTCGCACATATGAGCCACCTCGTAAAATAGTTACGAATTCCTGTGAGGTTCCTGTCAGGTTCAATCATATAACTGAATCAATAAAACCCAATATTTGTTTTTATTTTGGGGCAGTGTGAAGTATACAGAAGTGCGCCTGTGTTTATTTTTCATTTATAAAAATCTCTGTTTTTAAAGTTCTGGTGTTTCATTTCAGAACTGTAACTGGTTTGCATGCATAAGTTTCAGAGGAATCACGAAGCACGCAACTGTAATTAATGTTCATTTTAATTGCGACGGATTTAAATTTGGAAAACTAATGCTAGCGTTTCTATTTAGAGAACATTTCAAGAGAACTGCTTTGAGCTGACAGGAAAACTAATATTTACAGACATTTTTAGGCCACATTTGCTGCCTGGGACTCTCAACGCTAACGCTCATTACCATATATTATGATTTATAAAGATATGCAAACCAGCTGCCATAATTAAAAGCACTGTGTAATCTTCTCCACAGTCCTAAGCACAAGTGCTACAGCGCTTGTCAAGAGGGAATTAGCGAAACACAAGCCCCCAAATCTGAACTTTCCTCTTCTGAGGAGTTCACGTTTCTGTTTTGCTTTTTTTTCTGGAGTACAGCGTTCTAATGATCTCGGCACGGCGCATTAATGAGGTTTTAAGCTTGTGACTCCCCAATTTAACCCAAATAAGAAGCCGATCCTGATGAAGCGTGAGGTGAAAAGAGGGCGTGGCTTAATACGGTCACAAGTTTTCTGGCCATCAAAATATCCTGAAAACATCAGCGGAAAATGTTTCTGTTAAGATGTATGCGTATGTTTTAATGTGTGACTTCACAGGCAACTGAGTCATTCATGTCCCAATCATGTTTGTGTTTGGAGATTTACGTCAGTGAACCCTAAAGCAGTGAGATCTAGTAAACGTGTGACTCCTGAACACACGTGAGCTTCGGATGCTGATGTGTGTCATTAAGATTGATGATCAGGGATAGTGAAGATGCACATCAGTCCTTGGGCCCGTGCGCCCGGACCGTCTCCGCGAGTCGCTCGAGAGCCATCAAACCCACTTCAGTTGTGTATTATCTTCAATTTATTGTCATCTGAACAGAGCCGGCTCACAGCTGAGCCCCTTTCATTTAATTGCTCTGTCTCGCTCTTACTCGTCTGTTTTTCTTTCTGTCTGTCTGTCCGTCTATATTGCAAAACTATGGAGTTTATAGCACTTCAAATAAACTGGGATAAAAAATGGTGCTACCATATTTTCTCATGCACTGGTGCATGATGGGAATCCCAGTATTCTGAATACAGTTTCGTTGCAGAGTTACAGTTACCACATATCCAATCTTACTTAAAGGGACAGTTCACCCAAAAATATAAATTCTGTCATCATTTAGTCACCCTCGAGTTGTTCCAAATCTGTATGCATTTCTTTGTTTTGATGAACACAGAAAAAGATATTTGGAAGAATGTTCACAACCAAACCCAGAACTGTTCGCCTTCCTACATTCTTCAAAATATATGATTTTGTTTCCAACTGAACAAAGCCATAAAGCCATTTTTCCTACTTGGTGGCCAAGAACTGTTTGGTTATAAGCATTCTTCTAAATATCTTATAGAATAAGAAATGTATAAAGATTTAAAACAACTCAAGGGTGAGTAAATGAGGTGAGCTGTCCCTTTAATCTAATGTTGCACAATATTGTAAATATTTGTATCGTTCACAATATCGACACAATATTGAGACTGTATTCTGTAAACTACAGTAACGATAGCGGCACGACACCCTTCTGAGACCGCCCATCATGTACAAACTACCCACAGTTCCCTACATGGTACTGAACAGCTGTGTACACCATTCACTTAAATCCACTGAGTCAGCAGCCACATTCATGGCTCGCCGTGTACCGTTGGCTCAACCGTCTGAGGGCTTTCGCTGGCTCAGCCGTAACGTGGAACAATTAACAAACTGCGATGAGAGATGTGCGCTCAAAAGTTGACAAATGGGAGAAAAATGAAAGATCGTATTGCGTTCGTACAAATGGAAAACAACTGAAGCCAACCGAGAGTAGCGTTCACCCGACATATTAGTTACAAACGAACACCCGCGCATTACTGACACAGGAGAAATATCATGTAGCCTGCACATGTTCAGACAACGGTGAACTTAGGGTGAAACGCTGTAAATTGCTGCTTGTGTACGGTACTTGTACGCTGTCAATAAAATGTTTGGCATGAATGCGTGTGTGGGGGGGTTGGATGTTAACTGGGTTTGCAGGCAGCTCAATGGCTTACAAAATCTGGCCGTGTTGTGAATGTTCCAGCATGCTCCGTGTGGTTCAGAGTGATTCCAAAGAGAAGAGACAAATGCAATGTAATAGTGTATCTCAAATTAGACATTTAAGTATCTGGAACATTCTGTGTGCAAATGAGCTTCCAACCTCCGATTATCCTTCATTCGCTTTTGTATAAAAAGCTCGGGATTGTAAGTCCCCTTTATATCATTCACTTTTTATTGGATTGATCATCGGTACCCATTCACTTCCATTGGTTTTGCGTCCATGCAATAGAAGGGGATGGGTACCGCTGTTGTTCAGTTAAATTTTTCAAAATATCTTCTTTTGCGTTCGGTAATAGAAAGTCGTACAGGTGAGGGTGAGCAAATGATGACAGAGTTTTCATTTTTTGGGTGAACTATCACTTTCACAAATACGACACTTATTGTAAAGTGTTAGCAAGTTATTTGTTGTCGAGTGTGTTTCCGTTTGGTCTTCGTAAACCGCGCATCACCCGTGGCAATAATTGGTGCACAAGTTTCTAAGCAGGTTCATTTGATAGTATTCACGAAAGCAAATACATCTTGCCTTGCACTTCATCGAGACACACAGAAGGAAGGTTTAATGGGAGGAATATTTCATGGTTTCGGGTTTACCCAAAACGAGACTGAGAAATGAAATGAAACTGAGCATTTTTAATTACGCCCATTTTGATCTCCGCAAACATGTTCCTCGTGGAATTAGCGGGAGCAATTAAAATGTAACTCATGTTGCTTTCAGCACACAGCGACGGCTGATTTAAAGCGCGGCCACCATGTGCTGTTTGTTCTAGTACAGCTTTATGGGACCCAATTAGCAGCGGTTAGCCAGGACTGCTAGCTGTCCAAACAAACGAAATACTGTCGGCCAATAAGACACATGGAGATGTGTGGAGGCTGGTGTCTAAACATGTGTCTGTAAACCAATCAGGCTCACTGTGGTTACATTGATTAGTGAGTAGATGAGTGTGTGTGTGAGCTTGTGGCTCTCTCTCGATGTGTTTATGTGGGTGTGCCGCCCGGGCCACGTTTAAAAAGGAGTTTGTGAGCGAGCACAGGAGGACAAAAAGGGGAAGAACATTCTTCCCGAGAAACCAAAAGTATAATTATCGACACACACACTGGATCGAGTTTCTCTTTAAAAAGCAAGCAATTATCATAATGTGTGTGGTTGAAAACAAATTCCTGAAAGGAGATGGATTTTCCTTATAAACACGAATCCTTTTCCAGCGCCAATCGGCGGCGGCGGCGCAGTGTATTATTGGAAATATTCGTCTGGACGGTTTGGCAATGTAATATCAGAGTTATAGGCATGTCACGAGTTTAAGAGAAATATAAAATATGTATGTTTAAACGGCCTAAATTAGACACTATCAAAGTTTTATTAACGTGCTTGTCTTGCCCCGAAGACATGTAGGCCTAAACCTGCCATAACCGCGTATTATTTTGCTTTTCCTTCGTTTAATTTATGAATGTCATGCCGTTTTTATATTGACATTAATTCAACTTTTAATGCAGACACAATAGCCACAAGCCTTCCAAATATGCCATAAGAGTGAATGAGCATGGAAATGCCGAAGAGGGAGGGCGGAAAAGGGGAGGGAAACAAAATAGAAGGACGGAGACAGAGATGTGGGATGAAAGATGGAAAAACTGGAGAGATGGATGACGTTAAACCCTGTTTGAACCACCAGTGTGGGCATGGGTGTATAATATGTGTAGTTTTCACACACAATATTAACGATTTTAATATTATTTTCTTATATAAGGGAACTTCCATGCAAGTGTCAACTTTTTTACATACGGTTGAGATGTCAATGTGTTGGTTAAAAACATGTGAAGTCTCTCTTAAAGATTTTAATGACTTTATTTATTTTTTGAAAGACTGTCCATAGTCAGAAAAGCGATTGTCAGTTCTGTAATGGATTTGTCACTTCCGTAACGGTCCATGAAAATTGAAATAACTTAGTCTATAAAGGTCTTCATTTGTTGGGTATTGATTCTGGTTTGCACATTTTAATTTAAAGAAATCCCATGTTGTCTCGTGCGTCCTCGTATAGACTGATATTTCCTAATGTCTGGACTCATACACAAACACATACACAGATGGTTCATATAGGCTACAGATGGTTCAATATAAAATACATTCTCTGACATGTTATATAAGTTTTGACTCAAAATGTCACATCCATAACGCTGGAATCGCCCATTCGAGCTGAAAAGCCTAATTTAAAACAAAAGATTGCGTGTTATCAACTAGAGGCACTGTGTGTTGGTCAATGGACACGGCGAGCATCTCTGGCACTTTAGTTATGCAACATCGCACCCTATCGGTGTTTTACAATACTGCATGTTTATTCCATATGAAAAGAAATGTAAAACGCCAAGGACATGTTGATATTGAAATGTGCACTTAAAAAGAAAAAACACGTTGAGTACTTAACAGTTATCTGTTAACACTGAGATTATAAAAGGTCCGCGAGGAAAACGTCCGACCTCTCCACATGCGATAGATAGCACACACATTAAAGATTTCCATGGAAGCACACAACACCTCGAAATCTAGAGGGAGCGACTCGCCCGAGAAGCCGCTCACCTCCGAATAATGGCTGTTTTTCATCTAAAACTCATCTGGCTTGATTGGTGAGGCTGAAAAGCAGAGCTTAACCTTTAAAAGTATAGCCATGTGCTTTTAATAGATTCTCCGAGAGAGCCATGATGAAGAGAATTACAGAAATGAACAAGGCAAACAATCAGGGAGCTCGCCACAAGGCCCTCGCCACGAGAAGCATTTCAATCACGCGCGCAGCTGAATTTTCTCTCAGACCGGAGGTTAATAGCATGAAATGCCCTTCAGTCTACTGAAAGCGAAATCTGGAGCTACAGCAATATATCTGTTTCATAAGTCACCAGCTGCCTCGTATTACACCATAGAGGTGCTCATAATTCAACACGGGAAGGCATTCTTCGGAGTTCCACGAGAGGACACCTGATATAATTCAGTTTATTTGTGTGTTTTAAAAGAGGGCAAAGGGGGCCATGTTGTGTATAGGACCCTGTTTATTAGTGGTTGTGTGGCGGCGGTGAATAGAGAGTTTGCACATGAGGCCATTAAGTCCTCTGTGGGGATTTTGAGTTTCTCACACTGTCAAAAAGACCTCGAATTGAATAGGGCTAGACGAATAAACAAGGCATAAGAGATACCGATGTATTGGGAAAAAATGGTCCGAAAACCTTCTGGGGTGTAAGTTACTTACGGTATTTTGTTGATTTGCTTTTCTTTTTTATTGCGTTTGTCCCCAGATACAAATTACAGTGATAATTCATTTGATTACAAAGGCACATTAAAAATGCTTAATGATTCAGAAAGCTCCATTAGTTTGAATGCTGAATAGTATGATACATCCGCTAATCTCCACAACATTTCACCTCCGGATTCTGTAAGTAGAGCATGAAATAGCCAACGCATCGGTCACTTGAAGACGCTGCGCTACGAGAGCGCGTGGAGAGAGACTGGGAGAAGCATAAAAGTCTGCCACCCTGTAAAATCTGACCCGATATGAGCAATATGCGTCACTGTAATTGTGTTTATTGGGAGAGGGCCCAGACACTGTGGTAATTACTTATTGTTATAGTCTGCATCCCTATATATTTGATTTATGTATTTTGGCTCCAGCTGACAGATAAATAAGAAAGATTGTTATATTAAGCAGTAATAAATATGAATCATTTCGCAATCTGCCAGGAAATAATATTGTAATCTGTGAGGTGGAAGGCTTAAACTATGTATGTATTTGTGTGAGTGCACAGCATGGTCATTGTTTTCAATGATACGTAACATCACATCTAGTCGACACAAATTGGTGTGATGTGATGTGATGTACTGTGTCTGCTCTTTTATTATGTTTAATTATGCGCGGTGGGTCACGTGTCGTTTTATTTTTAATCAGGAGGCAAAAATATGAATGAGTTGATTATAAAAGCTAACTTGTTTTTCGCAGCTTCTCTGTACGACTTCCTTCTGTAGAAAACAAAAGAAGAGAGTTTGAAGAACGCTGGCAAACTAACAACACTGGTCTCTATTGATTTCCCTTGTATGGACACAAAACCACAGAGACATATTTCTCCAAATATCTTCTTTTGTGTAGAACAGATGAAACTGTCATCTCCATGCTTTGAAACACACGCGGGTGAATAAATGATGACTTTTTCTTTTTTAGTGAACTATCTCTTTAAAGAGTAGCCTATCCCAGAATGCACCTGAAGAATATAAAGAGCTGCCCGAAAATTTCAATTTGTTTTACACTTTTAGTGCACTGCAAAAAATGACTTTCTTCAGGTTTTTTTTCTTGTTTTCCAGTAAAAAAATACTTGAATCAAGATGGATTTTCTTGATGACCAGAATGACAAAAAAATATGAAATTTCAGTGAATTTGTGCATAAAACAAGCAAACAAATCTGGGTAAGAAAAACAATCTTGAATTAAGGTTGACCTTTTTCTAAGTCACTCCTTCAAGATTATATTTCTATTATATTCACTTAAATTTCATACTTTTTGACTAAAAACAAGACTTATTTTCTTAATTATCTTAATTCACAATTTTTTTTTAGATTTTTTAGAAAAAAAGTAAGAAATTAATATTTTGCAGTGTGTTACCATAGTTTCCATATTTGTGTAATTAAATTTTTTTGATGGCTTTACTTTTGTTCTACAATTATTTCCGTACTCGTGTAGATTCATGGTGTTACTAGCCTATATAACTCTAAACCTATATTTAAATTAATGTACACATATTAAGTATAACTATGTCCACAATATGATATACTATTACTGTTAAAATCGTGTACAGCAGCAGGCTCCAAATTTTGCAGCCATACACACAGTATGTCATTCAGTGCAACTCAGGCAACGCGCGTGCACGCAGACGCGCAGTCGAGTCCTGCCTGTCAGGTGTTATCGCGCCAAAGTCAAGCTTGCTGTCTCCACCTGAGCTTCTCTTTCCACCACGTCTACACTGCCCTTTGTTTGCCACGCTGTACTCCACATTGCCGTTGAGCATCAGCGAGACTCCTGCCTGACCTTTGGTGGTAATCCTTATAAAACATAAATGCATGATATCTCCGCTTCTCTCGCTCACACCGGCTCCACATAAGACCACCCCGTGGCCCTCATTACAAGCATCCCACTGCCACCCAATGTCACTGTCTAATTACAATCACCCTTGATCTGGTAGATCATGACGTGAAACCTGCAGCTCGCTTGCGTGCAGTGCCGAGGGTCTTTTCCCCGCAGGCGGTGCGCTGAGACGGGCCGACAGGACTGATGAGGGCGACGCTTACGGCTCTCACTGCACGCTGCACCGCGAGCCGACAGGCGGTGGATCATTAGCGAACCAGCTGTTAACAAGCAGCGACAGGACAGCCAATATCATTTCCTGGGTGAGTGGCACACCGTGGGTGGCGACGGACGAGCAGGTGGGCGCGAGGTCCACTGTTTTTCGAGACTCCAAATCATCACATTTTCAAAGTTTTTCACGGAGTCAATTAAACGCCATGCTGCAAGTGACGCGTTTCCGGTCGGATTGGTTGCGTTCGAGGGAGATGTCGATTTTTGTTGGCACTTAAACATTTTTAAGATGATTGAGGTTGTTTGTTAATGATTGAAGATGCAGTGCACATTTAGGTTAAGCAATAGTGTATTTGTGTGAATGTGTGGCAGAGAGAGAGAGAGAGAGAGAGTGAGACAGAGAGAGATTAGAAATGATGGTATGACACTCTCCCATCAGGACCAAATTCATCACTGTCAGAGGCAGCAGGCTAGCAGCACAACTCCCAGACCACAGATTCAATTTCACTCCCTTGAGCCATTCAGCCCTGCCCGCACGCGCAGACACCTTCCCTCTGAATAATAGCATTGCCTCTGCATGGATTTGAATTTTCACTTTGCACTTTAGGGGCACTGTCCAGGGCCGACTTTAAATTTCATTCCTGGATGTTTTTTAACACCCAAACCAATGTGATGGTAAACAAAAGTCTGTGTGCACATTAAAAACCAGGGATGAAGTTTTAGCAGTTGGAAAAGTTGGAAAGGAAAGTTATATGAAATATAAATAGTTATGCTGACGTTCATTCTGTCATTAAAGCAAAATGGGACTCAATTATTTGTTAATAGCATATCGTATAAATATAATATATATATACTGTCAAGTACACTATATTTTCCAATGAATCTACATTTTCAGTTTATTGTTGCATATTTAAGTTGGTAATAAAATGCATCATTGTTATGGTTCACAGACTATTCTTTTTATACATTATATTCTTTATTTGTACAACATATCAATCTCTGTAGGCTCTCGTGCACATGTTTTTCTATTATAACCTAATTCATGCAGGCCCACCACAACTATGTCGATTGACCCATAAACACACACCTCTGCTGTTCTGTTTCTGAGTCAAATGCCAGATACTGGGGCACCCAGTGCCAACTTTGTGGAGTTTGATTTAGTGGACAGACATGGTTGACAGAGTTGGAATTACATTTGGAGTGTGTGATCAAAGTTAAAATCTGCTTTAAACCATCTGATGTCTTTATGGCTCATGAGCAGGGGTCAAACGTACATAACTGATCTCTTAGAAGAAAAAACCACATGTATTCATTGGATGTGAAAATTGGCTTAGAGCCGTGAACCCTGATTAATGATTAATGTGCAGATCTGTCACTTAAAACGCAGAAAAGGTCAGCGGTCCTGGCGAAGGGTGTAAATCTTAAAATCAAGAGAAATTAAATGGCAAATCGCATTCACCGGGAAAGAAATGTGGGTTTTCTAAAGCATTTTCTTCCTCTTGAGGTTCATTTTTCTTGCTATTTTATATGAATAAATACATTTTCATTACATAGACATGTAATAAATAGAAATTACATTATAACATATTCATGGCGTGAACCAAAAAGTGACAGAAACAAAAGGCACAGTGTAAATATTATGCAGCATTAGAGGCCCATGATCTAAATAATTCAATATTACATACTGACGTGAATAGGAAAGAATATAATAATGTCATCCAAAATGGAGGATTTGCGTTTGCTTAAATTCCTCGTTAGGTGGAGCTTTCTTTTGGAAAATAAAACATTAGTCAACAGCGCCCCCAGGGTGGAACATCCGTGTCACAGTTTAAAGCAGAGCCACAATATCCGTCTGTCTAATTAATCAATAAGAAAGCCTTGTTTCCCAAAGACTGAATCTATTAAAATATTGATGTAACCACATTACAAAGGAAAATAACTGTGATTATAATTTAAGTTATAATTGAAGACATAGATCTAATAGATGGAAGACAAAATATGCAGATTTCAAGGCAGTCTATTGGACACACTTTTGTCAAGTCGATTTTAAACCAAGATATTTCTTTAAAATACATAAAATGTGTTCTTCCATTTCCACACAGCAAATGTTTGGATCACGTTTAGAGCTTTGAGGGATGTGAACATTATACAAATACAGTATTCTGTCAGCAGCAATGCCATGCAAGACTATTCTAGACAGTTTCATGTACGTTGAAGTTCAGTGATTGCATTGTTTTTACATCCGCATTTATATTGAATAACGACAGTGCAGCACTTAGTTATGCGTCTCATCTCTAACCAAAAATACACTTATAAAAAATGGCTGTTAAGTGTGTATTAGCTGCTTTGTTTTCGGCAGTTACTCTGTGAATCCAAAATCAGGAATTCTGTACCGTTTCAACGCGAAATAGATCTCCCTGTTGCCCGTCGTAAGCATGAAAGACAAACGTCTTCCACTATCTCTTCAAACGCAATAACTTCCTCCCCACAAGTCGCTCAAAGTAGCTAACAGCTATAGAGTGAATTTCTAAGGGACAGTGAGTTACAGGATTGAGGTGACCGCGTCAGATCCATCACCAAAGGCCCCACCTGTCACCTGTAAGTGCAGTTATACAGGGAGAGAGACACTCCAATGTCAAGCCCTGTACGGTCGGTTCTAAAATCAGCCACTAGAGAGGGCACATCCTCTTTCATTGCAGTCTGTTAAGTACCGCCCTCTTTGCTTTCTTCCTGCTTCGGTTCGGATTCTGCCAAGTTCTGGCTTTTCTCTCCATCATTAGTTTTGTCTGTGAGAGGGAAAAAAGAAAATGTTATAAGTGGAAGAAAAACAGAAACAACAGACCAGTGGCTTTAAAAGACGAAAGCGCTGTTGTCGAAAAGCGTCCTACGGCACAGCGTGGTGCTCGGAAGCCTCCGCTACAGTACACTTTATCACAGGGGTGCCTTCAGCTAACAGGCATTCACTTGATAAACTACGGCCATCTCCTTCTTGAGCTAAAAGCTGGTGCGGGAAGCCACTAACAAACCCTCTAAGTTCGGTGCTTTGCCCAAAGCAGAGCTGTCTGATACATTATTCATGGCGGCCTGCTTCTCACCGCCAGATTACATTACTGAAGTGTTTTGAATGACACCTCATGTTCCTTCTAAAGAGGGTGTGCGGTGTTTTAACTGTACAGAGATATCTTTGAGGGTCGAGGGATTATGTTAAGATCAGACGGGTTTGTTTAGTTTAAGATGAAGTCTGTCAGAGGAAAGGCTTGAAGTTTACTCGCCCGCTTTGCTGATATTGATCTCAGACAGATTTTGGGGGAGGCCGCTTGGATCCGGCCCGGCTGAGCTTCCCAGTATGTCGTGCACAGCATTCCGTCTGCCGGCCCTTCCAGAGGCCATGAAGTCTTCATACGTCACCTCGACATCAGTCATATCTAACGCATTTCAACATAGCAGTGCCTGTAACAGAGAAATGTGGGTTTATTTATAGTGAAACACAGCTCTCAAAAAACAGTCGGTTTTACATTATAAGATGATATAGGAACCATAACATTAGCATATATAATACTATATATAGACGGTTTGTAGACTTGATTTTACTATTGGGTAAATACAATATTCACAAATGCAAGTGGAAAAAAATGTACGCCATCGTTTGATTTATTTTTATGTGTTTTTGGGGAAATTTTTCAAGAGCCTCAATTTGTTTAAGAAACCAAACAGATAGTCTCAAAGTTTATGTGCCACCAAATCTGTATTATTTTAGAGAAATCTTGTCTGTTATATATATTTTCAGTTGTTTGTCCTAATTTTATTTTACCGTTTGGTTGTCTTGTATTTTACACTTGAGCAATTAAAAAAAACAGATGGTTTTATCGGACGTTCACGCCTGGCCCGAAGTTAACTTCTGGTCTGTGTTTGGTTATAATATAGCAATTTATTTTATATTTAATTGATATTAATATTTTATTGCATATTAATTGTATTAAATTAAATTAAAAAAACTCAACGGTTATTGATTTTTGCGGAGGTCTACCGTAAATTAAAATTTTGTTTATGTTGTAAGTAACCGTCTATAGAATATGCTTCAATAATAATTATAGAAACCATCCATCACCAATGTTCAGGTGAATTTATATAGTGGAAACATTCAAATTTATCTGAACAAAGACTTTTATATAACCATTAGGAATGTTAGGGTGTTGTGGGAATTGAGGCGTAACGCTGCAGAAAACATTAAATTAAACCTAAATATCATTTTTACCAAAATAAATGTATTCATAGTTACTCTTGAGCAATGTAATGTCTTTTTGATTAATAAAATATAAATGATTAAAAAATATATTTAAATCTATTAAAAACTTTATATATAATAGTAATCAATTTGAAGATATTTGAAAACCTCCAGTTCATGAATACAGCACTGTGTTGAACTGATTTTTATATTTGACCGTGTCTTTATTTGACTGCGTCACAGAGTTCAATTTAGTTCATGTTTTCCTCTTAGCACCAGCTGTTGCCTGTGCTTAAGCACCATTAGAAGGTCATCACTGGATCTAAATCAATGGATTCACTACTTTGCATCAGGAGTGTTTATTTGCATGCAGAGCAGGTCTCTACACCCGGCTATAAAAACACCCTAAAGTGTTGAAATCAGGCCTGAAGTGTTTTCATTTACTTTACATTTATAAAAGCTGTGTTAATGTACATCTCAATGTACCATTTCTGTGTCCAAAGTGCATGGGAACTAACTAAATAGTCTCTAAAACATATCAAGCGATGTACAGGAATGCTCAAGAACTCTTGGCAGAGGAGCTCTGGTCTAAAATAATCAATATTGTGACAAGCATGCAGAGGTGTTGTCACAAACGAACCAATCAGGTGATGGAGAATTATGGCAATATGATTTAAGAAGAGAGCAAATTATATACAATTTCTATAACATAGTGAGATAATCCTTAATCTAAATGTACTTTCTCACGGTTAAACCATCATACATTCATTTATTACGTATATGTATTGGAAAGTGGGTGTTTCTGTCTAGGGATCACGAATTAAAAAAAGGAAATATGTCAATATTATGCTATAATGGAACAGCCACGTGTCGTCTTTGGGTCGAAATGTCACGTGTGCTCGTTAATAACATCATATCTAATCATATCAAGTCATCCAGCTATAACGTATCCCAAAGAATGAATAGTTTTATAGCGCACCACAGCATGCATCTGGTTATAAAACAAATGTGCAGACAACGGAATTTAATAACAATATGCATGCAACGGGTTATATAAATCTGACTTAGATGTGACAAAATGAAACTCTACATGTTTATCGATAAGGACCAGCGTACCTGTTATAGACTCGATGTTTTCCTAATTATGTGTCGCTCCGGTTAATACTTCAGTGAGATGCGACGGAGCGCTGTCGGTGGTGCTGGCTGCAGCTGTGTTTGACGTCATGCGGCGCTGCGCAGACCGATCGGCGTATGACGTCAGACACCGCGAGAGCCTTTCAACAGCACTGCTTGCGAATCGCTCTCGCGGTACTTAAACATCACAACGATGCGTCTATAAAATTATATTAAATCGTCTTTTCTGAATAGGATTAAGAATAAATTCACCAAGGTTTTAAATTACACAGATAAAATACCTGATCTTGGGTTCTCCCATATAGCCCGTTTTGTGAAAAATAATTTATTCACCCAAAAACATTGCTGTCCGTATGATTTAATTGGGTAAATTCCAGACAGTGCAGCTGTTGTTTTGTCCTGTATTGACCACTATGCACGACAGACGTGCTGTGACTCAACCAGGCATTCTGGGAAATAGTGGCACTATTGTTTGACATGTCCCAGCCCAAACACATGTTCTTTTGTTGCTTCACTGGGGTGCACAAGGTCCCAGCAAACCAAACACAGTTTCATATGTTTCAATATTGTACTGCAATGTGTTCTATTCATCGGAGAATATTTAGTCAGAAAATGAACCAGGCCTGGAAATGTATCTGGAAATACGACAATAAAAAGCGAAAGAACTAAAAAAACACGCTGCTGAGATCAAATGATAACTCATACAAAATATTATTATTATATTATAGTAAAATATTGATTGATACATCTGCATGCATTGATGTATTTGCAGACTCACACATAACACGGTCGCCTCCCACGTGCCACCTAGCGGCCAAACATCGGTACTGCACGCATCCCTGCCGGCTGAATGAAAACGACCAATCAGATTTACGGATACTGGCACGTGGAGCGGCTACGTTGGGAAGCGTAGTTGCTACAGAACGGTCTTTGGTAAATAACCGAGAAAAAAAATGATGGAGGAAATAGACGGTAAGGCTCAAAAAAGCAAAATATGTATGTAAATATTTTGCGAAATAAGGTTAAATCCGCAAAATGTAAGTGTTTGTTTTGATTCGGGGCAGCGGCTGTGTATTATTATCGCGCTGTTGTTTGAGGTTATCACCATGGAAGAAAATGACGCCCTGTACAGTAGGAATATATCGGACTTGTTCTTATGTTTACTTCAAATCATTATTTTTATCTTTATCATTATTATTATTTTCCAGGATGTTTTCTCGCGATATTTATAAACATAATTCAAATAACATCCAGTACAAACACGTGTTATAAACTAAAAGTCTAAAGCTTTATTTGACTTTATTGACTTCTGTTCACTCACTCATTCATTTATTCTGTACCTCTGTTATTTTGTATAGGAGTGACCTATTTTCACACCCTACTGCCCAATGCAATTCATCTAGGCATTTTATTTGAATAACAAACCCAAACAGATTTATCTACATATTTATCTCCTTTAATCCATTTGCATTAATGATGCTCTGGTGCTATTTACGTTTTTTCAGAATTGCCTCCCCCTTCTGAAAATCTGACCCCCTGCAAAATATGTGGGAGGAGTTTTTTTCCAAAGGTTCTTGTAAGTATGTTCTCATCTTGTTGAAAAGGACACAACAACAGGTTGAACATAATTTGTTTGTGATAGTAGTACATTAATGCAAAATGCATTGTGTTAGCTCATTATGCATCGTGTGTTGCCTGGCAATTAACTAACCAATTACATTGCACAGCTATTTGTCATATATAGAGCTTAGCAACAAATACTGGGTTTTTCTTGTGAGTCATTAAATAAACACAAAGCGTAGTGTTATTAATCCATCGACACACTGCTGACACATGATGATACACGCCCCTGTTGTTAAATGTTCCAGAAAAAACATGTGCCCATCTGCCAGAAGACCGTATCAAAACGAAGAAAGGTGTTTGACTCTAGCAGGCAAAGGGCGGAAGGAACTGATATTTCTACAGTGAAACCTATAAAATCAAAGGTGAGGAAACCACTGACACCACATCAGACGGACACTGAGGGTGCATTCATGCCCAAGGTGGTTGCTGTTTGCACTATTGAGCCATACTTGTGCGTGTGCTGAAAAACAGGATGTGCCTTGATCAACAAGTACGCAGCACATTGTGGCTTTCTGTTTGATCTCAGAAACATTTTGTTTATTCATAGTCGTTCCACGTGCACAAGTGTTATGTGTTGCAGTGACAACGAACAAAAGACAACAGGAACCCAAAGCAAAGAAATCATTGTTATTGTTATTTTACAGCTTTGAAACCTCATTGCTTGGCAACACTGGTAAACAGTTTTCACCATTACTTCCATTGATTGAAGTATTTTGTAAACGTGGCTTGGTTCAGAACAACCAGGACTCTGATTCAGCCTTCAGACATGCCAAATATGAAACAACCTGAAATATGCAATAATATACCTCTTTTGATTATGTTTCAGTTACACAGTTCTACCAGCAGCTCTAAGTCTGATAAAGTAAGTTGAAAGTTTGATTTATTATGCTTTAGTTTTTTTAAAGTTGCACTAAATTTGTCAGACCGTGGTACTTTTAACATAATAGGGTTAGTGTTTGATATTTGTGAACATCAGAATGTCCGTCTTTTAAGCAAGAATTTAAACACTGAGGATTGACACAGGCATAATTCGTAGGCCCTGGGCTTATGTGGGGATCGCTGGGTTGTGTATTCTAGTTATGATACTAGAATAAACTTGAAATGAACATCTCAGCTACATTTTCAATATGACTGTAAGAAAACGCAATTTACGTTCCACATTGCGTTTAACAGTTAGAAACCTACCTTTAAGGAAAAGTTCATCTCAAAATTGTTCAGTGTTATTTTCAACATGTTTTAAGACCTCCCAGCGTCTTCGGAACACAAATAAAGATATTTTAGGTGATCTTTGATATTGAGAAAGACTTAAATGCATAAAAGTGCTCTTGTGAACGCGCACCGTAGACTGACAAGACAGAGGAGAATATATCGATTATAGTCGTTATTTTGGTTTGTTTTTCGCACATAAAATATTGTCGTCGCTTCAAAAAAAATGTATTGAGCCGGATGGACCAATTTAACGGTCTTAAGTACTTTTTTGGACCTTGACAACAACTGTGAGGATCCTCTATGAGAAGGCCTGGAAATCTCTCGGATGTCACCTAAAATATCTTTATCTTTTATGGTGCCTAAGAAATCTTAGTTGATAACATTTTTCTAAATATCTTTCTTTGTGTTTCACGAAAAAAGAACAGAACAAAGAGTTGATTTAGAGTGGGATACGTCAGCAAAAATGGGTCATAACAAAAATCTCTTTATCCTGCCTGTTTTATCCTCATAGAGGAGCTTGACTGAAGGGAGTATCTTGATATACAATACATTTATATTGTGTTTAATGTGTACGCCATCACACTGCCGCACAGAACGGATGTAGGTACTTAAGGAAAGGTATATTTTCACATAAGAACCGATACTTCTTTTTAATGTCTCTTTTTTTAAGCAGTATCTTTGCTTTTAATCAGCCTGAACCACCCAAGAAACAGTCCAACTGGCGTCGGAAGCACGAAGAATTTGTCGCCACTATTCGCGCCGCTAAAGGCTTGACTCAAGTGATGAAAGCTGGAGGACCTCTTCCTCCACCCCCTCCTCCGTCCTACGATCCAGGTAAAATAACTCACATTATCAGAATATGCTTATACTAGTGATGTCCTGAGCCGATTACAAAGATTGGTATCGGGCCGATCAAGGCATTTTTAACCTGCTTTATTTTATGTTATGAGTTACATCGGTGTTGGCTGGAATGTGCAACATCTGCATGTGAAAATAAAAGCAATCTAACAGACACTTGTAATGTCCGCGATGTAAGTCTTTTACAAGGCGATGGCAGCAGAGCTTCATTCAGTACTTCCATTTTAGTAGTCGAATTTAAAAGTCAACACTCGATGGAATTCAGTGAGCTCATTCAAGTAGCTCTGTGATGCTGTGGTACATAATACAGCTTTTCAACAGATTTTGTAACCACGGCTAATTTTGCCTTCATGATGCAATGTTTATATGCCCCTCTACCAGAACTTCACAGAATCGTTTGTGACTCAAATGTCATTGAGAGCAAGCCGAAACTTTTGTCCGCTATCATAGCAGAAATGTTGACATTCCATTTTAAATATCAGATTTTAATTTAATCCTGTTTCTCCAATAAACAGGAACCTTTTTTTGAGATTGATGTTGTACACTATGTATAGACGGTTTCAAAGCAACAACTTAAACAAACGTTACTGCGCTTTTGCGTGTTTGTGGACTACCCCTTACTTTTGGTACACATTCGCACAATAAATAATAATAATAGAGTGCCTGTAGATTATTTCTGATTACAAGCAAAAGAAACCGAGAAGAACAGTTACTCGGCTAAACTTGTCTCTTGGACATTTTGAATTTAGACTGCGATACAAAACTTAACCGCTAGATGTCAATGTCCCACACGGTTTATTTAAATGCGACAAACTACAGGACCCATTCAACAAATTGTTTATTTAATAGAATTAATATACAACAAAATTCAACATTATTGCAATTATTATACAATAAAATAATAATATAAATGAATTATAACATAAATTAAAAACAATTTAAATAGTCATATTATTAGACACTAGCCAGACCGATAAATTAACCGCAGTCCAGGCGCGAAACAATCTATACATGTTTAGTGCACTACATTAGTTTACTATTATGCTACACTATTGTTAAGTAATATATAATTAAATCATAATTATTCATGATGTGATTTGTATGGGATCACTGGGATGTGATTGACTGTTTCAGATTATATCCAGTGCCCATATTGTCAGCGGCGCTTTGGTGAGAATGCAGCGGATCGCCACATTAAGTTCTGCAAGGAACAAGCGTCACGGATCTCCAACAAGAGCAAGTTTCCTGGAAGCGATAAAGCAAAACCCCCTGCCAGGACTCAGGTGAGGCTTTACTCGGAGTCCTGTCCTTTATTACCATGCTTATTATTAAAATGGGGGTTACACAGCCAATTTCATATTAATCTTGGGTACCTATACAGCAGGGGTGTAACCGTCACGGGCAACATTACAAATATAGTCAACATACTCCTTCAAAGGGCAGAGCCCATGGAGTTTAGACTTTGGAGTGAACAGGGTATTTGCGTGCCATTATGTAGATGTTTGAAATGCACTTGGGAAAGGCGGCAACTTCATTTCCTCATTATCTTCAGCTGGCAAAACAAAGCATTGCGTCCGTCAGCAGATTTCGCTGTTCCCAAACGATATTAAACAACAGGAACATTGTGTGTGTGCGGACTTGGACCTAAACCTGAATGCATACCAACTCATGAGGACTGTGGGGACCAAAATTGAGGTCCACACAGGCACAAAAGCGTATAAATTGTACAGAATTTTTGAAAATCTAAAAATGCAAAAAGTTTTCTACGATCTTTAGGGGTTGGGGGAAAAATATACAGTTTTTACAGTATACAACTCATTACGCCTATGGACTGTACCCACGGAGATAATAAATCATATGTGTGTGTGTATGCGTGCGTGTTTGCAAGCCCCGCCTCCACAACACAACGAAACGGGTAAAGGCGCACTGGTTTGTTTGCCTTAAAAGAAAACGGTGCATGATGATGTGATGTGTTGAAATATGTCAACGCCGGAAAGTAAATCTGTTATCGTTATTCCTGATCTTTTTTATGAAAGTAAAGCCATGCAAATCAAGTGTAGGTACTGTTAAAGAAACGAAAGAGGCCAAGAGAAACGAAGCTGGATTTAACACCAGAATGTGCTTTTTGACTATTCAAATATTTTCCAGACTCCTTTTTGACTGTCCAGTGTCCACATATGTTCTTCTGGCAAAATTGTAGAGGTCAGATTTCTGTTTACTCTCAAATCATTGATGCTTTCCCACTTTCATTAAATAGCCGCTGTGTGGTCCTGGACAGTCAAAAAGAAGTCTGGAAAATACTTGCATACTCAAACAGTACATTCTGGGCTGTAACCACCCTCGTTTCCCTCTGATTTGTTGGATGTTTGTCCTTCCGTGTGTAGCAAGTTACGTATGTCTTATGAATTCACAGACATTATTTGACTGCCTCAGAAAACTAAAAAACAATTTAGTAAAAAGTAGGAAAAGTCCTTAAAGTTGCTCAAATACACGATAAATTGCGTTTAGATGCCAGTTTTTGTTTCTTTCTTGTTTACATATATTAAATGCATCAACACCCCTCCCAAACTTTCCATCCTACTTCACCA
The DNA here is from genome assembly GCA_006030095.1 of Triplophysa siluroides. Lineage (NCBI taxonomy): Eukaryota > Metazoa > Chordata > Actinopteri > Cypriniformes > Nemacheilidae > Triplophysa > Triplophysa siluroides. Next base: position 204,955 of record VCII01000879.1, on the reverse strand, counting down.
CAAAGAATACAAACAAGCAGTAGTAAGTCCAGCTAGTAACTTGCGTACAAACTATCCACCCTACTGTATCTCATGGTTTAAGGTTTTATTTCAGGAAAAGCAACCTTTACATTTCAAGAATGAGGAATCGTCTCATTCGTCTTATGAGGAATAAATGTCCATTTGATGTTTTATAACTGAAATGAGACAGCCTCGATGCTCTATGCAGCCTTCCAATGCGACCTCCAGAGGGCGCATCCTGCGAAATAAGCAGTTTACCATTATACAATCTATATTTATTCCTGTTGAGGTGTAATCCTTACATTTCAAAGAAAGAAAGAAGTTCAAGTGATTACATTTCTACGTGAAAGTGGGAGGCTCAGTTAACAGTTTTAGCAACCTTCTCAGGCTCTCTTGAATGTCAATATGAAGCTCATTCAAAAGTTTTGATTTTATAAGTGACAGAGATGTGTGGAGGTGAACCGATATTAACGTTAATCATTGGCGCAGTTGTACTGTAATGCGGTCAGCTGTATGTTTCTGGGAAATTTACAACGGCTTAAAACACGGCACAACCAATGAGGATCAAGGACCAGAACCAAACATTTTCTCCAAAAAAATCATCGATTATTAAAAATGCAATTATATTTCATATGGGCCAACGGTTACTGTTTTTATTGTAAATAAAGTATCCTTAAAGTGATGCTTCATCCATAAATGAAAATTCTGTCATCATTTACTCACCTTCAAGTTGCTTTAAATGTGTATAAATGTCTTTGTTCTGATGAACACAGAGAAAGATATTCAGATATTATATTATGGGTGTTGAGATCTGTTTGTTTATAAGCATTCTTCCAAATATCTTTCTGTGTTTCTCTGTATAATTGCATTTTTAATAATCGATGATTTTTTTTGAGAAAATGTTTGGTTCTGGTCCTTGATCCTCATTGGTTGTGCCGTGTTTTAAGCCGTTGTAAATTTCCCAGAAACATACAGCTGACCGCATTACAGTACAACTGCGCCAATGATTAACGTTAATATCGGTTCATCATAATGACAGAGTTTTCATTTTTGGGTGAAGTGTCTCTTTAATATGTCGTATCTGATTTGAAGATGTTGCTTTTAACATAAACCATATAAATACATCTTTCAGACTGTAAATTCAGTGCAAGCAGCGCTTACGCTTTCCTCTTTAACCCCAATGAGGTCAGTGTGGATGCATGTCAATAAAGCGTATATGTCTTATCTACTCACGTTATCAAAGTTGCGTGTGCTCTGAAGCGCAGTTTTAACGCGGGGCTTTGACACGAAAGACGAGAGAGAAACAACTGTAAATGTGTGAGGGAATATGCAGAAATCTTGAAGATGGAAGACGCAAAGCATTGTGATTGTGATGATCGTATTTAAATGACATCGTGAGACCAGTGATGAATCACACGCAGTCACAATATTATATGTTTACATTGCATTGTCTGGATTGGTAATAACAGTACGCTCCCCTATGTCTACAGCACAAACCTCCTCCACCAAAGAAAGCAAACTCCCCTGCTGCACCTGCCGTTTCTTCTCGTCTACCACAACTCTCGGCTTATGGGCAAGGTGCTGGCACAGGTTTGCATTCTTAAATACGGAATATTTCCATGCACAATTCACTTTTATTGCCACAACCAATGAGTGCACAAGGAGCAAAAGTCTCACGTGCGTCGTCCCAGCAGTAGCGTGGTTGGGTGTGACATACAGTTGACTTTGACAGAGGTGAATATCTGAGAGACTCCAGTTTAAGTATTGCTCGTCCTTTGGTTCTGAGCATTAATTGGTGAGAAATGACATCTTCATTTGGTTGACAAGCATCCACAAGAGCGTAAGTATTGACGCGATTCTGGAAACCACAACTGTCCTTTCACTCTCATTCTAAAATACAAACATTGGTCTGTCGGTGGTCCAACGCGGCCCTTTTTCCCATTATTTCAGGCATTCCAAGCATCAAAACCTCTTCCACTGGCTCGGCAAGAAGCGTGTCATCAGGATACTCTCCTTTACGGAATACGTCCTCTGGCCTGACCAGCCCTCCCTCTGAGTAAGGCACCATATCCAGACAAATGTAGATTTTTATAAGATGAATAGCTTTGTGTCATAATAACGATTGTGCATGCAGAACGAACATGAAACCTAAAGGCTTGGTTTCGCAAAGCTCCCTGAAAAATCCCCCTTCTGGAATCGGGATGAACACGAAGAAGGTCCAAAATGCAGACAACTGCATTTCGAGGTACGACAGCTTGTTTAGTAAGGTTCTGCTTTGTGACTTGCCGCTTTGAATATCAATGAAAAGGCTCAAAAGGTCTGCACTAGATTTATAGCTCCGTGCAGAATCGGAGGCAGATAAAAAGGTATTTTCTAGTAGTTACAATGGTGGACTAAACACAGCATGTTTCCTACGGTTCCTTATGTTCTCTTTTCCTAATAAAACTATTTGACCCTAATCTCAATTTCTGTGTGATCTCCTGTTAGGAATGATGTGAAGAACGATATAAATCACTCCTCGACAGGCACCAAGTTCTGCCATGAGTGTGGGACCAAGTACCCAGTGGACTGGGCCAAGTTCTGCTGTGAGTGCGGGGTCAAACGAATGCACATTTAAATAGTAAAATCAACAGAAAGACTGACTCACTGTATCCATAATGCTGAATACTCCAGTACCCGGTTGCATAAGGCACCTATAGTTTTTCCATTAAGTGTGACACGTAAGGGGTGATTTCCCTTTACCAGAGACAATAGGATAATAACTTAAGTAAAACTTAAGGAAACTTATACTTAAGGAAAATTACACTTAAGGTGCTTTATGCAACCGGGCCCAGATCTCTAACATATCTTATCCGGCCCTCTAGAATCTTTGCTGTATATGCGCTCCCCATTCGCGCCCATTTCTTTATATACAAGTGCAATATGATTGGTTACTGCTACTAAAGGAGTATTATTTTGACATTTTACCATTATGTATTAAAAACTGAGATCTTAGTCATAATACACAGGCCTTACAAGGGGACAATGTCATAACACAGCCATTTCAATGGTTTAATGGAGCAATATCATGATGAACCATTTCAATGTGTAGAGACTGAAAAACGCTGTCATGCTTTAAAATACAATTATTTATGGATTTTTTTTGTGGAAGTATAGGTTTCCTAATTTAAATACATTTGAGAAACAACAGATAAACTGAGCAGTTCACTTGTGTATTATATGTTTTATACATTTTTGGTTGTTTATTTTTTTCGTGTGTGTTTTTAACAGTATTCTATATGAAATTATGTAGAAATTGTCGTATTCGTACATTATTAGATGTGTACATCCATCAGCAACAGTTCACCCCTGCATCTGTTGATCCAATTCTTCCAACATATTAACATAGAACAGAAAATAGAAACAACATTCAAAGGCAACAGAAACGACATGTCACAAACTTCAGAACCACTGTACAACAGTACAAACTTATATTCGCTGCTGTATCACATCGGTCCAGGTCAATAGCTTAGTATAGTTCTCGGACCTATGCGCATTTAAAGCATCACGGTGCACTTTGCCATGCTTGTACTACTGTGGCACCGCTCATATGTCATTAATACCAGCTGCCTGGACTATGAAATAAAAAAGTTGGCATTAAAAGACTGGTTGTTACAATAACTTACAAATTGAACGGTTACGTAAATAAAAAAGTGGTGAAACTGGTCAGATCGTGTTCTTGTGTCGAATTATGGTTATTCAATGTGTCATGTTAAAATACACTGTTCGATCTTTCAGTTTCTTTCTCTAAGCCCAGTGAATCATAGCAGCCGGAGGCTATTACGAAACACGTATCGCAGTTAGTCATAAATGTAACTAGGGGAAAAACATATTCACTTAAGGACCCATAGACGTTTCAGTAACTATGCTGTACCCTCGTTACAAAATGTGTATAGTCAGGAAACAGAGAGAACTGCAGAGCTGCTCCAGTATATAAAATGAAACCGATCATATAGAGTTGGGCAACAGCGTTGTGTTGTTTCAAGCTTGTTGAATGTTAAAAGCGGTTCGTTCACAGCGCATACTCCATGAAAAGATGTCGTTCTTCTTCAGTCAATTGTTTCATCTCTCATTTAGCATGAATGGCACATGATGCGTCCTGATAGTAATTCACACAGCCATTCGGATACTGTAATAGAACCAGAGGATGGACAGAGGCCAAGCACTTGTTTACTCTTGTGACGGCTTCCCACGCTTCTGAAGTTCACTGTGGACCGATTGCGAAGCATTGTATTGTTCAAAGTATGTCTGTAGGGTGGAAAGAATATGCTTCACTTTGCAAAGCTTCCACTTTCGTGATGGCTTTGAACTTTCTTTCTGTTCATGAACAAATACACAGAGAAAGTGTATCAGTACTGTAAAATGCTGGATAAACAAAGTGAATGTGAATATATTTCAGTTACCTTTTTCTTTTTTAGGCACCAACATTGCAACGAATGTTCTATTTCTTCCACTAGTGCAGGTATGGTCTGACTAGTTTCGTTCTGGGATTGCTTTCTCAGCTGCCGATTAACTCTGCAGATTTTTCGGAGGATAACCTGGGTCTGTGAGTAAATCGGAAACAAAGCAGCTGAGCCAATGCGGAAAAATGAGGGACATGTGCATGCTTAGAACAATAGCTGGTCCCTATCTCTAAAGCCCTACACATACCCAAAACCATAGGATGTGTTAAATTTGATGTAACCGTAGTCCTTGAGGCTGATTGGTCAATAGCCGTGTTTTCTTCTAGGTAAAGCACAGCTATTACCTCCTTGTCAATTTAATATTTGTGTCACGCAGCACTCATAGTTGATTGTTTTGGTTGTTGTTCCATAGGAACAATACATTACTGTTTCGTGGGACATTTTTTCAGCCTAGGCGTGCCGCACACATCCTGAAAAGTGATTTTGAAGTCATTTTAATTTGTTCTTTGCTGATGTATGTTCAAGTGTTTGTTTTTCGAATAAGGGAAGATTTCCTCATGTTTGAGCTTTGATTTTCACCTCAAGCTAAAAGATATTAGTCACAGCTTGTTACGCACACGTAACAGTCCATTATACGTGACAGAGTGGTGTTATTCTTTCACTTTTGAAACTTATCTGCTAAATGTCATTCCCTTCCCACCCACAAAACGCAGCCATTGTAATGCATTCCCAAGTTCAGGGTCATCCGCTAAAAACTTGGACCACATTCAACGAATAACTCCCAGTTTTTAGTACCAGGCCCTAAACTTAAATGACTTGGATATGTCTTGGAATGAGTGGGACTGAGGTGAAAATCAAGACTCGCACAATTATTCAATAGAGATGGTGTTTATTTCTTAGTCAAAAATGGCGGAATGTTTTCTTACATTTTTTGGCTCCCGTAACTTTTTTAATGTGCAGTTTAAAGCGAGTCGGTCAATTATGGCTTCCTGAAAAAGAGAAGAGGTGATAAACATGATCTATATGTGTATACAGTTGTGCTAAAAAATATCCATACGCTTGATCAATAAATATGACCAAAGGCGGCTGTCAAATCTGTATCATTTATAAAAATTCTATTTTTATCATTGGAGAATTTAGGAATTGTAAACTCATCATGAAATACACATTTCTCAGAATTGATCATACCCTTTAATTCAATACTTTTTGCCAAGCTCAGCTCCTGACACCTGATGAGTTTGGAAGAGAACACCTGACGAGAGATCAGAGACGATTCCTTCATACAGAATCGCACCAGACCCTCAGTTCCGCCGTCCACTCATTTTAGGGTTCAGGTCAGGATGCTAGGATAACCACGGCAGACGCTCGGTTTTTTGCCCAGTGACCCATTTTTTATTTGATTTTGCACAGAATCCGTCCCGTTTGATGTTCCAGTATAGTGGAATAAGCTTTTTAGCAGCAAACACTCAAAATGGCTTTGGTCCAGTCACACAGGGTCAAAAAGTACCCCATGAGTAAGACTAGATACACTGCTGTATCTTTAATGGTTTTTTTCTGCCGGAGATCCTGGACATCTTGTTTAGATGTATATATAGCATTTTGGATTATAGCAAATACCAACAGATAAAAAAATCTAAACCTGACTATCCCTGCTTGGAGTTGAATAATGGGCCAAGGTTGGATCTCGGACAATGATCAAAAGTCACGAAACCAAGCTGACCATCCCAGTTCCGTGACTTGAACCCTATGGGAAAATGAGTGGGGAGAACGGAAAGAGAAGCACCAACAAAATAAGCGATTCTGTAGGATCTCTTGTCAGGTGTTCTGCAACTCATCAGGCGTTATAGGTACAGTACAGATTCAGAGCTGTTAGCAAAAAGAAAGTTGCAAAAAGTTTTGAATAAACAGGTATGATTAAATGGAGTATGCCAATCTTACTCTCCAATAAAAGTTGAGACTTTTATATATTTCAATACTTTTAATAAACGATCAAAAGGAGTAAGCCATCCTTCACACAGGGTATAAATACTTTCAATTATTAATACAAATTACAAAAGAAAATATAGGCTTTTGAATAGGGCTGCATGGTAGTGACTAACAGCCGGATTGATATATTGACACTTTCTAATGCAACCACCAGCTCTCTTTATACAGTACATCAGACAGCACATAATACTTACAGCATGCTTGAGTCGTGGCTCAATGACATTGCGGTAATCCTCGGCGACCTTATTACTGATGTCGGCACTCTCACAGGAGAACGCAAGAGGTAGAATAACAAGTGTCAAAACAGAAGCACCAAGAAGATGCTGGGAATAAAAAACAACACAACCTTTAAAAAGCATATAAACATTCCAGTGGTGTTAGTTTCATTCAACCGACTCCAGTTGTGTTAGATTTACATAGAAATACTAATTTAATACTATGTAGTGTGTTGTGGCAGTGAATGGTTTCCATCTGCCACAACATCCCACCACATTCCCAGACAGGAAATTATTATACATAGTTTCCATAAACACCAAGCACAAATTCAAATGAAACCATTGAATGCATAAGAAGACTTGTGATGGTTTCTCACTGTTATTTTCAGAAGGGTTGCCAAACTACGCATGCACCAGTCCTTACATTGAATAAATGCCGGTTAATAAGATCAAGCTGAGCTTTAACGGCGAGAAGTTTCCTTATGACATTCCCAAGCTAAGGAACATTTAGTTTCGGTCTGAACACGAATTCTCGTAAATCGTTTCTGGGTTTCTTTTTGACGCACACAATTGAAGATAAAAACCGGGAATCCCCTTGTAAAGACGGCTATATAAACACAACCTGTTCCTGGAGTCTGCACAAGCGACCGCCGCACACGAGCCGGACGCTTCGGGAGCGCGCAGCGATCTTCTGTAGCCTACTACGCACGAACTTACCATTGGTCATTTCTGTGCCACATTCACGTGCAGACCGAACCGCTCACTGCAGACTCGTTGCAGTGTGGATAATTGAAAATCCATGATTTGTTTGTCAATTGGTTTCCACGTGAAATCAACTTGGTTGTTGGCTTATGAATGAACTCCGAAGGTTTCCTGGTCGTTTAAGTCATTGACAGGCGCATAGTCCACACAAGAGTGATAAAACTTCCGTGACTTGTGGATCGCATCGCTTTCGTTTTCTCTCCGTGTGATATGGGCTATATGGCTTCAGCACACGCTCCGCGTTTGGACCGAGCGGAGAGTATCGTGCACCGAAAGGAGGGGCCTTCTGGGTTACCAGATGACGACTACAAGGGACAGTCATACTGGTTTGATTGCATTCATCGTCAGCACGCCGTGAAAGTGTAAGTTTGTATCCAGTGTTGAATTGTAACACTTACGATAAGGTTCCATCAGCGGACTTGGTTTACATTTAGTTATTTAGCAGACGCTTTTATCCAAAGGAAACAATGGAAGCCATTGGGTCAACAGAAAGTGCAATAAAAACATGCATCACGAAGTCTACTGCAGTGTACAGAGCTAGGTTTAGTTTATCTAAGTTTAAGCATGCTTTTTTTAGTTAAATTTTTTAATAGATATAGTAGAAAAGATATAGAAATCAGAAACGACCGGTCAGGTGCTGACGGAGGAGATGAGCGTACAGTTGGTCATGTTCGTTCATAACAGGCCTACCTTTTGTTCATTGTTAGTTCTGTTCATCTTAGCCTTGTTGACAATAATGCGTGTTACTTACATGTTAACCCGTTGCACTGAATGAGACTACGTGCAGATAATAATAATATTTGAACATCTCCGCGCAGCTGAGACTAGAAATATTAGCCTACAATTGGGATTGTGGTGTAGATGCTGGAAAATCATGGCAAAAGTTTAGTCTTCCAATCAGACAGTTACTTAAATGACTTACATTTTTTGAGCCATCAATATATCACAGTATGTCATGCTATATTTAAAGGGTCCTGAGGTTTACATTAAGGCACCAGCTGTAAGGCTGTCGAAGTGTACAGCACAAACTGTATTTTCCTCTAGCTGGTGAAACTATTACTCAACGACTGAAACATTACGAAATATAAATAGATACATTTAAACAACAATGAACAAATGTATGAAAAGTAAAACCATTTAAAGAATTAAATACAGTTTAAATGAAAGTCTGGATAAATAATAATGATAATATCAAATTTACATTAATTAACTATATAGAGAACCCAATAAACTATACAAATATAATTAACTAAAAACGAAACCAGAAAAATATAGGCTATTTTAAAAATCTATTTGACCCGGTTATATTTTTTAATAAAAAATGGACGTAAATTCATTTCAAGTGGCAGGTAATTTAAACAGGGTTTGGAGAAAAATGAATTGCCTATCCTACAGATTCTTTAGTGTCTTCAAATATTGCAAGATATCCATAAGGAAAAACAATATCATATTTTATGCAAAACGAATAAAAGAGGTAGATATTAATAATGATTTATTATTTATAATATGCATTATTTGTCGTTTTTTGCAGGTTTGCAGTGAAATTATATATTAAGTAAACTTTTTATCTCTGTTCTGCCAAAGTCTAATCTGAGGATTAGAAAAACATTTTTTTTCCCATTTTCATATTGAAACACTCAGCAATGAGCAATTGAGCAATCATCTGAGCATTGTTTAAGACACACGTCGTAGTTAAGTGGTTTGCATTTTTGAATCTTACCATTTAACATTTTTATTGTAAAACCGCTGGCTTTGTTTTGTTTGCCTTCTTACATCTCACTACACGGTCATCATTAAAACTGAATCGCTGCACTGGATGTGGAGCATGTTAAGCGGCAGTCTACCGACAGTATGTTCTGCCTCTTTCAATTTGATTGGCTGAAAGTTCTGTCTTCTTTAGTTTGATTGACGGTATTCTGCTTGGTCCGTGTAATTCGATTGGCTGGAATTCTATAAACCCGGTCTTTTTTTAATCTTTTGACATTGACGAGCGCTTGTTACCGCTGCTGCATTAAACCACTGGGACACAGAAATCACAACAGCTAGTAACAAATAAGCAAAATAAAATGATTATTGTTATTTTTTCTTTATATCCCAACAGTGTTCTGGCCCACATTGAGCATAGTTTTGTACTAGCATAAAGTGTACTTTAAAAACAAAAACAGGTAGAAAGGCGTCATATAAAGACAAATGTGATTCTCAAAAGACATCCATGACTGCTTATCCTTTATTACCAAAATGACTTACCAGACAAGATTGTACTTGCAACAAAAACAAAGTGATTCACTGACCTACTATTTCTACACCTTCACAGAAACAATGCTGTTTTGTTTAAAACCCAAACAAGTAGGGATGTAACAATATTATCGTATCGCAATAGCAAAATTGCCTCAGTATTTTCTATGAAACGATAGGTCTTCCGAGCCTTTGACATAGAGGTAATATATATATAATATTGTTTAACATTCTCTATCAATGTGTTTTTTAATGGGCTTAGATTTGATTAAATGATAAAGATATTATTGTCCCTGAGATAATACAGCATTAGCAGTTAATCTTTTGGTATGTAATTTGCACAGATTTTAACAGTTACTATAAATAGTTGATCATAATTGTTTCTTATGAATAATGTTTCCATATTAAAGCATTTGTATCCGTCAGTCCGTTTACTGTGTGGTACATGATTCCAACCTCTCAACTAGCTTTGTGATGGGAACCATAACGTTTTTATCTACATTTAGCATTAGCATTATTGATCAACGTAAACATTTGTGACCATCTGAAAAGCATCAAAAAAACATATTGTCCTGACCTCTGTTTGGAAGAAAATATAAAGACCGGACCTCTTAGAACTTAAATTGGATGCCCCTGCTGTACAGGAAAGCACCCCTGAAGGTTGAAAATACGTTATCTACACTCTAAAATGCGTTGGGTTATTTTTATAACCCAATAGTTGGGTTAGAGGTATTGGGTTATTTCTGACGTTTATTGGGTCATTTCTGTAACAACCCAGCCAGCAGTATATAAGCGGTTATATTAAATTTCAACGGTCGACCGGCGCCACTGCTGACAGACAGGAGGTAAGTATTGATATATTGATACTTAAATGTGCGTGTGTGTATACATATACATGTTTGTATGCAGTTTTTATTCATAGCAACACAAACGTACATCTCTGTCAACTGTTTTTATAATCTGCATGACTGTCGACGTCAACACTTGAATTTTATAACCAACCTATTTCAAACATAGATCAAGAATGTTTGGGACACCCCCTAGCTTTGTCCGAAACTTTTAGGTAAGTAACAAACTTTTGTGGAAACCATATTTTAGATATTTGACGGTGCACCTGAGTTTTAGGACCCTGCGGAAGCGCATGGGCTCCCAACCGCTGAGCGCCACTCAAAAGCCCGTTTCAATAAGGAGGTTCAACCAACACCGAGTTAAAATGTGAACTTTGCGTTGTTTAAAACCGAGGTGCGAAACTTTGAGGTTTTGGTTTCAGAACAGCTGATTTGAGTTAGTTCTATCAACTCTGGGTAGACTTACCTTGAGTTAAGCGCTTTCACCACAACTACGACAAGCCATGATCAATAGAGCTCCGATATTATGATTCACCATGGCAACGGCACCAAAAAAAGCAACATGGCGCCAAATAGCGCTTGAGAGCGAGGCACACTTTCCGCTCTGCATACAGTGGATTTACTAATGTGCTTTAATGTGTAAATTACTTAAGTTTAAATTTATAAAAAGATAAATGTACCAATAAACCAACAAATTAATCTGTAAATGAATGAAAACCTGCTCGGAGCAGTTTTGGGTAGGAATGGCTGCACGTCTAAATTAATTGTTTATTACCTTTGTCTCTGCATTTGTCTGTATTTATTTCTTTATTCATGCACTTTATTTGCACACTTTATTAAGTCATTTCTAATCCTCCATAGAAAACTAACATTCGTGAGAAAATGTAAGGGAAAGAATCTGCTCTGATGTAATGCACGGCCACGTTAGCTGATGTTTTTGATGTAAGGATGGATGATGTGTTTTGATATATCTAGTTCACTGTAAAGAAAAATGGCACGGTTTAATAAAAATGCACAGAGAAAGACAAAATATCACTCGGGTCCTAAATTTCACTCCTGAAATCAAAGTACATCCCTATGAATCAATGCAGCCTCTTCACATACAGGGTCCTCATACAAAGCACATGACATTTAAGTCACTGAGATGGTCTCTGTGTGATCCAAATGCGTGCCATGAATCACTGTATTAATGAATGAATGAGTTACAACACTTGCGGTTTAAAAAAGGGGAGGAGATGCAAGCAACTCCAAAGAAAACCTGCTCCCGATCAGGTTAGGTTCACAGTTACTACGGTCACTGACTCTGAGTATAAGTTACCTCACCTATAGAAACGGCTTGAGGCTACACTAAACCTTTCTGTTGTTTAAACTTGGCAAAGGGATATGGAACTGTGATGCGTAGTGTATACATAGAAGCCTTTGTAACATTGAGTCTAGAAGATAACACACATGGGTTACTTTGAACAAATTCACATACTATTACTGTCACTATTCGCTTGTAATGGCCCCAAACTTTCCTATGTAATATCCCCAATTGTACATGTAACAGCGCTGGGTGGCCTGTGTCCAACGCATGCACAGATAAAGGAATTTACCGTTATCATTCTGAAGGCCAAGTGTGAGGGATTTAAACTAGACGTGCAGCTACATTCAGGATCATTTGCAAGGGCTTGACTGCATGGGTTGGAAGGCCGGCCAGTAGAGAATTGCATTAGTCCAGTCTTGATATGACCAGAGCTTGGACAAGCAGCTGAGAGGAGATGCTCCGACAGGAACGGCCTGATGTTCCTGATTTTGTAGAGCACCTGCTTACCCTTGAACAAGGAACCTTTTTGCTGCGAGACATTCCTGTCAGTCTTCTCTGATGTTGACATGGGACACTGAAATCAAACTTCCTTGTTCTGCTGTTCTGCTGTTCCAGTGAAACTCCACCCATCAGCAGCTGTGAGTCACAGGGCGCACAGCAATTCACTGGCACAGATAATCCCACACACGCACACATCTACCAGCTTTAATTTCTGCAGTGCACAGTCAGTGACACAGGTCGTATATATTGCATCCTATATTGTCGTATACAACATTTGTTACATTTTACTATATTATACAAAATTGAGAAGTAAAAAGGCTCCATATACAGAGCAATAACCTCCTTGACTCCACTTTCACGTTTATATTCCGCCAGATCAAATTCCCAGCCAAACAGACACAAGAGTCAAAGAAATGCATGTAACTCTATCAACCAAATCCGCAACTCTCTTGTCCAGACAAGTGAGAAAAGAGTTTGATAAATGAGAAAGCAGAACTAATAGGAATTCCCGTTAACTCTGTCATGAAAATGGCTTTTGGCATCATTATAATTTGTCTTTAAAAAATAGCCGGATTTTAGATTATATTTCTCCTTTTGGTATAAGTTTATGGTTATGTTGGGTAATTTATTAATATACAGTAAGCGTTCTGTAAAAACTTTGAGATTAAGGGATTCCTTATCTGAACAATACAACAGCATTAGATTAAGCAACAGTAAAAAAATATGTAAAATAGGAAATAAGTAGAATGAAACGAATAAATACAATTATTCCCTGATATGCTGCGATTTGCCTAATCATTGTATCCAATAAATACATTAAATGCTGTGTGTTGCTCCTTTTGTTCCATATTTCTTATATTTCGCGGGGCCAATAAAAGCAAATATTGTGCAAATAAGCTCTCTGGACATCACTTATCCACTACTATAGATGCAAGGAAATAAGAGGTGAAGTACGAATCTCTCTTGTTGTGTCCATCACATAATTTCGAGGCTGGACTATTGTGAGGAATATTGTTTTACCATGTGATGCTATTGTACTGTATTGCTCATGTGCTGACAATAAAAAACCTACCGCGTTCCAGCCGTGGTGAATAAAGTTGTTCTAAACTTTAATCTTCTAATCACTATTTAATGAATCACTATACTTTTATTGCATTACCAAGAACAGCCAAAGTCTATGTTTCAGTATTGTCACTGACAGAGACAAAGTGAGTCACAGAGCCAGAGTAACCCACTGACCACTTAAAGGCGGGGTGTCCCATTTCCGAATTACGCTTGTTTAGACAAAGTCGAGTACCAAAACAACCTTGTAGCCAATCAGCAGTCAGGTGCACAGTGCAGAGGACGGACATTAGTCGGGCCGAGCGCTGACGAAAGTGAAAGATGGGGCTAGGGGTGTGTCTGTTTTGGTGATTTGAACATCAACAACGGCTAAGAGAAATCGGACACCCTGCCTGTAATTATAAGTTGCATAGTATGATGATGATGGCAGTAGATGGATGATGATGATAAAATGTATCAAACATGTCTGGAGACATTAGTTGTGTTTGCACGTTGACCAAAATATGGCGATAGTTTTTCATGCACATGTGCAGCATCAAAAAGGCAAATTCTTATTCTTTTGAACACATTGTTAATAGTTTGGTACATTCTTGCAATTGATTAGCTTATATACTATTGTCTTCTGTTAACCACGATATGAATAGTTTTTGTGTTCGCGGTCTACTCTGTCTGACCTCTGTATAACTTGCTGACGTGCTAATCGCCTTTCTTGATATTATTAATCTTCTCAGAAAAGCAGAAAGCAAACTTTGCTGTCGGAGAGAATATCATTGGGAATCTGACTTGGAGGGTTTGTTAGTCTCTCAACAGTAGCAAAGAGAGTGCGAGTGTTGTTTAAGTTAAAGTATATAAGGTTTGAGAAAAAGGTCTGTCTGGCTGCGCCAAGTTCCGCATTGAAAGCGCGAAGACTGTCTTTATAGATGCTATGATGAATTTCAAGTTTCTTCTTCCGCCACATCCGTTCAGCTATTCTGCATTGTCTTTTCATACTCTGTACTACTGTTGATTTTCACCAAGGTGCTTTTTGTCTGCCAGTCTTCTCACTGAATTACAGCGATATCATCAATAACATTCTTAACTTTTGAGCTAAAGGAATCAAGGAGAAGATCAACAGAGAGTGTTGAAGATAAACCTTCATAAATAGCACACTCGTGATCTCATTGACGCATCTCTTCTTGACAGAGACAGATCTCGATTCGGTGGTAGGAGAGATCAATATATCAAAGAAAATATAGACGTGATCGGATAGTACATCCTTGATATCAATGCATGAAATATTTAGACCCTTGCTGATGAGTAACTCGAGAGTGTGGCCACGACTGTGTGTGGGTCCATGCACCTGCAGGATCAGTTATCATTTCTATTGTAGTATTGATTTCTACATTATGTGAATATTAAAAAAAATCTGGTTTTAACTAAAGATTATATGGGCGCAATTTTTTTTAAGCGAATGACCACATTGATCAACTATTTACAATAAACGCTGCAATGTTTAATGAAAAAATAATCGTCTTAATTTTTTATTTCACTCGGACTTTAAGAAAATCACAGGGATTTGCAGGTATTTCATTGTTTCGCATTATTTGTATGGATGATTCAAGAAACGTAAGTAAGCACAAACAAAATTTACGTAACGTGGCTAGCTGTAAAATTGAAGACAAAATGTTATACTTGAATCTTTAGTGTGCAAATAATACATCTTTTTCGGAAGGAAAAAATCTTCTAGCAGTGATCTAACAGAAAAGTCACCGACCATTTGCGCCAAAAGACGCCGCTCAGATCCAAAAGAATGATGTCACCTCAAGTCGAATGCCGACCGCGGTGCGCATGCGCAGACCATCTATCTCGACCAAAAGTGTGCTTTCCTTTTACAAGAGGACGAAATGCGTAATATGTACATACGGTCGTTTCTTATTTGCACCCTTAAACAGCGAAGGCATATTATTTACAATGGAAAATTGTAAACTAAACTCTGTATCATGTAAAATTGTTGTTTTTTGTTAATGATTTAACTGTCACGTGCGTCCAGAACTTTCTAAACAATGATTACAAAACAGCCATAAATGAAATGTATAGATGTAAAATCATTCAAGGTAAAGAATACATGTCGTGCCAACGTACTGCCGGTAGATGGTGCTCTTTGAACGAGTACACGGTGCCAGACTTGCGTGCGTGCGTGTGCGTCCGTGTGCGCGGATGATGCTCGGGATGCTGGTGGTACAGAAACAGAAGCATCCCTCCGTCGCCTCCTCTTTCATTAGCCGATGCTCGTTCCTCACTGAGTCGACGTCCAGAGAGCACTTCGTTTCCCCAAATAACCTCAACAGGGCATGAGCGCAGCACTCTTATCCAGCTGAATTTCGGATTTAACACGGGGAGAGTAGAGCGTCGTTCCCTGGACATCAATTGGTAAGTGTGCATGTCATTCCATTGCACTCTTTCAACATCGGTGTTTGTTTTAAAGCACTGTTTTATGCCAGTTCAGTGTCTGCTTAAGGTGCCTTTCCATGTCGGTAAATGATGGAGGATAGTAGCGCAGTATGCACGAGATCTGTCATTAGAGGGATTAAATAAAACACGTATTGTAACGCGTTTAACGCGCTCAGTTTAACAATAGATTCTGGTATTACGGATCATTTGGGTAGATTGACCCAAATATGAAATAGAAGATGAGCGAATGAAAGGTGTTTGATCATTGACTGGTAATGTAGGATGTTTTAAGGATTTGCTCTTAAACACCTGAACAAAGCTCCTGAGCCACACGCCAGGTGTCCACGATGCGCACATCATTCCCAGTAAAGAGTTGCAATTTTGGGAAGGCCTTTTCTTTTCTCCTGGAGAACTGCGGGAAGTATGGAGTAAATGTGATTTTTTTAAATGTTTTTTTATGTGTTTTTCTACTTTATATAGAGTTGTGCTGAACAGACAAAAAGCCCCTGTGAAATGCCAAGAGGTCTACGAATATGTCCCAACAGCTCAGTTTTGTCCATTCCTAGAATATTAGGAAAAGGTTCCAGTGACATTTCAGTGCCGTACATTTATGAAAAGACTACAAATAACGTGTCTTGCCAAATATTTGGAGCAAGATTGTAGCCGTGGTATGAAGCCATGGAGTTCATTGTCATAAGAAGTATCGTCTAGTATAGCGTGTCCAACGCAAGAGGTTCTGCCTTCTTCCTGCGATGTACGCTTCGAGCGTGCCCATATGTCAAGTCTGTTGTTGTTTACTATGGCATTAATTGGCATGTAGGTGTAAGTATTTTGCAGTGCCACAGAGGAGGTGATGAAGCTTCTCCATTAGCGGCGAATACAGTATTGACTTACAGAGCTGACTGACAGATCTTTCTACGGAGTGCCTGATCCCATCTGTAAATGAGCTCATTGACTGAATCTAAACCGAATCAAAGGCATGCGATGTAATCTACTGTACAATGATCGTGGTCTTCGCAAATGTCATGCTTTGGAATGAGATCTTCAATGCATGCACTAAGGCTTAGAGACGCTGTTTATCAAAACATCTCACTTATCTCATTGCCATGTGTCAATAACTCAAAGCACACAGCGTAGGAGATAACAGCGAGATTCACTCCTGTTAGCCTTTATTGGGCCTGAGGATTTGGCCAGATTGATTTTAAGTCTACCCGTCTGCTGCCATCAGACGTGACTCTTGGTTATAATTTGTATCTCGCTCGCATGGCGGCCTGTAAAATCAGCATGTGTTTGGCGATCGAACAAGGACAATGTGTGAACTTTTTCTCACAGATATGCACCACATTAACAGATGGATCTCGTGCCTGTCTCCAAGGCCGCTGTTTATAGATGACGATCAGCATGGCCAGGTCAACAGGCAAGAACGCTGTTGGATGAAGATGCGAAATTCTTCGTCAGTGTAATTAAACGCAGTTCTGATGATTCATTCGTCCAAATGGACTGATGTCGTTTTCTAATGTTCCTAATGTACTGATCCGTCGGTGCCTGTCACAGGTTTCAATGTGGAGATTGCTAATGAGTTTAGCTATCAAGGGCTCCAAAGGCTAATTGAGCGCCCAGAAAGCCTGGCGCTGAAGAAGCTGTCATTCCTTTTTTCCTTGATATGAATTATTTATTTCAAGGAGCTCTAGGTGAGCAATATGTTGTTAACTGTAGGACACATCTCAGGTTCTGGGTTAACGTGAGTGATGGTTTCGTTACCGGGGCCACATGTGCACTTCACAGCGACACATGACAGGTTCCGGTTTTAAAGGGATATTGCAGACGTGATAATGATATTTAACGAACACGAGGCAGTGCTGGGCGAGTGACATGATTGGAAAATGATGTCACTTTAGAGAACTCATTACGGGTGATTCGGTGAGGTCATTGCCGCTAACAGGAATGGGTTCAACACGACTGTAGATTTTAATGAGACGATGGCACCAGTTTTGATAAGCTTTCACAATTGTTTGATACAAATTTGCACGTATGGCATAATTCAACCTGCATTTGTCTAAATGTAATTGAATCAAGTTGTTAAGGTGTTTTTTAAGTGTTTTGTTGAGGTGTTAAATGGTTCTAGGTTGTTGCTTACTAACTCATTTACCTAACATACGATTTAAAACCCATATTGTCCACCGGGTGAAAATCACTTGGTAATGTTTTTTACTTCTAATTCTATGTTTAAATCATAGCAATAGTGATGCTTGGCTTAGATAAAATAAGCTGGGACAGATGGGGTAGGGTGGGACTGTTTTGAGAAAAATTAGGACGTCTGGTCATCTAGTCCCGGGGGGTTTTGAGTACAGGATGAAGTGTGAAATTGAGAGTCGTAAATGAACAGTACGTAGGCCTTTAAATCAAGGTCATGTGCGTGATAACTAGCATTCACAAGTTTTTACACTTAAAAAATAAAGTACTTCATTCTGATTTTAATTCTGATTTCTGATAAACTTACTTAAGAAGCCACTCCGCATAATATCACATTTTAATATTTTATCTTAACTGCACTGGCTTTTTTTTTAACTAGATTTTTTAACTAGCTTTCACTTGATTACACTTTTTAGTAAAATATGCCAGTGCAGAATTTCCTTTCTGAAAACAAGTATAAATATGGTATGTAGTGTTGCTTCGCAACTTTTAAACAAGTTTTTCCTGTTTTAATTGTTTTAAGATATTTAAACCCAAAAAATAACACGAGGAACAATACAAATGTGTATACCTAAGGTAAAGTTTTTTTTTGCACACTGAGCACCCATTCAGCACCAAATGATTGGTTATCAACCTTTGCATAGGAACTAAGCATCAACACCCAGAACATTTCAGCTATATACTGTATGTTAGAACCAGAGACCCAGTCACTTTGTAGAATTCAGTTTTTAGACTAGAGAGGAAGGTTCAAATTGTATTGTTAAAGCACTATTATAATACAGTCTCTGACACCGTGTCTACACCGGACGCGGCACACGGCTTGTTTGGATGGGATTGTCGCGCCGCATCCAGTGTGGACAACACTTTAATTATAATGGGTTCTACTTCTTATGCGTTCTATTGTCTTTCGTCCGGTGTACGACACAGTGTTATATGTGTGGGTTAGGTTAGGCTGCCAGAGGAATATCAAATTGAATTTAAAATTGTATTATTTGCTTTTAAGTCATTGAAAGGTTTGTCCCCCTCCTATTCATCTGATCTTGTTAATGAGAATAGGTCGACTAGATGTTTTCGATCCGCAAATAATATTACACTAACTTACTATACCCAAGATCTAGATTGCGTTCCGCAGTGGCCGGTTCTAGACTATGGAACAATCTTCCTTTATCTGTGAGATCTGCATCCACCGTCCATGATTTCAAATCCAAGTTAAAATCTCATTTCGTGCTTTGAATTCATTATAACTTTAGATTTTATTCTTAACAACTGTTGTCATTTATTCATTTCGTATTATGTTATTCTTACTTCATCATTTTTTATTTCACCCTTGTACAGCACAGGGGTCAACATTAGTTGTGTTTATTTGTGCTATATAAATAAATGAAAATATGTAAAAATATCATGGATAGTTAAACTCCATATGACATTTTTTTTGTAAAATCACAGAGACAAATTTTTTGAAGTAGGTTTCTGCCGGACACGGAGGGGGGGCGTCTCTCAATTGTGGGGCGTTTTTTAACCAGGATGGGCACTTCTCAACCATTCAAACAAAATGGCCAGAAGCCGATGTCTGATTTATTGAGCGTTTCTGAATGGGATAGGTGGTTTTCAACCGTCCAATAGGAGAAGGGTATTGGCAGTCATGGAACACATATGCCATGGAACACATATGCTAATAAAACATATGGCTCGAATTCACTGTAAGTCACTTTGGATAAACGCGTCCGGCAAATGCATTCAGTAAATGTAAAAATGTAAATGTAAAACAGACAAAAGAGCTTTTTCTGCTTGTTTAGCGGAGGTAGTTTTTGGCATATTCATTTGCACAAACAATTTAGTGCTTTAAGTGTTGTTTTCATGCTGTGGAGGAAAATAATTCTCTGACCAACTGATCCTCATTTGCTGAGTCAGCGGAGTCCTTTCGGTGTGTGTCTGTGCCTCTTACCGTATTGATTTTTTTGGAAAGGAGGAAGGGAAGGTCTAAGAACCAAACAACAAACGCTCACTGGGGAAAGAGAGGGTTAATCAAACTGTGCTGTGGCTTCTCTTCTTTCAGAACTGAATGCTTCCAAAAGTCTCGGCGTAGCTCCTGAATATGCCTCGGTCCTGTCACGATGTGAGAACCTAGTCGTAACCAGCCATCTCTGCCGGCTTGCGCACCTTGGGCGGAAAGCGTTCATCACCGAGCCGGCTATTTTTAGACTCTTATTTATAGCCCTATAGAGAATGAAATCAGATGCACGCCTTTGATTGACAGTCGGCTTCGGTGCAATGAAAAAGATGTCTAGAAAGGATCTAAGAGACGAAATTGACAGAGCAATATCACAAGGCCTCATTTTTAACACCTGGCTCTGAGGCTGTGTCTCGTGGGTATAATATTGGCGCTAAGCTCTACTTGAAAAATTGTATAGCGGAGTGTCTCGTGCATAATCACTAATATGCATTAGCATGATAATCTCATTCAGATAAGAACACGCTGCCTGTTTGTTTCATCCCTCTGATTGGCAGGGTCTGTTGCAGACGGGTGACCTCAGGGTTCAAACCCCTTTACCCCAGCAGTGGGTGGACTGGTTTCCAGACGATCTCGGTGCTCTCCGAGGTGCAGCCTGCGCAGTCACGCTTCACTGCGTGTAATTATCAAGGATGAAGCCATTCTCCAAGCGTTCATCTTTTTTTCCCCTCCGATCCCCTCGTGCCGTACCCTCGAAATGCAAAATTGGCTCCACTTCATAGGAGTGTTATGCGACTCGTCAGGTGACTTGACCAGAAGTGAGTAGAAGCAGAAAAGGCGGGTTTTGATTCAGCTTAATGCTGTGCCATCCACGCCCTCCAAACTAGACCTCCTTTGTGTCAAACGCTCCGTCACAGGGAGTGTAGAGCTGGTCGCCGGGGCATCAATTGAAGCCCCTCCGTGGAGCAGTCTGCTGGAAACCGTAGCAACCATTAGCAGCGTGGTTACCATGACATCCATCCAGCGAGGCTGGGTTCCTGGCTGGACTCCACTGGGAGTTGTGATGGCAGCATTTGGAGCGAACCGGGACCAACCGTTGTGACCAAAAGAGTTTTTTGGTATTGGGATGAAGGCTTAGTTTTATATTAACAGCGGTGGAGAGATGGGAAAAGAAATCAATTTTCTGTTAGATTACACGTCCACGTGATGCCAAACATCCTCGATTGGATTTCCTCAATGTTTTGGTGGTTATTTAGCAACCTGGGTCTTATTTATGATTACCTCAATCACAAACACGGCACAGCCCGATCAATCCCGAGAAGATCAATCAGAAGAAGAGTTCGGAATGTAAAGGCCATACGTGGATTCATTGCCATCAGACAGGGAAGATCAGGGTCTTGTTTGTTGAATGGGGTCTGTGAGCGGTCAGTGACCATGCGGTAGACTTTGAATACATCACAATGACAGGTTCAGCTCGCTGGCCTTGTGAAGCGTAGGGTTGACTGGTCATGTCGGGTCCTTATCTGTTGAGAGGATACATTCGTCAGTGCTCCATGCAGAGGTCAATAACGCTTACGGAAATGTATTGTGTTGTATGCGTTATGTTTTAGGGAGCTAGTCGTTTTTATTATATAATTACAATGATTATTATTAATATTAAAATAATAATTCATTTAAATTTCATGCAGAACACGAAAGAAGATATTTCGAAGAATGTTGTAACATTGACTTCCCCCGTTGACTTCCATTTTATGAGCACAAAACCACTGAAACATTTCTCAAAACGTCATCTCTTGTGTTTTTACAGAAGAAAGAGTCGTATACAGATTTTCAATGACATGAGGGTGAATAAATGATTCATTGAAATTCTTTTTAGGGGAACTGTCTCATTAATGAAAATGAACATTCTGTCATGAATTACTCACCCTCAAGTTGTTCCAAATCTGTATCAATTTCTTTGTTCTGTTAAAAACAAAGAAAGATATTTGGAAGAATGTTAGCAACTGAGATTTTCATTGACTATTATTAAAATGGTAGTCAAAGGTGCCTCAGAACTGTTTGTTTTCCTAAAATCTTTCAAACATCTTTTGCGTTCAACGGAACAAAAAAATGATACGATAATTATTTTTACTATGGAAGTCAATGGTGCCCCAGAAATCTCAGTTGCTAACATTCCTATAAATATCTTTCTTTGCGTTCGTCAGAGAAAATCATTTATACAGGGTCGGAACAACTTGAGGATGAGTCATTCATGACAGAATTTTTATTTGTGGACGAACTGTTCCTTTAAAGTGCCTTGCACTGTTTAAAAGTTTAATGAAAGTTCTTTATGTTTGATAGTCTTCCTCTAATAGCTTTATAATGTTACCTTTGCACAGAAGAAATATTGAAAAAATTGCTTGTGATATTTGGAAAGGCGTCTCCAATAAATGTAAATGTAGACAACACCGAACAACAACTTTTTTGCCGTCAAAATGTGTCGGTGGAAAATGGCAGGGTGTAATTGAAGTTATCTGCTCTATGGCACTGTGGCATGTGAGAGAGAGAGAGAGAGAGAGAGGGGGGGTGTTCTGTCTCGCTTTGTTTAAACAAGTGTGTTGAGACGGTGATAAGGGTGAGAAAGGGATGTAAAGGGGATTCAAGCTCGTCTGGTTGGGTACCTCTTTCTGATGCTCGAATCAGGTTGACCTTGAAGATAATATTGAGCCTTAACCCTGTTTGTCACAGGCGAGAAAAACTGAATCTATTCTCTAAGTGCCGTGCTGACTACAGAGTCACGATGACCTCCCATCCTCAACCTCAATAGCCTGTTGTTTTTTCTCCCAAATCCCTGTTTTATTTCATTTTATCAGTGTTATTCAGCAGTGTGCCACCTTGCTTAAAAATATGAACAGTCCAATAGCAGATTAAGTCTTGTGAGATTGAGGTTTTATCTCATTCACTTAAGTCCAATGGCAACGAATGGCATTCATTCTGTCTGTGCTAGAGGTCTGCGCGGGACTGTTTTTTTTCATCCGCCCGCTACATTTTTTTCCCGCCCACCCGCTCCCGCCGAAAATTCACTCTGTGTTCACCAGCTATCTGCTTAAAATGAATTTCGTCCCGACCCGACGGATCCCGCTTAATTTAGATCACGTTTCCATAAGCAAAATATGAATAAGAGAATCCCGTTGGCTTATAGCTAGCTCGTGCAAAATGAACCACTGTTTTAACCGAACTATTTAACATCCATGCAAGAAGTGTCCGGGTGACCGTCTCCCCTCTAAAAAACACAAACTTTCTCTCTCTCTTCTCTACGGTGCACTAGGCGACCTGCCCGCTCTGTCTGGGGGCTGACGCACGTAAATTAAACTTAAAACGGAGTAAGAACTGGTCCACGCGCGCAGCACATGCATAACACAGTCCTCAGATCAGGCTCTACATTTGGTCAGTTAGAAGGATGTCGGGAGTGGGCATCCATCCAAATAAACGCCCCCGTCGTCCATAGTACCAGTGTCTCCGACCACTACCGTCTTTTATCCAAAAAAATGTATCCCGCTGCGCAAGAATCCGTATTGGGGTCCCGCGGGAATGCAGACCTCTAGTCTGTGCCATTAACAAACCTCCCAACAAACACAGGGCGATACAGGAAGGCCGTCATATATGTATGTGTGTATGGTTTTCTATGAAAGTAAAAGTGAACTAAAGGACAAACGTTGAGCTTTGAGACTAAGCCTCTTGGAGACACCACAAGGCACAATGAAATCATCCAGTATTCTGTCCCAGTAAATTCTCAAAGGGAACTGTTAGGACACCCACAACACGGTAGAAAGAGCATCTTAACGGAAAGCCGAAGAGGAAGTGGGATGGTAATCTCCAGGCCCTCAGGAATGGAAACAGAAGCGTTTCCTGTCCGCTCGACGATGGCATTCCTTCCACTACTAGTGAATTTTCTGACGCCATCACGCGCCGATGAAATGAAATAATCAATGTGGTAATCAGGGGACTTAATTTAAGATCTGCCGTCTCGCTCAGCTGCTAATTACTGACGCTTATGATTGCATTGCTGATGAGAGTCACCCGTTATTATGAAGAACGTCTTACTGCGCCGTGCCAGAAGAGCCTCTTTTATATGCTCGCCGCGAGTTTGCGACAGTCGTTCGTAACAAACAGATTAGTCACAATCTTGCGGTGATGAATGGCAGGACCATTCTCCACATATCCATATCTTAGGATAGTTAGGCTTCTTATATCCATGCGAAATTAGTTCCCACCCTGTTTTGTCTCGTAAAGCTGGGTTCACGTCGAGAATGAGATGCTGTGTTAGCTGCAGCCAATTTCCCAACTTTGTTATTTCGGTACACGTGTGGTGAAGATGAGACGGAACAACGGTTAGATGAATTAGCAAACCACATGCAGCTAATTGTGGCAGGGCGTCCTCATGCCGGGTTGCTATCGAGATCGGCCTTTCTTTGCTGGAAGTCAAGACACGATCCTCCCTTGCTAACCTTAATCATACAGGATCATAAGCATGACCAAGAAAGCTTATCCGCTGCGTGGATGGCTCGAGGAGGTCAGTAAAGTTGCTCGGTAAGATCTTGGGATCAGGTGTTGATTTTCAGAGCAATTGGTTTGTATTAGGTTATAGATTTGGAATAGGCACCGTGTTTGATTTGGCACACATACAAAGACAAACCTCTAAAAAGCATGGTCTGTAAGACTAATAAAGGTTTGGTTATTTCAGACCTTATGTCCGAAGTTTGTGGTTTCCATTCCCCAGCAAATTCACTTATTGATGAAAAATAGATGCATTAGATTCACTGTCGATCACTTTGGATAAAAGTGTCAGCTAAATGCAAATACGTATTGTACAGTATATAAATTCAACATGATTAAATACTTCACCTCAGTCCCTCACAGCCTAGTTTTTAATCGTATGCACTTTTTATGAGAGCTGTATCTTTATTGTTGTTCATTGAAATAGTGCGATTACAATTATTATCAAGGGAACTACCAACTATCAATGTGATTTTGTGTGCATCTATGTTTTAGATACGCCATTTATGAAACACCAGCACAGCTGGTTGTGTAGAAAGTTGTAAAATTGTTACATGATAACTGCTCACTGCTGATGATCAGACACCTGATTCACAATAAAGAATCAGATCCGGATGGCTGATCTTATTATGTGGTCGGGTCGGCTGAGGAAGGGCTGTCTATTTCACAACGGGCTTAACTGGAAGGGATGTCCTGTGTTTGTGTATGATACTGTGAAGGAAAAATGGCCTTTTGGAGCGGTAAATAGTCATCGGAGTCGATTATTTGAACTAATGTGTATCTTTATGCTGATTGGAATGTTGTGCAAAATGAAGATGTTTTGAGGAACGTTGGTAACCAAACAACATTGTCCCCCATTGACTTCCTTTATATCGAGACAAAAGGCATTTTTGAAGAGATTTATTTTGTTTCACAGATTTTTTTTTGGAGGAGACTGTCTCTTTAAGTTGAGGCCTAATGTATGTGACTCATTCCAAGTTGGTCACTTAGAGGTCGTATGGATTATTATTTCTTGTTTTTGTGTTGTTTGTGGTTTTGTAGGTGTCTGTCTATGACACAAATCACAAATCTATATTGATATTTCATTTGCGTGCTGACTCTGCCACTGTCTCCCTCATTATTGTGTTCTTAATGATGGAACACATCACCAATTTAAGCAGTTTTGAGCTTACCTGTCACTAATTCTCAACCTCATGTTGTTTAAATGTGTATGATGTGACACAAAAGATATAATGCAGATTCAGAATGTTGTCCCCCCATTCACTTCATTGTATAGAAAAAAAATCAATGGCAATCTTTTTCTTTGATTAAACTATGACACCTTTACAGAAAGGAAAGGTTTAGTCTTGATAAACACAGGGGTTAAAATGACGCAATTGATGTAAAGTGTCACATGTAACGCACTCTCACCTGTCATTTCAAACACGGCACTTTTGTCAAAAGTCATTTCTTAAACCTCTCCAGTTCAAACCAATCATTGGCAATCACAGGGTGAAATTCAGTCCTTGATTTCAAACGACACCTTACAATTTATCGTCTGCCAGACCTCTTCACAGAATTCAAAGGCCTTCCCTGTACCTTCAGAGAAAATTGAATCATACCGAAATTGAATTATACTGTATGAATAACTTCGAATGTAATATCTGACATTAGGTGGTGGTAAATTTGAGCCATCAATCACAAAGGACAATCATATTTGCTGGACCTTAAACTGAATTATAGCACGGACAAGCTGGCTCTCACGTAAGATAGTCGTTGTTTTCAAATTTTAAACAAAGTATTCTTTGGCTTTGTATGAAGTTAGTTTGCAGTTTGCTGTCTCCACAGTGTTCTTTGGTTTGTTTCTCAAAAACTCAAAGATGAAGATTACAGATTTGGATAAAAAAATCTCCGCATCTCCTCATCTCCTTCCCAAAATATGCATCAGTGAGCGACATCTTCATTAAAAAGCAGAATGATATTCAAAACGCATTGCTTCATTTAGCGAAACTCCCTAATGAAGTTCTTGCAATTAAGCCGGATCAATCTTCCATAGATATTATTAAGATGACCACACGGATAATTAATTTTGCAAATTCATAAGAGATCAAAGCCTCTAAAGATTTTTTGCTAAGGTGAAAATCTTGCCTTTTTTTTTACTTGAAAGATTTCTTGAACTGTGGTATATTTGCAGTTGCCAAATGATCCGTGCAATAAGTTGACACAGACGGTGTCCCAGTGCAGCCAACAGAAACAGCTGAATTTGTTTATCTATATGGTAACATCCGTCTACTGAAAGTAAATTACATTCACATTAACTTACTGAGTGCATTAATTTAAAGGGGCCTTGCATCCTAAGCATTACTATGGATAATATCAGTTCATAGTACATGAATAATATGTAAGCTAAATTAACATAAATTAAATATAAATATAAATGTACTAATGGTGATATTGAAAGCTATTTCTGGTTCTGTACATCTATAATTATGTTGGGGGCGATTTTGGGGAAGGTTTGTTGTTGCCAGTGTACAAACATATGGAACACCATATGGTCAGTGTGTTGGTGCCCATTTAACAATAGAAAATAATAGCAAACAAAGGAGGTTTGTTTGTACTTTTCAAATGCAGAAATAAATTGGTCAAGCGTTTAGTTACCAGCTTCCCTTTCACACATATACAAATCACTTAAAGGTGCAACATGAAAGATTAAGGAGGATCTATTGACAGAAATGCAATATAATATACATAACTATGTCTTTGAAGGTGTATAAAGACCTTACATAATGAAGCGTTATGTTTTTATTACCATAGAATGAGCTTGTTCTATCTACA
Organism: Triplophysa siluroides; assembly: GCA_006030095.1. NCBI lineage: Eukaryota > Metazoa > Chordata > Actinopteri > Cypriniformes > Nemacheilidae > Triplophysa > Triplophysa siluroides. The sequence continues at coordinate 177,674 of VCII01000879.1, read as the reverse complement.
TACACCGCGGATCCCCTTACATGGAATTCTCCATGTTGTTTCTACAGTAGCCCTAAACGGACAAACTGCTCTACTGAGCGCGTTTCGTAAATACGTTCTCTCCTTCGGCAAAGAAGCGGAAACGTGACGACATCTTTGTCCTGTGTCAGCCATCGTAGTGCTTTGAAAGGGAGCGGTGGAGCGAGCCGTTGGTTGCAATTTGCAACTTTACCGCTAGATGTCGCTAAATTTAATATCTGGATCTTTAAGTTGTATCCCCATTTGTCATTATACGTCTAGTTGGTTTTGTGTTAGATTAGGAAACGTGTCCTATTCCTTTGTGGAAATTAGAGATTTCATGCTGTGGATCAAATGCAGTTGTGTGTTTATCAAGCAGGATATACAGTAACCCTTGTAGAAACTGCATGTCATGAAAGATTCTATGCAAATGTGCGGTGTACTCTGTAGTCCTATTAAAATGGACCGCTGTGTTATCATATACATGAGGTCATGTCTGGTGTTTGCTGCTGAGATTTGAGATCTGTTTTCCATCCACTGCTGTGTTTCAGGTTTGCCATCTCACAGCGATGAAGGGAATATGCATTTCAATGCATGTAAACATAAACAAATGTACAAGATGGCTCAATTGCTGATAAGGTTATTGTGTTTATTCTACATATTGCCAGACTGAAATGAAATGCCAGAGCGCTTATTACATTGCGGTTGCAGTGCGCAGAGATATAATAATGGCATCGGACAGTTTTTCTCTTCCGAGATGTGACATTAATAGCTCTATAGATTAGATTTCAATTTGTTTTTTCAAACAGGACTGTTCTGCATGAATCTAGTGGACAGGGGGACGGCTAAAGGAATACGATACCCGGCACTGCGATGAAAAACAAATCATTAATATTTCAGGGTTCTCTAGACCAGTGGTTCCCAACTGGTGGGTCTGTCTGTTTTGATAGGATAGGTTAATGAACATAATACGATGCTGCATGGTTAGATTAACGAAATGAATAAGCTTATCAATTTTTAAAATGGAGGAGAATGTGTTCGCCATATATTTCGGTGTGGACGTCAAAGGTCGTGCATCCAATCAATATTTGCGGTTTTGGTGCAAATTAATTTGTCCCTTGGTAGATGCTAGGATTGCCATCCACCAAAACCATAAACAAAGCTATGTAACCAAGAGTACATTAAAGGGATAGTTCACCCATAAAAGAAAATCCTTTCATCATTTAGACCCCTTTAATGTCATTCCAAACCTGTATGACTTTCTTTCTTATGCAGAACACAAAGGAATATATTTAGAAAAATGTTGGTAGCCAAAAAATCCTTGACCCCGTTGACTTCCATTGTATGGATTCTAAACCACCCAAAGACATTTCTCAAAATATCTTCTTTTGTGTTCAACAGAAGAAAGCGTCATCTACAGGTTTTGAGGGTGAATAAATAATGACAGAATTAGATTTTTAGGTGAACCTTTTTTTTATGAATGATGGTTATAGTGGAGACAGCCTTATTGGAGGCCGGAAGAGTACTTGAATAGGAAGAAGACAGTGATGTGCCAACGCACCTGAGTAGGGACCATGAAGACAAGCTCCTCCAACCGCTGGAGGAGGGAGTAAGAACACATCCGGATGCCACTCCCGGAGATGTTGCTCTCCGATGGGTTGAGCGTAGCCTAGCGTGACTGTTTGCTTGCTGTGGATTGAGACTAGTTTGACATCATGAGTCAAGTGCGGTCCTGGTTGTGTTCCACCGGCTGCCAAACTCCTTGAGTACAGAGTTTGTTGACATTTTCATAGGTCGGAAGGGAAAACAAAGAGGAATCAAACAATGCCGGAGGGCATCCGTTTGGCTGGAAAACACATTCGATCCACTGCATTTTTATGAAGTAAAAAAAGGGTTTCACATGGGTGTTTTGGTTTCCACTGCATTCATTTAGTTGTGCCATTCTATGTCTGGCTCTGGTGTGCAGTCGGGCTCATCAGCTTTTTCAAAGCTTTCGGGTCTTATCTCAGCTGGACGACAGAAATGCCAGACTTCCCCAATGAGCTCAGCCAGGTAGCGCTGAAATAGGCCACGTGTCAGAGGAACAGAAATTACATGTCAGATGCCCAGGGCTCAAGATGCCCTATGAAACACGATGTTTAGCAGCTTTGGCAAAGTCTGCTTTGGTGAAGAGGGACAATGAAGTAGTTATCATGCCCTTGTTTGTAACTTTTTGGCCCGGAAGATACAGCTAAAGAAAATTAATTCTTAATATTTTATAGTCTTTTAATAATATTCCCTATGTATCTTAGTATTTGAAGAATTTAGATTTGTTTTTTTTAAATAATGTTTTTATTGTGTAAGTTAGCTGTATTTTGTTATGAGTTATTATGGCTTAAATCAAAACAAACCAACTGCAGTTTGATTGATATTAATTAGAATGCACAATAAAAAACATGGCTTTTGAAAAATGATCTCATTTTGGAACCAAACTCTCATTTATATATTTATCTGACAGCCATTGTAGCCAGAAATATTGAAAATGTTAAATGCATCTAGTTAAAGAGAAATAATGAGAACATGAATGTGTATACAGGTAAGGCTTGTGAGAGTCAAATTCAAATGTGCGGTGTGAATTTTTTTTGAGGATTTATTGACAGAAATGCAATATAATACACATACCTATGTCTTGAGAGGTGTATAAAGACCTTAGAAGATGAAGCGTTAGGTTTTTATTACCATAGAATAAACTATTTCTATCTGCATACACTGCGGGTCCCCTTGCATGGAGTTCGCCATGTTGTTTCTACAGTAGCCTTAAACGGACAAACTGCTCTACAGAGCGCATTCCATAAATACGTAAAAAAACCACCTTAGTCCTGGCTCAGCCTCCATAGTCCTTCGAAAGGGAGGGGGTGGGGTTGAAGTGAGCCGTTGGTTGCAATTTGAAACCTCACCACTATGCCGCTAAATGTCACACATTGCACCTTTAAAAACCATCATTGAAAAAATTATTGTACCGAATTACGTTTTATTCCCTGCTTATGTTTTCCCTGTTGGGTATTTAAGGCTCTTAACAGGGCAGACTATCAGACACGACTCTTTCCAGTGCTTGGATTGTTCAAGTTTGTTTATTTATTTCCTCGGCCGCTGCATGCGGGCGCCTGGCCGGCGTCCTGCAGCACCAACGCAGGGACGGAATTCACAAGTCGCGTGGGAAGGAGGACAGACTTCCTGCCCAGAACCAATGCACTGACATGCGCAATATGCAGGGAAGTGACTGGGAGAGGAGAGTAGGAGGAGAGGAAGAGAGAGAGAGGGCTGATTTCCTTTCTGACACATTCAGCCCACTCTTTTGGGTCTCCACAGATGAGAGTAAAAAGACTGCTCAGAGAGGCAGGGTGCTGGCCATAGATAATTGGACGCTAGTCTCTATAGAGATGGATTTAATACAGTGTTTGTTTAAAATGAGCTTGACATCAAAATTGAATGCACCTTATTCCAAAGAATAGCTGTCTCTGCATAATCTTTTATCAAGATATAATGGAATTGTTCTTCCTCTGAAAACAGAACCCTCATTAGATTCCATAAAGCCGGTGGGCTTTAGGGAACACGGGACCCGCCCGGTCTGTCACGATCCCATGATATCACAGGTGGGCGGTGTGTTACTGTCTTGACTGGACTGTTAATAATAAATGTAGGCAAAGCTTATCATATTGACCTGTCATAGTGAGAATATATGAAATATTTCATTTCTGCTTTTGCCATGAGGCAGATAAGTGACAGGAAAGCAATGTGACTTAACCTTAGATATACCAGCTGACAAACTCTCCAAAAGGCTGGCAACCTGCGTTGACTAGCTGTTTTCAGTAGAGATGTGCAGTACATTTATCTACATTTTAGGCCTGTCAAATCGATTAATTGCGATTAATCGATTCCAAAATTGAGAAGTCATGTACAATAAATGTGTGTGCTGCATATATTAAAAATAAATAATAATACACATTTGTTCTGTCAATCGATTAAAAATGATCTGATTAATCGCATTTTTTTCCTGTGATTAATCACGATTAATTGCACATAACATTAATGATTTAAAATATACTTTTACATTCTAATCATTTCATATTTAATCTTCAAATGAATGTAGAAACAACTGATATCTTTAAAGCATCATTTTATGAATGAACACCAACATTCTGTTATTAGTACTGTAACTGATGTGTCTATTAAATGTATTATTTTTCATTTATTTTAACATAAATTATAGCCATTTAAGAGTATAATTGAGAGCTATCATGTCTAACAGGTAGGAAATATACAGAAATTGAACTTTACAGTCTTTAATGCTAAATAATAAATTAAATACAGAAGAATTCTCACGAAAGCTACAAAACACATTGAATTCCTCTTTTCTTTTGTTCTTTGATAAACATTAATGACAGGAGTCACTGCAGCAGGTTTAAGAATGCTCTACGCAGATCTGACGCCACTCCCATTTTCACAACTCTTTGCATTCATTTAAGATTTTACAACACGTTGAAGTCTGTGCCTACGAAAATGCTAGACAAAACCGCCTTTCTGGCATCATCTTGTGTGGTTTTATTCATTCAAGCACGAAAGAGAACTTAATACTGGTGCGCTTCTGACAGAGATTCACTGACGCAGCCTTTACCCTGTGACTGTATACACCGGACTGGTAAAAATACAATAAAGTAATAATACATATTAAAAATAATAAATAATCTGTGTATATTTATGTGTATATATGAGAAATATTAAATAAATATATATTAATTCATATTTAAATATGATTTACAGTATACATATAGAATACACATGTTTCATGTATAGACACAAACTTTTTTAATCGATTAATCGTGAATAATCGATTTGACAGCCCTACATCACAGAAACATTAGTGCTTGAGTGCTTCGCTTGGTACTGATTTCTCAGGCCATCACATTACACGTTTATTTCAGTCTTGTGCTATATGTGTTATAAGCTTTCAGCTGAAAATGTTTGTCACAACCAATCCAAATCTGTTTTTGCGATTAGTTGTAGCTGGAATGAGGCGTTTCCCCATCTCTACTGTAGTTAACAGCCAGGTTAAGCCATCAAACAGGATGGATAACAACACCAAGGCTCGATCAGTTCCTATGCACTGGCTTGCCAAACTGCTCCAGGGTTTAGCCGAGAGCAACACAAAGGCTTGTTTTACCGGTTTAAGTGCCAAATGCTGATGAGACGGGCACCGGCACTTACAACCTGGCAGCCTTATTTTAGCCGGGGTGACAACGTGTCTGTCTGCACCTCCTGTCAAATCTTCCAGACTCTCTCCCAGTCCACAGTTTTTCACGTTTTATCCCTCTCTGTGTGGTTTTTCTCATCCCGATTCTCACATTCTGTTGCTCGCCTCATTCTAAAATCACATTTTGTGTTTAGCAAATCAGCTCCGATCGCCCGTTTGTACCCTGTCGTCTTCCTTCACAACGTTTGAACCTTCTTACTCAGTTCTGTTTTTTGTCTCGTAAGTACCCCATTAAAAGTGACATCACGAGGTTGACTAGAGCGGTTAAATAAATGATCTCTGGTGTCTGAGATTCCTGATGAACATGGTTGGAGTTATTCGGGATGCAGACCTGATGGATGTATGTTGTCAGTGTGCATTGATAATGAGGCGTCGAGCAGCTTGTTAGAGAAAATCACCCATGAATCTCATTAAGTGTGCTGTCATGTATATGTTTCCATTGTGTCATGCTACATACGAGAGCCCGGATTAAAGGAAGACGAGGGACATCGGTTTTGAAGGCCTATTACACGTACAGAACGCCCACTTAGCCACAACTTGATTGGTTTATAACATTTATGACAACCACCCTTTTTAAGGTCTGGTGAATGGAGGGAATTAACACGTTGTTCTTTAGTGCAATATTTCAGATCTTATTTGATTGAAATGATCAATACAAATCCGTATTGATTTATTCACCCTTATGTCGTTCCAAACCTGTGTCTCCGTAGTTTTGTGTCCATACAATGGAAGTCAATGGGGGCCAATGGTTTTTGGTTAGCAATGTTCTTTAAAATTTCTTCTTTTGTGTTCCTCAGAAGAAAGAAAGTCATACAGGTTTGGATGACTAAATGATGGATGAACTGTATTATTAATGATTAACATCGGATGATTAGGAGAAACGGGATTATAATGGAGCCTTATTAACATTTGAGTATTTTCCAGTGGATGCTGATAATATGCATTTACACTTGTAGTTAACAGTTTAGTTTTAAAACATAAATAGAAACTTAAACCAGGTAGTGTTTTTTGGCTGGTACAGTAATGTTTATCCTAGTGTGACAAACAGTGCATTACATTTTAATGAGACTACCACGGACTCTGATTTACATACAGAGAGGTTGAAATGTTGAGCTTGAGGAGCGCTGGGTGCATTGCCAAGCGTGGTAATGTGTGACATGCTTTTGTCAGAAAGCTTTTTGTGTGAGCGCATATTCTGTTCCTTAGAGACAATAACATTTTGTAATGCTATTTCAGGTATGTGTTTTTTTGTTTCTTGGTTTCGCAGATGATCCCAAACTTTACTTGTGGGCTATATTCCACACCAAATGCAACCAGAGGTGAATAAGATTTTTAAGGCCATATTTATTGGATCTCTGGATGTGATTGTTGCCGTATTCTTCATTATATTCATATTTATTTGCATAACGCTTTTCCCTAATTTGCGTTACAGAAAAATATATTTAACTTGTAGACACAAAAAGAGCATAGAAATAAAAAAAATGCCAATTATAAAGATTATAGTAGTATTATCTAAATTAATAAACAAAGAACTAAAGACAGTAGTTTCTTTTGAATCTGATTTATTGTATGAATTAAAACCTGATGACACGTTGATATGTAGCTAAGGACGACAAAACCAGTCTTATGGGTCCATTTTTCGAAATTGAGACATCATCCGACGGTTGAATAAGCTTTCTATTGACGTATGGGTTGCTAGGATAGGACGATATCTGGCGGAGATACAACCGTTTAAAACTCTGGAATCTTAGGGTGCCAAAAAATCCAAATATTGAGAAAATTGCATTTGAAGTTGTTAATCAGAGGCATTGTAGCAGGCCATCCACCCACAAAAATAAAGTTTTGATATATTTACGGTAAGAAATTGACAAAATATCTTCATGGAACATGATCCTTACTTAATATCCTAATGATTTTTTACAAATGAAAAATGGATCATTGTGACCCATACAATGTATTTTGGGGCTTTTACTAAAAATGTTCCCGTGCTACTTGTGATCGAGGGTCACATACTGTATGTGTCATTTCAGCGATGACCTGAATCAGGCTGGAAATAAGAAGAAATTTAACATAACACGTTGTGTGTTCAGCGGAGCAAAAGATTATTAGATCACATCACAATAAAGAAGCCACAAAAACCTGGAGTGTTTCAGAAGGTTTTGTTATGATTTAGCATCAAGTTGAGACTGTGAAATGTATTTTTAAACTAAAGGCTAATTGAGTCCGTTCCATTTCAGTGCGTAAGGCATGAAAACATTCTCACTGTTAATTTTTTTAAGACTAGGGTTGACATAGGCCAGTCTACCGCAGAGGCTCTCAGATATATTTAAATGCACCATTTGCCTGCCCGGGGTTGGTAAGGGAGGTAGTACCTTTGCAAGCGGAAACCACAGAGAAGGAAATGAGCTGTATCATTGAAAAATGAAACATTATCCGTTTGTTTGCATGGCATAAAAATGTCTGCGGTGCCATAATGTGGGAATGGAGATGTACTGAGACACAGGAGCTGCATTCTCATATTCTTATGCGCTGTGTTTGAAAAAGTACAAACTTTTTGATCTTCTCGTACTTCTCGAAAGTGCATTGTTGAGATATGCAGGTATGCACGCATAGTACATCCTCTACGCTGTCCTTTGGCATTGTCCTTTGACTCGTGTGACCCGTTCTAACAAAACTGTAAAGTAATTTACTGCACGAGAAGAGTTGGTAGGCGGTAAAAATGTCACTCTGCTTCTCCAATCAGCATCTGAGTTGGACGGTGTTGCTCTCATCACTTGACTTGACAGATACCACCTCATGTTATATCTTAACCTAGCAGATTTTGATGAAGGTTCAGGTTTCTGAATGCTTGTAGCACATACAGAATCTCAGACCTTCTCGATGGGAAGATGGTTGTTTCTGTCTAAATGTCCGAATGAATACCACCGGTTCTGTTTTTCCTGTGGTTGCGATGATACATCCATGTGCAATAGCAAGATCAGAGCTGGGTAAACAATGTGGAAATAGTGGTTTAAGTAGGCATAATCAAATTTTCATGAAGCTAGGTGGAGGCATGCTGTCACACCGGATTAGGCTACTCATCTTTATTAACAAGCCAACAAAGTTGGCAGGCCTGGCCACAACAGCCACTGAGTGAGATAAAATATCCAGAGATTGTCCTATATAGCCATTTATCTTGATCTGAGTCCAGCTAATGCCCAGCTGAGTTATTATTCGTAAATTCTTTGTAATCAATCAATACAGATGCTCGAGAGTGTGTATCAGTCACGGGTTTCCTCATACCGATGTTTGCTCAGTTGCTGCTAAAAATAGACTTAAGGGGTTTATAAGCTAAAAGTGGATATACACAGACTGGATTGAGAATGTATTAATGCCTAGTTGTGTTCGGAATTAAATTATTAAACTGTTTTTAATTGGTTCTTGGTTCTCTGAGGTGGGCAGGGTTGCCAGAGCTGCGTAACATAAACACCCCGCAAATCTAGCCCATATAGACCCTGTCTCAAATATCAAAACTTATACCTAAAATACATAAAACGGTCACTATATATTCATTTTGCAGTCACTGTTATGTATTTCACATTAGGAACATTTTCTTTCTGAAAATAACACCAACTGCATGGAAAAAGAAGACTTGGCAACCCTATTACATACAAATAAATGACTTGAAGAGTCTGAAGGCCATTGCAGATTGAGACCGAAATTTGCGTCCAAATTTTCTGCAAGTTAAAAAATAAATATCACATTTACACACCGCCATCATAAAAAAATCCGACTGGGTTCGATTTTCAAGCATTTTCGAGAGCAGAGAATTCAGAGACACCGTACAAACGAGCGCCAAATACGAAAAGACGCATACGAAAATTTCAGGCTGTTTGTGCAAAGACCTTAAAAGTTGAAAAATCATGGTTTTATTTTTTGATAAAAATAACATACCTCTACTTAAATGATAAGTACTACAATTACTAAATTAATCTTAATTTTACAGACGGTTAGATTAGCAGCAAATTTCTAAATAAGCAAAAATCAATCATAATAATATTCTAGTTCTTCATATTTTATGAATTAGGTTAGTGTCTATTTATTTTTTTATATACTCTTTATTTTTTTAATCAGTATATGTGTTCCTGGAAATCAAACCGACTCGTCCGTCAAAGCACAAAAGCTCAAAGCCTTGTGCTTTTTACGTTTAAACAATTTACCATACATCTAAACACATAACTCTATTTTACTGTTTGAAGTACGAGTCCACACTTAAACATTTTTACCAGGTCGCATAAATTCCAGCGGGGACCCTGGTTTCATGCCACCTTCATTAGACCATAAAGATTAATAATGCATTCCGGTATAATGAAGAGAGTCGACTGATTGATGTTTTTTTTGTCTCCTCCAGAAATCATGCCAGTTCCAGAACAGCCCGCTGAAGCCGAGAAGGCCACCATGCTGAGCCCAGGGCTAAGCGCTTCTAACGGAGATGGACCTGAAACAGAGACCCCGTCTGCCATCCTGGCATCCGTCAAAGAGCAAGTAAGAGACACCTCTAATGCTCCCCGATCACCTCTGAGCACATTTTAGGCGGCGCTCCAGATGGAGGCTTTTACAGTACATTTGCTGTAGTGGAGTTCCTCGCAGTTTTGGCTGTGACTTATCAGCAGACGGCAGCTATCTGTACACATTTGTCATATTAACTCTGGTGCTTGACTTTACAGTTTCTGAGAGGCAAAGATTAAAAGTATTCTGTGAGTGCTTGTCAAGTGATATCAAGGAGATATTAACTGTAAAGGGAACATCATTTACATTCAATCATATAGACGTGTTGGTGGAAATATAAAAGAGCAGAAGCTCAACATACTTTATCATGTTCATTTCTATTCATTCTGTTTATTCTGTGAGTGGAAGTTGTGTTTACTAGACAAAGGTTTGGACAGACCCGTTCATTGTTAAGTATTACGATTTTATTTTGGTAATTAAGTTATCTAAACTTCAACAGATATTTATATGAAAAAGTACTGAATCGAAATGAAAAAATGGTGTTTCTTGCATTATACACGATGTTCACCAATACGTATATTCTTAGGTGGCTTTCTTTTCATCACTGTCCAACCCATCTTTAAAAATTGTCATGTTTTTAAAACATTCTTGTTTAATGAAGTAATTCATGAGCGACTTGAGTGTTCAGGCATAAGTCTTTACATGAAAACGTTTTTCCAAACCATTGACTGTAAAGTGTATAACTTGTGTGATATTCAGGCTTGAAGTGACTGTAGGGCTATATAGTTAAAGCTCAGGTGTGACATTATAAACCATTGAAAGACCATGTGGTGAATAACCTGAAATATTTAGAAAGACATTAAACATAAGAAAGAACGCTGGAGCACAATGACTTCATGTGTGAAGATGAATGTCTGACGGAGGAAATGTTCCTGAGGACAAAACCGAGCGCGGCTGCGATGAATGCAAATTGAGAGTCAAAGGGGAAATCTGGAAAGTGCCATAAAGTCGGAGCCTGCGGAACTTATTACACCTCGGGAATCTGTCTTGGTAATGATTTAATTGACACTACAGTATGCAACATATAATAGTGTGCAATTTGTATTTGATTACATTTTTCATGTTTGCCAAATCCCAGCTCAGCAGTAAAAAGCCACCTGTGTTTTACTCAATGATGGATTTCCTTCTCAGTCATTACGAGGCGGCCATTGGTGCCCCACCTGGAACAGCCCGTAAATCTGTGCAGGTGGCACTTCGGCCCGATCCGTCACAAACATTAGCCACTACTTTTATTCAAACACAGTGGGCTCTCGCCGCATTGACTGAAGTCAATGTGAGTATATTAGAGAACTTTAAAATGTTGATGGCTTAATGTGTGGCTATAAAGGGGAACTCCGAACGAAAATGAAAATGTGGCCATTAATAACTCACCAACAAGTAGTTCAACATCTCTAGGACCCTTGTTTTACCCCAGAAGACAAATTTAGTTTGTTTTTGAACTTTTGGAAGCTTACTGACTCATCCATAGATTTCAACGCAACCACACCAGCCACATGACAGTGCATGCGGTGTCAGCATCACTCGATGCATGCGCCTTCGGCCGTAGAGTGTGTGTGTTTATATTTATTAATTGTGAGCACTTTATGAGGACTTTAGAGACACTTGTTCTATGTTAAATTGGTAAAAAAACTGGCAAATTATGTTCTCAAGAACACATTTACTGTTTCACTTTAGTTTTGCTGTTGACTATATGAAAAACTTGATATTGTCTCTCACTTTGTTGGTGTGTTTTCCTCGCTGCAGGTTGCAAAAGTCTTATCTCATCTCTTCCTTAATATTTGCTTTAGATTGGTGTTTCATCTTGAGACAAGGAGCGCAGAATACAGTTTTGCACGAAGAGGTGGTAGCAGTGCTATTAATACAAATGCTGAAAATATACGATCTTGATTTGTTTAAAAATAAACTGTATATAACTTCTGGGTTCTCAAAATGACTAATAGAAACGGACCTTTTCAATGGTGATCGTTTTGAGATCATTCGATTTAAAGAGTTTTTTCATTAAGAGGGTGTTTATAGTTTCCACAGTGGGCTTTTTTGTTTTCTTTTTAGTGGTACAATGCAATTGACTTGACTTGACCCAAACCCACTCTCCAAGAACCAAGCCTTGGCTCCATCAGTCAGCAATGTGAAAGCCCTCACTTTAAGTTCGCTTTTAAACTTTACATTTCGTTTTCTTCACGGTCAAGGCTACACCCACAGATCATGGCGTTGTTTTTCATGAATGAATTCAACAGAATACAGCCAGCGACTTCTAACCTTTGCATAGAAGTGAGCTACGTAATTTAAAACCGAACCCAACCACCATAAAAAGATTATCACGTTTTTTGACATAAAAATGATTGCTCTGTTCTGATCACAAAGACAATTAAAGTATGTTTTAATAAATGCAGCCCTGAGATTTTATTGCGAGGATGGGAGGGTTATTTCTTTACACCTTCAGAAGAGCTCCGACCGTGCCTAAAGCGCCTTATGCCAACCTCCTTTCATAGTTCCAGGACATGTTTGGCCTTCACATATCAGCGGCCCTTTTAATAAAGCCTTTCATGTTGAACTCTTCTGATTAGAACAGCGATAAAAGATCTCAGACTTGAACTTTAATAAAGAAGCTATTCTGTCACAGTTAGATGTACCTGTTGTCTGAGACCTACTTGTTCCTCACCACCACGACCATTGAAATGAGGATCGCTGTAATGCTAAAAAACAGTTCAGGATAGGTTAAGTTATTCCTATTATTCCACCGCCGAGTACAAAACCATCCGTTGGCGTTTCCTAAGTTCACATACGTGGGATATTTATGTCCCCGGCACGGTTGGCTGAATGTGAATTATGGCCGCGTTATTCTCCAGTGCGACTTGAAATCGTGCAGCGGTGGAAATAAGCGGCTAATGAGATCTTAGGCACACGGAGCTGTTTTGACCTCTGTTCCTGTCCCCCACCGCCTCTCCTGGCTGCTGCGGCACTCGAGCAAGTTGCGCAGGGGCCTGTGGGATTACACCCAAGAGCAATCACCATAAACAGCACCATCATCGTAATCACCTTCCTCATCACCGCCGCCATCAAAATGGTAATGCACTTCAACGGCGGATCGCTGATTCGGTGCGTTCTTGAGTAAACTCTGTTATGTGTTCTCTAAGAGCACGGAAGCCATACAGCACCTGCTGCACTGCGGAAACACAGTCTAAATGTTGAATAGTTTTCTGTTGTAAGAAAAGATCTTTGGCGTTAGCATTGCATCAAAGGGATAGTTCCCCCAAAAGTGAATGTTCTGTCATCCTTTACTCACCGTCTTTTCATTTCAAACCTGTATGACTTTGTTTTGCAGAACACAAAAGATATTCTGAGGAACGTTGATAACCAAACAACCCCATTGACTTCCATTGTATGGACACAAAACAAGACATTTCTCAAAATATTTTCTTTTGTGTTCCTGATGGCAGATATTTTTTGGGTGGACTGTACCTTTAAGAATCGAACGCTTTAGAATGGGGCAGGTGAACCCAAAACTAGGGCTGGGATCACCTCCATCACTCGAGAAGTTCAGAAGATGTGTGTATCCAGTGAAGATGGGGAACAAGAGCTCATAAATATTTATATCATGTAAACGACCATCCGTCTTGCGCATTTTCTTTGAAGCGATGTGAGATCCCTACAGGAGGCGGCAATAGTGCGTCCCCGTCAAGTTGCCGCGTCTTACAAATGAAGCCGTCTTACTTTTGGACGCAACTCCTCGATCAGAGAGATCGATTGGGAAGGGCCCGCATCAAACTGAGCTGGTGTAAGTGGATGTGTGGGACAGGTCTCGGATGAAAGGCAAGCTTTGATTTTGATATTAAAGGATGTTGTGCGCTGGAGATTTCAGTGATCAGTGGCATTTGTTTCACGTAATGCCGGACGAGGTTTCTAAATGTGTTATACAAACCCGCCTGATAAACCTCCTCCAAAACTGCTGCAGGTGGGATTACTGGGGAAAGACTCGGCGCTTTGAAGACGGAGGTGACTAATGAACGCTCAGGAATTGTGACTCATGAACAGGGCGCTGTCAGCGGTGTGACCCACGATCTGTCTGTCGCAGAGCTTACATAAAGTCAACATGGCATATACTTTTTAGTTTTATTACCCAAGCATTATATTACCTATTTGGTACTGTGAGACTTTTGCAAGACGGCATACGCAACAATTAAAGACTTAAACAATACCTTTTTGTGTACACCTAAAAATAAATATGTTTTATGATTTTAGAGCAGTTTGAAACAAAGCAATGTTGTGATTAAATTAAGTTAAAGTGATAGTTCACCTAAAGAGTCAAGTTCTGTCATGAGATACTCACCCTAAAGTTGTGAACCTGTATACATTTCATGTTCGGTTGAACACAAAGAACGATTTTTGGAAGAATGTTGGCAACTGACATTTTGAGGCAACATTGATTACCATAGTAGGAACATTCTTTTTTTTTTTTTTTTGAACACAAAAGAAGATATTTTGAAGAATGTAGGAAATCAAACAGTTCACTCTCTAAATAAATAGTGCTATAGCACTAAAAATGGTTCTTGGCTTGTAATCATATGGGAATTACATTTAGTGCTATTTTGAACCATATGTTGGTGCTTCAGTGGTTCTTCAGGTTCTTTGGGATGACTGAGGTGCTCTATAGAACCGCTGAAGAACCATACAGGGGCTAAACGGGTTCTTTATACGGAAACAGTGCTATATAGCAACTCGTCTCCCCAAAGAACCCTTGAAGAACTACTGAAGCACCAAGATATGGTTCAATATAGCACTAAATGTTATTCCCATATGATTACAAGCCAATAACCAATTTTAGTGCCATATAGCTCCATTTATTTTTTGAGTGTACAGAGCCAGCTGTAATTCATAAATGTTGCCTCTCTGTTTCAAATTTCAGGTCACTTTACAAACTTTTTTAATTAATGTTCAAGTCAATTTATGTAAAAAATGTATCTGGCAACTTAAGTCATTATTATACATTTTTACTTCACCGACTTTTATTTTATTTAAGAATATTTGAAGTAACAGAACAGCGGGACTGGTATCTCATAACAGCAAGTATAGCCAAATATTAGCTCACCATCATGTAACATACATGGTCAGAGTATGTGATATAACAAGAAAACAGGAGAGAAGGAATAATACAGGTTTGTTTTCTAATTTAATTGCTCAATAACTAATTGTTCATGTTAGTTTTTAACTAACGGTTTATGTTTAGCCAGATGTGTCACCTATAGGCTTATTCACACTGATCTGAAAAAACTGGTGTTTGTTTGATCAATGTGAATGTGGATTTAAAATGTCTGTGTTTAAAGTTTAGAGGCGTTTGTTGGATCGTTGTAAATAGCCCTTAAACCAAACATTGCGTGTTTTACCACACCTGATACAATGCACCCAGTGTGGGTGTGATGTCATATGATGTCATGTGACATTTAGCTAAATATGAGCAATAGTCAGTGACACAGTGTTGGTAAAGAAGAGCGTTACACATGTAATGCGTCATACGGTGCTGTCATTCTCACTAAATCACATATGCACACCCATCCCATCACCTAAAAGCTCTCGCACACTTGAAATAGTCCAGTTACCGCACAGATTCTATACCTCGCTGCGTGAGAGAGAAATGAATATGTCACGCATGGAGGAGACACGTGTGGTAGGAGGCCTGAGGGTTCTGTCAGTAATGGTCGGCCTCGGGGAAGAACAGAATAATATTGTCAGCCGTGTTGAGCGGATCACTACAGCAGGAGAGAACAGGCAGACTGCGAGCACCACCCTCCCATCTCGTCCTGTCTGTCTCCCACAGTTCTGCGGCCTTCGGTCTCGCAGTCAGAGGATGTCTGTTTTTTAAGCGGGCGAGCGAGCGACAGTCAGGGCTTGTGCTTGGGTTGTTGTTGTTCTCGCTCAGATTGTATATAAAGCTTTGTCATGTGCGAGATTCTGTGCAGCTTCATTTAGCAGGAAGACAATTTACACTTAAGTTTATTGTTTCTGTTGCTTTGTTTGTTTATCTTCCATAGTCCATGAAAAGCTAATGGACTTTAACACTCGGCTGTTTGCATGATTACTTTAAAACTGACCCAGATGATCCTAGATCTTAATCTTAATCATCTCTACGTACATAAATGTGCGCGGTCATCAGTAATGTGAAGGTTATTAAGGGATGTTGAATATGGGAACCGAGAGAAGTAAAATGTGTATGTGAGCTAAATTATGTTTATGGATGTTTGCTTGTTTTGTATACGCTATCAATATTGAATTGATATTGTCTTAATTAGAAATTGATCATGCAGGGAATGTCCTTCAGTTGGAAACAGGAGTGCTCGGTAAAAGAGTGTACAGCCACTAGATGGCATACGTATGACTCCTAGATAGTCAGCATAGATAGTATACACTTTCTTGGTCATATTGTGTTTTAAAAACCTGTTGCATTACTGCAGTAAGATGCTTGGGAACACTGTTTTGTGACGACCTTGTTTTTTTTTTAAGGATAAGCTCCTCGTCCTTCTTATTGCAGACAAGTTTAGGCCCACATGAATTTAAAGAGTTCAGGATCACTTATTCATTGCGTATTTCTTCTAGATTAGTAGAATAACAAAAAACTGGTCAAAACTATAATGTGATGATGAGAATTCTGTTGTGACTAAAGAAAACTTAAACAAATCAAAGCTAAGTATTTTATGGTTTAGTGTCTTCAAAATAGCTATCATTTGCCTTGAATTTGCTGAATAGACGTTTTATCGGCCTGTTTCTTCAGGTTTCACCCCAAAATACTTTTAAAACAGTATTGAAGTTGTTCCCATTATGGTGGTCTCTTATTGGCCGTCTTTTACTCATTATACATAAAACCTTTTTATTAAATAAAATTGTAGTTTTCTAGAGAAAAAAGTTACTGTATTATATTTTCACAATTATAATTTCTAATACCACATAATTTCTAATAAATAAGATTGCATATAGATTGTATATAGCAGTAGGAAAAATGATCATAATCAGTGGTAGTCACAAGCTACGTTCATACTTTCACTTCAAATCAGATTTTTGGGCATATCCCATTGAAATCCGATCATATTTAGCACGTGTGAACAGCTAAAAATCACATAAAACCTATTGTAAAAAATCTGTTTCAGGCAACATTCACGAGCATTTCTGGAAATCTGATTTAGTCTGACCGCTCAGATCAGATTTGACTCGCTTTTGTCTTACGCCATGTTGAAACGTAAGCACGTCAGACATCATTGCAGATATAAGGCTGCTATGTTGTTGTGTGTGCGCTGGAGGAGACGCCAGCACTGAATAGAGCCACGTATACCAGCTTCATCCACTTCAGCAGCAGGTTTATTAGAGATGGTAATACAGTGCAGCGGCTACACACCATCATATTGTAAGAAAAATGAGCCGTGTTCGACTCTACACAGCGCTGCTCAGATTGATCGGCGTATGACATCATACTGCGAGAGCGACACACGGATCAGGATGCTGTGGAATCGCTCTCGCGGTATTGCGATGTCACACACCGATCGGTCTGCACAGCGACGAAGGAAGTTCAACGCTCACTGTCATTGCCATAGAAACCAAATCCCATTTTGTAAAGAATGTGAGAGCACCACGGGACACTCGGATCGGATCTGAACAGTTGCTATACACAGTGTGGACAATCAATCATTTAAATGAGACTTCAATCGGACATGCACAAAAGTCGGATTTGAGGTGACGTCTGAACGTAGCTAGAGCTGTTTGCCTCACGTTTTTCCTACTTTTGAACCCTAAAGAATATTTTTTTCCTACTTTTGAACCCTTTCAACTATGGTCAACGGTGGCCAAAAAACGTGTGGTTACAAGCATTCTTCCAAATATCTTTCTCTGTGTTCAACAGAACAAAGAAATTTAATAGAGATTTGGAACAATTTGAGGCTAAGCGAATTAAGACACATTTTTCATTTTTGGGTGTTCCTTTAACAGTCCTTAAGTACATTTGCTCTCACATTAATGGTTTTATTTGTATTAAAGCCATAGTAACCCTACAGTTTTATTATGGTGAAGTTTTAGTTCAAACATGACATTTGTAGCAAAACTGTTTGTGCTATATCTGCCAAAAAGCATGGTTCATTTCCCTAAGTTTGGCTTCTCGGAGACCTTTGGTCACTTGAACCTGTTGCTTCTTCTGGTTGCCACAGTCAGATTACGTAATGCTGTCCAATTTTACAGCGATGATGAGGTTGCCTTGGTAATCTTGTTTAAAGACATGTGTAATGAACATCCATGATTAGCATTGGGAAGAAGGACTAAAGATAACATGTGTTTGTTTATAAATATGTGAGTTTTTGTTATTCTGGCATCCTCCTTGTATTGTTCACCTGCATGTGCTTGCGTGTGGGTATGTGCGCGTTTGCTCAGTTTTGCCTTTTCAGGTGTCAGCTGTGTTTCATGTTGTACAGTAGCAATGAGCTAATTATTTTCCAGATTGTATTTCAGATTCATGTTTGTCTTGACTCTGATGCTGTGCTACACTGACGCATCTGTGCGCCGCTGACTGGCCATTAAAAGCGATTATCAAGATGAGTAAAGTTAGGTTAGGAACTGGAGGAAGCATTATAGGTCCACAGGTTTTGTTTGTACGAGTGACACGTGTTCTGTCATTCTGTTTATATCATTCTGTATAAACGTTATCAATAAAGTGCATGTCAGAGACACAAGATGATTGCATGGGGCATATGCATCGTACTCCCTGAGGCTCTAGGATTGGTAGAGCTTTGTGCACTTTAATACCAAGATATCAACAGACAATCTTGTGTTACTGCATCTGACAGACTAATGACGTTAATCCAGAGACGGAGGCTGTCAAACATCAGTGTAGTGCATCACATCCTCTACACAACCGGGATTATATATCACCTGTCAGTTTGGTGGGGACGTGTGACTCGCGCCGAGTAAAACAAATACTGGACATTGATTATGCCATCTTTAGCTTTTTGTTTTCAACCTTAAACAACCCCGATCTCTTTGTCATTTGAAACAAGTGGCAAGAATTATTTATGGGACACGCAGTACTGTAGAAAAGCCAAATAAAGATTTAAAATGAGTGTATTTCTATGTTTATATAGGTTGTGCTGTACTATGAAGGTGGATGGTGGGTGCGATGCAGATAGCCTACGGGATTTACTTCGAAGTCAAGACAAAAACCCTCTGGACGTTCGTGGCACATGCGAAAGCTCTGTTTACATGCAGCGTAACGTGCGGGGAAATCTGAGAGACATGTTTGTTTTAGCAGAGGGCTGTTGCGAAAATAATGACTGAATCCTTTCACCGGGTTCATTATTCATCTGTTTGCTGTCGCCTGTGAGTCATCAGTGAAGTGTCTGTCTAACTGCTACATGCCCTTGTCTTTTTTGTGTATTAGCAGCTAAATGTGATGAAAACATCTGACGTGAGCTTCAGCACAGCGGCAACATTAGGAAGTCATCAGACAAATTGAAAATTGCTGTTTAAATTAGTTTACCATGTTAATAAGACCTTTTTAGGCTGACTAATTCATAATCTCTGTGCCTCCTCCTGAAGGCCCCATTCATTTAACATCATAATCAGATCTTTTTTGACATTATTTTGCTGGGAATTCGATTGTGGAATGAATGCAGATTGATTAGCATTGAATTGTTTTCTGATTCTTTCACACCTAACGTTTCACAAGACTGAGGGTTTGCATTCTGTGTTGAAAGGGGTCCGCTTGCCCGAGCAGCATTCGGGGCTACCAAAAGCAAATTAGTAGAATTTGGTTCAATTTTCAGACTGAAATTCCAGCTCTGGGTCAAAAAGAGATGAACCAAACCATTGGGAAAAAAATAACCTATGCTTGGTTGTTTTAACCGATTGTTGAGTCATATGTAAACAGTTTCTGGGTCATTTTTATCCAATGGTTGTGTTCGTCCCTTTTTGGCCCAACGTTGGGTTGAAAATAACCCAGCTATTTTCAGATTGTTAACATGTCCAGTATGTGACTAACAGGCTTTGACAAGTCTCGGTCGGTTATTCAGGGTGACAAATTAAATCTGAATTTAAAGCTCTGATTTGGGTTAACTCTTAAATTATGAAAACACAATTTGCAATCGTGCAATTATGCAAAACATTCACTAATTGCAATTTTGTATCCTGTTTCTCGTTGAACTAATTTTGTTGAACTAATTTTTAAAAACCAAAATATACTTAATTTTTCATGCTCAGTCTATTTGCGTTGTTGATTCATCCTCATGCATCTGTCCATTAGTTTGTATTTAAAGCTGTAGTGTTTAAGTTCTGGGCCATTAGAAGCACCAAACTGAGTGTAAAATGACTTTAAACAAGATTCCCAAAAACTTTTCCACCTATTTCTGTTTGATAGGGTGACCAGACGTGCCATTTTTCAGGACACGTCATGCCAAGGATTTCGTCTGCGGCCTCCGGAGGTCGCATTTGTCAGCGAGTTCTCATTTCAATTAAAAAAACATAAAATGAACATGTATTTCTCTTAAGGGGTGATCAGTAGTTCCATTCTTTCCTTGAAATATAAAAGTTGCTTTGTTGAAATAAAACCTGAAATAAAAAACCTCGATGACGATGCGGTCAACAAATGCGACCTCTGGAGGATACAGCCGAAGTCCTGGGCAGGTCCCCGAAAAATGGCACGTCTGGACACCCTACTGTTTTCTTCTCAAATTTTTGTTCAGTTTCCTGGTTCTGGATTCGAAAGAATGGTTTTCAAGAATCAATTTATTGCTATTGTTTTCGATTCTCTTTCAAACCCATTTTTTACCAAGGCATTTTAATCTTTATTAAAAATGTGCGTTTTTTTAATACAAAACAATGATCTAGCTTTCAATGTATTTCTATTGTTTCTCAAACAAAGACCTTAACAAAATATGTCAACCCAATTTTTAATGCATCATTAATAATACAAACTCTTTCTCAACTCTTTTTAAACAAAGGGTCAAATTAGATGAGAAACTCTTTTCTTCTTTATAGTACTTGTAGTTGTCTTTGTACATTTAGGTTAGCTATAAATCACAAACCAGCTTTAAAGGAGTAGTTCATTTTAAAATAAGCCCCATTGACTTTCCATAGTGACTACTGAAAGTCACTGGTGGCTTCATTTAAAGTGAACAACCCCTTTCAATCCTATGAAGGTTCTTACCAGTATAGAATTTCACTCTGTATATTTTGCCCTTGATATTTGAGGTTTGCTTTGTTGGCTCCACTTGTGATTTTTTTAGTCACCTCCATACACAGATTGCCGTCTCTGTTTGGCCACTTCTTTTTGCTTTTATATTGGACTCTTGTAATATGCAGAACCCCGTCGGAGACTCCGGACTGTGTTAGTTATTCGAGCACATTTAGGATGAACTTAATGAACACGCAACCCCACGACACAAGCTTGTTACTGGTGTGTTTAGGTGTGCCTTTGATCTCGCCCATAGGCCCAGCACTAACAACACCTACACATCTCTATAACAATGGCCTAAGCTGCAGTGGAAATAAATGGCCTTTTAATCAGCATCCGTGGCTTGCTGGCAAATTGGACGGGGAAAACTGGACAAATGGTCTTATTTTTCAGCCTAATCATCTTCCATTTCCTCTGCTTGTTTTGTTGTACCATAACAGCGGCGGCATTGATCAGTATAGCCCCACGGTTGTGTATCCTCTCCTCGCGGAAAATCTCAGAAAGGTGTGTAAGATATGGTGTGATGCTCCGTTGCTCCGCACAATTAAGCAAACGAAATAAACCTACACACCAGTGCCATCTGGTCCTCTTTAGCTGCAGTGGGACGTTTTGTGATTCAGCATTCCATTTGCCCGTGAGGTAAGCTGGCAACCTCGCTTTTAATCTCTCACCTCTGAGCTTTGATAGATGCGCCCATGACTCTGGCTTATGTCGCTGCCAGGCCGATAATAAATGTGCCTTCCTGACGCCTGAGGGAGGACAGATATGGACCCTTTAGGCTAAATCACAAGTTAGCCTCATTGACAGGGAGTCCGAAGAAGAACTTAAAGGGATAGTGCACCTTAAAATAAACATTCTGTCATTATTTACCCTCATATCATTCATGACCTGTGTGTGACTTTTTTATGTGAAACACAAAAGACGATGTTTTGAGAAACCGAATACAACTATATGAACGTATTTAAATGACCACGTATTGGTACTGCATTGGGTTGTCACTTTGTAGGGATAGTTCACCGAAAAATACAAATTCTGTCATCATTTATTCATCTTATCGTCATTTAAAACCTGTATGGATTTCAGTGGAACACAAAAGGAGATATTTTAAAAATGGTTTCAGAAGTTTTGTGTCCACACAATGGATGTCAGTAGGGGCCGGTGTTCTTTGGCTATCATCATTCTTCAAAATGTCTTTTGCATTCTGCAATTTGATCAAACAGGCTTTAAACGACATGATTAAATGATGAACTCGTTTCAATTTTTGGCTTAAAGAAATCTCCCAGAAATCTAGAATATTTCAGTCAGGTTTTGTAGGATTGACAGAACTGAAGAAATTGTTTCCAATTTGTTGTGGAAAGTAATGAATATTCATAAAATGAACGATATTAAACATATTAGGTCATTTCTTTGAATGTGAAATATAATTAATCGCTGTAACCTCATACATGGAGGCAGCTGTTTGTTAGTTATTTCTAATTTTAGCAGGTGTTAGAGAACCAATTTTAGTGGTCACACTTTAACCGCATAATTCTATGTTTGTTTTGTTGAGAAAAACAAAGTCCTGTTTTTCCTATTCTGTGTTCTGCTTTTAATGCGTAGAACAAATGCAAATATAATTTGTTGTAAGTAACTACATCACGCATAGGTCACGCAGGTGTTTATTGGCTTTCTTCACGATTTCTTACGTTTTAATTGGATCATAGTCATTGTATAAAGTACAATGAAATGCTACATAACCTTTTATGTTTCATTTTCTCTAGCTCTCCTACGCTTTATTTCTCGGTACACCTGTTATGCCATTTATGATATCTCATTTTTCTTGCTGAACCGCCTCATCTCAAGCCTTTAATTTGCATTAACCGCAGCGTGTGCATTCTTTGCATAAGTCATCCATTGTTTACTGTTCGTGCCATCTTTATACGCATACCACCGGTTGAGCCAAGGACCACTCAAACAAGTGCAGTGTTTGCATTTGCGGAAAATTGTGTCTCTGCAAAACCGTGACGGATCCGATTGTTCCATTTCTATCTAGGAAAAGCAATGGCTGCGATCTTGTACTTAAAAACAAACGTCATACTGTGTGTTAAATTCATTCACACCGATCCATTTCACTCAGGCTCTCCGTCAGATGTCACACGGGACCCCCGTGGTGCCACCCGGCAGAACTCAAAATCTACAAACCTCTTCACATTCACAGAGAACCATTTTTAAATGACAGCCAGCCCATTATTCATTATGTGACACGCTGCTTTTCACTGTTAAATTGAACCTCGCAGGACAATTCCCTGACAGCGGCGTGTGCCCAGCCAGTGATTGTACATAACGGATTCAGTAATAAGGGCAACATTTTTTAGGGAATGGAAATGTCTAGTCTGATTTGTGTCGAGCACGAGAGCTTCAGCAGGTCCACAATTGGATGTTTTAGTCAGCTGTGTTAAGACCCAGTGAAACACACCTGGTACTTGTCTCCAGAAAGTGTTGTTTTCTGTTTGGCAGATAGTAATGGAGTTGGCATCTTGTGGCATTGCATTTCTATTCGCTTTGCATTTTGAAAGGTGAAGCTGGAACCATGACCAGTGTTTACTGAGCTCAAGACATAGTGTCACTCCCACCTGTGTACATGCCAGCGGGCTTGTGATGGAGGTGAAATCCAGTAGCGTGTAAAGTTAGACTGGAACAGTGGTGGATAGGGTTTGTTAATGGCTACAGGCAGAACAGATGCCAGCGGTGTGTTTCTCAATTGGTTTTGCCAGAAAGATATAGTTCACATTGGACATCAACTATAGGGATCCAATCATTTCTTGTTCGAACATGTCGTTTATTCAGAACGGTGACTTTTTGGATGCCTTGTTCTCCTTATCAAAGAAGAAGTATATTGCAACTCTTAAAGTTTAGTATTGCTTATTCATCTTGCTGTTTTTCTCCATAGCTCATGACAAATGATACTGTTATCGATACTTGCGTTGTTTTATCTCTGTGTGTTCGGGTGTTAAATGGCGAATTAGAGGCTGCTGCCTGTCATTTTCCATCCCTGAATGATGTCCGAGTTTGCTCGACGTTTGTGTATTTCCGCGATGTATTTGTAACCTTCTTGTTTTGCGTGTTTATGAGTGAAAGAGTGGCATGGTTGCGCTTGTGGAGCTTTCAGCGTCCGCGTTTCACAACGAGGAAGCTTCCGTCAAACACCCCTTTGCGGCAACCCGTCAAAATAAAAGTCCTTTATTTGAGAACAAGTTGTTTTTAATAATTCGGCCACGGAGTATATGTTCATACTTTATTAAATTGAAGTAAATGTGCTAGTAAAATTTGTAAAAAAAAAACTACATATAATTAAAAAAATATTACTTGCTCAGTAAATAGTACTTAAATTTATGTAGACCTAAAACCAGAAAGGAAAAAAGAAATACGGTCTACCTGCCAAATAACCATCGTGATGTCAAGTAAATATGTTGAATTACAATATGATGTGCTCCTATGCACATGCTAAGTGCCGTAAGTGTTATGCTAAGGAACACACACACACTTTTGTTATGTGGCATTTTCTGTTTGCTCGGAAGCATTTGTAAACTGCAGTATTAAATCTCAGCTGTAATAAAGAAACTTAAAATGTTGAACATCTTTTCACATCATGTGTTTTTGCATCAAATCATAGAGCGTATTGTATCGATAACAGTATTGATAAGTACCGGTATCGATAAGGAGTATCCATATCGATAAAATCTTAACGA
Source organism: Triplophysa siluroides (assembly GCA_006030095.1). Taxonomy (NCBI): domain Eukaryota; kingdom Metazoa; phylum Chordata; class Actinopteri; order Cypriniformes; family Nemacheilidae; genus Triplophysa; species Triplophysa siluroides. The sequence goes on along the minus strand of VCII01000879.1, from coordinate 152,914 downwards.
TACCAATCCCTACTTGTAGTTCACTTTTAACAATGTCAGTGCTCCAGTTTGGTTGTTTGCTCAATGACACTCAAAGGCAATTGGTCAAATCAGCATCTAGATAGATCGACAAATCCATCAACGATCTTAAGTTATCAGCCCAGGGGCCTGCTGTATGAACGAGGCGTACGCTGTTTTCCACGCACGTATCCGGATTTATACAAACCTCTTGGAGGTACTTATGTGCGCACTGTACGGATGTTCTTGACTGTGCGTACGCACTTTTTTTCCTGGAGTCAAAAAGTAATGAAGTAAACAAGGATTTAAAACATTGGTTTTGATATACACAGTTACATTAAATATTCCACTCTTAAAATGAACACTTACATTACGTCAAGACATTACACAGAAGTTAAACAAAAATGACTTATTTATAGTGGATGTGCTTGATCACTTTCTGTGGCATGCTATGTTTTAATGACAGAAGTGCATGAAAAGGTCTAATGATGATAGTTTTCTGTAAAACAGACGGAGCTTGATGTTGTGTGAAGGCATTTCCACAACATTATGAAAAATAAAATACCACTGTATTTGAAGAATACAACTGTCAATAGGTTACATCACAATATATCTGTTTTCACTAAAATAGCTAAAAGATGTTAACATAATCAGCACAACATGAATGTGAAAACTCACATTGCATTTATGGATATTTTGATGTGTTTATTCTAAAACATAACAGTGATACTGGGTTATTTCCTCTGCGAACTGTGAAATAATGTCACCTATTTCGATGTAAAAACTTTAGTTTTAAAAGCTGCCTTAATATTTTAATTCAAAACAAATGTGCTTTATAAGCCCTTTTAATTATATTCAACTGACTATTTATTTTAGTTAAACTATTTATTTATTATTAAAATATTATGAACCTTTGAGCCTTTTTTTTGAGGAAACGACTTGATTCGTCCACTTAAAATAATCTTTGTGTTCAAAGTAAGTGAAGAAATGGTTTCGAAAACTAAACTGGTAATACTTGTTTGCAGATGTTACTTCTATGAATGAATGAATGTCATTATTTTTAAAATGAGTTTAACGCTAAACTATCCCTGTTCTTATATTTTTAAATCTTTTGTAACAATATGGAACTAGATATGTTTAAATCAAATTTGGTATAATGAATCAAATTTGGTCAATTCGGGATAAGATGTGCTGTATCAGATCTATTACTTTTTAATGCAATAGTTGTATTCATATTCATATTCAGTACCTGGTCTGACACTAGTCATTGCAAATTGCAAATTAATTCATTTATTCATTACGCAAGAAATTCAAAAGCTCCTGTCAAACCACTCGTAATGTGGCCGTACCTTCTCCAATCATTAGCGTTTCTGTCAACTTCTTTATTCTCCCGAATGAGCGTTGAACTTTACATTGGCATGCTACTTCCCCTAAGGTGACCTAATATGCTCCTTTAAACGACTACTTTTCTTCCCTTGTGTTTGTCTCATTACTTTCTGTGTAAAGCTATCACACGTTGGTTTACCATCACTTCAGCGGATCAATTCGAACCTGTAAAACGTTTGCGCACCACAGCCGAAGAAAACAGTCTTTAGATTTATCGAGTTTCCAGCCTGGTGACGTTTCAAGCCACCTGGCTTTTCACCTAACAATAAAACGCACATAAAAACAACCCTTAAATCCCCCAGACCGATTCCTCAATGTCACATAATGAATTCTAACCTGTATCAATTGCCTTACATCCTCCCGGGTGGCTGCATGACATTATAATTCCATTCGGTAACACCTCGTACAGGTTGGTCTTCACCTGAGCTCAGCCGCTTTTATTATATGTGACAGAAAGACGTGCATTCTGACAATGAGCAGCTGAAGCAGGGCGCTTGCTTTGAAGTGCATGAAGACTTTAATCCTGAAATATCCTGTTTGTGTTTCCGATATCTCCGCGTGACCTTTTCTTCACAGTTCAGCACTTCCCACAATCCCTTGCTGGGACTGCCGTGAATCGCCAGTGCCTCACCTGTCAACGCATATCATGTGCCTTTTCAGTGCACCCCTTGAAAATTTGCTCTATTCATCAATGCTAATGTGTCATATGTTCATTGTCTGTAAGTCTATGGGCCCTATCATACACCCGGCGCAAGTGTTTTGCTAGTTTCAGCCCGACGCAGTTCTCATTTTCCCGTCCTGCGCTGCGTTGTTTAAATAGCAAATGCATTTGCGCTCATCTGTGCGCCCATGGGCGTGTTGGTCTAAAAAAGAGGTGTTTTCAAGCGCATCGTTGCTATTTTGAGGAACTGAAAGTAGACTGCGCCACAGACCAACTCAAACCTGGTCTAAAGTCAACGGCGCAATATTTTTTTGTTATTTAAACAGCGCGTTCGTAGAAAATGCGCCTCCACAAGCGCGGGTCCACAACGCAATTTCACTTCATTTATTATTACACAGAGGGAAGCGCAGCAGCACACAAACATGCCAAATATAAAAATAAATGGAGTACAATGTAAAAGATGATTATTGTGGACATAAAGATCTGGCTTGTCCTGTAAAAGACTTTCCTCTCTGGAGAAGCGTCCGCTCTTTGCTCTTGCAAAGTCCGCCGTGTAAACAGCGAATCCGCCATAGTGCGAGCGCAACTGGCTCTTAAAGGGAATGAGACTCTGATTGGTTTACTGGACGTTATGCCCAAAAACCCCCACTACTCATTAAGAGAATCGGGACAACCCGTTTAGACCATGCGCCCGGGCACGCCGACCGTTTCCCGTCGATAAACTAGCAAAAGTGGCTTCGGACACACCCTGAGTGCACTTGGGCTTAGATCATGAAAATAGGGCCCTTAGTCTATCTAATGTGTTCAGCTGTCCATCCCGTTCTCATTTTGGAGGTTGAAAGGCTTCCAGACAGACCCAGCATGAGGTTGATACAGTGTTCTCGTAAAATGCCATCCACTTTCTCGGATTACCATGCAGAATACTAAATTGCCTCACATTGCATAAAACCAATTCATTAATTCATTCAAATGATGCTTCTTGTAACCCATAAGCACATGGTAGAGAGCATCTTGCTGCTCGGTTTGACAGCGAACACTAAATTAAATGAGGAGAGGCTGAGGAGTAGGGAGAACACTCTCCGCCTTGTGATGTGAAACGCGTCCTTGTTGAAAAGTTTCTCAGGAGGATTTATCCTCTCTGAAGTGACTTAGAAGTTTGTGGGCACTTTGTGATCCGGATGTTGGAAATGTTTTTTTTCGGAGTTCTGTGAGCTTTGCCCACCTCTGCGCCGTCTGCCGGGTGTGTGCGCTCACGTGTGCCTCGCTCAGGGGGTGGAAAGAAGTCAGAAAGAGGGGAAAAGATGAGACTCGACCGACTCCGGAGTAAGTCACCGAGGAAAACACAAGGCTTAGATTCTTTATCAGTCATTTCTCTTCACCTCTCATGACAGGCACCCCCTCCCTGTCACTCACAGGAGCCTGCTGGGAAGACGAGAGATTCTACTTAAAATACAGCCGCCGCTTATTCTGCCTGTCATTTTCACTACGTTTTTTTGTTTCACCCCTGGGCTATTGTGCTTTTTTAAATCGTGTGCTTTTTCTTCAGTTCATACATGTTTATTATTCATATCTCTTGTTTACTTTTTATGACAACTGACAATATTTTTAATCTTAACTGCATTGTCAGTATATTTAGATTTTAGATGACATGCCAAATCAAACGCAACTAATATAAACATGGTTTGCAGCCTACTGACTTGGATATATTGGTACTGTGTTGGGTTTCAGTTCACCCAAAAATAAAAGTTCTGTCATCATTTATTTACCCTCATGTCATTAACAACCTGTGTGATTGTATTGGAACACAAAAGAAGATATTTTGAGAAATATCTCAGTGGTTTTGTGTCCATACAATGGAAGTCAATGGAGTCCAATATTGTTTGAATACCGACATTGTCTTTTTTTTACAGGTTTAAAATGACATTAGGTAGATAGAACACATCTTCTGTTCCAACACTTTAATTTTTGCAATTTTACGTGTGTTAATAACACATGCATGGGCAACTTATAACACACCAAAGTCACAGAAGAACACAAGTTTGCTCCATATGACCCCTATAAAGTGAACTATCCCTTTAATGTCTGTTGTAGCCTATGTCTACTGTAACTCTACAAAAACGTTCCCTTCGCTGACGCTGTGTTTTCCCAGCACCTAGAATCTGACATGATGTTCGTCTTTGGAGTGTGTCTGCATTTGATACTGCACCTGGTCACTCCCAGCGCCTTCTATGAGGAATAGTAGCATCATTAAACCGGATGCGTAATGAGGCATGAAATAAACACGAACCATCGGCAGGAGACAGCGCTGCGCCATAGGCACTCTGGGTAATAAGGTGTCAGGATTCGTTTTCTCAAGATTTAATCATCAAGACCTTGAAACTCCCTTCATTTGCGGTAAACAGATGCGTTCTGAACTGAACTGTGAGCAGTATGCCCTGCATGTGTCTTCAGAACGGTATGAAGAGATTTGGCTTCCACAAGTCATTTTTATAGGATTTACTCAACCTACAAACATTTTGTAAACAAACATTTTGCGAAAATAAAATCTTGAAATCTTTTAAAGTGACTATTGCAGAGTTATTATTGTTTTGATTTTTGTTTTATTTATATTAGCTTTTATTTTTATATTAATTTTTTGTGTTCATTTTGGTTAGTTTTAGCAATTGGTGTATGCTTTTGTCATTTTATAATTTATTGGTTTATTTTTTATATTGCTGTATAAGATTAATACCTTTTTTTTTTTTTTTAGTTTTGTTAATTATTATAATTTTAGTACCTTAAACTTGTTTCAGTTTATTTTTGAGGCAACATTTCAATTTTGACATTTTAATTGTCATGATTTTATGATTATATGATTTTAAATAACAGAAATGTTTTCAAAGTTTACTAAAATAACCTTGGACTGTTGAGTAAAGCCATGGCAAAGATTGAAGTCAATGTTTAGGAAGCCAGCTTCCACTTTTTTCTGCAAATTAATTAAAAAATATTAATTCAGCATGTATCATATTAGAAATGAAAATATGTGTTCTTGAGATCTCAAGATCCATCTTTTAAAATGACCATTACTTATTTTGTTATATTAATGGCTATGACAACTTGCATAATTAGATTATGCATTATGCATATTTAGATTATTCTTGAGGCTGGTCTTCACATACCACATTTTATATTTTTAAATAAATTTGGTTGAGGAGATGTGCTGAACATCAGAAATAGGAACATAGGATATCTGTCAACTGAAGGCTATGACCGGCACTTTAAGTTTCAGTTTGTCTTGTTATAAAGGGAGCAGACTAGATATGTCACAATGTGTCGTCACATTCTGTGGAAACAGCCAATTACAGCAACAAATCCAGACTTCTGATTTAAAACGCTCTCTTCTGGGATTTGCAAAGCGGTGCTAGAGCTCATAATGTTTAAGGGTCTTTAAAGCTCAGGTGAAGAATGGTCCATTTTCCATAATGTGTATTAGTGTTCGACTTAATTATCTGAAGCTGCATTAACCTTGCATAACAACGTTCTGACTGTAGATCCACCTAGAGCAGATTTTCAGGGTTAGAAGAGAGCATATTAGTCGCTCTCTTTTCCCCGACGGCTGGATTTCGGCTGTCTGGGAGCCGAGATTTGTAATGCAAAAAATGACAGCCACTTGTTTCTTTAGAAGCGAGCACAGTGGAACAGTTTTTATTCCCATTTGAATAAATTATATTGCATCACGTTTTAGATCAAAAGTTTTACGGCGAATCTGTGTCGAACGTATGGGCGGCGTATTGAAATTTCATTCCTCCGAGATGCCTGAGAGACCTCCTGAAGGACTCGCAACAGACCGGCTGACAGCTTCCGCTTTAACAAATACTGGAAAACTGTCACAGCAGAACATCTCGTAGTCAATAGCAACCTTCAGAATTATTTAACATCCCTTACTTTGTCCACTTTGATTGTGGAGTGCCACTTCTCATATGCATTAAGTATGTCCTTTTTATATATTAAATACATTCTTTGCCCAAGCTCTTAAATCACATGACTGTAAGTGTTTACTGAATGACCTCAGAAGTGGAGCCAAATGCACTGTGTAAATAATAAGTCTATATAGTAATTGTTTGCAATGGGAATTAATGGCAATATATTTAAGAGCATTTAAGGTCGTAAGCGAAGCTTTACAGTACCTTTACAATGCTATTATGATTGTCTAATTCATTATCCACTACCATTGTGCTATAAAACTGCACTATAATGCTGTGTTCACACCAAACGCGAAGCATCGCGTTCCTCGTTCCTTATTACATAAGGGAATGGTTCGTTATTTTTGGGGGAGTAACTCGAAAAACATTGCGTGACGTGGAGTGTCTTCACGCGTGTCAAACAGTAGGTGTCTACTTTGCTTCTCGCAAATTTCTCGCTCAAAATGACTCACGTCATTTGCGTCGCCCGCCACGAGTTTGCATGTATTCGCATCTTTGCATTGACTTCGTATGTAATTTACTAGCGCAAATCGCTTAATTCGCGTTGGGTGTGATCACAGCATAAGAGCAAGTCTCGTTTTTTTGACGTTTTTTACATTTGAGGCTGCAGTACAATACCGTAAAATAACATTTTTCGTAAAGTAAAATGACATGTTTGTCATCATCATCAGAACTTTTAAAGTGAATTTCCCGGCTATTTCTGTAATTTGAAATTCTTTACTTTATTTCAAAATGATGTGAAAATTTTGTAAAGCAAAACAGTTAGATCCTGTAATGTTTTTACAGTGTGCTCAAAAGTTAGGTTTTTTAAAGCTCATTAAATAGTACAATTCAGCTCTCGGATGGTCAGCACAATTAAATGTTGATGTTGGTCTTTTCCGTACAATGATTCATTGGAAATTCAAAAATATCATAATGTTTGAGACATAAGGCTTCATTTAAGTAAATAGTGTTTAAAACAGATCAAGAGTCTTGTAGCATTTAAATGTCATTTGTATCTTCTCAAATATGGAGCATCATTTACATGTCTCATCATACCTGGCGTGATGTGTTGACATGCCATATTTGAAAATAAAATCGCCTCATTCCTACAGACAGTTTTCAACCACTATGCAGTACATCCAAACCCAAAGGTAACAAAACTGTGTGGGCAGACAGAGACAATGTTATTCCCATATGTTTTTTCTTAAATGAGCCTAACACGCTTACCTACGCAAAACTGTACATTTAAAGTCACAGCATTTTACGAGCAACATCAAAAAATTAATTAGCGAGGAGAATGCAAACACAGTCATTAAGTTTCGAGTGGGGCGTCTCGCTTCACGTTCCTAATAAGCGTGAGGTGTTGAGGGGGTTATGCTGGTTAAACCAGCTTGATTCAGAGCTTCTCAAAGAAGAACGCAGGGTTCCTCCTTCTTCTTTCCACCGGTCCAGACCATGAGTAAATAGACGCTTGGCTCGCGACCATCGGCGACGATGAATTCTGATTGACAGTTTCTCAAATAAGGAAATCTCATCCTCCTTGGCACGCGCTTCAGCCCATTTATCTTCCAGCACGTCGCATTCATCATCGCCGTTCTCCCAGAGTGCTCTTGTGTTCTCTGAAAGAAGCAGCCAGCCTGCACTAATGGCTCTGTTGTTGTTGCCGTAGTAATTTACTTTACGAATGCACCAATCATTAGGTTGCATTGCAATTCATTATCAATTTCAAGCTTGCAAACATGTTGATTTATTAGATTTTGAAGTGCTGTTATTTTCCTTTTTGTGTTCGTTTGTTTAACAGTTTTGTTAGTACAGTGGAATATGTAAAAAGAGATGTTGGCTAAGAATTGTTACTTTTGTTTTTGTGCAGCTTTATAGATCCTGGTCACTATTTGCTGTCATTGTAAGCAACTACTCAATGGAAAAGAGTGGTGTCAACATTCTGTGTAATATCTTATTTTGTGTTTCGCAGATTAAATAATAAAGAGTTGGACATGACACAAGGGTGAGTAAATGATGACAATATCGACATTTTTGGGGAACTATTTTACATTGACATCGGTTCGGCCGTTCAAACAAATCATCCGACGATTGGTAATGATGCATCTAACATAATGAAACAGATGCGTATAGTGGAAACCAGCCAAGCAAATAAATGAAATCACATCGAAATTCTCACCTTCTCACAAGGTAATGTGATGTTTGGTGACTTTAAATGTTCAGTGTGTAGTTTTTTGCTGGATCTATTGACGGAAATGCAATATAATATACACAACTATGTCTTCAGAGGTGTATCTTACATAATGAGGCGTTATGCTTTTATTGCGTTAGAATTAGCTATTTCTATCCATATACACCCCTGGCATGGAATCACCATGTTGTACAGTGGCCCTTAACGGACAAAATACGTAAATACGTTATCTCCTTTAGCAAAGAAGCAGAATGTGACAACATCTTAGTTCGGTGGAGCCACCGTAGTGCTTCGAGCGTAAGGGGTGGAGTGAGACGGTTTTTCAATTTGCAACCTCATCACTAGATGCCGCTAAAATCTCCACATTGCTCCTTTATATGCTATTGTTAAGATGGGATTTTTTTTTATGCAAGAAAACTTTGTTTTGCTTCTTCAATATAACTTATTCTTAAACCACTAATTTAAAGTGTAAGCTTAAACTTAAAGCTGCAATCTGTAACTTACATGATCATATTATGTGACATGTGTTTACTTTAAAGACATTTGATCTTCTCCATAAAGCTTTAATGCTTTAAAACTGTACTTGTCTAATCAAATGTGTAAAATTGCATTCGCGTGTACTGTCAAATACTTGTGTCTTTAGTGTCTGAGCACTTCGTTCTCTGTGTTATCTGCCTGGAGGGCTAAAGGCATGTGTGAAGACTAATAATTTGTCTCCAAAACCTTTCTGAAAGGGTGTTTGTTTGCCTAAGGGATTATACAGAGCAAGTGTTCGCACACATCAGCAAACCAGATCATAAGCAAGTCTGGGACATTGAATCTGACATGTCCAAGAGCTGTTGGACTATCATTCCCCAGATGTTTGCGTTTTGGTGGTGGATTATTGAAATATAAAAGGATTCTTCTGAAGCAAACCGGCATTTGAGATCCTCTGAAAAAGTAACTTCAACTCATTAAGAATAATTAACAGATCAAGACAAACGGGTTTTGCTTGCCAGACTTCGGCATTTTGTTTGCTCCCCTGAGCTAAGGAAGTTTACTTCATGAATATGCAAAAGACCAAATGTGATCTGGGAAGAGAGAAAAAGATGTTATGGTAGCGAGCAAGCATGTTTTGGTCTCTGTGATTTGCAGCGTTTGAGAGTAAGTGATTGGTCGGTGTGGTCAAGTTTATATTATTCTCCATTATCTGTCTGAAGGCTCTGATGTGCACAGCCATGATTTGTTTCTTCCAGACTGATTCATTGACATTTCGCCAGTGTTACGAGCTCATCGTGCTGCTGTTTGGAGTCTGCTCGAGGTTTAATCTTTCGCATTTTTTCATTAAATCTCTAATACAGCTTAACCTCTGTGTCAATTGACTTTCTTCTTTTGAATTATGAAACGTTGTTTTATTCTTTCTAACTTTCCAACCAGAATCAAATCAATGGACAGAAACAAAGCCTCGCTTCTGTGTATTTCCAAGTGTGTAATCATCCAATATGGCGGTAAACAAAGATTAATTAACGTTTTTCATTACACTGAAGGAATTTATGTCGTGAGACTGAAGAAAGTTAATGTAGTTAGGAATCTCTTTGATTCGGGAGAAGCCTGGGGCTACATTACTCGCAATGCTTCATTGATTAATAAGAATAATTAATTTCGGCCCTGAAGTTGCTGTTAGCTTTTAGGGGCGCGAGGGTGATAACGCCACCTGTCATTTCCGCTATACAACAGAACCGCTGTTTGACAGCGGCAGACTAACATGAACAGATGAAAGAAGACATCTGTGAGAGGCACGCCAGCTAGATGACACGCTATCGGTAGATTCAAACACTCTTTAAATCCTCAAAACAAATAATATTCCTTTGCAAACATTTGAAAGGGTTTGCATTTTAACCTGCGTTTTAATCTACTGCATGTGTCAAGATGCCACCAACGTAAGCTAGATAAGTAGACAAGCTGCTTTGCCAGACGACATCTATCTACTGTGTAGTTTTCTATCTCTTTGGTTTGCTGGTTTGTGAATGTTGGCATTAACAAACCTGATGTCTATAAGGTATTAGGTTTGCAGGACTATTTATTGATATAGACATAGTCTAGTCCTTTTTATAGACCACTTTGCAAGACACTGATCCAGAAATATTTCCGGATTCAGTTTTTTTAAATCTCATAATATTTAATTTATGTAAGGTCTTTGTTTTGAGTACGGTAGACATAAAGTCTGGTCCATCCTTTGATTCTCTTGTGTATTATAGTCTTATTATTTGTCTATTTCCAAAAAGAGATGAAATTAAAATATTTGTTTTCAAAAATCATGTTTTTTATTGTGCATTCCAATTAATATCAAATAAACTGCAGTCGGTTTGTTTTGATTTAAGCCAGAATAACTCCAAAAACGCAGCCAACTAACACAATAAAAACATGTTAACAAAATAAAACACATGATTTTGAGTTCTCTCTTTTTTGGAAATAAACTCTTCAAATTCTTGACCACCTTTTGACAATAGGCATGAACCTTGTTGCTTCTTTTGAGTATTGGCTTAGTTTTGTTCATATTTTTGAGTTTGGCATGAAGTCTTGTCCGTCTTTTGCCTTTGGGCATATCCTTTTCCAACCAAAAGAGCTTTTTCAACTCAACTCACTTTTATTGTCACATCACCACCAAAGTCTTGGGTGCGTACATACAAAGTAGAATGCAGTTGGACAGACAACTGTATGACAAACAACTGATGACTTTACAGACTTAAGTGACAGTACGTAGTGTAGATGAACAGAGCAGAGTATAAATAGACAGACTGTACAAAAACGACAATATACATTATACACATATGGACAGTATATACACAAGATAAACACCTTAGACGTTGAATGTGGATACAAGCTTATGTGGTTTAAGGCATACATCTCCCCAATTGGGGTGGAAAAATTGGGAGTTTTTTGGGGGAAAATATTTTTTCAGGGCTTTTGGGGGATAAGGAGGGTAGGGGAAAAAAAAAAAGTGTTTGTTCGGTATTTTGAGGTATTTGTATGTATTTAGGAAAAGTAAAAAGTGCTAACCTGGATTTGTATCACAGTTTTCGTGTGTCTTGTCATGCGGTCAGTCTTTCACATTGCTGTTGGATGACTTTGTCACTCTTGAGGTTTGATTTTGTTTAATTCAACAGACACTGAACTAGAACGGCCACAATACATCGAGAAATGCTGATTAAATGTAAATTTGGTTTACGTATACGGCCTCTTTTTTTTGCGACTTTATTACAGTACATATAACCTCGATTGAAAAATATTAACCTTTTCCTTTTCATCACACTGTTATCAAATCGGTATACCTTGCCTTCTAAAAGTTAAGTGCAGTTGGAGCTTGAAGCAAATTGAAGGGAATGATTTCCAGTGTCGCGAGCATTTTCAGAGTTTCTGCATTTCTGTTATATTGTTTACACTGCAGATGGCCAGAGATCAGATCAGCAGTAAATACTGTTATGCAGACGTTTTATGTTAACATATGCCCATACATTTCCATTTTTACATCTTTTTCTGAAGGTCAAGTCTCTTCATGTCATGCGTTTGTGTACATCAGCTGACTTCCAGAGAACTTTAATCATGTTTGTAATCACCTGCCCCACTGAGTAGAGAAACGTGCCGCAGGTCCATGACCAGAGTGAACGGCGTGTAATGATTTTCTCTGTCAAGTAAAGGTTTGTTTAAAAGCGAAAAAGCACATTACTTTCCAAAATAAAAGTTAACATTGTATTCGATTTGGATGCTGCAAGGCTCCTGCAAGTCATTCTCGGGGTTCAGGCATGGGTGACCGGCCTTCGATTTGCCTTGGTTGATGGAAGGCAGGTTATGACCTGCAGTGCATTAGAATGAACAGATAAACACTTGTTTACACCTCCATGTTTTTTAGTGATGTGGTGTAAGAGAATGAGCTATTTTGGGAACATATAGACTTCAGTCATGAAGGGCGTTGTTGTTTATCATCATGTGGATGCTTGGGCTTAGTGATGTGTGACAATTTCTAAAGAGATGCATCTCCAGCTTTTATCTTTTCACTTGTCCTCTCTCCACCTTTTTCTCTTTGCTCATATTTGCATGCTGCTCTCACTCCTGAATGAAAAGATGCATACGGAGTCTCCAATAGAGCGGTTTGCTTTTTTCTCCTGTTAATACGCGGCGCTTTTGCGACTTAAAGGAATTTCTCATTTCCTCCTCGAAATGGCGCTTCTTTAATAGGCTGTTTCGTATCTGTGAAGGTTTGTTTTGTTGTTCTTTAAAAGGCCCTCTTTGTATGCCAGGTCCACGTTTCATGTGGTCTCAGTTTGCGGGTGTCGGGGGTTGTGGAGAGCCGAAAGGAACGGGCATAATGAAGTGCGAGGAGGGCGTGTGCCGAAGCCTTGCTGCTTAGTAACTGAAGAACGCGATGAAACGTCCCCATCAGTTCCTGCCACCTGCCGAGCTTTTGAAGCATATCAACTCTGATTCCATCGACTTACGCGATGTATCTCATTTCAACTTATTCCTCCAAGGTTGTAAATTTTTGGGGCGATGCGAAAGCACAACACCCCTTTTGTCCAAAGTGCACAATGTAGTTGTACGTGTGATGTTTACACAGTTTTAAAGGGGTCATATGAGACGGCTGAAACAAATATTATGGTTTGCTTTAGATGTAATGCAATGTGTATACACGAGTAATGGTACAAAAACGCTGTATTTTCCACACACCGTGCATGTTTGTATCTCCTCTTTGCTCCGCCTCTCTGAAACGCGCTGATTATTTACAAAGCTCATGGCTCTGAAAAGCGAGGTGTGCTGTGATTGGCCAGTTAACCAGTGCGTAGTGATTGGTGGAATACTGCAAGCGTGTGACGGAAATGTAACGCCTCTTACCATATTTGGAACATCAGGTTCCTCTTCAATTGTCCCGACAGGTACGCCCACCTTACTTGCGCATACATTTGGGCGGTCTTAGTCAAATCAGACCACGAATGGGCGTAGATTTGTGGGGGTGTGGTTACACGTTTCAGGCAGGTCTGGGTGAGCATTCGCTTTTAGATAGAACGCATCTTTTTTTCCGACACTTTAATTTTTGCAATTTTACGTGTTTTAATAATACATCCATGGGCAACTTCAACACGCCAAAGACAAAATTTATGTCTAAGAATCAGCCAGTCATTGTGCAGCTGACTACCGTCGTGTGACTTTCCCAAATTCTTCTCTATTACCCTTCCAGATTCACGCTACCTTACAAGAGGTTAAAAACATGTATACATGTTTTCCTTCTTGTGGAAACAGCCCTGGTCCACAGGAAGTAAACAGTTTTGATCATTTCTCCAGTGAGCGGTGAGGCTGAGTCACACAATTGGAAAGCCATTGTCCTAGGGTGTGTTTGATTTGGCTTGAAAGGTGGCAGGTATATCAGGGGTTAGACCGATGACCTGTGTCTGTTTGATGTAATACCAGCCGGGGTGAGGGGTGTGTGTCTCCTGGGGTCAGAAAAAGATGAAGAGCCCCTGTCAACATCTGCCACAAGCGGCTCAGGGCTATTTTCTGTGTGTGTGTTTAATGACCTCTCGGGACATTTTTTTGCTGTCCTATCTTTCAGCAAACTGCTGACTGTAAAACACCCCCACAAACATACACACCCTGCCTCAGTCAGATGATAAATCTGTCGTCCAAACAGCATGTAGAAACAAAGTCCTTCATATGCATGTCCCTTTACCCCGTAATCTAGGAGAATGCTATGTTGTTGTCAACCCCATGGACAAAACCAAATGTGTGGTTAAAATGAGTCTTCCGGTCATATTTCATCCAACCATGGGCTGAAAACAACCCAGTGTTTTTAGAGTTTTGGAGTCGTATCGTGTCTTATGGGGGGACCCCCACCATGCGATGTTTTTTCTTGGGTGGGACTACAAATCTTAAAGCTTATTCAAATAGTTTTAAAATAGTAAGTAAATCTTTACCATTTTTAACATCTTATCTGCACAAATTTTTGATTATTCTTCATTATTATTTAAAAAAATCTGCAGGACCCCCCCAAGTCTATTTTTCATTAATGCCTTATTGGGGGTCCCTGTTCCCCACAGCCCCCCCCTCAATTCAAGCACTGCATTTACCCAGAAACTGTCGAATTTTAAGATGGTGAGGAATAGCATCGAGATTTTAGACACTGGCAGAATTTTATTGGGGGAAATAGGAGGTTTTATTGCGGTGGTCATTAATTTGCTGTCGGCGAGAACATCAAACTAGTGATGAAAGACTACAGGTTTTGGTCTAGGATCATTACATTTACATCATTACATCATAGTCATTTAGCAGACGCTTTTAATCAAAGTGATTTACAGATGGGGTAACCAATGGAAGCAATTGGGACAACAGAAGGACAACAAAGTGCAATCAAAAGAACTGGTCTCATATAGCCTACCACGGTATGCAGAACTAGGTTGGAAGGTTTTTGTTTTGTTTTGTTTTGTTTTGAAAGAGTAGAAAAGAAATAGAAGTGTGTTGATGGAAGAGATCATAGAAATCTCTCTAGAAATCGATTCTAAAAGTTTGTCTCAGATCGCCAAAAGATGGCCAAAAATGTACATTGTGCACCCGGCTTAGAAGATCTCAGACAGTAAAGTAAATATCAACATTCATCTACATGCTATATTATAGACAACTACACACCCATTTGAAAAACCCTGCTATTCTCATGCCGTATTCATATATTCACTCCTGTCTCCGCAAGTCGTGATGATGAGAGGTTTGAATGAAGCTTTTTTTTACATGTACGTGCACACAGATGCGTGCTTTATGTCATGCGATCCAATTCCGCAACATATACCTTGGCTTTTTGTTAAACTATTTTGTCACTCACATTTCATACGTGTCATCACACGGCACAGATAAATGTCGTGTTTCTAAGCCGCCCACTCCAATCTCTTTCACTGCAGTCTTTAGTTGGTTTTTTTGTACTTTTACGAAAGCCACTGGGTCTCATAAGAACGAGTGTTTCTTTCCCTCAGCCAGCGCCTGGCACACTTCAAACGCTCTGATCTCTTTGACCCCCACATGAAAGACCCAACGTTGGGTCCAGCCCATGGAAATAATGGGCGGAAGATGACAAAACCGACACTTCTGCGCAAATGAAATGTTAACGCGGGAGCTAAACGTGAACATCAGGCGTCTGAAGGAAGACATTAAGCATTCTGTCAGTGGGATGAGGTTCTGCAACGTCTCAAAGACCGAAGCTACGTGATGAAACTGTTGTGGCTCAGGTCTCTGAGGTCTTATTCTAAATGCGAGTGACAGCCAGTTTGGCTTAAAATCCCTTTGTATGAATCTTTATTATGAATTCATGTGCATTCATTTTAGACGTTTTATTATTAGACTTTATTTTAAGATGTTCGGCGTCTTATGAAAGTGCATTTAAAAAATCTTACTTTTCAATTTAGGCTTGTGTTTGGTGACACTCATAGGATTCAGAGTTAGTGCGAAGCCGGTATCGTCCCTCCTGTTCTGTGCGCTGCATTGTTGATGTTGAAGATTTAATTATGAGCTCATCTGTCCCGGCCTTTGCCACGCTAGCGTCTAATGAGAAAGTTCTAACCAAATTACAGTTCTCAGTGTATCATCTGTAACATGTAACTAGACACAAAAATAAGCTATGGTGTATGTTGAGTCTTGTTTATTAATGAGGAATTGGTTTTAGTTTTGTACTTATTGACCATGCATTTGCCGGGCGCTTTTATACAAAGCACCTTACATTCAGCGTGTGCATTTTATACATGAATGTAATGTACTAAAATGTGTTAGAGAAGGAGCTTTTAACCCGTCTCCTTCAAAGAGCAGTCTTGCACATCATACAGTAAATCCCATTCCAAAAATATCCATTCATTTCCCAGCTCACTCTATACCTGCGTCACCTTTAAGAGAGCGCTCGCTGCGCAATTCTTTACATTTCACCCGCTCGAAGCACCAGAAGAGTAAAGGGGCTGGAAAAAAGAATCTCTCTCCTATGACGGTTATATTGTTTTCTTCGTTTCAGTTGACCTTTTTCATTTCCTCAGTTTTACTGCATCTGTCGAGCACTGCTGATTCAGGATAGAGACTGTGGACCTGCCTTTCTACGGCTTCCATCCATCAAAACAATCGGCTCTGACGATCGATGAATTTGCGTCCGTCACGGACAAAATCGGTTGAACGGGTTCAGTCGGCCGGAGGGCGCGCAAAAGTTACTCATGTGGTCAGCGTTGACATAGAGGCACAACTTCGCTATGAATTGGCATTTAGTCACTGACATTTTAAGGTGCTGTTTTATTGTTCCAGTAGTCGTCCTCATAGGAGCGTGAAGAGGTACCTTCAATAGATGGGTTTCTTAAGAACGTTTCTTAGGAACACTGTTTTCCACAGACACGGTTATCTGCCAATGTTGATAATCTCTTGTGTTTCTGCTCTACAAGTTTATACAAAAGAAAAGTGATGAGTGTTTTTGTTGGCCTGTTGTTGTGTGTTGCAGATGTTTGTACATCCACGATGTCGTTATGCAAAAGGAAAAAATGTCAAATCGAAATGTAATATCGCAGAGTATGTCGAATGACGTCAAACTGATATTTCTTGTGGAACTGTACCAGACAGCTTATAAATCATTATAATTCATTTAAAAATGTTATTGTAGATTGTTATTGCCGTTTCCATAGACATTAGTGTATTTAACAAACTCTTAATGTATTTTCTGCTTGTCTGAAGCCTAAAATAAACATTATGTGGTTGAAAACACTGCATAGTTGTGATATGTGGCAGGATTGACTACATCTGTCAATTAAAAAAAAAAACATTCAAAGAACCAATAGACTTTGGGGGCGATGTAATCGTAAGTGCTAAAATGCTAACTCGCTTCTGGCTAATGCTAAGTCTGTCGAACCGGGGGGGTGGCATGCATACATGTCTTCTGCATTCGCGTTGCGTGCATTTCCATTTATAATACGTCCGTCTGAGCAACCCAAGCGTCCGTTCCGGCCCCATACGTTAGCGGCCCACCGGGAAAACTCCCGGAACGCCAGATGACCAGTCCGCCCCTGGCACCCGGTGTAGACACGGGCTGAACTTTCGGTCTCAGAAAATGTACTGTAACACCATCACCACTAAACTATGAGGAAAATGTTGTCCTTTTGCCCTCGTTTCACTGTATTAAAACCCTGCAATCTTGGGTCGACTGAATTTATGCCCACCCCGTCCCATTAAACATACATCATCCCTATGATTTTTCCAGAAGATAAATTTGCTCATGAAACAGTGAGTGAGACTAATTCACGGCCTGCTCCTTCAGCATCCTGTAAAGGTTAAGTGAGTTGCGTCTTTGAGACTAAGACTTTTTAAAAGCACTGTGTATTTTTGTCCCCGGGCAGAGAAAAGGTTGTTTGTCCGGTGTAGTCTGTGTATGTACGTGTTGGGTAAACTGGCTACTCTTAGTCTTGCTGAACAACAGATGTGACAGACGGAGTTTGTGCTGATTTAATTGGGCCATTCATCACGGAAAGCTGATGATGGCTTCCCTTCTCTTTCTCTCTCTTTCTATCCTTCTGTGTCTTTCATGTTAGCACCCCCCTCTCGCTTGGGTTTTCTGCTTCTCTCTTTATAGCAATTAGATTATTGGATCATGTGACAATTTCACCCACTTAAAAGTCAAGGATACCTTAGGCAAACCTCACAGGCTTAGAACAGAAGACACGAGGTGGGAGACTGTAAATACACACAGGATTTCTAAAGTTCATAGAATAGAAGTACCCGTGGGAATTAGATTTTTACATATCCGGCTGTCTTTCCCTTTACAACTTGCGAATGTCTTTGTTATTTTTAATCTCACAATGTATGGACAATTAAAATCACATTTTGCTGTCGCTGGGTGTCTCACGAATTATTTGACATGAAATGCATGTACGTGAATGGATTTTGAATATCCTCTTAATGTGCTTTGATCACATGCTGCAGAGTATAAGATTAGCACCGTCAACTTCATTACGTATCTTTGTCAATCGTACCTTTCCCACAGAGCTGATTCGGTGACACAAAATCTTCAAAGCTTTTATTGCATAATAAACCAACTGCACATTTACAAAGAACCTCAGAGGATGTATGTGAGCTTTACTCTGGTCAAATATATCAAAGGGATATATCACATGAAAATTCTGTCATCATTGACTCACCTTCGAGTTGTTCCAAATGTGTATTAAATGTATTTGTTCTAATGAACACAGAGGAAGATATTTGGGAAGAATGCTTATAACCAAACAGATCTCGCCCCCCATTGACTCCCATAGTAGGAAAAATACTTTTTTTTATCTGTTGAACACAAAAGAAGACATTTTGAAGAATGTAAGACAGCAAACAGTTCTGGGGCACTTTTGACTACCGTTCTCATTTTTCCTACTGTGGGAGTCAATGGGGGCAAAATATGTCTGGTTATGCGCATTCTTCCAAATATCTTTCTCTTTGTTCATCAGAACAAAGACATTTTCTCCAAACCTTCACTCATATTTTCTTAAAAACGCTGTAAATCTAGTTGTTTGGAAACATCGTCTTCAGTGCTGTCAGATCACTTTGCCTTTGGCCTTGTAAAGGGAAAGCTCTTGGGTCTAGTGGAGATGGAGAGCTTGCTACAAGTGCTGTCTAACTCTGAATGGGTTCCTGGCACGTCTGTTGAAGTAAGTGAGATACAATAATAACCTCAATCAGACTGGTTCTGAACCTTGCGCTGCCTGGAAAAACCGTCTAGCGTTTATTTGAGAAGATAAATAAACAGCAAGTGGGGTTTTTTACAACGATCTGTCTTTAATGGAGTGAAGTTGAAACTCCAGCGTGTTGTGTTTGACGTAATGAACTTCATGTTGCATTGAAGTTAGTTGTAAAGGCATTGAAGTGTCTCTATGTCTGAACACTAGCTTCAATGACCTTAGACGTCTCATCCCGGGTTGAAAGCGTCACCTGAGGGAGATGGAAGGCTTCGCTCAACCCTCGGATCACATGACCTATTGTTCGTTCTGTGGGGGATCCAGGTGGCTTCCTCAGGGGGCTGAAACTGGATACTGTCTGTCTGTGCTGAATAGTGCAGACAAAACCATATCTAAGTAGTATCATGTCTACAAAAAGGGCCACACGAGAACAATTTATTACTGAGATGTCAAGTACGTAGAAATATACGCTTTTGTAGTCAATGGGATGTGGATTTATACCTAGTTTTGTAGTTAGATGTATCACTGTATATCAAGGTATACAATGAGACTTGAGCTTGCAGTCTAAATAAATGTGGTAGAAAAAGAGACGTATTGTAATAGAAAGTCACGTGATTTATTTATTGATGTGAACACTTATATGTGTGATGTGTTTTTATTGAATCATTTGGACAGATTTACTTTGTGCGGAATATGGCAGAAATGTCAAAGGGTTTATGGAGAACTGGAACAGGCATCATTCACAAAGTGTTGTGCGTCCTCTGCCTCTTGAGTTGTTGTTTATTAAATATTTACAGAAGGATGATTTATCAATAGCTTTTTAAAACTCTCAGCTCTGTTTTACACAATGTGCCGTGTTTAAATCCTCCCTTAACGTCACAGTTAATACCTCCAAAAATCTGAAAATGCTGAAAATTGCCAAAGCTTTATTTAGCGTGATAAAACGTGCTGGTAATTTTTTGCCACACTGTAAAAATATATGTTAAAATAAGGCACAATAAACCGTATTAATACTGTATAAAGGACTTTCTGAATTAATATTTTACAGCTGTTTTACCTGCATTTTCAATCTGTGTTGTGTTTTAACATATAAACAAATAAAGTAGTACAAATAAACGGATAAAGTACTACACTGCAAAAATATTGTTTTCTAGTTTTTTCTTGTTTTATGAAAATACAAGAATTATGTAAATTTATGTTTAAAACAAGCAAATCTACAAATGGGGAAAGAAAAAGAAACTTTAGCTTTATTCAAGTTTATTTTCTGACCCCATTGGCAGATTTTTTTGCTTGTTTTAAACATAAACTTACCTTATTTTTAAATGATTCCTATATTAGAATGTTAAGATATGTGTATTATAAAACAAGACAAAGAAAGCTTAGTAAGAATGTCATTTTTTGCAGTGTAGCAGAAAATGATCACTACCTGTAGCAGTACATTAAACAAATAGAGAAAATTCCTTTATATTAATGCAGTTTTTACTATATTTTGTACCTTTTTTTCCTTCATTATTATTATTTTTTTATATTATTTTTACAGATTTTTTAAAAAGTGATACGTACTTTCAAGGTTAAATTGTGTCCCATTGAGCACCTTTAACTACTAAACCTTCATCACTGAATTATGACTATACTGTAATACACAAACGGACACAGAGGTCACCGCATGCTAGTGAAGGTTAAACGTCCTGCTGCTAAAATGTTGGAATATATGGAATATGACTCAACGTTTCCGAATATGCATGTGCATTGCATGTATGCCACGAAAACAACAATTTGTTTACTGATATAGTGCTTTCAAATCTCACCCTTTAGCAAAAGAAGCATCTTCATTTCTGTGCTGTGAAGTGACTGTGTGTTTTCTCTTCTCAAGCTCATCTGTAAGGATGGAGAGATCAGAGGGAAGAGAGGAGCTTATTAACAGGGATGGTGACAGCACACTTGGTATGCATGAGAACAGCTAGACTAACCTTTTATCAATCGGCTTTCATCGCTGACCTGCCTTACGTCAAGACAACACAAAGCAAACGGTCAGCAGCTTTTCTCTGGCTTGTTGCCCCAGCAACTAACTCTGAAAACTCATTTTACAATGTCCACATCGGCTTTGTTAAAGTCAGTACCATCTCTGACTCCAGAACTTCTCTCATTTACTTAGAGAGCTGTTAGGCAGGTCATTTAGGAGTACGCGGCGAAGTGCGCTTTTCATAAATAATGAATATCTGGTACCGCTGAAAGGGTTTTAGAAGCTAAAGCTACTGAAAAGGTCTTGTATTCGGCCTCGCCGTTCTCCATCCGTCGTATTTAAACACATTCCGACACATGAGATTAATAGTTCTGAGTTTTCCTGCGCCGTCATCTCTCTCAAAGCGAAGACTTCCAGACTCGTATTGATGTGGAACAGACTGTGAAAGTTCACCGGCTTTTCAGTGCGCCGAGGGATAAATAGAGGAAGACGAAGAATGGAGGAAAGAGGCATTTAGCGTTTCACCCCGAAGGCGCTCAACATTCACGGACACTCCTCCGGTCTTTGAGACTGTAGGGACAAATAGTTCAGTGAAAAGGGGCAGAAGTGGCAACAGGAGAGCGATTTAGGTGAGGCTGGATTTGGCAGACCGGCTAGTGGGCGGGTCTTTTGAGTGATGAAACATTGCATAAATAATGCCGGGGGCGGGCTCTGGGTCCTCTGTTGCCATGGAGACCTTTGTGGCTCGGTTGTGAGCGTGAGGTGCAGACCGCCAGCGCCTGTGATGAGTTGAGGAATTTCTCTAATGGGAAGGGCTAAGTGGAAGGATGGTGGACGGGCTGGGGTTGCGATGATCTCGTCGTCTGTGTCTCGGGCGTGTGGGCAGCTACAGCTTCTCTCGCTCAAGGCTGAGAATTGAGAGACGGTGGGAACTTGGATGATTATTAAAAGGTGAGTTTAAAGTTTGTGGACTCTGACTGTCATGCGTTTTTATGGCGCTTGCTTGTTATCCGTATATTAGGATTTTGTACAGCTTTAAAGCTGAAGTTTTGCTTTTTTTCTTTAGGGGGAGCTGCAGTATACGGCGTCTGGTTTAAGGAATTTTGGGGGGTATCCGACAAGAGTGCTATGGAGATATGTATGATGTACTTGTGTTTCACATCTGTGATTATTATATACATTTATTGAATGTAGGTTATGGATAATGATTGGGGCCGCGTAATATAAAAACTATTAAAATATCGCAAATGTGCATAGACTCATTTCAACCAGCACTGAGCCGAATGGGGAAGAACTCAATTGAACCTTTACTGGTTTGTCTTAACCCATTGTTGGGTCAAATGTAGATTCATTTAGCCCTACAGTTGGGTTTGTCCCTTTTTGACCCAACGCTGGGTTTTAGAGTGAATGGGTTTTCAGCCGGTTTTTGGTTTGATGATGTGTTTTGTGGCAGGCAGCTGGTTGGTCGGGATTGAGTACGAGTGAAGAGAGGTGCTTTGGGATTGAAACGGGATAAAGAGTTGTTTGGTGTCTGAGAACAGAGGCCGGTGGGATCCACCATCATCAAATTCAGCGCACAAATGGCTTTCAGAGCTGGATCAATAAACCCTTCTATTGCATGACCCCCTGTGCATGTGGTTACGGATGAGACCTTCATCGATCCTGCTGACTAGCTGTAATTAAAACAGGTAAAGGGTGACGGGAACTCCTGCCGTAGAGCGTCTGATTGGTTTCTGAGTTTCTATTTGATTCTCGTCTCCGTGTGTTCGGAGAGGACGATTTCTCACCGCTGATGAGTCGCGGGAATGAAACACTTTGGGATCTTAGCTCTTTTTTCCTCTTGGTTAAAACCCTGCTTTCTGTTCCCGAGGAATCCGAAGTTGTTTGAAGGCTTTTAAGGAGATTGCCGTCTGGTGCTGTGCCCAGCCTGGCATAGTTTGTGTTAGTGGCTCAAAGCTTGGCTGCCTGGAGGGGGCAGCTCGGGGCTGGCGGTCTAAGCGTTAAGATGTGTCGTCCGGTTGTGGAACGGGCCTTTATTGGTGCTGATGGTGCACTTTCTGTCCCAGCTGGGGCGTTAGCAGTGATTATCACTTCGCAGGGCTGGCCGCAGGTCTGCCTGTTTGATTTATAGCTGGCGGTACACTGCTACACATTCCCACACATTGCAATTTCTAAAGAAGTGTCTCTGTGGGGGATAATAGCGTTTAATTAAATAACACCAAGTTTTTGAAATCATTTTTATTAGCGGAGAGTACAAAACATCCCCTTCATAGCAATGCCATTCTATTGAACTCGTTTTTAAAGTCTGTATTCTTAAGGCAGTTCTAGACTGTGATGGAAAGTGAAAGGTATTGCAGAAAATAAGTTTTGTTTTGTTTAATACTTTATTTTTCTTTGGCAGAACCCTATTTTGTTTTCCTAATACTTTGTTTTGCAAACTTGTTATGTGCTTTTGTTTTGATTTCATAGGTCTTTACATTAAGAGGCATTTGTAAATGGGTTGTTAACATGACATGGCATTTTCACAGTGACACAGGATAAAAATGAATATCACCAGTATTGTCATCAATTAAAATACAGTAAGTGGATAAACAGGATCTGTTGTTATAAAATCTGTTTTGTTATTAGATCTAGCCACATCTTAAAATTGTCCTATGTTGTGACTGTGTCAAACATGGTTCAATACATTACGACTTCATAAATAAAAACTTTTTTAGAACATATAAAAAGTTGTTTTGTCCTTTGGTGCAACACCTTTAATGTTTTTGCATTAAAACTGTACGTTTATGGTGAAATAATGTTATTCATAATTTCATATTAAATAAAAAGCCCGATATGAAAATACATTTCTAACAATTATAATAATGCTATCTGCATTTTATCAAGAGTTGTTTTTCTAAATGTCACATCATAGGACACATTTACTGTACAGTTTAGTAAAAAACAAACGGCGAAAGAATTGACAAAAAAGTCAATAACCCATTTTATGTTATCAAACATCAGATTTACTACATAAATGTATGTATTTTTCTTAAAAATTATATTTTACAAATAACAACAGTTTACTGCATATTTGTCAACTACGCATGTAAAAAAAAAAGCGAGAGGAGTGAATTGGTGTGGCTCAGTGGTTATCCAACCTATAGAAAATGGGTAAATTGTAGTTTAAAAAAAAAGTAAAACCTGGCGCATCTTATATCAGGAGTATATACTTTACACCTGATGCAGAATGTGCGCATTCGGTGTGCAAGAGCTGCAAGTTGTCCTTGAGGTGATGCATTGGAATAGTATTTCGACTTAATTTTTCTTAGACTTGTGTCAGTTTATTTTAGGCTGTACAGCACTTTGGTCAATCCTGATTGTTTTTAAATGTGCTTCACAAATAAACATTGTATTGTATTGTATTGTATATTTCATGACACTTGTTTTATCAAGCAAAAGTCATACAATATCTGTGGCAGCAGGACAAATCAGCTCTTCTTCAATCTTTCATAATGTCTTGCATTGTGCAACACGTACGAAGCGTAGACAGATGCATGAGTCAGATGCACTGTCGCAATGTGTTTCCAAAGCTGTATTCTGTGTTTTCTTTTTCTGCTCATCCCCCAGCACTCACTTGCTTCACCTGTTGATGTGCACTGATTTTGAATACACATTTTGCCTTTTAATATGCTTTATATTTAGTGTGAATAACGTCTAAAGAAGCGTTAAAGAATTGCACCGGTAACCGATTCTCTGTCTCTTTCTCAGGAGCTTCAGTTTGAAAGATTAACTCGAGAGCTGGAGGCGGAGCGTCAGATAGTTGCTACTCAATTGGAGCGATGCAAACTGGGATCTGAGAAAGGCGGCAGCATGACCAATATCAGGTAATGCTAATGTGCTGTGTGGGTGTGTGCAGTGGCTATCTAATGCTTCAAGAAGTCTCTAATGAGAACTGAATTTCTGTAGCACGGAAGCGTTCGGCTATTGAGATGCTGACACAATTTCTTGACTTCTTTGTGCATGAGGAAAGAGTTATACAGTCGATGCAATCCAGCTCATTTTGTATGTAAAGCGAGCATAATGTGTCTGCTAGAATGGGTTGGCGTGGGGGGGATTCGCATGCATTAATGCAGATCTGTGTTGATGCTTTACTGTGCATACATGTGGTTTTACTTGTGAATCTGTCATGTGACACACACGGGTCCATAGGTGGTCTCTTCTCCTGCCTTAGAGAACCACAAATATTTATTGCACGATGGAGTCCCACCCGAGACCTCCACACGCTGCTACTTACATTCAACCTAACATGTTATTTATTCTTGTCTCCAAGTAGTGGATTACATTCATTTAGCATAGAAAATGTACAAAAATAACACAGCTTGAATAAAATAGCGTTAATTATTCCTAGTGGAGATGATGACCTCCGACCATTTATTTAAAGAGTAACTGTGAGTCTTTCCTGTAGGCTTCCCTTAAGTGATTGTCCAATTAGCTTGCCTAAAATTCAATAGCAATTAACAACATTTAGCTTCAGTTCACATTTCTCACACTTGTTAATGATGTGCTTCTCTTAGCGGTCTGACCTTCCGAGAGTCTCCTGTTGGCCGTGAATGTTTTTTTGGGACGTTTGAAGAAGTAGGCAGGAAAGAGAGACAGTGGTGGTCTGTCTGAGCACTTTAATTTTGCACGTCTCATGCGGGAAAGAAGGCGATGCTGATACACGTTTCATTTAATGAACTACTTCTCAAGAGCAAGCCGTTGAAAACCTCTCGTTCAAACCTGTTTCTCACGGTGTTGCTTTGTTAGTGCTTTTAATACAGTTGACTGAACTTCTCTTAATTAGAATTAAGAGTTGAATCTGTAGGTTTTTTTGTGCGTGTTGTTTGTGTTTATAATGCATTTTTAAGGTGTCCTTAGTGCATGATAGGTAGACAGCAGGATGAATCTCATGATAACACGCAGGTGTAAGGAGAATTGCTGTAATAGTTTTTAATGAACACAGAAAAAAATAACAATGTCCTATTTATGAGAATATGAAGAGTTTGGTTCCAAAACGCTGTAAATCCATTTTGATTCATTTGAGTAAAAATGTGTTTTCTTTACAAAAAAAGTGGCAAGATGAAAGATTATACATTTTTTTTTGTTTGTTGATCACAAAGTACAAATAGATCAGGGAAACTAGGATGTCGACGGTATTCAGAGCGCCGACTTTACTGTTTACAATGCGTGGAATGGTGTGCTGTGATTGGTTGAGGGAATATGTCGCATTCTGTAGGGAAGTGAGACGGGCGTGTATTGCGGTTTGGAAAGAAAGGGAGAAAACATGACAGAATATCACGCCGGATATCGCATTTTGCGTAAAATGTAAAAGTGACTTTTCAATACAGACCTCATACAATACTGACTCGAAACATTTTAATTGTATCTCTGTAATTTCATCATAACAATCATATTCTTTTGCATTCTGTCTTCTCTTTTGGATTTATAGGTATGTGTGTTTCTATCATCTGATGCATATCATTGGGTTTGAGAGAGATCGAGCCGGTGTCTGATAGAAATGACTGAGCGATGCTATTACAGTAGACTGGCCTTGATTGTCAAATGAATCTATGGGAATTCTGGGTAGGGTTGATTTAGACATTGGGCGTCACTGTCAGAGAGAAATATACTGTAGGCAACTCACACAGACAGATTCCCACGAAAGAAAATTAAGGCTTTTTGTAGGTTACGGTAGTGTTGAGCCCAGGTAGTTTCACTGACTTTAAGCAGGATTTTGTTGAGCGTGAAATGAGCTGAAATTTGTAACCTTACGAAAATACCCAGCATGCTCGAGAAGTTTCAAAGCGTACAAAATGTAAATGAGACATTTTGTGATTTTTCAACTCAACGCTGAAATCTCGGTATGCTTACACTTGTTTATTAAATGGATGAGGCATTTATGTAGCGCTTTATTGTTTATCGCTGTACACCCGAAGTGCTTTACAATCATATGAGGGGGGTCTCTCCTCAACCACCAGCTATAGGTGGAGAGGAGAGAGAGACAATTCAGATGCTGGGTATTAATAGGATGCCATGATTGACAAGGGCCAGTGGAGGAAATCTGTCCAGGACACCGGGGTTACACCCCTACTCTTTACGAGGAGTGCCATGGGCTCTTTTAATGACCACAGGGAGTCGGTTTAACGTCTCATCCGAAGGACGGTGCTTTTTATAGTATAGTGTCCCCATCACTATACTGGGGCATGCTTGGCTTCAGTGGGTAACCAGTCTTGGGCTACAGGGTGATATGGCTGCTCTACCTCTCGCTCTCTCTCTCTATTTCAACACAAATTGGACATAGTTGACATACTTGTTTTATTTTAAAATATGGTACAAGCAAGGATATTGACTGATTATAATAATTATAAGTATATGGATGATCTCGATACTTTTTAAGATATTTGGTGCTATAATGGTGTTCTGTGTTCTTTGATTGTGGCCGATCTGATGTTTACTTTCATGTGACTTTTCTTTTTTCCTATTTTTATTTAATTTTTATTTTTGTATTTCCTCTTTTTTTTGTCTTTGTAAGTTGTGCATTCTAAATTGTACTGTGATTTGTATTTAAAAATGTTGTTAAAATTACAACAAAAAAAATCTCTCTCTCTCTCATTCTCTCTCTCTCTCATTCTCTCTCGTTCTCTCTCTCTCATTCTCTCTCGTTCTCTCTCTCTCTCTCTCTCTTTCTCTCTCTCGTTTTCTCTCTCTCTCTCTGGCCCTTTTTCACAGTTTTATGGAATGTGATAGACTTACAGTTATATGATGTTCTTACAGTGTTATTTTCTAATTTTGGAGAAATATTTTCTTCTAGATTTTTATTTTTGGACCAGAATATACATTTTCAATGAGAAAAAAAGTCAATTTTTGATTTTTATTGTTGGTCAAGCTAAACTTGCCATTTATTTAGGAGGAAAATAAGATTGAAAGTAAAACAGGACAAGAAGTGATTTTTGTGATTTTAATTTTTATAAAGCGATGAATAATTGTGATGCTTTTGTTGATCAGTGGTGTTATGAAGATGCTCTTTGTACTTTATTTGAAGGTGTTTTATTATTTTCAAGTATGTTGTGTTTTATTGATGAAGAATGTTGAAGTGTTTTTAGGTATTTTAGGTAATTGTAAATTCTTTTAAATAAAGTTCAGTTAAAAATTCAAAACAATCTCTCTGGCCCTCGATCAGCTATCTCTGCTCTCTTTCTCTCTCTCTCTCTCTCTCTCTCGATCACGGCTGTCTGTAACTCATCCTCCTCAATAATGTGATTATTCACACAAACAGATATTTACTTACACATCTTCCTCTGTGGTGTCACGCTTGCGTGAGCTTATAACTGTATTTTTGGTTCGCACATAAACGTACCAAATATTCAGCACCTGTCTGTTATGAATGTATTAAGGTTGAATAGTAAAGTCGTCTGACTGAATAACCTTTTGAGTCTTTTTTCTGTCAGAGGACATTGCTTCTATTTGAAAGTCAATTTTTTGATGTTGGAAATAACTCTGAGGAGAGATAAGGTGTATCACGGCTTGTTTCTCTCTGTCACATTTTTATCACGTCAACTTTCCATTTGGACATTTTGCCACCGGCTGACTACATAGATAGCATTGCGAACATTAGTGGTGCATGTATATTTGGACAATTATTGTAGGTAGAAAAAGATGATGTCACTTTTAGTTGGAGTTTTGCTTGTTTTTTTGTGTATGGTATATTATGTCAGGGTTTAAACTCACGTCTCTTGATATGCTACAGTTGATGATAACTACAGTATTGCAGTATAGACTAACATGTCTTGCATTTGTATAAGGAATTACAAAGTTGTCATATTCATGGTTCTGCAAGTACTAAATGAAGCAAGGGCATTAGAGTTGAAATATGTCATTTTAATTATCCAAGATAAGTTTTAAGGGATAAATGTATCGAAAACAGGGGACCAAGCCTGGCATGTGTGTATCCTAACGTTGTAGACAGAGAACTGGACACTCTCTAACTCCTCTCTTCTGTCGGTGCTTGGGGAAGAGCAGGGGATGTTTAGTGAAAGGTCATCTCAGAATAACATGTCTGAATATGTGTGTTGTACGTGGCCAAACCCCCAAAGGTCTCAGCTCGGAGTCTTTTTCTGTGAGTGCATTTCCATTTTCGAGCCAAATTTATCTCACTTGCTTTGTTTTAACAAAATGTGATTCTGCGTACTTTAAAGGTGAAGTGTGTCGGTACGTTTGAAAAGGGACAATCTGACCAACATCAGTGTGAGAGAGTTTTTCTTGCATCTAGTTTTTTATTTTGCAGTGCTTTATGGTGGCATTGATTGTGGAAAAACGTCACACCCGACCTTTAAGGTGAAGAGATTACCGATGTCTATGACATTTTGGAAATCTCTCTAAAAAGTGCTGGGTTGTTTTTGGAAGGCTTTGGACCATTATTTACTACAGTTTTCGATAATGACAAGATTGATATCAAAAGGAGCGTATTGTTTTTTGGAATAAATAAAATCTATGATATTTCTGTCCTGCATCAGAGGTTGTTGTATAAATAGTACATTTTGCATACGTCTGCACTGTTATCACATTTTATTTAGATTACTAGCGTTGTTACTTTATTCCAACTCTACTATACATTTACACTTTACTGTTTCTGAGAAGCATCTTCATCCACTTGTTTGATTGTGTGTGTTTGTGTGCATTGCATTTGGACTCATCCTAAAGATGACCTATAGGATGGCAGACAAGAGTAGAGTATAGTGGGGTAGAGTCCTGTTTCCAATTTGGATCAATAATGTACAAACGTACATCATGGCCTGTGTGCACTGTGTGATTCAATTGCTGAGCTCCAACGTGCATGTGTATCACTGTTTAGAGTTTGACCAGAGTGTTGTATCCAAGGCGATCGCAAGGTCACTTTTAAGGTTCTCTTTGTAATGGCATCATAGGCCTCTAAGCTATGTGTGCATAAGTGAAAGAATTACTAGCACTTATAGAATGGCATCATCATCAAAGACGCTTCAATATGAAGGAGTGTGGATACTCAAAAGAGTTTATTTTTCAATTACTGTGCAATTATCCCTCAACAAAAGACACACAATGACAAGGTATCTTAGCGAACTGAGCACTCATACATGGGTAGACATCACGTTGACATTTTAGACTTTATGTATAACTACATGTAATATGCTCATCATTTGAATACTATACATGCAGAATATATTTCTTAATAGTAATAGTAAAATAATACCGTTGACATTTTCAAGTCCTTATCAGTGTGTTTTTACATTGGTAAAAACATATTTAAGAAATATTTACATGTATTTATTTATACTCACTAATCGTTTAAAATATATATAAATGTTGATTAATCTTTATCATTTATATTTTTATTAAATATATGCATGTATGTGTATGTTTTTATAAATGAAAAATATATATGCACAGTACACAGACATATATTATGTAAACACAAACTTTTATTCTGGATTCGATTAATCGCAATTTATGGTTTGATCGCCCTAATTTTACTCTACCAAATAAGTACATACATTTTTTTATTTTTTCTCACTTTTTATGTTCAGTCATTTTTGTTAAGGTAAAAAAGTATAATTGTATGAAGTGAAGTGGAGTTAGAGTATGATCTTTTTTTTTATGTAGTGATGCAAACAATTTTGTAAAAGTAAAAAAACAGGTACAGATTATTGAAGAATGTACTTGAGTAGAGTAAAAATACTTAGACATTGTCCACCTTTTTAATTTTTAATTTATTTATTTTTTTGGGAAATTTTGGAGTAGACATTAACACAATTTAACACATCAGGGTGTTTCTGAAAAAACAAATTGAATCAGTTTTGTTGTAAAATGTAACCACACAGTGTTGTCTGGATCAGGGTCTTACCTGTCATTTTGTACTGGATTCGATGATATTCTACGGATTTCCTGGATTAAACAAACACGTGCTGATGAGTAGATAAGGTCAACATTAACATGCAAATGACACAAAACATGCTATAATTGAGGAAGAGACGTGAGCTTGACCTCTAAATTAATGCTGTATTGTGTTAAAAACACAATCATTTGCGTGCGATGAGAGCAAAGAAGATGGTTTGGTTTAAAGCGCTTAGAGGAAGTGTAAAGTGTTTGGGTAGCGGGCTAGAGTAATGAATGACTTTCATTACTTTGCAGTGGTGTGTGAAACACAAAACATTGATTTTTCCTTTCTCTTTCTTTCTTCCGGGGATCAGTAGACACATTGGTCACAGGCAGAGAGGTCGTGTGTGCTTGTTTGTGGCACATGCGAGCACTCGCTGAGCTTTAAGGTCAGTCAGGGGGGCACATGTCAGCATTTGTAAAAGCCCACACTGGTCAGCGGTTTCTCTGTTTGCTTGGATTCTCTAGCTAATGAGAAAGACCCAGAGTATGTGTCATCTAATCTCGTGTCCCTGGCCGCCCATCAGAAGCGTTCAACTGCCAGTCCAGCAGACTAACTAGGCCTGTTAAACACATTGGGCTGGTTTGAAAGTACTCTTCGTTAGGGGAATAAACCATTTCTAGCGGCTGGAGTTAACACAATCCATTAGGCAGGTTGTGTCTTCGCTATTTGGGCATGTGAATTTGATATATTTGTGCTTTTCTGTGGCTCAGTGGTAAGAACATGGTGTTTGCAACGCTTACTTAAAAACAAAAGTATAGTATAATGCAATGTAAGTCGCATTGGATAAAAGCATCTGCCAAATGCATAAATGTATATTTGAGGAGTAATACAAATCAGGGGCGGTTCTAGGGGGGGCCAGTGCCCCCGTGTCAGCACACTTGCCCGCCCCCCTAAATCTGCAATGATATTTCACCAAAACAGAGCAATTTTGAGCTGAACTTGTTTTCAAATGAAAAATGACTGAAAAAAAATCATGACAACAAATGTTAGTGTTCCCCTGCCTGGCCCCCCCAGTTACAGTAGTCTAGAACCGCCACTGATACAAATATAAATATAATATACATTTTATATGGTTAATTATGCATATTACACCTGTGAGTGTATATGTAAATCATAATGCATAAAAACTGTATTTTATATTATATAACTTAAATTGTATGCTTGTTTTAATTTAAGCATTTTCCCACCGATCACCATTCGTATTCTTAAAGTGATAGTTCATCTTAAAATGAAAAATGTGTCAATCCAAAGTTGTTCCAAACCTGTATTTCTTTGTTCTGTTGAAGAATGTGAAAGCTTTCGTCACCTCTAGATCTTTGGCAGCACCAATGTTCAATTCACACATTGTTCTTCAATAACCGTTGTTTCATACGTACAATTCCACATGCTTAAACATTAAGTCAAAGGTTATATTTGAAATCAGATTGAAGTTAATCTTAGACGACATCAAATCTTAGGTTAATAAGAACCTTAATCCTATTGAACAAATCTTCTGGAAGACGTATTTGATGAGTTCATTGGGTGTGCGGGAGCTCTCTTCTATAGTGCTGGTGTTTACACAGCCATCTTGAGCTCATCTCTGTACAGCCTCTAGATTCATTATCTAATCATCTGTCAATCAGCTCAAACTCAAACACACATGTTCTGATGCCCATACTGCACAGAGCAGTTTTTCTGCCAAGCCAAGATTGATTCTCACACTGCACCACTCACATACTGTACTGTACACCCTCTCTAGGGGGTCAAGTTTGGGCAGTTTAGCGCCATGCAGTTAGATGGATGCTGGAACTGCCAGCTATTGTTTCTGAGGCCAAATGCAGGTTCCTCCGGTGATGGTTTTTGAAAAGAAGTGTATTCTGACAGTATACACTTCTTTTACAAGCAATATATAAACTGCTCATAAATTGCACTTTATTTTGGTAGCCACACATTGTAGAAAATTATTCAGAGGCTGGTTGTTCTGGAGAGCTCTTAACAGCATGGAATGGAGCTTGCGTCGTTATTTTACCCTGTTTACGATCTTTAAATTCACAGCTCATGAATCTGCAGAATAGAGAAAACTTTTTGTCGTCATCCAATCGGTGTCCAGTATATGTGTATATGTATTTTTCTAGTTGTGGGTTACTTGAACTATATGACATAGGACTGAGAAATAAATGTAAATACATTATTTTCCTCGGCAAAGAAGTGAAAACTTGAGAACATCTTATTCTTGTGTGAGCCACCGTAGTACTTCAAAAGGGAGCGGTGAGGGGCGGAGTGAGCCGTTTGTTGCAATTCGCAACCTCACCACTAGATGTCTCTAAATTTCATACACCGGACCTTTAATCAACAAACCAAATTAAGACCCTAGTAAAGATAAAGTTTTTAAGTTTTTAAAATCGATTATGATAATAGCTGATTCCTCGCCAAAACTATCAAATAAAATATAGAGGAGCGATATAGTTGGGATTTCTTTCAGAGCAAATTTTTTCAGCCGACGAACAATAAAACATTGACAACCAATCAAAATCCATTTAAAACAAAATGGTTCACACATTTAAAATTTAAAACTTTAGCATGCAAGCCTAAAGGTTGTCTTGCAGTGGTGTGAACGCTAATATAGTTTTTGCTATATTCATAGGCGTAATTTGCGGGTGGGACATGTCCCCACCACATTTTGGAATAAATTAAAAAATCCTTGCAGACTAGTTTTCGAGCATTTTTTTACAAGTAGCCGACCTGCAAATTTGGAATTTCTTTTAGTTGTTATTTCATGTGGAAAAACGAGTAGAAAGCAACCCGTTGATTGTCAACTGCGCGGGTCACGGATGTTTCCGCGGACGTGCAAAATCCAGGTCGTCATTGACAAGTTTATTTACATACGCACACAACGTGAGCGAATTACTATTAGTCGCTATTTGCTGTGACGGATTTCTTGAGGACGAACGATTTAATATTTGAAACGTTTAAAACGAAACTAACCACGGAGGAAATCAGGAAACGTCATTTATCTGTAGATTACTTGAGACAGCCCTCGATCATTTCAAATCCGTTCATAGCCAGAACGAACGACAGGCGAATGCTCTATTTGAAGTTATCTTTACATTGTGTAATGAACATGAGGAAAGTGTCCTTAATACACAATAAAATCATCATAAGAACATAACACCAGGCCTTTCGTTTTGCTTTAATGTGTAACACTTTAAACAATTAATACTTTTTGACAAGCACAATTTCTGTTGGTTCAAATGAATTGAGACACAGTCTCTCTGTTTGGCACCAATCAATTACAAAGCTTCTCTAGACTCTGCCTGTTTTTAAATGGGCAGAACCCAATCTGCTGTCTTCAAGTAAGTTAACTAATTTGTCTGTATCAGTAATACAGTTATTTTTGGGAAATTACACTTACATAAAAATTACACATCAGTGTTGCTTAGCTGGCCTCAAATGAAGAGTTAAGAGATGTGAAAAGAACAGAGAGACAGACCATTAGATTGAGTTAGAGAAGAAGAAAGAGTGTTTTAAAGAATAGTGATCGCGGTGATTGAGTTGATATACAGAGATAGAGCGGAGACCGACTGCAGCAGCCTCTGGCTGTTAGTGCTCTTCACATTCACAGATACTGTGACATTTGCCTCCTGCTTTAGTTGTGTACTAGAATAGATAGCCTCTGTCTGCCCGCTGCTTTGATGGTCAAACATATTTAAAGCGACACAGGTCCGGCTATAAATCGGTTTCAAACAAGCAGATGACTGGCCAATTGAATGATTTTAACCTGTGAGTGCGTGACCGCACTGATACACTTACACATTCGAGCGAACACGCTCATTTCTGTACACTGAAGCGCAAGAGATGTAAACATGGAATTGGTCATATGTATCCATCTTTTTGATCATCATATTCATGTAACACACACACATTGCTTGTCTCACTGTGGCGGGCATCATTTAACCTTGATGTTGACTGACTGACTTGAGTTATTGATCAGACCTTCCGGCTTAAAGCGCATGCATGTAATGAGAAACTGAACTGATCTTTTGATGTAAAATTGTTTAGTGTATTTTGGAAACAGACCGCTAACACACAAACATCCAACGATAGCTGATAGACCACTATCCCGTTCCAGCCTTTTTCAGTCAGATAATCACTATTATTCATTAACACCACAAGGAGTAAAATCATAAAATAAATAAAATATGAATTTGAAAATTGCTTTAGAAGGGCACGTACTCATTGCAAGCGGTGTTGGGTGTAATTAGTTACTGTAATTAAATTGTTTTCTCTTGAAAAAGTAAAGTAAGGGATTACTCTAATTTTTCTGTAATTTAATTACAGTTACTTCTGATATGATTCAACTAAATACTGTATGAAATATATGTGTGTGCATTAGTGGAATTTACATAAAAATTCAAAGTCTAACTTTTGCTTTAATGTATAATTCTGACATTTGTAATACTTTGGTCAGTTAATAATACCACTTAATGTCGTTTCATATTGTTTATTTGAGTGAATATGAGCCGTTTCATGTCTATCCTTGAATCACTGAACTAATCAAGGTTGATGTAGGATATAGAAAGTATTTAGTAATAAGTAATTCAATACTTTTTGGAGAGAGTCATTTGTACAGTAATCTAATTACACTATTGAATATGTCATTAGTAACTAGTAATCCATTACTTTTTCAGAGTAACTTGCCCAACACTGATTGCAAGTATACAACAAGAATTCATCATTTACAGGCGTAATTCCTGGTTTTTCACCTGTGGCTGTTTACGACTTCAATGCTGTAAACTTTCACTGGACATTGGCTAAAAATAAAACATTCTTATTTTTGACAATAACTGTGGCCATTATGTAATTAGTCGGTTGTATTTGCAGGGTTCAGCACACTTGAGTTCAGCACTGAGAGCTTTTTCTAGTGGGCTATTACTGGGATGATTATGGGAACGATTTGGAAACTCCATACCCCTTTCACCGAATGCTGTTTAACGGTTGAGAGAGACACAAGTCCTCTATCCTCTGTAATAATGTAGCTGCACGGCCCTTTTGACCCTTTTTCTCATTAGTAACTTGTCTCTTCCGGGGTCCACTGATCTGCTTCTCAGCGATGTGTGGAAGATCCTCATTCACCCATGTTTCTCTTCAGTGATTCATCAAGCTGGGAAAAGAGCAAGGGACCGGTGCTCCGTGTCTTTTATTTTGTGTGTTTTTTCCTCTTTTTGCTTCAACCTTGCTTGTTTGTGTTCAGCTAATTTAGGGCGGTTGTAGGTTACAGTAGTGTTTTAATGACTTGTTTTTGGCTTTTTGCCTTTTTTCAGATACAAAACTAAAAAGAGGGTAGCGACTAGCGAGGAACTTCAAATAAAAGCTGTACATTTTAATAGGGATAGTTCACCCAAATATGGAACTTCTTGTTATCGTTTACTTACCCTGTTGCCATTTCATATCTGTATGACTTTCTTTTTCCTGCAGAACACAAAAGAAGATATTTTGAAGAATGTTGGTAACCGAACAACAGCAGTACCCCATCACTTCTATTGTATGGACACAAAATCAATGCAAGTCAATGGGTACCCCCGTTCTTCAAAATATCTACTTTTGTGTTCTGCAGAAGAAAGTCATACAGGTATGAAATGACAAAAGGGTGAATAAATGATGACAGAATTTCCATTTTTGATGATAAATACAGAACAAACTAG
Organism: Triplophysa siluroides; assembly: GCA_006030095.1. Lineage (NCBI taxonomy): Eukaryota > Metazoa > Chordata > Actinopteri > Cypriniformes > Nemacheilidae > Triplophysa > Triplophysa siluroides. The sequence continues at coordinate 116,460 of VCII01000879.1, read as the reverse complement.
TGAGCACAAAGTTTATTGCCTCATGATTTCATCTCTTTGGTGTGCTGGTAATGGCCTTTGTTCGTTTTTGTTAACGAATCACAATTCTATTCACTGACTCTATTCAGGTCATACAGTATTAAGCGTTTGCAGTATCGATGGAGTTGTAACCGAACCACGAGTCTTCTCCTGCCGTGCCGTGTGTAATCTCCAGCAGTCGTTCTCTGCCAAAGATCCAGCAAGCTGAGAAATGTGATTACAGTTTTGGTTAGTGGCCAGAAGGGAATGCAGACAGAGAAAGAGAGAATCTGTGTTTGTGTGTGAGTTTTGATAGCCTAATCTGGCTTTCCGTCTGTCAAGGAGGACATCACATTGGGGTTCAGATGTGCTTGTGACCCCGCTGTCCTGTCCACCCCCAGTGGCGGCTTCGTTCCCAGCTGAATGAAGTGAGCGTCTACGGCAAGCACTCTGGGATGTGCTCGATCTCATTCCAAATGCAAATGCTTACTTATCTTGTCCGAACAGTAGATAGTGGCAGAGTCCAGATAAGGCCACGCTGAGTGCCAAAAAGAGATGCACAATGTCTGTGACATTGGCGCTTGTGCTTTGTTTGTATGACTCAGGGAAGACACCAGGGTGATGTGAGAGTTCGCTTGTTCAACTGGCCCGCTGCCCAGAAGACGATTTCCTTCTTTGAGGAACCAGCGGCGAACACAATCCCAATTTCTAACCAAGTGTTCTTACTTTAGATAGACAGAGATACAGAGAGAATACAGGATTATCGGTAGCACTCACTAAAGCCAATGGGCGCGCTTACTTTAACACAGTTTTACGCCGATTATGCTTGATAAGCTGATATATGCAAGGTCATGTTGACGCGTAAAACGGTTTTCTTTTATCGGGGAAAGGTCATAAACGGCTTAAGCAAAAACCGATCGGCAAAGGCCGTTTTTTGCCTATTACTCCGATTTCGCTGCATGTAAACGCCTTAACCGGTTTTCTCTCAGTTTTGTTTATGTGCGCATGTCTGAAAGCGCAGTAGTAAAAGTCCCAAATGGAAGTAATAGTAAAATAACGCATAAAAGTCCGCTCTGGAATCATGCACTTGATGTAGAAACGTCAAATTGAAGAACTTTGTTGCATGGGCATGAGAAGAGATATAAAAATACAGCTTCTGACCGTTTTCCCGCTGCATTTTTAATTACTAAACAGACTATCGACGATGACGTCACTGCACGCGAGGAACGTATCCGGTTTATTACTATGCATGTAAACACGTGAAAACAGGTTTCTTTTTAAGCCGATTTTTGATAGATATCCGTTTATTTTGTGCATGTAAACACACTCACTGATTATTTTTTCTTAGCCGGGGACGGGACTTTAAACAAACTCCAACTTTTTGTGGACTGTGTGGTGATGTCATGGGTCGTTTGACATATACAGTATTTTTGTCTGCAAACTAATTGCTTCTATAAAAGTGTTTTTTAACGTCAAGGGAAACGTTTCACTCAAGTGTCCGTTGACTCGCGTCAGTAAGCATTGTGGCGAGCATCCCTATCTTTTTCATTTCAGCATATGTAAAACAGTAGTTATGGGTAACCGGAGTGCAATTTCTGCTGTTGTGTTGTGCAGGATGGTACTGGGAGTTTTCCTAATGACTTTTTGTATAGTGTACAGCTGCAGGAGTATACATCATCACCCCTTTAATGAAGGCTCTACTCCAGCTGTGTGTTTGTTTCTTTGCGTTTCATCCAGAATATATTCTGCACTAAAGGGAATACATGCATACGAAACACGTCCAGCAGCGATTCTCCTCGAAGAAACAAAGACTCCAGTCCTTAAAATCACATTCTGCAATGGCAGAGAGTTTGAAGGAGAGCTGGAGGAAATGACCGATGTCATAAGAGGATGATGTCATAATTCCAGCGGTGGAGAAGTGGTGATGTCATATGTCTGTTATTGGCAGATGTTATTAGGGATGGTGATAGACAATATCCGTGTATTTACCGTGTTTGTGCGCCACACACATGATTATATTTACATTTGTGCATTTTGAGAGGTGTGCTTTTGAAAATTGTGTCAGACAATAAAATGGCCACAAGTATCCAAAAGGCCGAATATCAGAGACCTTGCCCTGTGTGTGTGTTTGAACCGCCTGCTTAACACACTATCTTGCCCAAAGCTCTTTTTAGGAGTAAAAGAGTAAGTCACTGTGGAGACTGGAGACCTCCACGACGGCCTCGATTCAACTTCCTCCATGCATCTGGGTTTTTTTCAAGTTCTACAGGCTTTTGAACCCCGCTCAAGGTGGGAGTGTGTTCGTCTCCCCTTGCCTGATCGAAAGCTTGTCAAGAAGCCTGTGAAAACGGCATGAAAGACATGCGATGAGCCGGGCTCTGTTCCCTCTCAGGTCGTCGGCCAGGGAACTCATCTTTGTTCTGCGCTCCTTTTGATTTGTTTACAATCTCTCCACCGCAGCCTCGCTAGAGAAATAAGACGTGTTGCTATACCTGGACTTCATGCATAGCCGCTGGTCCTTCCCTCATGCCAGTTTGCACTCTTTTACCTGTTTTTTTCTCTCCATCGCTTTCTTCCCTGTTGTTAAGGTGACGGTGACCTGGTGACACCTCATGCTTATCTTCGTGAGGACAGAGCTTTTTTTATTTCTCGCTTATTTCTGTAACAGTATATCGCTCAGTCTGTCTGCATCTCATTGACGTGTTTGGATGCGACCGTGGGTGCTCTGAGCGCTCTCTGTCTGTCCCGTGAGGGCTGCGCCGCATGAATCCAGCGACTCGAGCCATCATAGCTGTTATTCATTTTTTGCGTGGCAATGGAATGAATGAGAATCGCCCTCAAAATGGGCCTTTTAGATGCTTTGGGAGATAATCTTTCAAATGTTTGGCACACTTGTGGTCACAACCACATTTAACGTTAGGTACAGTAAACGTTTAAGGTGACGTCATAAGGACCTCGTGTTAAGCCTCATGGGATGTCCAAAAGACTGCGGCAACATTATAAAAGAAAATTAGCTTTTGCATGTGAGGTCCGCCATTGCCTAAATCGTGAAAGATTAATGACTTTGTTTGTGCAAATAGGGACGGGTAACTCAAGACTTGAGACACGAGTGGAAATTAACTTAAAGGAAGAGATGAACTTCGGAAAGGTCGGCGAGCACTCGGCTAATAACACAGCCGGAAGCGTCCGCTCAGGTTTAGCCGCTCTGTGTGTGCACCGAGTCCTGCAGACGTGAAAAAAAAGTGATTAATGGAAGCGACTGAGGAATACAGTGTTCAAGAGTTCATTAAAAGCTTGGCAGTGCTGAACTCTGTCCATCTGAAGTCACATCGTCTTTCCTGAGCCAAACTGTGAGGCGGGATCTTTCATTTATCGATGTGTAAGACTTCGTTCTTTTAAATGCCTCTGGTTTTATTTATTTGTTTGTTTTCTTGAGAATGGAATGATTAATGTGTATTTTTTATTTATAGTCAGTGGTTGAAGGATTCCAAGTGACAGCATTTAAATGTTTCACCAAATACTGTCTGTGTGGATTTTGTTGGACTGATACGATAAGATTGTTTTGGTTTTAAATGTAGGTAGTAGTTGGTGAGTATTGTAGCATACAGCAGCGTAGTTAGCCCACGCCATTTAAAGAGAAAGAGAAGTAGCTATTGTAAACCAGACCTTTCGTTACAGTACGATCTGAAATTGATTCCGTTTATTGATACCTCAGAAAATTGTGTTCGACAGAAGGGTTTTTACATCGCAATCCAACTCACATGCATGTTTTTTTTGTGGTAAAAGTGTAGAAACCATGTATTTTTGTGTATTACTATTGGAAAACCATGGTTTTACTACAGTAACCATGGTTTATGTCACGGTTGTCAGGTGAAGAACCCAGATGCAGGCAGCAGTGAAGGGGGAACAAACAAGACTTTAATTATAATAATAAACTAAACTAAACTAAGGCAGTATACAATAAAACAAAGGGGCAAAACATAAGGACAGGGTCAAAACTAACACTCACAATTAACATCCAGACAAGGGGCAAGGTAATCCACAAGGAAGGGTAACAGGAACACGAGCAAGGCAAGAGCAAGAAGCAAGGCCAACACGCATACAAGCACAACGAACGAGCACAGGACAATAGACATGAGGATATTATATAGGGAGACTAACATAGGATAATTAACAAGGGACAGGTGTCGGGGATGAAACACTGATGGAGAGCTAAACGAGGAACGAGAGGGCGGGAACAAAGACGAGACCGGAGAGAGAGTATGGAAGGCCGTAAGTGCCAAAATGTCTCTCTCCACATAAAACCTAAGGCTTTGTCGTGACTCTGCCCCATCATGTCATGTCTTTCTTGGTCTTGTGGCAGAGTCACGACAGGTTTTTGAAAACCACGGTATTTTGTGGTAAAAATGGTTTTACTACAGTAACCATGGTGAAGAAGTTACTACCACTCCTTACACTGCAAAAAACAATATTATTACCAAGTGTTTTTGTCTTTATTTGTAGAACAAATATCTTAACATTCTTAAATCAAGATGCACTTTCTTGACAAGAAAAAATACCTTAGATGTTTAGTCTTTTTTTAAGGTGAAAAATATAAGAATCAAGTAAGTCTATGGTAAAAACAAGCAAAAAAATCTGTCATTGGGATGAGAAAAATAGACTTGAATTAGGTACTTGAGGAAAAGGTCAAACTATATTCAAGTTTATTTTTCTCACCCCATTGGCAGATTGTTTTGCTTGTTTTTACCATAAACGTACTTGATTCTTATATATTTTTTTCATAAAACAAGACCAAATATCTTAGGTCACTTTTCTTGTCAAGTAATTGTATATTGATTTAAGAAGTTTTAGATGTTTTTAATTAAAAACCAAGACATTTTTTCCATTGTAACAGTTTGACCTTGACATTGACCTTAACAGCTGTGTATAAGCTCAAAGTACAGTAGCAAATAACATGTCTGCCATGTTTTGCTTGCAAAAGCAGTTATTTTTACTCTGTTTATATTTGTTTTTACACTGCTGTTTTGGGCTCCACGATGAAGGGAAGTTTCTATTGGTAGTAATTAACATGGATGTTTATATACTTGCCTGCTCTCTCTCTCTCTCTCTCTCTCTCCTCTCTCTCTCTCTCTCTCTCTCTCTCTCTCTCTCTCTCTCTCTCTCTCTCTCTCGCCTCAATTATGATTATACATTGACGCATTAATATTGCTGTTCAACCCAGACAACAGTTTTATTTTGAGGGGATTTTTTAAGTTATTTTTTTGGCAACTGTGGGGTAAATGTGTCACTACTTGCAGCTGTTTGAGGTTTTCACCCCTGCTGTGTTCGACTGTGCACTGCTGGGGCTGAAGGCCTGAAGCACCATCTTTATACAAAGTCTCTGTATTTTTAAAACCATTTTCAAAAGTTTCGACCTTATACGTATATCCAGAAGTCTACACACACACATTTGTTTTTAAATCATGATGGTGACTTTTCGGTGACTTCTGTTGTTTTATTTTCCTTGTGGAAAAAGTTTGTTCTCACAATGCAGGGAAAACGTGAGCCACACAATAATCGATCCGAGTGTTATTCAGTAGGCAGACGCAGACAAGAAACCTCTCAAATCGTACCGACTGAGGGGATTAACACAGGGTTAGGACCATGCGGGCCTACGGTTTAACTTTCATTGAGGTTTAACACTGTGCTACATGTTAACTACATTCAAGACATGTCGCTGCTTTGTTTGAATTGTAAGACTTTCGTTCTTCCACCAATGAGGATATCAGCATTGACCTGCATACATACAAGCATGACCATAACCGCTAACATGTGAGATAGGAGCAGTAGTGCATCTCTTCTGTTAATAAATCCGAGAAACTATGCGATTTTTCTCATTCTGCCGGTTGTCTTCATCTGCTAGGCCAGACTCTCCAGATCGCTCTGATCAGGGTTATTTGATTTTATTCTGACAATGAGATATGAGCTTCTTGAATGATTAATTGCCGGGGTGTGTTTATAAAGACGGTGCAGATATTAATTGAGTCTGATATTTCAGACAGAATTCACCAGGGGTGGATACGGAGGGTCAACGGGTTTGATTTAATACGTCTCATCCTGAGAGAAAGCAGGGGCTGGAGTGATAAACATGAGATGCTATCAGAAAAAGAGAAATGCAGATTCAAACCATCAGTTGCAATGAATCAATTCAAAACTGATCCAGTGATTTGTTCTAAAAAAACACTTTTTAGTTTGGTTTTATCCAGATGTTTTTTTTATTTTATTTCTAATGCTTAGGAAGATGCATATGATACATCAGTGCATTAAGTTTTTTATATATTTTAACATCTTGAATCTAATTGCCTAAAATAGCTGTTCGAGTAAAAATTATGGTTCTCCGATTGATTAAAATCAAACTTTTAAAGGTCTAGTGTATGTAATTTAGTGGCATCTAACTGTGAGGTCACTCCATCCCTTCCCTCCCTTTTGAAGAACTACGGTGGCTGACACAGAACTGCCGAAGGAGATAACGTAATTATGAAAATACATTAAATGTATGCTGTTCCGGAGCAAATATATAAAGATACATGGTAACACTTTACGATAAGGATGTACATTATTTGTTAACATTGGAAAATGCATTAACTAACATGAACTAACAAATAGTATAGTTTTTCAGCGTTTATTTATCTTTATTAATGTTAGTTTATACAAATGCAATCATTCATGTTACACTGCATTAACTGCAATGTTAGAACTTACAATTTTTTATTGAAAAGAGCCAGTCTTTGCTGTTTTTGAGGCCTTTATTATGTTTTTTGGGTGTTTAACAATGGATGTTCATGATTCTAATTTAAAAAAACGCTTTATATTTCACATATTTCAAGTCTATTGCTCACCACTGTCCCTCTTTAAACTGGATTTCTTCCGGTCGATATAAAGTCCCTCCTTCATTGTTAGTTCATGGTAGCTGATGCATTACCTAATGTTAACAAATACAACCTTATTGTAAAATGTTACTGGTACATACTGTACTGTATATTGGGAGAAATGTCAAAAGGCCAAAAATACAGCAAATTCTTTAGCTGAATGCCCAGGCCTAAATCCAAACTATTCAACACACCAATTCTCAGATCAGCCCGCACACACAGCATTATATTCACACAAGCAAACAAGACGTCTACTAGACTCCATTGAAATCTGGACTTGACCTCAACAGAGCACAGTTTAGTGCTGGTCAACTGAGAGTGTGAAGCACGGCATTGAATTTACACTGCAGTGAAAATACCAAAGAGCCGTGAGTGATTCCAGCAAAACCCTGCCGTGCTGTGCTTTAATGGTGTTACTTCCCTACCCTTGACACTCTGATACCAAACACTGTATTGTAAGTAACCATCATACAAATATAAAATACAAATATACCGCGTGCAGCACCAGAACACTGACAAGACCGTATGCATACAAGCTGCTGGTTGAGTGGATGTGTTCGTGTTTTTTTACAACCGCGCTAAAGTGAACCGGTGGGGAGTTGTACAAAATCCATATTCAACACATTCTGCATTCCCACTGCTGAAAGGATAAATAGGAGCTCCTGGTGGGGACGCAGCAGGGGTAGATGAAGGACATGCAGTCATGCGGAGAATGTGTGTGTGTGTTGGGCTGGAGGGTTTCGGGTACTCGTTGACTGTAATGATGCTTTATAGAGGTTCAGATAGAAGCATGTGATTTTCTGGGTGTTAATGTGTTTATTGTATATTGTATGTTCCATGTACAGTGTGGTACAAAGGTCTGTGGCCACAAATTGGGTAGTAGTTACACAATGTTATAGTGAAACATATACACGTAGTTTTTACAACCAAATTTGTGACATTGGCCATGTTGACTTCAATCATTGACACAATATAGTTATATAAGGGCTGTCAAACGATTAATCGCGATTAATCGCATCCAGAATAAAAGTCTGTGTTTACATAATATATATCTGTGTACTGTGCATGTATTTATGTATTTATTTACATTTGCCAACTATTTATATTATATGTTAATGTTTATTAATATAAAAATTGTATTGTTTTCTTAAATAAATGCGTATGTTTTTATAAATACAAAATTAAAATGCACAGTACACAGACATGCATTATGTTATCCCAAACTTTTATTCTGGATGCGATTAATCGCGATTAATCATTTGAAAGCCCTAATTTATATATGATGACATCTATATATTAATACATTTGAAGAGTTTGGTTCCAAAAATGAGGTAACTACATTTTCAAAAATCATCTTTTTTTGTGCATTCCGATTAATATCAATCAAGCTGCAGTTGGTTTGTGTTTTGATTTAAGCCGTAATAACTAAACAAATACAGCTAATTAACACAATAAAACACTAAAAACAGAGTTATCACATTTTGGAACCAAACTCTTCATTTGATATATTTATATTATACTCTATATTTAGAAAAAATGGCAATTTTGCAAGTTGTCGGATATGTTTGAATCCTACTGTACGAGTTGACAAACTGCTGTTGTGAGTCATTTTATATGTCTGAAAAATTTGAAAAGGGCGCAGGCTTCAGCTCGATGCCTCTTTTCAATTCTTGATGGATGTTCTCACACCACTCATTCCTACACTACCTCATTACTGTAGTTTAGTTGTGGTGTAACACACATTCATTATTTCTCTCATTACGTTGGTTCTTGGCTCAGTTACCAACAAGGCAAAGTTGTGATGCACTCTCTGGATTTCCTGCTGAGCATTCAGATTTGACATCCAAACAACAGCCACTGCAGGCATATTCAGGACAGATCAGCACAAGCTGTAAGTTTGAACGGTTGATCAGAATAAATGACCATGGGCCTTCAGCCACTGTATGGATCGGGTGAACCAGCATTTTGAGTTGGCTTGACACAATTCAAGGCTATCCGGTTTAAGATGTTGATACGAATACTGGTAAAATATCACATGAAAATTGGTTGAAATAAAATAAATGTTAAACACAGTCATTATACCTACTTGAGAAGCCTAACAATATAATTCACCCATAGCTGCCATTTAATGTCAAAGCTGGTGAAATAAATATATAAATAAATATAAGTTGTTGTTTATGAAGGCGTGGTATGTTTGAAATGACATGATTTGTCAATCATATGGTTTACAGCTTTGTATGTCGTTTCCCACGAGCCCTACGTGTCCATTTGCATATTTGACCGAAAATAGTCAATTCAAAATGAAAAAGCATTCATAGTCCCAATTGCAGGGAGTCAGAGCCTTTCATTTGCCTTTCTTTGATGGTCCATACAGTGCACAAAGACTGTTTCTTGGTTTTTGATTGACAGGGTAAAATTATGAAGACAAGCTGTCATCGCTTTTGTGAAAAGGGAATATAACGGAGTTATTTGTAGCATAAAGCAACAGGCGTTCAGCGATGTAACATTTGTTTAACATTCGTCGGCTGAAATCGCTCTCTAAATCAGACGTCGTCTCTCACTGTTTCTCTGTACTTTGCTTGTTTTATGATTCATACAGTTACTTTTTTACAGGGCAGCATTGAGATTAAATAGAGATCAAAGGGCGACTTCTTGGAGAAGATATGCAATAAAGAACATCCCCTATCATCAACTCAAACAATCCTATTGTATATCTGTGACACTAATAGTGTGAGATGATTCATGCTGGCTTTATACTAATTTGATATGAAGCGTAGTATTGGCAGTAGTAAAGGTAAGGCTTTCCCCGGCTCTTCAGTTGAACATCTGTCTGCTTGCGTGGAGAAGATCCTATTGACTGTTTAATTCGCTAATCTCATTGTCAATCGAGATCAGGCGTCTGTTTGATTGATCCTGATTGCAATTTAAAATGTCCGTCGATTTCTCTCAGAAATAGCTGGAGAATCCTGAGTCTGGTTGTAAATCACCCTGCCCTCCTACTTTCACCACTATCTGTTCGATATGATAAACCCCGACCAGCGTCACGGCATGTTTAATTGGCCGATCGGGGGTCATGCCGAACTGTAATTTCAAGACAACATGTGGTTGGCCACTTTAATTTTATTGCGTTTAGGAGGGCCATTCCAGACATTGCTTATATATACTTGCATCAATATGCCATTGTTTCTCCATAAAGAAAAGACAGCGTTCTTGTGTTTACGGGCTTTGAGGCTGATTATAAGTGATCTGCCCTTGATGGCCACGGGAGAGAAGTAGAAGCCTTTGAGTAAACATCATTACCGCCTGCCTACCCATAAACTTGCTCTTACATTTCAGGATGGCACAGCGGGCTTATTTACTATGAGTGCGTTGATGGGCAGAGGCGTTGTCCTAATGGTGTTGTTTATTTGAATGAGGGAAGGAGAGATTAATGACATGCTACGTAATCATAGCAGGCCATTTGTCCAAACACCATCCTGGCTGTCTTTGGTGCTAAAGTGTGAGAATTATGGGTCGCCAAATCCGAAAGGCAATTTCAATCGGGCAATATCTTCAAAAGCGTATGTCGTTCTTTTGTTGTCATTTAGAAAAGCACACTTTTTGAAATCTCTTTATGTTTTCATGGTTGTTATTAGAAGGAATTGAATATTTACAAAGAACGGTGTGTTTCTTTATTAATTTGCGGTCTTGCAGCTGTTTGGGCAGAATGTGTTTCATGTCGATACTTTAAACATAACATGAAATAAAAATTGACCCCATTTGCTTTCTGTCTCTGGTGTTATTGTGCTCGATTCGTCAGTGCGCTTTATTCTGAACAGCTCGTTTTCACAGACTTTCATCAAATGTAATGACTTTCTCTGCCTTTGAGGCAAAGACGCCTAATGCTGCGTTCCCACCAGACGCGAATGAAGCGTTAAGCGCGAGTGATCTACATGTTATGTCAATGCAAAGACGCGATAGACATCCTGCGGCGCGAATGACGCGATTCGCACGAATTGAGAGTGTCGGGCGTTTGAAAATCACGAATCAAATTTGCGCCGCTTTAATCAATCAGGAGCTTGCTCTAGTAGTGACGTGATTATGACGTAGCGAGCGGAGGCAGAAATCCGAAACAACAATGGAGGACAAAATCATCTTCACTGCATGTGGAGACCCGGAGCTGTACGATACATCTTCTTACTTTTATCAAAACAGGAATAAAAAGGATCTTGCTTGGAAGGAAGTGAGTGAGGAGGTCGGACAATCTGGTAAGTCTCAACAAAATCCATGTTATCCATTTCGCAAACAAGACTGGAGCCGCCTGGCAGAAGCCCATCCCGTGATGCAAATTTGCGTCTGTTGTGAAGTGAATTTCACGTGCAAATGATGCAAGTAAACTCAAAATGTTCAAGCGTCCAACAACGCGCGAATAGCGCGATTTACCGCGTCTGGTGTGAATGCTCAGTAAGAATTCAACTTTGATATGTAACCCGTCCAGCTTGTTAAGGAGAGGTGTGCTACTGTATTGCGATAAACAAACGCGTAAAAAAACTTTCCGATTTCTTTGCAAGAATTTACAGACTCCATGAGACCCAGCACTCTTAACCATACTGTCTACATTTGTATTGGAAGACGTAACGATCCATCGGTAATTTTAGGATCCAGTCATACCCTAATGGATAAAATCAAGCTTCACTCTACCTTGTTTTCCACTTGATATCTCTCTTCTCTGAAATACATCACATTACAGCAGTTAAATGTGTTGTGAATGCTGTTTCACGTTGCTGGAAGCCACGATGGCTTATTTTAGGCTTTCCTTGTGTTCCACGCTCCAGAAAAGCCCCAAGCAGTCGGAACAGAGAAAACCCAGCTGATGTCACACAGTTCTGTCACTAATTCCTCATTTCACTCTTCATTCTTCGCAGCTGATCTCAATCTCTGTCTTTTATTAGTATTGTCGTGGTTTCTATTTGAATGTAAGGGGTATGTCGGCCACATAGTGACTTTGGTCACGGCTTTTTTCGGCAGGACTGACATGACTTACCAACTTACCTGCGAGTGTTAGCCTGAGCTGAGAGCGAGGAGCTCAGACACAATGTCCCAGATTGTTTACAGTCAGTGATCACGTCACTTCACATGAGCCTCTCGCTAATAAAACCCCCTCTGCTTCAACACTGACCCTAGAGCGAAGACACTGAAGAAAGAAATGGTAAATATAGCTTCCACACCAATGGACGATTCATAGATAAGTTTTGTTTATTCTAAAATTGTGTGCTGAATTTTAAAAGCGTGAGCTCTTAAATTGGAACAGATTTTGGATGTCAATAATTGTTTTCCTCTTGCTGTAAAATTTTATAGAAAACTCTTTATTGATATTGTTATAGTTGTATCCGCTACTAACTTAAATTTATAACTTTTTAAACGTTCTCTTATAATTGGTGTGCGGGCCTTTAAAAATGATAAGGATGCTGTACACATCAGTTTACTGCAATGGCAGATGAATGCAGTATATACAGTTCCAGGCGAAAACGTCTTATTATTCATGATTTTTTTTTCTATTTTAAATTTAAAATAGTTATAAAGATGTTCAAACAGTCACTCTTTGATTCTGCCAAAAATGTATTTATATTAAATATTATATTTATTTACCTTGTAATCCTGCTAAACATATCCTACAACATATATGTATGTATCTATATATTTATTTAACCCCGCTAAAATAAAATAATATTAAATATAAAATTATGAATATAATATGTATTACTATTATTATTATTATTTACATATTAATCTGTTCTTTTATATATTTATATCTATGTATTTTCAGTTTTAGTTTTATATAAATTATGTCTAAGAAATCCAAAATTTGGATTGGGGAACCACTTTTAGTGCTATGGACCACCATATCTTGGTGCTTCAGTGGTTCTTCAGAGGTTCTTTGGGATGATGTTTCTATATAAAGAACCTGATAAGCCCCTGTATGGTTCTTCAGTGGTTCTATAGAGCACATCAGTCATCCCAAAGAACCTGAAGAACAACTGAAGCACCAAAATATGGTTCTATATAGCACTAAAAGTTATTCCCTATGATTACGAGCCAAGAACCACTTTTAGTGCCATATAGTGTAATAGTGTAACAATGATGTCATGCATGAATGAAACATTTTGTTGTGTATATTGGAGGTATATTTAACCCAGAATGATACGAGCACCTAAAGGAGTTTTTAGATCCTTACCACAGTTGCCTTTAGTTTGCTATTTTGAATTTTTTTATTTTTATTTCATACTTGTGCTCTACTAAAATGTTTGTCACACATTACATCTGCTTTGCAACAAAGCTAACTGGGAAAAGCCCTAAAGCAATAAAATTGAAATATATCGTAGTCAAACTAGTCAGTAACTTTACATTAATTACATTTGGCACTTGACGTGTGTTCATTCCGGAGCCGCATTCACAACTAAAGTAGACGAACATACACATTTTCAAAGACACAGATATTTATTTGAGTATTTTATATTTTCACACATTTGCACACACGCAGACACCTTCCTACAGCCACATGGTAAGTAATGCCAGGCAGACAGCGTGTGAGGGCTGCCCTAGTTTAAACCCAGCGTTTCTTTTGGGATCCATTAAAGCAAACACTACACTCCAGCTGCTGTATAACAATAAGATCCACTCCCGCATCCCCAACCCCATCCTTTTCTGAAACATCAGACGCACACACTGAAGCTGTGTGTGTGGTTTTCTGGAGTCACTATATGCATGTCCTCATGCACTGGGTTGCCATGTCTCAACACTGTCAACCGGTCGTGTGGCGGTAGGCTGTTCCGCAGTTAAACTTAACTTCATACTCGCACACACTCCGACAGCAAGCAACCGAGCCTCCAGTTCAGCTCATCCTCAGTCTCTCTCTGTGACCTGAAATGAGATCTGCCAGTAAGAAAATCACACTAATGAGGTAGTAAACCGAGATAAATGGTTCTACATTCATGGGGGCATGCGAGCCCATTAGCGACAGGCATCGAAGTTTGAGCGTGAGTTCAAAAGTTGGCATCCTCCTCGGAAATAAGCCACATGTAGGTGGGCAAAGATATGGCCTGATGTATGAGCATGTGTGTACGTGTCGTTCTTTATTTTAGTGTGAAGATGTGAGTTTGGTGAAGCGCGTTGTGTGTGTGAGGGGTTTCTGTCAAGTTCAAATGTCCCCTCTAGCATAGCAAGATGTGAAATCGTCAGAACTTATGAAGGCAACTCATTAGTCCACATTAAATATGATATTAAATAATGTTTTAAAACTCTAAATGTTTTATTTTCTGAGAGGGATAGTATGTTAAAGTTGACCCAAATGAAAAATGATTCACTCTCATGTCAATCAAAACCTGCATTAGCCTTTCTTCTGTGAAACACAAAAGAAGATATTTTGAGAAATGTGTTAGGGGTTTTGTGTCCATGCGGAAGTCAATGGGGTCCAATGGTGTTTGCTTTCCGACATTCTTTTAAATTATATTCTTTTGTGTTCTTGAAAAGAAAAAATATCTACAGGTTTGAAATGCCATGAGGTTGAATAACAGATGACAGAATTTGTATTTTTGGGTGAACTGTCCCTTTAAGATATTATACTTTGTGTGACTGTAGTGTGTGAGTCGTGAAAGAGGTATAAATGTTTATTGTTTGGAGTGGGATTAAAGTTAGGGGAAGCTCTAGTCGGTAACAGCCGGCTGTGCTAAATTTTCACAACCTCACCCACTTCTGCTTCATTCTGTGTGTCACACAAAGGAATAAATGTTCTACCGTTGATAAAACATCTTGGAGCTGCTAGAAGGAATGGATGATAATAGTGTTATACTGTACAGGTCAAGTTAATCAAATCACAACATAAAATGTGCCCCAGCTCCTTGCGTACGTAGCCGTTGACAAATAGAAAACATGTTTTTCCCTCTGGGAAAGGAATGCAAGACATTTGTCATTTTTATATTTGTGCTGACAATCACACCCCTGCACCATGGAGCAATGTGATGTCATCAATAATTTATTTTATGTATGTACTGTACACAGCCAATAATGAACTACAATAGGTGTCAAGTCATAAAATGAAAGGATTTCAACATAGGTAATTGCGTCCGTGTCGCCTAGGGTACAGCATGAGTCAGGGTCTCGACAGCACAACGCACACACGACAGCAGTTCTTCAGTGTGTCTGCCTGTTGTGATGGAGTCCTAAAATTAAAACTGCATTTTTCATCTGGGATGTGAGAAAGCAGCAATGCAGTCAACCGTGGCTTTCCTTCCTTTCAGAACGTTTACATCCTCTCCAAAGTTTGCAATGCAGAGGAATAAAACATGCTGTTTTGAATACTCTTTGTTCTTCTGGTGGTGTCTGTTATTCTTATACTGTATATGTTGTGGTTGAGTCATCAGTTTGGACTTTTGGATTTTAAGGGATAGTTTACACAAAAATAAAAATGTTTACCCTCTTGTCATTTCAAACCTGTATGACTTTCCTTCTTCTGCAGAACACAAAAGAAGATATTTTGAAGAATGTTGGTGGTTGAACAAGGGCGGCATCCGTTCACTTCTATTGTGAGGATGATGGAACCGTTCCTCGGTTACCAACGTTCTTCAAAATATCTTCTTTTGTGTTCTGCTGGAGAAAGAAAGTCTTACAGGTTTGAAATGAGATATTTAAAATGTCAGTTCAGCGTAAGTGGCCACAAATGTGAATGTGGGTAGATAAGCGATGCTGTAAAACCGTATGCCAACTTCTTATTTTATGAATACAGATTTAGTGGGCTCCGTCAGGTCCTGAAACCAAATAAAAGTGTAAATCCGATGCAATGTTGGTCATCCGTCTGAACAGTATGGAAAGTGAGGTTTTTCGAAATAGAGACATTCCTTGTAACGTGTCTGCATGCCTTCCACTAACAGTACTTCTGAGTTCTTGAAATATACATATAACTTCAATTTGAAAATATTGTTCTCCGCAGCAGTCATCCAAGCTCTCTAGCTTTCTCTTTGATACGACTGCTTTTAAGGGCACAACGTGTAGTATGGCAGTCTGATTTTAATTGCTTGTAAAGGGGGCAGACATTTCAGACTATTGCCTTAGTTTGACGTCCCTCCTGCGATGACTGTGTGACAGATCTGGGTTATCTGTAGGGTTCAGCATTTGTTTAATACGTATATTCCCTTTTGACCATTTGAAATGTTGGCTTTCCCAGAATTGTACCATAAGGCTTTATAACGAAGCCTTAATAATAATAATTATTAATAATGCCAATTCCATGTACGTCTCATATGTGGTAATTCCCAAGTTATGTAAGAAAATAGTTCGTGATTTTTTAATTATTGGCAACTTTACATGGAATCTCTGTACTTTACAGTTTCATTTTTTTTCTTTTTGATTATCATATTAATAGCATGAAGTATGAAATGGATGGCAAAGGGGGATGTGTAGAACAGGTGTATGAATTCAGCTGAACTCCATGGGACTTTCTGTGGTCACAGATGTTTTGCGGTGCTATCCTACTAATAAACACTGTCTGTTTCATAAGTTTTGTATTGTGCTTTTAGGTGTGGTCACACTGTAATTCACTTCCATTGACATGCATTTTTCAGTGCATGACGATGTTTAGATTCGGTAAAAATACATCTGATCACTTTTTGTTCAGTATGTCATAACAGACATTCAAGAATACTGTATAAGCTACCTGGTTTGCATTTTTTTTTTATATTTGGGTATGTATGTGTGTTAGTGGTAGTGATAGTGACAATAACCACGATATTAAAAACCATAATAAATCATAAATAATTCAGCACCCATTAAAGGTTTTGTCACAATGTTTACTCTCTATCGCTCTCTCTCTCTGCCTCAATCATTGTTTGATTCATTGCCCAGAAAAAGAGGCAAAATAAAAAAGAAATCATGTCTAGTTGTTTGCAGAATAAAAAATGTTGTTTACATAATAAACTGTATGTGTGTTATCTGTGTATAATAATTCGGTTTTATTAAATACACACACATGCATGTATGTATTTAGAAAATGTACGTGTATATACATTTTTAAATGTATATTTAATTTATATTATATAAAGTATAAATATAAATATTTAATATATAATTATATTGCATATCACATGCATGTGTGTGTATTTATGTATACATAATTATTATACAAAGTACAAAAACATATATTATGTAAACAAAAACCTTTATTCTGCAAACGATTAGTCGCAACTAATTCCACTTATAATTAATTCCACTTATAATTAATTCCACCAGTTCCACTTATCTAAACTGTTCAGTTCGGGCTACAGAGACCCCCCACACTTTGTGACTTTGAATGCCTAGTTTTCTTCTTCCTCCCTTTACTGTGATACAGAAATGCCCCGCTCAATTGAACTGGCAGCAAAAGGCAATTAAAGTTGTCTGCTTTGCGTTGAAAGCACGGCCTGACTTTAATGAAGCATTCTGGAAGGAATCCACAGCATCTAATTCCCACAAAGTCATGAATGAGAGGTTTGTATCTTGTATGCTCAGAATGAGCAGTCCAAGATGTCCGGCAAGCCACCAAGAGCACTGAATCACTGGGCTTTAGTAGAGAAAAGATACATTTCTTTCTTATTAGTAGGCCCCGTCGCGATAAGACATTCTTTTGCATGTTGGATGATGTTGTAATGGAGGTTAATATACCATCTGGTAAAGTCCTATATGCATAACAAATGGAAATGCCGTTTTGCAGTAATTGTTATTGATTTAACCGTGCCGCTTTACCGCAGTTTATACTGTTATATGCGTTCACCATTAATTGTATCTCATCTGTTTTGTGGCTTTGTTATCTCTATTAGATTTTATCTGGAATGTTTGTTGTTTTGGGTGTAACTTATTAAAAAACAAGTGAACATCTATGCTCGCAGGGCTCTTGAGCAGCTATCTGAGCGGCGCTAAATCACCAATTTAAGTAGTCTTAGAAATGTTTGTATCGATGGTGTAGAAGGTTTCCAGATCCATCTAAAGTGAATTAGAATCTCTACGTTGTACACCACAGCCGCATACACTACACCACGGTCCGTCGGGTGATGAAGACCGAGAGAGACACCACAGATGGTGTAGTGCATCATGGCTCAACCACGTGCAGTATTTACAGGGAGAGAATGGAACAAACAGCATTCAAATGCCCCGTCATTCACACAGTCCCGTAGCAGACATTTAGCAAACATCATTGTCCCATAATGCCCCTTTCTCGCCCCCGTTCTGACACTTGCATGCATCCCGGCGTGCATTTGTCTTTGGCCATGTGCTCGTCCGCGCCCGCCAACAGGTTGCAATTAAAAGCCTTTTCACGGGTCCGTGAGCTTCTCGATCACGCCGGAGGTTCTGGCCGGCTCGCCGGCTGCGTTTGGCTCCAGCGCATCCATCTGAACAGAAGGTGTCTGACAGCATTTCAAGACCAAATCTGCTAGGCTTCTCAGTTTGTTGCGTGTTAAAGCCTTTGGAAATTGAAACCACAAGCTTGAATTGCATAATACATGGAAGTGGTTTGTTGGTGTGATGGAGTGTGTTTGAGAGACGGGTTATTAGCTACGTTGAATGGCTATTTTAGACTAAATCATGCAGCGTATTGAATAGAGTTGTGCTGTTGTGTTTCTAGTTTCTTGCGTCATGGCCTGGTTTAAACTAGTTGACATTGTTTGGAGGCGTGGGGTTATTATTCTGATGGACAGAAGTGTCATGCAAAGTCCTGAGACATTTGCTTTCTCATGCTTGAAATGTCTTGTCTAATTTGTCCTCGTGGGGAGTGAGTGTCTGTCTGATGATAACTGACCTACATTGAGGATTTCTTTGGGTGGACACAATACCGAAATACCAGTGAAATTTAACCATACTTCATACAGATCGTGATGTACTGCATTTACCAGCAACTGTTAATGTTAAATATCATAAGTATTGACAAATGAGTGAATACTATGGTGTGTGGCTTCATTTTGTCCATGTCTGCATTGTTCCGGTATTACAATGGATAGAATGCTGTAATAAACAATAGAAACCCAGTTGAAACCATCACAAAAATCGTTTCCATTAAAATGGCATTATGAACCATTAGCTTTTTCCAATAAATCCATTACAAAATCCACTTTTCTAGTGTGTTTTGGGAATTGTATTAATTGTGTTCTTTTGGTTCACATCTGCCAGATAGACACTATACCTGTAGACACCTTTATAGTTTCCATATCATCCAATACAATTGCCAGTATAACCAATAAATCCATAATTAGTTTATTGGGATTTGTGCAGCTAGTTTTAGGTTTACAAAGCAGCATTTACCTTATGGATGTACTACAAATACTGTGGAAATGATGGCATTTTCGTTTAAGTTTCTATCGTAAAAATATATGACTAAATATTTTTTTATGTAGTGCTTTGTACTGTTAATAGTATTGACATCCCTGGTTGCATGCTTTGACTTCACGCATTTGATGTTTTCTTCTAAATGTTTACAAAGCAGTAACATTTTTGTTAAAACACATATTTAACTCTTCAGTCCACCATTTGATTTCTCACACAGTTTTTAATCCGTTTCTCCTGCGTCTGATTACATACATAGCTTTTGATTATTAGAACCATTTCGCATTCAAACAAGTCAACATGTTCACTATTCGGGCTCTAGTATCATGTATTATTTAAAGTGAGATGTCTGTATAAACATGCTGCTAAGAGTTTTCTCTCGCATTTTCAGAGATGGTTCATTAGAGGTAATGTTTCTTCAAGCATCTTAACTCTAAATGCTCACAGCGTTGCTCAAGGCCTTTCGGTAAACAGGTTCGTAGAACTTGTGTTTGACGTAGGATTTGTTTTCATGAGATTCGTAAAGAATAAAAGTTACAGGTTTTTGCTTTAACTTTATGGATTTCCATAATTTTGTGTTTGTAATGCTACAGTGAGTACCTAAACAGCCATAACCACTTGAAATAAATAACCTTCACACAAAATATATGTATTATAAATGATAACCATACATATTTAACCATGTGGTTTGGTAAGAATATTTAGTTGAGTTCAAACCAGAAACCAATATCACCGGACAGACTGTTTATTGTTTATTTATTGCAATTGTATTTTTTTATACTTACAGTCTTGCATTCTTCAGAAAATGCTATTTTGCTTTGATTTTCTCAACGGTAGAAGAATCTAGACGGTCATTAACTGAATCAACCTGAGGAAAAACACTGAGTTGCTATTTTATAGCACAAATGAGAACTGGCTTCCAGTCCCTGATCTTAAATTTGATATTTGATTTACAATTTCTGTATTCACTTTATATAAAACAGGTCATCTGTCCAGCGTCTGTGTATTTAAAAGCAGTGCTGAGTGAATTCATGCTCACTGGCTTTCATACGTACATGCTCTAATGGAAAATGTCTTTTTTTGGTGACCTTGCCAGTTGTTCTGCTTTCTGGAGTGACCCGGACGTCTTCCTGGCTGTTTATAGTTTATATCTTGGTCCTCTCGGTCCTTGAACAAGGACGCACAGCGGGAATATCTGCCATCAGTCCAATGTCACACGAGTCATTTCCATTTCTCCTTTTTTATATTTTTACCTCCCAGATAGATAGAATGAGCGAAGCCTGTGATAATGGAGGGCAATGGTGGGCACGGTAGAGTATTTCATAGGAGGTACATCAGTTTGCCATTAAAATCACATATGCACCAGTGTCGGGAACCAAAAGCAAAGTAAACTGTGATAAAGTGCTGTTTGCTCAGCCTTGGAAGTAATAAAAATAACTCCTAAGCCCTATTTTCATATGTATATATAAATAAATATGTCCTTGCTGTAACCATTGTTGCTATATGTACATCTCTAATTTAAATCCTTTATGATTGGACTAAAATAGTGGGACTCAAAGAACATATACACGATGCGCGCTGTGTAATGTCACACCACAAAGATCTCTATCGCTTAGGGCTGATAAATAGATTTCTTCCTCACAGGAAACATTTAAGTCCGCAGTCACACTTCATTCAGTGTGTCAGACCGCTGCAGCAGAGCATCATGGGTAATGCCTATCCCCGAAGGCTTCGATACAGTATATGGGCAGTCAACCGCAAAGGTGCTGATTTTAGCCAACCCCCTCCTCACGGTTTGCTTTCTCGCTCTCCGTCCTCCAGCGCAGTCCGACTCCGGCAACATCGATCATGATCCAGGAAATCCAATATTCCGAAATACTCTGTCTCACCATGTGTTTACATGTCATTTGTATTATTGATCATGCTGAAAAGGAAGTCTTTATAATGATGATTGTATAAATGGTGCGAAGTGTTACCCTTTTTAACCTTTGATCCCAAATCTGGGGACACAAATCTGCATTGGTGTGAAGTGACACCCTCGACTCACCCGCCCCGCTGTAGTTTCCTGCCAGTGATGTTGTAATGAGGCGTCTTTGAGTCGTGCGAATATTCCCTTACATCTCGCCGTTACTGTAGATGGCAAAGCATCAAAGCTTTCCGCCTCTCAGTTGATTTTCTCCTCTGTTCATCCGGACGCTGATTTAAATTTGCGTGAATATGGCAAACTGCATATCATATGTCTGTACGTTGTTACGGGTAGGGATGAGAAATCTGATCGACTTCAGTTAAAACCCTGTTCTTTCTCTTCTTTGCAGTTCAGTGGATGATCAGTATCGCTGGAATACTCAAGGTAAATGTCATTTTAAAAATTATTTTCTCATTTTCTCTGATATTTGTGCTATTGGAGAATGCGTTTGTAATGAGGTGTTTGTGAGTTCAGGTAAGATATGTGGCATCATGCAGGAATATTGCATCATCTTTATGAATTTCAGATGAAAAAACTGTGTAGAATCAACGTGGTTTTTATAAGGATATATATATAATGCATAATATGTCACATCATTTTTTTTATAAAATCCATAATATTCAATATAAACGAATATATATCATGCATATAATGCATAATACTTTAAAATCCCATGTTTAATATATAAATTAGTATTATTGTTATTATTATTATTATTGTCGTTGTTATTAATATACAAATAGCAGTAATAATATATTTTAGAAAAAATAATACCAGTGATTGTTTCTATTTTATTCCAGTTTCCTTCAAATGCACTGAAAAATGACTCTTACATGTTTAAAAAAGTGAGCTTTGTGTCCGGCTGTATTCGTGGTGATATACTTCAGAGGGTAATCGTTCTTGTTAGGGAGCTTGTGTAACTCATTATCCCTTGGCACATGACACCACACTGGCCCTGGATCAGTTGCTAGACTGA
This sequence comes from Triplophysa siluroides, assembly GCA_006030095.1. Classification (NCBI taxonomy): domain Eukaryota; kingdom Metazoa; phylum Chordata; class Actinopteri; order Cypriniformes; family Nemacheilidae; genus Triplophysa; species Triplophysa siluroides. The sequence continues at coordinate 94,289 of VCII01000879.1, read as the reverse complement.
TCTAACACAGAACAAGCGACAGGCTAGTTAACCGGGTCACCCGAACAGCCAGTTAAGTTTAGTCTTTTTGTTCACCGGGTCAGCGGCTCATAGTCCAAGTGTGCCGGATGAGGCTTTAGGAAGCACTCTAGTGTCATTGACTAACAATGTCAGTTTAATCGTGATTAACTTGAACTTAATCCTTACGCTTTGTTTTACAGACGGGCAGAAAGACATTGAGGAAGAACTGAATACAGGTCTGGAATTGGTGGATTCGTGTATCCGTTCCCTGCACGAGTCTGGAATATTGGATCATCAGGAATACACCACAGCTGATAGTGAGTCATTTGCTGATTCAGAAGTGTTGCTGTGTGATGATGTCCGTTAAAGAAACATGCTGAATCCAGCCTTCCATGTGGGATCAGTTATGCTTTACTGTGTTGCAATTGGCGACAGCAGTTGACCAATTAGAATCAAGTTTTCTAGAGAGCCGTGTAATAGTATTTGCTCATATGTTAAATAATAAAATATAAAAAATGCATAGCTTAAAGCAATGCATTATGGATTGGAATGGAGTAGTTTTTAAAGTCATATAATACAATTTTCCAGAGCACAGCCTTTTAGCAAAGAGACGTTTTTCAGACTGCTAATGCTTGTTGACTCGCTACACAATCACAGACCATAAATTTCAGAATATCAGAAATGGTTCCAATCATTCAAAAAGATGTTAAAATATACAAAAAATTTCATGATAAATGTTGTTGACTTGAAGTTGAAGTTTAAAACGGGGTTGAATGAATTGGATTATATATATATTTTTTTTAATTTGGGTCGCAAACTGTTTGTGCCAGACAAAAAATGCAGCAATAATTGGGACTGCATCGCCTCCACACAAGAACAGACAAGAACAGGCCTTTTGTCACACCTATACCTATTAAAAGCAAAAACAACAGTTTATCTCATTTTGTTTCTGCAGTTTGAGAATAACTGAGAACATCTGTCAGGATTTGTGCCATTAGCTTTGCTTTTATTGTGTCAGTGCTGATTGTGCATTGCACCTTAAGCAATATTTAAGGAACGGAAATAACTTTTACTTTTGTCCTTTGTTATCTGCATGTGTGCATGTTAAATTAACACAGAATGCGACAGAGCGGGACATTGTGTGCCAGAACCAGTGTGTTAAACATGTCATGTTAAAAGAAATAATAAACTCATTGTTATGTGTAAAATTGCTTGAAAAATAATTTTCTAAAAAATAGTGTCCACGAAATATTGAATATTGTCCAAGTTTTAGTTAAAATACCCATCACGAGTCATTTTAATGCTTGTGACAATTTTTCGCATTTTTCCTCACAAAGACCAAGAACACAAAGGCTGGAGCATCTGTTTTTATTAAGGATATATTACGCCACCAAAAACCGTCTTGAAGAAAGTTGGATTTCATTGATCTTCTTCTGAGTTCAAAGTGGCTTTTAAATAAGTTATTGACTTTGTGCATTCTGTCAAGGTTAGTGACACGAGAAAAATGCCACAGGTCTTGCAATGCGACTCCAGCTTTTAAGTCGTAATAATCAAAACAGATAACGTTCCGCTGAATATACATGCCCGACTTTAACATAGAGCTTCAGAATACCACAGCCATACATAATAGTTCATGAATTATGGAATGAAAGTAAGTATGTTTCCTACAGCTGGTTGAAAGAGTGGCTTTCAATAATTTATCTCACAGCGAGTCGGGATAAAATAGCTGGAGCTTTGTGAAGGTGTCTGCCATGGATGTGCTTTCACACATTAGCTGACAGCTATAAATAAACATTGACCCTTTGACCCAGAGACTTTGTAAATGAAGCTCTTCCTTGACTCATTCACAATTTAAGCGTTCATGTGATGCTTGTAAATATGCTATTGCTTGCGGTACCTGTTACGAGTAATGTCAAGCATTTCTAATTGAACGCTTTAGTGCTGAAACTCTCCATAGATTTTATTTAACCATTACTTCTATGTCCTTCCCTTTATTATAGCCTGCTATGTCAATGCAGCATGATGTGCTTCTGTGTTTAGCCTCGTAAAAGATTCTTCATAACATATTTCATCTTGTAGAGATAAGCCTGGGCCATTGACCTGCCCAGCAAAACGTAGAGGTGATAACCCCAGTAATATTTTATACATGCCTAACAGTCCTTGGACTCCCTTAATGGGATTATGTATCTCAGGTGCACGTTTTTGGAGCCTGTAGCTGATCCCAGATCTTGAGCTCAAATCCCACGGACATTGATAAAAGCTATAGCTTTACTGTAGAAGTTGCCTTGGATGGATGTATCCGGCAAATTTAAAATGTATTTTTCCACTTTGAATTGGCTTTTCCACCATTGTCCATTTCGTGTAATACAATTTGGTCTCTTTGGAAAGGGTTTAATCTGAAAGAAGCAAGAAATGGCCCATAAACCTCTCCGAGAGGCAACTTTACAGCCTCGTTGATTGAGAAATGGGAAGACGAGCGTCTCTGTAAGCACCTCACCACGGAGCCTTTTAAAAGCAGGGAAAACATTGGTATTTGGAGCGGTGCCATCGCTAAAATTCACAGGACCCGGGGCACAATGCATGTGTGTGGGCTTTAGTACATAGAGAGGAATTTAGTGAGCCATCCCTATCCTCATGAGGTCCTGTTTTGGAGGATTCTTTGCGATAGAATATGCGGTTTTCAGCAACGTTACATGTGTAGGTATGTTATCCTGAGTCGAACTAATCCGACAAATTTGCAGGTGAATAAGAGAAAGCTGCAGATCTCTGGGGCTGGCTTGACTAAGGATGAGAAGTGAGATGTGTAAGAGGCGTGTAATTGCCTCACAGTAGGCGAGAAGCTGTACTTAGTATCGCCGCTGTCAGATGCTGGAACTGCTGTGGTTTTAACATGATGTACCAGATGATACAGAAGCATTTCCTTAAGGCAGTAGTAGACAGTCACAAGCTTATATACTGTAGGGACATACCGTAAAGAGTACAGTGATGTCACAGGTGGTGACGCAGCAAGGTTAAATTTCCACGTTCAAAAATCATGTTTTTTCTTTTACCGTGCAGTTCAATTTATATCAATCAAGCTAACTTATGCAATAAAAACACAACAACATAATAAAAAACATGTTTAAGAACTGAGTGATCTGTTTTGGCAAGTAAACTCTTCATATGTTGCTGGCTTCCCACTGACTTGCAAACTTGGATATTTTTCAAATGATGGTTTTGGGGAAAAGCTATGGGAATTTATAAAATCTCAAAGTCAATTTTAGTCTTATAGCAGTCGATTCATGGAAACCATGGAAATGTGTGGAAATACTGATATTGCCTATAAAAATGTACTAGACCGGACCTTTGTAGCATCTCTCAACATTTCTCATCAAATGTACCCACATTGATTTTACAGCTCCATACTTTTAATCTAATAGTCTGGTTTGTTTTTGTTTTAATTTCCGTTTTAAGACATTTTGGTAGAAACATCCGAGACTTTTATCCTAAGCGACTGACATTGCATTATCCTATACATTTGTACATAGGTAATTGTAATCCCCTGGGATCGAACCCACAACCTTGCGTTGTTAACGCAATGCTCATACAACTGAGCATTGAATACCATAGTAGGAAAAATACAATGGTAGTCAAAAGTGCCCCTAAACTGTTTGCTTTTCTACATTCTTCAAAATATCTTCTTTTGTGTTCAACAGAACAAAGAAATGTATAACATAAAAATCCTACTATGGTAGTCAATGGTGGCCAAGAACTGTTTGGTTACAAGCATTCTTCCACATATCTTTCTCTGTGTTCATCAGAACAAAGAACTTTACACGTATTTGGAACAACTTGAGGGTGAGTAAATGAAGACAAAATACTTATTTTTGGAGAAGGGTTCTTTTAAAAGAAACACAACTGAGAGCTCCATCAGATCTCCCGAGCTATGAAAGAGCAACTTTTGAGCAACAAAATGTCCCTCTGGGTGGTTTCGGCAATGTAAGACCCCCACTATTACACAGACATTATACTTCCTAGTGTTTCGTGACTTTGTCTTATTTCTCTGGCCATACCCTTGATGACGGTGTGCAGGGGAAAGCTCCGGGCTAACCACGGCTGCATTGCATCTCCCGCGTCTGCACAGGGGTTTCAGATCAATGAAAACAAAAATGAGTGCAGCAGGCTATTATGGACTGGAATAATGCACCAATTTTCTTATCTCTCCAGACCAGCCTGATGGATCTGTCTGATACAGGAGCCATAGATTATTGTGTAGTGCAGGGAGCGCAGAAAACATCCTTCTCCCGAGAAACCCGAGACACTTGAACTCAAGCTGTTTTAAAGGGACGGGAGGAAAAAGACAATCGCTATTTTCGAGGGGGAGCTAATCTCTGATGTAGACTGATAGACCGACGGTGGTCTCGCTGAAGGCTGGAGCGGGGATGATGGCATCTTGACAAACTATGAATTGTTGATGCAATCTTCTTTGTCTTTCTCCGAAATGCCAAACACAGCCGTTGATGGTTAGAAATCGGCACTTTGGAGGAAAACACATGTGTTTGCTTTTTTGTGTTAGTGTTAATAAAAAAATGTGTTGAGTAAACACAAATAAAGTCTCTGTGCTTCTATTAATGTTAGATGATAAATGATGTCTTTTCATATCCATCGAAAAAACGAGTTCACTAATTGACTTGTCAATCTTTGAACAACCTTCATGCCCCATCCCTACCATGTCTCCTTTTGCTGTCGGTTTTGTTCCTCTCTCTTGCTTTTGGATTTTCTCTTGTCAATTCAGTCCTCGTCTTGTGCATCTTTTGCTCCCTCTCTCTTCTTCTCTCTTTGTTTCACTCCTCCCCTTCTAATAAATTATGTATGCCATTTCTGCCAGGCTGAGGGCTGCATCGCTGCCTTGCTGAGATCGCTCGCTCACTCTCTCTCTCTCTCTCTCTCTCTCTCTCTCGCTCTGCACCCAGGACCGAGTCTGCTTTCTCAGAGCTCACTGCAGCTCAGCTCGAACCCAGAGGGGTGTCTCCAGTATTCCTCCAGCTACCATAGTAACCAGACTCTGGCCCTGAGCGACTGCTCGACCACACCAAAATCTCAGCCGCCTCAGCCTCCTCCACGCTCCAGCGGCCAGCCCGGGGGAGCCGTGCACAGCTACAATCAGGTGAGCTTCCCCGTCTCCTCTTAAATTCGCAGTGCGCTCCCTTTTCCATCACAAATCTCTGTTTTTAAGATCTGTATTTTTATTTAACGGTCCAATTCTGCGCCGGAGGTCTCTGGTGCGTATGCATCAGGGATGCTGTGGTGCCCTATAGCTTTGTTTTGTTTTTTTGGGACCAAACGACGCTCATGCTGGAGCTTGAGGCTGTTGCCTAAAAAGTGACTGTGCCACTTTATTTGAGTATGACGAAAGCGCTGAGGTATTTGTCAGGTTGGCACGCCGGTGCCGTGTCGGATCGAGTGGGCGCGTTGCAAACTTTGTCATTATCTGGGGAGTTAAATTGCGTCTGTTGATGAGACTTTAATTAATGCGAACCCTGCGGCTGTCTTCCCCACCAACTTTCGTTTTCTTAAAGTGGTCTGCAAGGTAGAAACGTTCGGTTAGGGGATGGATGTTGTTGGGAGGATAAACATTTCATTTTGCACGGTGTTTTATTAACACGTTTGGTAATGAACTGGATCTGGGATGTTTACTGCAGAAGTGCTGCCGGAATGGTGGGTCTCGATAAAGCTGACATTCGCAAATCCTGCACACACGAGAGTCTCTCTCTCTCTCTCTTTCTCTTTCTCTTTTGAGTCCCTGCCTCCTCTTCTATCCTCTGACACTTTTAATGAACACACAGGCCTCTGTTTTGGGCACAGAGGAGCGTTTTTAAATGAAGGATGCTCGGCGTTCTCAGCCCTCTCAGGTCAAGGGGGGGTTCTGCAAACATTCTTTGGCAACTCTGCGATTGTAAATTGATGCAGTTGCTCGGTGCATAAATAAGAGAGAACTTTTTTATTCCTATTAGGGGCAAATAACGCATTGTTTTTCCAACCCCTCCCTCTCTCCCGGCTGTATGTGTGGTGCGAGGGATTTAGACTGTCGGCTTGCTGCTGTGAAGGGGAACCTGAGAGGGCTCGTCTGCTTCAGGATAGGCTTATGTAACACAACACATCGGTTAGGTGCTTTTATGTAGATATTTATAACACCATAAACCTCTTGTTCCTTAAATAATTCAACCACATCAGGAACCAGCAACAATCTTTTCAAGTAGGTTTTCCTCTTCTCTCAGTGATGGGATGCAGTTTTATCTTCTGCGAAAGAGAGAGAGAGAGAGAGAGAGAGAGAGAGAGAGATGGATGGAGAATGCATTTGGCAGAGAACTGATGGTATAATTGCATCACACCTCGGCATAACATGATATCAAGCTATTAAACGCCTTTATAATCTCCACAATCTTGTGAGTTTTTTCCGAGTCTGCCTGTTACATATCACTCATTAAAGTCGTATCAGAAAAAATAGAACTTAGAAGGTCTGTTCTGTAAGAGAAAGTTTGTATGTTTTATGTTAACTGTTTGTTCTTGGCTTAATACTGCCAGTGTGTTTGGGTATCTGGTGGGTTGAGATTTGAGAATGGGTTGTAGGTCTCAATTATACTGTATACAGTACTGTATGAGGGGGGCACGGTGGCTTAGTGGTTAGCACGTTCGCCTCACACCTCCAGGGTTGGGGGTTCGATTCCCGCTTCCGACTTGTGTGTGTGGAGTTTGCATGTTCTCCCCGTGCCTCGGGGGTTTCCTCCGGGTACTCCGGTTTCCTCCCCTGGTCCAAAGACATGCATGGTAGGTTGATTGGCATCTCTGGAAAAATTGTCCCGTGTGTGTGAGTGCGTGAGTGAATGAGTGAGTGTGTGTGCCCTGCGATGGGTTGGCACTCCATCCAGGGTGTATCCTGCCTTGATGCCCGATGACTCCTGAGATAGGCGCAGGCTCCCCGTGACCCGAGGTAGTTCGGACAAGCGGTAGAAAATGGAATGGAATGGAACAGTACTGTATGAAGCTATTGAAATTTAGGAAATTCACCGGAAATTCTCTCATCGTTTAATCTCCCTTACGTCATTCAACACCTGTATATGATTCTTATCTGTGCACAAAGAACGCAAAAAGAAGATATTTTGAGAAACGTGTCCATACAATGAAAGCGAATGGTGGCCGATGTTTTTTGGTTTGGTTGTTACCAATGTTCTTCAAAATATCTTCTTTAGTGTTCTGCAGGAAAAAAATGCAGGTTTGGAATGACATAAAGTTGAGAGATTTTCGTTTTTGGATGAGCTGTCCCTTTAAGAAACCATAATTAGGTGAACTGTCCCTTTAAGAAACTATGAAAACACAAAAATGAACATTTATGAATGACACATTTTGACTTTAAGGATGTTTTTGTTTACTTTTGTTTGATAAACGATCTTTTAGTCCTATGTTGGGGATTTAGTTGGTTTTACTGTCCCGAATCTCCTTTGAAACACTTGAGAACCGCTGCTGTAACACACAGAATGTCACTAGAAAAACTGATTTGCAGATCCAACAATGTGCATCAAGAAATCCTTGAACTCTGGAATGACTTACCAAATCATACCATGTTCCCCCTTTATATCAACAATACCAACAAAAAAAATCTGAGGAAATTGATCGTTGATAAGAGCTTCCTACTTGACAAGTCACCATAGGGTGTCTCCAGGTAAATTGGCCTATTTTATTCCATTTATCTCAATGAGAAAAATGGCCCAGCTTAACTAAATTGACCCTATAGTCAACTCAAGAGGTCTCTATAGTGAAAACCCATTCTTGTGATGGAAAGGATTCGGCGCTCAGGCTCAGATGGTGCAAAGGATCATTGAAGATTGTATTTTAAAACATGTGCGGCGTATTGGCAACCACAGCTATGTAAAATATCAGGCTTTTCTCTCTGTCGCCAACACCTTTGGCTCATATTTATTCCGTTTTTCAGACCATTTGAATACTATTGCCTTATATCAATGCATTGAAAAAAAGCAGAAGCTTTTTATCCCCGCTGGAAATTGCGCTGACTGCCGGGTTTAAAAATAACCTAATTTATTCTGAATAAGAATAATCAGGTTTCATGCTCTCTGTAAATGAGTAACAGTGGAACCAATGTTTCATTGTAATCACCCGGAATCATCATGGTGATTACGAGAAATCTGAAGAAAAAAATGTTTATTTGCACGCCAAAGCGCCCTCAACCGCTGGCAGTGCGCCACTATTAATTTGCATGGGTGTATCTGTGCACGCCCGCCCGTCCTTCTGAATTACGTACGTTGCGACATCCATTGACATAAGGGGTTATGATCCCATGAGGCATTGCAACATATGGTTGTGAAGGCGTGCGCAGTAACTCAGTTTACAGGCGTTTTTATAATGCATGCAGGAGATATCCTTACATCTGTTCTGGAATTTCTACCCTTGCCTGCAAAAAATATGAATGTGAAGTACCTTGTTTTGTTTGCATATATAATAATCATCTTGCTCTCCTCACAGGTGACATCTAACCGTGCGGCCCAGCTCGCGGCGGGTGACTCACAGACCCAGAGTCATGGCAGTACCCTGCTGTCCGATTCCCATCAGCCCACTGCAGCGTCCGGTTCGGGCCTGTACTACTCCAGCTCCACTCTACCTGCCCAGCGCATCAGCTCGCCCATGAACTCAATGCAGACCGCGGCAGCAAGCGGATCCCCGACCAAACTGCAGCGTCTGGGTTCGGCCTCCGACACGCCGGGATACGCCACCATCCAGCGCCTGCCCTCCTCATCCTCATCGGCCTCCCCTAAGCCTTCACCTGGGAGACTTGCCAAATCCTATAGCAGTAGTTCACCTATCAATGCGGTGGGCATCGGGGGATCGCCCGGCGCGCACTCTTCGTGCTCTCCGATACGGCTAGCGTCTCCGCCTAATAACGCGTCGCCCATCTACCAGCAGCTGCAGTCGGCAGGAGTGTCCACGTACGCCACTCTCACGCCCACCAAAAGACTTGTGCACTCATCTGATCAGTATAAGATATCCCACGATCTGTACGCAACGGCTACTTTACAGAGACCTGGCAGCCTTGCTGGTGAGTGACAGATTTTGACCTGGCTTTGGCGGGGCATACAACATACATTGTATGAGGGCTTCTGTTGGAACTTGCTACAACGGTACAATTCTTTTTTTGCTGTAATGAAGGAATATCAAGAAATAGTTTTTAGTGTTTGTAGGAACCAAGTATGCAAGTATACAGTCGAGCACACTATTTACCTTAAGGGACAAATCACCCAAAAACGAAAATTCTATCATCATTTACTCACCCTTGTGTCATGCCAAACCTGTATGACTGTCTTTCTTCTGCAGAACACAAAAGAAGATATTTTGAAGAACGTTGGTAACCAAACAACATTTGCCCCCATTGACTTTGATTGTACGAACACAAAACCGCCGAGACATTTCTCAAAGTATCTTCCTTTGTGTTCAACAGAAGACAGAAAGTCAATTATAACGGATTTTTTTTCTTTTAGGGCAGGCTGTGGCAATTGATTTTGATCTGTTTTAAAATTAAGGGCTGTTCACACAATAAGAAGCGACAAAGCGTCCAGCCGTCCCTTATTTAAATGAGTGCTGGCAGTTTGAGGTGAGCTCAGAAAGTAAAGCTCGTGTTATTTAACAACTTATTATTGAACCTTGTGAACACATTTAGAAGTCTGCTTTCCATTTGAAACACGTTTGAGAGATTATTTCATCTTTTCGTGTGTTCCTATATGCCTGCATTTATTGCTTTTTCCGTGTCTACCACTCGAGCATACTCAACTTGTTCCGCATTTGTAGCTTGATTGCCTCTGACATTGAGAGCAAGCCAACAAAAAAACATCAAAGTAGTAAAATCAATGACTTTTTCATGGGCAAAAAACCCACGGGAAGCTAGTAAATAAACAGCAAAATCTGATGCACATATTAGTTTTCACATAGGAAACACCAAGGGGAGGTATTTGTTTCTCATGCGTGCTTTCTTCACTTCTACCTCACTGATCCACACAAACCCTTAAAGGGATAGTTCACCCAAAAATTAAAATTCTGTGATTGTTTACTCATCCTTAGGTAGTTTCAAACCTATATACATTTCTTTGTAACGTTAAACACATAGAAAGATATTTGTAAGAATGTCAGCAATTTTCAGTTCCGTGACATCATCCACTACCATAGTAGGGAAAAAAATACTGTATATTTTGTTGTTCTGTTGAACACAAAATGAGATATTTTGAAGAATTTAGGGACACAACCAGTTCTGCGACACCTTTGACTACAATTACATTTTTCCTATGGCAGTCAATGTCACAGAATTGAAAATTTCTAACATTCTTCCAAATATCTTTCTCTATGTTCATCAGAAATTTATGCAGGTATGAAATGACATGAGGGTGAGCGAACGATGACAGAATTTTAATTTTTGGCTGAACTTTAGGTGTGAAGACTAGAGCTAATCCTTTGAAGAAAGGCAGTTGTTTGATATTAAGACTTGTCTTCTATCTACAGCGAGACATCAAAGAGATGCAATACACTTTATGGTATAACAATGAAAGTATTCAATCCTTTACTGTGTGGCAATGGATGTGATTAGTGTTGCAATTTTTAACAATTAAATTGTTTGCAAACGCTCAGAGTACTTTAAAAGAGAAACTGATGGATGTTTATCGTTTAATAGCTTTATTAATTGCTGTAACCTTACAACCTTCTCGGCTTTCATTTATCGCAATGTTACACTTGTACACAACAGCTCTGCTTCTATTAATTGATAACATCCCACAATGCACTGCTTAGGTCATCCAAATCATTTTGTACCCAACAAACAAAAACGATGTCTTAAGCAACCATTGTTCAGAGACCTCACACAATAGGTCAGAAAGATCATGAGTGGGTTTTAATCCGGGACCTCAATCGAACCCGCCACACAAATGGGAATCAGTTGACCGGTGCCAAACTCCCATTCAGATTAAAGTCATTCAGAAGCCACACGACACCTTCACCGGTATCCGTACAGTGGGAATCCTCCACCTCTCCCACCACCGGTGGAAAAACGAGTCCATTCCAACGCACCAGCACGCTAACCGAAGTCGGATTCGATTTGAAGGCAATTACGTAGCATAGACGAGAGAGCGGAGAGTTTTTGCAAGGCTTCCCTGATTTCTCAAGGGTGTTTGGTGAGCCTGTCTTTCATGATGTAGCATTTGGAGGGAATCTTGGCGAGAGGCTGATGATGTGTGTCATTAAACCCGGAGGCCATGCGCGAGAGAGAGAGAGCTGGAGAGGAAGGAAGAAAAAGTAAGAATGGATGGAGTTATGAAAACTGTGATGGAGTTTCCTAGTGAGTGTGTTACCTTTGGGGAGGGAGAACAAGCTCAACAACAAGATGGAGAGAAACATGCGGTTTGGAGGAAACTAGGGTTGTCAAACGAATATTTGCGATTAATCGCATCCAGAATAAAGTTTGTGTTTACATAACATATGTCTATGTACTGTGCATATTCATTTTGTATTTATAAATAAAACATATTCCCATGAATACATATTTAGAAAATATTTACATGTATTTATTTATATTATCCAATCATTTAAATTATATATAAATGTTTATTATTTTTTTTATTTTTTTTAACGATATGCATGTATGTGTATGTGTTAATAATACAAAATGATTATGCACAGTACAAAGATATATATTATGTAAACACAAACTTTTATTCTGGATGCGATTAATCGCGATTAATCAGTTGACAGCCCAAGAGGAAATGCATTATTTTCCCATCTGACGTAAAACAGGAAGGTTTAAATGACTTCTGGAAGAGCTTCTTGCTTCAGATGAAAATCAACACAAAACAGGCTTTGGAAACCAATTGTAGAGCTAGTTTGTGTTTTCTTAGTAGATTTAAATAATGTACTTAGTATACTTTACTCTTTTTGTAAAATGTTGAATGTTTACTGCAGTAATTTAAAAACATGACTACTATTACCACTATTTAAAACATTAACATAGATTTTAGATTTGACAAAGTTGAAAGTTGAAAAGAAGACACTGGACAGAGTGAGACATTCTTATTAGAGAATATTTGCCAAAAATGTCGAAGAAAAGGTTTGCTTTTTAAATATTGTTTCCGTTAAAAGTCAAATTGATGAACTTTATAGAGTACAACAGTATGCAGATGGCCTCAAAGGAGTGTGATAGTTCACCCTAAAATGAAAACTCTTTCATCATTTACTCAGACTCATGTCTTTCCAAACCTGTATGACTTTCTTACTTCTCCAGAACACAAAAGAAGATATTTGAAGAATGTTGGTAACCGAACAACATTACCCCAGTGTATGGACCCAAAACCACAGGGACATTTCTCATAATATCTTCTTTTGGGTCCCACAGAAGTCAGTCATCATTTATGTAAGAATTTTCACCTTGAGTGAACTATTGCTCTAAAGTACATTCGCTAAAAATGTAATGTATTTCTATAATGATATTAGTATAATCATTATAATAATCAACATCATCATAATGAACTATTCTAATTCACAAATCCACATAAAACAGTTCAATTGCCCGCGGGCTGTTCATGGTTACTAAGCGTTCTAGCAACTTAACATGAAATTCTAATTACGTTCAGTCGCTATGTGTGTGTATCAGCTTTTCCATGGCAGTTTTGAACACGGCTAGTCTACACCAGGAGCAACAGCGCTACACTTCATGTGATGCTAGATCCAACACTACATGGCATCTGTCAAATTCTCTTCCCTTAAAAACAGCCAACGGGTTACACAATACACAGCAAATCCTATGTTTAGTTGCCTGAAGTGCTATTAACACTCACGTGAGAAGTGGAGAGGTACTTCAGAACGCTTGTCTGAGCTGTACCCACATGTGCAAACCTATTTATTCAGCTGGCTTTATCCAAGGCTGGTGGATTTCTCTGTTAGATGTGATGTTTCATCATTAGGCGGATGGGGAGTCGTGAGGGAAGACTGAACGGATGTTACACGTGTTTGCCAGCTTGCTGCTACAGGGAGTGTTTTTTTTCTGTTTTGTTGTAGTTTGTGTACGTAGGTGACCACTGAATTGTCTGTCCCAATTCTCCACCTGGACAAGGAGTTTAGCCACTGAATCGGCTGTGAAAAGCTGTGAGTTCATGCGGTGGGACACGCTGCTTTGGGCTTTCACTGAAGATTAGTTTAGACAGAATGTCGTTTATCAGTCCGTCTCTCTCTATCTCCTCTCACTGTTTCTTAAATGTCTCACCTCATCTTAACGTCTGTCATTCTGTCTGTCTGTCTATTTACATTCGTCCGATGACTTGCACTCCGCGCATTAAAGCTTTTATCGGTATGGGATTCAAACCCAACGTAGTGCTTCCACCCAGTCCAAACAAGCCCTTAAAGTGACAGCTCACCCAAGAATGAAACATAGTTGTTTTAAACCTCTTGTCATTTCAAACCTGTGTGACTTTCTTCTGCCAAAACAAAAAAGATATTTTGAAGAATGTGGGCGGTACCCATTGACTTGCATTGGTTCTGTGTCCATACAATGGGTACCTGTGTTGTTTGGTAACCAACATTCTTCGAAATATCTTTAAATGCGAAAGGAAACTAATCTCGACTCTCTCTTTCTGAGATTATAATTCATGCATGAAAGGGTCAACAGCCCCGTTGAAGGACCACAGTTTTTTTCCCCACCCAACATTCACATCAACTATTGATGGGATCTGAAAAACCTCGTTTTTTAATCTGAATCCCATGCTATAGATCGTTCCTTTATGGCCTGAGGAAAATTTTCCTTGTGAAAGCGGAGCTCTCCATATTCAATTATTGCGCATGCATCCCGATGGATCTTCTCAGAACACTCAAGGAATCAGATTAGGGATCAGAGGCGTTTGCCTGCCCGACACCGATAAGGTGATTACATGTGGTGCCCTTTCTATCTACAGCGTCTTATTTTCCGAACATTTGCACAATTATGTTAACCTGGGACGCAGTGCACCAAAACTGCTCGGCTATTGCGGTGGTTGAAAGGTTTATCAATACAATATACCCATTCGGATTTTGTTCTTGCCGTTTAGTATCTTTGTCATTCAATGAAAAGATCCTAACATCCTAAATAGCGTCCGATACTGAACCACAGTGACTCGAAAGATATGGATGTGTCTGGACGTGTGGGTGTGTGGCGTTCCTGTAGGCCGAGATGTGGATCAATGTGTGTGTGAGTGGATGCCGAGTTCCAATCCCTTGCCTTCCCTATTAAAGTTCATAAGCATCATGTTTTCACGGTTTCCCTCCCGCTCTCCGGAGAGCCTGGGATGCGCTCTGCATCCGTGATGGAGGAAAGTATTGACTAATATGTTCGCAGATGCTTCTGACAGGTTTTGATAGGCAGCTCCTTGCTGATCGCCGACAGCGTATGTACATTTTGGGATCCGTGTAATGATCCCGGTTCATGCAATTACACGGCTGCGTTGCTGTCGGTCATTCGTAAGGGATGTGGTTTGCAGTTCAAGTAATTAAAGACCTTGTAAGCCCTAACAGATATTTGGGATTTTGTGCCTCTCGCAGGATCTCGAGGTTCCTACAGCGGTCAGCACGCCCACCTGGCCCCCGAGCTGAGGCCCCTGCAGTCCCCCGAGCATCACATTGACCCTATATATGAGGATAGAGTATATCAGAAAGTCCCGATGAGAAGTCTGAGCCAGAGTCAGGGAGACGCGCTCCCTCCAGGCCATACTGGAGCCTTCCGGAATAACACAGGTAAAGTTTACTGTACACACGCCGCTTGTTTATGTAATTCTGCACGAGTTTGTGTCTGTGTGGTAAAGTGTGTCGATCCCCAAGTACCCAACGTCTGGGATTCTCCAGGAGAGCCAAATCCTTCGAGAGCATTTATCCGTATCGGACACGGTTTTTGCTAGCAGAGCGATGACCTCATTAGAATTAATCAGACGTTGTGTGTTTGTATGTGCGTCGTGTGTCTGCGCTTCACTTCAAGGCTTTCACGTGTCTTAGCATATCACAAGGAAGCACCTCGACAGTCTTTTCCAGTTAGCGCATTGTTGTCTTATCTTGATTTCGGGTCAAGTGTAGCATGTTAATCTGGTTAGTTTCGCCTGCTGTAACGCACCAATGCAGAAACATTCCCACGTCACCTGGCTCACCTCCACAGATTAAATCTAAAAGGTCTGTTTTAATTGGGGTCTATGGTGGTCATTTCGTACACTTGCTGTGGGTTTTCAGTGACCTTTAAGAAGAGGGGCTTATAAAGGACCCCTGGGATTTTATTCCTTTTCAAAATTGTTGCCGCTGCTTAATGGTACCGCGGCATCTGCAGACTGTCGAAAATGACTCTCTCTCAAAGCTGCGAGCACTCACGTAGCACAGCATCGTGTTTTAAAAGACAATGGAGCGCATTTGCATGTTTAGATAAACAAAGCGCAACAAGCATGGCTCGCCCGTTATTTCTCTTTGCTACACTTAAACAAGTAGATGAAGCAATTAAATCCCTGTCATTGCTGGAGTTTTACGGGCGGAGGGAAAGGTCGTGAAGATGTGAGACATCCATAAGGGTGCCGGTGGCCGTGCAGCTTCATTATTTAGAATAAGGGCGCTTAAAAGGTTCTTCACAGCGATGCCATAGCATAGAAGAACCATTTTTGGTTTTCAGTCGAAAAAGAAACATCTCTTTCTTACTATCTGAAGAACCTTTTTTCGCCACAAAACAGATACAAAAGGTTCTTCTATGGCACATTTTTAAGAGTGTTCAAGATTTAGAATTATTATGACATCATCTTTGGCATTTACTGTATATATGCTAATGTGTATCTTTTTTAAAGAGATACTTGACCTAAAAAGAAAACCTTGTCGATTTAACCTGCGTTCAAACCTGTACTGTACTCTTTATTCTGTAAGAACTAAGATTATTGAGTAAAATCTCTCGGATATTTGTGAAAAATGTCAGTGCGTGATGTTTTGTGGCGGGAAATAGGGAGTTGTTCGGTTACCAATGTTCTTTATAATACCTTTCTGCAGAAGAAAGAAAATCATACAGGCTTTGAAATGACATGAAGGTGACTAAATACTGAAAGATTATTTTGGGGTGAACCGTGCTTTTAAAATCTAGTTGAAGTTGGTAAAATCCACAAATGTACAGAACGCATAATGCTGAAGTTATAAATGTATATTAAGAAGGAGATCAAATATTAGCCCGCTCGCAAGAACTGTTAAAATATTCACAAATATAGGCAGCCATATGTTCTACGTGCTCTGCTTTTCTCACTTTTCTCCTGTTTTGCGCATTTTCATGACAGATCATCGCTAGTCATGAACACGACCAAACCGGCGGTTGCACCCTGATAGTAAAGAGGCATTTTCAGCTGTGGCTCACGGTGTCTGAAACTTTATGATAGCGTTCAGAATGACATTGAGATGCCTGACAATGTCTCTAAATGCCTAACATTGCTATGCTAACAAAGTGGCTTCTGTGTGAGCCCTTGTGTGATCAAGGTCGAGTGAAGCAGTCGTTTCTGAAAGGTCGCTAATGAGGATCCATGCAAGCTTACGTTGATGTCTCATCGCCTGCTCTCATTGACCTCCGTTTTCTTGCTGTTGTCCTGTTCTGCTTGGTGTTGCTTCTGCTCGCTAAGTGGCTCATTAGATCTACCGTTGAAGTGGGGACATCTCTGTTCTCTTTAAAAAAAGAGTGTTCATTAAAGTGATAGTTCACCCGAAAATGTAAATTCTGTCATCATTTGCTCAACCTCGTGTCATTCCGAACCTGTATGACTTCATTTCTTCTGTAGATCACAATAGAAGAAATTTTGAAGAATGTTCTTTACTGGCCCCCAATTGGTTTCCATTGTATGAACACAAAGCCTCTCTGTCATTTCTCAAAATATCTTCTTTTGTGTTTCACAGAAGAGCCATATACAGGTGTTATATAATGAGAGATTTTTATTTTGGGGTGAACTATCCCTTTGAAGATAGAGGGAAAGAGATATTTATGGTCATATTTTGGGGGACTGGGACGGATGGTATTGTTTTGGAAAGACTGTCTTGTCTAACATCAGGGTGTTTTTAGGCTGACACCATCACGCGAAGATTAGAGAGGGTGAGGTGGACCGCTGGGCAGTTTTCTCCCCTTAAATTTTGTGACGTCTTGCACTTTTGGGGAAAAACGTAGCACTGCGGGTATTTTGTGTTTGGTGCATTGCTCTCCGTGGTGACTTTTGTGCACATGAGAAAAGGACTGGGCTATTTCAGCAACATTCATTAAAAAATACAGTAGGTACACAGTAGCGACCAGGAGCGTGTCCGGATCAAACAAAAATAAGAAATTGTACTTTACGTGAAGAAAAAAAGCCAGAAGTTAGAACCCATTTGTTTCATTGTTACATTATTGGATCAAGGATACATTACTTTAGTGCAAAAAAAAGTTGTAGAAATAAATAGTAAAATACTTACAGTATATATCCATTTAGCATTTGTTGTATTGTGTACCTAAATAATTTACGAAATAATAAAAATTGTTGTAGACAAAATTTAGACATCAAAGTAATGAAGTCACAATACAAAAAATGGCTCTGCGTGACTTCATTCCTACTCGATATGGAATTTAATGGTTTAAATGTAATTTCAGGATTATATTTGACATGTTCTTGACAGGTGTGATAAGATTCATCCTAACAGTTCAATATTTTAAACATAATCATCAAATATGAAGCCAGCATTAACACAAAAACAACATTATTACAGTACATTGATTCCCTTTATTGCTGATTGTCTTTGAGTATATTATTCATCACAAGTCCGCCTGTCCGGGAAACTGGTATAATCTCGCGCAGAGCTCCAGATAATATGAATATGATTAAGCTCCTCACGGCCTTTCATTCTGCTGCAGAAGCCCTCATACATTTGCAGCTCTGAAATTCAAACTTCATAAAGTTAATTAGGCTTTGTGCGAGAGGAACGGCGAGAACAGCATATGCTGTTAAAAATGTGCTGAAAAGACTCATTTTGGAACCGAACGAGGAATTAACCCAAGCTTGAGGGAAGTGCTCTATCAAATGGGGCTTTTCTCTTCACATCCCTGTATAACCGGCTGCACTTTTGCAAAGAATGAGAGAGAGAGAGAATGTGGCTTTGACATTACCAAAAACATTTTGGCTTTGCCATATCTCATGGAATTCCATCATAAAAGATGACTAATATGACACAAAAGTAGGGTAATTATGCCTATTTTTCTCTTTAACTCAATCTGTTTTACATGTAAAAAGCGATACCCCAATGAGAGCTGCCGGGGGGCTTCAGAAGGGAAGAATGGAACAGGCCTTGATTTTACCTCGCAGAATTCTCAGACTACCTCATTACGTCGAGTCTAAAAACGGCACTTGAGAGTGTTTGTCATCGCTTACCACCGTGTGTTTGGATCTCTAAGCACTTCCACCGTCACTTGAGTTGTATATACCGTGCTGTGTCATGTGACTCGCCAGCTATAAAATCAATTTAAATGTTAACCTCCAAGGAAATCAAAATCAGAGTCATGTTCATCAGAACCAGTCATTTCATCTCGCCCACTGAGCCTCAACCTGACCACAATTTCCCACGTCGTTCTGGCATCTGTAATACCTGTGCATTTTACGAAGTAATGACATTTCCGTTTTGCTGAGCTTTCAGGATGCGTTAATTGCTCAAGGTACACAGTATATGTATAATTTATGGAGATCAGCTTTAAATTCCCCATTGAGATGCTTCAGTTTAACTTGCAGTATCTGAATAAAGTAGCCTGTTCCAGATATACTGTATAATCGCACATCATAAACAAGATAAGGTGCTAAAATAGTTCCGCTCGGGCTGGTCTTTAGGGATTTCCTCTTCATAAACACACATGAGTAGTGTGTCACAAGAGAGCAGGTCTTAAAGCGCTGGTGAGAGAGTTGTGCAGCATAAAAATTGAATTTGTAAACATACAGAATCAACTTTAGTCTGGGTCCTGAATTACATAGGATGTTGCAGTCTGGTTTTACATCCGGGATATTGAGTGTGTACGGTTTATGTTAAAAAGTTTAAACCTTGCCAATAAACCAACGACTGTATCAATCCAAAGCAGCGGATTAACATTTCACTATTATTTGGTTTTAAATTCAGACGGAAGTTAAGTTGAGCTGTAATATATTTTTTAGGGAGTAACACCTGGCGATACGAAGTAATATGTTCTGAAAGATATATTTCTCGAACTAATGTCTTTTGAGTGCATAAAGAGGTATTTCAGGATGAACTGCTGGTGCTAGTGTATACGTGCGTGACAAACATTTTAAGAAATAATAATGCATTAGAGATTAGTATAGTTTTCTTGGCAGAAGTTTGATTCTCATTAAAATTCTGGCTAAACTAAAGTATAGGCAGATAGCTAAAAACATGCCAACGTGTGGCAACTGACAAGTTGGCTCTTAACCAACAGACAAGATAAATTGCAATTAAGTGCAAACATTGTAAGAAAAAATATAGCTGCAAGCAGCAATTACAGGGCAACCTCTTTAACGCACACAGGAATTCTGTCAGACCACTGTCGTCAAATTTTTAAATGATGCAATAAAGTTGCGGAATGAAACTGTTCAGTCCATGGACAAAGCATCACATGTGGGAACCAGAACAGTTCAGAGTAACAGTGAATTACATGACAGCACAAGATAATATAAGGGAATGCAGTATAATTGGCAAGTTTGTAAAATTCTGGCTAATACAAGTATAGGCAGCAAATTTGCAACTTATAAACAAATGAAAAAATAATTTGCAGGCAATGACAAGAAATGACAAGTTGGCTCTTAAACCAACAGGACAAGATAAAATTGCAATTAAAGTGCAAACATTGTAAGAAAAAATATAGCTGCAAGCAGCAATTACAGGGTCAACCTCTTTAACGGCACACAGGGAATTCTGTCAGGACCACTGTCGTCAAATTTTTAAATGATAGCAATAAAGTTGGCGGAATGAAACTGTTCAGTCCATGGACAAAGCAGGAGTGCAGCAACACATGTCCCCTGGGGAACCAGAACAGTTCATGATGCGTAACAGGATTGAATTACAATGATCCGACAGATTCAGGCAGATATGGAGGAGATGGGGATGGAGGTGGGTTTTGAGTGCGGCACGATTTAGCAGGTGATAAGGTGCAAAGAAAGGCAACTTAAATAGGACGCTGTGTTTTATGACTATTGGTTAACGTTGATTAGCTGCACCTGGTGTGATCAGCTTGACTCACGTGACAAGCTAGAATTGATGCTACGTTTGAAGTTCATGTCGACCTTTCTGATGATGAGTTTTTGAAAAGCAGATTTATAAACACAGAAAGCATTAAGAACACAATATAATATTCTCCAACTATTAGAGGTGCTTTGAGATTTCGGTCCTCTTATGCATGCTGTTGTGCCGAATGTCCTCTAGACATCACTATATTCTTACATATTAAAATAAGACATTAACAATGACATTAAGACAATGTTTTAAAGCAGTTTCATTATAGACCTTATTATATAGCATATTTTAGCACAGCTGGAATTGACAATTGTATTGATTTACCAGCGTCCTAAAGTGGAGTCGTTTGCTTTATAAAAAGAAATAAAGCACTCTAACAGGTAGAATAGCAGACGCAATATAACCGATGCACAATTGAATCTGAACTGCTCAGACAGCCCATGAAATTGCAGCGCATTAGCACTGCACACGCTAAAGCGCTTCATATAATTTTATCCAAATAACATGGTTGTCTCCATTGGAAAATCCTGGGTATTATGTTTTATGGATAAACACAGCCTTGTGTCATTCTTGGCTATATTGTATTGCTAGAGTGAAATTTGCTTCATGCCAACATGTGATGCTTAGGTTGTGTAGCAGTCAGATGCCCCTCTTCAAATACAGCTTGTATCTCTTTTATTCTATTGCACATATTTTCTGCACATCAAGTGGCAGTGCAACAAATCATTTCTCTAATATGTTTCTGTTGAATGGGCGTGACCTTTGGCGGGGTGTAATTTCACACAGAGGCAAAAGAATGCTAGGCAACGCAACCTAGCAAAAAAAGAAAGGGCGGTTTGTTTACGATCATATTATAGTGGAGCAGAGAACAGAATCTAATGATGTCAACCCTAAGGAAGTGCTGGCTCTCTTGATTCCTATCTGAAAGGTCAGGTAATTTAAAAAGAACAGGCGATTATCCAACCTATAGAATATTCAAAGCCTCTGCGCACGGGAAGATTAGAAACCTGGGATAGAGTTGAAGAGGGAGGGGTGTGTGTTTGATGTGATTCATGAGAAACCAGGTAGAAGATTGAGTTTCATATTCACCTTCTGTGCTGAAAAATGCACTTAGTAACGTCAATGTCTCTTTCATGTGGGTCTTTTTTTTTTTCTCATATTTAAGTATTTGAAATACCTGGTAAAAGAACAAGCTCTTGTGGCCACATTTTTCTTAACCATTATTGCAATTGTTGGCAAATATTTGTACTGTTTTTTCAACTGAATGCAAAGAATAGGTCATTGTTCCTCTATAAACACCAATACTTCATTATAAAAATGTTCATCTATGAAACATCCCAGGCAGAGACATTAAAGGTCCAGTGTATGAAATGTAGCTGCATCTAGTGGTGAGGTTGCAAATTGCAACCAATGGCTCACTCCACCCCTCCCTGTTGAAACACTATGGCGGCTGACACGGGGCTATGATGTCGTCACATTTTTGCTTATTTGCTGAAGGAGATAACGTATTTATGAAACGCGCTCTTTAGAGCAGTTCATCAATTTAGGGCTTCTGTAGAAACAAACAACATGGCAAATTCCATGCAAGGGGACCAGCGGTGTATGTAGATAGAAATAGCTCATTCTAAGGTAATAAAAACATATCGCTTCTTTATGTAAGGTCTTTAAACACCTCTGAAGACATAGTTATGAATATAATATAGCATTTCTGTCAATAGATCCTCCACAAAATTGCACACGGGCACCTTTAAATGAGTTTTTTTTAAGGATGCCCCAATTACGTTTTGCATCATTTCGTTGCAACATTTTAATTAACTTACAGAAATAAATGACGAGTTTAATGTATGAAGCTTTTTTCAGGCTCAAAATAGAGTATAAGTTAGTTTATAGTCAGTTTTGATGTTAGCAGTAGAAAGTAAAGTAACATTGGCACTTTGCTTCGGGATAGTTCACCCAAAAAAAAATTTCTGTCAATCTCTTGTCATTTCTTCTGCAGAACACAAATGAAGATGTTTTGTAGCGACTGCATTAGCTTCTATTGTATCTACACAAAACCAATGCAAATCAATGGGTACTGTTGCTGTTTGGTTAGCAACATTCTTCAAAATATCTTCTTTTTTGTACTGCAGAAGAAAGAACCAAGTGGAGGAAATGGCGAAGTGATGGTTGTAATTCAAAAGTGTTGTTTAAACTGGCTTAATATAAGATCGTGTACATTGTCACAGAAAGCAGAAAGCAGAACATTCATTCAACAATTACACCAACAAACGTTGTTGTCTGGAAATAGCAGAACTCACTGAAGCACATTATCAGCCCTCTGTAACACCTTCTGTACCAAATTAATAAGAGAAAGTGTCTCACAATGTGACTCCAGGGAGGAGTTTTTACCAGCCATTGCACCAGACATTGTGCAATTCTCAACAATGATCCGTCAAACTCTCACTATAAGAATATAGTCTAAATTAATCGCCACCGGTATGAAAAACCATCCTCGATAGCTATTAGTCTGATCCCCAGAGTAGTTTGCGTATAAAGTCGTACAGAGATGTATTGGGTTGACGCTGGAACTGACCGTTAAATTGTCTCGCAGATGGAAAAGCATGAGAATCCTACCGCGAGTTAATAAACACCTGCTTTATTGAAAGACACGGAACCCTTTATAGGGCCATTTATCATTTTATACAGAAAATATATGCAGTCTCATATTTGCCAGTTATTACTTTCTGCACTCGTGTTGTTTACAATAGGCGATGACAAGTAATAGATATGAGACGAGTCGAAGTTGTCGAGATTTTATGCAAGATGTAATCCGCCTCGCGCTTTGTGCCGCCATGTGGGTTCGTGCGTGTTTATCTCACATGAAAGCCCTTGTCCATGTAGTTCTGTGTGAGGTCACGTAATAAACACCCTGTCTGATAAGATAAGCTAATAGAATCTAAAGGTCACTCTCCCACTGTGGCGGAGTGGCAGGACCTCATATCCATAAGGTCTATTCGTCGGCTCGGTTCAATGGGGCGAACCGGTTTGTTTAGGGGAGTTCACCAGGAATGAATTAGTGCCGTTCATTCTGACGATTGTTTTATTGCAAATAAGTAAACACGCCCACAATTTGTGCTTTTCACAGGCTGTAATACAACAACATTGATTATAAAAGGAAATAGAGAGGCTCAACATATGAGCTCAATTACATAAAGGTGTTGTGTTTGTGCTGTAGGTAATGTCTGTGTTTAAATTCAGCGCTGTGTTATTTCATTTTAGTTAGTGAGTCAAATTTTATGGGATAATACTGTGTGCAGACTTGTTGAATTCGTCCCATTGTGTCATTGAACCTATTGGAAAAGTCTGTCAAGAAGAAATAGACACGCATTGCAGTTCACGATTTCGTTTGAATTAAAATGTAACTCTGTTTTAGTCTTTCACGGTGTCACTGAGACTATTTGATCTGTCAAGATTGAACAAAGATTGCACACGACGCATTGCTTTTAATAACAAACCTTTTTTATCGAATGACTATGTTTTGTAAGAAAACTGAGCAATGACATATGGATAGGTTTTCACTTGCTTAAGGGTCAAACTTCTGTAACCCAAACTCCAATGATAAATAAATGGAGAAAACAAAACCTTGGGAGAAACCAGACTCAGCCGGGAGGGCCAGATCTCCTCTGACGTGTCACTGCTGCACTCGGTTACTTTGATTAAAAGTTCATGTTTATGAAGAATAGGTTTTTAGTTGTGGTTTAGGAAGTTTCATTTGTTGATATTATTTACTAGAATGATCTTGCTTGTTCTATAAACACCACACTGTGCTGTGTTTTACTTTTTCTGTTTTTCTCACAATCCACATTGTGAAAATCGCTATATAAATAAAATTGAATTGAATTAAATCAAGTCAGCGGGAGCTTTCAGTAATAAATCTCAAATGATCTTTCTCTCTCTCTCTCTCTCTCTCTCCACCCCACCCCTCTGTTTTTAGATTTCTCTCTCACTCATGCGCTCTCCTTTTCCGCTTCTCCGTTTCCACCCGACTCCATTAATCTCACACTCTGTCTAATTATCGTTAGCCTACACTGAGTGAGTGTGACATTTTTTCCAAAGGAAGCTAAAGAGTCATAGATGGTCTGCGAAGATACATCGAACCCTTTTTTTCCCAGGGTGCACTTTGTGCTTGGTGACTAATGGTCCGGTTTTACGGCCTCGCTGGCACAGTTGTGGTAAAGACTCAGAACCCTGCCATTGATCGTCTCGCCGTTAAAATGTATGAGATGCTCCACCGGCTGTCTAGCCGACTGCGTCTGCCCTGGTGCCCTCAGATTGAAACGGACCTCGCTGTTAAAAACCCAACACATATGCGGTTAAAACGTTCTGCTTCAGGTGCAAGTGTTGAGGTGGCTCAGACCGAATGGACATCATAGGGTATGACGTGATCTTGGATCGTGGGTTTCCAAGCATTGTTGCATTGACTATCTTTTCATGCTTGTGGATATTTGTTATTTTTCACAGATTTTTGCAATATTCGCCACAGTTGCTGATGTATACATAAAATAAGCCAAATAGTTTAATTGGCAGAAATATTTCTAGACAGTAAATGCTGGTGACAAAGTTCATTTTGGACTCTCTATTCATGTACGCATTTCTCTTTTGCCCTGTTTTTATTAACTTGTCTCAACATCATGTACTTGTTGTGAAGTCTATAGGTACTTCTGGTGTTCTTACTTCTCTATTTTCCTCTTTCCCCGATTTCTCCTTTTCTGTCATTCTTTCATTCGGTCATGTTTCTGTGTCGTGTCGTCATTGTTCCTTTACCTAGACCTAGTCAACCAGTTCTGTGAGCAGGTCCTGAACTTCTTGTTTTGTCCCTACTCTCCCGCCATAGCCCCGTCCTCCCCTGGTGTTGACTCCGTACCCTTGCAGCGAACAGCAAGTCAAAATGCCACAGGGACGTTTCCTCGGGGTGGCTACTCCTCCGGACAGGGCGCCAACTACGCTGACTCTTACCGCACCTTGCCATACTGCTCATCTGTGGAGTCACCCTACAGCAAGTCGGGTCCTGCCCTGCCACCAGAGGGCAACCTGGCACGCTCTCCCTCTATAGACAGCATACAGAAGGATCCCAGGTGAGTATGCATGCTATTTCTGAGGCAGAAAATACAAACATATCGATGCGATCACAGCTAGAGGAGGCAGTTGTGGGGGTTTTTACTGCAGGGTATTGTGTGTTGAGTTTGTTTATTTGTGTCGATTTAGAGAGGGTTCCTACGTGTTTTGGAAAAGTATGGATATTTATTTGATTGTTTTCCAGGTTTGGATTAGTACGGAAAAAAGGAAATTGAGTATGGAGAAAATGATGAGTTTCCAGACTATTGCCCTATTCGTTTTTTCTTAAATGTAAAATAAAGAATTTCTGATTATAAATATATTTTTATGAAGTTAGGAGCATGTTTCGATGTCTATGTCTGTAGCTGCACAAAAAGTCAAATGAATAGCGCTTACATTTGTCATTCCAAACCCAAATACTCTTGAAAGATTGATTGTTTTTCCATCTGCTGATATTTGTATAAAAATATAAATTGGCCATGTGTTTACTCATCACTGATAAACGTAAAAAGACTTCTTATTTGCTCTCAATTGTTCTCAAATGCACATATGTAGCTCAAGAAAATGTCAGAAATATCCCCCCAATTTTTTTCCGGTATTTCTAAAATCCTTCATACGGCCCGGATTGAACGTTGTCAAATTTTGAAAGAAGCCAAGTTAATGGATTTTTGTTCTCTTTGAATGTTCATTAATGAATAATATTTCACCAATCCTTCTGTTACTGTGGTTCGAAGGTTTACAGTTATTTCATTTGACAAATTATTAACATTGCACTAAATTCCAATTATACAATTTTGTGAAATGAACATGTCTTGGTTTGGTGTTAATTCCTTTTATGAGGTATAGCTATAACAGTCCACTGCTTATTTGGCAATATATTATAATAATATACATGTGAACAGGTCGAATTTTAAAACCATCTTTTTTATATGTTAAATATGGTGTAAAAATCTTGCTAGAGCGATGCTAGGTCGTTGCAGAGGTGTTCTGGGTGGTTGCTAGGGTGTTTGGTCTGATTGCTAGGGCATGGCTTGGTGGTTGCTAGGGTGTTCTGCGTGGCTTAAAGAGCATGACCAGGTGGTTGTTAGGTTGTTCGCCATTGGTTGCTTAGGTACCGCCAGGTGGTTGCTAGGGTGTTCTGCGTGGCTTAAAGAGCATGACCAGGTGGTTGTTAGGTTGTTCGCCATTGGTTGCTTAGGTACCGCCAGGTGGTTGCTAGGGTGTTCTGCATGGTTATGAGGACATGAGCGTACCATTGCTTGCAAGTCTTTTTTATTTCATAAGTTTCCTGGTGAAATTTCTAAAAAATACCTTATTAAAGTAATAGCACACCACCTCAAAAGTCGCACAGTTTGAGGTATTATTCATAGCACATTTAGTGTGGGAAGTGTGTTCAAATCCCGAACCCTAACCCTGCATTAGCAAGCACTGCCAATTAAGCACTGATGGCTTAAAAACGTCATTTTAATATTATTTTTTAATTATGTATTATTTTGTTCAACTTCACACATTCTCAGGAACCTTCAATAATAATCAGAGACTTTTTTTATTTTGAAGTGGTTAAATTGCTACATGCGATCCTATTAATAAATGCACTTATATCATTGTTTTTTAATGGCTTTGTCTCTTTCTTCCTTAATCGGTGTTGATCACGTGTGACTGTTGAGTCGCCACTTGTCTCAATGGTACTAGATATACTTGACAATAGATAATTAATGAGGACTGGCAACACATATTTCTGCAGGCATTTGCTGAAAACTGATCCTGGCAGGGCTACTAAAGGCTAATGCAACTAGATGTGTGTGGTGCTGTTTATCTCTGCATAGTTGACCGCATACTACATTCTTTTGTTCGCACATTCCTTCTTCAACTTTTGTTTAATTTGCTTGGTGCAATTAAATATATTAAAGTAAATACAGCCAGTCATGTTGGGTTTGATCCAAAAACCAATGGGAGCACAAAATATTACATTAAACAGGCTGATGCACAAGAAAGGACTTTAAGCTGCAGTCTTGTCTGTTTATATCTGCCTCAAAAAAAGAACAATACTATTACAGGCTACTTTGCATCTTTGTCTTCACGTGGGTTGGAGTCGAATACTGTGAAGCCAAACGTACGCGTCCTGCAAAACTGTACCCAACAGCTTAAAGGAATAGTTCACCTTCAAAAGGAAACTCCTGTCATCATTGACACGCACCCTGTTATCATTTGAAACCTGTGTGATCTTCTTTCTTCTGTAAAACACAAAAGAAGATTTTGAACTTGTTGGTAACCAAAAGCGGTTAGTCCCCATTGACCCATGGACACCCATCCGTTTCTAATGGCATTGTGCTGACACTCACATCATCACCAATACTATACCAATCTATACAATACATACGGAAGACACTGTCTGAACACAAGAACCCGACTTTACTTTCTAAGTCATATAAAGATCAGATTTGAATAACCAATTTGAATATGGAGTAGAAACTGCGCATTTAATCTAAGGGTGATGGAAGTGGACAGCGTTAGGACTTGTTCCCACAGTTGACATAAATGTTATCCGAGCATGAAATGACCTATTTCATTGCATTGTGGTTATAGTTTGTAAGCATGTGATGACTCAAGTAATGAAGGCTACTTCTGGTCTATTTTGGTCTTTGCTCTCCAGAGATGAAGTGATGTGGGAGGACAGGTACGCTAACCGCGCACCGACACAAGTGCTACAGCTTTGATAAGTTTAGACACTTTCAGCCCATGGCAACTGTGAAGCAATCCTGAAAAGTGTTAACTTATTTTTGCAGGAATTTTTAAGGGTAAATCGTGTCCTTGGGTGAAACGCTAAGCTATTCAAAATGACATAAAGACACTGTTTTTCACCTTTCACCTAAGGGCAGCTCGTGGCATCTACAGGTTGTTTTTTCTGGTTTTTATAACCAGACCCATTTAAATCAGTTTATATCAGTGGCACATTTGTGTTTACACACAGTACAATAATATGAAATTAAAGCTTTAATATGTTTAATGTAGCTAAACAGAAATCATGTTTTATTGTATTTTCTTCTTTCTAGAAGACTTGTCAAGGTATCATTTACTCATCCTTCTGTCATTTCAAATCTGCAGAACACAAAAGAAGATAATTTGAAGAATGTCGGTAACCAAACAACATTGCCCCCTATTGACACAAGACGTTTCTCAAAATATCTTCTTTTGTGTTTCACAGTACAAAAAGTCAAAGGTTTTGAACAACATATATAAATAAATGCCAGATCTTTTAATTATGGGTAAACAAACCCTTTTAGACATGTAAAAACACACTAATACTATGTAAAGCAATGTGAACATTAAACACAAGCAAGCTGGAACGTAGAAGCACGGAAGAGCGCATTACTGACAACACCCTAAGCAACAGTAAATACCGATTTGACAGAATGTTTCTCGGAGTGTCAAAACTTTCTCGATTGTTATCCACAGCACACTATAGTTATCCGAGTTGTGTGAAATCCGTGATTGCCGCTACTAACAGGCCGCTAGACAAACTGCCTCCAAATATATTTAAGGAAATTCCATTTGCAAACAATATGTGAAATCTGTCATATGAAACACATTAGCAAGTTATCAATATTCACGGTGCTGCTAAATATATGTCTCACGTGCGCTATAAAGTGCTTTTTTGCATCAGGACCGGGATGCACCATGACACTCTTTGGTAGACATTATCACACATTACAGTTGCTGATGTGGAGCAATAAATGGAGTTATGAGCCATCTGCAGTTCACAGAGCCGGCAGACGACAGCGTCGATGAAGAATGGAGACCTAGGGATGAAGATAAATGAGTGTGATTGAGTAGAGCTTATTGATTTGCTGCTGTATACTTGCAGAGCTGCTGAAAAGGAGGGATTGCCTTCAGAAAATATAGGAGTCTGCCCTTCGCCTTCCCCTCCTATTGATCAAAGCTTAGGTCCAAACCTCCTCCTCAACAGTCATTATGACTCAAGCACCAATGAGCCTTTGCTGGTCTTTGTTTTTCAAACAATCATCGCTGTCCTTGTCAACTCAGGGAGAAATATCCAGCATGCTACTCGAGGGTGCGGCATTGACATATAGAAATGAATACTGTGATTTACAGATAAACATCTTGTGTTTGTGCTCTTAAACCTGGGAAAGATGTTCTTAAAGGGGTGGTTAAAGATTTTCAATAGATTAGAAGAGAAACCTGCAAGGCTCTTCCAAGGGTGGCTGGAATTTTAGTGTGGAGGATTTTTGGAAATAGTGATCACTCTTTGGATACTTCTGTATGTCTATTTAAGGGAAATGATATCATGTATTAAGTTGCTTATACTATATATATATATATATACAGTGCCTTGCAAAACTAGTCATCCCCCTGAATATTATTCACATTTAGTTGCTGCCTTATCTTAAACTACTTTCAATTAAAAATGACAGATTAATACATTCATCTACACTCCATGCACAATAATGACAAAACCAAAAAATGTGCTAATTTATTAAAAATTTAAAAGTGGAAGAAGTACATCGCATTAGTACTCGTACCCTTTTCTGGGACACTTGAATTTTCACAAGAACACATCAGCGCATCACTTAAGAAACCCCAAACCTGGACGAGGTGTTAATAGTGACCTGAGATGTCTTGTATTACACATGATATGATGGTTTCACCGATAAGCACAGCGTATGCTTATGTGGCAAAGCAGCAGAATATTTGAGACCGACGCAGAGGTGGGTTGATTCTTACACGCAGCGAGAGACATTATGGACCCATGACTCCATCATGGCTTTGTGATGGAAATCGTGGGCCTTGGGGAGTGTTTGTAATGTCCGACACAGCGGTTCCTGGTGAATGTATTAGCTGTTCCATTGTGCACTGGTTTAGGCAGGGAAGAGTTTTTTTGTGTGTCCTTCGCCTTTATAAAGTGGCTTCTTTGTCTACAGTACACCTGGTATTTATGATAATTACCGTCTCTGTCAGATGTTTATTAGTAGCTGTCAAGCTTGTTGTAGTTTCGAGCTGGTGTTGGTGTGAACGTGCGTTCTGTCAGGCTTTCGCACTCCACATTATTTGAAATGACTGTGATTATTCTCAGGTGTTGTGTATCATCCAACGACCTTGCTCACTTTAGATCCGAGAGCATTCACATGAAAATAAATATTCCGTCATTTATTTACACTCATGTCATTCAAAACCAGTATATGAATCATTCTTTTGTGAAACACGAAAGAAGATATTTGGAGAAATGGTTTTGTGTCCATACAGTGGAAGTCAATGGGGGGCAATGTTGTTTGCTTACCAGCGTTCTTCCGAATATCTTCTTTTGTGTTTTGCAGAAGAAAGAAAGTCATACAGGTTTTCAATGACATGAGGGTGAATAAATGACCACATAACTTTCGTTTTTAGGTGAACTATCCCTTTAAATAGGTTTAGGGATGCACTTTTTTTGAAGAGTACTAGTCTGCTTGCACATTGAGAATATGTGTAGTATTGGTGCTTATAATGAGATCACGACCATTCTGTATCCAAGTAACCAAAGCCATGTTGCTATGGATTCCTAGAAGCAGACTGATAATAGAGGAAATTTTATCCTAATGCTGCATTCACATCAAACGCAAATTAATCAATTAATCAAGTCAATGCCAAGACTCGAGTAGACGCGATCTCACGCCGGCCGACGTGAACGATGCGAAGAAATTCACGCAAAGACCACATTGACACCCATTTGACACTCGTGAAGTAACTCCCCTGTTTTTCACTCGCGCAAAAATAATACAATATCCCCACGAGTAATGAAGAGCGAGTAACCCGATGCGTCATGTTTGGTGCGAACACAACATGAGAGCAATGAATGCAAGAAGCTATGCGGTGCTGAAGGTTAATGCTTCTTCTGTCAGCTTCCTTACGATCATTTCATTGACAATCCCTCACCGTCTCAATTCGGATTATTAAAACAGCTGATGGCTAAGCAAATTCACATCTCCACATTTTCAAGCACGGTTATTATATTGTTTCATGTGACGGAAGCAGAGGTCGTTCCGATGGGTCACATGCTGGGATGGAAAGGTCAGGGGAGTTAAGCTTCCACCTTGGAGATTGTCTCGACAACAATCCAAATGAAATCAAGCATGTAAAATCAATTATTCAGCGAGGCTAGAAGGAAAAGAAGCGCAGTTAACGGCGTTGCGAACAAAAATGAGGTGTTCTGCACGTTATATGCTCTGTTTGGTTACGCTTGTTCAACTTTCTGCATATTTCTAATTACAGAATCAACCCATAACCAGCAAATATAGGGATGCTGATTGCGTCTCGAGCTGGAAATTGAGGGAGCAGATTAGTTGTGATTGCGAAGAGCGGACTATAAGGATTGCAAACACGTGCTGGTGTTTACCGCCGTCTAATGCGATTAATCTGTTTGAAAGACAGGGCTTGATTTCTGCATCTACATTTTCATTCGTCTCTCTCTCTTTCTCTCTCCGTCTCTCTCTCTGCAAAAATCCATAATGTACACAGATATACTTGTTAACATGTTAAATGGTAGCTTTTATGCTCGCTTGACTCTCTTGACTCTCTTGACTCTATTGACCAAAGGCGGCTTCAATTAATTTTATGAATGCTATTAACATGAACATGCTTGACCCCAAGACACCTTATACATCTCGACCGTTACTCACTACTAAACAAGCCTTCGACCGGCTCTGCTTCTCCATTACGATCTAGTCCCAAGCGACAACCGGGACTTTTGTTTGACATCTGCACCACAAAAGATGGCAAACCGTATTTCTTCACAATCTTTATTTATCTTAGACTTCTTTTTGGAAATTGCTCCTCACTCCCCCCCCCACACCCTCGCTGAGGATTGGGGCATACAGCGCGGCTCTTCGGGGACAGAACGTGAGGATCCATTTGTAAGCCCGTGTGGGCTTATTTGCCCAGTAATACTGGATCCAAGCTCGTGTCTGGACCGACGCTGGCGAGTCTTTTTCAGGGAACCGCTAATATCTGAAAGGTCTTTCTCTATCAGTTCTCTGACCTGCCTCGAAATGAAAAGCAAATGTTTGCTCTACACACACACACACGTCAATCCCCTCACTTTTGAGTTTGTCTGCTCGTATTTCCATGACAGGAAAGTTGTGAGGGTTCAAGGCTCCTAAGCCACGTGCATTCCTTCACATCTCTGTCCGTGTTGTTGTGATTTTACGGCGTGTTAGCGGAGCGCCGCACGTCAGCCGATTCGTCTAATACTTAAGCCCACACCGCTAAAGTCCTGTGGTTTTCATTACTTCACCCGCAAGACTACAATCCCAGCCAGCCACTTAAATAAGTCACACAAGGGCATTTACATCCGTATAATACTCAATGCCGCTATAGCGAGGCTAACAGAGCTGTTTCTGCCAGATTCGAGTAAAACGCTCGGCGGGATGGGGAATTTTGCAGTGGCAATCAAGTTACGCACGCTGCGCGACATTTCTCACACTTTTCTTGCGCGCACGGGCGTAAATACACACACATGAGTGCTAATACAATGCGACTTCAGCAAGCTGTGTGCTGCATAGCTAAAGCTGATCCATAATGCATTTATCCCTGTGGGTTATTGACTTAGTATGTGAACCAGGCCGTGAAAGCTGTCCTGACTCCACTTTGGGGTGTTATTATCAAACACTAGCCTACCGACACCTTTTAATTTGAAATCCTGGTCCTTCGAAAACAGCATTTTGGGGGAATTTTATCTAATCGAAGAAATGTGAAACCTCAGAACTTGCTGTGGGAAATATTTGTTTCTTCATTAATATATATATATTTTTCTTTTTAATCCCTAAACTTTGTTTAAAAGTAGAATTTTTGCAAAACTTGCTTCTTTTAAAAGATTATGTCTTGATTTTTTCCCACGCAAGTACTAGTGTGGCTTTTTCTATAGGCATAGACCTCATCAAACTTTATAAGATTTGTGCCTAAAACAAGATAAATAATTTCCCATTGGGGTTAAAAAAATAAACCTCAAGATATATGCTCGGAAAATTCTGAAAGGTTGAGGTTTTCATTTCTCCGCCACTACCTTTACCCAGAGGAATTGCAAAAATAACAAGAGCAAAACAAGTTCCCAACACTCCCAAAGTCAAATTGTGCTGCCACAGGTTTAGATATTTTTTTCTGAAAAATGAAACAAACATTACCGATACAGAAACTGTGCAGCTGAACATTAAAAACGTTGCATTGCGTAATCCGACGTGTGTGTACCCATCAATAACCAGTGTTGGGTGTAACTAGTAACTGAGTAATTAGTTACTGTAATTGAATTACTTTTCCCTTGAAAAAGTAATGTAAGGGATTTTTTCTGTAATTTAATTACAGTTACTTCTGATGTCATTAAACTAAACGCTTTGTGTAATATATGTGTGTGCAATAGTGGAATTGACATCAAAATTCAAAGTCTAACTTTAAAATCCGTGCTTTAATGTATAATTCTGACATTTGTAATACTTTGCTCAGTTAATAATACCACTTAATGTCGTCGTTTCATATTGTTTATTTGAGTGAATATGAGCCGTTTCATGTCTATCCTTGAATCACTGAACTAATCAAGGTTGATGTAGGATATAGAAAGTATTTAGTAATAAGTAATTCAATACTTTTTGGAGAGAGTCATTTGTACAGTAATCTAATTACACTATTGAATATGTTATTAGTAACTAGTAATTCATTACTTTTTCCAAGTATCTTGACAGTCCACGCACGCACATGCCTGTTTTAAAAACAATGATGCTGCCCGTGCTACCGGTTACATCATAAAAGGATGATGCGTTCATCGTTAACACAATATAGCTCGCCTGGTTATCGCTCTTAGGTAAATTGCGTACTCATTAAAATTCGTCACACTGCAATGAAGAGGATTTGCGGGTTGAAAATGTATGCACGCATATCAAATATAACCTTTAGCTAGCTTAAGGGAATGAAATACAGTCACTCTCGCCGGGAATGTGCTTGCGCAGTCTAATCCCCCTCAAACTATATTTGAACAACTCCGTGTTTGTGCAGCACTGCCGCCTGCAACACGTTTTATATTCATACTGTACACTCCTACCAGCTATACAATCCAACAGCTTTGATCGTGTTTGCGTGGCTGCTAAATACCTGTGCGGGGTTCATTTATTTGAGTTATATCTTTTTGATGTCAGATTGAGGTTCGTTTGTGCAATCTGTTTGAGTGCGAGTGTATCTGGGGTCTCTGTTTGTCAGTATGAGATCTGTCAGGTCAGGACTCGTGTTGAGGGACGCTGCGAGAGCTTTGAGATGGAAGACTGACAGTGTGGCACTGACAGGCGTCCATATGGTCCTCTGGCAGCTCGTCTCATCAGGGACACCGCTGTTGTCGAGCAAATCCCACCGCACGGGGCAACGAGAGGGGAATGCATCTGTTTCTCGCACAGCGCACACATTGGCGCACAAACGTATACTTGTCTGCTGTAAAGTTTGCAAACAGGATGGCCCCTAAGAAAATAGACCGTCAGGTGTTCCTGTAACTTAAATTAAATTAAATGTCTCTTTTGAACCTCATCAGCTACAAGCAGTCACCCTTCATATTCAAAGCACATGTCTGTCATGCATCATACATCAAATAGCAGTTAGTCAGTCACAGGGGATGAAAACTACGCTGAACGAGTCCCTGAGGGTCAAATATCACGTTCATTGTGCCTTTGGGTTGAGCTCTGTTATTTTACTTTCATATAAGCTGTCACTTTATTTAGGACAAGCCCAGCTCCATGTTACTCATTGTGCAACTAAGGATTATGTCAGTCGTTATTTTCTAATTGACATAGACGTTTTGATGACTGTATTGGTGTGTTGTGTTTTTTTTGCAGTGAGTTTAGAGATCGTTTTTTATCACTAGAAAGAAATTTCCTCAATTATATCAATTTCTGCAATCATTTTGTCAGATTTCAATTGGCTTTAAATTTGGTGCATGCCACTGAAAAAAAACACATATTTCAACTTAAAAGCTGCCTCAATATTTAACTTTAATCAAAATGGCTCTACAGGTCATTTGAACTTAAAGTATGTTAAACTTAAAAATCTAGTTACATTTAGGGCTGGGCGATATGTATCGTGATTCACGCTAATTATACATGTCTAAATCGATTCTGATGGCTCATTGATCAGTAGGAAGTACTGCTCGATCTAATTCACTACGAGATTGAGTAGTTTATTACAAACATTTGAAAAACAAAACTTGTCAAACATCATCACTATAAATATACTTTATTATCTGAAAAGGTTTGAAGAACAACGACAGAATATGACCACTGGCATTTCCTGGAACTAATTGTTCTTCTTCTGTTTCCCATATTCGGAGTTTCTGCTCTGGCTTTAGGATTTGGCGGCGTTTAACCTTAAGTCATTTAGAAACTGAGAGCATAAGAATCGCGGGATATATCGCCCAGACCTAGTTACATGTAATAAAACTTCATTTTATAAGCTATGTGAAATACAACTAGATTGTTGAGTCAGTTTACTATCATTTAAGCTCAATTTAGTTGATTTAAAAAAACTCTAGTTGCCTTTTTTAAGTTTTCAGGCAGAGTCAGTTTAAGTAAGTCGTGCCACTCGGCGGCCATCTTTGCAACGCGCCTCCAGGCAGTTATTACATAATTCAAATAAGACGTAAATGGGAATACTGATATTCACATAATCGCAGACTAAAATCCAAATTAAACAACATATTTAAAAACGACATTTAAAAATAACGTAAACTGTCCCATACCGTTTGTTTCCTATGATCAAACTGGGCTTAAGATTTTTTTTTTGTCATGTTGCTTTAGATACTACGCATGCGCAAAGCTTCGCAAGGGCGGCCATATTGAGCGTTGCATTCCTCCCCATTCATTTCAATGGCAGTGACGCATCTTGTTAAAACTCATATCTTTGGTTCAGCATCTAAAAGTTTTGCTACATATTTTATATGCTAGTCACAGAGCTTAGTGCTTACTTTATACAGTTAGCTGATGTTTTTAAAGCTTATAAATATTTAATGAGGTAAACATTGAGACAGTTTGTGATTAGTTGCTTGTTTTACCCCCAAATCTTGCTAAGCCTCTTAAAACCCTGAGCAAACAACAGTGCTTTTTGAAAATGGCTAGTCAAAACATTGGTGTACCCAGGGCTAAACATGGTTCATCAAGGGTTAAAAAAGACATTAACCAGACTACTTAACTACTTAAGATGTTGTGAAAGATCTTTTACTTCTTCATGTTCACCAATAATGTCTCTGTAAGTTAATGGAAGTATCTTAGTTTATTGGTACTGTATTTTTAGATTGAATCACTGATCCCATGCACTGTAAAACATTTTAGCTGTTTTTAAGTTTATAATCAAATTGGTTATTTGCTATTTCGAATTTTTTCATCAAAATAACTCAAGCAATTTCAGCAAGGAAGTTACATCAACTCAACCACTAGTCAAAATGTAAAACAATAAACTGAAATGAAAAACAGTGCAGTGTGATTTTGTATCTGTACACATAGAAACATATGTTTCCTTGTCAGCGTAGATTTTAATTGGCAGCCTAAAGAACTCAACCAAGTTTGTATTGACTTTTGTGATTGATCGTCATTCTGTATTTCCAACCCTGAGTGCCCTAATCTATGTTTCTACCCCACTGCTTACATTAGTTAGTGTTTTAGTTTCTCATGTTGTAAAAGAGAAAGGCTCAATTTGTTCTCTTTATATTGTGGTGGAAAATAAAAGATCATGCAGTACTGTGATAAGAATGTGAGGACCACAGGAGAGAGAGAGAGAGCAGTTTTAACTGGAACCGCACAAATCACAAGCATTTACGTGGCCAGACATCATCAACACTCTGTTTGCTGTGAGTCGTGACGTGAGACGTGTGCTGATGTGGAACAGGTAGTCAGATCTCTCTGAAACACAAGCATTGGGACGCATAAACAGCGCTTTTATACACAAGCTGTGATAGAATTTGAGGGTGCAGGAGGATTCTGCCCTTAATTAACTCTGATTTATTTGCTTTAAACATGGGCGCGCTGTTTATCTCAAAGCGTAGTTTGGCATCAGGTGCCGCAGAGAGTTTTGCAGAGATGCTTTCCTTTTGTGGGGGGGGGTTTATATATAGAAAGGACCTAAAATTGCACTATAGGACATTAAGTCTTTTTTTCATCTAATTGGGATTTCTCACGAGAGCTTGTTGCACGGTCATGTTGTTCTAGAGATTTGTTGGCCGGGATATTTTCAGCTCCTTTTAGCCTCTAGATGCATGCTGGGACAATTAGATGGCATCTCAGCTTTGAGGTAGCTTCAGATGGAGCTAGAAAATCCATTCCCATAGGCCACCATGAGAGAAGATCTATAGTAGAGACTATAGATAAACGTCTTTATAGACTTAATCTGATCCAATGTAGAGCGTTTACTGATAAAATCCCTGCTCCTTAAGATCTGCTCAGAGAAAAGTGTTGTGTGTTTATTTCGTCGAGGATTTGCGGTCGTCTCAGATATTAGTTGTGTTCTCACATTTCCATTTGACGTCTCCTGTAGAAGCAGCTTTCCATCCATGTTTCCAATGACTGTCCCTGCCTGCATTCCTCTTAATTGACACATATGTCCTTAGATGCAGACTGACCTTAAAGCCTCAGAGGGACCCTGTCACCCTTCATCTTATGATTCAGAGATGGTCGGACATAGACGTATCTTTGAGCTTTCTTGAACATTCTAACAAGCCCATCCGCCATGAAGATAATCTTCAGAGATTCAGGATATGTTGTTCTTCTGTCGCTCGCTCTGTGATGTGATCATTTTCATCAGTATAGTGGAGTTGATCTGAGGCTTCAGAGGCACTTGCGATCATCCATCTCAGGCTTTCAGAAATATTTATTTAATGTTTCATAACCAATGCAATCTGTAGTTTTGTGTCCTTAGATTTCCTTTTCTTTAAAGTTGTGTTGAAGAGACAGAAGCACACACTTTGGATTGTCATATACTGTATGCCACAAAAGATCTACCTTAAGTGCATTGTGTAGTGGACAGTCAAGGTATATTTTCAACATTATATAATATTTTGCGAAATGTACTTAAATATGAAATGTTAACGTGTCGGTGACGTTTGGGAACGCTTATGATCATAAAGACGTTGTTGAAAATATATCAAAAGAATTGTTGGGTTACTTATACCCAATGTTGAGTCAAAACTGGCCAAACCCAACCTTAGGGTTACAAGTTAACCTATTCTGGGTTGTTTCAACCCAAAATGCTGGGTTGTTTTAACCCATTGTTGGGTGGAATACCATTCGCTGGGTTAATTTAACCCAAAGGGTGGGTTTGTCCATTTTGACCCAATGCTGGGTTGAAACGTAAAAATGTTTCGAGTGTAGTCTTATTTAAAGAGACCTTATAAAAAAGTGTTTGGCGTTGGTTTTGTGGAAGATGTTTACATTTATTTACATAAATAAGAAGTTTCTTTATAAGTAAAGAGGTCATTATAAAGCCACCAAACACTCATTCATTATCATGTGATGCCTTGGACAAAAGATGTTATATAAAAAAAGCTAAAGTATAAGAATGTTGCAAAATTCTTATACTTTTACTACATTCTACATTGTGAGAAAGATACTGTGAATTTTCAAATACATAAAAAATGTGTTAAAATTAGATTTGGGCAATCCTAGTTGCACCTGAAATGATCAGTTCTACTCAAAATATGAACAAAAATATAATTATCAGAATAAGAGTTATTACTGTATGTAAGTGGGTGTGTCCGAAATTTGGAATGACATGCAATGATTGCAAAATAATTCTCCCACATCTGTACCATGTCTTCTTTGAAAATCAAACCGAGGGCTCCTTGCACAGTGTGCCGTTCTTCTTCGACGCCATCTCACAATAGTAATAATTGTGTGACATCGGGTGATGACTTCTCGGCAGGTTTCCGCTCCTCTCATCTTTGCTCTGTCTAATTACTGTATTTCAACTTTGATCGTGCAAAGTGGAATATGTCCCGTCAACGTATTGGTTGCCCGTTGCAGTCGAGTGAGCACAGACACGCGAGTCTTTAGAGACTACCAGATCGTCCATCAGCAGTCGTCCAGGCTTTATTAAAGTCACGAGGTAGCACCATTTAGTAGACAACATGGCATGTCACCCGGCTTAATTAAATTACTGACAATGAGTCTTTAATTGTGTCGCTATCGTCCTGTTTAGAATATGTAATAAGTAAGTAATTCAAGATCATAGCCTATTGAACCTGAATGACAGTTTTGTCACCACAAAGCAGAGAATACATGGAGGAGGGAGTTGTGATGTTTATTTTAAGGGCTCTAGATATATTTATGTATAATATTGACTGTGACCAGACCTGATATGTAACCAGTATGCACTTAAATGTAACATTAATAATCCAAAGCTATATGATAGTCCCCGCAGTCCTCTGTAGGATAGTATACTGCCAGCACTCTGTTCACGCATTGATGCCGGTGTGATGGCGTATGATGTCTCTGCGAGGAACACTGCCATGTTAATTGCCTAATTTACAATTGAATTCAACCCCCTGCTCTCGGGAAGAAATTTGATCTTTGCCCACGAGAATGTTTCCCGTTTTAAGTGGCATCAGTGGGTCGCCGTTTTATTCATTGGCTTCATTAAGCTTATCAATAAATCAAGCGGTATGTGAAACCTAGCTGGACTTATTTCATTAAAAACCTGTTGAAGCTGTTCAGCATTGATGCCGGATCATGTAGTGCTGTGCTACTGTACTGTATGACTGCTGTAGTTATTTTATTACTGTGTTGAAAGTTGCACGCTTTGCATATTTGTATAAACACTCTCAAAAGCATGCAAACACTTAAAGGAACAGTTCACCCAGAGAAAGATATGTGGAATAATGCTTGTTACCAAACAGTTTCTTTGCCACCATTGACTACCATAGTGTGAAAGATTGCATTGCATTGAATACATTTCTGTGGTCTGTTGAACAGACAAGAAGATGTTTTGAAGAATGTAGGAAAGCAAACCGTTCTGGAGCACTTTTACTACCATTGTCGTTTTTATTCTATGGTAGTCAATGGTGACCAAGAACCGTTTGGTTACAAGCATTCTTCCAAATATCTTCAGAACAAAATATATATACAGATTTGGAACAACTTGAGGGTGAGTAAATGATGACAGAATTGTTCTTTTTGGGTGAGCTGTCCCTTTAAGTACATGCAGGCGCAGGTTAGATTGGTGTAAATGTGTAGTACGCTTCAGAAACGGTTAATGTCATGAGCTGTGCGGGAACCTGAAAAGTAATTTAGTCTGCCACCAAATTCAAAGGGTTTCTTTATGCCAAACTTGAAAGAGTTGTATTTGCCCAATGGTGGGATTAATAAAATAAGGTTAAGCGCCATGGCTATTCAAATATTGTGGGTGTGTTGAAGATAAAATGTTATTGAAAACAAGGTCAAGTTCCAAATGCACCTACTGTCAATGTCTTGTCAACCTTGTTGTAATGTCTCTCTTTTAGTCACACACACGCAAATATGTGTAACACTGCTGTCCATCTGAAATCTCTCCGTGTATCGTGATTTTTTTGTTGTTGCCATAAATCATTATTATTGGTCACCTTTTATGT
Organism: Triplophysa siluroides; assembly: GCA_006030095.1. NCBI lineage: Eukaryota > Metazoa > Chordata > Actinopteri > Cypriniformes > Nemacheilidae > Triplophysa > Triplophysa siluroides. The sequence goes on along the minus strand of VCII01000879.1, from coordinate 53,305 downwards.
TTGTTACTGTGTTTTGAAAATATCTAACCAATAAGTAAAGGATAATGTACAGGGAGCCGGTTGTTATCGCAGAAATAAGCCCCGGCAGTGTGATCAGGAACCGATGCGAAGCGGAGAGTCTTGTATCACACTGAAGGGGCTTATTTCGCGATAACACACGCTGCTTGTACATTATCCCGCTTATTACACGGCTACTTGCCACATGAGAAAAAACAACTGGACATAAAATGTGAATTTGAAATATTTGATCAGCTCATTTTTACCGAATGCAGACCTCCCGCGAGGAAAAGCCGTTTAGTTTTGGGTTTTAAAGTGAGAAATGACGTTCAAACGTCAGGAACGGGCAAATTGGTTTAATCATTTGTAAATATAATATGTTATTAAAAGACATATTTATAATTATTTTTGTGCAATATTAAACTGCCCCTCTCAAAATGATTCGCAGCATCCGGGTTACAGGGTGTTATTCGTTTTGAGCGGTTGTTATTTGAAAATAACAACCCTTGGAATGTCGCGACTGGCCAATCAGAATCAAGCATTCAAATGAGCCGTGTAATAAAAGGTATTAAAAAGTGCGTGTAAACAAACACATTATGTAATCATTTAAAAAGTACCGAGTTTGGACATATGAGGTTTCAGAAGGACCGCCACAATATGTATAAAAATCATGAGAGAGGATTTTCTTATCTTTCACCCACACTTACTGTACTTGACTAACCTTGTCTCTTATAAATTCAACCATTTGACCACCAAAACCCTTTTAATTGTGATGTCAAATTTCACTTAATGTTCCTCTGTCTCATCAAGCTTCTTATTTACTGCTTCTGTTGTCTTTCGGGGGTTGTGTAGTCGTAAGACAATCAGGTGGAGGTATTGATCGAAGTGGGATAAATCAGCTTTGTCAATGAACTCTGAGTCCGACCACAAACTGACTCGAGATTAAATCAGCTTTATTCACTATGCCAGTCTTAAGTACTTGTGTTAAAGACACTAAATGCGTGATGATGTTGCCACGTGCCTGTTATTTTACTCAACAGCCATTAAAAGACAGCAAAGACAGCTCGACTTCACACCATCTTTTGTTTGAGGGCCACTAGCACGCACAGAGAAAACGAATATGTTCGAGACTCCATTATTAACATCTGCTAAAAATAATCCTCTGGCCAGGGGAAGCTGCAGGCCATCCACGGACGCCATGACAACACCTGTCCACTCTCATTAGCCGCTTCCTATTGACCCTCTACATCCTTAGCTCAAGATGCTGTTTTCTTATTGGCTGACGGGTGTAGAAATCCTGCAGCTGTTACCCATGAATGCATTAAAGATTGTTTGAATTCATGCCAGTGCTCAAAGAGAGAACGCATGTTCAGTACAATTTCTGACTAAGTTTTAGACATATTACTGTATGCTTTTGTCATTTTGAAATGTATTTGTTGATTTGTTATGTTGCTATATTTAGTTTTTGTTTATTATTATTATTATTATTATTTTAGTGCTTTAAACTTATATCAGTTTATTTTTGTGTTGCCTCACTTCAATTTATCATTTAGTTTAGTAAGTTTTTCCAATAATTGTAAATCGATATTTGATTTGATTTCAATGAACAGAAATATTATAAAACATTTAATTTTAGTAAACTAAAATAACCTCGCGTGGGACGTCAAGGCTGTGGCGATTGTGTGCATTTTCGTGCGCATGTGTGATCATGAGCTGCCATGTTTGTGCCTTCATGTCTGTTACAGCCGCTGAAACGCTCGCTCGCCTATACAACTTTATTCTTCTGGCCTAGATCTGTCACGCTGCCTGTGAAGTTCCTGCGCGCTGATGGCAGGGGAGACGAGAAGAAACAATTCCGATGGTGTCAATTGGCCCCATTTTACAGCATTTAGCACAGCGCCTGAGAAACCAGCACACTCGTTCCCCATTTACACAGCACCTTTCATCCCAACCCTGAATCCCTGCTATGTTTTAATTCATCAAAAAGCACAATGCTTATCTTATCAGCCGATCGGTTTTATTCCGGACGGCTGATCCTCGGGAGAAAAAGGCCCGTAACTGCAGGGCGGCTGATGCTTATCGGTCGGTTTGCTTAGACTGTGGAGACGTCGTCTGCCTTCGAGCGGCCCGGCCCTTAGGTTAAGGGCTTAAGACACCGTCAACGCACCAAATCCATCCTGCCGTTCTCCTTATCTCTATCAAATGCAGTCTTGCTGTGATAAAAAGTTATTTCTTTGGGGTCTGCGTTTATCAAAGTCTGCCATGCATGTGATGGATTCTGTGTTTTGCTGTAGTCCTTCTAAAAATAGAAATGGGTTAAATGGTTTATTTTTAGTTTTGTGTGTGTGTGCGCGAGTATACTCTATATGTGTGTTTTTATTAAGGATAGTAGCGTATAAAGCTTTGCCTTTGGTTCACCAATTCTGTTTGAAACTTAAAATTGCTGTGTTTATCAACGTACGTTTATCACAGTACATAGGCCTATGTACTTATCTTCACGTGGAATCATGTTAACTGATTTTTCCTGCGAAATTTTACCCGACCCCAATTGTTATTATAAGCTTCCATTGCATATCGAGGTAAGATAGGGAGACAGTTTTGAAATCTCGGTTTTTGTGCAAAGTGCAAGTCGCGGTTGTGATGCTAGGGTTCTTGGCAGGACATTGTCACATGGTTGCTAAGGTGCTAGAGGGAGCTTTTTAGTGCCTTGCTGTGTGGTTGCTAGGAGAAGAATGTAGTGCAATAGTCCAATAAGTCTAATACAGATAGAAACAAGTGAGTAAAAGCTCACTACAGTATTTAACAGTTTTGAATAACTGAACACTTTATCATGGGACTTTATCAAAGAATCACAAAATGATTATATCAAGAGTGCCCAGATGTCACATTGTATCACAGGGTCCCTGTTGATTCCCATTGATCTGTACTTCATGTCCATGATCTACATGACAAACACAACTCAACATGAATCTTTTGTGTACAACCAATCTTTTTGTCAAACATCCAGGACATCAGTGAAAATGAGCCATGCGAAGGGGCCTGTAGGGGTGCACAGACACACACACACATACACACAGACATCCACAAGTGTCGACTCCTACCAGCCCTGTTTCAGAGCAATAACACAAGAATGGAAACCATTTTCCCCGTAACAGTTTCAGGAAGGACATTTATTTCACTTTAACCTCCGCGTGTTAGAGCTGTTCGCAGTAATTGTGCGGGTCTGCCAACCTATCTGCCAAGTCCTATTTTACAACTGTACAACACGAGACTGAAACTCTCTTTTTCTCTCTCTAGGGAGTTCGGTTGGCGAGACCCGGAGTTGCCCGAAGTCATTCAGATGCTACAGCACCAGTTTCCTTCGGTTCAGTCGAACGCAGCCGCGTATCTGCAGCATCTGTGCTTCGGAGACAACAAGATTAAAGCCGAGGTAATGATGATTCCACTCACTGCACCTTACAGAGGATAATAATCATTTGTTTTACGTTTACAAAGCTATTTACAGGGAATCTCCTTATCCGCCGTGCATCGTCCGCCTCAATGAAGTGATGGCAGCAACGGTGCACCGGAACATCTAACAGCTGTCGGTGGAGGGGAGAGATTTATGTTGCCAGTTCATGTAAATGGGGATTAGAAGGCGATGATTGATTGAAACCTGTGAGAAAATGTGGCCTGGATGCCAGGGTTACCGTCTGCTCTTTCTGAGAAGCGCTAAGTGTCTTTTTACAGTATTAGGTCCTCATTATTGTACTGAGGCATGGGAGTGCGCGCCCACATAGACTGCCGGGCGAGAACCTCCTGCTGACCTCCTCCCACTAAATGTCTCCCATCCAGAAACTGATTAGACTTTTTCTTGCTGAACCTTAGTAGAAAACCAGGTGAAAGCTGTAGGTTGATGGCTGCTGGCATAAAGTGTGATTATATCAAGATTTTTTCTAAATTAATATTGTTTTGGAGTGCCCTAGCAATGAAAAGCATTTTGGAAATGTACATGACATGCTAACCAAAGCCTTCAAAAATTGACATCTGACTTATTTTTTCCTATCCCTGTTTTTAATTATAAAAATATGTATATTATATAAAGTTTATTGTATTATATAGAGTAAATAACATTTTCATTGCATTTGGCAGATGCTTGCATCCAAAGCAACTTATGGTGCATTCTATACATTTTTGTTTTTCTGTGTTGTACCAGTTGAGCGACAGGAACACTACAATACAAAAGACATACAAATAAAAAGCAAATTATTATAGTTTTGTTTTTAGTTGATGGTAGTTGTATTCATTTTGTGAATATGAATAATATTCATATATTAATATTTTGAAATGATTTTAAATAGTGAAAATACTTGTTTGTTTTTATTATGCTTAGTTTAATTATAAAAAAAAATATTTAGTATTTACATTTTTACATTTTCAACTATTTTTGTGCCTCGATTTAAACCTATTTTATTTTACTGCTAAGTAAAAAAAAAATCAAAATGATATTTAGGCTGATATTTTATTTTTTTCAATTAACTTTTGGCCAGGGATGTGCGTCCGATGTATCCGTCTATACATAACTTTTTGGAGTATTCAGTAATTGTAAACCAATGTGGTATGCATATTGCGATATTCACATTTAGATACATTGTGCTGCGATACTGGCCAAAGTATGTTGGAAAATAAATGTTTGGTTTGGTAAAAATGATATACATTATACAGTATAATGTATAAAGTATATATCTTGCATATCATATTTATGCATCTTGTAGCCGAAGTGTCACGGCCATTCAGAATGCACATTTCTTTTCTTACTCTGCTACCCTGGAAACCTCTTATACTGAAATATATTTTTATTGACACGTGTTGTTCTGTGAAATTAATTCTTGTACATACTGTCGACAGATAATTTGTCTCTTTATTGAAACTTGATGCCAGGTCTCCGATGGAAGATATTTCAGCAGCGAGTTTTCAGAATTATAGTAATTAAGCACTAATAGTACAGCCAAACAATACACGCAATAGCAGCCTATTGACAGCTATTCTCCACACAGCAGCTTCGTAATTGTATCCCAGAGGCTTAAGAGAGGCTTGGAGGATGGGGAAATTAAATTTGCAGAATAAATCTGCGGGAACAAAACAGCGACAGAGGGGGAGATAAGCTCGCCGACAAACTTTAAATTATTTTTAATGAAAAAACAAACCAGGAGACCCAAATTAGTTTAGCCTGCAATGAGCTCCCCCTCGAACCAGCGTTTCTCTCCTTTGAAAAATGTCACATCTGTTAAGAAGAAATTCAACCTGAGTCTCCAGATTTTTTTATTCATTCGTTCATCAGTTTCACTGGAATTTCAGGTTGTTCTTTAGCTTTATTGTATGTATTGTATTTACAAGATGATATATATTCGACTGCTCTGTTGTGTTCTGCATTTTGCTCTGCTGGTCATAAACCGGAGCATGTCATTCACATTTAAGTCATTTCATTAGATATTATTGTAAAGGTTAAAAAGGTTTAGGAGACCTTTATTATACCTGAGTATGATTCATATTTTTAAGTGAATCATTTATTTTGTAACAAGCTGACGTATACCCCATATGGATCACGCAGATCAGGACATCAGCTGCATAGAGATGTATTTACAGTCAGGTTATATGCAGCTTTCCTTTTCAAAGCTTTTTTTTTAGATGTCTATTCTGTTGCATAAGACTATCCAAGCCAGACACGGTCACACCGTTTGCCAAACAACCAGATTCATTTTGACACAAATGTGGCGTCACTAAAAAGATGGAGAGCAACAGATGAGTTATGGGAGATAACTTTGCACCATCAACAATCTACTGTTACACTTCTTGCTAAATGATATTTCAGTAGCTGGTCACATTTGCAGATGCTGTAGCGTGCGTGCGTGTGTGTGTGTGTGTGTGTGGCTGGTTGGTAGTAAAGTAGAGTTAATTATATGTGACAGTGCTGCAGCAGATGGTGCCGAAGCCCTGAACAAGTTATTTCACCCCTGCCATTCATTTTCCCCAACATATGAATACACAAGCGCTTTCATATTTTAGAGCAGATATTGAAGAATGACAGCGGTCTGCAGCACAGGGGTTCTGAGGCTGTTACTGACTTTCTTACTGTATATTGTTAAGTCTTTGTCAGGCAACAGACTGTTCCGTCACAGAAGGGTTATAGTGTCTCTGAAGTGAACAAAAGTTTTTATTTTCTTAAAAGATGTGACTGTGCTGATGTTATTAAAAAAGGACAAATCAGATAGTTATTTTCACTTTATTGTTTTTCTGCTTAGAAAATGTACCTGCATGACTGACTAAAGTGTTTTATATTTAAGTTTATTTAGCTTTAATTTTGGCATATTTTTATGAAAATTAATTTCAAAATAATTAATTAAAATGTTTATATATTTTTGTCGTATTGCTTAAAGTTTAGGGTTTTTTTCTTCAGTTTACAATTTTGGTGCCTCAATTTAAACTAGAGATGCCCTTATATTAAATGTATCCGGCGATACTGATTGCCGATTATTCGGAGTGATATCGGCCGATGCTGCTACCGATTATTAGCCGATACATCGGTGCATCTCTAATGGAAACTTATTTCATTTTACTGCTGAGGCAGCATTTCCATTTATTTCAAATAAAATGTATGCTGCTATTTCATTTGATTTCAATTACCAGAAATAATTCACCAGTTTTAGTTGTAGTAAAGTATAATAGCCTTGATCCAAAAATGAAAATTGTGACATAATTTACTCACGTCCTTTATAACTTTCTTCAAAATATCTTCTTTCCGGGTGAGTAAAGAGGGTGAGTAAATGATGACCAAATTTGATAACACTTTACAATGAGGTGCTATTTGTTAACAATTGTTTAATGCATTAGCTAACATAAACTAACAATGAATAACACTTCTACAGCATTTATTAATATTAATTCATGTTAATTTTATTTATAAATTATTAAAATCAAACATCTTCACTGTTAACATAGTTAATGCACCATGAACATCATAACATGAATAACTATATAGACATTAACTAACATTGACACTGAAAACGAAATTGTTCATTGTTAGCTAATGTTCGCTAATGCATTTACTAATATGCTATTACTATGTTAATTAATAGCACCTTATTGTAAAGCGTTATTTTTGGATGAACTATCACTTTAAAGGTCAATATTTGCTCCCATTCACTTTCCATAGGAATTTTTATTCCAACTATGGAAAGTCAATGGGGAAGAATTTTGAAGTGAACTAAGTGTCCTCTCTCACTCATATGTCACATTACAGGCTTTAGGTGCCATTTGATGTTGACGTACAACAGAAAAAATGTAAATGAACGTCACACACACAGACAGACACAAACACAAACGCTGCTATAGACTGAGAGGAGACCGGCTATCAGATGACAGACCGGTATCTCGCGCAGCAGAGTTTTCCAAAGACTACTAGCCAAATGCAAAAGCATCTTTTTTTTGGCCACTATTTATAGCAGCTGGCTCCGGCGGAGCTCACGAGTCTGTTACTCGTCAAAGTTCAGCTTTATCAGCCCTTTTGGGTGGAAAATCGAATCCGTCAATATCCATTTGCACGAACGCTGTAGGGTCGAGGGGAAGGGACTTCCGTTCGGCCCAGTCAAGCCTCTGATTGAGTATTGGGTGTCTCCTCTGCTCTGGACGATACAGTCACTGAATGAACATCTTAGAGGGCAAAAAGAATCCAAACCTGCGCTATTTTATATTCCGCTCGGTGTTCCTTGATCCCTTCGTATAGTGAAATTTGACGGAAGAATTCCCCGTCGACACTCACGGGGGTCCTGGGTTGTGTTCTCACTTGCAAACATCTGTTGCCTTCAAACAGCCTGTGATCACAATAATTAATGTTACTTTCTTTATATAATGTTGTGCTGTTTTGTGTACTGGGACGGCACCCTCAGAAGTGAGAATCTCAAGGCGGGAGTCTGTCGTCCTCTCGGGATGAGCTTTGTTTACTTGCTCTTAGAATATTCATGTTGTGAATGTGCTGCGAAACAAAAACAGAGGGAAGTTGAATTTATTCACTGGAAATACAACTATCTTATTTGATGATTTAGATCATTTTGTTATTTGTATTAATGAAGCTTAACGTCATGTAATCTCAGGCATTATTAGTCTGCCCGACCGTGCACAAGGTACGAGGAAAAGTTGCTCTTTACATCCCTCATAAACTCAAAAAGTGCATGGGTTACATTAACAAAAAGGTTTGAACTGCTCCGCTGGCCGCCGATGAACGAGCCCATCTTGCTGGTGGCCCCCAGGTGCAAGATGTTTCTCGCCTGAAATGATGTAGACGGAGTTCAGGCCAGCCGAATGGGAAATCATCAGAGTTGAGTTTTGCAGAGCTCTTAGATGTGGACAAAGAAACAGGTTGGTGTAATCTCCACTGAATCGAGTGTCGATGTGAAGCTGAAGTGTTGATCTGTAGTGACGTATTATTCTGAAGCACATCTGCCAGGCTTGGCTCCTCTTCTCCACGCTGCACTCATCTGAAACCGATGCGCAGGGAATGCAAATTGCCAGCAGGACAGGAAATAGGAAATGCACAGTGCAATCACTTCATGAATCTGCATATTGACACTGGTGTGATACTTGAACATCTTTGATCCTCGGTACATTGTTTGTACTGTAAGTGACCCATGTTTGAGCTGCCAAACTGTATCCAAGAAAGACAATGTGTTTGTTTAGTTATATAAATCTTATACGTAAAAAAAACGTATCAGTTATAAGTTATAGCTGTCCACCATCTTCAGAAAGAAGGGAGATCATGTTCCTACGCTAACTTGTGGCTTACTCTAGTGCGGCCTCAGATTCTCTACTAAACCACTAAATCTTCTGTTTAAAATGAAAAGCTCAGTTCATAGAGGTTTACTCACACCCCTCAGTCTATTTCGCCATCTGAAGCCAGATTTATTCTCCAGCTCTGTTTAGTATTGATTTTTCAAATACACTGGTTATGGATTTAATGCTTTCTGTTCATTTCATTTATCCTCCAAATGATCTCTTGGAGCGACACTAAGCTGTTTTTGTATCGTATCATTTCAGTAGAATTATTAAAAACAACAAAAACTAATTCATAGAATTCAGAGTTCAGGTGTGAATAAAGTATCTGATATTGAGATGAATGGCAATGCTCAAGAATATTTATAAAATTGTCTAACATTTCATGTTTAATATTTAATACCTAATTTAGGCATTAAATGGTGAAAAAAATTAATTTAATTTAGTAGAAACATTATGTTTTGCAAAAGCTTATTTCTGTCTTTGCATCGCAGGTAGTATGCTTTAATAAATTTGCGTACTTGAATACAATTCTGTTAAATGTATTATAATACCATATATCGTGTATATGTATTTGTATTTACTACAGTAACCATTGTATGGAAAGCTGCTTTGCTACAATGAAAAATTGTGAAAAGCTCTATATAAATCAAATGGAATAGGACATTATATCATTGAATACTTTCATAGGAATCAATATAAATAAAAAATGTCGAGAAATCCTGCATATTATAGCTTGCATAAATGATGGTTGGTAATGGTTGTTTCTCTCAGATACGGAGGCAAGGTGGCATTCAGCTATTGGTGGACCTGTTGGATCACAGGATGGCTGAGGTGCACAGAAGCGCCTGCGGTGCCCTGAGGAACCTTGTGTACGGAAAGGCCAACGATGATAATAAAATCACCCCTTAAGAACTGCGGAGGCATCCCCGCACTGGTACGCCTGCTCCGGAAGACCTCGGACGTGGAGGTCAGAGAACTAGTTACAGGTAAGAACTCATAACTTCACATAAATCAACTTCTTAAATTAAACTTTTCTCGCAAACTCTATTCGCCAAGACTCTTCATCTGTATATGAATTAATCACCAGCTTCAGTCTCATTCAAAAATAATGAGTAATGCGGACATCTAAACCAGTTAAATCCAGCCGCAGTGACATTTTATTTTAATCATTGGACAAGAGACCCTGAGCTTGCTTGTCTGATGATATATTTCAAATGACATTGTAACGTATGGAAAATAAGGCAGGCAAGGACGTGGATCCAAACGCAGCCTAACATTTAATAACATAAAACAGTTACAAAGAAACAATGTGTTGTTAATTCATTCTATTGGGTGAAGTATCCCTTTAAGATGACACCGTATGCATACTTTATTGCGCAGGAATAGTTATTTTTTTTGCATAAGTGACGCAAAAATCATCGCATGACGGGGAGTGTCTTCACGCGTCAATGAGCTCTTCATGCGAATTTCTTGCTCTGGTTAAAAAAAATGTACTTGCTCGCATTTATTTGTGTCTTTGCATGTAATTTACTCTCGTAAATCGCGTAATTTGGTGTGAACGCAGCTGAAATGATGATGACAAACCAGGCTGAGAAGTGGATCCAAGTGCAGTGTGATTTAATTAAGAACAAACAACGTAACAAAGAAATCATGAATAAATAAAGAAACCACGAGGAGACAGATCACAACCTAGCATGTGCAACAGCTGACAAAGGACAAGTGAAACACTGGGGTCTAACAAGGAAACAAAACACACCTGAGAAACCAATCAAGGGGAACCAATAAACAAAAGAACTACAAAGGACTACAGGAAACAGGAAATAACAAAGTACAAACTAAAAGTCCACATCAAACAGGGGAAACACAGACGGATCGGTGACAGCAGCATAAGTGTTATTTAGTTCTTAATGAATTTATTTATATAAATGCCAGCGAAATCGTCTACTTAACATTTACTGCAACTTCCATCTAGACATTTTGCAACATTCTTTTAAAGGTAATACGTTGAAAAAATGCGTGTCACCTAAAAAATTCATTTGCTCCCAAAAAAATCATCCTTTGAGGCTTTCCATTCCCAAACACGTTTCCAAATTGTTTGTGTGCCAGAACGGCACACTTTGGATCGGAGCCATGTTGGAAATGCATTGAATTCAGATTAACATATAAATTAAAGCAGAGCGCACAGGGCACTTAGAGAGACTTCCTGTCACAAATTAATCAGCGAGCCGGAAGCCTGAAGGCTCCTGGCTGCCCGGAGGATTGTCAAACTAAGCAGTGAATCCCAGTCATGTTTTACCTGTCCGTTCGGAAGAAACCGTTTTTTTACATGCAGAATGCAGGAGTCAGATGGAGCAGATCCCAGGAGCCACCCTGCCCTGAAGGTCAGGTGTCTGTCTGCTTGCAACTTCTGCTCTGCTTTGAAGGCCGTTGAAGTTGTGCAGAGCTTTTCTTGGACGAGGAAGAGTTGTTTACAATATGATATAAGAACATTTCCTATCATGCACATTTGTAGCCACGTTTTGTAAAATGATTTCGTTTTCGATTGTATCTATGAACCTTTTGCACCGCATTGCGCTGTTTGATGTATAGCATTTAAATGTGTTTTATGAGTAAAGGATCGCGATGCTCTACAACCCCGACTTACCTTTTATCATCCACACACAGAATGAGGAGTACAGCGCATCTTGACATATAGATTTCTTAAAAGAGTGCAAGAGGAGCCAACTTCAAAGTCGAACAGAGGAATGCTTTGTGTGTGTGAGCAGGCTCCTTTACGAATCTGTAACTGTGAAGAACAGATGGTATATTGGTGTACAGGAACAGAAAACTAGCAAGACACCCAGACAACAGAACGTCCCCTGAGATGGTGTCTGATTCCTTTGGCAGCGAGAGATGTTTGAGTTTCACTAATCAGTGCTATCGTATGCTGAAATTAGGGACGATTCTTGCTTAGTTAGTTTAATTCCACTCATCTCGGTGTCTGGTTTTTGCCTGCTGCTGCTGTGCTCTGTTTAATTCAACTCAAAATTATTTCTAGACTGATTTTCAGAGTTTTGCACGGGTGCAAAGGAGCTTTACAGAAATACTTTGTAGAACTAGCAGTACAAGAAATGATAGAAAAAGAAAAAAAAAATATATAGTGAATACATGGTATTATACCATGGTCTGTTTGAATACTGGATTCTGATTGGCTGGAAGGTGTGCATTAAAAGCATTTAACGCACGGGTAGCTCCAGTCAGTTTGATTACATTTCAACTAACTGACAAAATATCAGTCCTTTTCACCTGTTTGATCTAAAATGACACTGTAAACATCAATAAAAGCTTTAACTTGGCAAATAACCATGGTATAAGCGGGATAATCCACGGCTAGCCGTGCATTAAAGGATGTTAATACACTTTGCGTCGGGTGGCTCTTCGCCTCCACGTCATGCACTAAAATCCTTTAATGCACGGCTAGCCGTGGATTATCCCTTACTTATTGGACATCTTAGAGCAACTACCTAGAACCCCATAGCAACACCTTGGCAACTCCCCCCAACACCTAGGGTCGCATCATTCATTTCTACAGAAGCATCTTGTTGCTATTTAAAACGGCAGTGTTTACGCATCCAATCAATTCGCTGTCGCAAGCCACGCCCACTATTTTCTCATTCGAAATGGAGACGACCAGAGATTAGGTATTTTTGAAGGCTAGCCCATAAGTAAGTCTAAATCTAGTCCTGTGTTCCGCTGCCATGAGATTTCATGTTGGTCAATGTCACGACGGCAGTTATGTCCTTGCGGTGCCCGAGCTGTCCTCTCTTCCCTCTCTAGTTCTCTCATGAGAAGCCGTCTCTGATTAGATACCCTCTCAGTTCAGCAATCATGGCTATCATTCTCTCCTTAGAATGCATTCTGTGTTCAAAGTCTTAGGAAAGTGAAAGTCATTGAGTAAGACAAGGTTACTAGGACGGAGTGACATCTGTATGATGGTGTGTATCTCACCCCTGAGAATACAGTATGTACTGCTGAAAATATCAAACATGTTGCAAATAAGCATATTGAAGCTAATCTGTATTCATGTTTTTTTGTGTGAGGATTGTCATCATGCTCATTTGGTGAATCTCGTTTCTCACTCAGGTGGATTATTACTAATTACTATGTCAGTGCCACAAATTAAAATATTTACATAATCTGCCTTCTACTTTAGCCATGGGCACCCTGGTATGAAAATACCATGATTGACATCTCACATCGGTGGCTTGTAGTTAATGTTGGGAACTATTTATAAAAACATACAGGAACTCAGGGACTGGACCCAAATTATTTTAAATTGAGGCTTTTTATAACAATGTTGTGTCAATATGTGAAGTATTTTATATTGTGTACAAAAACTTGTACATAAAATACAAAACCTGTTAATTTGTTTATTATATATATATATATATATATAGAAGAATATAGTTCTTCAAATAGTATAAAAATCATTACTGAAATTGTACGCCGCAGTTCATAACTTTGGTCGTCATTCCTGTTTGCATAAAATTACCGGCTACTTTGTTTATCCTCACAGGGGTTGAAGTCAAACAATGTCAATGTGACATTACCTGCGAAATCGCACCTGACAGCTCACCTTAAAATTAAAATGAATTATTAAAATTATTATTATAGACTGTTTCAGTAGCCACAACATACACAAACCTAATGTGGCCCAAACTTAACTTCCTGTTGACCTCCGCACAGAATCAACAACTGCTGAGTAGTTTTAAAGTCATTTAATACAATGTGCATAAATATCGTTAGAAAATTGATACTAATATAAATTAAATAGAAAATAAAATGTTATATTATAACCAAACACAGACTGGAAGTTAGCTTCGGGCAGCCCGTGCATCCGATGATCCGTCTATAAGCTTAGCTTTGCAAATTGGAGTAAAGGAGACCGTTTCGAACATTTATGTACTTTTATGAACAAAATGCACAAAATTCAGCATTAAGTGGACTCAGAGCCAACATCATTCAATTCCTTATGCTACCCATCAATGCTCACAGAGAAGACGTGCTGCTCAGATGGGATGTGAACAATCACACTGAACCCTTTCACCTGTAATCAGCCGCAGACGATGCTCCCCGACTGTGGAATTAAGGGCCTACAGATGATAACCGTGTGTATGCGTGTGCGCTAGAGAGCAAAAAGCTGGCAAGGTCAACGTCATCAACTATTCAGCCGCCACCTCTTCATGCTGACTCATAAAAGTGATGTGCGTAGTTCCCAGATAAGGCCGTCAGAGTGAGAATAATGGCACGGAAGGAAAGAATCTGAAAATGTAAGGGAATGAAAAAAGAAAAGTTTAGCCTCTGGCTTTGCATCAGGACGGCTAAAATGTCTCTGGGTTTGATAGTTTCCATCATCACTGTTGTTAGACTTTGTCCTCTTATGAGTTCAGCTAATTTAAATGTTTGTCATAATGGTGAGTGATATAGAGTGCCTTCTAGCACAATGATGCACATAATACCAGCGGAAGCAGCACCCCATGAGGCCGTTCATTCAACATAGCAGGACGTCAGATTAAGACAAACTTTTGCCCATATACTAAGAGGGATGCTTTTTTATTTGAGCTTTTCTCTCACAATCTCAAACATCACGATGCATTTATTTGTTCAAGCCTACTGCTTACATTCACATTCACAAAATGAATGCGACACTTAATTCATTCTATTTAAATACAAATGTTTATTTCATTCTACATAAAGTAAAAATATGAAGATTTGCAAAAATATACCAATGATATCTTTAAAATTGACTGAGTAATGGCATGAATGTTTTGGGTCATTTTTGTGCATTATAATAAATTGTAGTGTCTATAAAAATGATGTTCTTACAATCAGTTATTTCAGTATTATAAATGGAAATTTGAATACTGTATATCAAAATGACATATTCTGTGACTTACAGCGATAACGACACATTTCCTTTTTTAATTTTCTTTTCTTGGAGTGTAGACTTTGAAACCTTAGCATGGATTTCACAGACAGGGTCACATATGTGTATATATCTGAATAATATCCCATAAAATCAAGCTGACAAAATTCACAAGTTGATGTATGTGATTCATTAAATATGTTTACCATGGTAATTATTTTTTAATGTGTTGAAATGCAGTGAAGTAGTGTCGTTTAATGGAGTGAGCTTATCCAGTATACTGTGACATCACACAAAATGATTGACAGGCAGAGCATTCGCGGGCAGTCACAAAGACAAGTGCGATTTCTCACAGCACCTATTTCAGTTATGTGTGTAAGGTGATAGAGACATACAGTAAAATGCTGTTCCTACAAATAGCTTACAGCGCTTTTTATTGTCATGGCAGCTTAAATGGGTCTGAAATAACACCCACAGGCAAAAAACACCGTACAAACGTGAATGAGAATGATGTTACCTCAGTGTTTGTTATTTTAACATGCATTTATATTCAGGCTACTTTTTTATTTAGCTTCATTGGGGTTTTTGGGACCATGTGGACGTTTGGACATGAAACTGTGTCTGACAGAAAGATACAATTTGAATACTTTGACGTTTCTTTTAACATTGTTTTTATATTTTTTTACTTCTTGTTTTCTTGATTTGCTGTAGCCAATAGTTTCACATGATATGTTTACGCAAATGCGCATGATTTCACCGTAAGAATTCAAAGCCATTCGCAGATCCACTCCTTCCTTGTTTGTTCATTACATATTTTGGCTAATTAGATGTTGCGTTTCAGCGATAGATAGAGAGTTATTCATATGCAGAACCAGTGAACTCGGTAAACGGAGGCACGTAAATGATGCTTGAACGCATGCTTGTATGCGTTTGTCTAATCAAAAAGTAATTGTTTTGTTTGGATGTTTCATGGTTTGGTCTGAAAACACACGTTTCTCAGCTTCCAGCCATCAAAATGGTTTTGAGGTTTACCGTTGAGCTTGGATCTACCGTTTCTGAAAAACAGCATCTGTCAGAATAAATTAGCACTCCTGACAGTGAGCTCTCTCGGGTGGGATATTGATGATTTTCAGAATGGGATAATTAGCGCCACGCTAGCATGGCTAAATTGGTTAGTTCTCATTTGCAGGATGTTTTAGCATTGACTGCACTAAGGTGACCTTCCACAACCTTCAAGAGTATCTTTTTTTTTGAAAGTTTTCTAGCTGTCGTCATGGGCCGGGATAGATTGAATGAGTTTGTGAATGCAAAGCGCTACTGTTGTATTTGAATGTGGTTTTGGTCATTCTATGCTAAACACGGCACAAGATACATTTCCACCGAAAATTAATATACTGTCTTCATTTACTCACCTTAAATGTCTTTGTTCTGATGAACATAGAGAAAGATATTTGGAAGAATGCTTGTAACCAGTGCAACCTTGGCCAGCATTGACTACCATAGTAGGAACATTTCTTTGTACATTTCTTTGCTGGGTTGAACACAAACGAAGACATTTTGAAATGTGTAAGAAAGAAAACAGTTCTGGGCCACTTTTGATTACCATTGTAGTTCAAGAAATTTATACAGATTTACAGTGAGAAAATGACGACAGAATTTCTATTTTTGGGTGAACGTACCGTCCCTTTAAATATGCTTTGGTTATGAAATAGATCTCAAGGTTTCTTGTTGGAGTTTTATATGTGATCTTCTGTGTTTGCTGCAAATAGATTGCTGCTTTATTTTTTCCAACAAACAGATTAAGCTTCAGACCATGTTGATGCTTACATGCGTGACATCAGCTTTCATGAGATGTTTAATTTATGTTCATTTTATTATTCATTCTTATTTTAATTTTATCAAATTTGTCTTTGGGGTCTGAAGGAAGAGACGCAGAAATAGCATCTTTGAAATTCCAAATCACGCACATGGTTTCAAAAACAGCCACCAAAGTGAACCTCCAAACTAGCAGTGGCTCTTCTCATCGTTCGAAGGAAAAAACCGTCTAAACATTCACCAATACCCAGTTCGTCATTACAAACAGAAAACACAGTCTGCCCTGTGACAAACACGCTACAATAGCTGCCTTCAATCCACTTGTATTAGAAAACATGTGAATATGAGACAGAAAGGTGTTTCGTTTGTCTCTTCCTTTGTCATTAACCGTTGCTTAACAAAAATTAAAATGCAAATGATTCTACCGCCTTCTCTGTGGTTTGTTTATCAAATGACTGTCTAGGGCAAATATGATTTTTCTGCAAGAATGACTTTCACAAATCTCTAATGGCTGAACAGATAAGGATAACAGAGAACCGCTGCTTGGAGCCAAAGATATTCGTCTAATTTAATTTAGTCTGGGCATGTTTATAATAGTCTGAAAAGTTAGCATTGTTATGTAGGGTGTGATTCATTTTAGCCGAGGAATTGAGTCTGCTTTTGTACTTTATTTCAAAAGCGTCTCATATAATCTAAAGAAGCATGCATTTCAATAAAGCTCTTGTTATATGTGAATTGCTTCTAGTAATTTATAGTGCACAAGCTTTCGTTAATGCGGTTTGTTTTGGAGGGAGAACTTTGGTGTTACACCAGCATTGTAATGCTGGACTGCAGGATCTACTTCTTTTATTTCATTTTTCCCCCTCAGGTGTTCAGCTCTACATTTCTTTGGGTCTCTGAACCCACGCGAGACATCAAACTCAACCACAGAATCAACAATCCTGTGTGAATTTTTTAACTTCTCAGACAGAGTAATGATTTACAGGTCCTTTAAGGCAAGTCAGTTCACTCGATGTGAACACACCTCCCAGACAGCGGTTTTCTTGCAAGTATTCCTATTTACTTAAATGGGAAAGAACTCAAACATAATATTTGGAATCAATAAAATCGGACAAAAAATGTATTATATTCCACTTTTCAGTAGACTAAAAAAGGCTAAATAAGCTATTTTATTGGTTGGTCCATCTAATGCACATGTAACAAACAATACGAGCACTAATAGCCATTCAAAATGAAACATGCTTAAACAAACCAGCACAAACCAGCATAAAAACGTACCAAACCAGCATCAAAACATACCAAACCAGCATCAATACAAGCCAGCATCACAACAAACCAACCCAGCATCACAACATACCAAACCAGCATCAAAACATACCAAACCAGCATCAAAACATACCAAACCAGCATCAATACAAGCCAGCATCACAACATACCAAACCCAGCATCACAACATACCAAACCAGCATCAAAACAACATCAAACATACCAAGCCAGCATCAATACAAGCCAGCATCACAACATACCAACCAGCATCACAACATACCAACCAGCATCCACATCATCATCAAAACATACCAAACCAGCAATACAAGCCAGCCAGCATAACATCATCACAACAAACCAGCATCACAACATACCAAACCAGCATCAAAACATATCAAACCAACATCAAACATACCAAACCAGCATCACAACATACCAAACCAGCATCACAACATACCAAACCAGCATCAAAACATATCAAACCAACATCAAACATACCAAGCCAGCATCACAACATACCCAGCCAGCATCAAACCAAGCAGCATACCAAACCAGCATCACAACATACCAAGCCAGCATCACAACAAACCAAGCCAGCATCACAACATACCAAACCAGCATCACAACATACCAAGCAAGCATCAAAACATACCAAGCCAGCATCACAACAAACCAAGCAAGCATCAAAACATACCAAACCAGCATCACAACATACCAAGCAAGCATCACAACAAACCAAGCAAGCATCACAACATACCAAACCAGCATCACAACATACCAACCAAGCATCACAACATCACAACAAACCAGCAAGCATCAAAACCATACCAAACAGCACAACATACCAAACCAGCATCACAACATACCAAACCAGCATCACAACATACCAAGCAAGCATCAAAACATACCAAGCCAGCATCACAACAAACAAGCAAGCAAACCAGCATCAAAACATACCAAGCAAGCATCACACAAACCAAGCAAACCAGCATCACAACATACCAAACCAGCATCACAACATACCAAACCAGCATCACAACATACCAAGCAAGCATCAAAACATACCAAGCCAGCATCACAACAAACCAAGCAAGCATCAAACATACCAAACCAGCATCACAACATACCAAGCCAGCATCATACCAAACCAGCATCACAACATACCAAGCAAGCATCACAACAAACCAAGCCAGCATCACAACATACCAAACCAGCATCACAACATACCAAACCAGTCATCATCATCAAAGCCAGCATCACAACAAACCAACCAAGCATCATACCAAACCAGCATAGCCAGCATCACAACATACCAAGCAAGCATCATCAAACATACCAAACCAGCATCACAACATCATCACAACAAACCAAGCCAGCCAGCATCACAACATACCAAACCAGAGCCAGCATCATCACATCAAGCCAGCATCATCATAACCAAGCAAGCATCACAACATACCAAGCCAGCATTCATAACCAAGCAAGCAAACATACCAAACCAGCATCACCAGCAAGCCAGCATCAAGCCAGCATGCATCACAACAAACCAAGCAAGCATCAAAACATACCAAACCAGAATATGCATTTGTTTTCAACATATAAGCTGATTAAAGGGACTTTCTTTCCTGCAACCTTCCGCATTGAGTATTTTTCTATTTTGTTAATCTTTAACTGGTTCATCTCTATATATTTCTCTGGCGGTACACATGCCCTCACACAGAGGATGTCTTCCCCCCAGCTGTGCCTTATTTTACATGCTAAATGCTGTATGGTCTGTTTTCCGTGTAGGTGTGTTGTGGAACCTGTCATCATGTGATGCTCTGAAGATGCCTATAATCCAGGACGCTCTGGCGGTGTTGACCAACACAGTGATTATACCCCATTCCACCTGGGACGTCTCTCCACACCAGGAGGACCGCAAGCTGCAAATGCACACTTCCCAAGTCCTTCGAAACGCCACAGGCTGCCTGAGGTTAGTGTGCACAGCAGGCTCGTGCTGTTCTTAAAGTTGCAGGAAATATCGTTTTCGAAATGAAAGGGTCCTATGTACACGTTCCTGATGGAATGCTTTCTAACCTAAATATGGACGAATCAAGTCTAATTCTTTACCGCACTTCAGTGATTCATTGACCTCCAGTGATTCCTCTCCAGTGATTCCTCTCCAGTTATTCGTACCTCTCCCCAGCTATCGTTTCTTTCTATTATCACACTTTTTTAAGTGATTTATGTTTTGCGTCCGTCTGTCAGTGTGTGCTGATGTTACATAAGTCATTCTCTATGAATGCACAAGGGATCATCTTCATTCAGCTTCTTCATTAAGACTTCGTTCGCAAATACCCGAGAAGCCATTTCACATATTGTGTTTATAAATGCTATAAATACATAGCATATGGCACCTGTGTGCGCCAAAAAAAAACTTTAATTGAATTCCTTTTATATGAATAGAGATCTTTCAGAAAATGTGCATTGGTTTCTATGGCAGCTGGTGGCATTATGTAAAGTACAGCCACTCGTTGTGATACTTCGTGAGTCGGTTTCGTCCACATCGTTTAGGGTTTAAAATGCTTTTTTGTAATAATCATTTTAAGAATAGAATGCATGTTAAATTGACAGTGCTATTGTGAGGTTATACAAGATCATTTTTGTGTTATTGATGTTACTAATGGAGCTATAGCAAAGACAGAAAAGGTTGGAGTTGGACCGCAGAGAAAAGCGTTCCTTTGATGAACGTTGAACTGTGATAAACTGAGAGTTCTGTCATTTATACACGCTTCCTTCCCGTTCCATCTGAAATGATGGAAAAACAAGCCTGACAGCCAGTTTCCCTCGCTACTGCGGTTTCGTTCATCCGAAACTCTAGTTCGCCTGCAGGTAAAAACTGAATCATTATAAACCCGTATGGTTTTGTCACGGTGAGTAAAGATTTACCGTATCATTCTTGTCTCTGCTCTGTGAAGGAAGGCAACACAAAGTCTCTGATTCATGATTTATGCAATAAAGCATAATGATGTTTACGTGGTGTGCAAATCTGGTGTGTTATGATTTATACATGGCTTCTTGTTGCGTGGAGAAAAATAACTGCAAGTGTTGATTCTCTTGAGCTGAATATCACTCTCAAGTAAGGCTTTATTCTTGTATCCATAGCAACAGCGCGGCGCTAAACTGCATTAAACTCGCCGCCGTGTGAAGAACCGGCACCTTTATTTGCTTTTCCAGATTCCCTTTCATGATTTCCTAAAGGAACGAAGCCGTTCTTTTAAACGGTACTTGGAGAACTTTTTCAGTTTTAAACTTACTGACATTAATTGTATGTTTGCGTTCGCTAAGCAAGTTCGCAGGGATGTATCTTTTATCAAATCTTTTGTCAGCATCGGCCGATTTCTCCCCTTCCGACAGTCCTAGGTAAAGTCCCGATGATCTTAAACGGCTCTACAGATGATCTTATCAGATTTCCCTGTGATGTGTGTTAAGAGTGAATGAACCTGATCGGAAGAACATCGGAGCCGCCCCGATCGCGAATTTGAAATATTCAACATGTTGATCCCCGAGGACAAACGCACAAGAACTCTGTTGATTGTCACGTGGAACAAAACAACACCCTATTAGAAAGCCAGCTGACAGAAGTATAACAACCGTAGTTATCACTTCAACAAAGCCTTTTATTTATTCTGTAATTTTTCTGTCAACAGCATTACAAACACTATCATCGCAATTACGAATTATTTCAATAAAAACCAGGCTATGTGCACGTGACGGTAGTGGTTGGAGTCCGAGTGTGCGGATGCTTTAAGGTGGAACAGAAAAAATAGGTCCAGTGGAGCCGGTAGACTCTTTGGGTTGATAATGTCAGCAGCTATTTTTTACAAAGCCGTATTAATATTATTTTTTAATTACTGTGAAGGCATAAGTACAACAATATTTGAGTTGCAATAAAATGATATCGAGGGCTGTGCCACCTTAAATGCTTTAGACGGCGCTGCGTGAGCAATTTCTCAACGATGAATAATATTTTTTAAATTACATAAAAGGTTATATGTACACATTTGTTTATATTGCACACATATATAATAAACAAAGCTTACATGGAAGTAAAAAATAACTTATTCTGAAATCACAAGAGAATTTGCGAGATTTCCTGTGTTCACAGTCAGGAAAAATTATTAAATGTTTGAGGTCTCTCACCGTTTAATACTCGTTAAAAAAATATTTTGGTCCGGCCCCGGCATTAGATGTACTGTATGCAAACAGAGGCGCATGCTGATAGGCAAAAATATGTCTTCGCATTTCATTTTCATTGTTTCTCAATAGGGCTGTTCAACGATTAATCGCGATTAATCGCATCCAGAATAAACGTTTGTTTTCACTTAATAATATATCTCTGTGCATATGAATTTTGTATTTATAAACACACACAGGTAGACACACATGTATATATTTTGGAAATATTTCCATGTATGTATTAATATTTATATGTAATTTAAATTATATAAAAAGGTTTATTTATTTTTATCTTTTATATTTTTCTTAAATAGATACATAGGTATGTGTATATATAGACAAAATTAATATGCACAGATTTACGTAAACACAAAGTTTATTCTGGATGTGATTAATCGCGATTAATCGGTGAATATAATAACTCATCTGGCAATAATTCCGGCAAGTCAATTATCCGTTAAAGTTCAAGGTTGTGTTTGTGAAGTTATCAAGAATGCAGAATAGAGAATTTCTTTGTTTTTTGTGTAGTAATGTGTGTATAAATTCAACGTTCCGCTAAGGTATGTTACATGTACTGTTATCTCCGGGTGTCAATCTGAAGGCCACGATCACGTTGGCAATTTCTCCCAATGTCTGATATTAAACATTTCAATTCGCATTGGAAGATGTTTGTCTGAGAGTTTCTTTCTCTCCCTTGGAGGCAGGAACACTCGAGCAAGCCATTGGAAATCAGTCAAGCAGTGTTTTTGGAATTGAGCCTCCTCCCAATGGGAGTTTGACACACTGCTTCTGTAAATCACTTCCACAAGCAGAAATCAAATTTTTAAAACCTGGGGGTCTCCACGGGCTAAAAAATCTATCTAATAGAAAGAGATTTTCTCTGCCACAAAGCACAATCCCTTATGACATCCCGAGAAGGCATCACAACATTGGATTTTCTTTCTGTCAGACTTCAGTAAATGAACGAATCAGCCATTTACGCAGTTAAATAGCTTCGCGCACTGTTTAGATTCGCCAACTTACCATCTGTCAGTAGGCTCTTAATCGAACCTGAATCGCTGCCCACTCCCACAAGCCCTCCACACAACATTTCCCTTTCATCTGTATGAGAGCTTTCCCCTACACGTTTGATTGAGTAAATTTTCCGTGTTGTCAAAGAATAAACATTGGTTCTAAAGTGAACCTCCGCTATTCAGCTTTTTTCAAGACCTTTTTCCGGCAGCACTGCTTGAGATGACTTAAATAATACTTGGACCTGGTTGTAGGATTGTTGGCGCACCAGCACAAATTTGTTGCGCTCTTTTTCTCACAGCCGGTAGTTGTTCAGGATATGAGCAGGTGTTGTGGTCCATGTTGCACCGAAGGTGAGGGAAATTGTGCTGCTGCTACTCCAGATGTTCAGGTGCTTCCAGGTCACCATGACATTTGGCCTCTGTAATCTTGGTTACCACCCCATACCCGAAGTTGGCTAGCACAGGACCTGGCACATCTTTATCCTCAACATCTTTATCCTTTATTGGCTGCCATTACGTGAATCTAATTTATCAATATATGTGTGCCCATGAATCTATATGTATTTTGGAGACCACTCCAAAACTATTTGAGGTTTTTCTCAATTTGTTATTTATAGGTAAACGTTAAAGTGAATGTTTGTTCTGTGATCTACTGACATCATTTCTCCCAAATTCCAAATGAAAACATTGGCCCGGTTTCACAGGCAATGCCAAGGTTAAGCCAGGACTAGTTAAATTAGGATATTTGAGTCACTTTTATAAGAATGCCTTAGAGAAAACATTACTGGTGTGCAATTGAGACAAAACAATGGCACTGATGTACTTTAGGATAAGTCAGGGCAAGTTATTTCCAGTTAAGACAGCTCAAACATTCATTTTACACTGTAAAACAAATTCTGTAAAAAAACTGACAATTTCTGTAAAACTAGAAAAACTAAAATATGCTGTAAAATAATTTCCCCCCCTGTAAAATTATTGGAATATATGGATATATATTGAATAGTTTTCCCCGTTTTTCTTGAAAATTTGTTGTCTTATTCTGTAGATTTTGGTTGTATTTTAAAATAAACTGTAATAAAAAAGAAATCTTGTAAAAAAAAAGGAAATTTTCTGGTAGCGGGGGCGTCAGAAATAAACAGGTTTTCCCTGTAAAATTACATTTTCCCTGTTTTTCTTGACCTTGACCCAAAGCTAACATTTTAAAATACATTTTTAAAAAAGGACATTTTATTTGTTACAGTGACTTTAGTTTCTGAGATATTATGTAAACATATTTGCATGCATATTTACATTATGTTGTTGACCAATCAGAATCAAGAACTTGAGAGTATTTCGTAGTACAGTAACACCCTTTATTCTTTAAGTCTATCTTTATTTGCACAAGATACACACACACATTATTTAACCACCCATGTCGTGCTCATCTATAGGCACATAGCTGTTTACCACCGGCCTGATATTCACACCACAATGCTTTATTGCCAATATCAGCCACTTTGCACTTCTTCTCTGTCAGCATTAGATTTCCTTGCCCGGCACCAACCGGTGGATTTATTAAATAATTTCGTCGTTTTAGAAATGGTCCATCAAAGTGATGGTGTGATATATCAAGCCATCGCCACCCTCTAATTGCCCCCTCTCTCATAGCCGCGTGATATCAGTCCAGCATGACACACCTTGAAAAGTAATGAAACAATTTCTCTTTTTCTCTTCTCGGCCTGCATGATGCATTGTCGGCATCCCTGCCAGGACGTGCTTTCGTACATCCGTCACTTACCATCAGAGGTGAATCATCTCTGTGCGCTCGGTCTCAATTACAGGGCTCCCTATATTCCTGAAAATGCCTGAGAGGACCTGGAAGAAGGCTGTCGGGATTTGAAGCATTTTAATTGGTGCTTATGTGGTCGGTCGCAGGCAGCGAAGGGAGTGGGTGCCTATGGTTTGTGTTTACGAAGGATCACAGACCCCCGGGGTCTCCTCTATTCTCACTAATGTTTCGTGTGTGCTGCTAATGAGACTCATTTGACTGTTTAATAACCCAGAATGGCTGTCGGAATTGTAAAGTTATTGTGAATCACTAATCAAATGGCTGGGGTGAAAATGCGTATTAAAGGTAAGCAATAGTAGACGGCTGCCATATTTTTATGTGCAGTTTCCAGAGTCTAATGCTGTCGAAGACAAGTGGGATATTTCTGTCATAAGTGTCAGGTAATATGGGGATTTTCTGTGTGCCATTCCATAAAAAACCTAAATGATTGATATCTGAATCTCTACATGTCAACCGCCTCATTATATAAAACCATAAAATGACGAAATACCCCAAAGAAAGGACAACTTGGTAAGACCAACTTTATTTTTCACATTTAATAAAAAATGGTGGTAATTGTTTAATCAATAATGTGCTAGGTTTCGGTCCCTTCAGCAAATTTAGTTTTTCCCATAAAGTTTCAAATCCACTTTGCAAACCTTCTTTCTCTTGACTCGATGAAAACTTAGCCGAAATCGGTCCACCGATCATCAATAATTCATGAGGTTTATGCAAGTTTGTTTTGGTCACAGAATCAAGTGTGAATGCAATTCAGTGGTTCTCAAACTTTTTCGTTGTAAGCCACCCTTTGTGTAGGGGGCACCGCTTTGTGGCCCCCCCCAAAAAAACATGAAATGTAAATTAAACCAAAAACATACAGTCATACAATGCTGGAACATCAATTATTTTGTCTGGAGGTCTAATTTTTCTGATGTTTAATTGCACAAAATTTTGGATACATTTCATAAAATGCCACAAAAACTGTGCCCCCCACATCCATCTTGGGGTCCCCCAGTTTCAGAATCACTGAATTAATGTAAGCAACCAAAATAATGTACCTGAACTGTCATGTACTTCTTGACCTATAGGTGTTTATTTAAAATAACCAGAAATAAATTGGAAATGTGACCACAAGCACAACAGCAGTGGTTTTTGGCATCTGGTTTGGGTAGTCTTAGTCTTCTGGTTATGAATAGTAAAACCTTATCATTTACGTGTTCTGCATTACTGTTTTATTGCATAAAAGCATGGCATGCATTGGGAGCCCAGAGCTCTTCTCAGTCTGCCGTAAATTAGCATAACCTTTGATTAACTGTTTTCCCATATGGCCCATGTGGTGCTTGGATGTTTAATTTCCCAAACAAAGGGCTGCAATGAACCCTCCATTAAGCGAGAGCAGTATGGATTCATGCAGGAAAACCGAGACTCGAAGTGAAGTGTTCAACCTCATATTTAACCGAGTGGAGTTTTATTTGTTATGCTGAGGAGCATATGAAAGCTGTTTTATTTTAGGTAGTGATGGATTGGTAAAGGTTTTTTTTAAGACAAAGGATAAGTATATGTTGAATATATAACCAATGTATGGTATGAAATACCAAATATTTTCTCACTCCCGTAGTTTTATTTTTTCATTAAAATCATGAAATTTATTTTTATTATAATATACTTTTAAATATAATTATGAGTAATTTGAGAATACCCCAACTAGGTTACACCAACAAAAGTCATTTTGAAAGGTTGTATCAAGTAGAAATATATGCAATACCTTATATCCAAATACATGAGATTACACACATTAGTACTTTTTACGCAGTATGCAGTTGATCATTCCAGCAGACGCAGTAAAAAAGATCAATGTTTGTGTTTACACGTCCATTAATAACCTCCTAGTGTACAATACACAAACAGAAATGAAAATAAATAATGGATATCAATAAACTCGCATACCCCGAGCCATCCAGCCAAAGAGAGAGGGAGAGGGAGACCTTAGCCATAGAGTAATTCACACTATGGAAAAGAGACCGTAGACCTTTAGGAGATATTAGCTTGGTCTACCCATTACAGTATATGATTGATATAATTTCTAAAATATATGTTAATGATTTATGTATTACCACTTACCAATTTTTAATAATACATCTTATTTTGCCTTCATCCTCTTAGCCTCTTTTGTATTTTATCTCCGCTTTTTTGTGTTTTACACCGTCAATTTTTGATGAGACGTTACGCAACATATTGTATGCATTGCTCAGAATGTGGGGAAATGTAAAAGTTGGTATCGTCAGCTCTGCTCAATATTTAACAAAGAAGAGACATGAAAGAGCTAAACATGTAAGTCAGGTGCTCCATATGCAGGCTAAATCAAGTATCTAATGTCTTTTTAGATACCTTGATATATTGTAAAAGTATTTTTTTACAATTTCCAGCGTTACATATTCTGATCAAATATGCATAGAGATTAATTCTGGTTCTGCTGAATGCAGTCATTAAGATAACGTTAAGATCCCGTGTGAAAATGCATCCTGTTTTTTATTTCCATTTTCCCGATGGGATTTCTGTATTCTGCAGGGTGAAGACACACTCTGCGGTCCTACACACGAGGGAGTTTTAAGAAGACATATACCATTATGAGTGCATTGACGTGATATAGACAAGAATGATGTGACGTTTTTATGTGTTGGATTGGATGTGAACGGTGTTTTACTGACCGCCTTGCACACATGTCCAGAATGTTGTTGTACTTTAGAAATGAATCCACACAGACGAAGAAATTATTTTTCTGTCACATTTTTAGATATCTGTCTGTTATATTGTCTCAACTGCACATGTATGCGCAGATTCATAGTTATTTATGCATAATAACATCTATCTCATCCTAATCTCAACAACCAGTTAGTTTCTAGCAAGAACAAATAAAAATGCTAAAGAAAATTCAGGCCATTTGTTTTATTGTAATTATACAAATTGATATTGAATGTCTCACAGCGTGTTTTAAACAGGAATGGCATAACAAGCAAAAGGTAAAATCTATTTTATCCAAAATGACCTTTCACGTAATAAACAATAAACATATTTAGATTCGTTTTTGGTGTTAGGTTTGTCTGTTTCTTGCTGTATGTATTTGCTCATATTTCACATTTAAAATGTTCAGAATATGAACCTAAATGTTTATTTTTTACACTATTCATTATTGTCTGATTGAACAATGCCAAAACCTCTTCTCTTTAAGCCCTGCGTGTTAGACACGTCTACAGTCAAACACAGTATGCTGCAGCACAAAACTAATACATTCAGATATTAATACATGTCAAAGGTGGAAGATTTAGAGCGATTTGTTTAAACGACACACACTCGTGAGATACGCACATTTGCATTTTGTTTGCGAATGTGATAAATCCCAGCACCACCACGGCAAGCATAAGAATAAATCTCTGTGATTCTTCGCACCCATCACTGACCTGTGCCTCCCTTTCTTTCTCTCTCCCTCAGGAATGTAAGTTCGGCAGGGGAGGAAGCTCGGAGGCGGATGAGAGAATGTGACGGCCTGACTGACACGCTGCTTTTTGTCATCCAGACTTCACTCGGAAGCAGTGAGATTGATAGCAAGGTATTCGTCTCCCTCCCTCCCTCTCGCAATTTCCGTCCATCACTCTCGAAACTATAAAGGCAACATGTTGTAAAACTTTATATACGAGTGTGAATGTGTGCCAGTGCATATAGAGCTCTATAACAAATAAACAGCTTTGTGCTTGACTGCTTTCTGAAGGTTGCAAAAGCTCGCTCTTGCAAATGGCGTTCTTTAATCTTGATTTAACTGCCGGCCCTTCATCAAGCCCATCCGCTAATAGCAGCTCGGAGGGGTGGAGGATGCGTTCGTCCTAATGAGAATTGAAGAGCGGAGGGGAAAATGCTGAAGCATGACACGTTTTTTTTTCCCTCTGGTCATTCTAATAATTCTGGGTTCTCCCAATGGCACAACAACTGTTTCTAAACACATAGCGCTATAAAGTATACTGTGATGGGGGACTGTAATTATCAGTCGTATGTAGGACTGTCATTTTATCGTGTTAATTTACTGCGAACAGTTCTAACAATACGATAAAGGGCAATGAAAAAATGAGCGTAATTACGCCCCCCGATCCATACGTTCATTTCGTAATGAGGCATTGAAAGCAATTTATGTTCAAGGTTCCACCTTTACATGTTGTGTACTGTATGTATATATATAGCTGCGTCCATTTGTCCCCATCATTCCGTGTAAATGTGCCATCAACCTTGAGTTCCCTGTATGTAGCCGTTTTAGCTCCTTTTGGCACATAAAGCCTTATTTTCACCCATCCCTGCACTTAAACGCATTGCAAAAGCTCAAAAAAGCAAAAGCGGCCATTTCACCCAACACACAGGGCTTGTAAAGGGCAATCTCCTTAATCACTCCCATGTCTTTATGGCTGGTGATTTGCCCTCAGATGTGTTCAGCAGGTGTTGGCCCAGCAGAGCTATGATGGCTGAAAGCCTGCCGTCCATGGCCAGTGAAAAATGTCACCATAATGTGCAGTTAACCTGCGGTTGGTCAGATTCCCTCATCAACCAGTCAGCACGACACCTGTTCACTTCCACACTTAAAATCAAGACCTTCCGAATTACCGCCGGGGAGAGAGATGATGTTTCCAGGCGTAATATTCATTCAAGGTTTTTCGTTTTTCCTCCAAACAAGAAATCAAGGTCGGCCGCGTCTGGCACGGCAAACGTGGCCTTTTAAGTCAATATGTTTCTGTAGAAGTGAAATGCCGGTGCGTCTCTCTGATTACAGTCATTATTTTTGTTTGTGCAGAGCACGGCCCTTCTTGCTCCATAATGGGGGGGAAGAAAAACACGGAGATTGAGAAAAACGCTCATTTTTCATCATCGTTTTGCGAGCATTTATTTTCTATTTTCCGCCGTCAAGCATTGTGCATCCTCTCCTTGTAATACCCTGTTAAATGGAGTGTGAGTCGATGGATTTGGCTGGTCATTTTTCCCCATCTGCGTCTATATCCTTTAATCACATTTAAATGCTAGACCGTTTCAGACATATCATTAAAGACTTTCATAAACTCTTATCCAACACTAATAATGCACAGGAGAGACAGAGAGCCTTTTAAACACAACCTTGTCTTGGTTGACAGGCTGTGCACAGAATAGCTACTTTTGTTTTTGAATGCTTGTTATTTATTTCTTTTCTGTCCTTTCTCCAGTTTAATAGTAGGAGACGACTATAAGTTCATATGTGGATTAACGTTGTGTTAACACTGTGAGACTGTCAAACCATTGCTTTGTATGTTTCAGCAACATTTGCTTAACCAATGGCATTCATTTGATGGCAGGAAAATATGTTTTTGGCATAGAAATGTCATACTTTAATCATGTGCCGTGTCAGAAACCACTCCCTTGTTCACTCCTTCACTATTCCCTTAATAGTGAACGTCATTTAAGTCCACTATACTTTATATACATTTTACATTTAGTCATTTAGCAGATGCTTTTATCCAAAAGTTTGATGGGTTGTTTTGTAAAATGATAAAGCATTTCCCTATTTGCCATGTTTATTGTATTAGATTATAATAAGTAGAACAAAACTGCTTCTCATGTTTATTTTATTGAAAAAAAGTATTTGATATATTTAAAATAAAACAATACTGTCTATCACATGTATTGATGTACAGTCAAAATCACGGTGCATTGTGGGTAAAAACGTGAACAAATGTATGGAACGAAGTTGTTCACTCAGGGATCGGGGACAACTTCAAAATGGCTTCAAAACAGCAGTTATTTTCCTTAATAAAAGTATAAGAAATGCACAAAATGCTGCAAAATGTGTAAGAGACAGAAAAATTAATATGTTTGACCTCCCGTCTCAAACCCAGCATGAGTTGGATGGATGAAGTTTAGCCCCTCTGGCCAGATGGACTCTATCAAGAGCTCAGTGATGCTAGACTAATACCTGTCCATTATCTTACTCTCTCTCTCTCTCTCTCTGTCAGACCATAGAAAACTGTGTATGCATCTTGAGGAACCTCTCGTATCGGCTAGCAGCTGAAACGTCTCAGGGACAGCAGATGGGGACAGAAGAGCTGGACGGTCTCCTGTGCAGCGACTCCGGAGGAAAGGACGGAGAGACCTCGGGCTGCTGGGGGAAGAAGAAAAAGAAGAAGAAGTCCCAGGATCAGGTGGGGCATCCACAGCCATTGATTTTTGCTTTTTTCCGGTAAAGAGCAAGCTCAGGGACCACAGAGTAATAATCTTCTTGTTAACACACTTTGCTGTTTAGGAGACTTTGCTTGTGGCTGTTTTTGTTAATACAAATATAATGCAGACAAAACACAAGATTTATGCCAAAGTGTTTCCTTCAACATCTGTGCTCACAAAGCATCCTCAAAACGGCATGTTCGCAGTGTTTAAGCAGAGATTTAGTCCTCCACCATCGACTGCAAATTGCGTTGAAGTCAGTTCTGGTAGAAAGCGCCCACTTTTCATGATCTACTCAGTTCCTGAAGCAGTCACATTCTACTTTTTTGCATGTTTTCTCATTAAAAATCACCTGGAAGTACGCTACCTGTCAAAAGTTTTAAAACTTCTTCATTTTTCCCACATTTCAGAGAAATAGAAAGCTCATCACAATGGTGAAATAACATTACGTAATAATACATAATTTTTATCATTAGTGTCACCTTTTGGCTAGAATTTGCGTGAATGTACTTAAGATGCTTAATAAAGTTATTCTCATTTATTCTTTTCTCTTATTCTGAGATTTTTTTCCCGTTATTTAGTCAAAGTAATTCACTTAATGTAATGAAAAAGATTTTTGCACAATTATATTTATAATTATGTTGGATATAATATTTTATATCGCACAGTTATATTTACAATTATACCGTATATAATTATATATACTAAACTAATTTCAAACATTCAAGCATGCACCGTCATTCAAGCATACAACTTCAGATCTGAAATCAGTGTCGTAGACAAAAATATAATTGTACAAATATCAACTTTTTTTTATTAAAAAAGCTAAAACTTTGATATAATATATAATATTTATATAAAGATAAGCCGGTATCCCAATTAACAGGGAACGTTATCAGAGAATTGTTTAATGTTCTCTAAAAGTTCTTTCGAAGTTATCAAAAAAAACTTTCTTGCAGTAACGTTATTGCAACGTGTCATCAACGTTATAAACATACTAAACGTTCCAAAACGTTAGCATGAAAAGTTTTTTTACATAGGAAAAAATACGTCACAGCTTTTAAAACCATCACATCATTTAAAATCCGTCATGACATCAAATTAGTCATACAATGTTTTCCTTCTTCAAAACAAATGAAGTTACATAACTTGTGTATCACCAAATCACGAACGTAAAGAATTTGCGAATGTCGTTTCTGTTGACTTCAGAGATAAGAGCTTCATTTCATTAAAAGCTGCTCACTTCTGAAAGGCAAACGTTGCATACATCCAGCATTTCATATCAAAATATTAACAACGTAATTACCGTATTAGACTTCCTTTCGCACACCCACTTTGTCGCCCAAGTTGTTTAGCGGAGTTGTTTTGCTCCAAATAACATATTTACACTTGCCATCCTTTTATCAATTAATTCCCGCGCGAGTGCTCCTCTCACCACCTACATAGAGGCGCACCGTCAGACAGGGAGCTTTCCCCAGTGACACGCTCTGCGGCTGATAAATCGCCGCGTTTGTGGGCGTCAGACTGAAGGGGGAAAAACAACCTTTTCACAGGCGGCTCCTCCACAGCAGAGGAAACTCCTCATTAATCTCACGCAGGAGAAGTCAGAGCGAGAGCGTGGAGGTGGGAGAGCGCTTGCGTAACTCCGCTCCCTCTGGAGATGTCCTGATCCAGAAGAAGCATAAAGCTAATAGCTGATGATATACTGTAGCCGCTGATAACTGAATAATCCGTTTCCGCTTTGATGCCAACCAAATAAAGCCTGCTCTGCTGCCAGAGAGATGTCCGTAATGACACGCTCCTGTTGCTACGCCTAGCAAGGAAGTGTTCAAGCTGCTTCATTCAAATAATACATCAAAGCTATTGCTGTGTTGAGGGGATGACAGCGTAGAGTCTTTTATTAAACAGTTTGGCGATGTGTTTTTCACCGACTTTCTCAAAAATGTACTTTACCTCAAAGCCTCATGCATGAGCTGCTTCGGTCGTATGGGTTTATTCTGATTCTGTCCAATCGGAGGGCAGGTTTGACGGAAAGGCCAAAGACAGAAGGAGAAAGCAGTCGTCTGTCTCAGAATGTGGGGCTGTTCCTCCACGTTCCCTAAGGTGCCCTCTCGTATCATGTGCCGGACCTTTTCCTCAACCGAGACGCTTTGAAAGAGGACACCTGGGCCTCCGGGCAACAGAAGGCTAATGTACTCTGTTAAATCATTTATCACTAAGTGGCAGCGAGGTAGCCCGGGAAACCAGAGCAAGCCGAGGCAGGGCTGCGGTGTTTAGCGAAGCTAATTGACTGAGAGAGGTGAGCGTGTAAACCAGAGCTGTTTCAACCCATCCAGCCCTGATACCCCTCTCTGAGTTTACTTTGAGAAATGGGTCGTAGAAGAGTCGTTGCGCTTAAAGCGGTCTGACAAGGAAAGAGCAGAAAGAAGAAACTAAGCCATTCTGACACCGTTTTATGCTCTGATTGTTTGTAGAGGATCACTTGCTGTTTTTTAGCCTTTTTTTTTTTAAAGGTTCGTGTTTTGAAATAGCATGAAGACAATCGTTGGTACAAATTTGGGCCATTTTAGGTCCTAAAGCTGCTGACTCAATACGGATTTTCTATTTGATCACGATTTTGCGCATTAATATACAAATTGCTAAGGTATCAAGGGAAAAAATTACTTTCTTAATTAGTCTTTCTTTCTTGTTTTCCAGTAAAAATGTCTAAAGATTCTTGAATCAAGATGCATTTTCTTCATGAGCAAAATTACCCAAGAAAATAAGTCTTGTCTTTCAAAAAAAAATATGAAATTGCAGTGAATTTGTGCTTAAAACAAGCAAAAAAAATCTGCCCATGGGGTAAGAAAAAGAATCTTGAAATAAGTTTTACCTTTTTCTTAGTCACTAAATTTTATTTTTTTAGGCACAAATTTCATATTTTTTACTAAAAACAAGACTTAATTTCTTAGGTCATTTTGCTCATCATGTAAACGCATCTTGATTCAAGAATGTTTTGACATTTTCACTTGAAAACAAGCAAAAAAAGACTAAGTAAGAAAGTAATTGTATGCAGTGTTTGTGCACATGCCTCAAATCTTTTGGTCTATAGATATTGCTCAGGTCTCTCCTTCAATTCAAGTCTAAGGGTTTTTTTTCACCCATTTTTGGCACACCTATTTTGTCATTCGAACCCATGATTCTGGCCTTCTTAGTGTCATGGTCTACTGGTTGAACTACAATGCTTGCTTTGAAGTTAAACAAAAGTCGGCTGTTGAGTACATAAAAAAATCATTGTTTAAGCAATCAAAAAAATGTCGGTGAGCTAACATTTACAGCGGCAGTCAAAAGTTTGGAAAATAACTTTTTCTTTCATATTTGGTCTAAGTTATCCATATCTTTTTTCCCACCTGAAAGAAATGGATGCGTTGCCAAAATTATGTTTTTTCGTTTACAGAAGTAGTTTCAGACACAGTATGTACGCCTACACCTAGAGATTAAAAGAATTGAAAGATCATTAGACATAGTTCAGTTTCCAAGCGTTTCCAAACTTTTGACTGCTGCTGTACATTTATTCATTTAGCATTACATCAAAGTCCTGTGTCAGCCACTGTAGTGATCCGAAAGAGAAGAGGTGAAGTGAGCCGTTGGTTGCAATTCGCAACATCACCACTAGATGCCGCTAATTACCATACACTGCACCTTGAACAATTGTCTTATTTGTTTCGGTTGTTATTTATTTTCAACAATTTAAGTTGACACACTTAAATAAGAATTCCCTCAAATCTCTTGAGCTCTGAAAATACACACATGTGTGTGATCTGTTCGCATGTGTTTAAAACAGTAAAAATGCAGTTCAACTAAAGCTCTCTTCTGCACTCAGCTCATGGAAAGAGCAGCAGTCTCGTGGGTGCATCTCCACCCTCCAGCAGCTGATTGAACAACAGAGCTGCTCCTCAGAGCGGGCGATCGAGGAGATGAAAACACACTCATTAATAATAGAGAGAGTGAAAGAAGGAGTGAGGCAGAGTGCCTGAGCTGGTTGAGGTATTTCAGCAGTTGCGCTGACTAAAAGTCCGTCAGCCTGCGAGACCCGTTCAGCTCGCCGTTCCTGCACAGTTCTGGGTTTATTCAAGAGGATGTTCGAGCTGTCCGTGCTGTATGCGCGTGTATGTGTGGAGATCTTGATAATGCCTGTTTTTACGTGTGTCTTGTTCTCTAACTTTCTAGTGGGATGGCGTCGGCCCGTTGCCAGACACTGCCGAGCCCCCCAAAGGGATTCAGATGTTGTGGCATCCTTCGATAGTAAAGCCCTACCTCACCCTGCTGTCGGAGTGCTCCAACCCGGACACGCTGGAAGGGGCCGCCGGGGCATTGCAGAACCTGGCTGCAGGAAGCTGGAAGGTGAGTGTTACTATCATTGTAGGATTAATTGCTTTATATATATCTATGTTCTGTTGAACACAAAAGAAGATATTTGGAAGAATGTAGGAAAGCAAACCGTTCTGGGAAGCTTTTGACTACCATAATTGTCTTACTATGGCATACAAGCATTCTTATAAATATCCTTTTCTGTGTTCAAGAGTAAATGATGACATCATTTTTATTTTTAGGTGAAAAGTAAGAAATTGAGATAATATCCGGGTAGAAATCCAGTCTGTACGTTCATTGAACAGGGTAAAGAGAAATGGTGTAACATCTCCTTGTTTCCCTCAGATTTGTCGACCAATACCCATCTCCCTCTTGTTCTTTCTCTTTCTTCTCACCTCCTTTTCACCGTCTGCCAGTGACAAAAGCTTGTTTTTTTGCCGGAAAACTCTAATCCGTCCGACGTGCCCTGCGAGATCAATACTCTCCGATAGACACAGATGTGATGGGATTGGGTTTGAAGTCCCGTAACAGGCTTAGACCCCCTTCAAAAGTTAAATGAAAACGGGGTCCTTATGACCCCTCCCTGCACCCACAGCGTGTAGATGTTTGTTTGTTAGACAGAGTTGGTAAGAGAATCTGAGGACCAGAAGGAAAGAGAAGGTAACGGAGAGAAAGGTTGATATGGTTCCTGTAATTGGCTCTTTGTTTGTTCATCTACAGGCGCTGACACTGAGCCATGCGCTAATATGTGTGAACTAAGCTCTCTGTTTATGTTGTCAAAGTCCATCTCGGACTGTGGGATTATCAAATCCCACGCTGTGTGTTCGAGGAAATGGAAACAAAGCTCTTAACTTACGACGGATCAGAAGAACGCTCGGGTGTGAAGAGCGCTTGGCCAAGATGATCGCTGCAGTCGCGAAATCACATTTTCAGGATATTTTTTAGCACTTGAATTACTGTACGATAAAAATACAGTTAACATTTAAACTTTTTTATGGCTAATGTTAAGAACAGACAGATTTACACTTTTACAAACTCACATTCTGAGCATCTTTATCATTCCCTTCAAAACTTACTGATGCCTCATGCGATCAAAAATCAGCAAATTTTGGGGGGTTAAAAATCAACTAAAATCTACAGTATTATTTGACCAAGTACTTAAAAACTGTGTTCAAAACTGTCTCCTCATCTTACCGTGATTCGCAACAGCTGATATTGATTATAATATTATAATAATGGATTCATTTAAAGGGATAGTTCACTCAAAAATGAAAATTCTCTCATCGTTTTCTCACCCTCAAAACAATACGACTTACTTTTTTAAGCAGAACACAAAAGAAGATATTTCGAAGAATGTTGGTAACCAAACAATGGTGGTACCCATTGGCTTGCATTGGTTTTGTGTCCATACACAAGAAGTCAATTGGTACTGCCATTGTTCGATTACCAACATTCTTCGAAATATCTTCTTTTGTGTTTTACAGAAGGAAGAAAGTCATACATGTTTGAAATGAAAAGAGTGCAAGTAAATCTTTTCTGGGGTGAACTGTCACTTTAAGCTTATAATAATTGATTTACAATTCGAGCTCTCAAGTACGATTTCGTCAGAAATGTAAGTTTGACATCGCTTGACTTCAAGCCTCATAAAGAAGTACACAAAGTAACCTGCAGTTTAATGTTTGAAAAAGAGATGGTTATAAAGACGTTTTATGTTTACTATACCATAAAGTTGTGGTTGACGACAGAATGTTGTGTAAGTAGGTCTCTCGCACAATAAACACAATAAAAAATATATATTCAATCGAACAACACTGCAAAAAATGACTTTCTTACTGCGTATTCTTTTCTTGTTTTTCAGTACACATGTCTAAAAATCCTTGAATCAAGATGCATTTTCTTAATGAGCAGAAGGACCTAAGAAAAGAAGTTTTGTTTATAGACAAAAAATATGAAACTTCAGTGAATTTGTGCTTAGAACAAGCAAACAAATCTGCCAATGGGGTAAGAAAAATGATCTTGAATTTATTGACTTCAAGATTCTTTTTCTTACCCGATTGGCACATTTTTTTTTTGCTTGTTTTAAGCACAAATTCACTGAAATTTCATATTTTTTGTCTAAAAGCAAGGCAGGTCATTTTGCTCATCGAGATTCAAGAATCTTTAGACATTTGTACTGGAACAAAAACACCAAGTAAGAAAGTCATTTTTGCAGTGTAAGAGATACTTTAAAGATAGAGATACCCTTATATTAAATAATGATATTTGGCGACTCATAACACCCGTTTCGTTTCTTTTTCCTGTGTGTGTCTCCCCTAGTGGTCTGTATACATCCGTGCAGCAGTGAGGAAAGAAAAGGGTCTGCCCATCCTCGTGGAGCTACTGAGGATAGACAACGACCGCGTGGTGTGTGCCGTCGCCACCGCGCTCAGAAACATGGCCTTGGACGTCAGGAATAAAGAGTTAATCGGTAAGTTTCCCGTCACTATGTCCAACTTGAAATGATTGGGAGACGTTGGTTTTGTGAAACCGAGGGTTAAAGATAGAGGTCTGTAATGGAGTTCAACCCTTCATGTTTTAAGCACTGTGGTAAAGAGGGCTGTTCATACAGAGCACTCAGGTGGAGCGAAGATAACTGTCATTTTATTATTACACAGTCCCGGCCGCTCGGCGTTTTGAATCAGTTTGCAGGCCTCAGGGCTTTCTGACATCCTTGGCTTAGTAGTGGTAAATGTTAGTGGTATTTTTAGTTGAGCTTCTTGTTTTAAACACTTTTATAATGGCTTTTGTGTGCGGTTGGTTAAAGGGATAGTTACCCCAAAGTGAACATTCGTTCATCATTTATTCACCCTCTAGTCATTTCAAACCTGTACGGCTTTCTTTCTTCTGCAGAACACAAAAGAAGATATTTTGAAGAAGTTGGTCACCATTCACTTCTGTTGTATGAACACAAACCAATGCAAGTCAATGGCGACCAACGGTTTTCTGTTACAAGCATTCTTCAAAATATCTTCTTTTGTGTTCCACAGACAAAAAACGTAGAATTTTCATTTTAGGTTGAACTATTCCTTTAAGACAAAAATGAATGTACAATGACGTCAAAGAGATAAATCTGGTTGAGTCAAGTATCTACCTTTTTTATTTGTTTATTTTTCACATGCACAGTTATACACAGGATACTTGCAGTGATGTGTAGACCCGGTCATCTCTCTCAGACTCTGCAAATAAAACGATAATGATAATGAAATAATTATAGCAATAAACAACCAAAATAAAAACAGGAATAGGAATCAAAGTGTACTTGTTTTCTTAGTGTTTCTATTTATTCACTCCTTACTCTTGTAATGTGGTATAGTTGCACCTCTCCGCTGTAACAATATCAACACCTGTTTATTTATACATATCACCTGCAGTCATGAGTAGAAGAAGCTGTGCGATGCCTGACCTTAATTTCATACACAGATGCAGGTGTTGAGCATCTGTTGCCTCCGAATTACACATATTAAAGGGAACATGACAGGATCAGATTCTGCACGGGTGGGCTAGTCTAAATGACAGGGGGTGGTCCGCTGTGGCAAACCGTCCCAGTTGTGGCCACACGCTGACCCACTACATGAGGTGCTTCATTAGACCATGTTTTCTTCCTCACGTCACAATAAGATTCTCACCGTTTGAAACCCTCCCGGTGACATTATCAACACGATATTGATCTCACCCCCTATTAAACTCGGTTTCCCTGGTGAGTCTCGCCATCTCCATGGCAACGGCTTCCTAGTTTCAGCATGATGGTTTGAGTGTCTCTCAGGCCCCCGAACAACTGGTTTGAGTTTGCCACCAGCAGTCCGCCCAGATTTGCACTTAGTCTAAAACGAGATCTTGTGATCGAAAGTGTTTTTTTCCTGTATTCCCTGATGTTGAGTTCAGTCTACGTTTAATCCAATTTAGACAATCTTTGGTTTTTTTGTGCAATTTATCGGCGCAAATGATTCCAAAGTTATAGATCCTACTATGACTAAAACAAAGATGTTAGATTGTACAGATACAGGGTTTAAAATTCATGAGATTTGTGATCAATTAAATGTATTTATTCGTGACTATAAGTGAAATTTAACACACATGTATGTTTGTATCGTATTTTGTTTTAGAATTTCAAGTTTCATGTTGCTTTTCAGATTTTTGGGGGCAAATATTTCATCAAAATGCAATAACTTGTTCTGCGTGGTACAACTTTCATTTTAGGGTAATGTTATCTAGGCCAGAGGAGTGAAAAAAGTTTTGTTAACCTACAGCCACACAACTTTAAGACATTGTTTTAAGCCACTCTTATTGAAAATAAAGCCTTTAAAAAAACGGTTCTCATCAACATTATGCTCTCGGATAGAAAGCGGGTGCATGCAAGTCAATTGAAGATTGCAAAACAACTTCAAAGATGCGTCTTTTATCCCAGAGCTTTGATTCCATGTGCAGATACGAAGCGCATTACAAGATCAAAATATTCAGAGATTGTCCAGCATCTCTTTTGTTGTCGAGCGCTTGTTTTTTTTAACATGTGGTTAAAAGAGAATATTAGACGACTCATTTCGGTTTATGTACACAGAGCGTAATCTTTAAGTCTCATTGGCATTCTTAAAGCCCTAGAAACAGTAGAAATGGTATCTCTATCTCCGGTGTGACCTTTTCTCTTTCATGTTTTTCTTTTATTGCCTTTTTTCCTTGCGCTGGGTTTGAGACCGATGACATCATCGCTAGACAAAGGAGACAGGGGGTGAAGTGCTGCAGGCTTGTGTTAATTTTTGGCTCCTTTCGGAGTCTTACGGGCGTAAAGAAAGAGAATTTAGGAAGCAAGATGGCGTGGAGAAAAAATTGGCCTAACATTGCATATTCTTTACAAAAGTTGACTGCAAAATGACACAAATCAAATATCATATGTTTACAATATACAATTCAATGATGTGAACAAAATGAGTCGCTTCAAATCTCTGCCAAATTCTGCTGGTGTACAAATAGGGATTGCAAGACACCATTACAGCTATGTACAGTATGTTCCGACGGCTGAATTTTGAAATAGTAGTGTCTGTAATCCTCAAACGGATGTTTGAGACCGCTTCAGCATCCAGAACATCATCCACGCCGGCCGTGCATGCAAGCAGACAGCAGTTAGTCATGGTATCGGATGAGTTAGAGGCTGGGCTGGTGTCATTTGTAATCTGAAAAACTGCAAACTTTTTATTGAAAAACTTTGGTGTTAATATAGGAAAGTATTGGTTAACAGACCACGGTGTGCCACGTTATACTGGAAGGTAAGGCTTAGTGGATTTGTTCAAAATGTTTGAAGTTGTACTGTAAGTTTAAAACATTTTATATGTTTTCAAAGTCCCAAGTTAAAGTTTAATGGAGTGGGATTTGAAAAGTTTGATTTCTTCATTGGAAGTTTCATCCAGGATTTAATGACCCAACGACTTATATTTGACACCCACTTACACGAGAAGAGAAGAATGTGTGCACGCGCGTGTGCCAGTGACCATTTTGACTTCCCCTTTCCTCAATTTGCATACAATATTCCCATCCTTTAGATGCCCCCCCATTCACCGTATGGTCTTGTTTTATCTTTTCCGTTCTTTACCCTTCCCCTTCATTATTAAAACATTCCCTGAAGTGTCTTAAAGGGACCGTTCACCCAAAAATGAAAATTCTCCCTCAAAATGTTCCAAACCTGCTTTTTTTCTTTGTTCTGTAGAACACAACGA
Organism: Triplophysa siluroides; assembly: GCA_006030095.1. Taxonomy (NCBI): domain Eukaryota; kingdom Metazoa; phylum Chordata; class Actinopteri; order Cypriniformes; family Nemacheilidae; genus Triplophysa; species Triplophysa siluroides. The sequence goes on along the minus strand of VCII01000879.1, from coordinate 12,157 downwards.
AGAATTTGGAAGAATGTTAGTAACTGACATTTCTGGGACATCAATGACTACCATCGGAGAAAAAATAATTGTATATTTTATTTGGTTCTGTTGAACACAAAAGAAGATATTTTGAGGAATTTAGGAAAGAATAAACTTCTGGGGCTCCTTTGACAACCATTTGACTGTTTTCTCCTATGGTAGTCAATGATGCCTCAGAAATGTCAGTTGCTAACATTCTTCCAAATAAATGTCTTTGTGTTCAGCAGAACAAAGAAATTATGTAGGTTTGGAACAACGTGCGGGTGAATAACTCATAATAGAATTTTCCTTTTTGGGTGAACTGTCACTTTAAGAGCTGGTTTATAATAATGACATGTAAGAAAATCATCACTTCATCCTCTTGCGTGTCTAAGGCAACAGTAAGATCCAAATCCAGCCATTCGATCTGTCCCTCCATCTCTCCCCTCCCGTCCACCAGGTGGCTCCTCTTAAACCGATGTCTTCAGAAGACGTCGTTCCTTTAAATCCAATACGACGCACATCAAAGGCAGTAATAGAGAGCGATACAGCGCTTATAAGGCAAGTTCCCCTTTAAATAATCGCCACGGTGGCTGATTTCCAATTTAATTTGGACCCTAACCTTTAATGTTTCAAGGCTTTGAATGCTTTGCTGTTTATCCTTCTCTTTCATATCCAAGTTGGCCGTTTTCTGCCAATGGGGTTTGAAGCTTCTGTTGGGTTGGTAGAAAAAACTCTCCACGGATCCATTTGAATGTTATTGCGGGATAAAAGCTCAAAAGGATGACGCCCGAAAGCCTTTCACCATTGTGTGACATTTCAAACCCAGCCGAGAACCCTCAGGCCGGCTTCATGGAGTTTTACCAACTCCCTTTGAACTCCCATTGATGGAGGAAATGAATGCTCTTCATTTCATTTGAATGCACTTTAATATAAAAACACGCCATTGTAGACATTATATACCTTGTCAACCATCTCTGCGTGTTTTTCTGGAAGGAAAACAGACAAATGATTATTTCCGGCTAATGTCCTAATCATCAACTTTGACACCTGACTTTGGCGTAAAAGCGCTGTAATGGGCACTGTTGTAGACTCTCTCTCTCTCTCTCTCTCTCTCTCTCTCGCTCTCTCTTTGTACGTGTTTATTTCTGGTGCTCGTGACGGCCCGGGGCCCTGCGGCTGATTGCCTGTTTTGTAGGAGAATGGGCTTTTATAGGCTGGAGGGCCTGCACTTACCTCTGATTACCAGCAAGCCCTCGTTCTCCCGAGAGTCTGTAGATGAGGCACTCCAGAGAGTCAAGGTTAGCCTCCAGCCACATACAGATGCTACTTCTAGACATGTAACGCCGGGTTCATAAAGAGTCTCTCTTTACTTATCATGAGGAGTGTGATATTGTGTTATTTAAAACCCTCTTCACTCCCAGTGTCTGTTCTGATGTTGGATGCTCAAGCTGACTTTAAGATCTTCAGAGGAGTTCATCTCGTCCAGATTGCTTCTATAAATCAGCGGTTTGTAGTGAAGGGTCCTGAGCATGTCATTACTCAAAATCGTGACGCATTGTGCCTTTATGTTAATGTTAAAATCTAACACTCGACTTAAAATGACCCACACTTCACTCCTTTCTGGTCCACGGCGCTGCTTCTGTGAGAAGTCACGATGTGTTTATACTGTACTGTACAATATACAAAAGTTTAAGATCACATATTCATTAATTTTTTTATATTTATATACCAATCAAAACCATGGAATAGCACAATTGTGATTGTTATGTTGTGACTAAAAGCATCAAAAATAAATTAACTGTGTTATATTTATACATACTATATAATATAATGTATGTCGCTTTGGATAAAAGCGTCTGCCAAATGCATAAATGGAAATGGAAATATTATAGCATCTTCAAAGTATTTATCCTTTTCCTAGCATTTGCTAAATTGTTGTTTTGGCATTTTATCATCTAACTTCTAGAGATCTTAAACTGGGAAGCTTTTTAAACCGTGTTAAAGGATTTTCCATCACTGCTTAACCTCTATTTGGCTGGATTTTGTTCATTATTTAGTCCAAGTAATCCATTTCAAAAATTTATTTTTAAATAAAAATGTTTTCCATGATCTCTTTGTAGGCCTGCATTAAATCTGGACATTTGCGCAAACACAAACATTCATGAAAATAAAACAAATATTTCTCATTTTCCAGCGCATGTCACAATAATACCAGAAAAATGCAGTAGTCTCAGCTTTATTTTAACACATTTTGCTCTCAAACCGTCTTCCAAAATCAATGTAATAAATAAACAGGTTTTGTGCAGAATTTTTCATATGCATCTCTGAGGTTACTTTCCTTACTGCTGGTCAAACTGTTTTGACTCCTATTTTATCCTCACGTCTTTGTGATTTTGGTTACATTCTTTTAGACTTTTCTCATTAGACAAGTAAAACTGAGAAGATATTGATTTAATCTGACATGCAGAAAACCGTTTAAATGTCGTTTGGGCGTAACAAAGGAGCTCATTGTTGGACTATTGCAGATTAGATGAACAGTAGCGCAGATGCTATTACTGATCAATAGTTTGAACCGTTCTCTATTCTGTAAATATCATGTTTTTTCCACAGTTCCCCTTTCAGAGAAATCTCATCTCATTGGACTGTCTCCATATTGTCAGCTCACTCAAAAAACAGACCATTCTGCCTGCGGGTACCAGATAAGACGACACCAATTAACCAGAAGCTTATGGATGATAAAAGGAAGCCCTTTTGCTGTATGCTTCATGTTGGAAATTATGTCTGTGTTTCTCCTTCGGAGACCATTTGGAATTAGCGGAAAGAATTGAACAGTCTTAGATTAATTTCATTAGCCGTCCGCTTCTGTGATAGAATAATTGGGTGCCAGAATGAGAGCGACTCTTGTGAGTTTCAAAGGTCAAAATGTGTGAGTGGCAGCGAGACATGCTCTTATAATGCTAAACATTATTGCTCTTATACCGGATCATGAAAACCACTTTTAAACTTTTTCATTGTCATGGGGCCAAACTTTTTTCAGGTTTGACTTAAAATGAATTAATCAAAACAATTACAAAAGAACAAAATGTAGATGATCTTGCTAGTGGGGTTACCTGAAGCTGTTTACATTTTCTGACGTGTTGAATACAAGCGGTTCTAGACACTCTTGTGTCTCAACCCCTGTCTAAAAATACGTAAATGTAAAAAAGAGAAAGTTTTTTGTATCTTATCAAGAGACCTGTGTGATATTTAGCTCTTAATATTAGAAAGCTGTGTTATTGCACAAACGTCTCTATTTTCAGCCCAACACACACAATCAGAAATAAAAAAATCCTGTTTTATGAGTTTTGCCAAGTCAGAATTAATTATACACCTCCTGCTGTTCTTTTAATGTCAGAGTATTCTCGTATTTTCAGTTCTTTGCCCAAATATCATGAGTCACACAGCTGTCACTAAAACAACCCCTCCATTGAAATCTTGCGATACACATCCGACAGACCGAAATTGTCACGGTTATGCAGTTATTATATTCCAGATTAGGATTCAATTGTTCCGACTGTGAAAAATGTGACCCCTTCGAAATTACTCCGCCGTTAATCACCAAGTCCTCATTTGCTTTCTCTTCTTTGTCTTTGTCTCACACATTTTTTCCACAGGTAAGTACGCAATGCGAGACCTCATCCATCGCCTGCCAGGCGGAAGTAATGCTACCGGGGGCACTGCCAACAGCACAGCGGGTAAAACCATGTGCGACGACACGGTTACAGCCATATGCTGCGCCCTGCACGAGGTCATCACCAAGAATATGGAGAACACCAAGGCCTTACGAGACGCGGGAGGCATCGAGAAGCTCATCGGTATTGCTAGGAGTAAAGGAGACAAGTGAGTTTGTCTTATGCAACTTTTTTTAAAGAGACCATGAGAGGGAGGACAGGGAATGATGGGTTGAAGAGTGCCGGTGTCTTTCCTGTTTGGACCCCAAAAGGTAGCTGTTTATAGTGCCTGTTCACAAAGCATTTATGCCAGCAACTTTTAAAAGAGATGAGTCAGACCTCAATAAGCATTTCATGAGCTTCAAGGCCACATTGCCTCGAGGTGTTTAGATGCATCATACATAGTACATTTAGAAAGCGCTTAGCAGGGACTCACTTAGTCAGTGCTCGCTAAACTGAAACGAAGAAAACCTTTATTGTGATATTTTCGTGTGGCTACAAGGTCCCTTCTTTTTATTATTACTGCACGTTACAAACAACACCATTTTCACCTATATAAGTCTTATTTGCTAAAGCCATTGGAAAAAAACATCAAAACAATTTATGCAACATTCCACCAGTAGAGACACACAGAGATCATTACGGTTCCCATTAATAATAATCCCCATAATAACCAGTAAAGTGGTTCACCCAAAATAAAAAAATACACGATTCAAAATATCAGCTTTTGTGTTCTTCTAAGGAAAAAAGTAATACAGGTTTGGAATGACATCAGGATGAGTAAATGATAAAAAAAAACATTTTGGGGTGAACTATCCCTTAAAATCTATTTTTTTACAGTGATGTGTCATAATTTAAAAGACATTAATTGTTACATTTCCAAAGTTGAGATGACACATACTGTCAAGCAATGGAAAGTCTTTTGAGACGATGGCATGGCACTGGATTTTGAGTCCCATCACTCACATTAGTGTCAGAGCATGTGCTAACCACTGGACTCATTCATCACACTTTGTCTTGCCTTGTGTTTGCATGGTCCGGTGGGTGTTTTGCTCATGGCAACGGATATTTTCCAGCTTAATGATTGCGCTTTTATGCCTGCACCTTTCTTAAGAGAGATGAACGAGATGAGTCAGACCTCAGTACGCACTCCATCAGCTTCAAGGCTACATGGTCTACATATGACGAAATGAGATTTTTACAATTGTTTTACTCAATTTTTCAAAAATCATGTTTTTTATTATGTTATTATGTTTTATTACACGGCTCGTTGGAACGCTTGATTCTGATTGGCCAGTCGTGACATTTGCAGGTTAGTTATTCCCAGATAACAACCACTCGGTAACCCGGATGCAGCAAATCATTTTGTCAGGTTTTATTTGACAAATTAAATATAAATATGTCTTTTAATAACATATATGACATCATATTTACATTTACATTTAGTCATTTAGCAGACGCTTTTATCCAAAGCGACTTACAAAGAGTTTAGGGAGCAATAAGCGACATGTCATACAGGGGCAATAATACAGTAGGTGCCCAATACAAAGTTACTAATTTCAACAAAACTAGACCCCTACCTGTTGAGAGACCTGTTTTTTTTTTTATAATTTACAAATGATTAAACCAAATTAAATGTTGGTGACATTTGAGCGTTGTTTGATGAGCTTATATGAGCTGATAAAATATTTCAAATTCACATTTCATGTCCAGTTTTTTTCTCATATGGCAAGTAGCCGTGTAATTAGCAGGATAATGTACAAGCAGCCGGCTGTTATCGCGAAATAAGCCCCTTCGGAGTGATACAAGATCATACTGTCGTGGCTTATTTCTGTGATAACAACCGGCTGCCTGTACATTATCCCTAACTTAATGTGTTAGTTAATACTTATAGCTCAAATCAAAACAAACCAACTGTAGTTTAATTGATATTAATTAAATTGGATAAAACAAGATTTTGGAAAAATCTCATTTTGGAACCAAACTCTTCATATGTTCATCGTATATCCGTAGTGCAGTCAGCATCGAGTCGCTTAGTCAGTGCCCGTGGAACCAGACTGTATAAGTTGTACAAGAAGTGATCCACTCCCATCACTGTATACAGGGAGTTTTGATTCACGATGTTTCCTATTGACCCACATAGAAAGATAAAGCAATAAAGTAGGAGACGTAGTGTAGAACGGTCGCAAATCACCCATCCTTATGGGTCTGGATAATTCAAAGATGTAAGGTGTCAGAAATGATTGTATGTTTGGTATAGATTGTAATATATGTTATTAGTCTATGTCTATTTGAGTCTAGTTGCGTACGAGAGCCTTCGATGCTTTGCCTCCACTTGTTCTATACAGTTTGTGACATTACATCACCTGATGTGAACTCTTTGAGATCTTGAGACAGGGCCTGAGTCGACTGAAGATGTAACCGTGTTGTGAGAAGAGAGGAGAGACACGATAAAGAATCCAATTCGTCGTATGTGAACGGATGCGATGAAAGAACAGTGGCATTCATTTCCGCTGTTAAAGTCATGTTCGCTCAAAGACGGCTAAGATTTTCCAACTTCATTTCGAGTGCCAATTGGAAATTGTTCCTTTGTGTCCTTTGAGCAGAAATGGATTGACTCGGCTCGGCAAAAGACAAAAGAGCCAGCTGTTCCATCAAATCAGACCAAGTCAAAGGATTTATGTCATCATTGAGAACCGAACGATAGCTTCTTTTGTTTGCGGTACATTGTTAATCATAACAAAAGCTGCCGTCTGTGTGAAATGTTTTCACGGCGAGCTAAGGAAACATATTTATGACATCAATTGCTTTGGTTGGAACAAGAATCTAACAAATAATAGAACCAGGGTTTTTATATTCTGCTGTAAGTGTTAATCCTGTTTAGCGTACACGACCACCTTTTACTTGTTCAAGTTTTGGCACTTTAAAACGTTTGCTGTTGTTGCGTTGATTAAATATAATAAAATATGTATCCATGTAGAAAGTATACAGTCATTTAACACGTATTAATAATGACTTTGTCTCTCAAATGTCATTTCTGATTAAAATATAAAATGACAGGTTATGTTCTTATCTTTACTTAAATATGTGAGCTAAATTTAGGTGACAAAATCATAACCTACAGCCCTAAATTATACACCATTGTAATAGGCTTACCGTTGCAAGTCAGGGTGAGGTAAGAATACAGTTTTTAACATTGACTTTGTAGAGTATTTGCTGAATTATTTTTAGTTTTGTTGTTTATTTTACAGTCAATATTTTTCTTTCTTTATTGTTGTTACAGTATTCATTTATTTGTATTGATTTATTGATTTATTTGAAGAGAGGATGCTCTCAAAATGTTGGCAAATGTCATGAGCTGTCACAGCCAGGTGTTGAATCTGATGAACGATTGAAATGCACTCGTACTGTTAAATTATTATAATAAATATTCATATCATAATAAATGTTGTACTCTTTCTGTTTCATTCCTTTCTCTCACAGACACTCACCTAAGGTGGTGAAAGCAGCATCTCAGGTTCTCAGCAGCATGTGGCAGTACAGAGATCTCCGGAGCCTTTATAAAAAGGTAGGAGATTAGTTTCCACTCCCGACAGCTGTGTGCCGTTTCAACCGTCCAAACCCGAAGAGTCCAATTAGCATGCTAACTGATCTTGCACTTCTGTCCCATTATTTGTGTTTGATCTTTCAGAGGAAATAGTTGAAATGAATAAAGTGGCAAGGCATCATTGTACCCTTCTCCCACACAAACACGCGAATATGTGCGACGTACTGTTTATTCAGGCCGACACCTCGCAGCCGACTGTGAACATTAATCTGCGGCGACTAGCAAAGAATTCTCCATTGAGCAGTAACCGCCGGGCTGAATAGATATTTCTATTCAATAAGTGTTTGTTGAAGCTTGTGCTGCTTGAACCTTTCTATTGTGCCTCTCTATTCAGCTCTCCATCACGTCTCTTTCACAGATTACTCAGGCAAACTCTGGCCTTGACTAGCGCTGGGTTCATTCAGAGGAATGTTTTTTGTTTTCCGAGCAGCATCGCAAATAAATCGCTGTTAAAAGTCCTTGTGAGCATGCTCGGGTATTTCTGTGGCATAGCAATTAAAAGTCAAAAAACGTAGACAGTCGGAGAAGTCTTGTTTTTAATTACAAATCTTTTTAGTTAACCTTTGGGACTAATAAATATGAGCTCTCGAAAATTAAATTAAGGGCATAAACCCATTTATGTGGAAGTGGCTACACAGCTTGGGCTGCATTCATATAGATCTCGAAAAGACAACAAATAGCCCGGCAACAAGTGGATACTAAAACTTCCTAAACCTTAAAGGAATAGTTCTTACCGAAATGAATCTTCTCACCCTTTTGTTGTTTCAATCCAAACCCACTTAAAGGTATAGTTCACCCAACATTCACTCCGCCTCTTGTCATTTCAACCCGTATCGGTAACAACTTCGGAACCCATTGACTTATAGACACAAAACCAACGCAATCAATATTCTTTAAAATATCTTATTTTGTGTTCTGCAGAGAAAAGAAAGTCAAACAGGTCTGAAATGACAAGAGAGTGAGTAAATGATGACAGAATTTTCATTTTTGGGTCATAATCACTTTAACTTTCCTATTTTAACGGTGGGATTTAAAGAGTTGCATTGGTTGCTGCTTGCCATGCAATTGTAATGAATGGTTGTGGAAAGGGGGGCGTGGTCTAGCACGGTCTGCGGCAGAGGGGCGTGTCGGGAGTATGACGGTGAGTAAGCAGATCAACGCTAGAGTGAAATCACCTGCTTCTTGTTCTAGTAATTGGCGAGGAGACGCATTTAAGGCACGACAAAGAAGAAGGCAGGAGAGAGAGAAACCAAGCTGGGAAAGCGCACACCGACGGACCGAGAGAGACAAGCTGTCTAAAAGTGTCCGAGGCAAAACGGAGATTCGTCACAACCAGAGAGATTGTGTTATATGAGTGAGCGGGGTGTGCAACCCGGAAGTATTGTAGTAAATAAAGAACGATTCTTACGCTTTCCCAGTAACGCCGACTCCGCCTCCTTTCTTCCGCAATCCTGAACTTTACTACAGTGGTGCCGAAACCCGGGAGAAAGGAAGGACCGCCGCCAAAATGCAGAGTTCCCCCTCAGGATCGCCGTTTGCGGAGGTCATCAGCTCTCTTGCCGGCCTCCATCAGGAACATCATCAGGCCCTGTTGGCCCTTCGAGAAGACCAAGAGAGACGGTTCCAGTCTCTCGTAAAGACCCAACAGGAGGACCGTGACGCGTTCCGGAGCTGGTTGGGCCAGGAGCAAGGCAGTCCACTACCAACTGGATCCCCGACAATACCGCTGCATAAGATGGGAGCACAGGACGAGCCGGAAGCCTTCCTCGAGTTGTTCGAGAGGTCCGCAGAGCTGTCAGGTTGGCAGCAGGACGCATGGGCTGCCCGTCTCATCCCGCTGCTGTCCGGAGAAGCCCAGATGGCTGCCCAGCAACTCCCCATCGAGAACCTGCTGAGATATGCGGACCTCAAAAGGCTATTCTCGAGCGAGTGGGTCGGAGTCCTGAGCAACATCGGCAGCGGTTCCGGTCGCTAGAGTTCGGGGATCGGACACAGCCGTTTTCCTTTGCCCACCAGCTCCGGGATGCCTGCCGCAGATGGCTGATGACCGAGGCTAGCACCGTCGAGACCATCATCGACCAGGTGACGTTGGAGCAGTTTGTGGCGAGGTTACCCAGGCAAACCTCCCAATGGGTCCAATGTCACCGCCCGACGATGCTGGCCCAGGCGATCCAATTGCGGAGGACCAGCTGGTGGCGTGTCCCGGGGCCGGCGTAGCCCTACCATCGCTCTCTCTCTCTCCCCCTTCTGTCTCTTCTCTCTACGAGACCTGTTCCCTTTCCTAGGTCTCGGGGAATTTCTACCCGCGGCCCGCGCCGCGAACACGGTTCTCGCAGGAGGCGAGACCTAACGGCGCTGCGAGGTCCCCGGAGGGATCTTATCATCGTCCGGGCAACAATGCCCATGCCTCTCCCCTTCCTTCAGCCTCTCCTCGCCAATTCGGGGGTCTGCTTCCTGCCGCTGGGGCGGCGGGGACTCCTGGGCCGGCCTGTTGGCGTTGTGGGGACCCCGGACATTCTGTCGACCGCTGTCATATGATGGAGGTCGGGATGATGATCCGGTGCCCGACAACCCTCAGGCTGCCCTCGGTCAGGACGGGTTGTACCAGATACCTGTGAGTATAAGGGGGGGTACATATCAGGCTTTGGTTGATTCAGGATGTAACCAAACCTCAATCCACCAAAGCCTGATGCAATTCGGGGCAATGGATACGAGCCGCGGGGTTAAGGTAAGGTGTGTACACGGGGATATCGTGAAATCCTTTGGTGCCGCTAACCATAAAATTTCGGGGACAAAAACATAGGATAGAGGTGGCTGTTAATGAGCACCTCCGACATCCGCTAATTTTGGGGACGAATTGGCCATTGTTTTCAACATTAATGGGACATTTATGTGCGGATGTTTCTGGGCGTAACCAAGTGCGGCGGGGAGGAGCGGTCGCTCAGGTTGGAGAAGTTGAACCGGGACCTCTGATGACGGTTTCAGAGGAACGGAGCCCGGTGGTCAGTAGAAACCTCTCTCAGGGCGATGATTTTCCTCTGGAACAGTCTCAGGATGAGACGCTCAAACATGCGTTTGAACAGGTCCGTACAATCGACGGACAGCTTCTCCAACCTGCGCAGACCCTATCCTACCCGTATTTCGCTATTTTTAAGGACAGGTTGTATCGAGTGACCCAGGACACTCAGTCAAAACAAGATACAACCCAATTAGTCATACCTAAAAGCCGTCGTGAAATGCTTTTCCAGGCGGCTCATTGTAATCCAATGGCAGGGCACCTAGGTCAAACTGCAACTATAAATCGCCTAACGACCCGGTTTTTTTGGCCGGGCATTCATGAGAACGTGCGCAGGTGGTGCGCGTCTTGTCCTGAATGCCAGCTGGTAAACCCACCGGCCACTCCCAGGGCGCCATTATGCCCTCTCCCACTTATTCAGGTCCCCTTCGAAAGAATTGGTATGGACCTGATCGGGCCGTTAGAGCGATCCGCACGAGGGCATCGATTTGCATTGGTCATCGTTGATTATGCAACCCGATACCCTGAGGCAGTGGCGTTGCGCAATATCTCAGCAACCAGTGTTGCGACGCACTGTTTCGTTTAATCTCCCGTGTGGGGATCCCTAAGGAGATTCTCACAGATCAAGGCACGGCGTTTATGTCACGGACACTCCGCGAATTGTACGGATTATTGGGCATTAAGACGATTCGGACCAGCGTCTATCACCCACAAACGGACGGGTTGGTCGAACGGTTTTAATCGCACTTTAAAATCCATGATCCGAAAATTCGTACACGAAGACGCCAAAAATTGGGATAGGTGGCTGGAACCCCTGTTATTTGCCGTCCGCGAGGTTCCCCAAGCCTCCACGGGGTTTTCCCCCTTTGAGCTTCTCTATGGTCGTCAACCCCGCGGGTTTTAGACGTCCTAAGAGAGGCTTGGGAGGACGACCTTCCGCGAGCAAAAATCAAATTCAGTATGTCCTGGACCTGCGAACAAAACTCCATACACTGGGGCGGCTCTCTATGGAGAATTGTTACAGGCACAGGAACGACAAAGCCGGCATTATAACAGAGGAGCCAGACTACGTAAATTTTCACCGGGAGAGAAAGTGCTTGTATTACTCCCCACGTCCAGTTCTAAACTACTCGCCAAGTGGCAAGGGCCGTTTGAGGTCACACGACGAATAGGAGATCTCAATTATGAGGTAGTACGGTCGGACAGGAGCGGAGCACATCAAATTTATCACCTCAACCTCCTGAAAAAATGGAGTGAGGCGAACACCGTGATGCTGGCGACGACAGTAACTAGAGTAGATGATCTCGGGCCAGAGACGAACACCAAGGTACAATCACTCGCTCTGGCACCAGGCGGAGATCATCTCTCGTCCTCCCAGCTCACGGATGTTGCGAAATTGCAAACGGAGTTTTCCGACGTGTTTTCGCCCCTGCCCGGCCGCACGAATCTCATAGAGCACCATATTGAGACAACACCGGGTGCCGTAGTACGCAGTCGCCCGTATAGGTTACCTGAACACAAAAAAATTGTAGTTCAGAAGGAATTAGGCTATGCTGGACATGGGGGTAATAGAAGAGTCCAAAAGTGACTGGGCGAGCCCGATAGTTTTAGTACCAAAAACCGACGGCTCGGTCCGGTTCTGTGTGGACTATCGCAAGGTGAATGCGGTGTCGAAGTTCGACGCCTATCCAATGCCTCGAATTGACGAATTACTTGACCGGCTAGGTACGGCTCGTTTTTATTCGACATTGGATCTGACGAAAGGATATTGGCAGATCCCCCTATCTCCATTATCCAAAGAGAAAACAGCCTTTACGACGA